>JASWHV010000010.1:51270137-52588515 GCA_030760725.1 Neostapfia colusana | reverse complement strand
GCGGAAGCGCTCTGCAAGCCTCTGGATCTCCCAGCACTCGGCGGCAGTATGGTTGCCGGTGCCATGCACAGGGCATAGCCCGCCCTGGTCACTGTCTGGGACCGGTGATTGCCGCTGCCTTTTGTCGGGGCGTGGCCCCCGAGCTCCACTGGTCGTCGCAGCTGCGGCGACGGGGGCCGTGAATGGTGACTTCATCTTGCCACTCCCCCGGTTCTTGGCCTTCTGGCCACCCCCATAGGCAGCAGCACCGGACCCGGGCTGTCCTCCTGACTTGGAGGTCGGCAGAGCGTGCCAGTTCCGCCCTTCAGCTGCTCTGGCGCACTTGTCCGCCAGGCTGAAGAGCTCCGAGACGTCGCGGACCTCTCTGGTCGTGAGCTTCTCAAGCATTTTCTCGTCCCGGACACCCTGTCGGAACGCCACCACCACAGAAGCACTTTGGATATGTGGGATGGTGTTGCGTACCTGGGAGAACCGCTGGATGAAAGAGCGCAGCGACTCCCCAGGTTATTGCTTGACGGCGTGGAGGTCAAGCTCCGTGCCGGGACGGGTGTAGGAGCTGCCGAAGTTGGCAACGAACTGCCGGCAGAGCTCTCCCCAGGAAGTTATGGACCCCTGAGGTAGATTCATGAGCCAAGACCGAGCTGGGCCGGTCAAGGCGACGGGGAAGTAGTTGGCCATAACAGCCTCGTCCCCTCCTGCGGCAAGTACGGCGGTGGAGTAGATCTGGAGGAACTCCGCCGGGTTGACGCTGCCGTCGTACTTCTCGGGCAGGTGCGGGCGAAACTTGCGCGGCCACCTCGCGAAGCGAAGGTGGGGTGCAAGGGCCGCACATCCTGCGCCTGCTGCTGCAGGTACTGGCGCTGCGAACGCTTGGTTCGCACTTGGTACCGCGTATCCCGGCATGGACAAGGCTGCACCATAGACCGGGGCCGCTGCTTGCGGCGCATATAGCTGTGGCATATGCTGCGCAGCATATGCCTGAGGCAGGGCTCGCGTGGCGAAGGCCTGCCCTTCAGGTTGTGTCGAGGCCGACGACATGCTGTCGCCAGCCTCATGGTTGCGACGCCTTTCTCGGCGTCGCTCGAGGTACACCCGGGCATCCTGGCCCAAGTGGCACCGTTCCAGTTCCCTTCGCAGGTCCGTCGACAGGAGCCTGGAGGAGCTGGAATCCGCCGTTAGCCCGTCAACCGTGGGTGTGCGCGTCAGCGACACAGCCGGTTGTCCTGGGCGCCGTCCTCGCCGAAACCGAGGGTTCGCGGCGGCGACGACGAGGCGGTCCACCTCACGGACCCATTGCTGGGTCGCTGAATGGGGCGCATCCCCCGCAGGTGGGTTGCGCAGCAGCGCTCTTGCTGCAGCTAGCGCACCTCCATGGTGTACGCTCAGCGCTGCAGAAGATCTCACACTGGTCGGGGCCTGCATAGCCGGAGTCGGCTGCTGGCTACCATCTTGTGCCGACACACTCCGTCCTGAGTGTGTCGACGTGTACTCCCCAGTGGTCACGGTTCACCGTGAAAGCGGAGGGGGAGAGTTTGCCGCTGAAGGAATCTTGGTCATCTTCGTTGGCGGAAACTCGTCGCGCTAGGAGAAATGCCCCACCTGGCGCGCCAAATGTCGAAGTGTTCAGTCGACACTTCCCCCGGGCCTGCACTGGGCAGCCCGCGGAGGTTCTTTTTTCGGTGGGGCTAGTCTCTAGCGGAGAGCTCGCGCAGATGGACGAGTTAGTAAGAGCTTGACACGACGAGTTTTACGTGGTTCAGGCCGCCGGAGCGTAAAACCCTACGTCCACGGCGAGCTATGGAGCTCGCTGTATTGCTTGCTGCTCAGGACCGGAGGCCTGAGCTTGGGGGTGAGTTACAGCTTGAGAGTGTATGGCTAGCGTATGAGTTGCAAAGTGCGAACCCTTGCTATCGTCGCCTACCCGAGCCTTTTATAGTCCAAGACTCGGGAGGCTTACAAGGGGAGCCGGGACCCGACAGGTGGTCCCGGGAAGATTGTCTATTATCTACCTATCTGCAGTTATGCCGGTAGTTGTCTCTGGTCGAAGGCTTCTGAGTCTTCATCTTGCCGCCCTGCCCATGCCGCATGCTAGTCGTAGTGGTTGATGACGGCGCAGGCGGCATGGGATGTCTTGTCGCGGTGTTTATTGGCTGGCAGGTTCTGACACCGCACGCCAGTCTGTGATGCGACTGGGCGCAACGGCACCTGACAGAAGCGTGCTCCGCGTCTCCGCGTCTTGGGAAGACGCGGGCCTTGAATACCTTGTACGGGCAAGGTATGGGGCGTATTTACGCCCGCTGCCTATCGCTCAGGGCAGGCAGCGTCGCTCTGCTGCCACGTGGCGGGCCCGGAGCCCTTCTCAGAGGAGAGAAGGGTCAGTCCCGCAGGGCACGTGGAGCCTCCGGACCTCTCCCCGCGGAGGGATAGGCTCGGCTTCTGTTGGCCACGTGGCGGGCCCGGAGCTCTCCTCTGAGGAGAGGGAGGTCCGGCCCCGCTGGACACGTGGCGCCTTCGGACCTCTCTCCCGCGGAGGGGGAGGTCCGGCTTTTGTATGCCACGTGGCGGGCCCGGAGCTCTCCTCTGAGGAGAGGGAGGTCCGGCCCCGCCGGACGCGTGGCGCCTTCGGAGCTCTCCCTGCGGAGAAGGGCGAGTTCCTTAGGCATTTTACCCTGTGCGTGGGGGTACCCCATATCTCAGGTACCGACAATGACATTGTTGTCAAAGTAAGAGAGATCACATCCTTGTTAGATAACCTAGCTCTAGTTTTAAAAAATTGCGCTCCACGCGCACGAAGCTAAACGCGGACAAATGTGTGTTTGGAGTCTTCTCTGGAAAGCTCCTTGGATTCCTGGTCTCACATCGAGAGATCGAGGCCAACCCAGACAAGATCAAGGCCATCGAGCTGATGCGGCCCCCAGCTCGCATCAAGGATGTCCAGAAGCTCACGGGATGTCTAGCTGCGCTCAGTCGGTTTATACCTAGGCTAGCTGAGCAGGCTCTTCCCTTCTTCAAGCTCCTGCACAAAGCCGGTCCATTTGTTTGGACCGAAGAAGCAGAGGAAGCATTCCAGGGGTTGAAGCAGCACCTATCGACGCTGCCCATCATGGTTGCCCCTGAGCCCAGTGAGCATCTACTGCTCTACATCGCGGCAATGACAGAAATGGTGAGCATGGTCCTAGTCGCAGAGCGGCCGGACCCCTCGCCACGACAACCTGCTCCTGCTGCAGAAGTCAAGCACCAAGGCTGTCCGGACCCCATGGGGGGCCCCGACAGCCAGGAGATCTCTGTGGCCCAGGCCCCGGAGACCACAGTTGACCTCTCGGAGGTCCAAGATGGCCGAGAAGTCCCCGGGTCTCAGCCCCCGGAGATTGCCCCGGACCTAGAGGACAGGAGGTCCCAGGGTCTGGTGCCAATGGAGGAAGACGTCCCAGATCCCCCAGGGAGGATCCGGACCATCCAAAGGCCCGTCTACTACATCAGTGAAGTCCTCCACGACGCCAAGACCAGGTACCTGGAGGTACATAAATTGTTGTATGCAGTGATCGTGGCGTCCAGAAAGCTCCGGCACTACTTTTAAGCCCACAGGATCTCGGTGGTCACCTCCTATCCGCTGAGGACCATCCTCCACATCCCTAACGCGACTGGCAACGTCGCCAAGTGGGCAGCGGAGCTGGCGGAGTTTGAGCTGGACTTCCTACCACGTCATGCAGTCAAGAGCCAAGCACTGGCTGACTTCATGGCCGAGTGGATGCCATCATCAAGCAACCCAGGGGGCCACGAAGGTGGAGAACCAGAGCCCCGGGCACCGGTCTTCACCGAGCCTCACTGGACGCTCTACATTGATGGCTCCTTGCAGAAGCAGGGGGCCGGAGCCGATGTACTGCTCCTCACACCGATGGGGGAGCAGTTCAAGTACATGGTGTGCCTCAACTTCAAGGCAACCAACAACATGGCCGAGTATGAAGCTCTTATCTTCGGCCTGAAGACGGCGCTGTCTCTCAGCATTTTCCAGTTTTTGGTCAAGGGCGACTCCCAGCTAATCATCAAGCAAGTCAAGGTTGAATGCTCCTGCAACGACCCACAATTAGCTGCCTATATTCTCTACGTGCAGATGCTGGAGAAGGACTTTGAAGCCTTGGACCTGTGCCATGTACCACACGCCGACAACACCGTCGCCGACGACCTGTCAACGAAGGCCTCCACCGGAGCCCCGGTGCCCGAAGGAGCCTTCGAAAGGACGTTGCCGCGACCCACAGCCCGGCCTGCCAAACCGGGCGAAGGGGGCGAGACCAGCACCTCGAAGCTGGCGGTCCTGGCGGCCCTGCAGCCATGGTGCCCACCAAGAATCCTATGCGCCACTGGGGACTCCGTGCTACCCAGCGCCCAAGATCCGGAAGCTCAAGTAAGCCCGGATGCATGGATCA
Organism: Neostapfia colusana; assembly: GCA_030760725.1. Taxonomy (NCBI): domain Eukaryota; kingdom Viridiplantae; phylum Streptophyta; class Magnoliopsida; order Poales; family Poaceae; genus Neostapfia; species Neostapfia colusana. Next base: position 52,584,091 of record JASWHV010000010.1, on the reverse strand, counting down.
CGGAGGTCCGAGACTACTTGAAAGACAACATCCTTCCTGATGAACATGCATCCTCTGAATGGATTGTGTGGATGGCTAAGAGATACATGCTGGTAGAAGGGGATCTCTACCGGCGTGGCACCAACGGCATCCTATTGCGGTGCATAACCCAGGAAGAAGGTTGCGACCTGCTCGCAGAAATCCATGGAGGCGAGTGCGGGAACCACGCATCATCCCGCACGCTGGTCGGTAAAGCCTTCCGGCATGGCTTCTACTGGACGACAGCCCTCCTGGATGCCGTCAAGCTGGTTAAGAGATGCAAGGCATGCCAGTTCCATGCCAAGCAGATCCACACACTGGCGCAGACGCTGCAGATGATCCCACCCTCGTGGCTGTTCGCGGTATGGGGGTTGGACATCCTGGGTCCCTTCCCCAGAGCCGTCGGGGAATACGGTTCCTCTACGTCGCCATCGACAAGTTCACCAAGTGGCCGGAAGCTGCACCAGTCATCACCATCAACAAGCAATCTTCAGTCAAGTTCATCAAGTCAATCGTCTGCAGGTTCGGGGTCCCGAACAGGATCATCACCGACAACGGGACCCAGTTCACCAGTGCAGCATTCCAAGAGTACTGCGAAGACCTTGGCATCCAGGTGTGCTATGCATCCGTTGCTCATCCAAAGAGCAACGGGCAAGTCGAGAGAGCCAACACCGAGATCCTTTGGGGCCTCAAGACTCGCACCTATGCCAGCTTGGAGAAGTATGGTGCCAAGTGGGTGGACGAGCTTCCGTGCGCACTGTGGGCCAGCCGGACATCCCAGAGCCGGGACACAGGGGAGACACCCTTCTTCATGGTATACGGGGCCGAAGTCGTGCTTCCCCCGGATGTCACCATGGGGTCCCCCAGTGTCCGAGCTTACGACGAATCCAGGTAGGACCAGCTCCGGCATGAGGACATCGACCTCGTCGACGAGGCAACATGGCAAGCAACGCTCCGAAATGCACGGTACTGGCAGGCGCTCCGGCACTACCACCAGAGGTTCGTGCATGCTCGGGAGCTCAAGGAAGGCGACCTGGTGCTGCGGCGCATACTTTCTCAAGAAGGGGCCAACAAACTCTCCCCCAGCTCGGAAGGTCCCTTCCGAGTTATGAAAGTTTGTTGCCCCGGGTGTGTGCGCCTTGCTACGGAGGATGGGGACCCGCTCCCCAACCCATGGAACATAGAACACCTCCATAAGTTTTACCCTTAGAGCAGTGGTAGGACAGGTTTTTTCTTTTTTCTGTAACAGATCCATAGAGCCCAGGAGCAGCGCTCGGAGCAACTAAGCCCTAGGGGGTGGTCCAGGACTATGTCCGGCTTAGCCTGGTCCTGTACCCTAAGCGTGTAGGCCCTGCCCCCCTTTTACAATGGGGTGGGTTGTTGCCTCCATGTACGGCCTGTTTTCCTCCTATGGACTTACATGAATGAAAAGAACCCTGTCCTACCACGCTTACTTATGTGTTCATTTAAATTACGCATTAATTTTTATGATCACCTTCCCATGCTCAAGACAGTGTATGTTCATCGTATACTCGGCTCTCCTTTCCCACTCTCATGCCTAGTCGGCATTTGCCATCCTGTCGAAGGTGGTTGTGCTTGAGGTACCTGCCAAAGGCCCGGGGGCCTCTCGGACCTCCCCCTGTTAGGGTTCTGTGACGCCAGTTGGTCTCCTCCAGGAAAGACCTACACCAGAATGGGAGGTCCAGGGTGTGCAGCCTGCTTTGCCTGGTCCTGTACCCAAAGCGTGCGCACTCTGCCTGCCGGGAGGTCCAGGGTGTGCAGCATGCTTTGCCTGGTCCTGCATCCAAAGCATGCGCACTCTGCCTCCCCAGCGCTACGGTTAAGTACTAGGGGTCGGACGGTTACACCCTCACCAAGGAGGGAGCCGGACCTCCGGTACCAAGTGCACTGAATTACCCAAGCCCCGTATACTGGCCCAGGACCGTAAGCCAAATAAGACTAAGAGACAGGGACGGGAGGACCTCTAAGCAGAATTACCGTTTACCTACTCGTGCGCAGGAACTCCTGAGAGCCTCCCGGACCTCCAGCGCCGGAGCTCCAACACCGGCGTGCTCCGGATGGTCAGGGGGCCCTGCCTTGGCTCCCCCGCAGGAATGTGGTAGGTGTGCTCAATGCATTGGCCACACCTACCAGGGGGCCACTACGGGGACTACACAAGGGAAGGCCAGAGCACCCTGTTGTATTGAAGTCCAAAGACTTCTCAAGACCAGAGCTCCAGACTCCAACTCAAGACCCCTTGGGTCCTTATGAGAACAAGGGCCCAAGGGAGGTGTCTGTGCTAAAAAAGCTTCGGCATCGGTGGAGACCTCCCGGGGCCCTTACGGAGCTAAGGGCTCAGGCAGGGCAAGCCAAGAAAAGGAAGCAAAAAGCACAGGCATAGCAGCAAGTTTATTCATTGAAGAGATTCATGAGCTGGCCTACAGACAGAAGACAAAATACAAAAGCCCTCTAGCTACCAGGGCAAGCGTCTAAGAGTCCCCGGCCTCCCGCTGGAACCAAGATGCAATGAGGGCGGCGACGTCTCCGACTCCGGCCCTGGTGATCTCCTCCTGCTCGGCGACGGGGCCCCGCACCACCGGCTCCAGAGAGATGGAGGAGTCGTAGCTCCGGAAGCACGTAAGCACGTGTGCGGCGACCTCCTTCACCAAGCCCCTCCCCTCGACCTCGAGCTCGTCGCCGATCACGGCTTCCAGCCTCTCCAGCTTGGCGCCGATGGACTCGAGTGCCGGGATCGCCTGGGCCACCTCTTGCGCCGGTGCCCCCGTCCTCACGGGGCTGAAGCTGAGAGGCACTAGAGCAGACTCCGCTTGGCCAACGAAGTCCAAGACTCCCTGGGCCTCGACGGTCTGCGAAGCCCGCAGCTGCTCCATCTCCTGACGAGCCGCCAGCAAGGCGCCAGGTCCTTCCTTGGCGAACCTCCTCTCCTTGGCCGCCAGGTCGTTCTCTCGGAGTTGGAGGTCCCGGGTAAGGCTCTCCAACTCCGACACCCAGAAGTCAGCAGAAAGCTCCCGGTTCAGCACCGCCTGGCGGACCTTGGCGACCTGCTCCTCCCTTTCGGCCAAGGCTGCCTCCCGGAGTTCCAGCTCCTCGGCCCTGGCCCTCATGTCGCCTTGTCCCGCCTGCAGCTGCTCTGCGACCTCCTTCTCCTTGTCTGCCACGGCGCACTCCCGCTCCACGACAATACACTCACGCCGCGCCAGCTGCAACCAGATCTCCTAGATGGCGGCGATGCGGGCTCGGACACCGTCATAGGCCTCGCGGGCGTCCTGCATGATCTCCCGGGTCTCGGTGTCCAGGCGGTCAACGGTGATCTTCTGCGCAGTGAGAGCTCCTCCTCAGCGTTGAGCCTCACCCTCTTAGCGTCTAGCTCCTCCTCGACCTCCCTGGTCCGCTGCTTCAAGAGCCGCCCCCAGCCGCGGAGGCGGTCCCTCTCGTCCGCCAAGACCTCCCGCTTGCGCTCGAGTGCAGCCTGAACCTGCCGGACACTGGACTGGGCAAGTTCCATGGCGTCCGACAGGGACAGTAGAGCAGCAGAGGCCGGAGCTGCACCGTGAACCTCCTCCATGGTGTCGTCATCAGATGGAGGAGACGCCGGCGCCACAAAACCCGAGGGAGCCACGACGATGCGCCGATCAAGAAAAGACGACGCTGAGGCAGGGCTAGTGCCGATGCGCTCCTATTCGCTGCCCACCTAGGGACCCACGTCAGCTCCTCCTGCGTCAGCACTCGAAGGCTGGTAGCCACCAGCCTGCTCCGCCGAGTCTTTACCAGCAGCCAGCTCCCGAGCTGGCAACGGAGGAGGAACAGGCGCCTTCGTCATCACAGAGGTCAGTCCTACCGGGCCAGAAGGAGAAGAGGCCTGGACTTGCACGGGGCCGGTGAAGCTGCCGTGGCATCCGGACGCTGCGGCACTGGGCTGCTACCAGCCGAAGTTGGCTGAGGGATAGACGCGTCCCCGTCAGCCGACGAGACCCTACAAGCACAGGGAACACCCAAGACAAGAGTAAGAGAAGAGCTAGAGTACGCAAGTACTTAGACTCGATAAGTACAACTTACCGAGGGACACGGATATTCCAGCGGGCATGAAGCCCTGGCTTGCAAGCCGGGGCAGGGCCGCCAGAGCGTGCCATCACCGCCGGGCCCTGCGCCGAAGGCACCTGGACTGGCGGAACAGGGGGCACACCCGGAGCCCCCCTGGGAGCTGGAGCAGTGGAGCTCCCACCGGCAGCACCGCTGGCGCCGCTTGCCGTGCCAGTCCCCGAAGCATCTGAAGGCCGGAGCGTCTGCGCCCCCGGTTGAGTATCCGCTGCGCTCCCTCCGGCACCGCCGCTTCTCGAGCCTTCAGCGGGGACGCTTGACGACCGGGGCACCTGAGCCCCTGGCTGAGCCCCAGACACCGCGACACCAGCGTCCCTCCTCGGAGCTCCACCTGTGGAAGGAATGTTGGTCGCCGGGGGCTCCTCCGACTGCCACTGACCGAGGGGAGTTTCGTTGGCATGGAAGACCCGAGGTCTCTTTGGGCCGCTGCCTGATGGAGCGGCGCCTCCTGACGAAGAGCGTGAGGACACTCCGGTCCCCTGACTCGGCGGGAACGATGCCCTAGGTGGAGACCGGGAGCGCTTCCTCGTCGGCGGGCTGGAGGCCGGCACCTTGCCCTTCCCCTTATCGACAGTCGGTGCCCTGTTGCTCCTCGGCGTGGGTTGGGCGTCGAGCGACGCCTTGTGCTGCGCCCTGGAGCCGTCAACCTCAGGGATCAAGATCCCCCAGGTAGCATCACCGACCTGGCGCACGGCGATGCCGATATCGTCCAAGGTTGGCATCTCCCGGAGCAGCCTCGACCTCAGCGTTGGCTCCATGAAGAGGGGGAGGCAGGAAGCAGGAATTGACAGAGAGCGGTCGTCGAGGATGTCACTGCTTACCCTCATCACCATCTCCTTCAGCATCTTGATGGATGGGTCGGAGTCTAAGCCCGTCTCCAGCCTGGTGCAGTCATGCACGCCGGTGTAGTACCACGCCGGAGGGTTGCGCTGCTGCAGAGGCGCAAGGCGGCACGACAGGAAGTCCACCAACACCATTAGGGACGTCAGCCCCTGCTCCGCCAGGAACTGGATCCGCTCCAGGACTAGCGTGTACTCCGGCTCCAGCTCCGGGCACTCCTCCCAGAAGCGGCGCCCGGTGGATGGGGCCTCGGTCGGCAGCTGAAGATGATCGTGCTCATCAGTCTTCACGATCACCCAGTCATCCCTCCAGCTCTCCCTCCTCGAGGCACTGAAGGGTTGAAGATACTTGGAGACCTTTGGATCCTTGTTGCGGTGCTGGAAGTGGTATGCCCCAGCTGGTTCTTCGAGCCGCGCCCGGTCGCCCGCAGCAAGAAGAAGTGACGAAAGAGCGCCACTGAGGCGCGGACCCCCACGAACATCTCGCAGAGGTGCACGAAGACAGCAGCCAAAGAGAAAGAGTTCGGGGAAAGGTGATGGAGCTGGAGACCATAAGTCTCCAGGAGAGTCACGAAGAAGGAAGAAATCGAGGGGACAAACCCGGCCAAGGCATAGGCGAGGAAGAGGACAGTCTCTCCTCTCCCCATACGCAGGGGAAGAGATCCCCGCCGAGGGCAAAGCTTCTGCTCCTCGGAGTGCCATCCAAGGAGCCTGCACACCGGCCCAAGGTCCTTTGTCCGGGCAATGCACAGCGAGGGCAGGTTGGAAGCCATCGGAGGCGAAGGGGCAGGAACTCGAAAGAACAAGGAAGGCTCAGGCGTAGGGACATGTGCGACGGGAAGCCTACGATGCAGAAGGGGTTCCTTTTAAACCTCCCAAAGACAATTCGAAATGCCTCGCATGCGCCGCTCGGGGCAGACGCCCCAGGTCCAAGCCCCAGCAACAATGACAAAAGGGTCCAAGCTGTCCTGCAGAAGCAGTGGACCAAAGTCAGTCCCTCAAGCGGACAACCCGGAGATTCCTGACAAGGAGCTGCGACGTGCAGTAATGGCAGCGTTGGGAACCGCCGCAGTTAAAGCAACTATCAAGAAGGGATCACGTCCCCATGACCCTCCTCCCAGAATTAAACGCGTGGCCACGCGCCAGGGGGTGCTGTGGGCCCGTGCAGTAGGGTCGTGCTGCTCTTGCAACGGCCTAAAGGAGTCTCCAAGAAAGTGCGTGGGGTAGAAAAGGAGAAGGCCCCACCTGTGGGATCGTTATCTCCCCCGAGGTGAGCCCGGGGGCCACTATCGGTACCCTCAATACCAGGTACCCCCGTGCACAGGAGAGAAACCGCCTAAGGACCTCGCCCCCTCCACAGGGGTGAGCTCCGAAGGCGCCACGTGTCCAATAGGGCCAGGCCTCTCCTCTCCTCAGAGGCGAGCCCCGGGCCTGCCACGTGGCCAGCAGAGACGGACCTCGCCCCCTCCGCAGGGGTGAGCTCCAAAGGCGCCACGTGTCCAGCAGGGCCAGGCCTCCCCTCTCCTCAGAGGCGAGCCCCGGGCCTGCCACGCGGCCAGCAGAGCCGGACCTCGCCTCCTCCACAGGGGTGAGCTCCGAAGGCACCACGTGTCCAGCAGGGCCGGGCCTCCCCTCTCCTCAGAGGCGAGCCCCGGGCCTGCCACGTGGCCAGCAGAGCCGGACCTCGCCCCCTCCACAGGGGTGAGCTCTGAAGGCGCCACGTGTCCAGAATGGCCGAGCCTCCCCTCTCCTCAGAGGCGAGCCCCGGACCTGCCACGTGGCCAGCAGAGTCGGACCTCGCCCCCTCCACAGGGGTGAGCTCCGAAGGCGCCACGTGTATAGAAGGGTCGGGCCTCCCCTCTCCCTAGAGGCGAGCCCCGGGCCTGCCACGTAGCCAGCAGAGCCGGACCTCGTCCCCTCCACAGGGGTGAGCTCTGATGGTGCCACGTGTCCAGCAGGGCCGGGCCTCCCATCTCCTCAGAGGCGAGCCCCGGGCCTGCCACGTGGGCAGCAGAGCCAGGCCTAGCCCTCTCCACAGGGGTGAGCTCCGAAGGCGCCATGTGTCCAGCGGGGCCGAACCTCCCCTCTCCTCTGAGGCGAGCCCCGGGCCTTCCATGTGGCCAGCAGGGCCAGACCTCACCCCCTCCGTAGGGGTGAGCTCCGAAGGCGCCACATGTCCAGCGGGGCCGGGCCTCCCCCTCTCCTCAGAGGCGAGCCCCGGGCCTGCCACGTGGCCAGCAGTGCCGCGCTGCCCACCCCGGCTCGGTAGGCAGCAGGAGTAAAGGCGCGCCATGCCTTGTCCGATCAAGACATTCAAGACCCGCGCATTCCCAAGACGCGGTGATGCTGCGCACGCCCCTGTCAGGTGGCACTGTGACCAGTCGCGTCACAGTTAAGAGAAGCACACCATGTTAGAAGCTGTTGACCAATAGACACGGCGACAAGACAGCCCCTGCCGTCCCTGCCATCATCAACCACTATGCCTAGCTTGTGGCATGGGCAGGACGGCAGAACAATGACTAAGAAGCCATTGCCAGAGACAACTACCAACATTCACTGCAAGATATGGTAAATGGCAGGAAATCTCCCCGGGGCCACCTGTCGGGCCTCGGGGCCCACCTTGTAAGCCGCCCGAGCCTTGAAGTATAAAAGACCTGGGTAGGCAACGTTGCAAGGGGTTCAGCAGTTGGCTCCCTCTAGCGCCTAGAGCAACTCAGCTCAGACAGAACACCAAGCTTAGAACTCCGGTTCTAAGCTCCGAGCAATACAGCTCCCGTGGACGTAGGGTTTTACGCTCCGGTGGCCCGAGCCACATAAAAACCCTTGTGTCAATCCTCTCACAACCAACGCGACCTCTTGAGATGACTAGCCCCTCCGAAAAGAACTTCCGCGGGTTGTTTCTGAAGCAGGCCCGGGGGAAGTGTCGATGGCACACTTCGACAGCCACTGATCGCCGCTGCCGACCATCCTCGGGCCACCTCGGAATCACGAAAACCCTTCTGGTGAGCTCCCCTACCTCTCCTCTGCCGAATTATACCGAGAAGTCCGAGTTTTAGCATGTGTAGAGGCAATTCCGAAGCTTCGCCGGCGAGCTCGCCGCCCCCGTCGCAGGTCGCCGCTGCTAACAGGCAGAGAGGCGACGTGGCCCTCTGTGGAGCGTCCATTTTAAATCGGACGACCGAGAACAGAACCCTGCGTACCCCTTCGGAGATCTAATCGGGATCGTCCATTTAAAATTCTACGGCCCAAATTCAATCCACCTTCCCGCCGTGAAACTTTCGAACTACCCCCTGGCGTGCTAGGGAATTTTAATCTAACCCCAGATTCTTCTGAGCTACCCCCTGAGGTTCTCTGGAATTAAGAAAAGCTGATTTAGCCCCTGGATAACTAGAAAATTAAGAGAAACCTTCTGTTTTACATGTTTAGACCCCTTAACTTTAGGAAAATAAGATTTTGGACATGCAGTGGTGAATATGTAAGGATTAGGCCCTGCACAATAATTCAATTATGCAATTGGTCATTTAAATTCAGTTTGAATTCATTAGAAGTGCAAACCATTATATGAAATTCATATTTAATTGACATAGCACCTAGAAAACCTTTTAGCACAATCTGAAATTTTGTTTAGATGGAAAATAAATTCTGGAAACATGATTTAAATTCTGTTTATTGCTGAAAATTTAATCATAAGTGGAAAAATAAATCTGAATATAGGAAAAAGTAATAAAACTTTAGGAAATGTTAATATATGCTTCTGAATAGGGAAATTAATTTTTAGAAATTGATAAAATATGTGAAACTCTGTTTTGGGCTGAAAATACACTTTTATGCAAGTTTGTAGCTAATGGGTGTGGTATGTCGAAATAGGTTTAAGTTGACAATTCATTTTAGGTGTGCATTTAAAATCTGAAATATCAAATTTAGAAACAATATGTATGTTCAAAAAGTGTAGTTATGCATAGAAACAACTCATATAGTTTGAAATTTGGCTAAAAGAAAAGTTTAAATGTAATATATATGCACATCTACACCCAATTAGTGGGAACATCATATGAAGTTAAAATTGAGAATTTCACCATGAGACACCCAAGAGGATCATATATATATAGGTAGACCTTGATAATCTTAAGATAAATTAATAAAGTGAAGCAATGTGTATGTATGTATGACTTGCATGAGTGTATATGTCGATGATTGCTTATGGAATGTTTTTTTCTTTCGCTATGTGTATGTTGGCATGAGTAGAACCAGCCCCAGAGCCGGTTCTCAACTTCCAAGATCAAGACTTTCCATTCCCGGAGCAGCAGGAAGAAGGCAAGTGTCCTTGACCACTTTGATCATAAGCTAGTATGCTTAGTTAGAATTAATCGCATTGAGTTATGAATTATGAAACCCATGCTAGAATGTTTCCCTAGTTTTTCATGCCTTATCCCTTGTAGCCTGGGTTGGTAATTTCTCATTATGTTATTTATTTATATTATTCATGCTTAGCCATGCTTAGAGTGGGATAATTGTGATATGAGATTCACAACCTTGATTATTTACCTTTGAATGGAATATGATGCATCATGATAGAGATAGGAATCTAGGCAAGCTGGATGTTTTGGTTGGTGCTGCGTGCACGAGACTTGGGTTCATGTTTAGTGCTTGCCTTGGTTCTAAGGACGGGTTCATGGAGCATGTAACCTGGATTTACCGTGCCAACCACATGCTGGGATGGGGCAGCCTGGCCAATTAATTAGGTGTATTTCCGACGTAGTGTGGGTGTTTGGATGGTGCAGGGAATAGGTGTTAGCTGGACTACCATAGGAACTGCAAGGCTCAAGAGGGGGCCACTGCAGAGGAGGTTGGAGCCTCCTGGATGCTGTTAGGGTTGAAACCTTAGTGGGCTCATACTCGTCGGGAATCCCTTTGTAAAGGCCTCATAGTGATCTCCTGGCTACACACCATGGAAGTGTGAACGTGGTTCGCGGCCACAGGCATAATGGAGGTTCTTAGTGCACCCGACAATGGGGGATGGAATCACTACATGTGGGTGAAGTGGTGCAAACTCTGCAGAGTCAAAACTGTCTCGACAACCGTGCTCACAATCAAGAGCGGCTTGGACTTATTCATGATTAGAAGATGATGAATTGAGAAGTTGAGGATGTTAAGCGGGGAGCTTAACAATGGAAATGAAGTTATGATAGCTTGACATTGATAAAGGGGCTATGGGATTGGGACAATTTCACTTATGTAATAAAATAGGTGCTTAATAAGCTAAGGTGATAGGATTTAATTGCGTAATGCATTAACCATGATTTCAGCCTTTCCTTGTTCTAGCTTGCATGACATTAATTTCCCACACTTGATGAGTACCAATGGTACTCAAGCTTACTTTTCGTTGGTTTTACTTGCTGCTCAGGCCAAGGAAATGAAGTGGAGTACAACAATGAAGACTTTTGTCCTGCAGAAGGGTTTTAGGTTCATGGAGTCCCCCGGGCAATGCCTGTGACGGAGCACACAAGATCATATTTTCGCTGCTTTGTTTGTTGTTAAGATATGAATATTTATAGTCCTTTGAGACTCTATGTAAGACTTTTATGTATTCAAACACCTGGCTTGTACTTTAATGATGTTTCACTATTTGTCGTCACATGTATGGGAAAATGATCCTGGCATACATGTGAGTATCACTTGGTTGATCTTCAGAAAAAACCGGGTGTGACATCTGCTTTGGTGACATCATGGAAAGCATATGACATCAATGGTTACATATTTTACACCATCTGAAGATCTACCCCGACGCTCAGCCGATCCAGCAGAAGCCCCGGAGGCAGTCCAACGAGCGGCAGAACTTCATCCTAAAAGAGATAAAGAAGTTGCTCGATGCTGGCTTCATACGGGAGGTCCACCACCCAAGGTTGTTGGCAAATCCTGTTGTCGTCCCGAAGGCTGGCGGGAAGCTCAGGATGTGCATCGACTACACCAGTCTCAATAAGGCATGCCCTAAGGATCCATTCCCTTTCCCTAGAATAGATCAAATTGTAGACTCTACATCAGGCTGTGATTTATTATACTTCCTAGACGCCTACTCAGGCTTCCACCAAATACCAATGTCTAGAGAAGATGAGGAATACACTGCTTTCATAACAGTGGATGGAATGTGTCGGTACCCTCGATATGGGGTACCCCCGCGCACAAGGGAAAATGCCTAAGGATCTCGCCCTTCTCCGCAGGGAGAGCTCCAAAGGCGCCACATGTCCAGCGGGGCTGGACCTCCCTCTCCTCAGAGGAGAGCTCCGGGCCCGCCATGTGGCCAGCAGCAGACGGACCTCCCCCTCCGCGGGGAGAGCTCCGAAGGTGCCACGTGTCTCGCGGGGCCAGACCTCCCTCTCCTCAGAGGAGAGCTCCGGGCCCGCCACGTGGCCGACAGAAGCCAGACCTCCCCCTCCGCGGGGAGAGGTCCGAAGGCTCCACGTCTCCCGCGGGGCCGGACCTCCCTCTCCTCAGAGGAGAGCTCCGGGCCCGCCACGTGGCCAGCAGGACGGCGCTGCCTGCCCCCGCTTGGTAGGCAGCAGGTGTAAAGACGCACCATACCTTACCCGTACAAGGTATTCAAGGCCCGCGCCTACCCAAGACGCGAATACCCGGAGCACGCCTCTGTCAGGTTGCGTTGCGCCCAGTCGCATCGCAGACTGGTGCACCATGTCAGATCCTGCCAGCCAATAAACACAGCGACAAGACATCCCCTGCCGCCCCCGCCGTCATCAACCACTACGACTAGCTTGCAGCATGGGCAGGGCAGCAGAACAAAGACTCGGAAGCCTTTACTAGAGACAACTACCGACATAACTGCAGATACGATAGTCGGCAGGCAATCTCCCCGAGACCACCTGTCGGGTCCCGGGCCCCCCCTTGGAAGCCGCTCGAGCTTTGGACTATAAAAGGCTCGGGTAGGCAACGTTAGCAGGGGTTCGCACTCCAGCAACTCGCACCCTAGACATAACTCACCCTCAAGCTCAGGACTCCGGTTCTGAGCAACAAGCAATACAGCGAGCACCTCTGCTCACCGTGGACGTAGGGTTTTACGCTCCGGCGGCCCGAACCACGTAAAACTCACCGTGTCAAGCTTCTCCCTCACTCGTCCCTTACGCTGAAGCTCTCCGCAAGCGACTAGCCCCTCCGAAAAAGAACCTCCACGGGCTGCCCAGAGCAGGTCCGTGGGAAGTGTCGACCACACACTTCGACATTTGGCGTGCCAGGTAGGGGGTTTTCCCTTGCGCCACGAGTTTCTGCTGACGAAGATGACGAAACTTCCTTCAGCGGCAAGCTCTCCTTCCCCACATTCACGACGGACCGTGACTAGCGGGGAATACGTGTCGACACACTCGGGACGGAGTGTGTCGGCGCGAGCTGGAAGCCAGCAGCCGACTCCGGCAACACCGACACCAGCAATGGAGGCTCCAGCTAGCGTGAGATCTTCTGCAGCACTGAGCTTTCCCCACGGGGGAGCGCTAGCTGCAGCAAGAGCGCTACTGCACAATACACCTGCTGGGGACGCGCCTCAGGCAGTGACCCAGCAGTGGATTCGCGAAGTAGACCGTCTTGTCATTGCCGCCGCAAACCCTCGACTTCGGCGGGGACGGCGCCCCGGCCAACCGGCTGTGTCGCTGACGCGCACGCCAACGGTTGACGGGCAGACGGCGGACTCCAGCTCCACCAGGCTCCCATCGACGGACCTGAGGACAGAGCTGGAACGATGCCACTTGGGCCAAGATGCCCGGGTGTTCCTCGAGCGACGACGAGAAAGGCGTCGCAACCAAGAGGCCAGCGACAGCATGACGTCAGCCACGACTCTGCCTGAGGCGCAGACCTTCGCCACACGATCTCTGCCCCAGGCATACGCCACGCAGCATATGCCACAGCCATATGCCCTGCAAACGGCGCCCCCGGTCTATGGCGCAGCCTTGCCCATACCGGGGTACACAGTGCCAGCAGCGAACCAAGCGTTCGCGGCACCAACCCCTGCGGCAACAGGAGCAGGACGTGCGGCCCTGGCGCCCCACCTTCGCTTCGCGAGGTGGCCGCGCAAGTTTCGGCCGCACCTGCCCGAGAAGTACAACGGCAGCGTCAACCCGGCAGAGTTCCTCCAGATCTACTCCACTGCCGTCCTTGCCGCAGGAGGGGATGAGGCCGTAATGGCCAACTACTTCCCCGTCGCCTTGACTGGCCCAGCCCGGTCCTGGCTCATGAACCTCCTCCAGGGTTCCATAACTACCTGGGGGGAGCTCTGCCGGCAGTTCACCGCCAACTTCGGCAGTTCCTACACCCGGCCTGGCACGGAGCTCGATCTCCACGCTATCCAACAACAACCTGGGGAATCGCTGCACTCTTTCATCCAGCGGTTCTCCCAGGTACGGAACACCATCCCACATATCCAAAGTGCTTCTGTGGTGGTGGCATTCCGGCAAGGCGTTCGGGACAAGAAGATGCTCGAGAAGCTCGTGACCAGAGAGGTCCACGACGTCTCGGAGCTCTTCAGCCTGGCGGACAAGTGCGCCAGAGCAGCAGAAGGGCGGAACTGGCACTCCCTGCCAGCCTCTGAGTCAGAAGGGCAGCCAGGATCTGGCGCCGCTTCCTATGGAAGCGGCAAGAAGATCAAGAACCGGGGCGGTGGCAAGATGAAACCGCCGGCCGCGGCTCCCGTTGCCGCAGCAGCGGCACCCAGTGGGGCTCGGGGGCCGCGCCCCGACAAGAGGCAGCGACAGTCACCAGCTCCAGATGGTGACCAAGGCGAGCTATGCCCCGTGCACGGCACCAGTTACCATACTGCTGCTGAGTGCCGGGAGATCCAGAAGCTCGCGGAGCGCTTCCGGAAAGGGAAGCAGCTTCGAACTGATGCCCCACCCTACCGTCAAAGGGAGGGCAAGCAGAAGGTCGACGCCCCAGACAACGTCGACCAACAGGAGGAGTTCCAGGAGCCTCAGCGCTGTGAAGGCGGTGCGCAACCATGAGGACTCCAGCTCCAGTGATGACGAGCGCCGGAAGATGCTCTACGTCATCTATGGTGGGTCCGCTGACCCCTCGTCCCGAAGTGCGGTTAAGACCCTGCGCTGAGCGGTAGCGTCGGTGGCTCCCCTCCCGAGTGCCGCGCCGCACCTCAAGTGGATGGGAACCCCCATCAGCTTCGATGCCACCGACTGCCCCAGGAACATGGCTGGGGCCGGCCAACTACCGCTCTTGGTGGCTCCCACCAACGCCAACATGAGGATATACCACGTTTTGGTGGATGGCGGGGCTGGACTGAACATCATCAGTCACGCAGATTTCCAGAAGCTGCAGATCCCGATGGCCAAGCTCACCCCATCGAGCCTGTTCTCAGGGGTAGGGCCGGGACAGGTCATTCCCTACGGCAGCATCAGCCTTCCCCTTCAACGCTGTCGGTACCTGAGATATGGGGTACCCCTCCGCACAGGGTAAAATGCCTAAGGTACTCGCCCTTCTCCGCAGGGAGAGCTCCGAAGGCGCCACGCGTCCAGCGGGGCCGGACCTCCCTCTCCTCAGAGGAGAGCTCCGGGCCCGCCACATGGCATACAGAAGTCGGACCTCCCCCTCCGCGGGAGAGAGGTCCGAAGACGCCACGCGTCCTGCGGGGCCGGACCTCCCTCTCCGCAGAGGAGAGCTCCGGGCCCGCCACATGGCATACAGAAGCCGGACCTCCCCCTCCGCGGGGAGAGGTCCGGAGGCTCCACGTGCCCCGCAGGCCGGACCCTTCTCTCCTCAGAGAAGGGCTCCGGACCCGCCACGTGGCCAGAAGAACGGTGCTGCCCGCCCCCGAGCGGTAGGCAGCGGGCGTAAAGGCGCCCCACACCTTGCCCGTACAAGGTATTCAAGGCCCGCGTCTTCCCAAGACGCGGAAACGCGGAGCACGCATCTGTCAGGTGCCGTTGCTCCCAGTCGCATCACAGACTGGCACGCGGTGTCAGAACCTGCCAGCTAATAAACGCTGCGACAAGACATCCCATGCCGCCTGCGCCGTCATCAACCACTACGACTAGCGTGCGGCATGGGCAGGACGGCAAGATGAAGACTCAGAAGCCTTCAACCAGAGGCAACTACCGGCGTAACTACAGATACGGTAGATAATAGACAATCTTCCCGGGACCACCTGTCGGGTCCCGGCACCCCTTGTAAGCCACACGAGCCTTGGACTATAAAAGGCTCGGGTAGGCAACGTTAGCAAGGGTTCGCATTTTGCAACTCATACGCTAGCCATACACTCTCAAGCTGTAACTCACCCCCAAGCTCAGGCCCCGGCCCTGAGCAGCAAGCAATACAGCGAGCTCCATAGCTCGCCGTGGACATAGGGTTTTACGCTCCGGCGGCCTGAACCACGTAAAACTCTCCGTGTCAAGCTCTCACTAACTCGTCCATCTGCGCAAGCTCTCCGCTAGGAACTAGCCCCTCCGAAAAAAGAACCTCCGCAGGCTGCCCAGTGCAGGCCCGGGGAAGTGTCGACCGAACACTTCGACATTTTGCGCGCCAGGTAGGGGGCTTTTCCCCTAGCGCGACGAGTTTCCGCCGACGAAGATGACCAAGCTCCCTTCAGCGGCAAACTCTCCCCCCCACGTTCGCGGCAAACCGTGACCGGGGGAAAGTACACGATGACACACTCAGGACGGAGTGTGACAGGGCAAGCTGGGAGCCAGCAACCGGCTCTGGCAGCGCCGACCCCGGCAATGCAGGCTCCATCCAGCGTCAGGCCTTCAGTAGCGCCGGGCGTACCCGGTGGGGGTGCGCTAGCCGCAGCAACGGCGCTACTGCGCAATCCGCCTGCTGGGGACGCGCCTCAGGCAGCGACCCAGCAGTGGATTCGCAAGGTAGACCGTCTTGTCGTCGCCGCCGCAAACCATTGTCTTCGGCGGGGACGACGCTCCGACCAACCGGCTGTGTCGCTGACGCGCACGCCAACGGTTGACGGCCAGACGACGGGATTCCAGCTCCACCAAGCTTCCGTCGACGGACCTGAGGACAGAGCTGGAACGGTGCCACTTAGGCCAAGATGCCTGAGTGTTCCTCGAGCGACGTCAAGAAAGGCGTCGCACTCAAGAGGCTGGCGGCAACATGACGTCGGCCTCAACCCAGCCTGAAGGGCAGACCTTCGCTACGCGAGCTCTGCCCCAGGCATACGTCGCGCAGCATATGCCACCACCATATGCCCTGCAAACAGCGTCCCCGGTCTATGGAGTGGTCTTGTCCATACCGGGGCACATTGTGCCAGCGGAGAACCAAGCGTTCACGGCACCAATACCTGCACTGGGAGCCAGCAACCGGCTCTGGCAGCGCCGACCCCGGCAATGCAGGCTCCGACCAGCGTCAGGCTTTCAGTAGCGCTGGGTGTACCTAGTGAGGGTGCGCTAGCCGCAGCGAAGAGCGGGCACCGGAGCGTATGCCCCCGGTTGCCGGGGCATGCGATGCTCAGCGTGAACCAAGCGTTCGCGGCATCAGAACCTGCGGCGACAGAAGCAGGGTGTGCGGCCCTCGCGCCCCGCCTTCGCTTCACAAAATGGCTGCGCAAGTTTCGACCGCTCTTGCCTGAGAAGTACGACGGCAGCATCAACCCGGCGGAATTCCTCCAGACGCCAGGAAATCCAGAAGCTTGCAGAGTGCTTCGGGAAGGGGAAGCAGCCCCTAACTGATGCCCCACCCTATAGTCAAAGGGAGGGCAAGCAGAAGGTCGAGGCCCGAGACGGCGACGACCGCCAGGTGGAGTTCCAGGAGCTCCCGAGCGCCGTAAAGGCAGTGCACAGTCATGGGAGCTCCAGCTCCAGTGACGACAAGCACTGGAAGATGCCCTGTGACATCTTCGGCGGGTCCGCCGACCCCCTGTCCCGAAGCATGGCTAAGGCCTTGCGCCGAGCGGTAGCGTCGGTGGCTCCCCTTCCAAGTGCAGTACCGCACCTCAGGTGGATGGGAACCCCCATCAGCTTCGATGACCCCGACTGCCCTAGGAACATGGCTGGGGCCGGCCAACTGCCGCTCGTGGTGGCCCTTACCATCGCCAACGTGAAGATGTACAACATTTTGGTGGATGGTGGGGCTGGACTGAACCTCATCAGTCACGCAGCCTTCCAGAAGCTGCAGATCCCGATGGCCAAGCTCGCCCCATCAAGCCCGTTCTCAGGGGTAGGGCCGGGACAGGTCGTTCCCTACGGCCACATGAGCCTCTCGGTGACCTTTGAGGCACTGGACAGCTACCGGACAGAGTACATTCTGTTCGACGTGGCCGAGATTGACCGCCCCTTCAATGCCATAATCGGTAGGCCAGCCCTGTACCGATTCATGGCAATAGCCCACTACGGCTACCTTGTCTTGAAGATGCCTACACCAACAGGCGTCCTCAAGGATTGTGGAGACCGTGCTGCCGCAGTATTAGCCTTGGAAAGGCTTCGGGCGCTTACAGCAACTAGAGCGCCAGCCCTCGGCAGTACAGAACCAAACCAGCTCCACCTAAGTGCACGCCACCGTGCCTCTACCACCACACCCCGCGTGCAACCCCTTGATGAGGACGACGTCTCCACAAGGCTCGTCCGAATCAGCGCCGATGCCACCCAGACCACCCGGGTAGCCGGGGGCCCGGGTAGCATATAGGAAGGCGCGCTCGTTGCCCCCCTCCGGCATGAGGTCGATGTGCTGCATGACAGCCTTCACCGAGGCCAGAGATCCCTAGGGAGGTGATGGAGCACTACTTGAAGGTCTTTCCCGACGTCCAGCCATCCGACGAGACGGAGAGTACGCCCGCTCCCGGCGCTTGGCAAACCGTGTTATTATCCCGAGGGCCAGCGAGAAGCTCCGGAAGCGCATCCACTACACCAGTCTCAATAAGGCATGCCCTAAAAGACCTATTTTCTCTTCCTATGATAGAGCAAATAGTAAACTAGATACCAGGCTGTGATATGCTGCGCTTCCCAAATGCTTGCTAGGGCCCCCATCAGACCCCTGTGTCTGAAGTAGTTGAAGGGCGCCCCCTACCTGCTAATCCCGGCGTAAGCCGACTCGGCATGGCTAGGGGTCCCACGAATTTCTAGTTTTCGCGCAATGGCTTTAACCCCATACCACAGTAACCTGTTCCGCTACCAAGAAGCAAGCACCAGAAGACCAGACCTCGGATCCCCGACACAACCTCCCGGAGGACCAGCCGGACCTCCCGGAACTCCCGGGACGACAGCGGAGCTTCCCGCAAGGTCCAAAGCAGCCTGAGGACCCCCGGGTGTCGGGCACCCGGCGGTCTCCCCAGGCTAAAAGCCATCCCCCTCAGCTCCACGCGGCGGGCGATGCCGCTAAATAGGCGTCGGAGCTACTGGAGTTTAATCTAGGTTCCCTTTCCCATCATACAGACATTAACAGAGCATTAGTTCACTTGTGGCTGAAGTAGACGCACGCTCAGGGGGCCACGAAGACGATGAAACAGGACCCTGAGCCCTGACCTTCACCAGGCCTTATCAAATGATGTTCGTCAACGGCTCCTCACGAAAGCAGGGGGCCGATGCTAGCATACTGTTCCTCACGCCATCGGGGGAGCAGTCTGGGTATGTGGCGCCTTTCAATTCCAAGGCAGCCAACAACATAGCAGAGTATGGAGTGCTCATCCTTCTCGTTAGTCGTTGGCTCAGGGCAATCCCCAGTCTGGTTATCAACCAAGACGGCGGAGACAGACCCCCTCGCCTTGGACCTGCACCACGTACCGCGCGCTAGCAAGGCCGCAGCTGACGACCTTTCAACGAGGGCCCCCACTGCCACCAGAGCCACTGTGCCTGAAGGGGGCCTCGAGAGGACGTTGCCGCGACCCACAGCCCGGCCCGCCGAGCCGGGCGAAGGGGGCTAGACCAGCACCTCGAAGCTGGCAGTCCCGGCGGCCATGAGCGCCGCCAAGGATCATAAGCGTCACTGGGGACTCCGTGCAACCTAGCGCTCAAGATCCAGATGCTCAAGTCAGACCCGATGCATGGATCACGGAGGTCCGGGACTACTTGAAAGACAATATCCTCCCTGATGAACGTGTATCCGCTGAACGGATTGCGCGTATGGCTAAGAGACACATGGCGGTAGAGGGGGATCTCTACCGACGTGGCGCCAACCACATCCTATTGCGGTGCATAACCCAGGGAGAAGGCTGCGACTTGTTCGCTGAGATCCATGGAGGCGAATGAGGGAGTCATTCTTCCTCACGCACGCTTGTCGGTAAAGCCTTTCGACATGGCTTCTACTAGCCGGCAACACTCCAGGATGCCGTCGAGCTGGTCGAGAGCTTCTAGGCGTGCCTGTTCCACACCAAGCAGATCCATACACCGGCTTGGATGGTACAGATGATCCAGCCCGCATGGCCTTTTGCTGTGCTGGGGCTGGACATCCCGGGCCTGGGACCATTCCCCAGAACCGATGACAGGGACCCGCTCCCGAACCTTCGGGACACGGAACACCGCTGTAAGTTCTACCCCTAGAGCAACAATAGGGCAGGCCTTTCTTTTTGTAGTAATTTCCATAAAAGTCCGTGAACAGGGCTTGGAACAACTAAGCCTCAGGGGACGGTCCAGGACTACGTTCAGCTTCGCCTGGTTCCGACCCCAAGCGCGTAGAGTCTTGCTTCCCTTGAGGTGGGTCGTGGCCTACATATGCGGCCCGCCTTCCCCCGTATGGAAATTTATATGAAAAGAAACCTACCCTACGTTGCTCTTCTTTGGTACTCATTTAATTTACTTATTAAATTTTTATGATTACCCTACTAACGCGTGCTCACTATGCGTTCAACTCTCTCTTCTCATTTTCATCTTCAGTCGGAATTTGCTGCAGATACGACTAAGGAATAGAGGGGGGAGCCCCCAAGGAGAATTACGTTTCCTCTACCTGTGTGCAGGACTTCCAGGTTGCGGCAACGGGGACTGCATGAAGTAGGGGGAAAGGAGCTACTAACTACTTCGACCCAGGACTAGAAGGGGCGGGGCCCGGGGGCCCCATGTGTCCAGCAGGCCTGGAACCCACTCCTCCCCTGAGGAGGGCTCCGGGCCCGCCACGTGGCAGGCGGAAACCGGGCCTCCTCCCGCAGTGAAGGAGCTCCGGAAGCCCTGTGTGTCCAACATGGCCGAGGCTCCCGTCTCCGCAGTAAAAGCAATCATCAAGTGGGCGCACGCTCTCACGATCCCGTGGCCGTTCGTGCTCTGGCAGCGGTCAATTCGGGACTTAGAGAAAGTGCGCGGATCGGAAGAGACGGAGGTCCCACCTCGGGCTCGCTATCTCCCCCGAGATAGGCCCGGGGGCCACTGTCGGTACCTGAGATATGGGGTACCCCCGCGCACAGGGTAAAATGCCTAAGGTACTCGCCCTTCTCCGCAGGGAGAGCTCCGAAGGCGCCACGCGTCCGGCGGGGCCGGACCTCCCTCTCCTCAGAGGAGAGCTCCGGGCCCGCCACGTGGCATACAGAAGCCGGACCTTCCCCTCCGCGGGAGAGAGGTCCGAAGACGCCATGCGTCCAGCGGGGCCGGACCTCCCTCTCCGCAGAGGAGAGCTCCGGGCCCGCCACGTGGCATACAGAAGCCAGACCTCCCCCTCCGCGGGGAGAGGTCCGGAGGCTCCACGTGCCCCACAGGCCGGACCCTTCTCTCCTCAGAGAAGGGCTCCGGACCCGCCACGTGGCCAGAAGAACGGTGCTGCCCGCCCCCGAGCGGTAGGCAGCGGGCGTAAAGGCGCCCCACACCTTGCCCGTACAAGGTATTCAAGGCCCGCGTCTTCCCAAGACGCGGAAACGCGGAGCACGCGTCTGTAAGGTGCCGTTGCGCCCAGTCGCATCACAGACTGGCGCGCGGTGTCAGAACCTGCCAGCTAATAAATGCTGCGACAAGACATCCCATGCCGCCTGCGCCGTCATCAACCACTACGACTAGCGTGCGGCATGGGCAAGGCGGCAAGATGAAGACTCAGAAGCCTTCGACCAGAGGCAACTACCGGCGTAACTACAGATACGGTAGATAATAGACAATCTTCCCGGGACCACCTGTCGGGTCCCGGCACCCCTTGTAAGCCGCCCGAGTCTTGTACTATAAAAGGCTCGGGTAGGCGTCGATAGCAAGGGTTCGCATTTTGCAACTCAGACGCTAGCCATACACTCTCAAGCTGTAGCTCACCCCCAAGCTCAGGCCCCCGGCCCTGAGCAGCAAGCAATACAGCGAGCTCCATAGCTCGCCGTGGACGTAGGGTTTTACGCTCCGGCGGCCTGAACCACGTAAAACTCTCCGTGTCAAGCTCTCACTAACTCGTCCATCTGCGCAAGCTCTCCGCTAGGAACTAGCCCCTAAGAAAAAAGAACCTCCGCGGGCTGCCCAGTGCAGGCCCGGGGGAAGTGTCGACCGAACACTTCGACAGCTTCCAACCCGCTGCCAGAGAAGAAACGCGCTCGATCTCCTCCAGCAACGGCGTCGGTGCCAAGTCAGGATTCTGGGGTGCCTGACACTCCCTCCGGTGGCGACTCGAAGAGGCCCCGGGCTGATGCGCTAGGGGAAGCCTCTGGGGCGTCCCCTGTTCCGCCAGTCCAAGCGACTGCAGAGCGGCCGTCGGAGACGGTAGAGGGCTCTGGAAATCCTACCCCAGCTCGGAAGTCGGGGTTTAGAGCCCGCTGGAGTGTCCGCGCTACCCGGCCTTCCCCGTCTTGCGGGGAATCTGTGCCGATGCGCTCGGAGCCAGGGGCAACTGCCGCGGCCCCCAGGCCAGCGCGGACTTCTCCTGTTCCGGTGTGCCCGGACTCCGCGGCGGCGTCGTCTCTTCCTGCCGAGACGGCCACCGCGGCCCCCGAGCCAGCACAGGTTGATCCTTCACTAGGCGGCCTGGCTTCTTCTCCAGCACCGCCTTCCCCGGCTCGTCCCTCTCCTCAGGTCAAGGAGCCAGAAGCTGAAAAGAGCCCGGCTGGCCTGGCTGCCAGAGCCGCTGAGCCAGCTTCTCCTGATCGGCGTCTCGTCCCGGCTGCTGGTGCGTCGGCTCTTCCTGAGGACGAGGTAATGGAGGAGTTCGGAGGGACTGCCCCAGCCTCTGTTGCTCCATTGCCTCTGGCGGACGCCTTCGCGCTTGCCGAGTCGAGCGTCCGGCAGGTCTTGGCTGCGCTAGGGCGCGAGCAGGAGGAGTATACGGTTGAACGGGACCGCCTCCTCATCTGGGGGAACCTTTTGCGTTAGAGGACCGCGAAGGTTAAGAGCGAGCTCGACTCCAGGCGGGAGTTGCTCGACTTCAGGGAAGCGCTCGTTGACCGGATGAAGCGGGCTGTTGACCGCATGGACACCCAGTCGCAGCGGATCAACAGGGAGGCCCTGGAGGCACACGCCCGGGCCGAAGAGAGCCTCTCTGCTGCTGTGGAAATACGGCAGCGGTTGGAGCGCCGCGAACTCGCCGTTGAGGAGCGGGAGCGTTCCGTGGCAGCTGAGGCAGAGAGGGTCGCCGCGCAGCTGGCCGCGGGCGAGGATGACCTCCGAGCTCGGATGGAGGAGCTGGAGATTCTGAAGGCAGACCTTGACTTGAGGGAGGAACAGGTCTCCCATGATCGTCGGGCGGTCTTGGACCGGGAGTTGACTGCCGGTTTCAAGGCCGCTGAGTTGGAGCGGCTGGCCAAGACTCTCCACCTTCGGGAGAGTTCCCTGGCGGCCAAGGAGAAGGAATTCTCCGAGAGGAACCTGGAGGCTCTGCAGGCGGCCCGCCGCGAGGTGGAGGAGCTCTCAGCCTTACGGTCCTCCGAGGCCCTTGCGGTCTCAAGCTTTGTGGATCGAGCGGGGTCCACCCTGATCCCTCTTGGCTTCAGTCCGGTGAGGGCCGCAACTCCTGCATTGAAGGTGGCAGAGGTGATCCCTGCATTGGAGTCGATCGGCGCCAAGCTGGACAGACTCGACTCGGTGGTCGCCAGTGAGCTTGAAGCCGAGGGTCGCGGCTTAGCTTTAGAGGTCGCCTCGCATGTGCTGGCATGCTTCAAGAGCCGCGACCCCTCTTTCTCGCTGGAGCCAGCGAGAGAGGGCCCAGCCGCGGAGCGGGAGGAAGCTGCCAGGGCTGAAGTCGAGGATGTGGCCGCCCTTGTAGCCGCAAGGTTCCGCCGAGAGCCGGGAGGTCCTTAGGACTTGTTTCTCCCTTTTTTATTGAGTCTGTAGTCCAGCTCATGGAGCCTTGCTTAATTTGTCTCTCTTGGATACTTGTGTCTGTGATGCTTTTTCCCTCCTTCTTGGCTTTGCCTGGCTGAGTCCTTAGCTCCGCAAGGTACTCATAGGCCATTTCCAATCTCGGAGCTTCGCACAGACACCCTCCCCGGGTCCTAACCGTGTTAGGGGCCCCCGGAGGTCTCCGAACCTCGCCCTATGGGGTGCTCCAAATCTGCCTGCCACGTGGCGGGTCCGAAGCTCCTCCTCAAGAGACGGGAGCTCCGGTCATGTTGAACACGTAGGGCTTTCGGAGCCCTCCCGCTGAGGGGGGAGGTCCGGTTCCTGCCTGCCACGTGGCGAGCCCGGAGCCCTCCTCAAGGAAGGAGAGAGTTCCGGGCCTGCTAGACACGTGGGGCCCCCGGGCCCCGCCCATGCTGGAGGGGCAGGTCCCGGTCCTTCCAGTCCCAGGCCGGTGTAGCTGGTAGCTCCTTTCCCCCCGCTTCATGCAGTCCCTGTTGCCGTAACCTGAAGGTCCTGCACACAGGTAGAGGAAACGTAATTCTCCTCGGGGGGTCCTCCCCTCCCGTCTCCTAGTCTTATCCGTCTTATGGTCCTGACCCGCTATACGGGGCTTGGGCAATTTTGTGCACGAGGCGCCGGAGCTCCAGCTCCCTCCGAGGTCCGGGTACGGCCGTCCGATCCCTAGTACCAGGCCATGCGCTGGGGAAGCAGAGTGCACGCGCTTTGGGTTCATGACCAGGCAAAGCGGACGTACTCCCCTGGACCTCTGGAGAGCAGGATGCGCATGCTTTGGGCTCTGGGCCGGCTAAGCTGGATACGCACCCTGGACCCCCCATGCACAACACTGGCCTTTCCTGGAGGTGACCAACTGGCACCGCAACACCTGACTAGGGGAGGCCCGAGAGACTCACTCGGCCATCGGCAGGTGCCTCAAGCGCAGCCGCCTTCGGGAGGATAGCAAATGCCGACTATGGATGAGCGCAGGAGGGGGGGAGCTAGATGTATGATGAACATACAGAGATAGTGCGATCATAAAAATTAATGCATAATTTAAATGAGCGCAGGAGAGGGAGCTAAGTAGAACAGGTCTCTGTATTCGTGCCCATAGGTGGAATTCTGGCTGTACATGGGGGCAATGTTCCACCTCGTCTACAAGGGAAGCAAGACTCTACGCGCTTAGGGTCGGAACCAGGCTAAACTGGACGTAGTCCTGTACCGTCCCTTGAGACTTAGCTACCCCAAGCTCTGTTCCTAAATTCTATGGGGTCTATTACAGAAGTGAATAACCCTGTTCTACCGATGCTCAGTAAGTAGGACTTACAGTGTTGCTTCATGGCAAGGATTTTTTTGGGAATGGATCCCACTCTCGGTTGAAAGGCATGCGTCCTCGGGGTGGCAGCTTTCATGATTCCGAAGGGACCTTCCCTGCTGGGGGGGAGCTTATGGGTCCTTGGAATGTAGCGTGCCGCTTCACCAGGTTGCCCTCTTGCGGGCCCCCGTCGCGTTTGGTTCTTTGGCGGTAGTGCTTAGAGCATTAGCCGAGACCGTGCGTTGTGGGGTGTTCCCTGCAAGCCGAGTCTTGTCGAAGTTGTTATCTTCACGCTGGATCAGATCCTGCGTGGCTTCTCTCGGGGGCCCCCGGGGAGTTCTCCCCTTCTGGCCAAGGCCTTCAAGGGGTAGGTGGACCCGGGCTCGTCTTGGAAGACCTAAGGCGCCTTCCCCTTCTGGCAAGGCCTTCAAGGGGTTGACGGACCTTAGGCGGCCCCCGAGAGGTATGTTCGAGGCACGGAGGCGTGCCGTAGCTGGCTAACACCCTGGCCCGTCACCGTCGGAACTGGAGTCCTCACCGTCATGCATTGTCTTTATGACACGCTGAGGCTCCTGGAACCCCACCTGGTGGGCAGCGGTAACTGGGGCATCGGCCTTCTGTTTGCCATCCCTCTGAGGGTAGGGCGGTGCTTCAGCCATCTGCTTTCTTCCATTGCGGAAGCGCTCTGCGAGCTTCTGGATCTCCCAGCACTCGGCAGCAGTATGGTTGCAGGGGCCATGCACGGGGCATAGCCCGCCTTGGCCACTGTCTGGGGCCGGTGATTGCCGCTGCCTCTTGTCGGGGCGTGGCCCCCGAGCTCCATTGGTCGTCGCAGCTGCGGCGACGGGGGCCGTGAATGGTGACTTCATCTTGCCACTCCCCCGGTTCTTGATCTTCTTGCCACCCCCATAGGCAGACGCACCAGACCCGGGCTGTCCTCCTAACTCGGACGTCGGCAGACCGTGCCAGTTACGCCCTTCGGCTGCTCTGGCGCACTTGTCCGCCAGGCTGAAGAGCTCCGAGACGTCGCGGACCTCTCTGGTCGCGAGCTTCTCAAGCATTTTCTCGTCCCGGACACCCTGTCGGAACGCCACCACCACAGAGGCGCTTTGGATATGTGGGATGGTGTTGCGCACCTGAGAGAACCGCTGGATGAAAGAGCGCAGCGACTCCCCAGGTTGTTGTTTGACGGCGTGGAGGTCGAGCTCCGTGCCGGGACGGGTGTAGGAGCTGCCGAAGTTGGCGACGAACTGCCGGCAGAGCTCCCCCCAGGAGGTTATGGACCCCTGAGGTAGGTTCATGAGCCAAGACCGAGCTGGGCCGGTCAAGGCGACGGGGAAGTAGTTGGCCATGACAGCCTCGTCCCCTCCTGCGGCAAGTACGGCGGTGGAGTAGATCTGGAGGAACTCCGCTGGGTTGATGCTGCCGTCGTACTTCTCGGGCAGGTGCGGGCGGAACTTTCGTGGCCACCTTGCGAAGCGAAGGTGAGGTGCAAGGGCCGCACATCCTGCACCTGCTGCCGCAGGTATAGGCGCTGCGAACGCTTGGTTCGCACTTGGCGCTGCGTATCCTGGCATGGGCAAGGCTGCACCATAGACCGGGGCCGCTACTTGCGGCGCATATGGTTGTGGCATATGCTGCGCAGCATATGCCTGAGGCGGGGCTCGCATGGCGAAGACCTGCCCTTCTGGTTGTGTCGAGGCCGACGACATGCTGTCGCCTGCCTCATGGTTGCGATGCCTTTCTCGGCGTCGCTCGAGGTACACCCGGGCGTCCTGCCCCAAGTGGCACCGTTCCAGTTCCCTCCGCAGGTCCGTCGACAGGAGCCTGGAGGAGCTGGAATCTGCCGTTAGCCCGTCAACCGTGGGTGTGCGCGTCAGCGACACAGCCGGTTGCCCTGGGCGCCGTCCTCGCCGAAACCAAGGGTTCGCGGCGGTGACGACGAGGCGGTCCACCTCGCGGAACCCTTGCTGGGTCGCTGAATGGGGCGCATCCCCCGCATGTGGGTTGCGCAGCAGCGCTCTTGCTGCAGCTAGCGCACCTCCATGGTGTACGCTCAGCACTGCAGAAGACCTCACACTGGTCGGGGCCTGCATAGCCGGAGTCGGCGTTGCCGGAGTCGGCTGCTGGCTACCCGCTTGTGCTGACACACTCCGTCCTGAGTGTGTCGACATGTACTCCCCAGTGGTCACGGTTCGCCGTGAACGTGGGGGGGAGAGTTTGCCGCTGAAGGGAGCTTGGTCATCTTCGTCGGCGGAAACTCGTCGCGCTAGGGGAAAAGCCCCCTACCTGGCGCGCCAAATGTCGAAGTGTTCTGTCGACACTTCCCCCGGGCCTGCACTGGGCAGCCCGCGGAGGTTCTTTTTTCGGAGGGGCTAGTTCCTAGCGGAGAGCTTGCACAGATGGACGAGTTAGTGAGAGCTTGACACGGAGAGTTTTACGTGGTTCAGGCCGCCGGAGCGTAAAACCCTACGTCCACGGCGAGCTATGGAGCTCGCTGTATTGCTTGCTGCTCAGGGCCGGGGGCCTGAGCTTGGGGGTGAGTTACAGCTTGAGAGTGTATGGCTAGCGTATGAGTTGCAAAAAGCGAACCCTTGCTATCGACGCCTACCCGAGCCTTTTATAGTACAAGACTCGGGCGGCTTACAAGGGGTGCCGGGACCCGACAGGTGGTCTCGGGAAGATTGTCTATTATCTACCGTATCTGTAGTTACGCCGGTAGGGTGCCTCTGGTCGAAGGCATCTGAGTCTTCATCTTGCCGCCCTGCCCATGCCGCACGCTAGTCGTAGTGGTTGATGATGGCGCAGGCGGCATGGGATGTCTTGTCGCAGCGTTTATTAGCTGGCAGGTTCTAACACCGCGCGCCAGTCTGTGATGCGACTGGGCGCAATGGCACCTGACAGACACGTGCTCCGCGTTTCCACGTCTTGGGAAGACGCGGGCCTTGAATACCTTGTACGGGCAAGGTGTGGGGCGCCTTTACGCCCGCTGCCTACCGCTCGGGGGCGGGCAGCACCGTTCTTCTGGCCACGTAAAGGGTCCGGAGCCCTTCTCTGAGGAGAGAAGGGTCCGGCCTGCGGGGCACGTGGAGCCTCCGGACCTCTCCCCGCGGAGGGGGAGGTCCGGCTTCTGTATGCCATGTGGCGGGCCCGGAGCTCTCCTCTGCGGAGAGGGAGGTCCGGCCCCGCTGGACGCGTGGTGTCTTCGGACCTCTCTCCTGCGGAGGGGGAGGTCCGGCTTCTGTATGCCACATGGCGGGCCCGGAGCTCTCCTCTGAGGAGAGGGAGGTCCGGCCCCGCCGGACGTGTGGCGCCTTCGGAGCTCTCCCTGTGGAGAAGGGTGAGTACCTTAGGCATTTTACCCTGTGCGCGGGGGTACCCCATATCTCAGGTACCGACAAACGCCATAATTGGCAGGCCAGCCCTATACCGATTCATGGCAGTAGCCCACTATGGCTACCTCTTCTTGAAGATACCAACACCAATAGGCATCCTCAGGATTCGTGGAGACCGCACTGCTGCAGTGTCAGCTTTGGAAAAACTCCAAGCTCTTGCAACAGCTAGAGCACCAGCCCCTGGCAGTGCAGAACCAGATCGGCTCCACCCGAGTGCACGCCACCGTGCCTCTACCGCAGCACCCCGTGTGCAACCCCTCGACGAGTGCGACGTCCCCCTGAAGCTCGTCCAAATTGGTGCCGATACCACCCAGACCACCCGGGTAGCCGGGGGCCTGGATAGCAAATAGGAAGGTGTGCTCGTTACCTTCCTCCGGCACAACGTCGACGTGTTTGCATGGCAGCCGTTGCAGATGCCGGGATCCCTAGGGAGGTGATCGAGCACCACTTGAAGGTCTTCCCTGACGCCCGGCCAGTCCAACAGAAGCCCCGCAAGCAGTCCACCGAGCGGCAAAACTTCATCCGGGAAGAAATCAAGAAGCTGCTGGACGCTGGCTTCATACGGGAAGTCCACCACCCCCGGTGGTTGGCGAACACCGTCGTTGTCCCGAAGGCCGACGGGAAGCTCCGGATGTGCATCGACTACACCAGTCTCAATAAGGCATGTCCCAAAGATCCATTCCCTCTCCCTAGAATAGATCAAATAGTAGACTCGACATTAGGCTGTGATATGCTGTGCTTCCTAGACGCCTACTCGGGTTTCCACCAGATCCCTATGTCTAGAGAAGATGAAGAGCACACCTCCTTCATCACAGTAGACAGCCTGTACTGTTATGTCTCTATGCCTTATGGCCTAAAGAACGCTCTCCCCACCTTTGTACGTGCAATGCACAAAACCTTCGGGGAGTTGATAAGAGACTTAGTTGATGTGTATGTCGATGACATTGTTGTTAAGGTCAGGCAGAGTTCATCCCTATTAGATAACCTAGCCTTAGTCTTTGACAAACTGCGCTCTACGCGCACCAAGCTGAACCCCGACAAGTGTGTGTTTGGTGTATCCTCTGGAAAACTCTTAGGATTCCTGGTCTCACACCGAGGAATTGAGGCTAACCCAGAGAAGATCAAGGCCATCGAATTGATGCGGCCCCCCGCCCGCATCAAAGAAGTCCAGAAACTCACGGGATGCCTAGCCACGCTGAGTCGGTTTATACCGAGGCTAGCAGAGCAAGCTCTCCCCTTCTTTAAGCTCCTGCGCAAATCCGGCCCATTTGCTTGGACCGACGAAGCGGAAGAAGCTTTCCAGGAGTTGAAGCAACTCCTGACGACCCTACCCATCATGGTAGCCCCCGAGCCCGAAGAGCATTTGTTGCTCTACATCGCGGCGACAACTGAAGTGGTGAGTATGGTCCTCGTCGCAGAGCGGCCGGACCTCTCGTCGCCACAGCCTGCTCTGGCAGCAGGAGACAGGCGCCAGGAAACCCCGGAGGTCCAAGACGACCTCCCGGACCTCCAAGACAACCCCCCGGAGGTCCAAGACGGACCCCCGGACCTCCGTGACAACCTCCCGGAGGACCAACGGGACCTCCCGGAGGTCCAACGGAACCTCCCGGAAGTCCAACAGGACCTCCCGGAGGCCCAACGGGACCTCTCGGAGCTCCCGGAAAATCAGCGGGACCTCCCGGAGGTCCAAGGCGGCTTGGGAGCCTTCGAGTCTCATCTCCTGGCAGCCTCCCTGGACCCACCCACCTCCCGTAGGCCTGAGCCCATGGATGAAGACATCTCTGCCCTGGGAGGGAGGGTCCGGACCATCCAGAGGCCTGTCTACTACATCAGCGAGGTCCTCCATGACGCCAAGACAAGGTACCTGGAGGTCCATAAGCTGCTGTATGCAGTGCTCGTGGCGTCCAGGAAGCTCCACCACTACTTCCAAGCCCACCGGGTCTCGGTGGTCACCTCCTATCCGCTGAAGGCTATCCTTCACAGCCCCCACGCGACCGGCAATGTCGCTAAATGGGCAGCGGAACTGGCGGAGTTTGAGCTGGATTTCATTCCTCGCCATGCAGTCAAGAGCCAAGCCCTGGCTGACTTCGTGGCTGAGTGGACGCCAACAAAGGCTGACCCAGGGGTCCACGAAGATAGTGAACCAAAGCACCGAGCTCCGGTATTCACCGGGCCTCACTGGACGCTCTTCTTTGACGGATCCTCGCGAAAGCAGGGGGCCGGTGCTGGCGTACTGCTTCTCATGCCATCGGGGGAGCAGTTTGGGTATATGGTGCGTCTCAATTTCAAGGCAACCAACAACATGGCAGAGTATGAAGCACTCATCTTTGGCCTAAAGACAGCCCTGTCTCTGGGCGCTCGGCAGTTGTTGGCACAGGGCGACTCCTAGCTAGTTATCAAGCAAGTTAAGGGTGAATGCTCCTGCAATGACCCACAGCTAGCTGCTTACACGCTCCACGTGCAGATGTTGGAGAAAGACTTCCTCGCCTTGGACCTGCGCCATGTACCGCGCGCTGGCAATGCCGCAGCTGACGACCTCTCAACGAAGGCCTCCATTGGAGCCCCTGTGCCCGAAGGAGTCTTTGAGAGGACATTGCTGTGGCCCACAGCCCGGCCCGCTGAGCCGGGCGAAGGGGGCTGGACCAGCACCTCGAAGCTGGTGGTCCCGGCGGCCCTGCAGCCATGGACGCCGCCAAGGATCGTAAGCGTCACTGGGGACTCCGTGCAACCCAGCGCTCAAGATCCAGAAGCTCAAGTCAGACCCGATGCATGGATCACGGAGATCCAGGACTACTTGAAAGACAACATCCTCCCTGATGAACGTGTATCCGCTGAACGGATCGTGCGCATGGCTAAGAGATACGCGCTGGTAGAAGGGGATCTCTACCGGCGTGGCGCCAACCACGTCCTATTGCGGTGCATAACCCAGGGGGAAGGCTGCGACTTGCTCGCTGAGATCCATGGAGGCGAATGTGGGAGTCACTCTTCCTCATGCACGCTTGTCAGTAAAGCCTTCCGGCACGGCTTCTACTGGCCGATAGCACTCCAGGATGCCGTCAAGCTGGTCGAGAGATGCAAGGCGTGCCAGTTCCACGCCAAGCAGATCCATACACCGGCTCAGGTGGTACAGATGATCCCGCCCTCATGGTCGTTTGCCGTATGGGGGTTGGACGTCCTGGGACCATTCCCCAGAGCCGTCGGGGGATTCCGGTACCTCTATGTCGCCATCGACAAGTTCACCAAGTGGCCAGAAGCCACACCAGTCGTCACCATCAACAAGCAATCCGCAGTAAAGTTCATCAGGTCGATTGTCTGCCGGTTCGGGGTCCCGAACAGAATCATCACCGACAACGAGACCCAGTTCATCAGCGCAGCGTTCCAAGACTACTGCGAAGACCTCGGCATCCAGGTGTGCTATGCCTCTGTTGCTCACCCAAAGAGCAATGGGCAAGTCGAGAGGGCCAACGCCGAGATTCTTCGGGGCCTCAAGACCCGCACCTATGCCAGCCTGAAGAAACATGGTGCCAATTGGGTGGATGAGCTTCCGAGCACACTATGGGCTAACCGGACATCCCAGAGCCGGGCCACCGGAGAGACACCCTTCTTCATGGTGTATGGGGCCGAAGCTGTGCTTCCCCCAGAGATCACCATGAAGTCTCACCGTGTCCGAGCTTACGACGAAGCCGCGCAGGACAACCTCCGGTGTGGAGACATTGACCTCGTCAACGAGGTCCGATTGCATGCAGCACTCCGTAACGCACGGTACAGACAAGCACTCCGCCGCTACCACCAGAGGTCTGTGCGTGTCCGGGAGCTACAGGAAGGCGACCTGGTGCTGCGGTGCATACTTTCGCGTGAAGAGACCCACAAACTCTCCCCTAGTTGGGAAGGTCCCTTCCAAGTCACAAAAGTGTGCCGTCCCGGGTGCGTACGGCTTTCCACCGAGGACGGGGACCCGCTCCCGCACCCTTGGAACATAGAGCATCTCCATAAGTTCTATCCCTAGGGCAATAGTAGGACATCCATCTTTCTTTTGTAATAGATTCCATAGAGCCCAGGAACAGCGCTCGGAGCCGCTAAGTCTCAGGGGACGGTCCAGGACTATGTTCAGCTTTGCCTGGTTCCGACCCCAAGCGCGTAGAGTCTTGCTTCCCTTTTTAATGGGACGGGTCGTGGCCTCCATGTTTAGCCTGCCTTCCTCCTATGGAAATTTATGTGAAAAGAAACCTGTCCTACTTTTCTTTTCCCTTGTGCTCATTTAAATTACGTATTAATTTTTTATGACCGCACTTCCGGCGTATGCTCACCATGCGCTCAGCTCCCTCTTCTCATTCTCACCTTTAGTCGGCATTTGCTGCCCTACCAAAGGCGGTTGCGTTGGAGGTACCTGCCGATGGCCAGGGGGCCCCGAGCACCATACAAGTGGATGGGGACCGTAAGCCAAATAAGACTATGAGATAGGGGAGGGGGAGCCCCCAAGGAGAATTATATTTCCCTTACTTGTGTGCAGGACCTCTCGGCCTCAGCTCCCCGCAGGAGTATGGTAGGAGCACCCAATCAATGGGACACACCTACCAGCGGTCCGCTACGGGATCGCGCAAGACCGGAACTCCAAGGTAAGACCGAAGAATCCGGACCTCGCCACCTCCGCAGGGGCGAGCCCCGGAGGCCCCACGTGTCCAGCGGGGCCGGACCTCCCTCTCCTCAGGGGGGGTGCTCCGGGTCCGCCACGTAGCCGGAAGAGACCGGACCGCCCCCCCCCCCCCCCCCCCCCCCCGAGGAGAGAGCTCTGAAGGCTCCACGTGTTCCACGGGGCCGGACCTCCCTCTCCTCAGAGGAGAGCTCCGGGCCCGCCACGTGGCTAGCAGGTCCGGACCTCCCCATTCTCATGGGGCGGGTCCTGGAGACCTCCGGGGCCCTTAATACAGTAAGGACCCGGGGAAGGTGTCTGTGCAGAGCTTCGGGATTGGTCAAGGCATGTGAGTACCTTGCGGAGCTAAGGGCTCGGCCAGGTAAAACCAAGAAGAAGACTAAAGCACACAGACGTAGAAGATAACAAGAGTCTATTCACACAAGGCTCCATGAGCTGGGCTACAGACTCAACAAAAATAAAAAAGAAGGAGAAGGAGGTACAGGGCCTTTTAGCCACGGGGGCAGATGCCTAAGAGTCCCCAGACTCCCGTTGGAACCTAGAGGCCACAAGGGCGGCCACGTCCTCAACCTCGGCCCTGGCAGCTCCCTCCCGCTCGGCAACGGGCCCTAGATGGACTGGCTCCAGAGAGAAGGAAGGGTCCTGGCTCCGGAAGCACGCCAGTACGTCCGTAGCGACCTCCTTCGCTAGGCCCTGTCCCTCCACCTCAAGCTCATCGGCGATCACCGCTTCGAGCCGGCCCAGCTTGCCGCCGATGGACTCAAGTGCCGGGATTGCCTCTGACATCTCCTGCGCTGGAGCCTCCGTCCGCACCGGGCTGAAACCAAGAGGAACCAAGGCGGACCCCACCTCGGTAATAAAGCCCCAGACCGCCTGGGCCTCGGCAGACCACGAAGACTGGAGCTTCTCTACCTCTTGGTGAGCCGCCAGCTCGCGATCCAACGCCGCCCGGCGCTCCTGGGAGGATTGCTCCTCCCTCGCAGCGGCAGCCGACTCGCGGAGCTCCAGCTCCTCAGCCCGAGCCCTCAGCTCGCCCTCTCTGGCCTTCAGTTGTGCGGCGATCTTCTCCTCCTCGGCCGCTGCAGCACGTTCCCGATCGGTGACGGCGCACTCTCAACAAGCTACCTGCAGCCGCAGCTCCTCCGCGGCAGCAGAGCGCGCTTCGGCCTTGGCTTCAACCTGGGCCAGGGCTTCGCGGTAGGAAGCACGGAGCCGCCGGGTCTCTGAGTCCAGGCGGCTGATGGCTTTCTTCTGAGCGTCGAGCAGAGCACTCATGGCCTCAAGTCTCGACTGCCTCGAGTCAAGCTCTGCCTTAGCCTCCTGGGTCCGCTGCTGCAGGAGGTGCTCCCAGATACGAAGGTGTTCCCTCTCTCCGGCCAGCGCCCCCCGCTCCCGCTCAAAGGTGACCTGGAACTGTCGGGCGCTGGTCTGGACACGCCCCAGGGCATCCCACATGGGCGCCGGGGCAGCGGGGACAGGAGTCGTGCCCCTGACCTCCCCTGTCGCGTCCAAGACCGGCGGAGGTGCTGGTGCCTCAGCAACCGGAGCAAGACGCTGTCCTGAGGGAACCAGGTTGCCAGCAACTGCACCTACAGCGGCCCTTCCAGCCTCAGCACCGGACTTCCGGGCTGGTGAAGGAGGGCGAACAGGCGCGGCCGCAGCCACTGCAGAGGGCGAACACACCGGCACAAAGGAAGCCCCCGCCGACTTGGGGGCCATTGGAACCACCGTGGATCCCAGATGTTGTGGCACGGAGCCTCCGCCAACTGGAGATGGCCGGGCGATAGGCCCGCCCCCGGCAGCCGGCCGGTCCCTGTGGGGAAAGAAAGCTCTCAGGCCAAGAAAGGAGACGAGAACGCTACTCCTACAAGCTAGAAAGAGCAACACTTACTGGGCGACATGAGTGCTCCAACGGGCTTGTAGCCCCGGCCTCTGGGCCGCAGTTGAACCGCCAGGACTTGCGGCTGGGATGGTCGCGGGCTGTGGCGTCTGGACCCCCGGCACACTCCCCGGTGTCACCCCACCGGCGTCCATCCTAGAAGCCCCTCCGCCTGAGGAAGGATGGTGGGACACTTGGGGTTCTTCGGACTGCCGCTGTCCGGGAATAGACCCGCTGGAGTGGGACACCCGGGGTCTCTTCGGGTCGCCACTCGATGGATCAGTCGGGAGATGAGTGCAAGGGTGCGCCGGCTCCCTGACTCGGCGCAGGCGGCGCCCTCGGAGGAGACCGGGCGCGTTTCTTTTCTGGCTGCCCGGGGGCTGGATCCTTCCCCTTCCCCTTGTCGGCGGCTTGAGTTCCGCCGGCCCTTGGGGTGGGTTAGGCAGCGACAGATGCCTCGCACTCCCATCTGGAGCGCTCGGTTCCCGGGATCGAGATGCCCCGGAAGGTATCCCCGACCTGACGGACAGCGATCCCGATGTCGTTGAGGTTCGGCATCTTCCGCAGAAGCTCTAACCTCCTCTGCGGCTCTAAGAAGAGGGGAGTGGCAGAGGATGGGAAGGCGGGGTCGCCACTGGGGATGAAGTCGCCGCTCACCTTGCCCACCATCTCGTACAGCTCCTCATCGGAAGGATCAGAGCCGAGACCCCTCTCCAACCTGGTACAGTCCTGCTCACCAGTGTAGTACCATGCTGGGCGGCTGCGCTGTTGCAAGGACGCAATGCGGCGCGACATGAAGTCTATTAGCACCATCAGGGACGTTAGCCCCTCGTTGGCCAGGAACCGGATCCGCTCCAAGACCGGTGTGTACTCCTGCTCCAATTCTGGAACCTCCTCCCAGAAGCGGCGCTCGGTGGTTGGGCCAGCGGTTGGGAGCTGCAGGCGATCGTGCTCGTCGGTCTGCACGACCACCCAGCTCTCCCTCCAGTTCTCCCACCTCGACGCACTGAAAGGTAGAAGGTACCCAGAGAGCTTTGGGTCCTTGCAGCGATGCTGGAAATAGTACGCTCCCATCTGGGTCTTCGAGCTGCGCCTAGTCGTCCGCAACACGAAGTAGCGGAAGAGCGTCACTGAAGCGTGCACCCCCACAAACATCTCACAGAAATGGACGAAGACAGCGGCCATTGCGAAGGAGTTGGGAGAGAGGTGGTGGAGCTGGAGACCATACGTCTCCAGCAATGTGACGAAGAAGGAAGAAATTGGCGGGACAAACCCCGCCAGGGCGTAAGCAGTAAAGAAGACCATCTCCCCCTTTTCCAGGAGCAGGGGGAGAGATCCCCGGCGGAGCCGGCGTTTCTGTTCCTCCGTGTGCCAGCCCAGCAGCCTGCACACTGGCCCAAGCTCGGCGGAACGAACGAGACGCGTCGGGAGCAGGTTGGAAGCTATGGCGGGGGAGAGCTCAAGGACAGGAAGACAAAGGCGCAAGAGTTCAAGGAAAGTTCAAGCGCTGGGAAGTGCGAAGGGAAGCCGCGATATGGGTAAGATCCCCTTTTAAAACTTTCCAGGAACGATTCGAAGCAATTCGAAACTCTTCGAATACACCCCATGGGCAACCACTTCGGCTCCAAGACCGAGCGCCGATGACAGGTGGACCCAAGCCGTCCAGCTGAAGCGGTGGGTCAAGGAGTCAGTCTCCCTAGAAGACGAGCCGGCAAGGCGCTTCGGCGGTTCCCGAAGAAAGCGCCGCAACATGCAGAAGTGGCAGCCTTGGGAACCGCCGCAGTAAAAGCAACCATCAAGTGGGTGCACGCTCCCACGATCCCGCGATTGTTCGTGCTCCGGCAGTGGTCAATGCGGGACTTAGAGGAAGTGTGTGGAACAGAAGAGACGGAGGCCCCACCTCGGTCTTGCTATCTCCCCCGAGATGGGCCCGGGGGCCACTGTCGGTACCCTCGATATGGGGTATCCCCGCGCACAAGGGAAAATGCCTAAGGATCTCGCCCTTCTCTGCAGGGAGAGCTCCGAAGGCGCCATGTGTCCAGCGGGGCCGGACCTCCCTCTCCTCAGAGGAGACCTCCGGGCCTGCCACATGGCCAGCAGCATACGGACCTCCCCCCTCCGCGGGGAGAGCTCCGAAGGCGCCACGTGTCTCGCGGGGCCGGACCTCCCTTTCCTCAGAGGAGAGCTCCGGGCCCGTGACACGACCCCATTTGGTCCTGTCGAGCCAGGATCACGCTGAGGGGTGCTGCGTTGCACAGCACCGTATAACACACGTCAAAGGTACAAAGCGGAAGCGGAAGTTTATTACATAAACAGTTTTATGAACATGTTTACATCAAAATAAGTTCAGTCCACACTCACGGGCGTAGACTAAGCATCAACTGCACGTTCGGCCCTCGAACGTGTCCTTGCTAGCACAGACGCACACTAACTCTGCGGCGTGCACGACTCCCACTCGACGGGGTTCCCCTCCTGGGGTTCCGTCTCCTCTTCGGGAGTCCCTTCCTCATAGAACCCTGCAAAAGCTTCAAACACAAGCAGTGAGCACGAAGGCTCAGCAAGTCTGACCCGTCTCACCTAAACATGGAACTTCTACATGAGGGTAATGGGTTGCATGAGGTAAAAATTATTTGCAAGGACTCGCCTAATTAGTAGAACCTTACTTTCAAGTTTTAGCAGCAGGTTGTGGAGAACCTTACGCTAGGGCACATGAGAGAGCCGCAATCAAACAAGAAACGCATTTCTCTCATGTACTTTGCCCAAAGTTGAAAAGAACTTTAATTAGCTCTAAGCTACAGCATACCATTAACAATCAATATTCAGCTTTCAATCAGCAACATTTTAACATGTAACTAGCCTGTTCTTTCTACGTCACGGTACAGTGAACAAGTGGTACTCACTGACCGCGAGGGACGGCGATTATAATCGATTTACACCTGCAGGGTTACCCGAACAACCCGTCACGTACGCCCGTACTCGATGTTGCCTACAACAACCATCACGGACGCTGTACGCAACTACCTTTCACCCGTTAGCCAAATATTGAACCGGTCCCATCGTCCCGAGCAAGAGGTCTCTGCACGCGCATCTCCGTGCCGCCAGCCGATTTACACCTCAAGCTCTCAACCTACCCTCTGAACGACGGGAAATGCCTCAATACCCAGCTACCCGAGTTACATCAGTTTCCCGGTTCCCATATAGCCGGTAGGTCTTCGGTACTGTTCTAGCTTGTTCAACAGGCCCGCACACGGCTCGGTCCTCAATCGACACAAGCGGAGCTACAGCACACAGGCCCCAAAGTCCTGCTGCCCTTACTCTCCGCTCGGTCTCATTTTCTTGCCATGTATATCATGTGCTATCTCTACCCGAGCAATGTGCCTCTAGCCTATTCTCGCGAGTAGTTCCAACTACTCGACTTGTACCGAATCCTACGCTATCCTAGCAATGCAGTAGCTAACGGGGTTTTCAATCCTAACCCCAACCCATGGTTTTCTTGGCTATGTAGTTGGGTTTCCAATCAAGACTCTAATACACAGAACAATATTCAAAGATGTGCTCAAAACAATAAACATTTGTAAAAAGGTTAATGCAAACCGGGGCTTGCCTTGCTGCTCTTGGTCGTAGGCTAGCTGTTCCTCCGGAGTAACGAAGTCTAGGACTTCGGGTTCCTCCTCGACCTTAGCGACTACATGATAGAAACAATACATGTATTAATTTAATGCATTTGTATTAAGTTTGAAGTTGTGAAGTCTATAACCCTTGCTAGATAGACCTAATGACTGTGAAACTTTTACTGTGGCTTGGTTACAACCTAAACAGAGACTTGGTCAAGTTTTAGTTGCAGCAAAGCTCATTTGAGCCCTCCACAAATAATTATGTCCTTGACCTTAATTGGAACTCTTAGGGTGTTCTAGGAATTTTCATGAGACAAACTATGACTTCCTGAAAACTAGATTTTCAGAGGGTTCTAGTGGAGTTGGTCTCACTTAATTTGGAAGTCTCTAACTAATGATATGAGCTAAACAATTTCAGAGAAAATTCTGAAAATGTTTCTGAACATTTTCTATTTTCTCTGGAACAGTTTCACTAATCACACCATTAGGGGGATTAAATGAGCTCAAATGGATCTGAAATTTTTATGGTAGTTCAAGGATATTTTGGTGAACATCTCAGTAAAATTTCAGGATTTTCCTCCAAAGGATTCTCCAGTTAAAATTCCTAACAGTTTAAACTTTGAGGAATTAATTCTGGAGAAATATGGAATTTCATGAAGTGAAACTTGATTTTCTTGAAAGTACTCAGAGAGCTGAATCCAGCAAAATTTGGTTCACTCAATTTGGAGCTTTCTAGCCAAAGTTATGAGGATTTGAAGTTTGAAGGAAATCTGAAAATCGGGGAAAAGTTTAAACTCGCGCGTGGGCCCAGGGGGACACGCGTCGCACGTCTAGGCGATGGCACACCGTGGCCCACAAGGATTTTGCGCGCCAGCACACCCGATCCCGGCCGCAGCCGGATCCCGATTCAAAATATCGGCCGCTGACAGTTGGGGTCCACCCCCTTCTTCAACCTCGCGACACCCGCGCTCCGCCGCCGAGGGACCTCGCCGGAGAGCTCGCCGCCGGCTGCTGTACAGCTCCAAACTTCTTGATTCTGGCCGCCCCTGCCTACTTTTACTTGGGGAACCGGATTCTAGGGTCAGCTGCTCATGAAAATGGCCGGAGCATGGTCGGCGACGAGCCGCCACCTCGGAATGACTTCAGCCATGTCGGCTGACTTCTCTAACACCTCAGCTACTTGGGAAATCGGTCGGGGAGCATCAGTGGACCTCAGAGAAGGTCGACATGAGCTCGAGGCAGCTCGTGGAAGGCCCGAAATAGGTCCTCACCGTGTGCCCGATACCCCCCGTTCGTTCCGCCATTAGTAGACCTTAAATTACTCCGGGCACAGAGGTTCTCCGGCCCAGAGTTGTGAAGCCAACTTGTGCGTTACCGTGTCTAGCTCGTGTGGGAGTGGCCTGAGGCCCTCTAATCCTTTCTAGAGCACGAATTAAACAGAATCGTACCCGAAGGTCGTTCTGCACACAGAAAGGGGAAAAGTGGAAATTCGCCGCCGGTGAGCAACCACTCGAGCTGTGGCTCGGGGATGAGCAGCACCGGTCACCCGCGCGTCCCAGGGTGCCTTGGCTCGGGCGTGACAACGCCCAGGTTGGGCTGTCCACGAGAGCCCGAGGTGCGGCGGTTCCAAGTTCCGAGTTTGATCTTTCGGCACAGCCGATATCAATCGGTTTCAACCGAATTCTAGCAATGGGGAGGATGGAGGAAGGTCTCTAGTACCTTGCTGGGACTCTGGAGTGGAAGGAGGGAGCTGCGATCGGCGTCCTCCGATCAAGTCCGAACTGCGGAAACTTTCGGCCGGTGCTGGGTTCTTGCGGGAAAACACGTCGGTACCTCGGCCGAGGAGGGGGGGCAGGCGCCTTAAGAAGGCTCTGCACCGCCTCATGCCCGCGCGTGGGCAAGCAGCTGGTGGCGCGGTGGCTGGCCTCGGTGGCGATCACCGCTGCGGCTCGGCGACCCGAGTGAAAAGTCTCAGTCGGTTTGTGTTGAAGTAGAGGCTGACATGTGGGTCCCACCCTTCCTTTTAACCTCTGAAATTTACTTCTAATCACTGTTGTAAACAGTGAACCCCATACTACCCTTGGCAATTCAAATTATTCCCCCATGAGCCATCTGAATTGATCAAAGTTCAAATGAGGTTTGGTTTGAATGAATTTCAGCACAAGTTCAGTTTGAAATCCAAATAAAGTTTGAATTTCTCCCCCTTAGCTCATGTCAATATCAACTCCAAATGGAGTGAAAATTGGTGTGTGAGCTCACAAAAATGTGCTGAGTAAGAATATGCCTTCCACTTTCAAATTCATGGTATAAAAACAGTTTGAATTTGAATATGTTTTCAAACTGCCCCCTTCCTATCTATACCCAAGATGACCTCAAAAAGGTTTTGAATTTGGGTGAAACTTGGCATGGACATCCTTAGCAAAGTGTAGGAGTTTTCATATGTCCAGCCCATCTATATCACATGTGGGAAATACCACTTTTGCAATGTGTGAGTTTGTTTTCTAATGAGCATGTTGATAATTGTTACTTGCTCTTCATTTGTGTTCATCATCTTTCCTCAAATGAGGTGTGTGTGTGTGTGTGGTGATGAACACTTCAATTATGTGTCAAAAACTGAGGCCCTTACATTCCTCCCCCCTTAAAAGAATCTCGTCCCGAGATTATACGGTGAAAATGAGAGAGAGGACGGTGGAACATTACCGGATATGCGACGTGAAAAAGTCGGGGTAGTTAGTGCGAAGAAATTCTTCGCTCTCCCATGTCGCTTCGTCCATGGAGTGATTACTCCATAGAACCTTGTAGAACCACAACGTACGATTGCGTGTGGTTCGGGCCTTTTCATCAATAATCTGCACCGGTTCCTCCCGATAGGTGAGATCCGGTTGCAGTTCTTCAATGTCTTCCAGCTGAACGGTAGTTGATAGCTTGAGACACTTCCTCAGCTGGGAAATGTGAAAGACGTCGTGCACACCGGAAAGTGCTTCTGGTAATTTCAGCCGGTATGCCACCGATCCACATCTTTCGGTAATCTGGAATGGACCGATGAAGCGGGGTGCTAACTTTCCCCTCACCCCAAATCTGTTTACGCCCTTCATTGGAGACACCTGTAGATATACGTGATCCCCAACTTCGAATTGTAATGGGCGCTTTCTCCGGTCCGCATACTGTTTCTGTCGGGATTGAGCGGCTTTTAGGTTCGCTTGAATTAATCGAACATTTTCTTCCGCGTTGTTGACAAGGTCAATCCCGAAGGTAACCCTTTCGCCCGACTCACACCAATTCAATGGTGTGCGGCATTTTCTTCCGTATAGCGCCTCGTAGGGCGCCATCTTGATGCTGGCTTGGTACCCATTGTTGTACGAGAACTCGGCTAACGGCAAGTGATCATCCCAATTTTTGCCGTGGTCGATAGCACAAGCTCGTAGCATGTCTTCTAGAATCTGATTTACCCGCTCAGTTTGCCCATCCGTCTGCGGGTGGTAGGCTGAACTACGGATCAGCTTCGTTCCCAAGGCAGCGTGTAGCTGCTCCCAAAAACGGGACACAAATAAAGTGCCCCGGTCCGATATGATGGTACGGGGTACGCCGTATAAGCATAGGATCCGTGAGATGTACAGTTCAGCGTACTTCTTGGCGTTGTAGTTGGTGTTGACCGGGATGAAATGGGCAACTTTGGTGAGTCGATCGACGATCACCCACACAGAATCATGTTTCTGTGAGGTGGTGGGTAAACCGACGACGAAATCCATGCTCACGTCCTCCCACTTCCAGGCAGGAATGCCCAGTGGTTGCAGCAGTCCCGGTTTTCGCATGTGGTCTGCCTTCACCCTTCGACATGTATCACACTCGGACACGTATTTTGCCGTCTCTCGCTTCATCCATGTCCACCAAAACTTTCTTCTGAGTTCTTGATACATTTTGTTGCTGCCGGGGTGAATAGAAAACTTTGATAAGTGAGCCTCATCAAAGATTTTCTTCCGTAACTCCGGGTTTCGGGGTACGACGATCCGGTCCTTGAACCATAGGATGCCGTCTCCGTCCTTCCGGAAACATTTCAACTCCCCACTGTCTACACGTCTCCGTAAATGTGACATGCCCTTGTCATTCTTCTGGGCTGCCGCTATCTCTTCACGGATGGTGGGGATCAAAGCTAGGTTGTAGAGAGCTCCGTGTGGAATCACATGGAGTGGTGGTTCGCTCTCTTCCAATGGTGTGATGGTCAGATTATTGACGTGTGACTTGCGGCTCAGCGCATCTGCCACAACGTTTGCCTTGCCCGGATGATAATGGATCTCTATCTCGTAATCCTTTATCAGTTCTAACCATCTTCGTTGCCTCATGTTCAGCTCCTTCTGAGTGAATATGTACTTGAGGCTTTTGTGGTCGGTATATAAATGTACGAGGTTACCGAGTAGGTAGTGCCTCCACATCTTCAGTGCAAGTACCACGGCAGCGAGCTCCAAGTCGTGAGTTGGATAATTTTGCTCATGGTTCCTAAGCTGCCGTGATCCATACGCGACCACTCTTCGGTCTTGCATCAGCACACATCCGAGCCCAATGCCGGATGCATCGCAGTACACATCGAACGGTTTTGTTGTGTCTGGCTGCGCCAAAACCGGTGCTGATGTTAGGTGCTTGACTAAAGCCTTGAATGCTGCTTCACATGCTGGACTCCAAACATATTTGGTAGCCTTCTTCAGCAGCTCTGTCATTGGCTTGGCAATCTTCGAGAAGTTCGGAATGAACCTCCGATAATATCCCGCGAGTCCGAGGAAACTCCGTACCTCATGAACAGTTCTCGGGGATTTCCAATTCAGCACTTGCGTGATCTTGCTCGGGTCCACAGCGATACCCTCTGCTGAGATGATATGCCCGAGGAAAGGCACTTGCGATATCCAAAACTCGCATTTGCTGAATTTTGCGTATAACTTGTGATCCCGCAGCCGTTGCAAGACTATACGCAGATGTTTCTTGTGATCTTCCTCCGACTTGGAATATACCAGGATGTCGTCGATGAAGACCACAACAAACTTGTCCAGCTCCGGCATGAACACCGAGTTCATTAAATACATGAAGTGAGCTGGAGCATTGGTGAGGCCGAAGGACATGACCAGGTACTCATAAAGTCCGTACCTTGTCGAGAAAGCTGTCTTTGGAATGTCCTCCGCCCTTA
Organism: Neostapfia colusana; assembly: GCA_030760725.1. Taxonomy (NCBI): domain Eukaryota; kingdom Viridiplantae; phylum Streptophyta; class Magnoliopsida; order Poales; family Poaceae; genus Neostapfia; species Neostapfia colusana. The sequence goes on along the minus strand of JASWHV010000010.1, from coordinate 52,540,927 downwards.
TCTTAATCTGATGGTACCCGGATCTTAAATCCATCTTGGAAAAGATCTTTGCTTCGACCAACTGATCAAACAACATGTCGATCCGTGGCAACGGGTACTTGTTCTTGATGGTTACGGCATTTAATGGACGGTAGTCCACGCAAAGCCGCAGTGTCTCATCCTTCTTCTTGACAAATAATGCCGAACAGCCCCATGGCGAGGAGCTCGGCCTAATAAAACCCTTCTCCAGAAGGTCCGTGAGCTGAATCTTCAGTTCCGCCAACTCCTTGGGCGCCATCTTGTACGGCCTTCGGGATATTGGCATGGTTCCCGGTGCAAGTTCAATCTTGAACTCCACCTCCCTATCGGGTGGCATCCCCGGTAAATCATCCGGGAATACATCAGGAAACTCCCGGACCACTGGAATGTCTTCCAATCTGATAGTTGTGGACTGATAGACACTTGAAAGTTTTATTTCTGGACTGTCCAGAAATAATGAGTGAGACTCGTGCACTTCTGAGTTTAAGTGCACGACTCGAAGGACGGTGTCTAAAACAGCGCCGTGGCGGGTTAACCACGACATCCCTAGGATGACATCGACCTTCTGTCCCTCTAAGATAATGAGAGACGTGGGGTACACTCTACCCGCTAAGCATAATGGTGCTTTGGAGACCATTACGCTTGCTGAAATCTTCCCACCCGGTGAACAAATTAAATATGGACTATCGGTGGGTAGTATTGGCAAACTGTGTTTAGCAATGAAAGCTTGGCTAATAAAATTATGCGTGGTGCCTGAATCAAATAGTACTATAGCGGGATGCTGGTGGAGTTGGAACATACCCGCAAGGATTGGCTCGCCCTCCGGCACGTCCTCAATGGCAAGCTGGTGGACAGTACCGGGCCTAGGGTTTGCCCGCCGCGCATTAGTAGGGTTCCGGGGTTGATTCCTCCCCGGAAACTGTGGTGCCACTCCGCCGCCTTGCCTCTCCGGGCAACTGCTCGCGAAGTGTCCTGGACGACCACACTTGTAACACGTGGCCGCTGCTGGTGGAGTACTCGGGGGACGAAAGCCCGGCATGCGTTGCGGAGGTGCAAACGCACGCGGCATCGCCCGCTGCTGCTGTTGTTGTTGCGGTGGTACTGGCAGTGCCGGCCGGAATGCCGGTGAAGAGTACGGCCGACTGCGGAACGGCATCGGCCGCTGTGGTGGCTGCCAGCGTGGACCTGATGGTGGGCGATTCATCATCCGAAACTTCTGAGAAGGACCGCCTCCTTCTCCGCTGCTCTGCGGCGCGCTTCGCTTTCGCTCTGCCGCCGCCAACTCCTTGCCGGAGTCCTCCTGAACAATCGCAGCATCAATTATGTCGTTGAGGCTGCCGCGATTGAACATCGCCAGCTTATCCTTCAGGAGCGGGTTAAGCCCCTGGTAAAAATGGTCCCGCCGCTTCTCGTCGGTATCAGCATGATACGACGCATATAGCGCGAGATCGTTAAACGCCGTGGAGTATTCCAGCGTGTTCCGGCTCCCTTGTTGCAGGTGTAAGAACTCCTGCGTCTTCCTCTTCATCAGACCTGGCGGTATATGATAGGCCCTGAAGGCCGTCCGGAACTCCGCCCAGGTCATCACTCGGTCGGTGGGCTGGGAAGCACAGAAGTTGGCCCACCACGCGCTCGCGGATCCTTGGAGCTGCTGGACCGCGAACTGAGTCTTGCGCTGCTCGCTGATTTGGAGCAGCCCGAACTTCATCTCTATGGCGCGGAGCCAGTTGTCCGTGTCAAGTGGTTCATCCGCCCTTGAGAATACAGGGGGATGAGTCGCCAGGAATTCGGAGTAGGAGCTCTGTTGGCGCTCCTCATGATCTTGACGTCTCTCCGGGCGAGACGTATTCGCAATTAACGTTTGCAGCAGCTCTGTGTGCTGCTGATGTGAACCCGCCATTGCCGCGACAATGTCGGCCAATGTAACCGTTGGCAGTGGCGGTGGCAGTGTTTGCTGTTGCTGTTGCTGCTGCTGTCCCGAGGAGTCCTCAGGAGGCGGTTGGGAGGTCTCTCCCCCTTGGCTAGTACCTCCAACATCGGGGTTGGCACGAGTACGCGTCATTCTGAAATTCAACACAGCAGTAATTAGCACATGTCTCACTCAAAATTCCATAAACAGCAGTAGGTATTGAAGCGACGCATGATTAACTTGCACAACATTCACATATATTGATAAAGCATAAACTTTATACAAGATACATCATTCTCGGATCTCCGAGAAGTCGTGCTCATGTCGTCACTACCTATACATACGCTACTGTCTACACGACATGTCACCGATTACAAAAGTTGGGTTACGCTACCCTAGCTGCCCTACTTGGCAACCGTAACCCCCTACTCGGAGTAGAACTCGACCTCCTGTGGGTCGTCCTCCTCCGGTACCTCGGCTGGTGGTTCGGGGTCTACCACCTCTTCTCCCATTTCGGGCTCTCCCATGGCTGGAAGACCCAGGACTACCGGTACGCCCAATACCGGGGGCACGAGGTCCTGCAATGCATGCACCTCGTCCATAGCCTGGTTGTAGTCCTCTTCCCAGCCTTGTCCTTCCTCAATAGCATCGTCCCGCTCTTGAGCAAGGTCCTCATTCTGCTGGGTTAGGGTCTGCACCAGCTCTTGCAACGCCGCGATGTCAACACGGCCCTTCTTCTTTGCCTTCTTCAGACGACGCAACTGATTGTGTTGTTCATTCAGTCGCTTGATCGTCGGAAGGAGCACATTGCGGAGTGCGCTGTGAGCACTCTCAAAATGATCTCCACGGCTTGTGCTCTCCTTGAGCTTGGTGGCGAGATGCTCCGTATGAACAGCTTGGCTGTCCATCACAGCGTTTCCCGCCCTCATTTGGAGGCTGAGGTTTGCCTCCGCGGGGTTGTACCTTGGGCAACTCGGGTCTGTTGCCTCCAGGTACCTTTCTTCCCACACATGCTGAGCTCGCCCCTCCACCAGAACGAGTGCGTATGGAGTACCCTCCATATCCTGCACATGTAGCTGGCAGAAACGTGACATAGTGTCACGGGCTGCCACTTGCCACATCCCTTCCGGTTGTCTTCCTCTCACCGTGACGGTGAATGGCACCCAACCGGGTGGCGTAGGTCCTGCAGGAACCTCGACATGGATCGTCCACGTCTTGTTCCCCTCTTCGCCTTCTTCCTTGGCGAAGTATTGCGGCATCTGGTTGTACCCGAAATATTGGAGCATTTGCCACAACGCTTCCGGGTAGCCGCTACGGTCAGAGCAGTGGGAAACTACCCACCCATTCTCCAACCGTTTATTTGCTGCCATCTGTAAAAATATATTTGAGAAATTTCAAATATTTATTTAAACAGTAAACCATCGAGTTATAACATAAGATATGTCCTTGAACTCATAACACTTGGAAACATAGTTCAAATTTTTAAACAAATTTGACTGCTGATCTGCTGTTCCCATGACAGCCTTGACCAGTTTCCATTTCAACCTGATTTAGGCCAGGTTAAAAGCAAAACCAGTCCTGGAGTTCAACATCAAAGTTGAAGCTAACTTCAATAGCTTTCCAGCCAGTATTTGCTTGGCCTAAGATCTGTCCTGGTTCAAAAGTTATGAGATGTCAAAGTTAACAGAATTTCTGGAGAAAATTGGACAGCACCTCCCAGCTTTAGGTACTGCTTTGATCCAAGAATCCCCGTTAATTCTATTCCTAACCTGACAAAACTTTCTGTTACAAAGTGGTAACCCATCTCATAAGCTTTCCAGAACTACCTTATTTTCTATTTTTGGATTTTTAAGCAGGAAGTTATGCTTAATTTACAGAGAGTTTACAGAGAGTCTTTGCTCTGTCCTGTTTTCTGGACAGTTTCAACTCTACTGCATTTTTCAATTGGTTAAGGGATGAAACACCTCTGGACCTCAACAGAAAAGTTGTAAAGCTCTTCCAAAGCTTTCCAGAAATGTATCATACGACCCCAACCTCGAAAGAACTCGACCTCTAGCCTCTGATTAACTTCAACCTTGATTCAGCTGAAAACAGAGTGCTCTGTCCTTAACATCCTATAAGTTGAAAGCTTGTTAACTTTGAATATCCTGTTCAAGGGAAGGAGTTACATCAAGTTTTACTACTTTGGATCAAAACCTTCAAGTTTTTAAATGAAGTTGTTCATTTAGTTGGATGTGACGTCGATGCGTCACCAGAGTATGTCGGTACTACGTCCTCACAAAGGAAAAACCTATACCGGACTTAGCCGGCTTCGTTAGTTCAGTGGCACTAAACGTCACTCGCACACAAATGCTACACGTCTACCGTTTCGTGGTCAGGCTACCTGCAGAAACTCAAACAATCATCAGACTCGGCTGCACACCGAGCCCGGAATCCATACAGTTAGTACACCCGGCCGTCATCACTCGCCCGGATGTTCTCAAGCCAACCACGCCTTGAGTTACGTGTTCACGTTTTAGACCACGTGACGGGGTCTCCCATGTTGCACCACGCACGCCAGGGACAGACGTTGCTCGAATACCCCAAACGACATGAAGAGTCGTAGAGGATACTAAAGCGGGTCGGGTTACCTGCCACCCGTGGGGCTCCACCCTTCAGCTTGTGCGCACTGGTGGACAGCGCTCACGTGCACCCCCCAAGACATGAACGTCCCGAGATGCACGATTTTCCGACATAACAATTAGGTTACTAAGCCACTTTCTATATACTAATAACATCCTTATACGGGATACTAACTCGTTCCTCACTGAATTTTTGAAAAAGAAAACCTTTGTACTGTGTTAAACCTCAAGCGAGCTCTGATACCACGCTGACACGACCCCATTTGGTCCTGTCGAGCCAGGATCACGCTGAGGGGTGCTGCGTTGCACAGCACCGTATAACACACGTCAAAGGTACAAAGCGGAAGCGGAAGTTTATTACATAAACAGTTTTATGAACATGTTTACATCAAAATAAGTTCAGTCCACACTCACGGGCGTAGACTAAGCATCAAGTGCACGTTCGGCCCTCGAACGTGTCCTTGCTAGCACACACGCACACTAACTCTGCGGCGTGCACGACTCCCACTCGACGGGGTTCCCCTCCTGGGGTTCCGTCTCCTCTTCGGGAGTCCCTTCCTCATAGAACCCTGCAAAAGCTTCAAACACAAGCAGTGAGCACGAAGGCTCAGCAAGTCTGACCCATCTCACCTAAGCATGGAACTTCTACATGAGGGTAATGGGTTGCATGAGGTAAAAATTATTTGCAAGGACTCGCCTAATTAGTAGAACCTTACTTTCAAGTTTTAGCAGCAGGTTGTGGAGAACCTTACGCTAGGGCACATGAGAGAGCCGCAATCAAACAAGAAACGCATTTCTCTCATGTACTTTGCCCAAAGTTGAAAAGAACTTTAATTAGCTCTAAGCTACAGCATACCATTAACAATCAATATTCAGCTTTCAATCAGCAACATTTTAACATGTAACTAGCCTGTTCTTTCTACGTCACGGTACAGTGAACAAGTGGTACTCACTGACCGCGAGGGACGGCGATTATAATCGATTTACACCTGCAGGGTTACCCGAACAACCCGTCACGTACGCCCGTACTCGATGTTGCCTACAACAACCATCACGGACGCCGTACGCAACTACCTTTCACCCGTTAGCCAAATATTGAACCGGTCCCATCGTCCCGAGCAAGAGGTCTCTGCACGCGCATCTCCGTGCCGCCAGCCGATTTACACCTCAAGCTCTCAACCTACCCTCTGAACGACGGGCAATGCCTCAATACCCAGCTACCCGAGTTACATCAGTTTCCCGGTTCCCATATAGCTGGTAGGTCTTCGGTACTGTTCTAGCTTGTTCAACAGGCACGCACACGGCTCGGTCCTCAATCGACACAAGCGGAGCTACAGCACACAGGCCCCAAAGTCCTGCTGCCCTTACTCTCCGCTCGGTCTCATTTTCTTGCCATGTGTATCATGTGCTATCTCTACCCGAGCAATGTGCCTCTAGCCTATTCTCGCGAGTAGTTCCAACTACTCGACTTGTACCGAATCCTACGCTATCCTAGCAATGCAGTAGCTAACGGGGTTTTCAATCCTAACCCCAACCCATGGTTTTCTTGGCTATGTAGTTGGGTTTCCAATCAAGACTCTAATGCACAGAACAATATTCAAAGATGTGCTCAAAACAATAAACATTTGTAAAAAGGTTAATGCAAACCGGGGCTTGCCTTGCTGCTCTTGGTCGTAGGCTAGCTGTTCCTCCGGAGTAACGAAGTCTAGGACTTCGGGTTCCTCCTCGACCTTAGCGACTACCTGATAGAAACAATACATGTATTAATTTAATGCATTTGTATTAAGTTTGAAGTTGTGAAGTCTATAACCCTTGCTATATAGACCTAATGACTGTGAAACTTTTACTGTGGCTTGGTTACAACCTAAACAGAGACTTGGTCAAGTTTTAGTTGCAGCAAAGCTCATTTGAGCCCTCCACAAATAATTATGTCCTTGACCTTAATTGGAACTCTTAGGGTGTTCTAGGAATTTTCATGAGACAAACTATGACTTCCTGAAAACTAGATTTTCAGAGGGTTCTAATGGAGTTGGTCTCACTTAATTTGGAAGTCTCTAACTAAAGATATGAGCTAAACAATTTCAGAGAAAATTCTGAAAATGTTTCTGAACATTTTCTATTTTCTCTGGAACAGTTTAACTAATCACACCATTAGGGGGATTAAATGAGCTCAAATGGATCTGAAATTTTTATGGTAGTTCAAGGATATTTTGGTGAACATCTCAGTAAAATTTCAGGATTTTCCTCCAAAGGATTCTCCAGTTAAAATTCCTAACAGTTTAAACTTTGAGGAATTAATTCTGGAGAAATAAGGAATTTCATGAAGTGAAACTTGATTTTCTGGAAAGTACTCAGAGAGCTGAATCCAGCAAAATTTGGTTCACTCAATTTGGAGCTTTCTAGCCAAAGTTATGAGGATTTGAAGTTTGAAGGAAATCTGAAAATCGGGGAAAAGTTTAAACTCGCGCGTGGGCCCAGGGGGACACGCGTCGCATGCCTAGGCGATGGCACACCGCGGCCCACAAGGATTTTGCGTGCCAGCACACCCGATCCCGGCCGCAGCCGGATCCGGATTCAAAATATCGGCCGCTGACAGTTGGGGTCCACCCCCTTCTTCAACCTCGCGACACCCGCGCTCCGCCGCCGAGGGACCTCGCCGGAGAGCTCGCCGCCGGCTGCTGTACAGCTCCAAACTTCTTGATTCTGGCCACCCCTGCCTACTTTTACTTGGGGAACCGGATTCTAGGGTCAGCTGCTCATGACAATGGCCAGAGCATGGTCGGCGACGAGCCGCCACCTCGGAATGACTTCGGCCATGTCGGCTGACTTCTCTAACACCTCAGCTACTTGGGAAATCGGTCGGGGAGCATCAGTGGACCTCAGAGAAGGTCGACATGAGCTCGAGGCAGCTCGGGGAAGGCCCGAAATAGGTCCTCACCGTGTGCCCGATACCCCCCGTTCGTTCCGCCATTAGTAGACCTTAAATTACGCCGGGCACAGAGGTTCTCCGGCCCAGAGTTGTGAAGGCAACTTGTGCGTTACCGTGTCTAGCTCGTGTGGGAGTGGCCTGAGGCCCTCTAATCCTTTCTAGAGCACGAATTAAACAGAATCGTACCCGAAGGTCGTTCTGCACACAGAAAGGGGAAAAGTGGAAATTCGCCGCCGGTGAGCAACCACTCGAGCTGTGGCTCGGGGATGAGCAGCACCGGTCACCCGTGCGTCCCAGGGTGCCTTGGCTCGGGCGTGACAACGCCCAGGTTGGGCTGTCCACGAGAGCCCGAGGTGCGGCGGTTCCAAGTTCCGAGTTTGATCTTTCGGCACAGCCGATATCAATCGGTTTCAACCGAATTCTAGCAATGGGGAGGATGGAGGAAGGTCTCTAGTACCTTGCTGGGACTCTGGAGTGGAAGGAGGGAGCTGCGATCGGCGTCCTCCGATCAAGTCCGAACTGCGGAAACTTTCGGCCGGTGCTGGGTTCTTGCGGGAAAACACGTCGGTACCTCGGCCGAGGAGGGGGGGCAGGCGCCTTAAGAAGGCTCTGCACCGCCTCATGCCCGCGCGTGGGCAAGCAGCTGGTGGCGCGGTGGCTGGCCTCGGTGGCGATCACCGCTGCGGCTCGGCGACCCGAGTGAAAAGTCTCAGTCGGTTTGTGTTGAAGTAGAGGCTGACATGTGGGTCCCACCCTTCCTTTTAACCTCTGAAATTTACTTCTAATCACTGTTGTAAACAGTGAACCCCATACTACCCTTGGCAATTCAAATTATTCCCCCATGAGCCATATGAATTGATCAAAGTTCAAATGAGGTTTGGTTTGAATGAATTTCAGCACAAGTTCAGTTTGAAATCCAAATAAAGTTTGAATTTCTCCCCCTTAGCTCATGTCAAGATCAACTCCAAATGGAGTGAAAATTGGTGTGTGAGCTCACAAAAATGTGCTGAGTAAGAATATGCCTTCCACTTTCAAATTCATGGTATAAAAACAGTTTGAATTTGAATATGTTTTCAAACTGCCCCCTTCCTATCTATACCCAAGATGACCTCAAAAAGGTTTTGAATTTGGGTGAAACTTGGCATGGACATCCTTAGCAAAGTGTAGGAGTTTTCATATGTCCAGCCCATCTATATCACATGTGGGAAATACCACTTTTGCAATGTGTGAGTTTGTTTTCTAATGAGCATGTTGATAATTGTTACTTGCTCTTCATTTGTGTTCATCATCTTTCCTCAAATGAGGTGTGTGTGTGTGTGTGGTGATGAACACTTCAATTATGTGTCAAAAACTGAGGCCCTTACAGCCCGCCACGTGGCCAACAGAAGCCGGACCTCCCCCTCCGCGGGGAGAGGTCCGAAGGCTCCACGTGTCCCACGGGGCCGGACCTCCCTCTCCTCAGAGGAGAGCTCCGGGCCCGCCACGTGGCCAGCAGGATGGCGCTGCCTGCCCCCGCGCGGTAGGCAGCAGGTGTAAAGACGCACCATACCTTACCCGTACAAGGTATTCAAGGCCCGTGCCTTCCCAAGACGCGAATACGCGGAGCACGCCTCTGTCAGGTGCCATTGCGCCCAGTCGCATCGCAGACTGGTGCACCATGTCAGATCCTGCCAGCCAATAAACACAGCAACAAGACATCCCCTGCCGCCCCCGCCATCATCAACCACTACGACTAGCTTGCAGCATGGGCAGGACGGCAGAATGAAGACTCGGAAGCCTTCGCTAGAGACAACTACCGACATAACTGCAGATACGATAGTCGGCAGGCAATCTCCCCGGGACAACCTGTCGGGTCCCGCCCCCCCCCCCTTGTAAGCCGCTCGAGCCTTGGACTATAAAAGGCTCGGGTAGGCAACATTAGCAGGGGTTCGCACTCCAGCAACTCGCACCCTAGACATAACTCACCCTCAAGCTCAGGACTCCGGTTCTGAGCAACAAGCAATACAGCGAGCACCTCTGCTCACCGTGGATGTAGGGTTTTACACTCCGGCGGCCCGAACGACGTAAAACTCACCGTGTCAAGCTTCTCCCTCACTCGTCCCTTACGCTGAAGCTCTCCGCAAGCGACTAGCCCCTCCGAAAAAGAACCTCCGCGGGCTGCCCAGAGCAGGTCCGGGGAAAGTGTCGACCACACACTTCGACAGCATGTATTGTTATGTCTCCATGCTATATGGGTTTAAAAATGTTCTCCCTACCTTTGTACGTGTTATGCATAAAATGTTTGGAGAGCTAATCCGAGACTTAGTAGAGGTATATGTCGATGACATCATTGTCAAAGTCAGAGAGATCACATCCTTGTTAGATAACCTAGCTCTAGTCTTTGACAAATTGCGCTCCAAGCGCACCAAGCTAAACCTGGACAAATGTGTGTTTGGTGTCTCCTCTGGAAAGCTCCTTGGATTCCTGGTCTCACACCGAGTGATCGAGGCCAACCCAGAGAAGATCAAGGCCATCGAGCTGACGCGGCCCCCGGCCCGCATCAAGGATGTCCAAAAGCTCACGGGATGTCTAGCTGCGCTCAGCCGGTTAATACCAAGACTAGCTGAGCGAGCTCTTCCCTTCTTCAAGCTCCTGCGCAAAGCCGGTCCATTTGTTTGGACAGAAGAAGCAGATGAAGCATTCCAGGAGTTGAAGCAGCTCCTGATGACGCTACCCGTCATGGTAGCCCCTGAGCCCGGTGAGCACCTACTGCTCTACGTCGAGGCGACAACAGAAGTGGTGAGCATGGTCCTCGTCGAAGAGTGGTCGGACCCCTCATCACTGCAACCAGCTCCAGAAGCTGAAGTCAAGCACCAAGGCTGCCCGGGCCCCATGGGGGGCCCGACAGGCAGGAGATCCCGAAGGTCCAAGACGACCTCCCAAAGCTCCAAGACGACCTCCCAGAGGCCCAAGGGGACCTCCCTATGGTCCAAGACAACCTCCCGGAGGTCCAAGGGGACCTCCCAGAGGACCAAGACTACCTCTCGGAGGTCCAAGAGGACCTCTTGGTTGTTCAAGACGACCTCCCGAAGATACAAGATGGCCTCCTAAAGGTTCAAGACAACCTCCCGGAGGTCCAAGACGGCCAAGAAGTCTCCGGGCCCTAGCCCCCGGGGGCTGCCCCGGACCTGTCTACCTCCTGTCGGCATGAGCCAATGGAGGAAGACACCCCGGGCCCCCCAGGGAGGATCCGGACCATCCAGAGGCCCGTCTACTACATCAGCGAAGTCCTCCACGACGCCAAGACAAGATACCTGGAGGTCCATAAGATGTTGTATGCAGTGCTTGTGGCATCCAAGAAGCTCCGGCACTACTTCCAAGCCCACCGGATCTCGGTGGTCACCACCTACCCGCTGAGGACCATCCTCCACAGCCCCAACACGACTGGCAACGTCGCCAAGTGGGCAGCGGAGCTGGCGGAGTTCAAGCTGGACTTCCTACCACGTCACACGGTCAAGAGCCAAGTATTGGCTGACTTCGTGGCCGAGTGGACACCATCATCAACCCAGGGGGCACCGAAGGCGGCAAACTGGAGCCCCGAGCACTGGTCTTCATCAAGCCCCACTAGACGCTCTACTTCGACGGCTCCTCGCGAAAGCAGGGGGTCGGAGCCAGCGTACTGCTCCTCATGCCATCGGGGGAGCAGTTCAAGTACATGTTGCGTCTCAATTTCAAGGCAACCAACAACCTGGCCGAGTATGAAGCTCTCATCTTCGGCCTGAAGATGGCGCTGTCCCTCGGCGTCCGCTAGTTGCTGGTCAAGGGTGACTCCCAGCTGATCATCAAGCAAATCAATGGTGAATGCTCCTGCAACGACCCACAACTGGCTGCCTACCTCCTCCTCGTCCAGATGCTGGAGAAGGACTTCCTTGCCTTGGACCTGTGCCATGTACCGTGCGCCGACAACACCGTGGCCGACGACCTTTCAACGAAGGCCTCCACCGGAGCCCCGGTGCTTGAAGGAGCCTTCGAGAGGACGTTGCCATGGCCCACAGCCCGGCCTGCCGAGCCGGGCAAAGGGGGCGAGACTAGCACCTCGAAGCTGGCGGTCCCAGAGGCCCTGCAACCATGGTGCCCGCCAAGGATTGTAAGCGCCACTGGGGACTCTGTGCTACCCAGCATTCAAGATCCAGAAGCTCAAGTTAGTCCCGATGCATGGATCACGGAGATCCGGGACTACTTGACAGACAACATCCTTCCTGATGAACATGCATCCATTGAATGGATTGTGCGGATGGCTAAGAGATACATGCTGGTAGAAGGGGATCTCTACCGGCATGGCGCCAACGGAATCCTATTGCGGTGCATAACCTAGGAGGAAGGCTGCGACCTGCTCACAGAGATCCATGGAGGCGGGTGCGGGAATCACGCTTCCTCATGCACGCTAGTCGGTAAAGCCTTCCGGCATGGCTTCTACTGGCCGACAGCCCTCCTGGATGCCGTCAAGCTGGTCAAGAGATGCAAGGCGTGCCAGTTCCATGCCAAGCAGATCCACACACCGGCGCAGACGCTGCAGATGATCCCGCCCTCGTGGCCGTTCGCGGTATGGGGGTTGGACATCCTGGAGCCATTCCCCAAAGCTGTCAGGGGATTCCAGTACCTCTACATCGCCATCGACAAGTTCACCAAGTGGCCGGAAGCTGCACTAGTTGTCACCATCAACAAGCAATCCGCAGTCAAGTTCATCAAGTCGATCGTCTGCAGGTTCGGGGTCCCGAACAGGATCATCACCAACAACGGGACCCAGTTCACCAGCGCAGCGTTCCAAGAGTACTGCGAAGACCTTAGCATTCAGATGTGTTATGCCTCTGTCGCTCATCGAAAGAGCAATGGGCAAGTCGAGAGGGCCAACGCCGAGATCCTTTGGGGCCTCAAGACTCGCACCTATGCCAGCTTGAAGAAACATGGTGCCCAGTGGGTGGACAAGCTTTTGTGCGCACTATGGGCTAGCCGTACATCCCAGAGCCGGGCCACAGGGGAGACACCCTTCTTCATGGTCTACGGGGCCGAAGTCGTGCTTCCCCCAGAAGTCACCATGGGTTCCCCCGTGTCCGAGCTTACGACGAAGCCGCGTAGGACCAGCTCCGGCGTGAGGACATCGACCTCGTCGACGAGGCAAGATGGCAAGCAACGCTCCGCAACGCACGGTACTGGCAGGAGCTCCGGCGCTACCACCAGAGGTCCGTGCGTGTTCGGGAGCTCAAAGAAGGTGACCTGGTGCTGCGGCGCATACTTTCTCGAGAAGGGACCAACAAACTCTTCCCCAGCTGGGAAGGTCCCTTCCGAGTCACGAAAGTTTGCCGCCCCGGGTGCGTGCGCCTTTCCACCAAGGACGGGGACCCGCTCCCAAACCCTTGGAACATAAAACATCTCCGTAAGTTCTATCCCTAAAGCAGTACTAGGACAGGTTTTCTCTTCTTTCTGTAACAGATCCCATAGAGCCCAGAAACAGCGCTTGGAGCAGCTAAGCCCCAGGGGGCGGTCCAGGACTACGTCCAGCTTGGCCTGGTTCCGTACCCTAAGCACGTAGGCCCTGCCCCCCTTCATAATGGGATGGGTCATTGCCTCCATGTACAGCCTGCCTTCCTCCTATGGATATTTATATATGGAAAGGACCCTGTCCTACTACGCTCACTCATGTGTTAATTTAAATTATGCAATTAATTTTTATGATCACCTCTTCATGTTCACAAACAGTGTATGCCCATCGTACACTTGGCTCTCTTCTCCCACTCTCATCCCTAGTCGGCATTTGCTATCCAGATCGAAGGCAGTCGTGCTTCAGGTACCTGCCGAAGGCCAGGGGGCCTTTCGGACCTCCCCCAATCAGGTACTGTGAAGCCAGTTGGTCACCTCCAGGAAAAACCTACGCCAGTCATGGGGGGTCCAGGGTGCATAGCCTGCTTTGCCTGGTTCCGTACCCAAAGCATGCACACTCTGCCTCTCGGGAGGTCCAGTGTGTGTAGCCTGCTTTGCATGGTTCCGTACCCAAAGCGTGCACACTCTACCTCCCCAGTGCTACGGTCTAGTACTAGGGGTCGGACGGTTGCACCTTGACCTCGGAGGGAGCCTGTCGATACCTGAGATATGGGGTACCCCCGCGCACAGGGTAAAATGCCTAAGGTACTCGCCCTTCTCCGCAGGGAGAGCTCCGAAGACACCACGCGTCCGGCGGGGCCGGACCTCCCTCTCCTCAGAGGAGAGCTCCGGGCCCGCCACGTGGCATACAGAAGCCGGACCTCCCCCTCCGCGGGAGAGAGGTCCGAAGACGCCACGCGTCCAGCGGGGCCGGACCTCCCTCTCCGCAGAGGAGAGCTCCGGGCCCGCCACGTGGCATACAGAAGCCGGACCTCCCCCTCCGCGGGGAGAGGTCCGGAGGCTCCACGTGCCCCGCAGGCCGGACCCTTCTCTCCTCAGAGAAGGGCTCCGGACCCGCCACGTGGCCAGAAGAACGGTGCTGCCTGCCCCCGAGCGGTCGGCAGCGGGCGTAAAGGCGCCCCACACCTTGCCCGTACAAGGTATTCAAGGCCCGCGTCTTCCCAAGACGCGGAAACGCGGAGCACGCGTCTGTCAGGTGCCGTTGCGCCCAGTCGCATCACAGACTGGCGCGCGGTGTCAGAACCTGCCAGCTAATAAACGCTGCGACAAGACATCCCATGCCGCCTGCGCCGTCATCAACCACTACGACTAGCGTGCGGCATGGGCAGGGCGGCAAGATGAAGACTCAGAAGCCTTCGACCAGAGGCAACTACCGGCGTAACTACAGATACGGTAGATAATAGACAATCTTCCCGGGACCACCTGTCGGGTCCCGGCACCCCTTGTAAGCCGCCCGAGTCTTGTACTATAAAAGGCTCGGGTAGGCGTCGATAGCAAGGGTTCGCATTTTGCAACTCATACGCTAGCCATACACTCTCAAGCTGTAACTCACCCCCAAGCTCAGGCCCCCGGCCCTGAGCAGCAAACAATACAGCGAGCTCCATAGCTCGCCGTGGACGTAGGGTTTTACGCTCCGGCGGCCTGAACCACGTAAAACTCTCCGTGTCAAGCTCTCACTAACTCGTCCATCTGCGCAAGCTCTCCGCTAGGAACTAGCCCCTCTGAAAAAAGAACCTCCGCGGGCTGCCCAGTGCAGGCCCGGGGGAAGTGTCGACCGAACACTTCGACATTTGGCGCGCCAGGAAGGGGGCTTTTCCCCTAGCGCGACGAGTTTCCGCCGACGAAGATGACCAAGCTCCCTTCAGCGGCAAACTCCCCCCCCCCCACGTTCGCGGCAAACCGTGACCAGGGGAAAGTACATGATGACACACTCAGGACGGAGTGTGACAGGGCAAGCTGGGAGCCAGCAACCGGCTCTGGCAGCGCCGACCCCGGCAATGCAGGCTCCATCCAGCGTCAGGCCTTCAGTAGCGCCGGGCGTACCCGGTGGGGGTGCGCTAGCCGTAGCAACGGCGCTACTGCGCAATCCACCTGCTGGGGACGCGCCTCAGGCAGCGACCCAGCAGTGGATTCGCAAGGTAGACCGTCTTGTCGTCGCCGCCGCAAACCATTGGCTTCGGCGGGGACGACGCTCCGACCAACCGGCTGTGTCGCTGACGCGCACGCCAACGGTTGACGGCCAGACGACGGGATTCCAGCTCCACCAAACTTCCGTCGACGGACCTGAGGACAGAGCTGGAACGGTGCCACTTAGGCCAAGATGCCTGAGTGTTCCTCGAGCGACGTCAAGAAAGGCGTCGCACTCAAGAGGCTGGCGACAACATGACGTCGGCCTCAACCCAGC
Source organism: Neostapfia colusana (assembly GCA_030760725.1). Classification (NCBI taxonomy): domain Eukaryota; kingdom Viridiplantae; phylum Streptophyta; class Magnoliopsida; order Poales; family Poaceae; genus Neostapfia; species Neostapfia colusana. Next base: position 52,525,628 of record JASWHV010000010.1, on the reverse strand, counting down.
CTGAAGGGCAGACCTTCGCTACGCGAGCTCTGCCCCAAGCATACGTCGCGCAGCATATGCCACCACCATATGCCCTGCAAACAGCGTCCCCGGTCTATGGAGCGGTCTTGTCCATACCGGGGCACATTGTGCCAGCGGAGAACCAAGCGTTCACGGCACCGATACCTGCACTGGGAGCCAGCAACCGGCTCTGGCAGCGCCAACCCCGGCAATGCAGGCTCCGACCAGCGTCAGGCTTTCAGTAGCGCTGGGTGTACCTAGTGAGGGTGCGCTAGCCGCAGCGAAGAGCGGGCACCGGAGTGTATGCCCCCGGTTGCCGGGGAATGCGGTGCTCATCGGGAACCAAGCGTTTGCGGCATCAGAACCTGCGGCGACAGAAGCAGGGTGTGCGGCCCTCGCGCCCCGCCTTCGCTTCACAAAATGGCTGCGCAAGTTTCGACCGCTCTTGCCTGAGAAGTACGACGGCAGCATCAACCCGGTGGAATTCCTCCAGACACCAGGAAATCCAGAAGCTCGCGGAGCGCTTCCGGAAGGGGAAGCAGCCCCTAACTGATGCCCCACCCTATAGTCAAAGGGAGGGCAAGCAGAAGGTCGAGGCCCGAGACGGCGACGACCGCCAGGTGGAGTTCCAGGAGCTCCCGCGCGCCGTAAAGGCAGTGCACAGTCATGGGAGCTCCAGCTCCAGTGACGACAAGCACTGGAAGATGCCCTGTGACATCTTCGGTGGGTCCGCCGACCCCCTGTCCCGAAGCATGGCTAAGGCCTTGCGCCGAGCGGTAGCGTCGGTGGCTCCCCTTCCAAGTGCAGTACCACACCTCAGGTGGATGGGAACCCCCATCAGCTTCGATGACACCGACTGCCCCAGGAACATGGCTGGGGCCGGCCAACTGCCGCTCGTGGTGGCCCTTACCATCGCCAACGTGAAGATGTACAATGTTTTGGTGGATGGTGGGGCTGGACTGAACCTCATCAGTCACGCAGCCTTCCAGAAGCTGCAGATCCCGATGGCCAAGCTCGCCCCATCAAGCCCATTCTCAGGGGTAGGGCCGGGACAGGTCGTTCCCTACGGCCACATCAGCCTCTCGGTGACCTTTGAGGCACCGGACAGCTACCGGACAGAGTACATTCTGTTCGACGTGGCCGAGATTGACCGCCCCTTCAATGCCATAATCGGTAGGCCAGCCCTGTACCGATTCATGGCAATAGCCCACTACGGCTACCTTGTCTTGAAGATGCCTACACCAACAGGCGTCCTCAAGGATTGTGGAGACCGTGCTGCCGCAGTATTAGCCTTGGAAAGGCTTCGGGCGCTTACAGCAACTAGAGCGCCAGCCCTCGGCAGTACAGAACCAAACCAGCTCCACCTAAGTGCACGCCACCGTGCCTCTACCACCGCACCCCGCGTGCAACCTCTTGATGAGGACGACGTCTCCACAAGGCTCGTCCGAATCAGCGCCGATGCCACCCAGACCACCCGGGTAGCCGGGGGCCCGGGTAGCATATAGGAAGGCGCGCTCGTTGCCCCCCTCCGGCATGAGGTCGATGTGCTGCATGACAGCCGTCACCGAGGCCAGAGATCCCTAGGGAGGTGATGGAGCACTACTTGAAGGTCTTTCCCGACGTCCAGCCGTCCGACGAGACGGAGAGTCCGCCGCTCCCGGCGCTTGGCAAACCGTGTTATTATCCCGAGGGCCAGCGAGAAGCTCCGGAAGCGCATCCACTACACCAGTCTCAATAAGGCATGCCCTAAAAGACCTATTTTCTCTTCCTATGATAGGGCAAATAGTAGACTCGATACCAGGCTGTGATATGCTGCGCTTCCCAAATGCTTGCTAGGGCCCCCATCAGACCCCTGTGCCTGAAGTAGTTGAAGGGCGCCCCCTACCTGCTAATCCCGGCGTAAGCCGACTCGGCATGGCTAGGGGTCCCACGAATTTCTGGTTTTCGCGCAATGGCTTTAACCCCATACCACAGTAACCTGTTCCGCTACCAAGAAGCAAGCACCAGAAGACCAGACCTCGGATCCCCGACACAACCTCCCGGAGGACCAGCCGGACCTCCCGGAACTCCCAGGACGACAGCGGAGCTTCCCGCAAGGTCCAAAGCAGCCTGAGGACCCCCGGGTGTCGGGCACCCGACGGTCTCCCCAGGCTAAAAGCCATCCCCCTCAGCTCCACGCGGCGGGCGATGCCGCTAAATGGGCGTCGGAGCTACTGGAGTTTAATCTAGGTTCCTTTCCCATCATACAGACATTAACAGAGCATTAGTTCACTTGTGGCTGAAGTAGACGCACGCTCAGGGGGCCACGAAGACGATGAAACAGGACCCTGAGCCCTGACCTTCACCAGGCCTTATCAAATGATGTTCGTCAACGGCTCCTCGCGAAAGCAGGGGGCCGATGCTAGCATACTGTTCCTCACGCCATCGGGGGAGCAGTCTGGGTATGTGGCGCGTTTCAATTCCAAGGCAGCCAACAACATAGCAGAGTATGGAGTGCTCATCCTTCTCGTTAGTCGTTGGCTCAGGGCAATCCCCAGTCTGGTTATCAACCAAGACGGCGGAGACAGACCCCCTCGCTTTGGACCTGCACCACGTACCGCGCGCTAGCAAGGCCGCAGCTGACGACCTTTCAACGAGGGCCCCCAGTGCCACCAGAGCCACTGTGCCTGAAGGGGGCCTCGAGAGGACGTTGCCGCGACCCACAGCCCGGCCCGCCGAGCCGGGCGAAGGGGGCTAGACCAGCACCTCGAAGCTGGCAGTCCCGGCGGCCATGAGCGCCGCCAAGGATCATAAGCGTCACTGGGGACTCCGTGCAACCCAGCGCTCAAGATCCAGATGCTCAAGTCAGACCCGATGCATGGATCACGGAGGTTCGGGACTACTTGAAAGACAATATCCTCCCTGATGAACGTGTATCCGCTGAACGGATTGCGCGTATGGCTAAGAGACACATGGCGGTAGAGGGGGATCTCTACGGACGTCGCGCCAACCACATCCTATTGCGGTGCATAACCCAGGGAGAAGGCTGCGACTTGTTCGCTGAGATCCATGGAGGCGAATGAGGGAGTCATTCTTCCTCACGCACGCTTGTCGGTAAAGCCTTTCGGCATGGCTTCTACTAGCCGGCAACACTCCAGGATGCCGTCGAGCTGGTCGAGAGCTGCTAGGCGTGCCTGTTCCACGCCAAGCAGATCCATACACCGGCTTGGACGGTACAGATGATCCAGCCCGTATGGCCTTTTGCTGTGCTGGGGCTGGACATCCCGGGCCTGGGACCATTCCCCAGAACCGATGACAGGGACCCGCTCCCGAACCTTCGGGACACGGAACACCGCTGTAAGTTCTACCCCTAGAGCAACAATAGGGCAGGCATTTCTTTTTGTAGTAATTTCCATAAAAGTCCGTGAACAGGGCTTGGAACAACTAAGCCTCAGGGGACGGTCCAAGACTACGTTAAGCATCGCCTGGTTCCGACCCCAAGCGCGTAGAGTATTGCTTCCCTTTAGGTGGGTCGTGGCCTACATATGTGGCCCGCCTTCCCCCGTATGGAAATTTATATGAAAAGAAACCTACCCAACGTTGCTCTTCTTTGGTACTCATTTAATTTACTTATTAAATTTTTATGATTACCCTACTAACGCGTGCTCACTATGCGTTCAACTCCCTCTTCTCATTTTCATCTTCAGTCGGCATTTGCTGCAGATACGACTAAGGAATAGAGGGGGGAGCCCCCAAGGAGAATTACGTTTCCTCTACCTGTGTGCAGGACTTCCAGGTTGCGGCAACGGGGACTGCATGAAGTAGGGGGAAAGGAGCTACCAACTACTTCGACCCAGGACTAGAAGGGGCGGGGCCCGGGGGCCCTATGTGTCCAGCAGGCCTGGAACTCACTCCTCCCCTGAGGAGGGCTCCGGGCCCGCCACGTGGCAGGCGGAAACCGGGCCTCCTCCCGCAGTGAAGGAGCTCCGGAAGCCCTGTGTGTCCAACATGGCCGAGGCTCCCGTCTCCGCAGTAAAAGCAATCATCAAGTGGGCGCACGCTCTCACGATCCCGTGGCTGTTCGTGCTCCGGCAGCGGTCAATTCGGGACTTAGAGAAAGTGCGCGGATCGGAAGAGACGGAGGTCCCACCTCGGGCTCGCTATCTCCCCCGAGATAGGCCCGGGGGCCACTGTCGGTACCTGAGATATGGGGTACCCCCGCGCACAGGGTAAAATGCCTAAGGTACTCGCCCTTCTCCGCAGGGAGAGCTCCGAAGGCGCCACGCGTCCGGCGGGGCCGGACCTCCCTCTCCTCAGAGGAGAGCTCCGGGCCCGCCACGTGGCATACAGAAGCCGGACCTCCCCCTCCGCGGGAGAGAGGTCCGAAGACGCCACGCGTCCAGCGGGGCCGGACCTCCCTCTCCGTAGAGGAGAGCTCCGGGCCCGCCACGTGGCATACAGAAGCCGGACCTCCCCCTCCGCGGGAAGACGTCCGGAGGCTCCACGTGCCCCGCAGGCCGGACCCTTCTCTCCTCAGAGAAGGGCTCCGGACCCGCCACGTGGCCAGAAGAACGGTGCTGCCCGCCCCCGAGCGGTAGGCAGCGGGCGTAAAGGCGCCCCACACCTTGCCCGTACAAGGTATTCAAGGCCCGCGTCTTCCCAAGACGCGGAAACGCGGAGCACGCGTCTGTCAGGTGCCGTTGCGCCCAGTCGCATCACAGACTGGCGCGCGGTGTCAGAACCTGCCAGCTAATAAACGCTGCGACAAGACATACCATGCCGCCTGCGCCGTCATCAACCACTACGACTAGCGTGCGGCATGGGCAGGGCGGCAAGATGAAGACTCAGAAGCCTTCGACCAGAGGCAACTACCGGCGTAACTACAGATACGGTAGATAATAGACAATCTTCCCGGGACCACCTGTCGGGTCCCGGCACCCCTTGTAAGCCGCCCGAGTCTTGTACTATAAAAGGCTCGGGTAGGCGTCAATAGCAAGGGTTCGCATTTTGCAACTCATACGCTAGCCATACACTCTCAAGCTGTAACTCACCCCCAAGCTCAGGCCCCCGGCCCTGAGCAGCAAGCAATACAACGAGCTCCATAGCTCGCCGTGGACGTAGGGTTTTACGCTCCGGCAGCCTGAACCACGTAAAACTCTCCGTGTCAAGCTCTCACTAACTCGTCCATCTGCGCAAGCTCTCCGCTAGGAACTAGCCCCTCTGAAAAAAGAACCTCCGCGGGCTGCCCAGTGCAGGCCCGGGGGAAGTGTCGACCGAACACTTCGACATTTGGCGCGCCAGGAAGGGGGCTTTTCCCCTAGCGCGACGAGTTTCCGCCGACGAAGATGACCAAGCTTCCTTCAGCGGCAAACTCTCCTCCCCCGCGTTCACGGCGGACCGTGACCACTGGGGAGTACATGTCGACACACTCAGGACGGAGTGTGTCGGCACAAGCGGGTAGCCAGCAGCCGACTCCGGCAACGCCGACTCCGGCTATGCAGGCCCCGACCAGTGTGAGGTCTTCTGCAGCGCTGAGCGTACACCATGGAGGTGCGCTAGCTGCAGCAAGAGCGCTGTTGCGCAACCCACCTGCGGGGGATGCGCCCCATTCAGCGACCCAGCAATGGGTCCGCGAGGTGGACCACCTCGTCGTCGCCGCCGCGAACCCTAGGTTTCGGCGAGGACGGCGCCCAGGGCAACCGGCTGTGTCGCTGACGCGCACACCCACGGTTGACGGGCTAATGGCGGATTCCAGCTCCTCCAGGCTCCTGTCGACGGACCTGTGAAGGGAACTGGAACGGTGCCACTTGGGGCAGGACGCCCAGGTGTACCTCGAGCGACGTCGAGAAAGGCGTCGCAACCATGAGGCAGGCGACAGCATGTCGTCGACCTCGACGCAACCAGAAGGGCAGGCCTTCGCCATGCGAGCCCCGCCTCAGGCATATGCTGCGCAACATATGCCACCACCATATGCGCCGCAAGTAGCGGCCCCGGTCTATGGTGCAGCCTTGCCCATGCCGGGATAAGCGGTGCCAGGTGCGAACCACCTGTTCGCAGCGCCAGTACCTGCAGCAGCAGGTGCAGGATGTGCGGCCCTTGCACCCCACCTTCGCTTCGCAAGGTGGCCGCGCAAGTTTCGCCCGCACTTGCCCGAGAAGTACGACGGTAGCGTCAATCCAGCGGAGTTCCTCCAGATCTACTCCACCGCCGTACTTGCTGCAGGAGGCGACGAGGCTGTCATGGCCAACTACTTCCCCGTCGCCTTGACCGGCCCAGCCCGGTCCTGGCTCATGAATCTACCTCAGGGGTCCATAACCTCCTGGGGTGAGCTCTGCCGGCAGTTCGTCGCCAACTTCGGCAGCTCCTACACCCGTCCCGGCACGGAGCTCGACCTCCACGCCGTCAAACAACAACCTGGTGAGTCGCTGCGCTCTTTCATCCAGCGGTTCTCTCAGGTGCGCAACACCATCCCACATATCCAAAGCGCCTCTGTGGTGGTGGCGTTCCGACAGGGTGTCCGGGATGAGAAAATGCTTGAGAAGCTCGCGACCAGAGAGGTCCGCGACGTCTCGGAGCTCTTTAGCCTGGCGGACAAGTGCGCCAGAGCGGCTGAAGGGCGGAACTGGCACGCACTACCGACCTCCGAGTCAGGAGGGCAGCCCGGGTCCGGTGCTGCTGCCTATGGGGGTGGCAAGAAGACCAAGAACCGGGGGAGTGGGAAGATGAAGTCACCATTCACGGCCCCCGTCGCCGCAGCTGCGATAACCAGTGGAGCTCGGGGGCCACGCCCCGACAAGAGGCAGCGGCAATCACCGGCCCCAGACAGTGGCCAAGGCGGGCTATGCCCCGTGCATGGCACCTGCAACCATACTGCTGCCGAGTGCTGGGAGATCCAGAGGCTCGCAGAGCGCTTCCGCAATGGAAGACAGCAGAGGGCTGAAGCACCGCCCTACCCTCATAGGGATGGCAAACAGAAGACCGATGCCCCAGTCACCGCTGCCCACCAGGTGGGGTTCCAGGAGCCTCAGCGTGTCATAAAGACAGTGCATGACGGTGAGGACTCCAGTTCCGACGGTGACGGGCCAGGGCGTTAGCCAGCTACGGCACGCCTCCGTGCCTCGAACATACCTCTCGGGGGCCGCCTAAGGTCCGTCAACCCCTTGAAGGCCTTGCCAGAAGGGGAAGACGCCTTAGGTCATCCAAGGCGAGCCCGGGTTCACCTACCCCTTGAAGGCCTTAGCCAGAAGGGGAGAACATCCCGGGGGCCCCCGAGAGAAGCCACGCAGGACCTGATCCAGCGTGAAGATAACAACTTCGACAAGACTCGGCTTGCAGGGAACACCCCACAACGCACGGTCTCGGCTAATGCTCTAAGCACTACCGCCAAAGAACCAAACGCGACGGGGGCCCGCAAGAGGGCAACCTGGTGAAGCGGCATGCTATATTCCAAGAAGGACCCATAAGCTCTCCCCCAGCAGGGAAGGTCCCTTCCGAATCATGAAAGCTGCCGCCCCAGGTACACATGCCTTTCAACCGAGAGTGGGATCCATTCCCAAAAAATCCTTGCCATGAAGCAACACTGTAAGTCCTACTTACTGAGCATCGGTAGAACAGGGTTATTCACTTCTGTAATAGACCCCATAGAATTTAGGAACAGAGCTTGGGGTAGCTAAGTCTCAAGGGACGGTACAGGACTACGTCCAGTTTAGCCTGGTTCCGACCCTAAGCGCGTAGAGTCTTGCTTCCCTTGTAGACGAGGCGGAACATTGCCCCCATGTACAGCCAGAATTCCACCTATGGGCACGAATACAGAGACCTGTTCTACTTAGCTCTCTCTCATGCGCTCATTTAAATTATGCATTAATTTTTATGATCGCACTATCTCTGTATGTTCATCGTACATCTAGCTCCCCCTCTCCTGCGCTCATCCATAGTCGGCATTTGCTATCCTACCGAAGGCGGCTGCGCTTGAGGCACCTGCCGATGGCCGAGTGAGTCTCTCGGGCCTCCCCCAGTCAGGTGTTGCGGTGCCAGTTGGTCACCTCCAGGAAAGGCCAGCATTGTGCATGGGGGGTCCAGGGTGCGTATCTAGTTTAGCCGGCCCAGAGCCCAAAGCATGCGCATCCTGCTCTCCGGAGGTCCAGGGGAGTACGTTCGCTTTGCCTGGTCATGAACCCAAAGCGCGTGCACTCTGCTTCCCCAGCGCATGGCCCGGTACTAGGGATTGGACGGCCGTACCCGGACCTCGGAGGGAGCCGGAGCTCCGGCGCCTCGTGCACAGAATTGCCCAAGCCCCGTATAGCGGGTCAGGACCATAAGACGGATAAGACTAGGAGACGGGAGGGGAGGACCCCCCGAGGAGAATTACGTTTCCTCTACCTGTGTGCAGGACCTTCAGGTTACGGCAACAGGGACTGCATGAAGCGGGGGGAAAGGAGCTACCAGCTACACCGGCCTGGGACTGGAAGGACCGGGACCTGCCCCTCCAGCAGGGGCGGGGCCCAGGGGCCCCACGTGTCCAGCGGGGCCGGAACTCTCTCCTTCCTTGAGGAGGGCTCCGGGCTCGCCACGTGGCAGGCAGGAACCGGACCTCCCCCCTCAGCGGGAGGGCTCCGAAAGCCCTACGTGTCCAACATGACCGGAGCTCCCGTCTCTTGAGGAGGAGCTCCGGACCCGCCACGTGGCAGGCAGATTTGGAGCCCCCCATAGGGCGAGGTTCGGAGACCTCCGGGGGCCCCTAACACGGTTAGGACCCGGGAAGGGTGTCTGTGCGAAGCTCCGAGATTGAAAATGGCCTCTGAGTACCTTGCAGAGCTAAGGACTCAGCCAGGCAAAGCCAAGAAGGAGGGAAAAAGCATCACAGACACAAGTATCCAAGAGAGTCAAATTAAGCAAGGCTCCATGAGCTGGACTACAGACTCGATAAAAAAGGGAGAAACAAGTCCTAAGGACCTCCCGGCTCTCGCCGGAACCTTGTGGCTACAAGGGCGACCACATCCTCGACTTCAGCCCTGGCAGCTTCATCCTGATCCACGGCTGGGCCCTCTCTCGCTGGCTCCAGCGAGAAAGAGGGGTCGCGGCTCTTGAAGCATGCCAGCACATGCGAGGCGACCTCTAAAGCTAAGCCGCGGCCCTCGGCTTCAAGCTCACTGGCGACCACCGAGTCGAGTCTGTCCAGCTTGGCGCCGATCGACTCCAATGCAGGGATCATCTCTGCCACCTTCAATGCGGGAGTTGCGGCCCTCACCGGACTGAAGCCAAGAGGGATCAGGGCGGACCCCGCTCGATCCACGAAGCTTGAGACCGCAAGGGCCACGGAGGACCGTAAGGCTGAGAGCTCCTCCACCTCGCGGCGGGCCGCCTGCAGAGCCTCCAGGTTCCTCTCGGAGAATTCCTTCTCCTTGGCCGCCAGGGAACTCTCCCGAAGGTGGAGAGTCTCGGCTAGCCGCTCCAACTCAGCGGCCTTGAAGCCGGAAGTCAACTCCCGGTCCAAGACCGCCCGGCGATCATGGGAGACCTGTTCCTCCCTCAAGTCAAGGTCTGCCTTCAGAATCTCCAGCTCCTCCATCCGAGCTCGGAGGTCATCCTCGCCCGCGGCCAGCTGCGCGGCGACCCTCTCTGCCTCAGTTGCCACGGAACGCTCCCGCTCCTCAACGGCGAGTTCGCGGCGCTCCAACCGCTGTCGTATTTCCACAGTAGCAGAGAGGCTCTCTTCGGCCCGGGCGTGTGCCTCCAGGGCCTCCCTGTTGATCCGCCGCGACTGGGTGTCCATGCGGTCAACAGCCCGCTTCATCCGGTCGACGAGCGCTTCCCTGAAGTCGAGCAACTCCCGCCTGGAGTCGAGCTCGCTCTTAACCATCGCGGTCTTCTCCCGCAAAAGGTTCCCCCAGATGAGGAGGCGGTCCCGTTCAACCGTATACTCCTCCCGCTCGCGCCCTAGCGCAGCCAAGACCTGCCGGACGCTCGACTCGGCAAGCGCGAAGGCGTCCGCCAGAGGCAATGGAGCAACAGAGGCTTGGGCAGCCCCTCCGACCTCCTCCATTACCTCGTCCTCAGGAAGAGCTGAGACGAGATGCCGATCAGGAGAAGCTGGCTCCGCGGCTCTGGCAGCCAGGCCAGCCGGGCTCTTTTCAGCTTCTGGCTCCTTGACCTGAGGAGAGGGACGAGCCGGGGAAGGCGGTGCTGGAGAAGAAGCCAGGCCGCCTAGTGCAGGATCAACCTGTGCTGGCTCGGGGGCCGCGGTGGCCGTCTCGGCAGGAAGAGACGACGCCGCCGCGGAGTCCGGGCACACCGGAACAGGAGAAGTCCACGCTGGCCTGGGGGCCGCGGCAGTTGCCCCTGGCTCCGAGCGCATCGGCACAGATTCCCCGCAAGACGGGGAAGGCCGAGAAGCGCGGACACTCCAGCGGGCTCTGAACCCCGACTTCCGAGCCGGGGTAGGATTTCCAGAGCCCGCTACCGTCTCCGACGGCCGCTCCGCAGTCGCTTGGACTGGCGGAACAGGGGACGCCCCAGAGGCTTCCCCCAGCGCATCAGCCCGGGGCCTCTTCGAGTCGCCACCGGAGGGAGTGTCAGGCACCCCAGAATCCCGACTTGTCACCGACGCTGTTGCTGGAGGAGATCGAGCACGTTTCTTCTCTGGCAGCGGGTTGGAAGCCATGGCAAGGGAGAACTCAAAGGCAAGAGAGCAAAAGCACAAGAGTCCGAGAAGAAACGCAGAGAAGTGCGAAGGGAAGGTGCAATGTGGGTAAGACCCCCTCTAAAAAAGCTTCCCGGTGCAGTTCCAAGCGATTCGGAACTCTTCGAATACCCCGCACCCACAACCGCTTCGGTTCCTAGACCGAGTGCCGATGACGGGTGGGCCCAAGCCGCTTAACTAAAGCGGTGGGGTCAAGGAGTCAGTCTCCTGAGAAGATGAGCCGGCAAGGCACTTCGGCGGTTCCCGAAGAAAGCGCCGCAACGTGCAGAAGTGGCAGCCTTGGGAACCGCCGCAGTAAAAGCAAACATCAAGTGAGCGCACGCTCTAACGATCCCGTGGCTGTTCGTGCTCCGGCAGCGGTCAATTTGGGACTTAGAGAAAGTGCGCGGATCGGAAGAGACGGAGGTCCCACCTCGGGCTCGCTATCTCCCCCGATATAGGCCCGGGGGCCACTGTCGGTACCTGAGATATGGGGTACCCCCGCGCACAGGGTAAAATGCCTAAGGTACTCGCCCTTCTCCGCAGGGAGAGCTCCGAAGGCGCCACGCGTCCGGCGGGGCCGGACCTCCCTCTCCTCAGAGGAGAGCTCCGGGCCCGCCACATGGCATACAGAAGCCGGACCTCCCCCTCCGCGGGAGAGAGGTCCGAAGACGCCACGCGTCCAGCGGGGCCGGACCTCCCTCTCTGCAGAGGAGAGCTCCGGGCCCGCCATGTGGCATACAGAAGCCGGACCTCCCCCTTCGCGGGGAGAGGTCCGGAGGCTCCACGTGCCCCGCAGGCCGGACCCTTCTCTCCTCAGAGAAGGGCTCCGGACCCGCCACGTGGCCAGAAGAACGGTGCTGCCCGCCCCCAAGCGGTAGGCAGCGGGCGTAAAGGCGCCCCACACCTTGCCCGTACAAGGTATTCAAGGCCCGCGTCTTCTCAAGATGCGGAAACGCGGAGCACGCGTCTGTCAGGTGCCGTTGCGCCCAGTCGCATCACAGACTGGCGCGCGGTGTCAGAACCTGCCAGCTAATAAACGCTGCGACAAGACATCCCATGCCGCCTGCACCGTCATCAACTACTACGACTAGCGTGCAGCATGGGCAGGGCGGCAAGATGAAGACTCAGAAGCCTTCGACCAGAGGCAACTACCGGCGTAACTACAGATACGGTAGATAATAGACAATCTTCCCGGGACCACCTATCGGGTCCCGGCACCCCTTGTAAGCCGCCCGAGTCTTGTACTATAAAAGGCTCGGGTAGGCGTCGATAGCAAGGGTTCGCATTTTGCAACTCATACGCTAGCCATACACTCTCAAGCTGTAACTCACCCCCAAGCTCAGGCCCCCGGCCCTGAGCAGCAAGCAATACAGCGAGCTCCATAGCTCGCCGTGGACGTAGGGTTTTACGCTCCGGCGGCCTGAACCACATAAAACTCTCCGTGTCAAGCTCTCACTAACTCGTCCATCTGCGCAAGCTCTCCACTAGGAACTAGCCCCTCCGAAAAAAGAACCTCCGCGGGCTGCCCAGTGCAGGCCCGGGTGAAGTGTCGACCGAACACTTCGACAATGGCCTTCCTCTGCACATCGATGAATGCCTCCTCAGCGTCGAGCCTGGCCTGCTTGGCATTGAGCTCCTCCTCGACCTCTTGGATCCGCAGCTTCAAGAGTCGCCCCCAACCGCGGAGGCAGTCCCTCTCATCCGCCAAGGCCTCCCACTCATGCTCGAGCGCAGCCTGGACCTGTCAGATGCTGGACTGGGTGAGCTCCAGCCGCGCCGCAGACCTCCTCCATGACATCATCGTCCGACGAAGGAGGCGCGGGCATCGCAGATTCAACGGAGACCGCAACGATGCGCCGATCAGGAGAAGACAGCGCTGAGGCAGGGCCAGTCCCGACACGCCCCTGCTCATCGCCCACCTGAGGACCTCCATCGGCTCCTCCTACATCAGCACCCGAAGTCTGGTCGCCGTCAGCCCGCTCCGTGAAGTCTTCATCAGCCGCCAGCTCCCGAGTTGGCGAAGGAGGAGGAGCGGGCGCCGCCGCCGCCGTCACAGAAGGCTGTTCCACCGGGCCAGAAGGAGGAGACATCTGGGCCTGAAGGGGGCCGGCGAAGCTGCCGCAGCGTCCTGATGCTGTGGCACTGGGCCCCTGCCAACCGGAGGTGGCCGGGGAACAGACGCGTCCCCGGCAGCCGATGAATCCCTGCAGGCACCGGGAGCTCTCAAGACAAGAAAAAGAAGTACGCAAGTGCTGAGATCCGGTGACTGCAAACTTACCGAGGAATGCAAACACTCCAGTGGGCATGAAGCCCTGGCTTCCGAGCCGGGGCAGGGCCACCAGAGCCTGCCGTCGCCGCCGGAGCCTGCGCTGAAGGCACCTGGACTGGCGGAGCAGGGGGTGCTCCAGTAGCCCCCCAAGGAGATGGAGCAGCGGAGCTCCCGCCGGCAGCACCTCTGGCGCCGTTCGTCGTGCCAGCCCCTGGAGCACCTGAAGCCCAAGGCGCCTGCGTCCCCGGATGGGTCCCGGTTGCGCTCCCTCTAGCGCCTCCGCCTGCCGAGCCTACATCAGGGACACTCGACGACCTGGGTGCCTGAGCCCCTGGCTCAGCCCCGGACACCGTAGCGCCGGCGTCCCTCCTCGGAACTCCACCATCTGTGGAAGGAGGGTGGGACGCCCGGGGCTCCTCCGATCGCCGCTGTCCAAGAGGAGTCCCGTCGGCATGGAAGACCCGAGGCCTCTTGGGGTCGCTGCCCGACGAGCCGACGCCTCCCGATGAAGAGCGCGGGGGACTCCGGTCCCCTGGCTCGGCGCGAACGATGCCCTCGGCGGAGACCGGGAGCGCTTCCTCTTCGGTGAACTGGAGGCCGGTTCCTTCCCCTTCCCCTTGTCGGCAGGCCGAGCTCTGCCGCTCCTCGGCGCGGGTTGGGCATCGGCCGACCCCTCGTGCCGTTCTCCGGAACGGTCAACCCTGGGGATCGAGATTCCCCGGAAGGCATCTCCGACCTGGCGCACGGCGATCCCGATATCGTCCAGCGTCGGCATCTCCCGCAGCAGCTTCGCCCTCCACGTCAGATCCATGAAGAGAGGGACGCAGGAAGCTGGGAATGTGAGGGAGCCGCCATCGATGAAGTCACTGCTTACCCTCATCACCATCTCCCACATCAGCTCGGCGGATGGGTCAGAGCCTAGACCCGTCTCCAACCTGGTGCAGTCGTGCTCACAGGTGTAGTACCACGCCCGACGACTGCGCTGTTGCAGTGGCGCAAGGCGGTGCGACAAGAAGTCCGCCAGCACCATCAGGGATGTCAGCCCCTGATCCGCCAAGAACTGGATCCGCTCCAGGAGTGGCGCGTACTCCGGATCCAGCTCCGGGCTCTCCTCCCAGAAGCGATGCCCGGTGAATGGAGCATCAGTCGGGAACTGGAGGCGATTGTGCTCATCGGTCTTCAAGATCACCCAGTCGTCCCTCCAGCCTTCCCACCTCGTGGCGCTGAAGGGCAGAAGGTACCCGGAGACCTTCGGATCCTTGCAGCGGTGCTGGAAGTAGTAGGCGCCCAGTTGATTCTTCGAGCCGCGCTCAGTCGTCCGCAGAACGAAGAAGTGACGGAAAAGCATCACTGAAGCGCGCACTCCCACGAACATCTCGCAAAAGTGCATGAAGACGGCGGCCATAGCGAAGGAGTTCGGGGAGAGATGATGAAGCTGGAGGCCATACGTCTCCAGCAAAGTCACGAAGAAAGAAGAAATCGGCGGGACGAACCCCGCCAAGGCATAGGTGGCGAAGAAGACGGTCTCTGTCACACCCGGTTTTTCCGAAGAACACCCAAGTGAATATCACATGTATGCCAGGATCATTTTCTCATACATGTGATGACAAATAGTGAAGCATCATTTATTACAAGCCAGGTGTCGAATATAAATAAGTCTTACATAGCAAATGTCTCGATGGACAATAATAAGTTCATCACAAGTAAATAAACTAGCAGTGGAATATTATTCTTGAGGGCTCCATCACAGGCGTTGCCCGGGGAACTCCATGAACCTAGAAACCTTCTTCGGGTCCAAAGTCTTGATCATTACACACCACCTCATTATCTTGACCTGAGCAGCAATATAAACCAACAAATATGCGAGGTTGAGTACCGATGGTACTCACCAAGTGTGGGAAAGTTATGTCATGCATGGCTAGAACAAGGAGAGGTTAAACTCATGGTTAAAGCACTACGCAATTATTGCCTACCACCTTAGCTTATTAAGCACCTACATTACTACACAGGTGAAATGGTCCCAATCTTCCATCCCATCAACATAATCAAATAACCCTAACTTTATTTCCGATGTTAAGCTCCCCGCTTAACACCCACAACCTCCAAGGTCATCATACTCTAATCATGAATAAGTCCAAGCCGCTCTTGACCGTGAGCACGGCTGTCATGACAGTTTTGACTCTGCAGAGTTTGCACCACTGTACCCACATGTAGTGATTTCATCCCCCGTTGCCGGGTGGACTAAAAGAACCTCCATTATGCCAGTGGCTACGAACCACATTCACACTTCCCAGGTGTGTAGCCAGGAGATCACTACGAAGCCTTTACAAAGGGATTCCCGACGAGCATGGGCCCACTGAGGTTTCACCCCTAACAGCATACAAGAGGCTCCAACCCCGCTGCAGTGGCCCCCTCTTGAGCCTTGCGGTTCATATGGTAGTCCAGCTGACACCTACTCCCCGCACCATCCAACACACCCATACTACGCCGGGGATACACCTAATTAATTGGCCAAGCTGCCCCATCTCAGCATGTGGTTGGCACGGTAAAGCCAGGTTACATGCTCCATGAACTGGTCCTTAGGATCCAGGCAAGTACTAAACACAAACCCGAGTCTCGTGCACCCAGCACCAACCAAATCATCCAACTTGCCTTGATCCCTACCTCTGCATAACTCATAACATCTCATTCAAGAGTAAGGTAAATAAATTGATGATCTCATATCCCAATTATCCCATTCTAAGCATGGCTAAGCATAAGCATATAAATAAATGACATGATATAATAAATCCCAACCCAAGCTACAAGGAACAAGGTAATGCAATTCTAGGGAAACTTCCTAGCATGGGTTTCATATTTCATTTGACAATGCAAATAATTCTATCTACACATCCTAGCATAGGATCAAAGTGGTCAAGGACACTTGCCTCCTTCCTGCTGCTCTTGAAATGGGTAGTCCTGATCTTGGAAAGGAAGAACTTGCTCTGGAGCAGGTTCTACATCATACCATCACACATAGCAAAAGAAAAACAACAATCCATAAGACATAGTTCACACTTCCACTTCATACAAACCACACATTCACATTTATGAAAGCCATTCACAAATTCTATGTGTTGTGGTTACTCTATGTGTGTTGATCTTTGTCTTACATGTACTTTTTATCATGTGTATATGATTTCTACTTTTGTATTAATATTCATGTTGGCATACTATATATGTATTTCTAATTTAAATAAATCCCTTATCATTTTAGCTACCAAGTATGCATGAAATGTATTTTCCTACTTCATATGTGTCTTCAGACCTTCTACCAACCCTAAACTGAATTCTTTTGATTTTGGAAACTTCATTTATCATTTTCTAGTTATTTATCCTTAACTTGCTATATTTTCAGATTTATTTCCTAGGCCTTAATGTGCACTTTATTATGAAAATAGTAAGACATCTCATACAAACAGAATAGGTTTTGGGTCTAAAATATATAATAATATATTTTTGAACTTTTCCTCTGATGTGAACTATTTTACATTTATTTTACAAATTTTCAGAATTATTCTCTACTTAAAAATATGTCCCTAAAACTAATAAATGTGAATAATCAATTAAACAGATTCATTTCAGCCAAAAATCTATTTTTATCTCACTCCAAAGTTTTCCAAGTACTAGGAAAGTTTTTAAATTTGAATTTGCAATGTGTTTGTCCCATCTTTTAAATTTTAAATACTAAACACATAGCAAATTCCTAAATTTAATATCACATACGGTTAAAAGGGTAAATTCACCCCACTACAGGGTCTATTATATTATTTTAGGAATTTCCAGGGGTCTAACTACACATAATAGAGAGGTTTTCCTAATTTTTATTAAGTCCAGGGGCTAAAACTGATTTTTAAATGAATTTACATGATTTTCTGAAGTTCCAGGGGCTAGATCAGAAGTTTCCGGGGCTAGCTCTTATTTTCCGAGAACCCCAGGGGGTAGCACGTAAGAATTCCAGTCTTTATAACGCGGGGCTGACGTGGACCGTCCGATTTAAAACAGACGGCTGAGATTATAATGTCGAACCGGTACGCGGGGATTTAAACTCTACCGTGCGATTTAAAATAAACGGCGCACAAGCGGCCACGTCGCTCTGATCGAGCGCGGGCGGCGCTGCCCGGCGGCGCACGGCGGCGGGAGGCGGCGATCTCGCCGGAGAGGTTCGGATCTTCGTCAATTCTCGCTAAAACTGTGACTTTATGGCATAGATCGGTGGAGGGGAAGTCGGGGATCTCACCTCGGGGGTTTTCTTGAGCTCGGAGGTCCTGGAAGGCGGTCAGCGATGAGGTCCGAGGTGAATTCACGGCGAGGCTCGTCGGCGCTGTGTTTGAGCCGCAAACCACCGAGTTTTCTGCACCTGCGAGGTTCCCCGGAGGCGGTGGATCAAGACTAGCGAGTTAGATCGGAATTTCCGAGCGTAGATCGAACAGAATTCGCCGGAGGGGCTCGGTTCTCACCGGAGAGAAAAATTGGCGGATCGTGGGGAAAAACAGGACGAGGCCGGGGTTTTATAGACGGGGGAGGGCGGCGGGTTAGTTTAGATCGAGCTGGAGTCTTCGGGGTCCGGAAATCGGCTGGGATACGCGAGATTTCCCGGTCGGTTTTGATTCGGGTGAGAGAGTCCGGCTGAGAGCGGGCGCGGGCGCGAGGAAGAAGAAGATGGCGGGCCCCGCCTGTCAGTGGAAAGAAGAGGGCGCGCGCGGCTGCGGGCTGGCGCGGGGGCTGGGTGGGCCGGCTGGTGGGTTTCGGCCCACTGGCCGGTTTTTTTCTATTTTCCTTTTTCTTTTTCTATTTCTTTTCTGTTTTGAGTTTGAAGGGCAGGCCTGGCGCAGTGGTAGAGTCTCTCCATTTGTGTCCTGGAGGTCTTGGGTTCGAATCAGCCTCCTTGCAAAATAAGCAAGGGGAAGGCTGCCTAGAAATTCCCTTCCCTAGACCCCACAATGTGTGGGAGCTTTCAGCACTGGGTATGCCCTTTTTTTCTGTTTTGAGTTTAATTTTAATTCCAATTTGAATTTGAATTTTTGCAACACATGCAACACGTCCAAAAAATTTTAAACTCCCCTCTGAACAGGATTTTAGGGTGTTACAGTCTCCCCCCTCTCCAAACGCAGGGGGAGAGATCCCCGCCGAAGACAGCGCCTCTGCTCCTCCGAGTGCCATCCCAGAGCTTGTGCACCGTCCCAAGGTCTTTTGTCCGGGCAGTGTGCGGCGGAGGCAAGTTGGAAGCCATCGGAGACGAACAGGCAAGAACTTGGAAGGCAATGAAGGCTTGGGCGCACGGAAGAATCTGGAAGGCTCAGGCGTAGGGAGATGTGCAAAGGGAAGCCTGCGATGCAGAAGGAATCCCCTTTTAACCTCCTAGAGGCGATTCAAAACGCTTCGTATCTGCCGCTCGGGGTGGACGCCTCAGGTCCAAGCCCCAGCGACGATGACAAGTCGGCCCAAGCCGTCTAGCGGAAGCAGTGGACCAAGAAGTCAGCCACTCAAGCGGACGACCCGGGGGTTCCTGACAAGGCGCTGCGACGTGCAGTAGTGCGCTACGACGTGCAGTAGTGGCAGCCTTGGAAACCGCTGCAGTAAAAGCAACTTTCAAAGAAAGAGTCAAGTCCCCACGACCTTCCATTGCCCAAGCGATGGTTCAAACAAGTTTGAAGAAAGTGCACGGAATAGAAAAGGAGAAGGTCCCACCTCGGGCTCGTTACCTCCCCCGAGATGGGCCCGGGGGCCACTGTCGGTACCCTCAATACCGGGTACCCCCGCGCACAGGACAAAACCGCCTAAGGATCTCGCCCCTTCCACGGGGGTGAGCTCCGAGGGCGCCACGTGTCCAGCCGGGCCGGAGCTCCCCCTCTCCTCAGAGGAGAGATCTGGGCCAGCCACATGGCCAGGCGGAGCCGGACCTCCTCCCTCCGCGGGGGTGAGCCCTGAAGGCTCCACGTGTCCAGCGGGGCCGGACCTCCCCTCTCCTCAGAGGTGAGCTCCGGGCCCACCACATGGCAAGCAGAGTCGGACCTCCCCCTCCACGGGGGTAAGCTCCAAAGGCTCCACGTATCCAGCGGGGCCGTACCTCCCCTCTCCGCAGAGGTGAGCTCTGGGCCCGCCACGTGGCAAGCAGAGCCACACCTCCTCCCTCCGCCGGGGTGAGCTCCGAAGACTCCACGTGTCCAGCAGGGCCGGATCTCCCCTCTCCTCAGAGGTGAGCTCCGGGCCCGCCACGTGGCCAGCAGAGCCGGACCTCCCCCCTTCGCGGGGGTGAGCTCCGAAGGCTCCATGTTTCCAGCTGTGACACCCTCATTTCTGGTGTCAGCATATATTCATGTTTTATGAAGAGAAAACATTTTAAGAAAAGTAGGAACAGAGAAAATATCAAAAGGACAGCCAATAAGAGCCGAACCCAGTTCACCGAGAGCGCCGAAGACAACTTACCACGGCCCGTTGGCCACGTGGCATGTTCGGAGCTCATCCCTGCGAAGTGGGGAGAGGTCCTCCGCTAAACTGGCTACGTGGCAGGATCGGGGCTCATCTCCACAAAGGGGGAGAGGTCTGACCCTGTGAGACACGTGTTGCCCCCGGAGCTAGCCTCTGCGGAAGAAGCATGGGCATTTCCGCAGGACACATGTCACCTTTGGAGCTAGTCACCACGGAAATCAGAGGACCAGTCGCGCCGGATACGTGTCGATCTCGGAGCTCACCTCCGAGAGGTCCGGTTCTATTGGACACGTGTCGCCACCGGAGCTTATCTCCAGAAGGTCCGGCACTGACATGTGGCGTGCGCGGAGCCACCTCTGAATAAAGAGGAGGTCCCCAACCGCCAAGATACGTGGCGCACGTGGAGCCCACCTCCGAAGGAAAGGGAGGTCTTGCTCGCTTGACACGCGGCACCACCGAAGCTCGTCTCTGCGGAAAAGGAGAGACCAGGCCTAGTGGACACGTGGAGCTTCTGGAGCTCATCACCGAGGAGGTAACGAGTTCTGGAGTGGTTTTGGATTCTGTACGCATAGAAATATCGGTACGGAGAAGAAACTGACCTGAATTCCACAATGTTACCGCACCAAATCAACTAAAGATAAGATGATAGGATTCAACGATGATCTGAATCGGACTCTTATTCGAAATCCAATCAGATTAAGACTCTTCTCTTCCCAATTATAAATAGAACCCAGAATCTTTGGCCAAACCATGAATTCCTTTTCCAACTCCTAAGCCGACGACTTAGAGCCCTAGCCCCAACTCGCCGAGTAAGCCCATCGCTGGAGTTCAGTGAAGATCACCGAAAGAGAGCCCAACGATCGGAGAAGGACCCGAGACCGAGAAGAACGTAAGGTAGGTCTCCAATACCACCTTACGACATCATTGTGTTTTCTTTGCATCTGTTCTTCGATTCCTTTTGAACAGAAGCTTTCTCGTGGACAGATCTCTGGTTGATTGGGTTGATCTTAAGACAAGGTCATCGCCATGTCCGCATCTGATCCGAACACCTCTGTTCATCATAAAACCATGCAAGCCATGCAAGAACACGTGCAAACCGATCTAATAAAACTGATCATAGCATAGCATGCATATGCATCATCGCATCTAGTTTAAAGTTTGTGCATGGTATTGATTGTTATGAATCTTGTATGTGCGTGATCCTGTATAGAAGGACAAGCTCAGGGAGCTGTCTACGACGAGTTGCAACAACAAGGTTTTGAGATCCAAGAGCCACCAGAACCGCAAGAACAAGGCAAGTGCTCCTTGACCATATTGATCCTATGTTTTGGGTAAAACTGTTTTGTTTTGCAAAAAGGTGTGTGTGCTGAGTCAAACATGATGGGAAACCCTTTTATAGGAGTTTACTAGCTTTGGTTAAACCGCCCTTGTCGCCTGGGAAGTCTATGAGTCGGGTATGGTTTTTACTTTTATGCTTCGCTGAGTCCATGGGATTGGGAAGCGAGATAGATGTGTCTAGCTAACTGCACTCGTAATAAAAATGAGAAACTGATGTTAACAATGGACATGGATCGGAGGGAGATCTAGGCAAGACTGGGTTTGTGAATGAGGTAGCATGAGATGGTGGTTTACTTGCCATATATCTAAGGACCGGTTCATGCATGCACATGCCAGGATAACAGTGCCACCACAAGGCCAAGTATGGGTGCGGCTAGGCTGAGTAATTAGGTAAGTTGCTAGAGTGTTATGGACTGTGGAAGGCGCGGGGAATGGGAGTCGAGTGAGGACTGCCCTGGGAATTGCATGGCACAAGAGCGGGCCTGTGGGTAGGAGAATTGGAGATTCTAGCCTTTCGGTGAAACCTTAGTGAGTCCATACATCTAGTAGCCCCTTTGTAAAGGCTATTTTTTGATCCCTTGGCCATACACCGACGGTTGTGTACTGGTATAATGGAGGTTCCGCAGTCGCCAACGGGTGACGAAATCACAAACTTGTGGGTAAAGAGATGCAAACTCTCCAGAGTTCTTAAAACTATCATGATAGCCGAGCTTACAGTCACGAGCGCCTGGCCAATTTCCATGATTAGTTGGGATGGTTATTGGTCATGGTTTGGTTTTGGGACTGTTGAGTACGGGTGATAAGATGGGTTGCATGCCTGTTGAGTCATGGAAACAAGGTTGGTCTCAGTGGGAGACGAAGTTGTTTTATGAGGTGAAATGGTAGCGAATACAGGATGGTATTCGTGAGATGGTAGCAAATACAGGATGGTATTCATGAGATGGTAGCGAATACGAGAAGGTATTCGTGAGCGAAAAATGAGGTTGATTGATTGCGACATGGAAGGTGATAAGCATAGCGGAGGTATGATTGGTATTTTAATACATGATGGGATTACATTCACTTAAAGATAAGTCGTTGTTTTATCGTGCTTTTGATAAATAACTTTGCTTTTTGCAAATGAGCCTTTTTATATCTACCTTGTTATGAGCTACATATCATATTTTCCCGCACTTGCTGAGTACATCATTGTACTCAAACTTTCATTATTATTTCATCATCAGTAGCAGGAGAAGACTACTATGAAGACCAAATGGAGCATTAGGCGTGTGATCTGTTCTCAACCTTGCCTGTGGGGATGGAATAGAGATGGAGCCATTGCTGCTTAGATTCGCTTCCGCATTAGTTAAATTGCTTCCGCATTAGAATAAAGACGTCCGCTGCATAGAAATAAAGACTTCCGCTGTGAGCATGAGTCCAAGACTCATGAGCTATTGTAATAAACTCTGTTATTTGTGGTTATATATATTCTGAATTCACTTTGTGGAATATATGTGTATGTGTGATGAACATCCTAGGCACACATATGCATTAGTTCTCGGTTCCTTGGTTTTCCAGAGAATTGAGGGCATCACAGATTGGTATCAGAGCCATGGTTGACAGTGGGTTACACATCTAAATAGGAAACACAGATTGGTATCAAAAGCACAGATAGGGGTAGATTACACACCTAGATACAATCACAGATTGGTATCAGACACAGATTGGTAGCTAAGCCACGCGGACCATAGGAAGCAACCTAGGATGCTTAGATTGGCCTTAAAACTACCTTGACATAGGAAGCCATCCTTGAATAGGAGTTGTGTGAGCCCTTGCAATGATTGTTTGTGATTGTGTGCTTAGAGTGAGCTGTGGGACGTCTCAAAACGTTGTCCATATCCACACGTAAGAAGAAGGAGGTGTGAGATGTTTTGGCATTTGTTCACATCCTCCTATGGGCTAATAGATATGGTCCAACTCACCTTGATACATATAGTTGAGGGAATCTACCTAACCTTCTATTCTATTTCGTTCTCTCCCACAGATGGTGAGAGGAAACGTTGGCCGAAGGAACGTCCGTGACAACCAAGAGGATGGTCACGATGAAGTTCCTGTTAACCCCGGAGCTAGCGAGAACCACCTGGAACGGTTGATGGCCATGCAGAACCAACTTATGCAAACTATGATCCAAACTTTGGGTCAATTGCAGGCCAACAACAACAACCCTGTTCCGGCACCACCGCCACCACCACTGCCGGCTCATAACAGGCTGGGAGAGTTCATGAGGACTCGACCACCCACCTTTGCTCAAGCTAACGACCCCATGGAAGCCGACGAATGGTTGAAGTCCATGGAGAAGAAGCTTGACATAGTACAGTGCAATGACCGAGAGAAGGTTCTCTTTGCGTCACACCAACTCATGGGAGCCGCCGCTGACTGGTGGGAGGCCCTAAGCAACGCTCATGTCGACCCGGAGACGATCACTTGGACTGAGTTCAAGGAAAGTTTCCGCTCTCATTACATCCCTGCTGGTGTAATGATGCTCAAGAGACAGGAGTTCGAAGGTCTCCGCCAAGGACAGAGAAGTGTGAATGAGTACCTCAACAAGTTCACACAACTGCCCCGGTATGCCCCCGAAGATGTCAACTCAGACCAGAGGAAGCAATACCTGTTCATGAGAGGGTTGAACAACGAGATCCAGGTTGAGCTCCTCAACAATGACTACGCAAGCTTTCAGAAGCTGGTTGACAAGGCTATAGTGGTTGAAAACAAGATCCAAGAGATCGAGCGAGAGTGCAAGAGGAAGATGCCATACCAGCCTCAAGGGAGCAACGTACAACCTCGGTACATGCCCCCAGCTGCACCGCAGTATGGATTGACCACTCCTGCATACCGCCCTAGTCAGCCACCACAGCAACGACCCGTTGCACCAGCACCTCGTGTGCCCATGCCTCCTATGCCCCGACCTAACATGGGCGCTCCTGTTCAAAAACCCCGCCCCAACGTACCTGCTGCCGTGGGCAACAGGGCATGCTTTGCATGCGGGGAAATAGGACACTTCGCGAACCAGTGCCCAAGGAGAGGTCCTGGACAGCAAGGCAACGTGCCCAAACAGAACCCGCGACCGAATGGAGGGGACAATCAAGGAAACCGGGGACAGTAGAACTATGCTCGCGGCAACATGAACCATGTCTCTGCTGAGGAAGCACAACAGGCTGAGGACGTCGTAATTGGTATGTTCCTTGCCAACTCCAACCCAGCCACCATCTTATTTGATTCTAGAGCATCACATTCCTTCATATCGTCCAAGTATGTTGCCAAGCATAATCTACCCATATCCCACTTAAAATGTGCTATGTTAGTTAATTCTCCCGGAGGAGAGATGAGGACTAATATAGTGTGTCCGAAAGTAAGCCTTAAAATAAGGGGGGTAGACTTCCTTGCCAACCTTATTGTCTTGGATTCCCAAGGGATTGACATTATACTCGGGATGGATTCGTTAAGCAAGCACAACGAGGTAATCCAATGTGCCGAAAGAAGCGTGCAGTTGACAAATGAGCACGGCATCCGTGTCGAGTTTGAGTCAGCCCAACAAACCACTGAAAAGGCAAATTTGAACCACGTTGAAGGAGCAACATTGGACAGAATTCCAGTGGTTCAAGAATTCTTGGACGTGTTTCCAGAGGAGCTTCCAAGTATGCCCCCTGATCGGGACATTGAGTTTGCCATTGATTTGGTACCTGGAACTGCACCCATAGCCAAGAGACCCTATAGGATGCCTGTCAATGAACTGGTAGAACTCAAGAAGCAAATTCAAGAACAGTTGGAGAAGGGTTTTATACGTCCAAGATCGTCACCATGGGGAGCCCCCGTACTCTTCGTAGACAGAAGGATGGAACCCAAAGGATGTGCGTGGACTATAGGTCTCTCAACGAGGTGACAATCAAGAACAAATACCCTCTGCCCCGTATAGAGGACCTGTTCCACCAAATGAAAGGAGCCCGAGTGTTCTCCAAGATTGATCTTCGGTCAGGATATTTCCAGCTGAATATTAAGCCCTCCGATATACCCAAGACTGCCTTCCGAACACGGTATGGTTCGTATGAATATACCGTCATGTCTTTTGGGTTAACAAATGCACCGGCATACTTCATGTACCTCATGAACAAGGTTTTCATGGAGTACTTGGATAAGTTCATCGTGGTCTTCATCGATGACATTATGGTGTATTCAAAAAGCGAGGAGGAGCATGAAGAAAATTTGAAATTGACCTTGCAGAAATTGCGTGAGCATAAATTGTATGCCAAGCTTAACAAGTGTCAATTTTGGCTAAAGGAAATATCGTTCCTAGGCCACATTATCTCCGAAGAAGGGGTATCGGTTGATCCCGGTAAAGTGAGAGATGTTCTAAAGTGGGACCAACTGCAAAACGTGAGGGACATTCGGAGTTTTCTTGGGATGGCTGGATACTACCGACGTTTCATTAAGGACTTCTCTAAGATAGCAAAGCCTATGACGGAGTTGCTAATGAAGGGAAAACCCTTTCGATGGACACCAGCATACCAAGAAAGTTTTGAGGAGCTCAAGAAAAGGCTAACCACAGCGTCGGTTTTGGTATTGCCGGACGTAAGCAAGAGCTTTGACATATATTGTGACGCATCCAAGCAGGGGCTCGGATGTGTGCTCATGCAAGAATGACAAGTGGTAGCCTATGCCTCACGACAATTAAAGAAGCACGAACTTAATTATCCTACACATGACTTGGAGCTAGCAGCAGTAGTGCATGCATTGAAGATTTGGAGACATTATATCCTTGGTCATCGATGTGAGATCTATACGGATCATAAAAGCCTCAAGTACATATTTACACAAACGGACTTGAATTTGAGGCAACGCCGATGGTTGGAACTTATCAAGGATTACGATGTTGGAATCAACTATCACCCTGGGAAGGCCAATGTAGTAGCTGATGCATTAAGCCGGAAGGGAACATGTCACCAACTCACGGTTCGGGAGCTACCACCCGAACTATGAAAGGAGTTCGAACGGTTACACCTCGGATTCTTGAACAACATGGAAATGATGGAGATCCGATCTTCATTGGGGCAAGAGATAAGGGATGGCCAAGCAACGGATGAGGAGATCAAGGAGATCAAGGAAAGGATCCGACAGGGAATAGAGAAGGATTCCAAAGAAGATGAGAAGGGTACGCTTTGGCTAGGTAAAAGGATTTGTGTGCCTAAAGTGAAGCACATCCGCGACATGATATTAAAAGAGGCACATGATTCACCCTATTCCATACATCCCAGAAGTACCAAAATGTACAAGGACTTGAAGACTTGTTATTGGTGGGATGGTATGAAAATGGACATAGCCGAATACGTTGCCCTATGCGACACATGCTAACGGGTGAAGGCCGAACATCAAAGACCCGCTGGATTGTTGCAACTTTTAAAGGTACCCGAATGGAACTTGGAGGATATCAGCATGGACTTCATCGTCGGATTGCCATGTACTCAGTCGGGTTATGACTCCATCTTGGTTATCGTGGACCGATTGACGAAAACAGCCCATTTTCTCCCTATAAGGGTCAATTACAACGTTGCACAATTAGCCGAGTTGTATATGGAGCAGACCATGTGCCGTCATGGAGTCCCGAACAGGATAGTCTCAGATCGAGGTTCTCAGTTTACCTCTAGATTCTGGAGAAAGCTGCAGAAAGCCATGGGTACACGACTAGATTTTAGCTCCGCCTATCACCCACAAACCGATGGGCAAACCGAAAGGACAAACCAAATTCTAGAGGACATGATGAGAGCTTGCGCCTTGAAACGTGGGTGTAGTTGGGATAGGAGTTTACGTACACCGAATTCTCCTATAACAACAGCTATCAAGCTAGCTTGAAGATGTCGCCTTTCGAAGCATTATACGGTAGACGGTGTAGAACACCGCTGTTCTGGAACGAGACCAGAGAGAACCAGGTGTTTGGACCCGAAGTGCTACAAGAGGCTGAAAAGCAAGTCCAAACGATACGGGAGAACTTAAAGGCTGCTCAGTCACGACAGAAAGGCTATGCGGACAATAGGCGAAGGAAGTTGACCTTCGAAGTAGGAGACTTCGTATACCTTAAGGTATCGCCTATCCGAGGCCAACGACGTTTCAACGTCGAAGGAAAGCTAGCACCTCGCTATATCGGACCGTTTAAGATTTTGGACAAGCAAGGAGAAGTAGTCTATCAACTAGAGCTTCCAACATATCTCTCCGACGTACATGACGTGTTTCATGTATCCTAGCTCAAGAAGTGCTTGAGAATACCAGAGGAGCAAATACCAATGGAAGAGCTTGAACTTCAAGAAGACCTGACTTATACGGAGCACCCTGTCCGAATTTTGGACATAAAGGAAAGGGTCACCCAGAACAAAGTGATCCGATGGTGCAAGGTACGATGGAGCCATCACACCAAAGCTGAAGCCACGTGGGAGCGTGAAGAAGACATTAAGGCAGAATTTCCTCATCTATTCTCTACCAACGAATCTCAAGGGCGAGATTGAATTTAAGGGGGGTACATTTGTGACACCCTCATTTTTTGTGTCAGCATATATTCATGTTTTCTGAAGAGAAAACATTTTAAGAAAAGTAGGAACAGAGAAAAATATCAAAAGGATAGCCAATAAGAGCCGAACCCAGTTCATCGAGAGCGCCGAAGACAACTTACCGCGGCCCACTGGCCACGTGGCGTGTTCGGAGCTCATCCCTACAAAGTGGGGAGAGGTCTGCCACTAAACTGGCTACGTGGCAGGATCGGGGCTCATCTCCGCAAAGGGGGAGAGGTCCGACCCTATGAGATACGTGTTGCCCCCGGAGCTAGCCTCTGCGGAAGAAGCAAGGGCGTTTCCGCAGGACACATGTCACCTTCGGAGCTAGTCACCGCGGAAATCAGAGGACCAGTCCGCGGGATACGTGTCGATCTCGGAGCTCACCTCCGAGAGGTCCGGTCCTATTGGACACGTGTCGCCACCGGAGCTTATCTCCGGAAGGTCCGGCACTGACATGTGGCGTGCGCGGAGCCACCTCTGAATAAAGAGGAGGTCCCCGACTGCCAGGATACGTGGCGCACGTGGATCCCACCTCCAAAGGAGAAGGAGGTTTTGCTTGCTTGACACGCGGCACCACCGGAGCTCGTCTCTGCGGAAAAGGAGAGACCAGTCCTAGTGGACACGTGGAGCTTCCGGAGCTCATCACCGAGGAGGTAACGAGTTCTGGAGCGGTTTTGGATTCTGTACGCATAGAAATATCGGTACGGAGAAGAAACCGACCTGAATTCCACAATGTTACCGCACCAAATCAACTAAAGATAAGATGATCTGAATCGGACTCTTATTCGAAATCCAATCAAATTAGGACTCTTCTCTTCCCGATTATAAATAGAACCCAGAACCTTTGGCCGAAACCATGAACCTCTTTTCCAACTCCTAAGCCGGCGACTTAGAGCCCTAGCCCCAACTCGAGTAAGCCCATCGCCAGAGTTCAGCGAAGATCGCCGAAAGAGAGCCCAACGATCGGAGAAGGACCCGAGACCGAGAAGAACGTAAGGTAGGTCTCCAATACCATCTTACGACATCATCGTGTTTTCTTTGCATCTGTTCTTCGATTCCTTTCGAACAGAAGCTTTCTCGTGGATAGATCACTGGTTGATCGGGTTGATCTCAAGACAAGGTCATCGCCACGTCCGCATCTGATCCGAACACCTCTGTTCATCGTAAAACCATGCAAGCCATGCAAGAACACGTGCAAACCAATCTAATAAAACTGATCATAGGATAGCATGCATATGCATCATCGCATCTAGTTTAAAGTTTGTGCATGGTATTGATTGTTATGAATCTTGTATGTGCGTGATCCTGTATAGAAGGACAAGCTCAGGGAGTTGTCTACGACGAGCTGCAACAACAACGTTTTGAGATCCAAGAGCCACCAGAACCGCAAGAACAAGGCAAGTGCTCTTTGACCATATTGATCCTATGTTTTGGGTAAAACTGTTTTGTTTTGCAAAAAGGTGTGTGTGCTGAGTCAAACATGATGGGAAACCCTTTTATAGGAGTTTACTAGCTTTGGTTAAACCACCCTTGTCGCCTGGGAAGTCTATGAGTCAGGTATGGTTTTTACTTTTATGCTTCGCTGAGTCCATGGGATTGGGAAGCGACATAGATGTGTCTAGCTAACTGCACTCGTAATGAAAATGAGAAACTGATGTTAACAATGGACATGGATCGGAGGGAGATCTAGGCAAGACTGGGTTTGTGAATGAGGTAGCATGAGATGGTGGTTTACTTGCCGTATATCTAAGGACCGGTTCATGCATGCACATGCCAGGATAACAGTGCCACCACAAGGCCAAGTATGGGTGCGGCTTAGCTGAGTAATTAGGTAAGTTGCTAGAGTGTTATGGACTGTGGAAGGCGCGGGGAATGGGAGTCGAGTGAGGACTGCCCTGGGAACTGCATGGCACAAGAGGGGGCCTGTGGGTGGGAGAATTGGAGATTCTAGCCTGCCGGTGAAACCTTAGTGAGTCCATACATCTAGTAGCCCCTTTGTAAAGGCTATTTTGTGATCTCTTGGCCATACACCGACGGTTGTGTACTGGTATAATGGAGGTTCCGCTGTCGCCGACGGGTGACGAAATCACAAACTTGTGGGTAAAGAGGTGCAAACTCTGCAGAGTTCTTAAAACTATCATGATAGCCGAGCTTACCGTCACGAGCGCCTGGCCAACTGCCATGATTAGTTGGGATGGTTATTGGTCATGGTTTGATTTTGGGACTGTTGAGTCCGGGTGATAAGATGGGTTGCATGACTGTTGAGTCATGGCAACAAGGTTGGTCTCGGTGGGAGACGAAGTTGTTTTATGAGGTGAAATGGTAGCGAATACAGGATGGTATTCGTGAGATGGTAACGAATACAGGATGGTATTTGTGAGATGGTAGCGAATACGAGAAGGTATTCGTGAGCGAAAAATGAGGTTGATTGATTGCGACATGGAAGGTGATGAGCATAGCGGAGGTATGATTGGTATTTTAATACATGATGGGATTACATTCACTTAAATATAAGTCGTTGTTTTATCGTGCTTTTGATAAATAACTTTGCTTTTTGCAAATGAGCCTTTTTATACCTACCTTGTTATGAGCTACATATCATATTTTCCCGCACTTGCTGAATACATCATTGTACTCAAACTTGCATTATTATTTCATCAGCAGCAGCAGGAGAAGACTACTATGAAGACCAAATGGAGCATTAGGCGTGTGATCTATTCTCAACCTTGCCTGTGGGGATGGAATAGAGATGGAGCCATTGCTGCTTAGATTTGCTCCCGCATTAGTTAAATTGCTTCCGCATTAGAATAAAGACCTCCGCTGCATAGAAATAAAGACTTATCCAAGACTCATGAGCTATTGTAATAAACTCTGTTATTCATCGTTATATATATTCTGAATTCAGTTTGTGGAATATATGTGTATGTGTGATGAACATCCTGGGCACACATATGCATAAGTTCTCGGTTCTGTGGTTTTCCACAGAATTAAGGGCGTCACACGAGCGGGGCCGGACCTCCCCTCTCCTTAGAGGTGAGCTCTGGGCCCGCCACGTGGCCAGCAGAGCCCCGCTGCCTGCCCCAGCGTGGTAGGCGGCGGGAGTAAAGACCCGCGCCTTCCCAAGGCACGACATTAAAGACCCGCGCCTTCCTAAGACGCGGAGCACGCTGCTGATAGGAGGCGTTGTGCCTAGTCACATCACAGTGAAGACGAGCGCAGAATGTCAGAGGCTGTGGACCAATGAACACAGCGACAAGACAACCCTGCCGCCCCTGCCATCATCAACCACTACGCCTAGCTTATGGCGTGGGCAGGCGACAGGACGAAGGCTAAGAAGCTACAACCAGAGACAGCTACCAGCATTTAGTGCAAGATACGTTAGATGGCAGGAAATCACCCCGGGGCCATCTGTCAGGTCCCGGGGCCCCCTTTGTAAGCCCCCGAGCCTTGGACTATAAAGGGCTTGGGTAGGCAACGTTACAAGGGGTTCGGATCCATTGGCATTCGACCCTTAGCTCACCTAGACCTTCAAGCTTAGAACTCCGGTTCTAAGCGCCAAGCAATACACAGAGCAACTCTGCTCACCGTGGACGTAGGGTTTTACGCTCCGACGGCCTGAACCACGTAAAAACCCTAGTGTCAATCCACCTCCATTTCCTTCCTTCGTCCAATGCGTAGACCCTCACGAGAGGACTAGCCCCTCCGAAAAAGAACCTCCGCGGGCTGCCCAGAGCAGGCCAGGGGGAAGTGTCGACCGTAGACGCTTCGACAGGCAAGTTGTGCAGGAGATACTGCATTTGCGTAACTTGACATTTTGGGGCCCTGTAATGCATGCTACCATGTGAGACATATTTTTTTGCTAGAACTTTTATGGAATGGTGCACGCTACAATTTTCAAAGGCGGTTCTATACCTACGACTAGCCGCCTATGAAGAATCTTTATCACAGGTGGTTTGTAACATGAAGAGTATCAGCCTGTGATAACTCTATTATCGCAGGTGGTTCTTTATCTACGACCGTCTGCCTGTGAAGAATTTTTATCACAAGCGGTTTGCAATGTAAGATTATCCGCCCGGGTAACTCTAAGGATGCATGTACTATGCGTGTTCCCCTCACGAGCGTGTGGTAACCGAAAAGGTAAGGCGCGCACGCCTGGTCGCTTTAGCCGCCTGTATTAATGGCCAATATTGCAGGCGGCTCCTACTCCATGGTCCGCCTGTATCTTGCGGTCATTGCCATTCGCCCGCAGAATTTGAAGCGATCCGACCTCTCCTTCTCCGCACCATTATAACTTGCACAATCCCCTTCTCTGCACCACCATCACACATTCCTCTTCCCTCTAGTTTTCGTCTTCCTCGCCGCACCGTAGCCCTAGTCTCAATGGCACCACCGACAAAGCGCTCACGACCATGCTCTCCACTCGCTGCGCCTCCGTCTCCGGCTCCAACCGCACCTCCGTCCCCGGCTCCAACCGCACCTCCGTCCCCGGCCCCAACCGCACCTCCGTCCCCGGCTCCAACTGCACTTCCGTCCCCGGCTCCAACCGCGCCTCCGTCCTCGGATGCAACCGCACCTCCGCCGCCTTCCTGGGCGGAAGAGAGACTGTACCTGCTTGAGAAACTCGCTTTCCTAGAGCAAAGGTTGGTTGCCCTCAGGGCAGAGGCGGACGACCTATCACCATTGCGCCTGCAGATGGCGAAGGATGTATTTAACAGTACATCTGATGCCATGCAGCTTCTGGGTCTTGGTCACCTTCCAAAATGTACTGGAATGGGCACCATAGGCCACTACCTCTTCGGGTTAAGCGCAGTGGCCGGTCGTCTTGACGCAATGCGGGAGACGGTCAGTGAGGTGCTTGGGGTGGAAGGCACCAGGAAGTTGGTGGAGGCGATCGTCGACAAGTGTGGGGTTCCTTCGCCACCGGAGGACTAGGCGATCGTCTGTTGTTTTCGTTTGTTGTTTGTAAAAATTTAATTTTTAATAAATGTTTGTTTGATGATGAATGTTTGTTATCGATTATCAAATTGTTTGTTGTCTTTTTAATGTTTGATGCTAAATGTGGTTGATGTATACTGGACCATGACGTTTGGTGGCTCCAAATTGAATTCAAAGGTGCATTCCCCTCGGTAACCGCAAAGGTCGCACATGCCCGGTCGCTTCAGCCGCCTGTATTAATGGCCAATATTGCAGGCGGCTGAAGCGACCCCACGGTCTGTCTGTGATGTTCATTCATCACAGGCGACTATTAATTCAATCGACATCACAGGCGCATTTTTTTACGGATCGCCTGTATCTGGAAAACGAGACGCCTGTGATAATGGTTTTTGTAGTAGTGTCGCGTGATCCGCACGCTCTGGCTGGCTGAACCCGTCTCCAATTCACCGAATATTTACATGCATGTACTTGACCGTGAGTCCGTGACCCAGCCATACCTGAACTCTGCACCCAGCCGCACCCACATACTCGGGCCCTGACCCATCCACACCACCCGAGGAGGTGTGGGAGAACCACTAGCATCAGTCTGGCCTATGGCCTTTGCTGCACCTTGCACACACATGGACACTTACCCGCTTATCACAATGCATCTGATTTTTTTTACTCCACTCACGCAATAACAGGATTAGATAAAACATTCACCCTTCTAATCTTTTATGGATCATTCTACACCTCCACACGACTTCACAGCAACGTCATCTTGTAGTTGGTGTCCGACAACGGCAAGTTGTGCCACACCGTTTAATATTTTCTTCACTACATCACACTCGTCATTGACTCACCACATTTGAGGCAATCGATTTCTGACTTGTCAAACTTGCGGTGAAATATTCTCTCCATTCTTATTGTTGCTGCTACTGGAGACATCGCCATTGTGTTTCTCTTCAACAATTATGGCTTCCTACTCGACACGTGTGAGTCGTGGCTTGGCGTGCGCCACCAGCAGTTTTTCCACATCATTATCACATTGTCACCCTTGGATGCAGGCGTCCAATGACCCGCCACCGACATAACGGACACATCTCCCCATTGCTTGATGGTGCTCACAAGGAGTTGGAACTTATCGGAGATGGAATGCAACAACTTCTCAACAATAGTCACCTCCTCCACTTTTTTACTGAGAGATCATATCTCGTACACCATTATAGTAACCTTAAAGCAAATTTATTAACTTTCTTCGATTCACTCATGTACATACCGGCAAGCTCTCTCTTGAGACTTTGTACCCAGACCTTCTTGACATGCTCTTCACCGAAGTGCATCCCCTTTAGAGAATCCCGCTCCTCCTTTACTATCTACTTCTCAGAGATGACCATTATCATGACCTCCAACAGTTTGCACAATATCAGCGAGAACCATTTAGTTCATCTTCTCATCGACCGCTTCCTTCCCCTCCATGACCGCCCATACACCTTAGGCTCGCATGAAGATCTTTGTCTTCACCGCCCACACGCCATAGTGGTACTCCAAAAGCATGGAGTAACACAATGTCACTCCCTCCTCCTTTACAGCCATCTCATGGTTGCTATTTGCGCCGTTGTCGCCACTGTGACGTTCTGGTGGCATGTAGACTCCCGAACCATCAACAGACATGGGTGTGAGGGCTAACGTAAGCTCCTGGTACCAATTGGCCAGGTTGCTAAGCCCAGAGAGTGTTTCCTTTTTTAAAAAATGCATTAGTCAGGAGTGGTATTTCAGAGATCAGGCCCTGTATTACATATACACAAATGCAAGCTGCAGTCTGAACTGAATAAAGTGCACGTCTGATGTAGTTGAGAGTGATAACGTTAAAAATTGAATTTACATAGGGTTCATAAAACACATCTCTACGGTGACCATGGTCGCTATTGTTACATCACCCACACCACCCAATCTTGTCCTTCTATAATCACGTCTCTTTGTGTGAGTGCAGATGTGCCAGCTCAAGCTCAACATCAACATCATAATTCCATGCGGTCCTTTTTTTAAAAGCCGAGCAAGAACGCATTTTATTGCCTGCTTCCTCATATGCGCACATCTGTAGAAGTTGCAACTAGTACTTAAGAATTGGAGGTATCAGCAAGCGTCTAACCACCCGTTAGAACTGATGACCAAGTTTCAGCTTGCAGGCTTCATTAGAGAGAGGCAGGAATTGTCGCCATTCTACTTTCGGATATGGACAACAATGCATGAGTAGCTGTTTGTTCAGAGAGAGGATTGGTTTCTGCGTTGTCCAAAGTCACTTGGTCTATGCAACCTCACCGCTTGGAGTTTGCCTTGGGGGGATAGCGCTAGGAAAGATGATGGTGATGATCTCGCCTGGTACAACAGGATGGGTGACTCCATTGTCATGACCAGAGTTCTGAAAGCAGGATCTTATCAGGTGGTGTCGCATCGCACCATGTGATACTGGATAGCACGCCATAAAAGGATTATAAAACTATTTAGAATAAAAAATCATTTGGTTAAGTTACATTAGTGTGCGAGTTCTAAAACAAGTTCGAACAGGAAGTACAAGTATGAACTACAATTTACATCTTTACGATACTAGGCTAAGAGCGATAGCGACATATCGTGTTCATCAATACATCACTCTAGCAACATCCACCATTTTAGTGGTGGCGAAGACTACCACTACAGAGTTCAACGCTCAGAGGGTTGTTAGCGCAAAGCAGACGAAACACACACGAGTGCACTCTCTGGATGCAGATTGTTCTTCGTTGTGCTCCTCTCACACACAACTGTTAACACGTTTTTATAGCTGAGATTTAACAAAGTTTGGCAGGGTCATGGTGACCGATTCTGGTGCCTTGATACGCACCCCTCGCTCCATGTCTCGCCCATGACTACGTCACGCGTCGTGCGCCAACAACGTACACCATGCATGCACACCCATGCAGCTACTCTCCCTACTAATTCGGCTAAGCAACTGACATACAACGACTCGATTAAACTAACAAATATTCCCCTTAATCTAGTCGTTTCCAATCATTGTCATGTTGATCTTTCCTCTGAGCTACGAAAATCTGTTGCGCCCAAGGGCCTTTGCAAGACCATCAGCGAGCTGGTCATTGGTGTTTTATGTAGTCGATGTTGACTCGCCCTTCTTCCACACATTCCCTGATGAAATGATAATGCAACTCAATGTGCTTGCTTCTTTCATGAAACACAGGATTCTTTGTGAGGGAGATCGCCGACTTGTTGTCGACAAGAAGCTATGGTGGTACTGCGCACTTGTTCATCATCTCCCCGATGAGCCGACTGAGCCACACACCTTGGCAAGCCGCCATGGTAGCCGCCATGTACTCAGCCTCGCACGAGTAAATAGCTACCACACGTTGCTTCTGAGATTGCCAACTCACCGGATTTCCGCCGAGGAAGTAGAATGTCCCGGACGTGCTCTTCCTGTCATCGATATTACCGGCGTAATCGGAATCGCTATAGCCTGTCAGCTCAGGTGTTCCCCTCCACGACTGTATGATTAGCCATAGTTCAACGTGCGGGCGATGTACCTCAGAAGTCACTTCACTGCTGCCATGTGATCTGCAGCTGGCGCCTCCATGAACCGGCTTAGATAGCCGACTGCGAAGACTATGTCCGGCCTGGTGTGCACAAGGTAGCGTAGACTCCCAATGATGCTCCGGTACAACGTGCTGTCCACTGCCTTCTCCGTGCTCTCCCTGCTTAACTTGAGCCGCGTCTCCATCGGCAGACTGTTTGGATTACAGTCACTTATCTTGGCACGTTCCAGCAGCTTTCGGGCTTATGCTGTCTGACACAGCGAGATTCGCCTGGGTTCTTGATGGACCTCGATGCCGAGGTAGTAGCTAAGCTCCCCGAGATCACTCATGCGGAAGAGAGAGGTCATTTGTTGCTTGAACGAATTGACCTCATCAGGGTCCGAGCCGGTGATGATAAGGTCATCGACGTAGACTCCGACCAGCAGTAGCTTTCTCCCTTCTCCCCGGCGATAGACGGTGTGCTCGGACGGGCAACATTCGAAACCCAGTGAGCTCAGACTTGCATCGAGCTTGGCGTTCCAAGCCCGCGGCGCTTGTCTTAGCCCATACAATGCCTTCCGGAGGTGCAGCACTTTGTTCTCCTCTCCGTGCTTGACATATCCAGGGGCTGAACGATGTAGACTTCTTCCATCAAATCCCCGTTCAAAAACGTGGACTTTACGTCCATGTGATGAATCGGCCAGGAATGATGGGCAGCGAGCGCGACGAGCACGCGCACGGAGTCAATGCGTTCCACGGGCGCGAACACGTCCTCAAAGTCCACTCCTTGGACTTGGACGTATCCTTTTGCCACCAGCCGTGCTTTGCGCTTCGTCACTTTGCCATTTGCGTCCTTCTTCAACTTGGAGACCCACTTGAGTCCGATGGCATGATGTCCTGGTGGAAGCTCACACAGCTCCCAGGTTTGGTTATCGATGATGCTCTGCATCTCGTCGTCCATCGCGCTCGTCCACCCAGGGTCCTTTTCGGCCTCCACGAACGAGGCCGGTTCTTCACCTGCGAACAAACATAGATGACTCTGTGGTGCATCGACTTCTTCAGTGGTTTCCCACAAGTTTTCAAACTTGCGGTACCACCTTGGAGCTTCCTCGCCGGGGGCTGGCACAGACGCCCCAGTAGGTGGCGACACGAATTCAACACCCGTGACGGGCATCGTGGGAGTGTCACACCCCGTGGTTGCACCCAACGCTGTTGTCGACGCAGGTGCAGGTGAAGTAGATGTGTTTGCCGATGGAGCTTCTTGCGGTAAGTCGACATTGTTGCTCGCAGGTATTGGCTCGAGGTCGACGGTGAACTTTCCATCCTACGGACTTCCCTCTCCTCGTCACCAGTCCAATCCCACGTCGCCTCTTCATCAAAGACCACGTCCCAGGTGACCAGGTGAATGTAGCCTAGAGGTGGGTGAATAGGCTTTTCGATGCTTTATTGAAACCTGAAACACTTAGTAGGTTTATCAAATACAGGGAAATCGGAATAGTCCAGTAGGGTGCGGACTAGTCTGTTTTCTAAACAGAGAAAAATCGGACTAGTCCGGTACCGTGCGGATTAGTCCGGTATCGTGGACTAGAGAGACCAAGATTGATCAATGTTCACTTCTAGTACTCTATGCAGTGGAAGTAAATTGATGACTTAGGTGTATTGCAATAGTGATACAGTGAGACGGGAATCAACTTTGATTCTAATGTTTGAACGTGAATTTCAAGGGATTGATTATACACTAGAAAATGATGAACAATTAATGAACAAGAGTAGGATACAAGTGTTTATCCCGAGGTTCGATTCCACGAAGGAAGTCTACGTCCCCGTTGAGGAGTCCACTAAGGACCGGGTCTTCACCAACCCTATCCTCGTCGAATCGCCACAAAGGCCGATTCTCTTCCA
Source organism: Neostapfia colusana (assembly GCA_030760725.1). Taxonomy (NCBI): domain Eukaryota; kingdom Viridiplantae; phylum Streptophyta; class Magnoliopsida; order Poales; family Poaceae; genus Neostapfia; species Neostapfia colusana. The sequence goes on along the minus strand of JASWHV010000010.1, from coordinate 52,487,939 downwards.
CTAATCACAAGGGGGAATAAATCGTTCAAGGGGCCTTCTCACAAGTTGAGGGCTCCTCAAGAATTACAATGAATTAACACAACCAAACACACTCAACAGATGAACAATTAACAAACAAGAGTGTGCGAGAGATCAAACCCAAGAGCTCAAGATGTGTAGAACAAGTCTCTCCTTTGATCAATTGCTAATCTCCAAAGAATTAATCCTTTTTGGGTTAGAATGTGTGGAGAGATGTGAATTTTGGGCTCTTGGGAGGTGTGGCGGCGCAGAGGGTTGAAGAGTTGTGTTGGTATGGCCGTACACCTCTTTTTATAGTAGGGTTTCCAATGGTTACGTTAGGGTTTGCGATGTTCGGACTAGTCCGTGGTTGACTCCGGACTAGTCCGGTGTGCGGTGTGTAGAAAACCCTAAGTGTTGTGATATATTGGACTAGTCCGTAGTAGTGTGGACTAGTCCGTAGTAGTGCGGACTAGTCCGTTTTCTATCCAGAGACAAAATCGGACTTGTCCGACTGATATCGGACTAGTCCGTTTTCTGGTCAGAAAGAAAATCGGACTAGTCCGGTTGATATCGGACTAGTCCGCACATGCTGAAAATGTGCAGTTAGTTTGATTTCTTCCACTTGAGCTCTTGGGGTGTGTTTCTCCAACACACTCTATACTAAGTATTTTAATATTTTCAGCTCCTGAGCTCTTATCAATTTGGATCCTCCTTCTCCTTTCTTTTTGCGTTTTCTTCCTGATTTCTTTTAAGAACCTGCGTTCATCTTAACAATTTTGTTAAGGTCTCATTTGTTTGTTATAAATCAACCAAAACCCACAAGGGATGCCTAGATGCACTTTCACCAGGACGCGCCTTGAGGGCGGGTGATAGACACGGTACGCCGCCGCTCATGGTTCAAAACCCAGGAACACCGTGGGCTTACTCCTGTCATCAAGTTTTGACAAGTTGGGGCGAGTTACCTTGATGTGAGCTACACTTCCAAACACCCGGAGATAATGCACATTCGGGCGCCTGCCTGACCAGGCCTCGAACGGAGTCATGTTCGCCACACTCTTGGTGATCGACCGATTCAGCAGGTACACGGCCGTCGATACGGCTTCTCCCCAGAAACGCGCTGGAACACGCTTGGCCTTTAGCAGGCTCCGCGCCATTCCAACAACGGTCTGGTTTCTTCGTTCCACCACGCCGTTCTGCTGCAGAGAATATGGTGCAGTCAGTTGTCGCTGCACCCCTCTGTTGGCGAAGTATTCGCCGAGGCTGTTCGACATGAACTCGCCTCCGCGATCTGTGTGAAGCATCTTCAGTTTGCGTCCATATTCCAGCTCCGCCATAGCCTGAAATTGCTTCAGTGTTGTTGGCGCCTCGTCCTTGAACTTGAGCAGATATATCCACATGTACCTGCTCTTGTCATCGACCAACAAAAGAAAGTAACGCTTCCCTCCTGGCGTAGGTGGATGGATCGGTCCACACAAGTCGGCATGCACCAACTCTAGGACATATCTTGCTCGGTTCACCGCCAAGGAGGGGAAGGAGATCCTCCGATGCTTGCCAGCGAGACAGGCCTCGCAGACACGGTTCACCTTGTCGAACAGAGGTAGACCGTAAACTATGTTTCCGCGTGCGAGCTGACGCAGTGCACGAAAATTGACATGCCCGTAACGTGCATGCCAGCGCCAAGCTTCCTCGTTGCTGTGTGTCGAAGTGTGTGGTCGACACTTCCCCAGGACCTGCTCTGGGCAGCCCGCGGAGGTTCTTTTTCGGAGGGGCTAGTCGCTTACGGAGAGCTTAAGCGTTAGGGACTAGCCCCTCCGAAAAAGAACCTCCGCGGGCTGCCCAGAGCAGGTCCGGAGGAAGTGTCGACCACACACTTCGACATTTGGCGCGCCAGGTAGGGGGGCTTTTCCCTTGCGCGACGAGCTTCTGCCAACGAAGATGACGAAGCTTCCTTCAGCGGCAAGCTCTCCTCCCCCACGTTCACGACGGACCATGACTAGCGGGGAATACGTGTCGACACACTCAGGACGGAGTGTGTCGGCGCAAGCTGGAAGCCAGCAGCCGACTCCGGCAACGCTGACTCCGGCAATGCAGGCTCCAGCTAGCGTGAGATCTTCTGCAGCGCTGAGCGTCCCCCACGGGGGCGCGCTAGCTGCAGCAAGAGCGCTACTGCACTATCCACCTGCTGGGGGCGCGCCTCAGTCAGCGACCCAGCAGTGGATTCGCGAAGTAGACCATCTCGTCGTCACCGCCGCAAACCCTCGACTTCGGTGGGGACGACGCTCCGGCCAACTGGCCGTGTCGCTGACGCGCACGCCAACGGTTGACGGGCAGACGGCGGATTCCAGCTCCACCAGGCTCCCATCGACGGACCTGAGGACAGAGCTGGAACGATGCCACTTGGGCCAAGATGCCCGAGTGTTCCTCAAGCAACGACGAGAAAGGCGTCGCAGCCAAGAGGCCGGCGACAGCACGACGTCAGCCTCGACCCTGCCTGAGGCGCAGACTTTCGCCACGCGATCTCTGCCCCAGGCATACGCCACGCAGCATATGCCACAGCCATATGCCCTGCAAACGGCACCCCCGGTCTATGGCGCAGCCTTGCCCATACCGGGGTACACAGTGCCAGCAGCGAACCAAGCATTCGCGGCACCAACGCCTGCAGCAACAGGAGCAGGATGTGCGGCCCTGGCGCCCCACCTTCGCTTCGCGAGGTGGCCGCGCAAGTTTCGGCCGCACCTGCCCGAGAAGTACGACGGCAGCGTCAACCCGGCGGAGTTCCTCCAGATCTACTCCACCGCCATCCTAGCTGCAAGAGGGGGACGAGTCCGTCATGGCCAACTACTTCCCCGTCGCCTTGACCGGCCCAGCCCGGTCTTGGCTCATGAACCTCCCCCAGGGTTCCATAACCTCCTGGGGAGAGCTATGCCGGCAGTTCACCACCAACTTCAGAAGCTCCTACACCCGGCCTGGCACGGAGCTCGACCTCCACGCCGTCCAGCAACAACCTGGAGAATCGCTACGCTCCTTCATCCAGCGATTCTCCCAGGTACGGAACACCATCCCACATATCCAAAGTGCTTCTGTGGTGGTGGCGTTCCGACAGGGTGTACGGGACAAGAAGATGCTCGAGAAGCTCGCGACCAGAGAGGTTCGCGACGTTTCAGAGCTCTTCATCCTGGCGCACAAGTGCACCAGGGCAGCAGAAGGGCGGAACTGGCACTCACCGCCAGCCTCCGAGTCAGGAGGACAGCCCGGATCTCGCACTGCTTCCTATGGAGGCAGCAAGAAGACCAAGAACCGGGGCGGTGGCAAGATGAAGTCACCGGCCGCGGCTCCCGTTGCCGCAGCAGCGGCGCCCAGTGGAGCTCGGGGGCCGCGCCCTGACAAAAGGCGGCGACAGTCACCAGCCCCAGATGGTGACCAAGGCGAGCTATGCCCCGTGCACAGCAGCAGTCACCATACTGCTGCCGAGTGCCGGGAGATTCAGAAGCTCGCGGAACGCTTCCGCAAAGGGAAGCAGCTGCGGGCTGATGCCCCACCCTTCCGTCAAAGGGAGGGCAAGCAGAAGGCCAACGCCCCAGACAATGTCGACCACCAAGTTGAGTTTCAGGAGCCTCAGCGCGCCGTGAAGGCGGTGCACAACCATGAGGACTCCAGCTCCAGCGATGACGAGCATCGAAAGAGGCTCTATGTCATCTACGGCGGGTCCACTGACCCCTCGTCCCGAAGCGCGGTTAAGACTCTGCACCGAGCGGTAGCGTCGGTGGCTCCACTCCCAGGTGTCGCGCCGCACCTCAAGTGGATGGGAACCCCCATCAGCTTCGATGCCACCGACTGCCCCAGGAACATGGCTGGGGCCGGCCAACTACCACTCTTGGTAGTGCCCACCATCGCCAACGTGAGGATGTACCACATTTTGGTAGATGGCGGAGCTGGGCCAAACCTCATCAGCCGCGCAGCTTTCCAGAAGCTGCAGATCCGATGGCCAAGCTCACCCCGTCGAGCCCGTTCTCAGGGGTAGGGCCAGGACAAGTCGTCTCCCACGGCAACATCAGTCTTCCGGTGACCTTCGGGGCGCCGGACAGCTATCGGACAGAGTACATTCTGTTCGACGTAGCGGAGATCGACCTCCCCTTCAACGCCATAATCGGCAGGCCAGCCCTGTACCGGTTCATGGCAGCAGCCCACTACGGCTACCTCGTCTTGAAGATTCCTACACCAACAGGCATCCTCAGGATTCGTGGAGACCGCACTGCTGCAGTGTCGGCCTTGGAAAAGCTTCAGGCACTTGCGACAGAACGAGCACCAGCCCCTGGCAGTGCGGAACCAGACCGTCTCCACCCGAGTGCACGCCACCGTGCCTCTGCCGCTGCACCCCGTGTGCAACCCCTCGACAAGGGCGACGTCCCCCTGAAGGTCGTCCAAGTCGGCGTCGACGCTGCCCAGACCACCCGGGTAGCCGGGGGCCTGGATAGCAAATAGGAAGGCGCGCTCATCACCTTCCTCCGGCACAACGTCGACGTGTTTGCATGACAGCCGTCGCAGATGCCGGGGATCCCTAGGGAGGTGATTGAGCACCACTTGAAGATCTTCCCCGACGCCCGACCAGTCCAACAGAAGCTTCGCAAGCAGTCCATCGAGCGGCAGAACTTCATCCGAGAAGAGATCAAGAAGCTGCTGGATGCTGGCTTCATACGGGAAGTCCACAACCCCTGGTGGTTGGCAAACCCCGTCGTTGTCCCGAAGGCCGGTGGGAAGCTCCGGATGTACATCGACTACACCAGTCTCAATAAGGCATATCCCAAAGATCTATTCCCTCTCCCCAGAATAGATCAAATAGTAGACTCGACATCAGGTTGTGATATGATGTGCTTCCTAGATGCCTACTCGGGTCCCCATCAGATCCCTATGTCTAGAGAAGATAAAGAGCACACCTCCTTCATCACAGTATATGGCCTGTATTGTTATGTCTCTATGCCTTATGGCCTAAAGAATGCTCTCCCCACCTTTGTACGTGCAATGCACAAAACCTTTGGAGAGTTAATAAGAAACTTAGTTGAGGTGTATGTCGATGACATCGTTGTCAAGGTCAGGCAGAGTTCATCCTTGTTAGATAACCTAGCCTTAGTCTTTGACAAATTGCGCTCCACGCGCACCAAGCTGAACCCCGACAAACGTGTGTTCGGCGTATCCTCTAGAAAACTCTTAGGATTCCTGGTCTCACACCGAGGAATTGAGGCCAACCCAGAGAAGATCAAGGCCATCGACTTGATGCGGCCTCCCACCCGGATCAAAGAAGTCCAGAAACTCACGGGATGCCCAGCCGCGCTGAATCAGTTTATACCGAGGCTAGCAGAGCGAGCGCTCCCCTTCTTTAAGCTCCTGCGCAAATCCGGTCCATTTGCCTGGACTGACGAAGCAGAAAAAGCTTTCCAAGAGTTGAAGCAACTCCTGACGACCCTACCTATCATGGTAGCCCCCGAGCCCGAAGAGCATTTGTTGCTCTATATCGCGGCAACAACTGAAGTGGTGAGTATGGTCCTCGTCGCAGAGCGGCCGGACCTCTCGTCATCACAGCCTGCTCCGGTAGCAGGAGACAGACGCCAGGAAACCCCGGAGGTCCAAGATGGCCTCCCGGACCTCCAAGACAACCTCCTGGAGGTCCAGGACGGCTTCCTGGACCTCCAAGACAACCTCCCGGAGGTCCAGGGCGGACCCCCGGACCTCCAAGACAACCTCCCGGAGGTCCAACGGGACCCCCTCGGGGACCCAACGGGACCTCCCGGAGATCCAGCGGGACCTCCCGGAAGGCCAAGGCGACTTAGGAGCCTTCGAGTCCCAACTCCCAGAAGCCCCCCTGGACCCACTCACCTCCGGTAGGCCTGAGCTAATGGATGAAGACCTCTCTGACCTGAGAGAGAGGGTCCGGACCATCTAGAGGCCTGTCTACTACATCAGCGAAGTCCTCCATGACGCCAAGACAAGGTACCTGGAGGTCCACAAGTTGCTGTATGCAGTGCTCGTGGCGTCCAGGAAGCTCCGCCACTACTTTCAGGCCCACCGGGTCTCGGTGGTCACCTCCTATCCGCTGAAGGCGATCCTTCACAGCCCCCATGCGACTGGCAATGTCGCTAAATGAGAAGCGGAGCTGGCGGAGTTTGAGCTGAACTTCCTTCCTTGCCATGCAGTCAAGAGCCAAGCGTTGGCTGACTTCGTAGCTGAGTGGACGCCAACGAAGGCTGACCCAGGGGGCCATGAAGACGGTGAACCAAAGCACCGAGCTCCAGTCTTCACCGGGCCTCAGTGGACGCTCTTCTTCGACGGCTCCTCGCGAAAGCAGGGGGCAAGTGCCGGCGTACTGCTTCTCATGCCATCGAGGGAGCAGTTTGGGTACATGGTGCGTCTCAATTTCAAGGCAACCAACAACATGGCAGAGTATGAAGCACTCATCTTTGGCCTACAGACGGCCCTATCTCTGGGCGCTCGCCAGTTGTTGGCACAGGGCGACTCCCAGCTGGTTATCATGCAAGTTAAGGGTGAATGCTCCTGCAATGACCCACAGCTAGCTGCTTATCTGCTCCACGTGCAGATGTTGGAGAAAGAATTCCTCGCCTTGGACCTGCGCCATATACCGCGCGCTGGCAATGCCGCAGCTGACGACCTCTCAACGAAGGCCTCCACCGGAGCCCCTGTGCCCGAAGGGGTCTTCGAGAGGACGTTGCTGCGGCCCACAGCCCGGCCCGCCGAGCCGGACAAAGGGGGCTGGACCAGCACCTCGAAGCTGGCGGTCCCGGCGGCCCTGCAACCATCGACGCCGCCAAGGATCATAAGAGTCACTGGGGACTCCGTGCAACCCAGCGCTCAAGATCCAGAAGCTCAAGTCAGACCCGATGCATGGATCACGGAGATACGGGACTACTTGAAAGATAACATCCTCCCTGATGAACGTGTATCCGCTGAACAGATCGTGCGCATGGCTAAGAGATACGCGCTGGTAGAAGGGGATCTCTATCGGCGTGGCGCCAACCACGTCCTATTGCGGTGCATAACCCAGGGGGAAGGCTGCGACTTGCTCGCTGAGATCCATGGAGGCGAATGTGGGAGTCACTCTTCCTCACGCACGCTTGTCGGTAAAGCCTTCTGGCATGGCTTCTACTGACCGACAACACTCCAGGATGTCGTCAAGCTGGTCGAGAGCTGCAAATCGTGCCAGTTCCATGCCAAGCAGATCCATACACCGGCTCAGGCGGTACAGATGATCCCGCCCTCATGGCCGTTCGCCGTATGGGGGTTGGACATCCTGGGACCATTCCCCAGAGCCCTCGGGGGATTTCGGTACCTCTACGTAGCCGTCGACAAGTTCACCAAGTGAACGGAAGCCACACCCGTCGTCACCATCAACAGGCAGTCCGCAGTAAAATTCATCAAGTCCATCGTCTGCCGGTTTGGGGTCCCGAACAGAATCATCACTGACAACGGGACCCAGTTCACCAGTGCAACGTTCCAAGAATACTGCGAAGACCTCGGTATCCAGGTGTGCTATGCCTCTGTTGCTCACCCAAAGAGCGACGGACAGGTTGAGAGGGCCAATGCCGAGATTCTTCGGGGCCTCAAGACCCGCACCTATGATGGCTTGAAGAAACATGGCACCAAGTGGGTGGACGAGCTTCCGAGCATACTATGGGCTAACCAGACATCCCGGAGCCGGGCCACCGGAGAGACACCCTTCTTCATGGTGTACGGAGCCGAGGTTGTGCTTCCCCCAGAGATCACCATGAAGTCTCACCGTGTCCGAGCTTATGACGAAGCCACACAGGACAACCTCCGGCGTGAAGACCTCGACCTCGTCGACGAGGTCCGATTACATGCAGCACTCCGCAACGCACGATACAGACAAGCGCTCCGGCGCTACCACCAAAGGTTTGTGTGTGTCTGGGAGCTGCAGGAAGGCGACCTGGTGTTGTGGCACATACTTTCTCGCGAAGGGACCCACAAACTCTCCCCCAGCTGGGAAGGCCCCTTCCGAGTCACGAAAGTGTGCCGCCCGGGGTGCGTACGCCTTTCCACCGAGGATGGGGATCCGCTCCCGAACCCCTGGAACATCGAACACCTCCGTAAGTTCTACCCTTAGAGCAATAGTAGGACAGTCTCTTCTTTTTAATAGATCCCATAGAGTCCAGGAACAGCGCTCGGAGCAGCTAAGTCTCAGGGGACGGTCCAGGACTACGTTCAGCTTAGCCTGGTTTCGACCCTAAGCGCGTAGAGTCTTGCTTCCCTTTTTAATGGGGCGGGTCGTTGCCTCCATGTTTAGCCTGCCTTCTTCCTATGGGAGTTTATAGGGAAAGAACCTGTCCTACTTTGCTCTCCCCTTGTGCTCATTTAAATTACGTATTAATTTTTATAACCGCACTTCCTGGGTATGTTCACCATACACTCGGTCCCCTTTTTGCATTCTCGTCTCTAGTCGGCATTTGCTATCCTGCCTGAGACGGTCGCGTTTGAGGTACCTGCCGATGGCCAGGGGGCCCAAAGCCCCCGGCACGTCGCGCACTAAAGTTCCCAAGCATCGTGCACCGGATCAGGATCGTAAGCCAAATAAGACTATGAGATCGGGAAGGGGAGAGCCCCAAGGAGAATTACGTTTCCCTTATTTGTGTGCAGGACCCTTCGGCCTTGGCACCCCGCAGGAGTATGGTAGGAGTACCCGAGCAAGGGGCCACACCTACCAGGGGGCCGCTACGGGACCGCGCAAGACCGAGAGATCCGGACCCCGCCCCCTCCGCAGGGGTAGGCTCCGGAGGCCTCACGTATCTGGCGGGGTCGGAGCCCCCCTGCTCAGCGGGTAGCTCCGGACCCGCCACGTGGCCGGAAGAGCTGGGTCTCGCCCCCTCCTCAGGGGTGAGCTCCGGAGGCTCCATGTGTCCCACGGGGCCGGGCCTCCCTCCCCTCAGAGGGGAGCTCCGGGCCCGCCATGTGGCCGGCAGATTCGGACCTCCCCATCCTCATGGGGCGAGCTCCGGAGACCTCCGGGGTCCTTAATACAATAAGGACCCAGGGAAGGTGTCTGTGCAGAGCTTCGAGATTGGTGAAGGCCTCTGAGTACCTTGCGGAGCTAAGGGCTCGGGCAGGCGAAACCAAGAAGAAGACAAGCATAACAGGCACAAAAGGTCACAAGAGTCTATTTATTCATGACTCCATGAGCTGGACTATAGACTCTATAAAAAAATATAAAAATAAAGAGAAGAGTCCTAGGGTTCCCCTGGCACATCCAGAACCTAGAAGCTACAAGAGCGGCCACGTCCCCCGACTTCAGCCCTAGCGGCGTCCTCCCGCTCTGCGACTCGAGCGCGGGGATCACCTCGGCCACCACCAGCGCAAGGGCCGCTGTCATCAAGGGCCGCTAGAGCCCGCCGTCGCCGCCGACAGCTGCCAGTAGTCGCTTGAACTGACGGAGCAGGGGATGCTTCTGAAGCCCCCTCCGCCGCTTCAGCAGTTTCCTTGGAGACTCCACCGCCTGAAGTCCTCCTCGGCACTTCAGCAGTTTCCTTGGAGACTCCTCCGCCTGAAGCCCTCCTCGGTGCGTCAGCAGTTTCCTTGGAGACTCCACCGCTTGAAGCCTTCCTCGACGCATCAATTGTTTCCTCGGAGACTCCACCGCCTGAGGAGGGAGGACGCAACGCCTGGGAACCTTCAGCCTGTCGTCGCTCAAGAAGAGTCCCGTCGGGATGATGAACCTGAGGCCTCTTGGGGTCGCCATCGGAGGGGGCGCCATCTCCAGAAGCAGGGCGCGCAGGCTCCCTGGATCCCTGACTCAGCACAGACGCCACCACCGGAGGAGATCGAGTGCGCCCCTCCTCTGAAGGAGGGTTAGAAGCCATGGCAGAAGACAAGGCTGCAGGGACTCAAGGAAGGTGGAAGCGCTGGGAAGTCTTATAAGGGGAGCCTACCCGCGTTGCGGCTTCCCTTCGCACTTCCCAGGTGTGAGTCCAAGCGATTCGAAACTCTTCGAATACGCCGCATGGGCAACCGCTTCGGCTCCAAGATCGGGCACCGATGACAAGTGGACCCGGGTTGTCCAGCTGAAGCGGTGGGCCAAGAAGTCAGTCTCCCAAGGAGACGAGCCGGCAAGGCGCTTCAGCGGTTCCTGAAAAAAGCGCCGCAACATGCAGAAGTGGCGGCCTTGGGAACCGCCACAGTAAAAGCAACCATCAAGTGGGCGCACGCTCCCACGATCCCGTGACTGTTTGTGCTCCGGCAACGGTCAACGCGGGACTTAGAGAAAGTGCGCGGAACGGAAGAGACGGAGGTCCCACCTCGGGCTCGCTATCTCCCCCTAGATGGGCCCGGGGGCCACTGTCGGTACCCTCGATACGGGGTACCCTCGCGCATAGGGGGGAATGCCTAAGGATCTCGCCCTTCTCCGCAGGGAGAGCTCCGAAGGCGCCACGTGTCCAGCGGGGCCGGGCCTCCCTCTTCTCAGAGGAGAGCTCCGGACTCACCACGTGGCCAACTACGCCGGACCTCCCCCCTCCGCGGGGAGAGCTCCGAAGGCTCCACGTGCCCAGCGGGGCCGGACCTCCCTCTCCTCAGAGGAGAGCTCCGGACTCACCACGTGGCCAACTGAGCCGGACCTCCCCCCTCCGCGGGGAGATGCTCCGAAGGCTCCACGTGTCCCACGGGGCCGGACCTCCCTCTCCTCAGAGGAGAGCTCCGGGCCCGCCACGTGGCCTGCGGGACGACACTGCCTGCCCCCGCGCGGTAGGCGGCGGGCGTAAAGACGCGCCATACCTTGCCCGTACAAGGTATTCAAGGTCTGCGCCTTCCCAAGACGCGGAGACGCGGATCACGCCTCTGTCAGGTGCCGTTGCGCCCAGTCGCATCACATACTGGCGCGCCGTGTCAGAGCCTGCCCGCCAATAAACACAGCAACAAGACATCCCCTGCCGCCCCTGACATCATCAACCACTACGACTAGCTTGCGGCATGGGCAGGGCGGCAGAACGAAGACTCGGAAGCCTTCGTTAGAGACAACTACCAACATAACTGTAGATACGATAGTCGGCAAGCAATCCCCCCGGGACCACCTGTCGGGTCCCGGGCCCCCTTGTAAGCCACTCGGGCCTTGGACTATAAAAGGCTCGGGTAGGCAACGTTAGCAAGGGTTCGAACCCTGAGAACTCGCATCCTAGACATCACTCACCCTCAAGCTCAGGACTCCGGTTCTGAGCAACAAGCAATACAGCGAGCACCTCTGCTCACCGTGGACATAGTACGCTCCGGCGGCCCGAACCACGTAAAACTCGCCGTGTCAAGCTTCTCCCTCACTCGTCCATAACGCTTAAGCTCTCCGCAAGCAACTAGCCCCTCCGAAAAAGAACCTCCGCGGGCTGCCTAGAGCAGGTCCGGGGGAAGTGTCGACCACACACTTTGACACTGTGCGCCGCGAGACACACTGGTCGAGTTACAGCGAGCTGCAGCATATACAACCTCCCTTTATTGCGCTGGACTCTGGTGATGAGTCGTCCGCTTGAGTCTCGTAGCTGAAGCACCCCGAGATGGATGCTGATGTCATAGGTGATCTCATCCAGTTGTCTAATGCTCGCTATATTGTTGCATAAACGTGGTATGTAATAGACTTTGGCTAAGGCCAAGTGCTCACCATTTCGGCACTGGAACAGGATTGTTCCTCTCCCCTCGATCTGCACAGCTGACCTTTCGTCAAGCTTGACAGATCCACAAACTCCTGTGCGTAGCTCGGAGAAGATCTCCTGGCGGCCGGACATGTGGTTGTTGGCCCCGGTGTCGAGGTACCACACGGTGTCGCAGCTTTCACCATCAGCAATTGCGTGAGCTTGGGAGAACTCCTCGTTGAGTAGGACGTGCCCGACGTACTGCGTCGGCATGGTGATCGTGTCCGACGTCGCGAGGAGAAGTGACCTCTCCTACATCTCGGTCTGCACCAAATTCACCTGTTCCTTGCGCTCTCGTCGTGGCTCAGAACAGTTTCGTGAGAAGTGCCCAAGCTTATTGCAGTTGAAACACTTTACCTCGTTCATGTCACGTTTGCCGCCCGTCGCGGTATCACGGTTTTCCCAACCGTTCTGACCTTGTGCTTCGTTGCCGCGGTGTTGGCTCCGCGACTTGCCTCGCCCACGACCACCACGGTTGCTGTTCGAGCCTCCGGACCCCCGAGCCTTGCTCTTGCTCGCGCTCCCGATGCCGTGCCTCCCACTGCTGCTCTGTCAAGAGCAGCTGCCCCCTCCTGACTGCGACATGCCCGCATTGCACCGCTCCTCTGCGGTGCGCAGTCGCCCAATCAGCTCCTCGATGGAGAGGGTGTTGAGATCCAGCAGGGTCTCGATCGCAACAGCAATCTGTGAGTACGGGGGGGGGGGGGGGGGGTGGGGGGGGGGGGCACGACACGCAATACCTTCTGCACCACCCGTACCTCCTCGGTGTTGTCCCCCAGGGTCCGCAGCTGGTTGATGAGGCTGGTGATTCTCATGCCGAAGGAGTCCAGCGTTTCACCATCGCGGAGGGTGATTTGCTCGAACTCCGAGCGCAACCGTTGCGCCGTGGCTTCACGGACGCAATTTTCACCATGCGCATCACCTTCAGCTTCCCCAGGCTTCCTTGGTGGTTTTCTTGATGATGAGCACGCTCAGCACATCTGGCGGTACGGCTCTCAGGATCACACCGAGAGCTCCCTTGTCTTCGCGCACGGACGCCGCATTCCCTTTGACGGCATCCCAGAGTCCCCAGGACTCCATGTGCACCTGCGTAAGTAGTGCCCACTCCATGTAGTTCATCGCGGTGAGTGTCGGGAACGTGATGCCCGCCTCTAGTATGACCGGCGCACGTTCCGCCGCCTGCTGACGAATCACCATCTGCCGCTCCCTCCTTCCACGGCTTCGACCGTGGCTTTGATCTCTCGATCATGGAGGTGTGGTGGGCTGTGCAGGTGTGTCGCCGATCGATGGAATGTTCTCGCCGTTGCTTGCCATGGATGTCGGAGATCTGAACCGGCTCTGATGCCACTGTTAGCGCAAAGCAACGAAACACACACGAGTGCACTCTCTGGACGCAGATGATTTTTCGTTGTGCTCCTCTCACACACAACTGTTGTTAACACGTTTTTATAGCTGAGATTTAACAAAGTTTGGCAGGGTCACGGTGACCGATTCTGGTGCCTTGATCCGCACTCCTCGCTCCACGCCTCGCCCGTGACTCCACGTCGCGCGTCATGCACCAACGACGTACACCATGCATGCACACCCATGCAGCTACTCTCCCTACTTATTCGGCTAAGCAACTAACACACAACGACTCGATTAAATTAACAAGGGTGGCACCTTAGTAGCACCCGTTCACACATATGCTCGAGCAGTGGCGGGTCCTGGACCTCGTTCAGATCTTGCCATTGCTGACTTGCTGGCAACCTGACGGTATCACCAGAGCTGGCCCCGTCATATCTCCGCGAGCAGGCAGCAGCAGAGATTCGAGTGAGAGGAGGGCACGCGGCCTCACCGCACAAGTCAAAGCCCAAGTGCAAAAGTGGCACAGTTTGGTGGCCCCAACCGAAGCTTCCAGCATGGAAGCATGTGCTTGCCGTATTAATAACGCAGGCCTTCGTGTGGCTGATGCACAAAGAGAGGTGAGATCGCATCCGAATATGTAAGCATTTCTAGCCCATGTACTAGTAGCATGTAAGATGTTATAAAATGCGTAGAGGATGCTATGAATCTGAACACCTAGAAACGTAGCAAGAAATTGTTTATATTCTAGAATGGAGGGAGTAAGCATGCCCAACTAGCTGGGTGGCAAAACATATTTTTCATGTCATTTCTCTCTCCTCAATTTTGGTGGTTTCAAATTCAGTGGCAGACATCGACATTTTGTTCTGAAAAATAAAAGCTAATATCCTATCGAATCAACCAAACTCTTTAATGGACAAGTGTCCAAACGCCAACAACGAAATCGAACAAAAAAAACAGGTAGTATCCCATCGAATCAGCTAAAAAACAGAAAGCATATCACCAGTCGGATTGACTGTCTGATTATTCGATATAAGCTGAATCGCTAATACGCTGTCCGATTCTGATTGTATCGAGCGACTCGATGCCCCGATCGGTAGCAACATATTCTCTAATAAAAAAATGTCAGCCTTGGATGTTCGTGACTAGCATGCTCTTTGTTTTTTTGAAAAAAAAAATATTAGCTCGTTGTTTGACGATCAATAAAAAATGTCAGCCTTGGGAGTTTTACTTGACTTTTTAGGATTAACTTTTTAGGAAAAGGACGCTGGGTGCTTCTCACATGGTGCACGAGTAGGAGGATACCGGCTCGCTCAACACTGGATCAAGGCAACATCTCAATTACAACAGCGACCATCTTTAATACAACCACACCAGCTAACATTATTAATTAAAGATTTAGAGTAACCGGGTGGTTGCTGCGGTGGTGGCAGCCACAATATCTGTCAAAAAATCTAAACGGCGACAAGAGTTATTTGTCGCATTGGAGGATTAGCAGATCCTGCAAATTCATCGAAAATGGAAACACATTATTTTCCTTTATTTGACCAGGACAGACAAGCTTGTTTTTTCTTAAAACGATATGTATTAATATTTCAACCTGTACATACAGATGTCACTGACTAACTAGCGGACAGCTTTACTGTATTTTTAAAGCCCATAGTATTGCCTGCACTTTTTATGTTTTAGAAACCTCACCCAAGACCTTTTTTTCTAAGAAAAACATGGTACTGCTTCACACTGGCTTATGGAACCATGGTTTCGTAATATTTGAATTTTGAAAAAAAAACGACAACGTCCAATACAAGCCTGTAATATATCCATTGAAAAACGTAGTTATGGTCTATTTGGCACAACTTTTGAACCAGCTTTTTTATAAAAATAAGTTGTGGGTGTAGCAAACAGTCAGCTTCTTAAGCAGCTTATTAGTTCAGCTGCTTCTCAGAATAAACTAAAAGTAGGATATAAGTTTAAGCTGCTGTTCACCAACTTTTTATACAAGCTGTTTTTTTAACAAACGGCGCGGGAATCTTTGAGAGCTCGCACTGATCGAGGGGAGGATCTGCCCAACCGCTCCCGAGATCCGGAGTCAAAGGACACCCGCTTCACCACCACCAGCGCCACGAAGAATCTTTCTCCTGAGGAGGACCGGAGGAGGATAGGATCCTCTGTTCTGGGCGCGGCGGCGGCTGTCCCCTGCATCTCCCAGGTACCGCCGCGCCCTCCCCTGTCCCTCTGACTGGATCCGTGGCCCGGGCCTGGTCTCAGGAAAACTCCGGCGAGCTGCTCGCTGGTCCCTGACGAATCGCAACTTCGCAAGTCGAGATTTTTTATTTTTCTCTCTTTTTATTGTTGCTGTCCGATGGTTCGGAAACGGAAGTAACGGCCTGTTGCTCGTTCGGATTGTCTCCTGACTCACTGACGAGTGCGCACGGCTCGAGTTCGACTCTTTCTCTGTCGCTTCCTTGCACCGTTCGAGCGCTTCCTGCTTCATTCCCGCTCCCTGATTGGATGCACGTAAGATGCCATTTCCAGATACGTTGGTGCAGGAAACAAAACCCTTGATTTACGGGCGGATCACCAGATTAAGAGCTGCTGCCAATTCATGTATTACACGTTCAGAGAATTGTGGAGTACGCGTGCACAATGGGACACCAAACTAGTTGTCTGTTATCTGTATATGTTTTCTTTCATATAATCATATTGTTGGAGGAAAATAAAAGAGTAGAGGTCAGCGTCACTCCTGCAATAATTTCCTGCCGCTGATGAGCGCGTCACTTGTCTGTTCCTTCACTCCTCCTCCTTTCCCATCCCCCCCCCCCCCCGGTTCTCCCTCCGCGAAGCTCGAACTCCATTGGCGGATCCAGTGGGAGTAGTAGACGCCGTGGATTCGCGTTCGCCGCCCCGAGTCAACCTCGTGCGAGGGTCAAATTGAACTTTGGAGTGAGATCGGTGGTAGTTGATAAGGTGTGTGCTTGCCGCTAATACGGCCATGGACCATGTTCTTGCATGTGCGTCTTCTCTACCCCCGTGCCATAAGGTTGGTGCTCCCCTGCTTGGTGTTCTTCTTCTTCCTTCCCTTTCCCGTTGTCCATCGATGTTTTCTTTTTTGTTGTTTGTGTGGTGTATTCGTTTGGGAAACGTGGTGAATCTTCTCTCCTGCTCTGAAGAATCGGAATCTGAATCTGAATCTTCTCTCCTGCTGATGTTTGGGTTTCAGTCGTTGGAGCCTTTACGGATTTTTTTGTTTTATTTGGTACACTCATTATTTCCTTCCAAATGTTGATTTTGCTTGTTCTGACGGTAAGACAGAAACGAGAATTTAGGATATGTACAACAACTGAAAGAAAACTTTCCCAGAAAGAGTACAAGTTTTGTTTCTTCAGTTTCCCAAACTTCAGGAGGAAAGGCAGTAGAATCAGCTGTGGCCAGGCGTTAAAAATATTTGCCAAGGAAATATTTAGCTCGTAGAATCAGAAGTTTTATGTCTTGTAGTTCGGTTGTGAAAAGCAGTTATCTACTCCACACGGCAGTTGCTCCGAGAAGGGCTCGACATGTTCATCATCGAGGACAAAGGCGGCGCCATCGCCATCATGCTGGCGTCCCTCCTGTTCTTGGGCACCTGGCCTGCCGTCCTCACCCTCCTGGAGCGCCGGGGCCGGCTACCGCAGCACACGTACCTCGACTACTCCATCACCAACTTCCTCGCCGCGATCCTCATCGCGCTCACGTTTGGTCAGCTGGGGAAGAGCAGGCACGACATGCCCAATTTCATCACTCAGCTCAGTCAGGTCAGCCTAGCCCTAGCGTCACCCTCACTTGGTGTATGATAGCAGGTTTTTTATCATCTATATATTGCTCATGGTTTATTGATTCTGAATGAATCTGAATTTTTTGGTAAAGGACAACTGGCCTTCAGTGATGTTTGCGATGGCTGGAGGTGTTGTGCTTAGTGTCGGGAACCTCTCTACCCAGTATGCTTGGGCATATGTGGGTCTCTCTGTGACTGAGGTTATCAGCTCTAGCATGGTGGTTGTCATAGGTGGGTGATCCTCTCCTCTGTACGGCTACAAATATATTCTTATCTAACATGTTGAATTTTGTTCTTAGTTGTTTCCAAAATATTTGGATATCTATTTCAGAAATCATATGTGTTGTTCCTTGCGTTTTCAGGAACAACGCTAAATTACTTCCTGGACAACCATATCAACAGGGCAGAGATTATTTTCCCTGGGGTGGCATGCTTCCTTGTTGCTGTCGTCCTTGGTTCTGCTGTCCATTCCTCCAATGCAGCTGATAATGAGGAAAAACTAAGTGCCACCACTAATACCTACAAACTTGGGTAATTATATTTATTTATACATTTCACAGTACAACAAGGCTGACGTTTCATATTTTGCACCACAGGAAGCTCTTTGACCGTATCTCTTACTAGTTAACCTACTTTCAAAAATTATACTGATAATGGATCTCAAGCAGTAGTATTCCTTTTGCATGCCATTTGATGATCTGAGCTTAACAGTTAATAGAGTTTAATGTTACAGAACAAACGAAAGCGTGGAACCAACCAAAGATTCCCTCAATAGAGGTATATTCTCAGAATATGTGAACACTATACTGTTGCTTGTGAACATTCTTGTTGCTAACTTTCCTTACTTTCAGATGCTCCCAAGGACCTGGAGAATGGAGATTCTGCAACCAAGTATCCTACCAAAGCTGAAGCAGGAACTGCAGAATACCTTATCGAGCTTGAAGAGAGGCGGTCAATTAAGGTAACTTGTCATTGCATCATCAAAGCATTTAGTGTTTACTTAAACATTCTTGTCTAAAGAGAAACACCTACATCTACTTTTTCTCTGTGCAGGTGTTCGGATCAAGCACTTTCATAGGGCTTGGGATTGTGTTTTTCTCAGGCATCTGCTTCTCGCTCTTCTCCCCGGCATTCAACCTTGCCACCAATGATCAGTGGCACACCCTGAAAGACGGGGTATCACACCTGGTGGTGTACACTGCTTTCTTCTACTTTTCCTTGTCGTGTTTCGTCGTTGGCATCGGTTTGAACATCTTGTTTCTCTACCGTCCAATGGCTGGCGTGCCGAAATCATCTTTCAAAGCGTATATGAATGATTGGAACGGTAGGCAGTGGGCTCTCCTGGCCGGCTTCCTCTGTGGGTTTGGCAATGGTTTCCAGTTCATGGGTGGCCAAGCTGCTGGTTATGCTGCTGCAGATGCTGTTCAGGTTTGCCTATTTCTTTTTTTCCACATCAGAAGAAAAATTCTTTGTGTTTTCACATGTAGCCTAAGATATTCAAATTTCTGAACTTGGCAACCATCAATCCACAAGAAACCAAAGAAACGAAATGAAAAGGAAATAGAAAAATGTTGCAACCTTAGTATTATTGTTACGGCTGGAAGAACCCTAGCTCCCCTCCTTTAGGAGGCTCTGAGAATTAAGGGGTAATTTCCTGCTTGCTTTATTTCTCAATAGGCCCCAGCTTTATATAGTTGTAGCTCTCCTAATTACAAATCTACTAGGATTAGGACTCCTGTCCTAACTCCAACTCTTATTGACTCTAACTCTGACTCAACTCTATATATTGACTTTAACCCTGATTACAACTCTATTTTGTAGCAAGCAATATTATTAGTCCAAATAAATTACTACTCAACCACTTTGAGTTGGAACATTCCTTTTTCTACGGCTGTAACCTTTTCCAAAGAATGTGTCTACAACACTTCCTCCCTCTGGGGGGAACAACTCGTCCTCGAGCTGGAATTCGGGATAATCTGTTTTGAAATTATCAAAAGACATCCATGTGGCTTCAGCTGCATTTCTTCCTTCCCACCGAACCAGCAACTCCCAAGAATCTTTAGTTGGACGGGCACGCAATACTTTTTCAGGCTGAAGTACAACACGACCACGAACAATATGAGGTAGTGGCACAAGTGAAGAGGAAGGTTCACCATGAAACTTCTTCAAAGACACACGTGAAAAACATCATGAATTCGAGCTTTTGGAGGCAATTTAATTATGTAAGATACTTCTCCAACACGTTCCAATATTTGATAAGGCCCAAAATATTTTGGTGATAGCTTAGCTTGAGTGCCTTCTTTAATTGCCATCGCCATTCTTTGCTGCAAACGGAGCCATACCCAATCACCCACCTGAAACTGTAGGTCACGGTGACGACTATCATAGTTTTCCTTCATCTGATTCTGGGCCTGCAGCAATCGATCTCTGATCTCATGTAGAAAAATATCCCGTTCTTGCATTTGACGCTCCACAGCAATCATCTTTGTTGAAGAAGGTTGAAAGGGAATCAAAGCAGGTGATTCTCTTCCATACACTATTTGGAACGGTGTTGTTTTCAATGCTGATTGGTAAGAAGTATTAAAACAATACTCAGCCCAAGAGAGCCAACGCAACCAACTTTTTGGACGATCACCAGCCAAACAACGCAAATAAGCAATTAAAATTTTGTTTGTCACCTCTGACTGACCATCTGTTTATGGATGAAAAGCTGAACATAGCCACAACTTGGTTCCCGAAAGTCAAAATAATTCCTGCCATATCTTGCTAGTGAAGACAACATCTTTGTCACTTACTATCGAAAAAGGTATACCATGCAATTTGACCACATGATCAAAGAAGACTTGAGCAACAGTTAAAGCTGTATAAGGATGGCTAATTGCTATAAAGTGAGCATATTTTGAGAAACGGTCAACTACTATAAGCACCACTGATTTACCACCAATCTTTGGGAACCCTTCTACAAAGTCCATTGCTATATCAGCCCACACAGTAGATGATACGTCCAAGAGTTGTAGCAATCCAGCAGGATGAAAATGTCCTGTTTTATTTCGTTGACAAACATAACAGCCTCTAATAAACTCACGCACCATCCTGTTATCATGTGGTGTGAAGAATGAAGCTCTGAGTCGAGTTATTGTTTTCTGACTACCTTTATGACCCACACCGTGTGCTCTTTCCAATATTGTTGACCATAATTTTGAATTGTGAGGCAAAAAATTCTTCCTTCAAACAGAACTATATCGTCAACAATACTCCACCCTTTAGGTGCTTTTCCTACCTCAATAGCTGCCCTTTTACTGATAACTTCTGGCAGAGAACGAGCTTCTTCTCGAAAAAGTTCAAAAAAATTAAAATTCAGGCATGGACACAGCATTAGCAGTATACAATTCTTCGTCTTGATGGGACAGGGCATCAGCAGCTCCATTAAGACTACCAGGTTTAAACTCCACTGAGAATTGATAACCAAAAAGTTTACTCACCCAGTGATGTTGTGGAATTGTTGACAACCGTTGATCCAATAAGTATTTTAAACTAAAATGATCAGTACGGACCACAAACGGCTTAGGCCAGAGGTAAGGCCTCCAATGACAAACAACTTTAACTAATCCAATCAGCTCCCGTTCATATGCTGCAAGCTTAGCATGGTGCGGTGCTATGGCTCAGCTGAAAAATGCTATTGGTCCTGTTGATTGGTGAAGAACAGCGCCAATTCCAGATCCAGACGCATCATAATCTACTATAAACGGTGCTTCGAAATCTGGTAATTGAAGAACCGGGACTGAAGTCAATGCTGCTTTGAGCATATTAAAAGTATTCTCTGCTTCAACAGACCAACTAAAACGTTCCTTTTTAAGCAATTGTGTCAAAGTGGCTGCAATTTCACCATAAGATCGAATGAATTTACGGTAATACCTGGTAAGACGGAGAAACCCACGAACAACCCTTACACAATTTGGTGTTGGCCAATCTTAACTGCTTGTATCTTTTCAGCATCCATCGCAACACCATCTGAATTTATTACATGACCCAAGTATGATACCGAAGAAGAGCCAAATGAGCACTTAGAGTGCTTGAGCACCAGATGATGCTCGCGTAGTCTCTAGAAAACAGCACGGACATGTTGTATATGGGTGCTCCATGATGGGCTAAAAATTAGGATATCATCAAAGAAAACCAGCACGAACCTTCGAGTAAAATCACTTAGAATAGCATTCATGAAGGCTTGAAAGGTTGTTGGTGCATTGGTAAGGCCAAATGGCATTACCAAGAACTCAAAATGGCCATGATGAGTACGAAATGTTGTCTTCTCTATGTCATCTTGATGCATCAAGACTTGATGAAGTTCATCAATTAGCTCCTCAACTACAGGAATAGGAAACATATCACGGATCGTCTTTGAGTTGAGAGCTCTATAGTCTACACAGAAACGCCATGACCCATCGTGCTTCTTAACAAGCAGCACTGGTGAAGAGAAGGTAGAAGTACTCTCTCGAATAATTCCTTGTTTCAACATCTCTGCACATTGGCACTCAATCTCATCCTTCAACAGCTGGGGGTAACGATACGGACGCACAACCACCGGAGTCGAGCCTGGGAGAAGATGAATCCGATGATCAAATTGACGAGTTGGTGGGAGACCTGCAGGCTCGATGAACAAGTCCGTAAATTCTGCCAACAATAGCTTCATCA
The DNA here is from genome assembly GCA_030760725.1 of Neostapfia colusana. Taxonomy (NCBI): domain Eukaryota; kingdom Viridiplantae; phylum Streptophyta; class Magnoliopsida; order Poales; family Poaceae; genus Neostapfia; species Neostapfia colusana. The sequence continues at coordinate 52,466,402 of JASWHV010000010.1, read as the reverse complement.
GATTTTCAGTTTTCATTGACTTTACGCTAATACCCTCTGGCGCTCCTGTGCCATACCATTTGATGCGCCTATTGTCACGCCAAAATGACATGTACAGGTGGTCAAAATCCCATAAAATAGGCCCGAGAGTGCGCAGCCATTGACAACCCAAAACCAAATCAAATCCTCCCAACTGAATGACAAATAAGTCAATAATAAAGTTTTCACTTCTGATCTGTATGTGGACATTAAACACCTGCCAATGTACGTAACACGTTCACCATTTGTCACACCCACACTGAGACCAAGACATGGTTCAATTTGTAGATGAAGGGCACGCGCGACTGTTTCCTCAATAAAAGAGTGTGTAGAGCCGGAATCGACCAAAACTTGTAGATTTTATGCTGCAACAGTGGCTGTCAAGGACATTGTGCTGCTCGATTTGATTCCAGTTAGCGCATGTAGCGATATCTCTAGTTCAGACGGAAACTCCTCATACTGAGAGTCTATGGAGTCATCTAGTTCCAATAGATATATAGCATTCATAAGACAGATCTTCAGGATCTTGAGAGAACTTCTCCGGACAATTAAAGAAAAGTTCTCGACGACGTCGTTCAGCCATCTCAACGGGAGATAATCGTGTAAAACGATTGCCTGTAGGTGCTTGTGGTTTGTTAGCGGTCTGTTGTATATTAAAACGACTGGTGGCTTGACAGCAACACCCCATGATGGCGTTGGCACACATGGATATCGCACTACTGTATGTTTGTCATCGTCGGTCAAGTCCAGGCGACGCTCAAAAGCTCTGGCCAAGCCCATTGCATCATCCAATGTTTGTTATTATGGAGCTCAACGTCTGTATGCAAGGGATTGCGCAGACCCGCTGTGAAAATATCAATTTGTTGTCGCTCCATAACCCCGTCGCAGCGTGCTAAAAGAGCCAAAAATTGTGTCTGATATTCAGCCAGAGTTCCGGTACGTTGCGAATGGATAAGCTCGCTCAGTGGGTTACCGCGGAGAGGTGGCCCGAAGCGGCTATTTATTAATTTGGTGAACTGATCCCATGTGGGCACGCCTCAATTTTTCTCATGGAGGTAGTATCATTGTTGTGCATCACCGGTCATGTAGAAGGATGCCAACCACACTTTGCCATCATCCGGTGTCTGCTGTGCCCGAAAAAACTGCTCACACCTGTTTAACCATGGTAGGGGATCCTCAGAACCGTCGTAACAGGGAAACACAAGCTTGTGGACTCGTTGTGCAGCAACAGAAATGTTGTCCACAGAGGCAGTCTCCTTCTTGGAAGGTTATGGTTTAGTCTTGTCGAAAATTGTTGAATTCTCCAGCTTTTCGGATTGCAGTCTGTTTATGGCAACAGTTTGACGGTTCTGTTCACCCTGAATTGTTGTGATCTTGGCCTCCAGATTGGAGATGGTAGCTGTCTTTGATTCTAGCGTGCTGATGGAGGATCTCATGGCTGTCATCTGAGTATGGCCGTGAGGGTTGCTTCAATATCCATCTTGCTTTCCTCTGCCTTGGTCATAGCCTAGAACATCACTGGCGTGGCAGGGGAGCGGTTGGGGGGGGAAGGCGGCTTGCGGGCGATGTTGTACGGCGGTGGGCGGTGTTAGCGGTGGATGGAGGTTGCGAGGCAGGGGCGCAGCTTGCGGCGGGCGGGCGGTGGGGCGAGCGCTGGGCGGAAGCGGCGGGCGGGCAATTGTTAGCGGCGGCAGGGCGGCGGGTTGGGCGGGCGGGGCGAGCGCTGAGCGGAAGCGGCGGCAGGCGGCGGTTGTTAGCGCGGGTGGGGCGAGCGCTGGGCAGCGACAGCGAGCGGCGGAGGCGAAACCTGGGACCTGTCTGATACCAAATATATTACGGCTGGAAGAACCGTAGCTCGCCCTCCTTTAGGAGGCTCTGAGAATTAAGGGGTAATTTCCTGCTTGCTTTATTTCTCAATAGGCCCCAACTTTATATAGTTGTGGCTCTCCTAATTACAAATCTACTAGGATCAAGACTCCTGTCCTAACTCCAACTCTTATTGACTCTAACTCTGACTCAACTCTATATATTGACTTTAACCCTGATTACAACTCTATTTTATAGCAAGCAATATTATTAGTCCAAATAAATTACTACTCAGCCACTTTGAGTTAGAACATTTCTTTTTCTACGGCTGTAACCTTTTCCAAAGAATGTGTCTACAACAATTATACATTGTTTTCAAAGATAATGATTGCTGATTTCGTCAGGCATTGCCACTTGTGAGCACGTTCTGGGGCATACTGCTGTTCGGGGAGTACCGGAAGTCGTCACGGAAAACGTACATTCTTCTCGGATTCATGTTGTTCATGTTCGTTGCTGCAGTCGCGGTGCTTATGGCTTCATCAGGTCACAGGAGCACAAAGTGATCGTTGAAATGTTATTGGTCTTGTGTTTGCAAGCGCAAACGGCTCCTGCAGTTTAAATCAGGAGGCACAGAAAATAGCAGCAGCAAGAATCCCTGCTTCATGTAGTAAGACATGCTGCAGCAAAGAAAGAATTTTACTCTTGAAATTTCATTTAGGGTGGAAATGTACATAAAAGTGTTTGTAATGTGATCCCAAATTAGCTTTCTGAACTATAGAAATATGTCGGTGTTATTTATGTTCTTTCAAATTCAATTTTCAGAAAGGACAGTTGCTGGAGTTTCCTGTAAGTTCATCATAAATTCACGAGAGAAGGATGCAAACGTGTTGCCTTTTTCTGCTCTGGAAACATCACTGAAACGAACAAGCTCAAAGCCGGTAACGCTGCAGAGTGAATCCCGGTCAGAGCAAACTGACACTACACGCATGAAATCGAAAAAAAATGGTGGTGAAACCATTGGTTGGTAGGATAAAGAGCCATCCAGCATGATATCTGTACTCCCACCGGTTCGCAATACAGATTCTGAGTCCAGTGCGCACAGCGACACAATCAATAGATAGTAACAGTTCCTAGTCCAGTGTGCACAGCGACACAATCAATAGATAGTAACAGGTGCACTAAAACTAACGCATAGCAAAAGAGATGAATGGGCAAAATAGACATCAGCCCCCTTTTTTATTCTCAATTACAACGCACGTATGTCACTGTCAAGAGAAGGTACCTACATTTTTGGTCCACGTGCATATCAAAATTGGGCCACAAATTTAAAAATCGTTAAATGCTAAAAAGATTAACTTATTGTCCTCAACGCTTTCTCTGCCGCCCGTTCAGCACTGCATGACCAGTTTCTTCCAAGTGGGAAAACAACTCGTTCCTGCAAAGGGTGTGCATTTGAGCTTAGCCATTAAATTTCATTCCACCTCAAAGCTACGGTAACAATGGCACAATGTAGAAGCGTAACATGGAGGAAAACAAAACAGCTAGCTTCAAGCATACCTTGACTCAAAAGTCCATCCACATGTCTTACAGTCCATACTTGGTGCCTTTGAGACCTCCTGATACAAGGTTAGAGTGTTATAATGCAAAGTAAACAGGTCAAATTTCATTAACTGCTGATCTATGGCAGCTTACTATCAGATTTCAACATCATGGTTACTGTACCACTTACTACCAATATCTTGAAAACTTGTATACATGTAGCTAATAATTATACGTAACTTCTGCTAGTATGTGCCATTAAAGTTCCCCAATTTTTAACAACCGAAGAAATTCAAGTTATATAAAGCAGAAAAGCCTGCTCATAAGGCAATTGTATTTGGGTGACAGCATCTACTTTCCAAGAATTCTCGGTGTGTACAGAAAGTCAGAAAGATGTTTAGTTAGGGCTACAAAGCATATCACACTAAATATCGTCTCTAATATATTTTCAGGGATATAATATTACAATAACAATATTCCACAACAATGGAAACAATAGACAGGTATCAAGAAATGTTAATATGATACATCTTTTTCTAACAATGCTAATGTGATGTATAGTATATATAACCACTCCAAGCTTTCTTTTAAAAGATGTAAAATAAGTGGAAACCGCAATTTCAGAGTAGGGCATGCCACGCCATCCACATTTGGATACAGATTGCAGCAAAATTGTTTTTTTTACTGAAAAAAGAACAATGCAGAAAGAGCTCCAGGATTTTCACAATGTTTGTACTAATAGAGCAAGAAAATACCTAGCTCCATGTTATTAGCATCCTCAACATGATAATAATCCACATATCTTAAACATTTGTAGCCTACACTAAATTAATAAGGGTGTGGCAGGTGTAACAAACTTCTTAGAAGCTCAACAAACTGACATCAACTGTTCCCTAGCATCACTTAGGTCACCTGGACAAGTGGCCAGGAACTGATATGATATATTTTTGTAAGCAACTACAGAAATATTTCAACCTTTAGCACTTAGTGCAGGCCCATGAATACTGCCTTGCTCAAAACAAAGTGTAATTTGATTTACACGGTGTTTTAAAAAGTTGTTAAAGTAGCTGATATAGCCTCACCAAACATAAAAGCATTTGGGACGAATGTTTTTTGGCTTTACGAAGCTATGGGTACTACCCGGCACTCAAGTGGTTTTTTGGCTCAAATTGTACCAAAGAGACGGAAATTTTAGCTATAACATCAAAATAACAATCAGGATTTACTCACAACTCATAACCAGTTTGTTGCACGCATATGTGTAAGAGAAGAAACCTGAATGGAGAGTGTAAATGTACCTTTTGCTTTTTCCCTTTTGATGTACTCTTCTGGTCAGCAGAAACAGTTATTTTCTTTTCTGTGGCTTTCTTGTCCTTTTTGTTCTTCTTAGGATTACTGTTTTTTCCTTTCGTCTGATCTCCTTTGCTTGTTGAAACAGCATCTTCATTAGAAAAGGATGGCCCTTCCATCTTATCATCAACACTATTTTCATCATTATCATGCCCAGACTCCTCATGTTGAACCTCAGACTCCCTTTGTTGCTCATTGTCAGCATAAGTACTTTCATCTTGTTCCTTCTTTGATGCCCGTCCCCTGCGCCCTTTCCTTTTGCCATTGTTCAATTCAGTTACATCATCATCATTGAGCTCCACACCATCTGAGGACGCTTCTGCTGGAGAAACCACATAACCACCCTTCTTGTTCTTGCGGCTTGACAGCATAGCCTCCAATACACTTGCCTCATCATATGAACCCACCTCCTGCTCTGCATTATCCAAGTTCTTATCAGCATCCTCTTCATCATGCACCTCCATGCCCTCCTGCAATTCTTCAGCCAACTCTTCTGCAGCATCTGACCATTCACTCTCATTCTCATCTGACTCTTGTGTAGGCTTAAAATCAAAGCCCACGCCAACCCCATCCCCATCGCCTTCCGCCTCCTCCTCTGCCTCCTTCAAAGCCTCTTCCTCCTCCTTAAACACCATCCTCAGCTCGGCAATCTAATCCCTATGTTTCTTTGACTGCTCATGGTTTTTCCACTGTTTGTCTGATTTGAACTTCTTGCTACACGCCACACAGTAAAACTCCTCCTTCCTCCTGGCTATCATCTCCTCTGCTTCCTCTTCATCAAAAATCCCTTCCTCTTCCTCCACCCTCGCCCACTCAGGCTCCTGATACGCCATCACCCGCTCCTTCTTCCTCTTCTCTTCAGCCTTCTTTCTCTCCCTCTCCTCTGCCTTCCTCTTCTCCTCCTCAGCCTTCTTTTTCAGTGCCATGTCCACCACCCTCTTATCCCTCTTCTTGCAGAATGCGGCCAGGCCCCTGACGGCGTCATTGTACTCCCGTCGTGCCTTGCGTATCGCCTTCTTATTGTCTTCATGAGCCTTCGGATGCGGCGGTTCTCCCCACGCGCAGCATCCCACTCGGCCGCCCACCCAAAATCCATGACGGTGGCAAACCCCAGCCAGTAATTATAGAAGGCGGTGACCTGCGCGTACGGGGAGTCTAAGTTCCCGATAACAGGCGGCGAGGGGGGCTCTGGCACGCCCATGCGGCGGGCGTAGGCAAGCTCCTGCGCGAAGACCTTGTCGAGGACATCGCCGTAGACCTTGTAGAATCCGCGTCCGGTTTCGGAGAAGCCGGAGAAGACGGAGGAGGAAAAGAAGGCGAATAGGTCGGGAACGGGGGAGGCGCCGCCGCTGGAGGAGGCGGAGGCGGAGGGGTCGGAGAAGAGGATCTGGGAACGGTGGGAGTCGTAGTAGGTGCGCTCGTGCAGGTCGGAGAAGCTTGATGTCGGTCGGGGAGCAGTCGCGCGAGAGGCCCAGGATCTCGTAGTAGCAGCGCTTCGGCGCCCCCGCCGCCGAGGACGCCATGGCCGCCACGGCGATAGGGTTTTGGCGGATGTGTGACGGAAAAGGTGGGAGTCGTTTGTCGTGCAAAGACCGGTCTAACAATATTTTCCTGCAGAACAAACTTGTAATTTGGGAAGGCCACAAAGTCCATTTCACCTCCTTCTACTATATCAACATTTATTTCAGAACAACGTGTAGTGTTGTTTCATCTCTTGTTTGCTCAGATATAATAGCTGTTTACTTTTACTTCTCCAATGGTTTTAGGACGGATTTATGTTACTTCCTCCGTAGCTAAATTATTATTGCTGAAATAACAATTTTAATCATTAGAAATATTGTTCTAACAACAATAACTTAAAAACATAATTAGTGTGTAACACGGCAAATTCTAACACGTTAGATGTCATGTCATCTTATTTTTTATCTCTTGTTTCAACCCACACAATTCTCACCATATATTTTTTTCCTCTCACTCCTCTAGTGTGCACTGGAATTTTTCCTCTTGCACATGTGTTCAAAATATTTAGCAGTTATTTGTATTCGATATAAAATTGTTTATCATTATTTATTGTACATGTATGATCAAACTTACATGTAGTTTGCGTTTTGTTTTATGTTTATAAAAATTGAGTGACAAACTGGTAATAGAGTTATATGTGAACTCTACAAATGTGACCATAATTACTGATATTTATTAGACTTTCGGGTGACCTCACTTAAGAAGACAAAGGTTTAACTCAGCGAGAATTTAAAATAACACCTTAACAAAACGACCCAAAAAAGAGGACTTTTTAAGACTAATATACATCACTCGCTTAGATTCCATTTTGTTTAGAAAGTGAAATTCATGTATAAAATATTGTATGATATATTACAAAATAGCGTTTTTCTTTTTATGCAGAGTAGCCTATCGCTAGGAAAAACCTAGACCATTTGCTCTATTTTGCCTAAAAAAATCCGGGAACAAGATTTCTTTTAAGGGAGTATTTTTTACACCCGAAAAATAATTTTCCAATGCGAACAATTTAAACCTAGAAATTAAAAATATAAAACTTTTCTTAGGTCTTTAAATACATTTCTTATTTCTTATATATGTTTGAACAAAATGAATTTGGTTTATATGATGCAAATGTGTTCTGAAAATTATTATAGGTTATTAAGATATTTACGATTGGATAAAATCATTGGCTTAATTCATTTCTTCCCCTAATGCCTATTATTTCTTTCTATAAATCTAAAATTCAAAACCTCGCCTTAGGCCATAGCAGGCCGGCCCATTCTAGCTCTAGGCCAACGCCCACTGCCTCTCCCTCCACATTGCAGCTGTAACCTGATTTGTGCGTCGCCCCCTCTTAGGCAGCCTCTCCCTCATGTTAATGTATTCTTAGGTCTGCCCAAAAAGTTGAATAAAGATACACGTGAGAAAATCCATTATTTACTGTATAAATAATAGATGGCTGCTAACCCTAGTTCTAAAAGAGTCTCCACCGCAGCAGTCGCCACACACAAGTTGATGTCCCTCACGCGTGAGACACGTGGGGTTGCTGCTTGAAAGTTGCCTAGAGAGGGGGTTGAATAGACTAATAAAACCTCAAACTACTAAAAACAGCGGATTAAACCTGAAGGGCCGGACTAGTCCGGTCTAGGTATCGAAATTGTGTTTTTATGGATTTTTTTCAAGTTTGTTTAAGCGGAAGATATGATGTAGTCTAACAATATAATGAACTAGTTTGTGAATGAGAAACTGATTGGATTGCAAGACTCATAACTATAAAATAATTAACAAGTCTTGAGTGAGACAAAACTTAACAAACAACTCTAGTGAATAAACAAGAAGGTAAAGGAATCAAGAGACTCGATTTATCCCGAGATTCGATTTCACAAAGGAATCTACATCCCCGTTGAGGAGTTCACAAAGGACCGGGTCTCTTCAAACCCTACCCTCACCGAGCGATCACCAAGATCAAGCCCGGGTTCTTCACTATCAATCAAAGTATGAATACAATATTCTTAGTGGCTACTCACAACTTTAGGCTCCCTACAACAACCTAGCAGTTCTAGGAATCAAAATACAACAACCAAGAACTCAAACTAACAACTAGAGTGCAAGAGATTCAAATCGAGAGCTCAAACGTTGATCACCGCGTCTCTCCTCTCACAAATCCACAAACCCCTCAAGATCCAATCTTAGGGGTCAAGAAGGTGAGGAAAGAGGCTTAGAAGAGCTCAAGGAAAGAGTTTTCGGCGCTAGCGTTTCAGTTATCTTCATTTGAAACCGGGGGGTCCCTTTTTATAGAGATCTCGGCATCTAGCCGTTACACCTACTAAAGTCCGGACTAGTCCGGTCTGAACCCTGGACTAGTCCGTCCTTGGAGGACCACTTACGTCACAAAGGCTACCAACTAAAGTCCTAGTGAACTTTGAATTAAAACGGTCATAAAATCATGGACTAGTCCGCTGTGGAGCGGACTAGTCCGATCTCACACAGGAACCTTTGTTCCGGATGACAACGGACTAGTCTGGTAGGGAGCGAACTAGTCCGGCCTTACCAGACTTAGTCACGATAACTCTCTAGTCTCAGATTACGGACTAGTCTGGCCATATATGGACTAGGCCGACCTGACACAGGAACAATTGTTCCGTCCTAAACCGGTCTAGTCTAAAGGAACCGGACTAGTCCGGCCAGCTGAGCGGACTAGTCCGAGGTCACTCAAAGGCACTTCCTCCGGACCTAAGCGGCTTAGTCCAATAGGCGGACTAGTCTGGCCCCATGGGCGTACTAGTCCGACCTTCTGGGACTTGGTCTCAGAAAGGTTCACACTTACACAAAACGGACTAGTCCGGCCTAAAATGGACAAGTCCGAACTCACTCAGAGACTTGTAGTCTGGTTAGAAACGGAGTAGCCCGGTTGGGGCGGACTAGTCCGGCCTTGAGTCCGCACAAGTCCAGTCTACATTCTCAGCCATACCTATGACTATTTCCTCCCAAAATTCTAACTAAAATTTGAGCGCTCTAATGATTCTCAAGCACTCTAAAAGAGAAGACACTGTACACAACTAGAAAATGTGAAACTCAATAGTAAAATTCTATTTTCTACTATTGCAAGTCTTCTTCTTTTCCTTTTTGCTTTTTGAGAGACTCCTCATTCATTCCTATCTCAAGGACCTGTGCTCATACTCAGTAAAACTTATTAGTATCTTAATTATCGTCATCAATCATCCAAAACTCACGGGGATTACTAGATGCACTTTCAATCTTCCCTTTTTGGTGATCGATGACAACACATTAAGACCCGATTAATGGATATAAGAGTTTATTTTCATAATACATGTATGTATGATTTACTCCATCTAAATGTGTGCACAAGAGTTTGTCAAGAAAACTATGCACTTTAATGAGTTCTATGGGGATTTCATACACACATGTATTTTGATGGGGTGTCTAATTGTGATGTGATAAAATGAGTGTAAAATGCATTGAGGGGAATATAAATAACATCTACTAACAAGATCATCTCAACATGGCATAGTATGAAGACATAATGTGGCATAACATAACGTGGCATAGTCATTACAAAACAACATAACGTGGCATAGTCATTACAAACCAAGACAAGACAATAATTTTAAAGCTTAAGCTAGACTACTCCCCCTTGTTCTCCCCCCTTTGGCGTCAAATCACCAAAAAGAAAAAGAAAAAAGAGAGAAGGGCCTAATCGCTATCGTCTTTATCTCGATCTTTGCCTTGGTCACTTTGAGTTTCCTCATCCTCATCCTCATCGTTGTCTTCATCGTCATCCTCATGATGAGCGTGGGAGGTAGGAGGAGCAGCAGAGGAGGAACCACCTTCACCAAAGTAGGCAAGTTCGTCCTCGGTGAGAGTGGGAAACTCGGTTACTCCTTCATCGTCCGATGACGGTGGAGACATAGGTATCTCCATCTTGTTGCACATTGTCTTGAGGTACTTTTCTTGGCGTTGCTTCATTTTCTGTGTGCGAACTTCCACCTTCCGGCATGAGGAGAAGATTGCCTTAAAGATTTTCAGCAGCCCACTAAAAGATCCACTCGACGATGGAGGAGCAGACGGGCCAGCTGAAGAGGATGGAGCTGCAGAGGAGCTCCTACCCAAGGACACAGGAGGGCGAGGAAGAGGGGTCGCCATTTGTGGACGTAGCTTCCTGTGCTTCACATCCTTGGCAAATTCCACGCCAGTGACTCTCTCGATCATGCACATGATATATGGTGCATATCCACAGGACCTGTTTGGAGTGTAAGAGATGTTGAAGATATCGTTGTAGATGTAATCGAAGAAGTTGAACCACTTTTCTTCATTGAGTAGCTTCAACAAGTTTTTTAGATACCCTTGTATCATCCCCGCATCTCCATCCTTGGGAGCTAGTGTCTTCCTCAGGATTCGGTTGAGCACTCCAAAGAAGGGCTTGATGTTGTGGGTTGAGGATGGCTCATAGGTGAGATATGACGGATACATAAAGTCCAAGTCATCCTTTCCCAAGGTCCTTTAATTGTGAACTATGAGCTCATAGTTCAAGTGCTCCTCAAGCCCAAGGATCCTTGCAAATTCATCGTACAACACCGAGTACACCAGACCATTTGTCATCCAAGTGATCTTTCTGTTTCCATAAGTGTGGAAGTAGCAGGTGGTGTAGAATTGGACTATGACCACGATGTTCCAGTCATACTGAAAAGCCATCAAATCCTTGATCCCATGGAGTTCTACAACTTCAATCACCGCATCAAAAGCTTGATGCTTCTTGTTCGCCATATAAGACCAATCTACCCACTGAGCATCGCTACCGGTGTCTTCATTGGAAGATAGACGAGCCAGTAGTAGTCACAATGGAAGTCACACCAGAAACGAGAGTCTGGTGTGGACTTCTCATACTTGTAGACTTCTTCTTCTCTAAGCCTTCTGGCTTTCTCAGCTCCCTTCCCTTTGAATGTTGCACTCACCAAATTGGGTTGGCGGTTTGGATTGTGCATGGGTGGTGCTCTCTCAAGTGGCCCAACTGGTCCTTGTGGGGGATTCCCCCTTCTCCGCCTAGGATTGTCACGAATGTCAAGTCCCCTATTAGCCAGAGCCTTTTTCCTGGGAGGATCTGCTGCTTTTCCTTTTCCTTTATCTTGAGCTGTTCCTTGTGACTGAGCTTGTTGTTTTTTCTTCAAGGTCACCAGCCTCTTCCTTCTTGGAGGATCAACGGACTGAGAAGCTTGTGCTTCCCTGTCAGTCTGTTTCTTTGTTGAGCCTCCCTTGCTGCAGCCTCACCCGCTTCGACCTCGGCTGCTGCACGATAGGCGGCTTGGCGAGCCGCTTCTGCCTCGGAGTTGGGAAGAGGACTGTCTCTAGATCCTGACATGATCTGGTGATAGATGAAAGGGAAAGATTAGACGTGAGAGCATTGCGTTTGAACCAGTGTACATCCCCAAAGTTAGGGGCTAAAACTGCATCAGCCGGACTTGTCCGGGCCTGGGGCAGACTAGTCCGCCCTAGGAGACTTGTCCGACCGGTGTCCGGACTATTCCGGACTCTACAGTTTTAAACCCTAAATTAAGCGATTTGAGCACAATTTCAACAAACTAGACGCAATACTACGAGGATTTACAATGATATGGCGTAAGGACATTAGGGAAGGCCTAAGGCACTAGAAATATGACATAGAAACAAGGGATTTGTGAAAAATTGAAGTTAGGTCAAAAAGTACCTTAGAGCGAAGAAATTTGATGAAGTCCGCGGATCGAAGGAGCGTAGATGGTTGGGAAAGGATTCCCCGCACTCCACAAGCCTTGAATCGAGGATTCCTTCGAGGGATTTGAGGGAGAGCTCCAAAATCGCCGACGGGGGTGAGTTTTGGAGGAGAGGAGAGGTGTAGAAGTGAATGAGAGAGGGAGGAGGTTCGGCCCCGACCCTTGGAGGTTAAGTCTCCAGGGGTCGGACTAGTCCGGTTCGATATCTGGACTAGGTCCGGACTTGTCCGGTGCAGTCCGGACTAGTCCGTTGTGGACTTGTCTGCCGCATCCTAGATTATTCAAGATATCCAGACTTGTCTGGCCTGTTTGACGGACTAGTTCGGATCTTGAAGGTTGATAAATTCGTATATATTAGAATTTCACCAAGAGTGATTACAGTAAATTTACCTGCACCTTCTATTAGATAACTATGGTCAATATATACCAAAACACACAATTAGATGATGACCATAATATATCCAAAAAAGAATAATGTGAGAGAAAATTAGAAGGAGAAATTTAGCTCATTTCAAGTCACATTCCTAGATTCTAGGATATTTAGCTCATTTCGAAGTTCACAAAATCGTTTTTCATCTAGTGGCTTGGTGAAAATATCGGCTAGTTGTTTTCCGGTTCTTAAATGTGAGATAGCTATGTCCCCCTTTATAGAATAGTCTCTCAAGAAGTGATGTCGGATATCTATGTGTTTGGTCCTAGAGTGTTCAACGGGGTTATGGGCTATCTTAATGGCACTCTCATTATCGCATAGAAGTGGAATGTGGTTCATATTATAACCATAATCCCTTAGTTTGTCGCATCCAAAGAAGTTGAGCACAATAACTTCTGGCTGCAACATACTCCGCTTCGGCTGTGGAAAGGGCAATGAAATTTTGTTTCTTGGATGACCATGATACTAGGGACCTATCCAAGAATTGACAAGTCCCTGAGGTGCTTTTTCTATCTACTTTACATCCGGCGTAATCCGCATCGGAATATCCGATGATATTAAACTTAGACCCCTTTGGATACCACAATCCTAGGTTAGGTGTGTGAACTAAATATCTTAAGATTCTTTGAACAGCAGTTAAATGACATTCTTTAAGAGATGCTTGAAATCTTGCACACAAACATACACTAAGCATGATATCGGGTCTAGATGCACAAAGATAAAGCAATGAACCAATCATAGAGCGATATACCTTTTGATCCACGCTTGGTCTATCTTCATTGAGATCGAGGTGCCTGTTCGTTGCCATTGGTGTCTTGATGGGTTTGGCGTTGTCCATGTCAAACTTCTTGAGTATGTCTTGTGTGTACTTCGTTTGACTAATGAACTGCCTTCCTTGAGTTGCTTGACTTGAAATCCTAGGAAGAACTTCAACTCCCCCATCATAGACATCTCAAACCTATCCGTCATTATCTTACTAAACTCACTACAAAAAGATTTGTTAGTTGAACCAAATATACTGTCATCGATATATATTTGGCACACAAAGAGATCATCATCTATGTTCTTTATGAAAAGAGTGTAATTAGCCTTGCCTATCCTAAAACCATTATCAATAAGAAAGTCTCTAAGACACTCGTACCAAGCTCTAGGAGCTTGTTTGAGGCCATAGAGAGCTTTATGCAATTTAAACACATAATTAGGATATTCTTGATCTTCAAACCCACGTGGTTGCTCCACGTACACTTCCTCCTTGATTGGACCGTTTAGGAAGGCGCTTTTCATATCCATTTGATAGAGCTTGAAATCATGGTGAGTAGCATAGGCCAATAGAATACGAATTGACTCAAGCCTAGCTACGGGAGCAAAGGTTTCATCGAAGTACAAACCTTCGACTTGAGCATATCCCTTTGCCACAAGTCGGGCCTTGTTTCTTGTCACCACTCTGTGTTCATCTTGCTTGTTGCGGAACACCCACTTGGTGCCTACCACATTTGCATTTAGTCTTTTCACCAACTCCCACACTTGGTTTCTTGTGAAGTTGTTCAACTCTTATTGCATGACTACCACCCAATCCGAATCCTTGAGTGCTTCTTCCACCCTAAAGGGTTCCAAGGAGGACACAAAAGAGTAATGCGCACAAAAGTTAGCCACTCGAGATCGTGTTGTTACCCCTTTTGTGATGTCTCCAAGGATGTTGTTAACCAGGTGATCCCGTTGAATGCTTTGATGAATCCTTGGGTGAGGCACTTGAGTTCTTGAGTGGTCTTCTTCTTCTTCGTCTCCCCCTTGATCAACATCATGGTCTCGATTTTCTCCTTCTTGAACTTGACCGTCTTGATCTTGGGGTTCTTGAGTTTGATCTTGTGTGAGAGGCGCCAATTGTGATGAACTTGGAGCATCTTGTCCTACATCTTCTTGAGGGCGGACATCTTCAAGCCCCATTCTTCTTAGTGTACACATGGTGCTTCTTCTTCATCTAGCACACATTGATCAACTTGCTCCACTTGGAAGCCATTAGTTTCATCAAACACCACGTCACGTGCAATCTCAACACAACCGGAGGTTTTGTTGAAAACACGATAGGCGTAGGTGTTTGAGTCATGACCAAGTAAGAAACCTTCATTGTATTTTGATGCGAACTTCTAAGTCCTAGGCTTCTTGTTGAGAATGTAGCATTTACTTCTGAAAACACGAAAGTAAGAGATGTTGGGTTTGTTACCGGTTATGAGCTCGTATGGAGTTTTCTTCAAAAGTCGATGGAGATAGAGGCGATTTGTGGCGTGGCAAGCGGTGTTGACCGCTTCCGCCCAAAACCGATCCAAAGTCTTGTACTCATCAAGCATGGTTCTTGCCATCTCTATGAGTGTGCGGTTCTTCCTTTCGGCCACCCTATTTTGTTCGGGGGAGTAGGGGGCCAAAAACTCATGCTTGATGCCCTCTTCATCCAAGTATTCTTCTACTTGAGTGTTCTTGAATTCGGAGCCGTTCTCACTCCTTATCTTCTTGATTTAAGGAAAACTCGTTTTGAGCTCTCCTCAAGAACTTCTTGAGGACACTTTGAGTTTCTCCCTTATCATGCAAGAAAAATACCCAAGTGAAATGAGAATAGTCATCAACAATTACTAAACCATATTTGTTACCGCCAATGGTTATGTAGGTGACTGGGCCGAAGAGGTCCATGTGAAGCATCTCCAATGGTCTTGTTGTTGTCATCGCATTCTTGGTGGGATGAGCTGCTCCAATTTGTTTTCTGGCTTGACACGCGCTACATGGCCTATCTTTCTCAAAAACAACATCTTTTAGTCCACGGATGTGATCCCCCCTTAAAAGTTTTTGTAAGTTCCTCATGCCAACATGGGCTAGTCTCCTATGCCACAACCATCCCATGTTGGTTTTTGCTATTAAGCATGTGTCAAGTTGAGCTTTATCCATGGAGAAACCCACTAAGTAAAGCTTTCCCTTCAACACACCCTTAAAGGTAATCGAGTTGTCACTTCTTCTAGAGACGGTCACACCCTCGTTAGTAAACAAGAAATTATAACCTTTCTCACATAGTTTAGATATGGACAATAGGTTATAATCTAGTGATTCAACATGTAGAACATGAAAAAAAGAGTGTTGAGAAGAGATTGCAATTTTACCAATATCGAGCACCCTTCCATGGCATTTGTCGCCAAAGTAGATGCCTTCACTTGGATCATCATTTTCTTCATACTCAACGAACATCTTTCTCTCTTCGGTCATATGATTAGTGCACCTACTATCTAGCACCCATTTAGTGCCACTAGAGGAGTAGGCCTGCAAAACAATTTAAGCTTTGGTCTTAGGTACCAAAACTCGGTTGGGTTCTTTGAGGTTAGTCACAAGGCATTTGGGCACCCACACACAAGTTTTTAGACTCTCGTGGAGTGGCCCAACATATTTAGCATATACTTGACCATACTTGCTCTTCATAAGAACATAAGATGCACCAAAGTTATGAAATACGGTAGAGTTTATATTTTTGGCAATTTCATGTGAGGTAGATGCAAGGTTGTTATTCTTGACTTGAGTTGAGTTTTCTTTGACAAAAGCTACAAACTTGTTATTATTTTTAAGGATTCTAGCATTTAGCTTTCCTCCCCCAGTATAACCAAGTCCATCTTTGATAAGAGGATATCTTGTGATTGAGTATGCACTACGTGCATATCTGATCTTCTCCTTATCAAAGATCCCACTTTGTGTGTATTCTTGCTTTGTGCCTCTTTGAGCTCATTTTTCAAGTTTAGAACAAGATTAGCACATTTGCAAGTTTTAGTGTTGGATTCCATATTTGTTGAGAAGGAGTTCTTGGAGGATGAAGTAGTTGAGACACTTGACTTAAGTGAGTTGAGTTGTGCTTCAAGATTCTTGTGAGTCTTGGTCAAACTTACAAATTCATCTTGAAGTACTACATTCGTACTCTTAAGTTCAACACAAGTTTACTTGCTCAAGGCAAGTTCACTTTCAAGTGCTCTACTCTTCTCTCTCTCAAGTTCAAGAAGCTTCTCAATCTCAAGGTTTCTTTATTTTTCAAGGATAAGCAATTCTTCTTGTTGATTGAGAAGCTCTTCTTGTTCAATTATTTCATCCGATAGCATTTTCATTTTAGCTATAGCATTTTTGTTTAAGCCCTTAAACATGAATTCATTTTCGCTACTGCTATAAAAGTCATCATCATCTACAATATGTAACTTGGAAGGCTTAGATATTACCTTACACTTTCCTTCCTTTGCCATGAGGCATGTGTGGTTTGGGCTCTTCCAATCACCCTTGTTTGGAAAGAGTGATTTCTTCATGGTTGGCGTCTTGATGGCGATGGTTGCCACCTTCTCTTCATCTTCAGAAGAGGAGTCTTCGTTTGAGTCCCACTCTTCTCCAATGTGAGCTTATCCATAAGCCTTCTTCTTTTTGAAGATCTTCTTGTCTTGAGGCTTCCCATCCTTCGTCTTCCTCTTTTCATCTTCCTTGCTATGGGGTGATTTACAATGAAATGCCCGTATTTGCAGCAGTTGTAGCAAGTCTTCTTTGTTCTTGACTTGCCCAAAGCATGCTTTTGTTCTCATAGTGATGGGTTTTTCTTCTCCTCATCATTTTTTTGAATCTTTTGATGACGAAGGCCATTTCTTCATCATCCATGTCCGTGCTCTCATCATCACTCTCTTCATCATCACTTGTGAGTTGCATCTCTTTTCCCTTGGATGTGGATGAGGCCTTGAGAGCAATGCCCTTCTTCTTGGATGAGGTGATCTTTGATAGGTCGTTGACGTGTTGGGCTTCCTTCTCCATCATGTCGTAGTTGATGATCTTCCCTAATACTTCATCCGGAGTCATCATGCGAAAGTTTGGACTTTCTCGGATTAGAGTGCATAGAGTCACATTGCGAGGCATGAAAGGTCTTATCATTCTCTTGACCACCTCATGATCATTCCATTTCTTGCATCCATATGACCGACTCTTGTTGATGAGAGTTTTGAGCCGGTTGTGCATTTCTTGAGGTGTTTCGCCTTCTTCCATGGCGAACCTTCCAAGCTCTCCTTCGTTAAGATCGACCTTGGCTTCCCTCATGGATCGGTTTCCTTCATGTGCGATCTTGAGGGTGTCCCAAATATCTTTGGCGAGCTCTAACCCATCCACCTTGTTGAATTCTTCAAGGCTTAGGGATGAGTTGAGCACGGCTGCCGCTTGTGCATTGCGGTGGATTTGTTGTTCTTACTCTTGGGTGAGTTCATCCTCGTCTTCGGGGATATCTAAACCTGTACATACAACATGCCAAAGACTTGGGTTTAAGGAAATTAGATGCAACTTCATGTTGTGCTTCCACATGGTATAGTTAGTTCCATCAAAGTGGGGTGGTTTACCTAAGGGAATTGTTAAATAATGGAATGTGAATTTAGACGTTCATAATTACAAGGATATCGCGAGTAGTCTTGCTGACTACTCTTTAGCTTCTTCTCCAATTTCTCCTTCCTTTTCTTCTTAGCTTCCTCCTTCTTCTTCTTGAGGAGAGCCATGAGACGTAGAACTCCTTATCTTCTTCCCGAGCTTGATATGCCTTGAGGAGGAGTAACAGCTGAAGGTGGGTTAGAACCTTGCTCTTCGAAGTTGCTCAGACTTGCTCCTTTTCCCTTGGTAAGATCAATTTGGCTACCGGTCTTGTCTCCCATCTCCTCTCCAAGCGGTTAAGCTTTTGTGGAGAGTTAGGCTCTGATACTAATTGAAAGTTGCCTAGAGGGGGGTGAATAGGCTAATAAAACCTAAAACTACTGAAAACAGCGGATTAAACCTGAAGACTAGTCCGGTCTGGGGGCGGACTAGTCCGGTGTAGGTATAGAAAATTACGTTTTTATGGATTTCTTTTCAATTTTGTATAAGCGAAAGATATGTATGTAGTCTAACAATATAATGAACTAGTTTGTTAATGAGAAACTGATTGGATTGCAAGGCTCACAACTATAAAACAATTAACAAGTCTTGAGCGAGACAAAACTTAACAAGCATCTCTAGTGAATAAACAAGAAGGTAACGAATCAAGAGACTCAATTTATCCTGAGGTTCGATTCCACACAGGAATCTACGTCCCCGTTGAGGATTCCACAAAGGACCGGATCTCTTCCAACCCTACCCTCACTGAGCGATCACCAAGATCAAACCCGAGTTCTTCACTATCAATCAAAGTGTGAATACAATATTTTTAGGGGCAACTCACAACTTGAGGCTCCCTACAACAAGATAGCAGTTCTAGGAATCAAAATACAACAGCCAAGAACTTAAACTAACAATTAGAGTGCAGGAGATTCAAACCAAGAGCTCAAACGTTGATCACTGCGTCTGTCCTCTCACAAATCCACAAACCCCTCAAGATCCAATCTTAGGTGTCAAAAAGGTGAGTAAAGAGGCTTAGAAGAGCTCAAGGAAAGAGTTTTCGGTGCTAGGGTTTCAGTTATCTGCATTTGAAACTAGGGGGGGTCCCTTTTTATAGGTATCCCGACATCTATCCGTTACACCTACTAAAGTACGGACTAGTCCGGTCTGAACCCCGGACTAGTCCGTCCTTGGGGATCACTTACGTCACAAATGCTACCAACTAAAGTCCCCGTGAACTTTAAATTCAAACGGTCATAAAATCACGGACTAGTCCGATGTGGAGCGGACTAGTCCAATTCACACAGGAACCTTTCTTCCGGATGAGAACGAACTAGTCTGGTAGGGAGCGGACTAGTCTGGCCGAAAGGGCTGACTAGTCCGACCTTACCAGACTTAGTCACGATAACTCCCTAGTCTCATATTACGGACTAGTATGGCCATATCCGGACTAGTCCGAGCTCACACAGGAACAATTGTTCCGTTCTAAACCGGACTAGTCTAAAGGAACCGGACTAGTCCGGCCAGCTGAACGGACTAGTCCGAGGTCACTCAGAGGCACTTCCTCCGGACCTAAGCGGCTTAGTCCGATAGCCGGACTAGTCCGGCCCCAATGGGCGGACTAGTCCGGCCTTCTGGGACTTGGTCTTTGAAAGGCTCAGACTTACACAAAACGGACTAGTCCACCTAAAACGGACAAGTCCGAACTCACTCAGAGACTTGTAGTCCGGTCAGAAACGGAGTAGTCCGATTGGGGCGGACTAGTCTGGCCTTGAGTCCGGACAAGTCCGGTCTACATTCTCAGCCATACCTATGACTATTTCCTCCCAAGATTCTAACTAAAATTTGAGCTCTCTAATGATTCTCAAGCACTCTAAAAGAGAAGACCCTATACACAACTAGAAAATGTGAAACTCAACAGTAAAATTCTATTTTCTACTCTTGCAAGTCTTCTTCTTTTCCTTTTTGCTTTTTGAGAATCTCCACATTCATTCCTATCTGAAGGACCTGTGCTCATACTCAGTAAAACTCATTAGTATCTTAATTGTCATCATCAATCATATAAAACCCACAAGGATTACCTAGATGCACTTTCACTGTTGCAACGAGGATTTACTCCACATCCCCTCCTGCATCAAAGGTTGATCACGGAATTCGCATCTGTGCTATGGAACGCTAGCACGTTCCGGCATGGTCTTCGTATTTCCGTACCTGTGGATGTTCATAGAGGTGCTGCTATGTTGCGCACTTTATCAAACCGGATGACTACCTTCCCATTGACTACGAGTCTTACGTTGCGCTACTCGACGGGAAGTGTAACACCCTTAATTTCACTACCATGCATTGCATATATTTTTCATATAGAGAAGCATTTAAAAAGAAGAAGAAAATAAAGATAGGAATATAGAAACAAATAAAATAGTAAACAGGGAATAAAAATAGAAAATAATGGAAATAAATAGAAAAGGAAAAGAAATAAAAATAAAAAGAAAAATAAATAAAATAGCCAAATTGGGCCACCCCAATTTTCCCTAAAATTCCCCAATTTTCCCCCAAATTCCCCTCTCCCTTAATTTTCCCAATTTTTCCCAATTTTCCTTATTTTCCCCAAATTCCCTAAAAATCCCCTAGAGAATTTTCCCCACATTTGAGGAGGGGGGATTTCCCGCCAATTTTGGCCGCACCAATTAGGGGGGGGGACCCTTATGGGCCCCCACCCCTTGGCCGCAACCCATTACGGGGGGGGGACCCTATCTTGAGTAAAGTTTGTGCATGATAATTTGTATGTGCGTGGTCGTGAGTAGAAGGACACGCTCAAGAGGCCGTCTACAAGGAGCTACAACACCAAGACTTCGAGACGCTTGAGCAACACGAACCGTGGGAGCAAGGCAAGTGCCCCTTGACCATATTGATCCCATATTTTTGAATTTGTTTTGCTTTCGAAAACTCGTATGCTTGTGTCAACTTGATGGGACACCCTTTATAGGAGTTTACAAGTTTTGTTAACCATCCTTGTTGCTGGGAAAGTTGAAGAATCGGGTATGGTTACTTTTCCTATTTGCTTCACTTAATTTACGGGATACGGGAAGCTGAAATTTAATTCGTTAGCTACTGCACTCATGAGAATAAAAATAATGAAAATTTGATGATGTCAATGAGCGTGGAATCAGGGAGATCTTGGCGAGCTTGGTTCGTGGATGTTGCTGAATGAGATGGTGGTTTGCTTGTCGTAGATCTAAGGACCGGTTCATGCGAGAACATGCCAGGAAAACAGTGCCACCACAAGGCCAAATATGGGTGCGGCTTAGCTGGCTAATTAGGTGAGTTGCTAGCTTGTTATGGACCATTGGATATCGCGGGGAATGGGGGTCGATGAGGACTGCCTTGGGAACTGCATGACACAAGAGGGGGCCCGTGGGTGGGAGAATGGAGATTCAAGCCTGCCTGTGAACCCTCAGTGGGTCCGTACATCCTAGTTGCCCCTTTATAAAGGCTATTTTGTGATCCCTTGGCCATACACCGACGGTTGTGTATTGGTATAATGGAGGTTCTTTCTAGTCGCCGACGGGTGACAAAATCACAAACTTGTGGGTAAAGTGGTGCCACCTCTACAGAGTGTAAAACTATCATGATAGCCGTGCTTCCGGTTACAAGCACCTGACCAACTTCCATGATTAGAGGCAAAACTTGGGATGGATATTCAGGTATGGTCATTGGGATTAGTTTTGGGACTGCTTTGAGTCATAACATTGAATTTGGTTTCAGCTATATGAAAATGAGATGGTTATGAATAATTATGAGTATGATATAAACTTGAGAAAGATTAATGGCTGATTGAGACTTGATATATGGTAAATTATGATGAAGGAATGTTGATGACTAACTTGGTTATGATGGAATCTCCCTACCTTGTTGTAAGCTACATGCCATACTTTTCCTGCACTTTTTGAGTACGACATGTACTCACCCTTGCATTCCCACATATACATCAGCAACAGGAGAAGAGTACTTTGAGGAACAAGTGGAGTACTAGGCGTGCGCACTACCGTCAACATGCCTGTGGAGTTGAAGTTGGAGCCTGCTGTTTTAGTCATTTTCCGCTGTCGTTTAAAATCTTCTGCTGCAAGAGTAAGTTAGATATTCATGAGTGAGACGTTAAGTCAATGTAATAAAATAATTAAACATTATTCGTACGTGGTTATATTTTTAATTTCAGTTTGTAGAATACATGTGTATGTGTAATGAACATCCTGGGCACACATATGCATTCACTTGGTTCATTTTCAGAACAGGGTGTCACAAATTGGTATCAGAGCGAGGTTGACCGTAGGACGCAAGCCTAGGTAGAATGGACACTCTAAAACACATAGGAACACTCCTCTAAACTGTTATTTTTGAAAATTGCTTGCTGCTGCACTTTACTTGTCAATCAGCCACCGCAAAGTGCTATTTTCAGCCCTTCTTTTTCTCTTCTTTTGGACAGCAACACTTATGTTTTCTTGCTTCATAGCTTCTGAAGTTTTGGAGTTATTTTCTTCTTCTCTAAAGTTTCTCATGTCTTATTTATAGATGCCGGTGACTAGGAGCACAGCACGCATAAGGACTCGTCCACCACCACTCGGGAGTGCACTTAACCCCATTGAGGTCTCCGATGGACCATATTGGGAGGAGGTGAAGATGGAACCTCATGATGAAGATGAAGTCAGTAGCTCTATGCATGAGGAAGAGGATCTGAAAGAGGTGGAACCAATCGAAGACGACATGGAAGATGATCCACAAGAAGAACAGCATTGGCACGTGCCTCAGGAGGAATTTCACGCGGGCTTACACCCAGCGGAGCCTCATGAAGCTATGTCAGAAGGAGATGAACCCGAAGAGGAGCCACCCCCTGCTGAGGCCGAGAATGAAGGTGATGAACGGGCCAACCGTTCAGTTCAAGAATTCAGGTCCGACGGGATGGAAGGAGGACACATATCCTTGGAGCTTAAAGAGTTCCTGGATTGCTGCAGCCTATACTCGGAATATCTTCTCAAGAAAGTCCCCCGTCTCGGACATGAAGAGTGGAAGGCTGAGGTAACCATCCTATCTAACAGTAGGGTTGTCACTCTGCACTTCGCACCCACATGGAGAGCTACAAGGGCAGAAGCTATTGATGATGCTGCATGGGATGCACTCACCGGATTGTGCTACGCTTTTCGTGAGCAGCTTGAGAACACTACCTTTGAGCTACACCCGTATCGGAAGAGTGGTACAAGGGAGATCATTGGAACCCATGAAGGAGCTCTTTCCAACCCACAAGCTTATGACAAGTCTCAAAAGTTGCTCGTGGAGTTAGGAAACCACTATGCAAACGCACAAGAAAAGATCCGTTACCTCCGCAAGAAGTTGTACTTACTGGAAAAACAAGAGGAGACTCGTGCCAACACGGGAGCAAATGGAGCACCAACGTCATCTATCCCTACATGGACTGCCGACTCACCATGGCGTGCGCCCATGTATGGACCACCCCCGTCACACTACGGGAACATCACCGGTTCTCATGATTAAGATTAGGTTTCCCATTGAATAAGCTATAATAGGAACGTTTGGATCGCAGTAAGTCAAATAAGAGTGCTGTGCAGAAATTTTTATGATGATTGCTTGTGTTTATGTGCTTGGTGTGAGTTGTGGGACGCTTCAGCGAATGTCCACATCCACACATAGTGAAGAGATGTGAGATGCTTCGGCACTTGTTCACATCCTCATATAGGCTGAAATTAATAAAAGAAGTTGCTTAGTTCATACACTTTGATGCATATAGTTGGGGAATCAATCTAAATTTCTATTTCATACTCTACTCTCTCACACAGATGGTGAGGAAAAACTCCAACCGCCAACGAAGGAATGCTCATGGTAACAATAAACCACAGGAGGATGGCAATGTGGAAGTTCCTGAAAATGTCAACCCCAGGGCTGATGCAAGCAACCTTGAATGGTTGATGGCTATGCAGAACCAGCTCATGCAAACTACGATACAAACGTTGGGACAGCTGTAGGACAACAACAACAAAAATCCTAACCCCATTCCTACACCCCCACCGCCGCCACTGCCACCACCGCTGGCTCACAACAGATTGGAAGAGTTCATGAGGACTAGGCCGCCTACTTTTACACAAGCCAATGATCCTATGGAGGCTGATGATTGGCTGAAGTCTATGGAAAAGAATCTTGCTATTGTTCAGTGCAATGATCGGAAGAAAGTTCTCTTCGCATCACACCAACTTATGGGAGCAGCCGCTGATTGGTGAGACGCTCTTTGCAATGCTCATGTCAACCAGGAGACTATCACTTGGGCTGAATTCAAGGAGAGTTTCCGCTCTCACTATGTCCCTTCAAGAGTCATGATGCTTAAAAGACAAGAGTTTGAATGTCTCCGTCAAGGAAGGAAGAGCATGAATGAGTACCTCAACAAGTTCACGCAGCTATCAAGGTATGCTCCAGAAGATGTCAAATCGGATCACAGGGAGCAGTACTTGTTGATGAGGGAATTGAACAATGAAATTCAAGTCCAGCTGCTCAACAATGACTATGTAAACTTTCAAAAGCTTGTTGACAAAGCTAGAGTGGTGGAGAGCAAGATCCGTTAGATTGAACAAGACGGAAAGATAAAGAAGCCATATCAAGGACAGCCACAAGGAAGCAATGTAGTCCCCGCTTCATGCCACCAACCGCACCACACTATGGCTCGTCCGCTTCTACTTTCCGCCCTACAAATCCACCTCGCTCTAATAAGCCACCGCAGCATCTTCTTGTTATGCAAGCACCTCATATGCCTATGCCTCCTGCGCCCCATCTCAACATGGGCGTCTATGCTTAAAACCAGCCTCGCCCCAACATTCCTGCTGTTAAAGCAACAAGACATGTTTTTCATGCGGAGAGATGGGACACTTTGCGAGTCAGTGCCCCAAGAAAGGCCTTGGACAGACAGCAACGCACTTAAGTAGAACCCGCGGCTGAATGGAGGAGCTATGCAAGGTAACCGTGGACAACAGAACTATGCTCGTGGCAATGTGAATCACGTCTCCGCTGAGGAAACACAACAAGTTGAGGACGTCGTGATTGGTATGTTTCTCGCCATCTCCAACCCAGCCAATGTTTTATTTGATTCCGGAGCATCGCATTCATTCATCTCATCCAAGTATGTTGCCAAGTATAACCTGCCCATATCTCGCATGAAATAAAATATGTTGGTTAATTTTCCCGGTGGAGAGATGAGGACTAATATAGTATGTCCGAAAGTAAGCCTTAAAATAAGGGGGTAGACTTTCTTGCCAACCTTATAGTCTTGGATTCCAAAGGGATTGACATAATACTTGGAATGGACTGGTTAAGCAAGCACAACAGAGTGATTCAATGTGCTCAGAGGATCGTGCAGTTGACGAGTGAGCACGGTACTCGTATTGAGTTTGAGGTAGCCCAACCTACAACAGAGAAAGTAGTGCTGAACCACATTGAAGAAGTGACATTGGAAAACATTCTAGTGGTTCGAGAATATTCAGATGTTTCCTCGGAAGAACTTCCAGATATGCCACCTGACCGGGACATTGAATTTGCCATTGGTTTAGTACCCGGAACTGCACATATAGCGAAGAAGCCATATAGGATGCATGCTAATGAATTAGTGGAGCTCAAGAAACAAATTCAGGAGCAGCTAGATAAGGGTTTTATACGCCCAAGCTCATCACGATGGGGAGCCCCCATGCTCTTCATAGACAAGAAAGATGGGACCCAAATGATGTGTGTGGACTATAGGTCTCTCAACGAAGTGACGATCAAGAATAAATACCCGCTGCCCCGCATAGAGGACCTATTCGATCAAATGAAAGGTGCCCGAATTTTCTCCAAGATTGATCTTCGGTTGAGATACTTCCAGCTGAAGATTAAGCCATCTGGCATACCCATGACTGCATTTCAAACACGGTATGGTTTGTATGAATGTTACCATTATGTCATTTGGGTTGACGAATGCACCCGCACACTTTATGTACCTCATGAATAAGGTATTCATGGAGTACTTGGACAAGTTCGTCGTGGTTTTCATCGACGATATCATAGTGTATTCAAAAAGCAAGGAAGAACATGAGGAACATTTGAGATTGACATTGCAGAAACTGCGAGGGCATCAATTATATGCTAAGTTCAGCAAGTGTCAGTTTTGGCTAAAGGAGATATCGTTCCTAGACCACATCATCTCCGAGGGAGGAGTATTGGTTGATCCCGGAAAAGTGAGAGATGTTTTGAAGTGGAACCAGCCACATAATGTGAGGGATATTTGGAGTTTCCTTGGGATGGCTGGATACTACCGCTGGTTCATCAAAGATTTCTCCAAAATAGCGAAGCCTATGACGGAATTGCTGATGAAGGGGAAAGCATTTCAGTGGACACAAGCGTGTCAAAACAGCTTTGAGGAGCTAAAAAAGAGATTAACAAGAGCGCCGGTTTTGGTATTGCCGGACGTGAGCAAGAGTTTTGATATATATTGTGACGCATCAAGACAAGGGCTTGGATGTGTGCTCATGCAAGGAGGCCAAGTGGTAGTCTATGCATCGAGGCAATTAAAGAAACATGAGCTAAATTACCACATACATGACCTGAAACTTGCAGCCGTGGTACATGCCTTGAAGATTTGGAGGCATTATATCCTTGGTCACCGATGTGAGATCTATACGGGTCACAAAAGCCTCAAGTATATATTCACGCAAATGGATCTAAATTTGAGGCAAGTCGAGGTGGAACTTATCAAGGATTGCGATGTTGGAATCAACTATCAACTCAGAAAGGCCAACGTAGTAGCTGATGCATTGAGCCGAAAGGGAGCATGTCACCAACTCACGGTTCAGGAGCTGCCACACGATATGCGTAAGGAGTTCGAACGATTACGTCTCGGATTCTTGAATGAGATGGAGGTGGTAGAGTTGAACTCAATGCTGAAACAAGAGATACGAAATGGCCAAGCAACGGATGAGGAAATAAAGGAAATCAAGGAAAGAATCCGACAAGGGATATAAAAGGATTTCAAGGAAGACGAGAATTGCACGCTTTGGTTAGGGAAAAGGATTTCTGTGCCTAACGTGAAATCCATGACTCGATACTAAAAGAGGGACATGACTCGCCTTATTCCGTACACCCCAGCTGTACAAAGATGTACAAGGACCTGAAAACTTGCTATTGGTGGGATGATATGAAAAGGGACATAGCTGAATATGTTGCCCTATGCGACGTGTGCCAACTAGTGAAGGCCGAACATCAAACACCCGCTGGATTATTGCATCCATTGAAAGTACCCGAGTGGAAGTGGGAAGACATCAGCATGGATTTCATTATCGGATTGCCACATAATCAGTCCGGCTACGACTCTGTTTGGGTTATCGTGGACCGATTGACGAAATCAACCCACTTCATTCCTGTTAGGGCTAAGTATACCGTGGCACAACTAGCCGAGCTGTATATGGAGCAAATCGTGTGTCGCCATGGAGTTCCAAAGAGGATAGTTTCAGATTGATGTTCTAAATTTACCTCTAGGTTCTGGAACAAGCTGCATGAAGCTATGGGTACACGGTTGAATTTCAGCTCCGCATATCACCCGCAAACCGACGGGCAAACCGAGAGGACAAATCAGATTTTGGAAGACATGTTGAGAGCTTACGCCTTGAAACATGGGCGTAGTTGGCATAAGAGCTTGCCATATGCTGAATTCTCGTACAACAACAGTTACCAAGCCAGCTTGAAAATGTCACCCTTCGAGGCACTATACGGTCGATGGTGTAGGACACCGCTGTTCTGGAATGAGACCGGAGAAAGCCAAGTATTTGGACCCGAAGTGCTGCAAGATGCCGAAAAGCAAGTCCAAATGATACGTGAAAACTTGAAGGCCGCTCAGTCATGACAAAAGGGTTATGCGGACAATAGGCGAAGGAGTTTGACATTCGAAGTTGGAGACTTTGTGTATCTTAAGGTGTCGCCTATCCGAGGCCAACGACGGTTCAATGTCAAAGGCAAGTTAGAACCTCGCTGCATCGAGCCATTCAAGATTCTGAGCAAGCGAGAAGAGGTAGCCAATCAACTAGAGCTGCCAACGCACCTCTCTGACGTGCACGACGTATTTCACGTATCCCAGCTCAAGAAGTGCATAAGAGTACCAGAAGAACAAGTACCGATGGATGAGCTAGAGCTTCAAGAGGATCTGACCTACGCTAAACACCCCATCAAAATCTTGGACGTAAAGGAAAGGGTCACGAGGAACAAAATAATCCGTTGGTGCAAAGTACAATGGAGCCATCACACGGAAGCCGAAGCTACGTGGGAGCGTAAGGAAGACCTCAAGACAGAATTTTCTCATCTTTTCTTCACTCTATTGAATCTCGAGAGAGAGATTCGTTTTAATGGTCGTAGGTTTGTAACACCTTCTATTTCACTACCATACATTGCTTACATTTTTCATATAGAGAAGCATTTAAAAACAAGAAGAAATAAAGAGAGGAATATAGAAGCACATAAAATAGTAAAAAGGGAATAAAAAGTAGAAAATAATGGAAATAAATAGAAAAGGAAAAGAAATAAAAAGAAAAAGAAAAAATAAATAAAATAGCCAAATTGGGCCACCCCAAATTTTTCCCAAAATTCCCCAATTTTCCCCAAATTCCCCTCTCTCCTAATTTTCCTGATTTTCCCCAAATTCCCCAAAATCCCCCTAGGGAAATTTTCCCCACATTTGGAGGGAAATTTCCCCCAAATTTTGCCTGCACCAATTAGGGGGGGGGGGAACCTGACACAACCCCACGGTCTTGTCGAGCTAGGATCACGCTGAGGGGTGCTGTGTTGCACAATACCGGATAACACACTTCAAAGGTACAAAGCGGAAGCAAAACTTTTATTACATAAAGAGGTTTATGAACATTTTTACATCAAAGTAGGTCCAGTCTACACTCACAGGCGTAGACTACGCATCAAGTTCACGTTCAGCCCGTGAACGTGTCCGTGCTAGCACGCACGCACACTAACACGGCGGCGTGCACGACTCCCACTCGACGGGATTCCCCTCCTGGGGTTCCGCCTCCTCTTCGGGAGTCCCTTCCTCATAGAACCCTGCAAAAGCTTCAAACACAAGCAGTGAGCATGAAGGCTCAGCAAGACTGACCCGTCTATCCTAATCATGGAACTTCTACATGAGGGTGATAGGTACAGGAGATAAAAAGTAGTTGCAAGGACCCGCCTAATTAGTGGAACCTTACTTTCAAGTTTTAGTAGTAGGTTGTGGAGAACCTTACGCTAAGGTACATGAGAGAGCCACAATCAAACAAGAAATGCATTTCTCTCATGTACTTTGCCCAAAGTTGAAAGGAACTTTAATTAGCTCTAAACTATGGCAAAACATTAACAATCAAGTCGATCTTTCAATCAGCAACATTTTAACATGTAACTAGCCTGTTCTTTCTACGTCACGGTACAGTGAACAAGTGGTACTCACTGACCGCGAGGGACGGTGATTATAATCGATTTACACCTGCAGGGGTACCCGAATAACCCGTCACGTACGCCCGTACTCGATGTTGCCTACAGCAACCATCACTGACACCGTACGCAACCACCTTTCACCCGTCAGCCAAATATTGAACCGGTCCCATCGTCCCGAGCAAGAGGTCTCTGCACGCGCATCTCAGTGCCGCCAGCCGATTTACACCTCAAGCTCTCAACCTACCCTCTGAACGACGGGCAATGCCTCAATACCCAGCTACCCGAGTTACATCGGTTTCCCGGTTCCCATATATCCGGTAGGTCTTTGGCACTGTTCTAGCTTGTTCAACAGGCCTGCACACGGCTCGGTCCTTAATTGACACAAGCGGAGCTATAGCACATAGGCCCCAAAGTCCTGCTGCCTTTACTCTCCGCTCAGTCTCATTTTTCTTGCCATGTGTATCATGTGCTATTTCTACCCGAGTCGAGTGCCTCTAGCCTATGCTCGCGAGTAGTTCCAACTACTCGACTTGTACCGAATCCTACCCTAACTTAGCTTTTCAGTAGCTAACGGGGTTTACAATCCTAAACCCAACCCATGGTTTTCTTGGCTATGCAATTGGTTTTCCAAACAAGACTCTAATGCAAGGAATCATAATACTCAAGTAAGTGCTCAAAACAATAAAAATTTGTAAAAAGGTTAATGCAAACCGGAGCTTGCCTTGCTGCTCTTGGTCGTAGGCTAGCTGCTCTTCTGGAGTAACGAAGTCTAGGACTTTGGGTTCCTCCTCGACCTTAGCGACTACATGATATACAAGTATATGTGTTAATTTAAATGCATTTGATTGAATTTAAACTTATGAAGTCTATAATTTTTAGTAGACAGACCAAATGACTGTGAAACTTTTACTGTGGCTTGGTTACAACCTAAACAGAGACTTGGTCAAGTTTTAGTTGCAGCAAAGCTCATTTGAGCCCTCCACAATTAATTATGCACTTGACCTTAATTGAAGGCTTTTAGGGTGTTCTAAGGATTTTCATGAAACAAACTATGAATTTATGAAAACTAGATTTTCAGAGGGTTCTAATGGAGTTGGTCTCACTTAATTTGAAGGTTCCTAGCTAAAGATATGAGCTAAACAATTTCAGAGAAAATTCTGAAAATGTTTCTGAGCATTTTCTATTTTCTCTGGAACAGTTTCACTAATCACACCATTAGGTGGATTAAATAAGCTCAAATGGATCTGAAATTTTTATGGTAGTTCAGGTATAGTTTGGAGAACATCCCAGCAAAATTTCAGAATTTTCCTCCAAAGGATTCTCCAATTAAAATTCCAAACAATTTAAAATTTGAGGAATTAATTCTGGAGAAATAAGGGTTTTCATGAAGTGAAACTTGATTTTCTGGAAAGTGCTCAGAGAGCTGAATCCAACAAAATTTGGTTCACTCGATTTGGAGCTTTCTAGCCCAAGTTATGAGGATTTGAAGTTTGAATGAAATCTGAAAATCGGGGAAAAGTTTAAATCTGCCGGGGGCCCACGGGGACACGTGTTGGGCGCGGAGGCGTCAGCACACTGAGGCCCACAGGATTTTTGCGCGCCACCACATCAGATCCCAGCCGCAGCCCGATCCCGATTTAAAATATCTGCCGCTGACAGCTGGGGTCCACCCCCTTCGTCTATCTCTCGCCGCCCGCGCTCTGCCGCCGGGGTACCTCGCCGGAGAGCTTGCCGGCAGCTTCTGTGGAGCTCCAAACTTCACGATTTTTGCCGCCTCTGCCTACTTTCACTCGGGAACAGGATTCTGGGCTCAGCTTGTCATGACAATGGCCGGTGCATGGTCGGCGACGAGCCGCCGCCTCGGGAAGACTTCGGCCGTGTCGGCTGACCACCTTAGTACCCCAACTGACCGAGCAAACGGCCGGAAAGCATCAGTGGTACCTCAGGAACCTCGGCATGGGCTCAGGGCAGCTCGGAAGAGGTCTGAAGTAGTCCCTCACCGTGCGCCCGATGCTTTCCGCATGCTCCGCCGTCGGTAAACTTTGAAATACGCCGGTTACAGAGGTTCTCAGGCCAAATGTTGTGAAGGCAACTTGTGCGCTACCGTGTCTAGTTTGTGTGAGAGCGGATTGGGGCCCTCTAATCCTTTCTAGTGTATGAATTCGGCAGAACCGCACCCAAAGGTCGGTCTGTACCCAGAAAGGGGAAAACTGGAAATTCACCACCGGTGAGCAAGCACTCGGGCTGTGGCTCAGGGGTGAGCAGCACCAATCACTAGCGTGTCCAAGGGTGCCTTGGCTCGGGCGTGACAACCTCCCGGTTGGGCTGTCCACGGGATCCCGAAGTGCGGTGGTTTTAGATCACCGAATTGAACTCTCGGTATAGCCGAGATCGACAGGCCTCAGCTGAATTCTAGCAAGGGGGAAGAACGAGGAGGGTTCCTAGTACCTTGCCGTAGCTCTGAAGGGGACGGGAAGGCTGTGATCGGAGCTTTCCGATCGGTTCTGAGCGGCGGAAGAAAGTTTCCCGGCGCTGAGTTCTTGCGGGGAGAAACTGGTGAGGCTTCGGCCGAGGAGGGGGAAGAACGCCTTAAGAAGGCTCTGAACCAACTCGTGCCCGCTCGTGGTCAAGGAGCTGCTGGCACGGCGGCCTCCCTCGGTGGCGATCGCAGCTGCAGCTCGGGGACCCGAGTGAGAAAAGTCTCAGTCGGTTGAATCATCCCTGTGGCTGACATGTGGGTCCATTTTCATTTTTAACCTCTGATATTAACTCCTATTCACTGTTATAAACAGTAGTTCCCACAAAGCCCCTGATGATTTGAATTTTCTACCCTTGAACCATTTGAATTGGTTAGAATTCAAATTGGGTTTGGTTTGAATGAATTTCAGCGCACATTCAGTTTGAAATTCAAATAAAGTTTGAATTTGCCCCACTTAGCTCATGTCAAGATCGACTCCAAATGGAGTGAAAATTGGTGTGTGAGCTCACAAAAATGTGCTGAGTAAGAATATGTCTCCCACTTTTGAATTTATGGGATAAAAACAGTTTGAATTTGAATGTAGTTTCAAACTGCCCTCTTTCTAGCTATGCCCAAAATGACCTCAAAAGGTTTTGAATTTGGGTGAAACTTGGGCTGGACATTCCTAGCAATGTGTAGGAGTTTTTCATATGCCCAGCCCCTATATCACATGTGGGAAATACCACTTTTGCAATATGTGAGTTTGTTCTCTAATGAGCATGTTGATGGTGATTACTTGCTCTTCAAATGTGTTTATCAACTTGCTCCAAATGAGGTGTGTGTGTGGTGATGACACTTCAAACATGTGTCAAAAACTGAGGCCCTTACATTCCTCCCACCTTAAAAGAATCTCGTCCCGAGATTATAAGGTGAAAATGAGAGAGAGGACGGTGGAAAATTACCGTATATGCGACGTGAAAAAGTCGGGGTAGTTAACGCGAAGAAATCCTTCGCTCTCCCATGTCGCTTCGTCCACGGAGTGATTACTCCATAGAACTTTGTAGAACCACAACGTACGGTTGCGTGTGGTTCGGGCCTTCTCGTCAATAATCTGAACCGGTTCCTCCCGATAGGTGAGATCCGGTTGCAGTGCTTCAATGTCCTCCAGCTGAACGATAGTTGATAGCTTAATACACTTCCTCAGCTGGGAAATGTGAAAGACGTCATGCACACCGGAAAGTGCTTCTGGTAATTTCAGCCGGTATGCTACCGATCCA
Organism: Neostapfia colusana; assembly: GCA_030760725.1. Classification (NCBI taxonomy): domain Eukaryota; kingdom Viridiplantae; phylum Streptophyta; class Magnoliopsida; order Poales; family Poaceae; genus Neostapfia; species Neostapfia colusana. Next base: position 52,433,381 of record JASWHV010000010.1, on the reverse strand, counting down.
CATCTTTTGGTAATCTGAAATGGACCGATGAATCGGGGTGCCATCTTTCCTCTCACCCTGAATCTGTTTACACGCTTCATTGGAGACACACGTAGGTATACGTGATCCCCGACTTCAAACTGCAATGGGCGTCTTCTCCGGTCCGCATACTGTTTCTGACGGGATTGGGCGGCTTTCAGGTTCGCTTGAATCAGTCGAACCTTTTCTTCCGCGTTGTTGACAAGGTCAATCCCAAAGGTAACACTTTCACCAGAGTCACACCAATTCAGTGCGGCATTTCCTCCCGTATAGCGCCTCATAAGGCGCCATCTTGATGCTGGCTTGGTACCCATTGTTGTACGAGAACTCAGCTAACGGCAAGTGATCATCCCAATTCTTGCTGTGGTTGACAGCGCAAGCTCGTAGCATGTCTTCTAAGATCTGATTTACTCGCTTGGTTTGCCCATCCGTTTGCGGGTGGTATGCTGAACTACGGATCAGCTTCGTCCCCAATGCAGCGTGTAGCTGCTCCCAAAAACGGGACACAAATAAAGTGCCCCTATCCGATATGATGGTACGGGGTACGCCGTACAAGCATAGGATCCGTGAGATGTATAGTTCAGCGTACTTCTTGGCGTTGTAGTTGGTGTTGACCGGGATGAAATGGGCAACTTTGGTGAGCCGGTCGACGATCACCCACACAGAATCATGCTTCTGAAAAGTGGTGGGTAAACCGACGATGAAGTCCATGCTCACATCCTCCCACTTCCAGGCAGGAACGCCCAGTGGTTGCAGCAGTCCCGGTTTCCACATATGGTCTGCCTTCACCCTTCGACATGTATCACACTCGGACACGTACTTCGCGATCTCCCGCTTCATCCGTGTCCACCAAAACTTGCTTCTGAGTTCTTGATACATTTTGTTGCTGCCGGGGTGAATAGAAAACTTTGACAAGTGAGCCTCATCAAAGATTTTCTTCCGTAATTCCGGGTTACGGGGTACGACGATCCGGTCCTTGAACCATAGGGCGCCGTCTCCGTCCTTCCGGAAACATTTCAACTCCCCACTGTCTACACGTATCCGCAAATGCGACATGCCCTTGTCATGTTTCTGAGCTGCCGCTATCTCTTCACGGATGGTGGGGATCAAAGCTAGGTTGTAGAGAGCTCCATGTGGAATTACATGTAGTGGTGGTTCGCTCTCTTCCAACGGTGTGATGGTCAGATTGTTGACGTGTGACTTGCGGCTCAGCGCATCTGCCACTACGTTTGCCTTGCCCGGATGATAATGGATCTCTCTTTCGTAATCTTTTATCAGTTCCAACCATCTTCGCTGCCTCATGTTCAGCTCCTTCTGAGTGAATATGTACTTGAGGCTCTTGTGGTCGGTATATAAATGTACGAGGTTACCGAGTAGGTAGTGCCTCCACATTTTCAGTGCAAGTACCACGGCAGCGAGCTCCAAGTCGTGGGTTGGATAATTCTGCTCATGGTTTCTAAGCTGCCGTGATCCATACGCGACCACTCTTCGGTCTTGCATCAGCACACATCCGAGCCCAATGTCGGATGCATTGCAGTACACATCGAACGGTTTTGTTGTGTCTGGCTGCGCCAAAACCGGTGCTGATGTTAGGTGCTTGACTAAAGCCTTGAATGCTTCTTCACACGCTGGACTCCAAACATATTTGGTAGCCTTCTTCAGCAGCTCGGTCATCGGCTTGGCAATCTTCGAGAAGTTCTGAATGAACCTCCGATAATATCCCGCGAGTCCGAGGAAACTCCGTACCTCATGAACAGTTCTCGGGGATTTCCAATTCAGCACTTGAGTGATCTTACTCGGTCTACAGCGATACCCTCCGCTGAGATGATATGCCCAAGGAAAGGCACTTGCGATATCCAAAATTCCCACTTGCTGAATTTCGCGTATAGCTTGTGATCCCGCAGCCGTTGCAAGACTATACGCAGATGCTTCTTGTGATCTTCCTCCGACTTGGAATATACCAGTATGTTGTCGATGAAGACCACTACAAACTTGTCCAGCTCCGGCATGAATACCGAGTTCATCAAATACATGAAGTGAGCTGGAGCATTGGTGAGGCCGAAGGACATGACCAGGTACTCATAAAGTCCATACTTCGTCAAGAAAGCCGTCTTCGGAATGTCCTCCGCCCTTATCTTAATCTGATGGTACCCGGATCTTAAGTCCATCTTGGAAAAGATCTTTGCTTCGACCAACTGATCAAACAACATGTCGATCCATGGCAACGGGTATTTGTTCTTGATGGTTACGGCATTTAATGGACGATAGTCCACGCAAAGCCGCAACGTCTCATCCTTCTTCTTTACAAATAATGCCGAACAGCCCCATGGCGAGGAGCTCGGCCTAATAAAACCCTTCTCCAGCAGGTCCATGAGCTGAGTCTTCAGTTCAGCCAACTCCTTGGGCGCCATCTTGTAAGGCCTTCGGGATATTGGCATGGTTCCCGGTGCAAGTTCAATCTTGAACTCCACCTCTCTATCGGGCGGCATCCCCGGTAAATCATCCGGGAATATGTCAGGGAACTCTCGGACCACTGGAATGTCTTCCAATCTGATGGTTGTCGACTGATAGATACTTGGAGGTTTTATTTCTGGACTGTCCAGAAATAAGGAGTGAGATCCATGCACTTCTGAGTTTAAGTGCACGACTCGAAGGACGGTGTCTAAAATAGCGTCGTGGCGGGTTAACCACGACATCCCTAGGATGACATCGACCTTTTGTCCCTCTAAGATGAGGAGAGACGTGGGGTACACTCTACTCGCTAAGCATAATGGTGCTTTGGAAACCATTACGCTTGCTGAAATCTTCCCACCCGGTGAACAAATTAAATATGGACTATCGGTGGGTAGTATTTGCAAGCTGTGTTTAGCAATGAAAGCTTGGCTAATAAAATATGCGTGGCGCCTGAATCAAACAGTACTATAGCGGGATGCTGGTGGAGTTGGAACATACCCGCAAGGATTGGCTCACCCTCCGGCACGTCCTCTATGGCAAGCTGGTGGACAGTGCCGGGCCTAGGGTTTGCCCGCCGCGCATTAGTAGGTTTCCGGGATTGATTCCTCCCCGGAAACGGTGGTGTAACTCCACCGCCTTGCCTCTCCGGGCAACTGCTGGCGAAGTGTCCTGGACGACCACACTTGTAACATGTGGCCGCTGCTTGTGCGGTGCTCGGGGGACGAAAGCTCGGCATGCGCTGCTGAGGTGCATATGCACGCGGCATTGCCCACTGCTGCTGTTGTTGTTGCGGAGGTGGTACTGGCAGTGCCGGTCTGAATGCCGGTGAAAATACGGCCGACTGCGGAACAGCATCGACCTCGGTGGTGGCTGCCAGCGTGGACCTGATGGTGGGTGATTCACCATCCGAAACTTCTGAGAAGGACCGCTTCCTTCTCCGCTGCCTTGCAGCGCGCTTCGCTTTCTCTCCGCCGCCGCTAACTCCTTGCCGGAGTCCTCTTGAACAATCACAGCATCAATGATGTCGTTGAGGCTGCCGTGATTGAACATCGCCAACTTGTCCTTCAGGAGCGGGTTAAGCCCCTGGTAAAAGTGGTCTCGCCGCTTCTCGTCGGTATCGGCGTGATACGACGCGTAGAGCGCGAGATCGTTGAACGCCCTGGAGTATTCCAGCGCGTTCCGGCTCCCTTGTTGCAGGTGTAGGAACTCCTGCGTCTTCCTCTTCATCGGACCTGGCGGTATGTGATAGGCCCTGAAGGCCGTCCGGAACTCCGCCCAGGTCATAACTCGGTCGGTGGGCTGTGAAGCACAAAATTTTCCCCACCACGCGCTTGCGGATCCTTGGAGCTGGTGGACTGTGAACTGAGTCTTGCGCTGCTCGCTTATCTGGAGCAGCCCGAACTTCATCTCTATTGCACGGAGCCAGTTGTCCGCGTCGAGAGGTTCATCCGCCCTTGAGAATACCGGGGGATGAGTTGCTAGGAAGTCGGAGTAGGAGTTCTGTTGACGCTCCTCACGATCTTGACGTCTCTCTGGGGAGACGTATTAGCGATAAGGGTTTGCAGCAACTCCGTGTGCTGCTGATGTGAACCCACCATTGCCGCGACGATGTCGGCCAATGTAACCGCTGGCGGTGGTGGTGGCGGTATTTGCTGTTACTGCTGTTGCTGCTGCTGTCCCGAGGAATCCTCGGGAGGCTGTTGGGAGGTCTCTCCCCCTTGGCTAGTACCCCCAACATCCGGGTTGGCACGAGTACGAGTCATTCTGAAATTCAAATAGCAGCGATTAGCACATGTCATACTTAAAATTCCATATGCAATAGTAGGTATTGAAGTGACACATGAATAATTTGCACAACATTCACATATATTGATAAAGCATAAACTTTATACAAGATACATTATTCTCAGGTTTCCGAGAAGTCGTGCTCATGTCGTCACTACCTATACATACGCTGCTGCCTACACGACATGTCACCGATTACAAAAGTTAGGTTACACTACTCTAGCTGCCCTACTTGGCAACTGTAACCCCCTACCCGGAGTAGAACTCGACCTCCTGCGGGTCGTCCTCCTCCGGTACCTCTGCTGGTGGTTCTGGATCTACCACCTCTTCTCCCATCTCGGGTTCTCCCATTGCTGGAAGGCCCAAGACCACCGGTATGCCCAATACCGGAGGTACGAGGCCCTGCAATGCATGCACCTCATCCATGGCCTGGTTGTAGTCCTCTTCCCAGCGTTGCCCTTCCTCAATAGCGTCGTCCCGCTCCTGAGTAAGGTCCTCGTTCTGCTGGGTTAAAGTCTGCACCAGCTCTTGTAACGCCGTGATGTCAACACGGCTTTTCTTCTTCGCCTTCTTCAGACGATGCAACTGATTATGCTGTGCATTCAGTCGCTTGATCGTCGGAAGGAGCACATTGCGGAGTGCGCTGTGAGCACTCTCGAAATGGTCTCCATGGATTGTGATCTCCTTGAGCTTTGCGGCGAGATGCTCCGTATGAACAGCTTGGCTGTCCATCACGGCGTTTCCCGCCCTCATCTGGAGGCTGAGGTTTGCCTCCGCGGGGCTGTACCTTGGGCAACTCGGGTCTGTTGCCTCTCGGTACCTCCATCCCACACATGATGAGCCCGTCCCTCCACCGGAACGAGCGCGTATGGAGTGCCCTCCATCGCTCTCACGTGTAGCTGGCAGAAACGTGACATGGTGTCACAGGCTGTCACTTGCCACATTCCCCCGGGTTGTCCACCTCTCACCGTAACGGTGAACGGCGTCCACCCGGGTGGCGTAGGTCCTGCAGGGACTTCGACATGGATTGTCCATGTCTTGTTCCCCTCTTTGCCTTCTTCCTTGGCAAAGTACTGCGGCATCTGGTTGTATCCGAAATATTGAAGCATCTGCCTCAATGCCTCCGGATAGCCGCTGTGGTGAGAACAGTGAGATTCCACCCAGCCGTTCTCGAACTGCTTATCTGCTGTCATCTGTAAAAATATATTTAATAAATGTCAAATATTTATTTAAACAGTAACCCATTGAGTTATAACATAATTCATGTCATTGAACCCATAAAATTTGGAAACATAGTTCAAATTTAAATAAATTTGACTGCTGATCTGCTGTCCAATATGACAGCCTGACCAGTTTCCATTTCAACCTGATTTAGGCCATGCTAAAGGCAAAACCAGTTCTGGAGCTTAACATCAAAGTTAAAGCTAACTTCAATAGATTTCCAGAAAGTGTTTGCTTGGCCTAAGATCTGTCCTGGTTCAAAAGTTATGAGAGGTAAAAGTTAACAGAATTTATGGAGAAAATTGGACAGCACCTCCCTGCTTTAGGTACTGATTTGATCCAAGAATTCCAGTTACTTCTGCTCCCAATCTGACAACTTTCTGTTACAAAGTTGTAACCCATCTCACAAACTTTCTAGAACTACCTCATTTTATATTTTTAGAATTTTATGAAGGAAGTTATACTGAATTTACAGAGAGTTTGCAGAGAGTCTTTGCCCTGCCCTGTTTTCTGGACAGTTTCAACTCTACTGCATTTTTCGATTGGTTAAGGGTTGAAACACCTCTGGACCTCAACAGAAAAGTTACGAAGCTCCTTCAATGCTTTCCAGAAATGTATCATATGACCCCTAACCTCGAAATAACTCAATCTCTAACCTCTGATTAACTTCAGCCTTAATTCAGCTGAAAACGGAGTGCTCTGTCCTTAGCAACCTATAAGTTGAAAACTTGTTAACTTTGAATATCCTGATTAAGGGAAAGAGTTACATCAAGTTTTAGTGCTTTGGACCAAAACCTTCAAGTTTTTACAATGAAGTTGTTCATTTAGTTGGGTGTGACGTCGATGCGTCACCAGAGCATGTCGGTACTACGTCCTCACAAAGAAAAACCTATACCGGACTTAGCCGGCTTTGTTAGTTCAGTGGCACTAAGCGTCACTCGCACATGGATGCTACACGTCAAGCGTTTCATGGTTAGACTACCTGCAGAAACTCAAACAATCGTCAGACTCGGCTGCACACCGAGCCCGGTATACATACAGTTCATACACCCGGCCGTCATCACTCGCCCGGATGTTCTCCGGCCAAACACGCCTTGAGTTACGTGTTCACGTTTTGGACCACGTGACGGGGTCTCCCAAATTGCACCATGCACGCCAGGGACAGACGTTTCTCGAATACCCAAAATGACATGAAGAGTCGTAGAGGATACCAAAGCGGGCCGGGTTACCTGCCACCCGTGGGGCTCCACCCTTCAGCTTGTGTGCACTGGTGGACAGCGCTTACGTGCACCCCCAAGACATAAACGTCCCGAGATGCACGATTTTCCGACATAAACAAATAGGTTAGTATGCCACCTTCTATACACTAATAACATCCTTATATGGGCTACTAGCTCGTTCCTCACTGGATTTTTGAAAAAGATGACCTTTGTAGTGCGTTAAACCTCAAGCGAGCTCTGATACCAACGCTGACACGACCCCATGGTTTGTAGTACGGAAGCAAAACTTTTATTACATAAAGAGGTTTATGAACATTTTTATATCAAAATAGGTCCAGTCTACACTCACGGGCGTAGACTACGCATCAAGTTCACGTTCAGCCCGTGAACGTGTCCTTGCTAGCACGCACGCACACTAACACAGCAGCGTGCACGACTCCCACTCGACGGGATTCCCCTCCTGGGGTTCTGTCTCCTCTTCGGGAGTCCCTTCCTTATAGAACCCTGCAAAAGCTTCAAACACAAGCAGTGAGCATGAAGGCTCAGCAAGACTGACCCGTCTCTCCTAATCATGGAACTTCTACATGAGGGTGATAGGTACAGGAGATAAAAAGCAGTTGCAAGGACTCGCCTAATTAGTGGAACCTTACTTTCAAGTTTTAGCAGTAGGTTGTGGAGAACCTTACGCTAAGGCACATGAGAGAGCCGCAATCAAACAAGAAACACATTTCTCTCATGTACTTTGCCCAAGGTTGAAAGGAACTTTAATTAGCTCTAAACTATGGCAAAACATTAACAATCAAGTCCATCTTTCAATCAGCAACATTTTAACATGTAACTAGCCTGTTCTTTCTACGTGACGGTACAGTGAACAAGTGGTACTCACTGACCGTGGGGGATGGCGATTATAATCGATTTACACCTGCAGGGTTACCCGAACAACCCGTCACGTACGCCCGTACTCGATGTTGCCTACAGAAACCATCACTGACACCGTACGCAACCACCTTTCACCCGTCAGCCAAATATTGAACCGGTCCCATCGTCCCGAGCAAGAGGTCTCTGCACGCGCATCTCAGTGCCGCCAGCCGATTTACACCTCAAGCTCTCAACCTACCCTATGAACGACGGGCAATGCCTCAATACCCAGCTACCCGAGTTACATCGGTTTCCCGGTTCCCATATATCCGGTAGGTCTTCGGTACTGTTCTAGCTTGTTCAACAGGCCCGCACACGGCTCGGTCCTCAATCGACACAAGCGGAGCTATAGCAACCTGCTGCCCTTACTCTCCGCTCGGTCTCATTTTTCTTGCCATGTGTATCATGTGCTATTTCTACCCGAGTCGAGTGCCTCTAGCCTATGCTCGCGAGTAGTTCCAACTACTCGACTTGTACCGAATCCTACCCTAACTTAGCTTTGTAGTAGCTAACGGGGTTTACAATCCTAAACCCAACATATGGTTTTCTTGGCTATGCAATTGGGTTTCCAAACAAGACTCTAATGCAAGGAATCATAATACTCAAGTAAGTGCTCAAAACAATAAAAATTTGTAAAAAGGTTAATGCAAACCGGAGCTTGCCTTGCTGCTCTTGGTCGTAGGCTAGCTGCTCTTCTGGAGTAATGAAGTCTAGGACTTTGGGTTCCTCCTCGACCTTAGCGACTACATGATATACAAGTATATGTATTAATGTAAATGCATTTGATTGAATTTAAATTTGTGAAGTCTATAATTTTTACTAGACAGACCCAATGACTGTGAAACTTTTACTGTGGCTTGGTTACAACCTAAACAGAGACTTGGTCAAGTTTTAGTTGCAGCAAAGCTCATTTGAGCCCTCCACAATTAATTATGCACTTGAACTTAATTGAAGGCTTTTAGGATGTTCTAAGGATTTCATGAAACAAACTATGACTTTCTGAAAACTAGATTTTCAGAGGGTTCTAATGTAGTTGGTCTCACTTAATTTGAAGGTTCCTAGCTAAAGATATGAGCTAAACAATTTCAGAGAAAATTCTGAAAATGTTTCTGAACATTTTCTATTTTATCTGGAACAGTTTCACTAATCACACCATTAGGTGGATTAAATGAGCTCAAATGGATCTGAAATTTATATGGTAGTTCAGGGATATTTTGGTGAACATCCCAGCAAAATTTCAGAGTTTTCCTCCAAAGGATTCTCCAATTAAAATTCTAAACAGTTTAAACTTTGAGGAATTAATTCTGGATAAATAAGGATTTTCATGAAGTGAAACTTGATTTGCTGGAAAGTGCTCAGAGAGCTGAATCCAAAAAAATTTGGTTCACTCGATTTGGAGCTTTCTAGCCCAAGTTATGAGGATTTGAAGTTTGAATAAAATCTGAAAATCGGGGAAAAGTTTAAATCTGCCGGGGGCCCACGGGGACACGTGTTGGGCGCGGAGGCGTCAGCACACTGAGGCCCACAGGGTTTTTGCGCACCACCACATTAGATCCCAGCCGCAGCCCGATCCCGATTTAAAATATCTGTTGCTGACAGCTGGGGTCCACCCCTTCGTCTACCTCTCGCCGCCCGTGCTCTGCCGCCGGGGTACCTCGCCGGAGAGCTCGCCGGCAGCTTCTGTGGAGCTCCAAACTTCACGATTTTGGCCGCCCCTGCCTACTTTCACTCGGGGAACAGGATTCTAGGCTCAGCTCGTCATGACAATGGCCGGTGCATGGTCGGCGACGAGCCGCCGCCTCGGGAAGACTTCGGCCGTGTCGGCTGACCTCCTTAGCACCCCAACTGACCGAGCAAACGGCCGGAAAGCATCAGTGGTACCCAGACCAACCTTCGGGTGCGGTTCTGCCGAATTCATACTCTAGAAAGGATTAGAGGGCCCCAATCCGCTCTCACAAAAACTAGACACGGTAGCGCACAAGTTTCCTTCACAACCTTTGGCCTGAGAACCTCTGTAACCGGCTTATTTTGAAGTTTACCGACGGCGGAGCATGCGGAAAGCATCGGGCGCACGGTGAGGGACTACTTCGGACCTCTTCCGAGCTGCCCTGAGCCCATGCCGAGGTTTCTAAGGTACCACTGATGCTTTCCGGCCGTTTGCTCGGTCAGTTGGGGTGCTAAGGAGGTCGGCCGACACGGCCGACCTCCTTAGCACCCCAACTGACCGAGCAAACGGCCGGAAAGCATCAGTGGTACCTTAGAAACCTCGGCATGGGCTCAGGGCAGCTCGGAAGAGGTCCGAAGTAGTCCCTCACCGTGCGCCCGATGCTTTCCGCATGCTCCGCCGTCGGTAAACTTCAAAATAAGCCGGTTACAGAGGTTCTCAGGCCAAAGGTTGTGAAGGAAACTTGTGCGCTACCGTGTCTAGTTTTTGTGAGAGCGGATTGGGGCCCTCTAATCCTTTCTAGAGTATGAATTCGGCAGAACCGCACCCGAAGGTTGGTCTGTATCCAGAAAGAGGAAAACTGGAAATTCGCCGTCGGTGAGCAAGCACTCGGGCTGTGGCTAAGGGGTGAGCAGCACCGATCACTAGCGCGTCCAAGGGTGCCTTGGCTCGGGCGTGACAACCTCCCGGTTGGGCTGTCCACGGGAGCCCGAAGTGCGGTGGTTTTAGATCACCGAATTGAACTCTCGGTATAGCCGAGATCGACAGGCCTCAGCTGAATTCTAGCAAGGGGGAAGAACGAGGAGGATTCCTAGTACCTTGCCGTAGCTCTGAAGGGGACGGGAAGGCTGTGATCGGAGCTTTCCGATCGGTTCTGAGCGGCGGAAGAAAGTTTCCCGGCGCTGAGTTCTTGTGGGGAGAAACTGGCGAGGCTTCGGCCGAGGAGGGGGAAGAACGCCTTAAGAAGGCTCTGAACCGACTCGTGCCCGCGCGTGGCCAAGCAGCTGCTGGCGCGGCGTCCTCCCTCGGTGGCAATTGCAGCTGCAGCTCGGGGACCCGAGTGAGAAAAGTCTCAGTCGGTTGAATCATCCCTGTGGCTGACATGTGGGTCCATTTTCATTTTTAACCTCTGAGATTAACTCCTATTCACTGTTTTAAACAGTAGTTCCAACAAAGCCCCGGATGATTTGAATTTTCTACCCTTGAACCATTTGAATTGGTTAGCATTCAAATTGGGTTTGGTTTGAATGAATTTAAGCACACATTCAGTTTGAAATTCAAATAAAGTTTGAATTTGCCCCACTTAGCTCATGTCAAGATCAACTCCAAATGGAGTGAAAATTGGTGTGTGAGCTCACAAAAATGTGCTGAGTAAGAATATGTCTCCCACTTTTGAATTTATGGGATAAAAACAGTTTGAATTTGAATGTAGTTTCAAACTGCTGTCACACCCGGTTTTTCCGAAGAACAACCAGGTGAATATCACATGTATGCCAGGATCATTTTCTCATACATGTGATGACAAATAGTGAATCATCATTTATTACAAGCCAGGTGTCGAATATAAATAAGTCTTACATAGCAAATGTCTCGATGGACAATAATAAGTTCATCACAAGTAAATAAACTAGCAGCGTAATATTATTCTTGAGGGCTCCATCACAGGCGTTGCCCGGGGGTCTCCATGAACGTAGAAACCTTCTTCGGGTCCAAAGTCTTGGTCATTATACACCACCTCATTATCTTGACCTGAGCATCAATATAGACCAACAAATATGCAAGGTTGAGTACCAATGGTACTCAGCAAGTGTGGGAAAATTATATCATGCATGGCTAGAACAAGGAGAGGTTGAACTCATGGTTAAAGCACTATGCAATTAATACCTATCACCTTAGCTTATTAAGCACCTACATTACTACACAGGTGAAATGGTCTCAATCTCCCATCCCTTCATCATAACCAAATAACCATAACATCATTTCCAATGTTAAGCTCCCCGCTTAACATCCACAACTTCCAAAGTCATCATCCTCTAATCATGAATAAGTCCAAGCCGCTCTTGACCGTGAGCACGGCTGTCATGACAGTTTTTGACTCTACAGAGTTTGTACCACTGTACCCACATGTAGTGATTTCATCCCCCGCTGCCGGGTGGACTAAAAGAACCTCCATTATGCCAGTGGCTACGAACCACATTCACACTTCCCAGGTGTGTAGCCAGGAGATCACTACGAAGCCTTTACAAAGGGATTCCCGACGAGCGTGGGCCCACTGAGGTTTCACCCCTAACAGCATACAAGAGGCTCCAACCCCGCTGCAGTGGCCCCCTCTTGAGCCTTGCGGTTCATATGGTAGTCCAGCCGACACCTATTCCCCGCACCATCCAACACACCCATACTACGCCGGGGATACACCTAATTAATTGGCCAAGCTGCCCCATCTCAGCATGTGGTTGGCACTGTAAAGCCAGGTTACATGCTCCATGAACCGGTCCTTAGGATCCAGGCAAGTACTAAACGCAAACCCGAGTCTCGTGCACCCAGCACCAACCAAAACATCCAACTTGCCTTGATCCCTACCTCTACATAACTCACAATATCTCATTCAAGAGTATGGTAAAATAGACTGATGATCTCATATCCCAAATATCCCATTCTAAGCATGGCTAAGCATATGCATAATAATAAATGACATGATAAAATGAATCCCAACCCAAGCTACAAGGAAACAAGGTAATGCAATTCTAGGGAAACTTCCTAGCATGGGTTTCATATTTAACTTGACAATGCAATAATTCTATCTAAACATCCTAATATAGGATCAAAGTGGTCAAGGACACTTGCCTCCTTCCTGCTGCTCTTGAAATGGGTAGTCCTGATCTTGGAAAGGAATAACTTGCTCTTGAGCAGGTTCTACATCATACCATCACACATAGCAAAAGAAAAACAACAATCCATAAGACATAGTTCACACTTCCACTTCATACAAACCACACATTCACATTCATGAAAGTAATTCACCATTATATGTGTTGTGGTTACTCTATGTGTGTTGATTTGTGGCTTGCATGCACTTTTAATCATGTGTATATGATTCCTACTTTTGTGTTCACATTTATACTTACCTACTATATATATATGAGTTTCCAATTTAAATAAATTCCTTATATTCAACTACTACACCTTTTTACTACCAAGTATGTATGAAAGGTATTTTTCTTCTCCCTATGTGCCTTCAGAATTTCTACCAACCCTAAACTGAATTCTTTGGATTTTAGAAACTCCATTTATCATTTACTAGTTGCTATATTTTCAGATTTATTTTCCTATGCATAAATGTGTACTTTATTATGAAAATAGAAATACACATCATCTAAACAGAATAGGTTCTGGTCCTAAATAATTTAATAACATATTTTGACCTTTGCCTCAGATGTAAACTATTTCACAATTATTTTCCCTATTTTCTAAAACTATTCATTACTTAAAAATGTGTCCCTAAATGTGAATAATAAATTAAACAGATTCAATTCAGCCCAAAATATGTTTTTATCTCACTCCAAAGTTTTCTAAATACTGAGAAAGTTTTTAATTTAATTATGACAATATGTTTGTCCCACTTTTTAATTTTTAAACACTAGCCACATATTCAATTTCCTAAAGTAAATACTAAACAGGGCTAAAAAGGTAAACTCACCCTACTACAGGGTCTATAATATTATTTTCAGAATTTCCAGGGGTATAGCTACACTTATCAGAGGGGTTTTTCCTAATTTTTATTAAGTCCAGGGGCTAAAACTGATTTTTAAATGAATTTACATGATTTTCTGAAGTTCCAGGGGCTAGATCAGAAGTTTCCGGGGCTAGCTCTTATTTCCCGAGAACCCCAGGGGGTAGCACGTAAGATTTCCAGTCTTTATAACGCGGGGCTGACATGGACCGTCTGATTTTAAACCGACGGCTGAGATTATAACGTCGAACCGGTACACGGGGATTTAAACCCTACCGTGCGATTTAAAATAAACGGCGCACAAGCGGCCACGTCGCTGTGATCGAGCGCGGGCGGCGCTGCCGGCGGCGCACGGCGGCGGGAAGCGGCGATCTCGCCGGAAACTTTCGGATCTTCGGGAATTCTTCCTAGAACTGTGATTTTATGGCATAGATCGGTAGAGGGGAGGTCGGGGATCTCACCTCGGGGGTTTTCTTGAGCTCGGAGGTCCTGGAAAGTGATCGGCGACGAGGTCCGAGGTGAAACCACGACGAGGCTCGTCGGCGCTGTGTTTACACCGCAAGTCACCGAGTTTTCTGCACCTGCAAGGTTCCCCGGAGGCGGTGGATCAAGACCAGCGAGTTAGATCGGAATTTCCGAGCTTAGATCGGCCAGAATTCGCCGGATGTAAGGATCGAAACGCCCAAGAGGGGGGGTGAATTGGGCTTTTTCAAATTTTAGAGCAATTTAAAACTTAATGGTTGAAGCCCAATTCCCTATGCGAACTAACTACGCAAGCAAGAGTATTAAGTGCGGAATAGTAAATGCGTAATAGTAAGAGGGTGAGGAGAGAGATGCAAACTCCCGCGGAGACTCGGAGACACGGCGATTTTTCCCGTGGTTCGGTAAGATCACAAAGATCTACCTACGTCCACGTTGTGGCACCCACCAAAGGGTATAGCCACTCCCAAGTCACCAAGACAAGGGAATCCACTATCTTTCTCTGTTCGCCATCTCCGGCAAGGTGGAGCTCAAGCCTTGTACAATGGTGATCCTCCGGACTTCCACAAACGCCTTGGTAAGCTCCGGAGCGATCTCTTCTTCCTCCAACTTTTACAAGGTGAGAGAAGTCACCAAGACACTCTCTCTCACTAGCCTAGAGATTCCAATCACCAAGAATGGATGCACACAAGCTTCTCTCTAGCTAGATCTAGCCTATAGTTGGAGTACAAGAGGTTTTGAGGTGTGGAAGTGGTAGCTCTTGGTCTTGAATGCTTGAGGATGTGTAGTGAGGCTCTGGTGATCAAGACTTTTCGAAATGGCCAGTTGGAGGGGTATTTATAGCCAGCCCACACGAGATAGCCGTTGGAAAAGTAGGCAGACTTTTTCTGTGAACATCGGATCATCCGATGCACCCCTTTATTTGAGCATTGGTCGAATTCCAAATTAGCTGATGTCATGTGTCAGATGTGACCGTTGGATATAACCGTTGGATCTGACTGTTTAATCGACCGATGTTACTTCAACCTCATCATCGGATGATCCGGTGAGTTGATCTTCAGGATTGGTTCAGAAATAATGTCTCTGTTGAAATTGACCGATGTACACTTACTTCATCATCGGATGATCCGGTGTGTACTTCTTCAGAATAACTCAGAAATCATCCTTCTGTTGAAATCAACCGATGTGCCACTTCCTTCACATCGGATGATCCGGTGTGTACTGGGCTCTGAGGTCTTCTTCTTCTGTCAACTCAAACTCGACCGATGTAGTCATTTTGCAAGACATCGGATGATCCGGTGAGTGCAACTTGTTTGCTTCGAGTTGTTTTGAGTTGATCTTTTGGAATCTTCTTGAGTGACCTCTTTGACACTTGTTTGAAATGATATTTTGATGAAGTGTAAGCTTCTTGTGTTGCCAATTTTGATAGAATAGAGTCGTTGTATGAGTTCTTCATTTAGTCTTCATGAGTATCGAATAACCCCTTAGAATAGATCGTTGAGGGGTCTCCATTTGTATCCAATGAGCAGTAGATGGTGTGAATAGATAGTTCATTAACGTTTGATGTGATATACGTGAAACCCCGCATCCACAAACTCATTAGTAATAACGAACGGTTGTCATTAATCACCGAAACCATACCTCACGGGGGCCTAGATGCTTTCAATCTCCCCCTTTTTGGTGATTGATGACAACACAATGAGTAGAGCATAGAATTAATGGAATTAAAACGCAATGCTCAAAAAAGAAATATAACAAGTACAAATTGCAACACAAGTGGCTCGAAGGAGGAGCAGGAGGGAAGTACTCCTCGACACTGTCGCTGGTGTCGCTGTCCGACCATATATGCTGTAGGTCTCCTCCTTAAGCCTCTGCCTGTGCCAGCTCTGCGTCCTCCTAAGTCAGCTCTGCCCAGTCCTCCTCTGACAGTCTGGCTCGAACCTCACGCTCGACGGGACGGCCAAGGCGGCGGTCTCCCGCAGTGGGGACTCGGTAGTGGCTGAACCGGGTCACGTGCATCTCCGTCAGCTGAGAAACTCCTGGAGTGTCCTCTGGAACCAACTGGTGGAGTAGGTGACAGATCCAGTGGCCGAAGACCAACTGTCAAAGCATCCCAACTCCGTCGGTGATCACGTCCTCCATCTCGCAGATCAGAATATCCACGATGTCGAACTCCATCCCGTTCATCACATAGAACAGGATGGTCTGCTGAAGGCTCGTGAAGCCCTCCAAGTAGCCAGACCTCGGTAGTAGGGTACGCCTGAGGACGTGGTGAACTGTCCGAGCTGCTGGGGTGAGAAGCGCTGGCACCCTCGGCTGGTCAGGAGTGAACGGCTGAGTGAACAGACCTCTGATCTCCTCGAAAGGCGGTGCCACTCCTCCAGTCAGTGGCCTCCTCGGCGGGTCTGCGTCTCCGTAGACTATCTGGTGCAGGCACGTAGTAGAGAGCTCCACACCAAGCAGTCTGCCCAACAAGTCTCGAGACACGTCGTGGATCTGCCCCATGAACATGAAGTGAATCGAGCGACGGCCCTCAGAGACGTAGAGTGTCGCGTAGAACACCCTGACCCACTCCTCGACGTAGGCACTCCTCTGGTGCGAGAGCAAGTCCACAAGTCCTCTGTATCTCTCAAAGAGTGGCCTGATCCCGTGTCCTGCTGCCACTGCAAGCTGATCCCAGTCGATGCTGTTATGCTGGAAGAGCTTGTGGCCCCGACGCCTGTAAGTCTCGTACAGGGACGCCTGTGTCAGGGTCCAGAAGCGGGAGTCAACTCGAGCGTCCCTAGGCCGCAGGAACCACTCCTCAGGCATCGCTGACCATCTGAGCTTCTTCAGTTGCCTTGCCTTCATCTTCCTGTAGTCGGTGAGTCTGACATCCTCGGCAACACGGACTGCTGTGTCCATCAGGTGGATGGCCCTTTGGGCCTCTCTGTCCTCGGCGCGGTCAGCCGCAGAGGGGCGCCGACTCGCCGTAGGAGTCTGTCCACCCCCACGAGTCCTCGGGGTGCGCCGGCGGATGAGAGGCGGCACCTCGGTCTCCTCCTCGTCGGAGCCCTCGGGAGGCACCGGCTGGACCGGAGGCTGCTCCTGCCTCTGCCGGGACTCACGGATCCGTAAGGAACCGCGATGGCCGCGCTCACGCTCCTCGGCGGCGCGAGTGGCCAACTCCGCACGACGAGCGTCCTTGGACATCTTGCGCTTCTTCGAGGCGGGCTCCTCAATATCCTTGCCCTTTCCTTTGCGATCGCGACCCATCTTAGCGACGAACGGCGAAGCACGGCGAAACCCTAGCGGAGAGGGTGATGCGCGGTGGTGGAAGCCGGCGGCGAGTGGTGGTGCGGCTGGTGGTGGAGGGGAGACGGCGAGGGAGGCGCGGCGGAGGAGGGAGCTGCGGCGGCGCGGTGGAACGGCGGCGGCGCGCACGGGAGAGGCGGCGGCGCGGGCACGGGCGGCGCCTAGGCGGCGGCGGCGGCGCCTGGGAGGCGGCGGCGGCGGCGCCTGGGAGGCGGCGGCGGCGACCGGAGGTGGCCGGAGGGCGCGAGGACGGCGGCGAGGGCGACGGGCGGCGAGAGAAGCGGGCGGCGGCGGAGTTCGGGGAAGAAAAACGAAAGAGGCGGCCGAACCGCTATTTAAACTGTACGGGCAAACCCTAGCCGCGCACAAAACACCGGATGGACCGATGATCATCGGAGGATGCATCGGTCGAGTTCAACAGAGAGTTGTTCCAAAAACTCTCTTTGAACACCGGATGAGCCGACGTTGAGGTGTCGATCATCGGTCGATTTCTGCAGGGCACCAAAAAACTGAACATCGGATGCTCCGATGTCTTCTGAAATGAACTCATCGGTTGATTTGTGACATCTGACTTGATCTGAGCACTGAACTGAAGCACCAATTGATCCGATGATCTGCTGGCCCTAGCATCTGATAATCCGATGACTACAGAAAAACCTAAGACTGCCCATATGTGTCCTTGTACTTAAACACACAAAGATAAGGATGGGTCCTAGGACTTTTTGGGCAACTCCTAACCTCTAATAGAAGGCTTCAAATATAGTGCCACATATTGGCTAAGCCCTTAAGCAAAGAGAACACACAAGGTTAGGAGGGAAACCACGAAAATGTAAGGCCCATGCTTTGTGATCTAGAGTATGGAAAACTTCTATCTCTTTAAAGCATGTACCTTTAGAATTTTGCTCTATCCACATCATATGAGTTGAGATATTGCATTTTGAACAAGTCTCCTTCTCATGATGTGGGTTCCCCTTTGTGACAATCTACCGTATGCAATGCCAAACAAAATAATGCAAGATATTAAATGAGTGCAAGTCTATATGGCAGGAATCATGCAAAGCATAATGTAAATCTATCTTGCCAAGTTTAAACCTTCCAAAGGCTTCCTCAGGGAAAACTATTTCTAGCTCGCCCCTATCCTTTGGGAGTTAGACAAGACCTATTTGATATGCAACCTTACATGAACATGGCAACTTACATGACGTTAGATGCATCTAGCACATTTAATTCACTTCTAAGTCTAGAAAAATTTTCTCATCAAGTGGTTTAGTGAAGATATCCGCCAATTGTTCTTCGGACCTAACACCTTGCAAAGAGATGTCTCCTTTAGCCTCATGGTCCCGCAAGAAGTGATGGCGAATATCAATGTGCTTAGTGCGGGAATGTTGAACGGGGTTTCTAGCTATCTTAACCGCACTTTCATTGTCACAAAGGAGAGGCACACAATCAAATTTAATTCCAAAGTCCAAAAGGGTTTGCTTCATATATAGAATTTGGGCACAACATGCACCGGCCGCTATATACTCTGCCTCCGCGGTGGACAAAGCCACGGAGTTTTGCTTTTTGCTCGACCAAGATACTAGGGAACGCCCAAGTAAGTGGCACCCACCGGAGGTACTCTTGCGATCCACACGGCATCCGGCAAAGTCCGAATCCGAGTAACCCAAGAGATGGAAACTAGCGTTCTTGGGGTACCACAAACCTACACTTGGGGTATGCTTGAGATACCTAAGTATCCTAAAGACCGCCTTACGATGCGATTCTTTAGGTGCCGCTTGAAAGCGAGCACACAAGCACACACTAAACATGATATCGGGCCTAGATGCGGTAAGATATAGCAATGAACCAATCATGGAACGGTAATGAGATTGATCAATAGGTTTACCGTCCATGTCCGCGTCGAGATGACAATTTGTCGCCATTGGAGTACTTCTTGAGCTACAATCTTCCATTTCAAACTTCTTCAAGAGGTCCTTGGTGTACTTCTCTTGGTAGATGAAAGTCCCCTCTTGAAGTTGCTTGATTTGAAATCCTAGGAAGAAATTGAGTTCTCCAATCATTGACATCTCGAACTCCCTAGACATCATGGTGCCAAACTCAAAGCTAAGAGATTTGTTAGTTGAGCCAAAAATAATGTCATCAACGTAAATTTGACAAAGAAATAAATCCCCGTTGATGTCCTTGGTGAAAAGTGTGGTATCCACCCTCCCGATCTTGAATCCTTGCATGACTAGGAAATCCCTTAGACGTTCATACCATGCCCTAGGTGCTTGCTTGAGTCCGTAGAGCGCCTTGTGTAACCTATACACATGGTTAGGATTCCTCGGATCTTCAAACCCGGGAGGTTGCTCAACGAAAACAAGTTCGTTAATATAACCATTGAGGAAGGCACTTTTAACATCCATTTGATAAAGCATAATATTGTGATGCGAAGCAAAAGCAAGGAGTATGCGAATAGCTTCTAACCGTGCGACCGGGGCGAATGTCTCTCCAAAATCTAGTCCTTCAACTTGTGAAAAACCCTTGGCCACAAGCCTTGCCTTGTTGCGGACCACCACGCCATTCTCGTCTTGCTTGTTGCGGTACACCCACTTTGTTCCGATGACGTTCTTGTCCTTAGGTCGCTCCTCCAATACCCAAACTTCATTGCGGGTGAAGTTGTTGAGTTCTTCTTGCATAGCCATCACCCAATTTGGATCTTGGAGTGCTTCCTCAATATTTGTGGGTTATACACACGAAACAAAAGAGTAGTGCTCACAAAATGAAGCAACATAGCGAGAACGAGTACTTACTCCCCGTGATGGACTTCCGATGATTTGATCCATCGGATGTGCCTTGGAGATGCGCCCATGCCTCATAAGAGGTTGTGAGGCACTTGGCGGTGGTGAGGCATCTCGCTCGTCTTGTGGTTGGACTTGACCATGGACTTCTTCTTCTTCTTGGTGTTGTGTGGCATGTGAATCTTGCATTGGCAATGGATCATCTTTCTCTTCTTCTTCATCAATTTGAGGCGCCATGGAGGTGTTGATGTTGGAACTTGAGGCTCCCCCTTGATCATGGCTCTCCTCAACTTCGGGCTTGATGTCTCCTATGGTATCATGTTCTTCATAGCTTCTCGTAGAGGCTCATCATCTATATCATCATGACCAAAACTCTCCTCTTGGGAGCCATTAGTCTCATCAAACTCAACATCACAACTTTCTTCAACTAACCCGGAGGTTTGG
This sequence comes from Neostapfia colusana, assembly GCA_030760725.1. Taxonomy (NCBI): domain Eukaryota; kingdom Viridiplantae; phylum Streptophyta; class Magnoliopsida; order Poales; family Poaceae; genus Neostapfia; species Neostapfia colusana. Next base: position 52,413,092 of record JASWHV010000010.1, on the reverse strand, counting down.
TTGAATACTCGATATGCTTTTGAGTTTGACGCATAACCAAGAAAGATACCAACACCACACCTTCTTTCAAACTTACCGAGCCTTTTCTTGCGGTAGATGTAGCACTTGCACCCGAAGACTCGGAAGTAGGAGATGTTGGGCTTTCTCCCAATGAGGATCTCATATGGGGTCTTTTGAAGTAGTCGATGAAGATAGACCCTATTTGCGGCATGGCACGCCGTGTTGATTGCTTTGGCCCAAAACTTCTTCGACGTGCCATAGTCATCAAGCATTGCTCTTGCAAGGGTGATGAGAGTCTTGTTCTTCCTTTCAACGACACCATTTTGTTGAGGGGTGTATGTGGCCAAAAACTCGTGCTTCACGCCTTCACGATCACACCACTCCCCAATGTTGTAGTTCTTGAACTCGGTGCCGTTGTCACTCCGGACCTTGATGATGGGAAGTTGAAATTCCCTTTGAGCTCGTTTAGCGAAGGTCTTGAAGATTTTCGGAGTTTCACCCTTGTCACCTAGAAACAATGTCCAAGCATAGCGAGAGTAGTCATCAACAATAACAAGACAATAGAGGTTACCGCCAAGGCTTTGGTATGTGGACGGTCCGAAGAGGTCCATGTGAAGTAGTTCAAGTGGCTTGGAGGTTGACACCATTGTCTTCATCGGATGGTGTGAGGCAACTTGCTTCCCGGCTTGACACGCGCTACAAATCTTGTTCTTCTAAAATGTGACATCCTTCACGCCGGTCACCATCCCAAGCTTGAATGACTTCTTGAGCTTGCTCATCCCAATGTGAGCAATGCGCCGATGCCATAGCCATCCCAAACTTGTCTTGGTGAAAAGACAAGTGGTCAAGCTAGCATCCTTGTTGGAGAAGTCCACCAAGTAAAGATGTCCATGCCGAAAACCTTTGAATATTAGTTCTTTGCTTGATTCACTAGTCACCACAACACCATTCTTGTCAAATGTGCACGTTAGTCCAAGATCACATAATTGTGCAACAGAAAGTAAATTGAAACTAAGAGACTTAACGTAAAGCACATTAGAGATAGACAAATCATGAGAAATAGAAATTTTACCCAAACCAATTACCTTCCCCTTTGAGTTATCACCAAAGGTGACTTGTTCATGATTGCCGGGGTTCTCTATGGAGGTGAACATACCATCATTGCCGGTCATATGTTGAGTGCACCCACTATCGAGTACCCAATGCTTTCCTCCGGCTTTGTAGTTCACCTTCACACATGAAGTTAGTATTTGAGTTTAGGAACCCAAGCCAACTTAGGTCCTTGTATGTGTGATACAAGTGATTTTGGGACCCAAAGTTGCTTGGGGAGCTTCCCCTTCATGCCCTTGATGTCTTTGCCGATGAACCTTGCCTTCACCTTTCCACCTACTTTGCTCAATAGATAGTGATAATCATTGAAAGTAGATTTGTAGTTAGGAGGCAATTTGGGAAAAGGACGGTTGGGAAGAGGACACTCCCTCGTGTGATGTCTGGTGACCTCACAATGTTGGCAATAGGAACCAACTTCCTTGATGAAGCTTGTCCTAAGTTCCGGTGAGGGCACCTTTCCTTTGTTGGGCACCGGGAAGGATCCAAGTCCCCTCTTGTTGAAGCCTTTAGCTTGTTGGTAGAGGATTTCCTTGTGCTTGTCCTCCCCCTTAGAGAGTCTTGCCACACTAGTGCGAAGACTTTCAATTTCGTCCATTAGCTCCTTCTCCCTAGGGCTTGCTTTCAAAAGCAAAGACTTATCCAAAATATTAGTGGCATGTGAATTAGATGATATTTTGCCATCAAGGGTTTCTTTCTTTGTGTTTTTCAATTTAAGTTCAATCGCTTCATAAGCAAGGTTAAGCACTTCATGTTCTTGAACCAACTCATTGTGCTTTGCCAAGAGTGCTAAGTTAGCTAAGTCAAGCTCATGATACTCAAGCTTGATTTGAGCATTCTCCTCCTCGATTTGCTTGACATTTGATTTGAGCGTGTCATGCTCTTTAAGTATGGTTACATACTTGTCATGCAAATCGAGGTTAGCACTTTCAAGCTTAGCACGAGCTAGCTCAAGAGCCTTAACCTTAGCCTTTTCCCTTTTTATAATGGCATGATATTCATTAATCATAGATGCTAATTCATCGGGTGAAAGCTCATCATCATCATCGCTAGAATCTTCACATACCTTTGAGTTACCTTTCGCCATTAGGCACATAGGAGGTGGACGAAGAGGTGAGTCATCCTTGTTGACGATGGCGAGGCCCGCCAAGTTTTCTTCATCTTCACTATCTTCGTCGCTTGACTCTTCATCCGTGATCCACTCATTGGCTTCACACATGAAGACCTTTTGAGGCCCTCTTCTCTTCTTTGGAAAGAGCTTGGTTTTCTTGCCTTTGTCAAATTTCTTCTTTCCAAAAGAGCGCTTGGGCTTGACCTCCTCTTCATCATCACTTTCTTCTAGCTTGTGATGCTTGCCATTGTCCTTCCTTTTGTCCGGTCTTGGACAATCATATGATATGTGGCCTAGATCACCACAATTGTAGCACGTCTTGTTTTCATCTTTTCTTGGCAAGAAGGCTTTCTTCATGGGATCATAAGAGTATCCCTTCTTTGCAATCTTGGAGTTGAGGCGTGAGAATTTCCTCATCATCAAAGCAAGCTCATCATCATCATCTTCGCTTGTTTCTTGCTCTTCTTCACTTGAGCTAGGCTCAACCACTTTCTTCTTCTTGGGAGTTGTCTTCTTGGTTGAAGCCTTGAGAGCAATGGTCTTTGATGATGACTCCTCCATCATTCCAAGTACGCTCATCTCATGAGCATGGATTTCTCCAATGAGCTCCGAAACTTCAATGTTGTCAAGTGACTCTTTTTGGAGCATTGAATTGATAATGTTGTACTTGGGCTTGGGTAGAAGCATGAGGATCTTGCGATTGATAAGTCCCTTGCCAAGAGAAGCAATGTCAAGTGCGTTAATTTCCTCAATGAGCACATTTAAATGAGAAAACATTTGGTTAACATTCTCATGAGGAAACATCTTAAATTCATCATATTTTGATTTAAGCATGTGATATTTGAGTTCTTTAACACGAGATGAGCCCTCATGTATTTCAATTAGACATGCCCAAATTTCACATGCTTTTTCCTTACTAGCAATCCTAGCAAAGACATCTTGATTAATACATTCATATATGGCATTTCTAGCCTTAGCATCCCATTTTAATTGGTCACCAACATAGTCAAGATTTCCAAACCCCGCATGGGTCGCTTCCCACACTTCGGGAGCAATTGCCTCAAGGTAAGCGCGCATGCGTGCTTTCCAATAAGCAAAATTCTTGCCCTCGATGGTAGGAACCGAACCCCCATTCTTGGCCATTTTCGCTCTCTAGCGGTGAAGCTAGAATGATCCAATGAGCAACCTCGCTCTGATACCAATTGTAAGGATCGAAACGCCCAAGAGGGGGGTGAATTGGGCTTTTTCAAATTTTAGAGCAATTTAAAACTTAATGGTTGAAGCCCAATTCCCTATGCGAACTAACTACGCAAGCAAGAGTATTAAGTGCGGAATAGTAAATGTGTAATAGTAAGAGGGTGAGGAGAGAGATGCAAACTCCCGCGGAGACTCGGAGACACGGCGATTTTTCCCGTGGTTCGGTAAGATCACAAAGATCTACCTACGTCCACGTTGTGGCACCCACCAAAGGGTATAGCCACTCCCAAGTCACCAAGACAAGGGAATCCACTATCTTTCTCCGTTCGCCATCTCCGGCAAGGTGGAGCTCAAGCCTTGTACAATGGTGATCCTCTGGGCTTCCACAAACGCCTTGGTAAGCTCCGGAGCGATCTCTTCTTCCTCCAACTTTTACAAGGTGAGAGAAGTCACCAAGACACTCTCTCTCACTAGCCTAGAGATTCCAATCACCAAGAATGGACGCACACAAGCTTCTCTCTAGCTAGATCTAGCCTATAGTTGGAGTACAAGAGGTTTTGAGGTGTGGAAGTGGTAGCTCTTGGTCTTGAATGCTTGAGGATGTGTAGTGAGGCTCTGGTGATCAAGACTTTTCGAAATGGCCGGTTGGAGGGGTATTTATAGCCAGCCCACACGAGATAGCCGTTGGAAAAGTAGGCAGACTTTTTCTGTGAACATCGGATCATCCGATGCACCCCTTTATTTGAGCATCGGTCGAATTCCAAATTAGCTGATGTCATGTGTCAGATGTGACCGTTGGATATAACCGTTGGATCTGACTGTTTAATCGACCGATGTTACTTCAACTTCATCATCGGATGATCCGGTGAGTTGATCTTCAGAATTGGTTCAGAAATAATGTCTCTGTTGAAATTGACCGATGTACACTTACTTCATCATCGGATGATCCGGTGTGTACTTCTTCAGAATAACTCAGAAATCATCCTTCTGTTGAAATCAACCGATGTGCCACTTCCTTCACATCGGATGATCCGGTGTGTACTAGGCTCTGAGGTCTTCTTCTTCTGCCAACTCAAACTCGACCGATGTAGTCATTTTGCAAGACATCAGATGATCCGGTGAGTGCAACTTGTTTGCTTCGAGTTGTTTTGAGTTGATCTTTTGGAATCTTCTTGAGTGACCTCTTTGACACTTGTTTGAAATGATATTTTGATGAAGTGTAAGCTTCTTGTGTTGCCAATTTTGATAGAATAGAGTCGTTGTATGAGTTCTTCATTTAGTCTTCATGAGTATCGAATAACCCCTTAGAATAGATCGTTGAGGGGTCTCCATTTGTATCCAATGAGCAGTAGATGGTGTGAATAGATAGTTCATTAAGGTTTGATGTGATATACGTGAAACCTCGCATCCACAAACTCATTAGTAATAACGAACGGTTGTCATTAATCACCGAAACCATACCTCACGGGGGCCTAGATGCTTTCACCGGAGAAGTCTCGGTTCTCACCGGAGGAAAATCGGCGGATCGCGTGGGAAAAACAGAACGAGGCCGGGGTTTTTATAGACGGGGGAGGGCGGCTGGGTGGTTTAGATCGAGTTTGCGTCGCCCCCGAACAGAATTCGGCTGGAATACGCGAGAATTCCCGATCGGTTTCGATTCGGGTGAGAGAGTCCGGCGCTGGCGCGAGGTAGACGATGATCTGGTGGGCCCCGCCTGTCAGTGGGGGAAAGCGGCACGCGCTGCTGCGGGCTGGCGCGGGCGCTGGTTGGGCCGGCTGGTGGGTTGCGGCCCACTGGCCGGTTTTTTTCTGTTTTCTCTTTTTCTTTTTCTATTTCTTTTCTGATTTGAGTTTAATTTGAATTCCAATTTGAATTTGAATTTTTGCAAAACATGCAACACGTCCAAAAAATTTTAAATTCCCCTCTTAACATGATTTAGGGTCTTAACAAAATTTTGGGGTGTTACAACTGCCCTCTTTCTAGCTATGCCCAAATGACCTCAAAAGGTTTTGAGTTTGGGTGAAACTTGGCCTGGACATTCCTAGCAATGTGTAGGAGTTTTTCATATGCTCAGCCCCTATATCACATGTGGGAAATACCACTTTTGCAATATGTGAGTTTGTTCTCTAATGAGCATGTTGATGGTGGTTACTTGCTCTTCAAATGTGTTTATCAACTTGCTCCAAATGAGGTGTGTGTGGGGTGATGACACTTCAAACATGTGTCAAAAACTGAGGCCCTTACAGAACCCTAATGGGCCCCACCCCTTGGCTGCAGCCCATTAAGGGGGGAAACCCTAGCCACCCCCCTTTGTGGATTTTTGTGGGCTTTTATTTCTCAATTAATCTCAGCGATTGGTGGAAAATAAATAATAAAATCCCAGCCCCTAGCTCCCACCTCTTTTAAAATCAAATCTCAACCATTGGATAATTGGGTTGCTAAAATCCTAGCCACCCTAGCTCTTTTTCCCCCTTATAAATAACCCCCCTAGCCGCCATCCCCACCTCTATTTTTGGCCGCTGCCCTCCGTTGCTGCCAGCCAAGTCGCCCCCCCCCTAGCTGGAGTTTGGCCGCTGTCGATTTCCGTCACGCCTCGCCGTCACCGGAGAAGAAGCCCCCGACGTTCTGCCCTAGCCGCAGCCTCGTAATTCTCCATAGAAAATCTTCCGCTGCTGCCATTGCAAGGAAGGAGGTTCTGCCGCCAGGAAGAGAGGAGGAACAAGTGAGATAGGTTTCCATTACCCCTCTTACAACATCGCCGCTGTTTCTACGCACCCGTTTTCTCCACCCCCTGCGAGCAGAAAATTCTACGTGTGGACAGACGATGTTTTGGTCGATTTTTGACGGTGGGATTGATCTACAAAGTGTGTCAAGATCATGACCACGTACACACTTGATCCCAGTAGACTTGCTCATCATAAAACCCCATGGAAGCCTACTAAAACATGCAAAAACACTTACAAACTGATTTTTATAAACTGCACCATAGGAATTGCATTCATCCACCTCATTGCATCTTGAGTAAAGTTTGTGCATGATAATTGATTGCTTTAAATTTTGTATGTGCGTGGTCGTGAGTAGAAGGACACGCTCAATAGGCCGTCTACAAGGAGGTACATCACCAAGACTTCAAGACACTTGAGCAACACGAACCGTGGGAGCAAGGCAAGTGCCCCTTGACCATATTGATCCCATGTTTTGAAACTGTTTTGCTTGCGAAAACTCGTACGCTTGTGTAAACTTGATGGGACACCCTTTTATAGGAGTTTACTAGTTTTGTTAATCATCCTTGTCATCGGGAAAGTTGAAGAGTCGGGTATGGTTGTTTTTCCTTTTTGCTTCGCTTAATTTACGGGATACGGGAAGCTGAATTTAAACTCGTTAGCTACTGCACTCATGAGAATAAAGATAATGAGAACTTGATGATGTCAATGAGAATTGAATCAGGGAGATCTTGGCGAGGCTGGTTCGTGGATGTTGCTGAATGAGATGGTGGTTTGCTTGCCGTAGATCTAAGAACCGGTTCATGCGAGCACATGCCAGGAAAATAGTGCCACCACAAGGCCAAATATGGGTGCGGCTTAGCTGACTAATTAGGTGAGTTGCTAGCTTGTTATGGACCATTGGATGGCGTGGGTAATGGGAGTCGATGAGGACTGCCCTGGGAACTGCATGGCACAAGAGGGGGCCCGTGGGTGGGAGAATGGAGATTCGAGCCTGCCAATGAAACCTTAGTGGGTCAGTACATCCTAGTAGCCCCTTTGTAAAGACTATTTTGTGATCTCTTGGTCATACACCGAAGGTTGTGTACTGGTATAATGGAGGTTCTTTCTAGTCGCCGACGGGTGATGAAATCACAAACTTGTGGGTAAAGTGGTGCCATCTCTGTAGAGTGTAAAACTATCATGATAGCCGTGCTTCCGGTTACAAGCACCTGGCCAACTTCCATGATTAAAGGCAAAACTAGGGATGAATAATCGGGTATGGTCATTGGGATTGGTTTTGGGACTGTTTTGAGTCATGACAATGAATTTGGTTTTGGCTATATGAAAATGAGATGGTTATGAATAATTATGAGTATGATATGAACTTGAGAAAGATTAATGGCTGGTTGAGACTTGATATATGGTGAATTATGATGAAGGAATGTTGATGACTAAATTGGTTATGATGGGATTTAACTCACCTAGAAATAGCTGTTGTTTTTACCATGTTTGTGAAATAAAATTTGCTTGCTGCAATGAACCTCTTTATCTCCCTACCTTGTTGTAAGTTTGTGAGATCTATGTGTGCTGAATGCATTGGCTATGATGATAAAAGTTTTGAATTCTGCCAAAACACTCTTTTTGTCAAGGCCCGACTATAGGTCCGTGCTCCGACAAGATCCGATGTAAGGTCCGACTTGCTATGGCTAGGTCCGACATGTGTTTGGTTAGCTCCGGCAGTAGGTCCGACTAGCTTTGGTAAGTTTCGGTGCTAGGTTCTGCTAGCTTTGGTAAGCTCCGGCTCAAGGTCTGGTTAGCTTTGGCAAGGTCTGAAGCTAAATCACAATGGTTCTGTTTTTACCATGCAAATGTTTCAAACTTGCTTTACATCTATGGAAAGTTTGCTTAGTATTCTTTTACTAAGTTCTTGAAGTGTTATGGCTGTTTACGGTGGTTAACATTTTGCTATGGTTTGCAACATGCTTATGTGAGGTGTTCACATAAGATGTTGTGGTTTTTGGAACTGACATGAGTCAAGTCGCTGACTTGTGCTCGAAAGTATTGGTTGTTTATTCATGTGCAGGTGCTGCTTGAGTTTAAGATATGGCTGGTGATGGGGTCCATTGAACTAGTCTTAGGGAGAAGATGAGGTTCAACAACTAAGTTCGGGAGGAATTGTGGTTGAGTTGATTGGGAGGTCGCGCAACATGTTTGGATCAAGAACAATGCATATGAAGGTATCGTGGACGTCGTTGGAAGATGTTTGCACGTGTGCAAGGAGTGCATGGACGTGTATACATTGTTCCAAGGCATGGTGAAGAGATATGGAAGTGGACATATGGTTGAAAAGGTTTAACCCGTTGGATTTTGCGCTCAGGCTGCGGCTGAGGTGGTTATGGTTTGTTTATGGAAAGTTTCGAGTTCATTATAATAGGATTTCATGTTAGGCATGAAGCAGAGTTGTTTTAGGAATGTTTAGGATGTTCCTAAGGTGTTCGAAAATCTTAAGATTGCTTCTATCTGCGTATAGAATAGTCTTGAACAGTATTGGAAAGTTACAGTTTGAATCCAAGTAGGAGTAGGAGTTCTAGTTTGAATTGGGTTGGGCTTAGGGCTGGTTATATAAGCAAGGGAGGCCAAGGCTCGTGGTGTGCACGTTTGGGCTATTCTTCTTATGTTTTGATCAATAAAATTCATAATTTAGAGGAGCTTTTGTGCCTTGTTCGTCCGACTTGTTTTTGTCAAGTCTTTCTCGTCGAGTTTCTGGGCAGCACGACAGTGCTTTGGTGTTTTGATCATAACTCGAGTTTTACAGATCCAATTGACGTGATTCTGTTTGAGTTGTCTTCACAACATGGGAAAGGTGTACAAGCCTTATGACGTGCCGCCAAATGATCAAGTCATGGCTACGAACATGAGAGATGTCGACAACAACAACAAAGCACGAAACTTGATCATACAAGGATTAACTCAAAGTGACTTCGACCGTGTTGCACACCTCCGATCTGCATACGATGTGTGGAAAGCACTTTGTGACTACCACGAAGGATCCAACACGATCAAGGAGGTAAGACAAGATATGTTCAAGAAAGAATACATGCGCTTCGAGATGCAACTCAGTGAGTCAATCGATGACCTCTTTGCTCGCTTCAATAAAATTCTCAACAACTTGCGTAGTGTCAACGTTAATTTTTTAGATGCTAAAAATGCCAGGCAATTACTAAGTGCATTAGACATGTCAATTTGGGAGATAAAAGTTACATCTATTCGTGAATCTACTGTCATGAGTACACTTACATTAGATGTGCTATATTCTAAGTTAAAAACTCATGAAATTGACATAATATCATGTAAGAACCCCAACAAGTCTTGCATTTGTTTCACAATGTGACATGCCTAGCTCTAGTCAATCTTCATCTTGTGGTACACTTTCTTTGTTGTCCTCTCTAACCCTTGAACAGATTGAAGAGTTTCCAGAGGAAGAACTTGCACTCATCTCTACTCGGTTCTCAAAAGCATTGCTAAATGTGAGAACTAGAAGGAGAGGAAGTGCCAGACCTCAACGATGCTTTGAATGTGGTAAGATAGGACATTTTCGTACGGATTGCCCTAACCTTTCAGGTCCTACTTCCCATGATGAAAAGCAAACTAGGATGAAGCACTCCTCTACAAAATAATAAGAAAAAGAAGAAGGGTTTTATAGGACGCCAATTGGTAAATAGTTTTATCTCTGCACTTCAAGAACTTGGCTCGAGCGATGTGGACATCGGAAGTGATGAAGATGAAGATGATTTGGCAAACTTATGCTTCATGGCGGGCAAGTCAAGTTCAAGTATGGAGGAGGCAGAACACAACAACGACAATGAAGAGGTATGTCCTACTTGCGAAGAAATGTGTGATGCTATTTCTCGTGCCACTGTTATAGTTAAGAAAAAGAACAAAAAGCTTAGGGACAATGCTGTTAAAATTGTGTCACTAGAATCTGAAATTAATCATTTGAAATCTTTGATTCCTAGTGATGATTCTTGTTCCTCATGTGATTTAATATATGAACAATTGTCCTCTCTAGGAAGTGCACAGACCTCCACACTAGATAAACTTGAAAGATGTTTGTTGTCCTACAATTGATTTGAATTGTTCTACTTGTGATGATCCTAATAAGAAACTACAAGATGCTATGAATGAAATTGCTATATTGAACAATGCTTTACCTTCTCATGAAGTTAAGTATTGTTCCAATTGGAAACTAAAAGGAAAAACTTCATGTCAAAACTGTCTAGACTTGTCTAAGAAACTTGATGACATGAATAGGACACTAGAGCGGTTTTATAATGGGAATAAGAATCTGAACTTGCTGCTGAATTCTTCTAAATCTTGGAATGATAAAATTGGTTTATGTTTTGTTTCCCATGCTCATGCTAAAGCACATCCACCTAAAATTGTAAAGTCGTTAGGAAGTGGTTTGATTGAAACAGTTCCTAAACAAAAAGAAGTGGTTTTTAAATCTGCAGGAGTGTTGTCTCATTTGGTTTCATATAAACATGATATCTGTTCATCTAGACATGAACATAAAATAAAATTTCATTGTACCTACTGTGGTAGAGATGATCATGTCATAGATTTTGTTATAGACTAGCTAAGCAACAGAAAAAGGAAAGAATGATTGCTAGATCACATAATAACTGTGCAAAACCTGTTGTGTGTGTTGAACCGAATGTTAGGAATATGCAACCTACTATAATGAGTCAAAAACATGCAAAGTTTGCTTCCGGACCTACTATTTTTAGTGCTACTCATGTAACACCTCGTAGGTCAGTAGTTGGGTACAAAAATCCTCAAACTTTGGCTCATAAACCTGTTATTTTATCTCAGCCTTTGCGTGTTACTTCTGTTGGACGTCGTGTGACTCAGTACTGGATTCCTAAATGCTTTTTGACTAACCCCAGTATTGAGTCATCGACGTATTGTACTTCTATGTAGGTTACACGCTTGAGGAAGGAGAACATTTGGATTGTAGATTCAGGATGCTCACGTCACATGACCGATAACAAAGAATGGTTCTCCTCCCTCTCTTTTGTGTCACATGTAGAAAATGTTACTTTTGCCAATAATTCTTCAACTCCTATAATTGCTAAGGGTTCGGTTAGATTAAATAATCACTACACTTTAAAAGATGTGGCAATTGTTAAAAATTTGAAATACAACTTGCTTTCTGTTTCACAATTGCTAGATGAAAATCTAGAAATTATTTTCACTAAAAATTGTTGCAAGGTTGTAGATTCAAATAGTGAGCTCATTTTTAATATGTCTCGGTTTGGAAGAGTTTTTAAAGCTGATTTTGATATGTCATCCTCTAAGCACAGATGTCTAGTTGCTAATGATTCAAAAGACTTATATTTTTGGCATCGTAGACTTGGTCACGTAGGCTTTGATCATCTCACACGTGTTAGTGCTCTTGATCGCATACGTGGGCTGCCTAATCTTAAAGGGGCAAAGAAATTGTGTGCTCTTCTTGTAGATATGCTAAGATGGTTGCAGGTTCACATGCTCCTCTCACAATGACCATGACAACTGAACCAGGTCAACTTTTGCACCTTGACACCGTAGGACCTTCACGTGTTCAATCCTTCGGAGCTAAATGGTATGTTCTTCTGATTGTTGATGACTATTCTAGATACTCTTGGATTTATTTTATGGAATCTAAGAATGAAACTTTTAGTCACTTTAGAACCTTATTTCTTAGATTATCAATTGATCACCCAGGATCTTTAAAAGCAATTAGAAGTGATAACGGAACCAAATTTAAAAATCAATCATTTGATCACTTTTGTGCTGAAAATGGAATAGATCATCAATTTTCTTCACCATATGTACCTCAACAAAACGGTGTTGTAGAGAAAAAGAACAGAACCTTAGTTGAGATGGCTAGGACTATGCTCGATGAATATCAAACTCCTAGAAAATTTTGGGCTGATGCAATTGCAACTGCTTGTTATGTCTCAAATCGTGTTTTCTTGCATGCTAAGCTAGGTAAAACACCATATGAACTTCGGTCTGGAAATAGGCCTAGTGTCACACACTTTCGGGTCTTTGGTTGCAAATTCTTTGTTAAGAAACATGGTAATCTTGATAAATTTGAACCTAGATCCGTTCATGACATGTTTCTTGGTTACCCATCTCATACTAGAGGATACCGTGTGCTTTTACATGACACTAACAAAATTGTGGAGACTTGTAAGGTTTCTTTTGATGAAGCTAGCCTAGGTACTACCTCTAATATTGCAGGACCAGACCCATATCCACAGGGGGAGAGTATTTTCATCGAAGAACATGAAGAAGTGATGTTGCTGCCCGAAAATTCAGGAGCTAATGACATTGTTCCAGCTCCTGATTTTGATTCACAACCAGCACCGACGACCACCATTGTTGGTCCAGATCATCCTCAAGTCACAAGTTCTTCAATTTGTGATGAACATGAAGAAGAAGGAGCTTGTGAATTGTCTACTCCCCTCCGGGTCCTCAAAAGTTATCCTCCATAACAAATGATTGGAAGCTTGCACGAACGAGTCACACGGTCCAGGTTTTGTGATCCAAACTCTCACGCTCATTCTACATTTGTTGCTTCTTTTGAACCCAAAGATATATCACACGCACTCACTAATGAATCTTGGATTATTGCCATGCAAGAAGAGTTATAAAATTTTGAAATAAATAATGTTTGGAAACTTGTACCTCCACCTCAAGGTCACACTCTAATAGTAATTAAATGGGTGTTTAAAAATAAACAAAGTGAGGATGGGGTTGTGGTTAGGAATAAGGCTAGGTTAGTTTCTCGAGGTTTCACACAAGTTGAAGGACTAGATTTTGATTAAACTTTTGCTCCTGTTGTTAGATTAGAAGCTTTAAGAATTTTGTTAGCATTTGCTGCATCTGAAAGTTTCAAGTTATATCAAACGGATGTTAAAAGTGCTTTTCTTAATGGATACAGAGATGAGGAGGTTTATGTCAAGCAACCATCGGGTTTTGAAAATCTAAATTTTCCTAATCATGTTTACAAACTGTCCAAAGCCTTGTATGGTTTTAAACAAGCCCCTAGAGAATGGTATGATAGGTTAAAAACGTTCTTACTTGAAAAGCGGTTTACCATGGGCAAGGTTGATAAAACTCTTTTTGTGCTTAAAGCATGACAATGACTCATTATTCGTTCATGTGTATGTGGATGATATTATCCTTGGTTATGCTTATCATGATCTTGTGTCCAAGTTTTCAGCTATGATGAGTTCAGAACTTGAGATCAATATGATGGGAGAACTCACATACTTTTTGGGATGCAAACCAAGCAAACCAAGGAGGGTACTTTTGTGTATCAAACAAAGTATACAAGAGACCTTCTTAAGCGCTTCAACATAGACAAAAGCAAGTCTCTTCGGACACCAATGGGTACAGCAACGACACTTGAACTTGATGAAGATGGTGAACCCGTGGATCAAAAAGAATATAGAAGTATGATTGGATCACTTTTGTACCTCACGGCATCAAGACCAGACATACAATTCAGAGTATGTCTTCGTGCATGATTTCAAGCTTCCCCACATGCTTCACATCGTCAAGCCATCAAAAGAATTCTCAGGTACTTACATGGGACTCAAGAATTTGGGATTTTTCTTCCTTCTTCCTCAACCGTTACTTTGAAAGCTTTTTCGGATGTTGATTTTGGGGGTTGTAGAATTGTTAGGAAAAGTACTTCGGGTGCTTGTCATTTTCTTGTAATTCACTTGTTGCTTGTTCCTCTAGAAAACAAAATTCAGTTGCACAATCCACAGCCAAATCTGAATATGTAGCTACTGCTAGCGCTTGCTCACAAATTCTTTGGACTGTTCAAACACTTAAGGACTAGGGTTGATCTAGATAGTGTTCCACTATTTTTGTGATAACACTAGTGCCATTTGCATTGCTAAAAACCCCGTGCAACATTCGAGAACAAAGCACATTGACATTAGGTATCACTTTCTCCGTGATAATGTTGAAAAAAAAACATTGTGCTTCACCATGTAGATACCGAACAACAATTGACTGACATTTTTACAAAACCTTTGGATTTCACTCGTTTTTGTTTCATTCATAGTGAAATAGGGGTTATGCATCCTCATGGCTTCAATTGAGGGGGAGTTTTGAAACTTGGGAAGTCTATGTGTGAATCTGAATTTAAAATAATATGAGCATAATATTTCATACATATATGACTTTGTGATTCCTTTTATATGCTGAAAGTCCTTACTACATTACTCATGTTATACATTTTATAGTTTTTGCCATGACTAGTAATTGGAATAATTATTTACACTAAATCTGGTCATGATCAAACTTTCTTGCTGTTTTAAACTTGTTGCATGCTCACAAGTGCTTTTAATAATGAAAAAATAATCAATCAACTATTCACACGTTGAGCTTTTATGTTCAAATGAAAAAAATGAGAAAAAGATCAAGAGAATATGCATGCATCGCACTTCTTCTTTTGAGATGGCTTATCATTGCACTTAGATATGAACTTGGAAGAAGTTGTGTATGACTAAAACCATGTCCTTAAGCTTCTGATTGTCAAATGACATAGGCTTGGCTTAGTTGGTTAGAATAAGGATGATGTGGCATATAATCTCTTGCAAATGTCATATGATCTGAATTTGTGCTTTGAAAAATAATTAAAATGCAGCAACAAGTGTCATGCTTTCAGGTCTTGACATAGTTAAGTTTGTGAGATCATGACTTGCTTAAATTGAAAATTACATTTGATCTCTAGCATGGCTTACACTACTTTATGTATCTCATTGATGTGATAGTGTAAGTTACTTGATAGTATTGCTTGGATGAGCTTTATTTTATATGTATATGTTATAAATATGCTCATAAAAATTAAAATTTCTCTTTTGAACCTTGCTAAATACATTGTCAAAGGGGGAGAAATTGATCACACATTGCACGATTCACAAGTGTTTTGGCACGATTCTTCTCAGGGGAAGAATTTTTGTTTTTCTTCTCATTTTATTTCTGATTTACAAAGGGGGAGAAATATGTATAGGGGGAGAAATTTCTTGTTTCAAAATTTCTTTCTCATTTGATTGTTTTCAAAACTTTTCATGTGAATAATCCAACCTTTGGATTTCAAGTGGTGTTGCCAATGTATTCATCACGGGGGAGATTGTGAGATCTATGTGTGTTGTATACATTGGCTATGACGATAAAAGTTTTGAATTCTGCCAAAACACTCCTTTTGTCAAGGTCCGACTCTAGGTCCGAGCTCCGACAAGATCTGACGTAAGGTCCAACTTGCTATGGCTATGTCCGACATGTGTTTGGTTAGCTCGGCGGTAGGTCCGACTAGCTTTTGGTAAGTTCCAGTGCTAGGTTCTACTAGCTTTGGTAAACTCCGGCTCAAGGTCCGGTTAGCTTTGGCAAAGTCCGGAGCTAAACCGCAATGGTTCTGTTTTTACCATGTAAATGTTTCGAACTTGCTTTACATCTATGGAAAGTTTGCCTAGTATTCTTTTACTAAGCTTTTAAAGTGTTATGGCTGTTTACGGTGGTTAACATTTTGCTATGTGAGGTGTTCACGTAAGGTGTTGTGGTTTTTGGAACTAACGTGAGTCAAGTCGCGGACTTGTGATCGAAAGTATTGGTTGTTTATTCATGTGCAGATGTTGCTTGAGTTCAAGATATGACTGGTAACAGGATCCATTGAACTAGTCTTAGAGAGAAGATGAGGTTCAACAACCAAGTTCGGGAGGAATTGTGGTTGAGTTGATCGGGAGGTCGCGCAACATGTTTGGATCAAGAACAATGCATATGAAGGTATTGTGGACGTCGTTGAAAGGTGTTTGCACGTGTGCAAGGAGTACATGTACGTGTCTACATTGTTCCAAAGCGTGGTGAAGAGATATGGAAGTGGAGATATGGTTGAAAAGGTTCAACCGGCTGGATTTTGTGCTCAGGCTGCGGCTGAGGCGGTTATGGTTTGTTTATGGAAAGTTTCGAGTTGGTTATAATAGAATTTCGTGTTAGGCATAAAGTAGAGTTGTTTTAGGAATGTTTGGGACGTTCCTAAGGTGTTTGGAAGTCTTAAGATTGCTTCTATCTACGTATAGAAGAGTCTTGAGCAGTATTGGAAAGTTACAGTTTGAATCCAAGTAGGAGTAGGAGTCCTAGTTTGAATTGGGTTGGCCTTAGGGCTGGTTATATAAGGAAGGGAGGCCAAGGCTCGTGGTGTGCACGACTTTGGGATGTTCCTTTTATGTTTTGATCAATAAAATTTGTAATTTAGAGGAGCTTTTGTGCCTTGTTCGTCCGACTTGTTTTTGTCATGTCTTTCTCGTCGAGTTTCTGGACAGCACGACAGTGCCTCTGTGTTTTGATCATAACTCGAGTTTTACGGTCATTGGATTTGTAGTTTCTGATCTACACGAGTTTCTTTGGAGTGTTGCAGATCTGGTTTTTACTCGAGTAGAACACATTGACTCTCATTTGATCTTTCGATCATAACTTGAGTTATTTTTTACGGATTTTCGTGATTCTTGTTGTCGTGTCTTTGTGACTTGATTCTCAATAATATATACCACTTTTGTCACGGTTGAACATGTTTAGTTCAGTCGCATACACGGTTTCTTTAACAGATCGATTTTTCTGCCGATGAGGTTTTTGTTGCTTCCGCCAAAAAGCTTAAATCTACCATTCACCCCCCTCCGGTAGCTTTTCACGTGCTCTTCGATGCTACAAAGCTACATGTCATACTTTTCCCGCACTTGTTGAGTAAGACATGTACTCACCCTTGTGTTCCCACATATACATCAGCAACAGGAGAAGAGTACTTCGAGGAACAAGTGGAGTACTAGGCATGCGCACTACCGTCAACATGCCTGTGGAGTTGAAGTTGGAGCCTACTGTTTCAGTCATTTTCCGCTGTCGTTTAAAATCTTCCACTACAAGAATAAGTTAGATATTCATGAGTGATACATTGAATCAATGTAATAAAGTACTTAAACATTATTCGTACGTTGTTATATTCTGAATTTCAGTTTGTGTAATACATGTGTATGTGTGATGAACATCCTGGGCACACATATGCATTCACTTGGTTCATTGTCGGAATCGGGTGTCACAGGAAGGTATATCTATGATCATACACATCCAAATGTTCCTATTTTACGTGGTTAATTCTGTTGTGTGCTAGCCAGTAGCATCCCGCATATTCCCCTTTAGTGGCATCAGAGGCGTGCTTGCGATGTTTTTGGTCTAGATTAGAATTGTGTGTTTACTTGTAGAACGGATCATTTTTATGTATAGCATTACGCGTAATCAAAGTATTTTATCTTTATGACTGCCTAAATGTTATATTTACGTATAGCATTACGCGTAAATCAGTGTTTTATTCCGTTCTTGTCTCCTCATTAAGTGACTAGCTAAATGGTTATCTTTATGACGGCGCGTAAGCGTTACGCGGCTGACCACGAGCTTGCGAGTGCGTTGAGTAAATTAGTCTGATGCACGGCGTTAACTGCTATATCATTTGAAACACCATGACTGTTAGCGTGTAACAGCATGTGAGCAGTCTGTTCTATCCGTCACTGGCTGACGGGGATAAACGAGTGTTTTGCGAAAATACCTGTCACTTGCATTCTGTAGAAACGTATAACTTGTTTTTGCAGAGAATGATATGACATTATGGCCTTAAAATCATGTGAGATGATCTGTGTAATTATTTGTGTGTCCTGCGTGAAACAAGTTAATTACAGTTGGGTTGAGGTTATCCGCATATTGTACTCGGCCTGCATGGCAGTTTGTGGAGTGCCCATGTGATGTGATTTTATTTATTTTAGTTGCTATTAGTGTGTAATAGCCTATTAAATTATGTAATTCATCGACATGAGGCGAGCGCGAGACGCCACGACTACTACCAGAGGGACGAGCGGACATCTAAGGAGTAGACGACTATGTTGCGGATGCCTTCATGTGCTGATTTTCATTGGACGAAGGCAGGCATGCTATCACAACGAACAGTCCATGCAAAAAATTATTTATGATATTCATATTTATGCACTGCATGTGATGAATGTGAAAAATCTCTCGTGAAAAATTAGGTTTTTGATACCCTTTCAATAGTTGCACCTATTGGGTCATGTTAGTTGATGATGGATCCGCAAAGCAAGATGTCATTTTCTACATTGGTTTGCTTAATGGAGCTATTGAGACAGACTTGGACTCAGGGGCATAAACGTTGGGAGTCGGGATATAGAATGTCACCCAACAAATGAGAGTCACATAGAATGTGATTGACAAAGGGTGCCTACCTTATTGGCTATGATGTCAGTGGTGATGCCAAAGCTCACTAGTTTCACAGAAAATGTTGGATCTCGTCCCACTATGCAACACCGGCGGGACGTTAGTAAAACATAGTGGGGTTACTTTCATATGTGGCCTAAATGACAATTCTACATGTATGTAGGATTTGGGTCATTATCGCGTATTCTCTTAGCATTTACATTATTGATTTCAGATCTCTTCAGATCAAGAACATAAAGCCCGTTCACAACGAGGCGACGATCATAATACATCCCATTCATAAAAATAGAACAACATTACTGCGATCTGATCGCGGTGGAGAATATTTGAGCCATGAGTTTAGCGATCATCTAAAAGTTGTGGAATTGTTCCACAACTTACTCCACCTTGAACACCATAGTGGAATGGTATGTTTGAGCGGAGAAGCCAAACCCTGTTGGACATATTGAGGTCGATGATGAGTCATGTAAATCTTCCATTTACTTTTGGGGTTATGCACTAGAGACAGCTGCGTTCACACTAAACCGTGTTCCATCTATATCCATGGAGAGAACGCCATATGATATATGGACTATGAAGCAACCCAGTTTGCCATTCTTAAAGATTTGGGGTTGAGATGCTTATGTGAAGCGCTTGACACCAACTAAGTTTAAGCCTAGATCTGATAAGTGTGTCTTTGTGAGGTATCCAAGAGAAACTAAAGGATACTATTTTTATAATCAACAAGAGAACAAAGTGTTTGTTGCTTGAAATGCGGTGTTTCTTGAGAAAGAATTACTCTTGAAAGAAGTCGGTGGGAGCACAGTGCAACTCGAAGAATTTTGAGAAACACGTGAAGATGTTCCAATCTTCACTAATGAGGCACAACATGATGAGCCGGTAATAGTCACTGATCAAAATGTTGAACGTCAAACATGAAGATCAATACGGCCTCGTCGTCCAACAGTGAAGTACACGTTACTAAACACAGGACAACGTGACATATTGTTGTTGGACAATAATGAGTAGAGCACTTATATGGAGGCAATGATGGGACGAGAATGTGAGAGATGGCTTGTGGCCATGCAATCCGAATTGGAATCCATGAAAGAAAATCAGGTTAGATCTGATTGATCCACCCAATGGTGTGAGACCAATTGAGTGTAAATAGATTTTCAAGAAAATGATAGATGCTTATGGAAAGGTTCACATCTATAAAGCACGACTAGTAGCGAAAGGTTTCCGTCAAATTCAAGGTGTTTATGACAAAAACATTTTTGCCTGTCGCAATGTTGAAGTCTCTTTGGATCGTTCTAGCAATTACCACGTACTATGATTATGAAATATGTCAAATGGACGTCAAAACGGCTTTCCTTACGGAACGTAAGTGAGGATGTGTATATGCACAACTTGAAGGTTTTGTTGACCAACAAAATGCTAGAAAAGTATGTAGACTGAAGTCTATATATACGGGCTAAAACAAACATCTCAAAGTCCGAATCTTTGTTTTGATGAGGTAGTCAAATTGTTTGTCTACTTGAAAAATGTAGAAGAGCCTTGTGTGTACAAGAAGGCTAGTGGGAGCGCACTCATATTTCTGATCTTGTATGTGGATGGCATACTTCTGATCCGGAATGATATCCTGTTTATGGAGGATGTAAAGGCTTCACTGAGAAAAAGTTTCTCCATGAAGGACCTTGGAGAGGTATCCTACATTCTGGGCATAAAGATCTATAGAGATAGATCTAAACGTTTAATTGGATTAAGCCAAAGTATGTACATTGACAAAGGTGTTTAATAGGTTCAACATGAATGACTCCAAGAAAGGATTCATACCTATGTCACATGGCATATCCTTGAGCAAGAATCAGTGTGTCGTATCACCTGTTGAGCAAGAAAGGATGAGTAGAATCCCATACGCTTTGACTATTGAATCTATCATGTAGACCATGTTGTGTACACGCCATGATGTCTCGTACGCTCTAAGTGTTACGAGCAGGCACAAATCAAACCCAGGTGATGGTCGCTGGGTAGCAGTTAAGAACATCCTTAAGTACTTGCGAACAACTAAGGATATGTTCCTAGTCTATGGAGGTTCAGAAGAGCTCGTTGTAAATGGTTACACCGATGCTAGTTTCCAAGCCGATAAGGATGATAGCAAATCACAGTTGGGATTTTTCTCAACGGTGGGGCAGTGAGCTGGAAGAGTTCTAAGCAAGAGATGGTCACGGACTCAGCAACAGAAGTTTAGTACATTGCAGCCCCAGACGCTGCAAAGGAAGTTGTATGGATCAGAAAATTTGTTTCTAAACTAGGCGTAGTCCCTAGCTGCTCCAGTCCGATTGACCTCTATTGTGATAATAGTGGTGCAATCGCACAAGCAAAGGAGTTGAGGCCGCACCAAAAGTCTAAACACATACTACGGCGCTATCACATGATTCAAGATATCAGAGATTGAGGTGATGTGAAGATATGGAAAGTGCACACCGACCTAAACATAGCAGATCCGTTGACCAAGCCACTTCCACAAGCAAAGCATGAAGCACACACAAGATCAATGGGCATAGGACGGTGGATTGATTAGTGTGATTGGGAGCTTATGATGATGTGTTACCTTATTGGTAGTCATAGGATGATGACATCATGTCAACATTTGTGACCTGCATGTTTAGTGATATGTTTCATGACTGTCATTTCGTGTAGTGATGAATATGTGATTTGTTAGTGAAAATACACGATATAAAGTGACATTGTGCTAAATGTGATCCTCAGCTTCTATCCATCATGTGGAACTGTGACGTAGAGATAAGCTGGTGCGTGTGTTGGGTGGATGATCATGTTTCACAAATAATAGCAATATGAGATATTGCATTAAAAATGCAGGCACGTGTTAGGAACACGGGGCTGGATCTGACCCACTATGAGACACCGCGAATACACAATGCTGTCGGTGGTCTTGGAATAACACGCATACTTGTGTCCTCTAACCTGATATTGGCGAAGAGTCCCGGATTGCGTAAATCATACTTTGGGGCTGCCAAACGCTACTCCATAACTGGATAGTTATTAATGTAGCTTTCAGGTATAACTGTAGAAAGTCGCTGGGTGTGTCAAGTCAAGATGGAATCTGCCCCTCTCTTATTAGAGCGACTCCTCGGAGCCCTCTCGATGTGTTTGGAATTAAAGGCATGACCATGGCTCGATTAAAGGTTAATCGACAAAATATTCCATGCACGGGGCGAGATAAGGCTAAGTTGACAAGGGTAACACTTCACTCGCTTGTACTTGGCTAGATGTCATGTGGCAGAACAACATAGTATATGCAAGTGTTACAGTTTATGCAAGATATGATCTTTGTGAACCTTCAGAAGTTAGTAAGCCTTGCTAGATGCCAATGCTGATTATTGATCAGAAATGGTTTTTGAGTCATGGCTATTGGTTGCATGAACCTACGAGGCCACACACTTAATGAAAGACAATCAAGGAGTTAACTGGATCAATTAGATTTGGTCCAGGAAGTGGGAGCTTTCAAACACATAGTTCAACTCTAGTGCAAGTGGGAGATTGTTAGGTCCGCCCAAGAAGTTGGACAAAGGCACATGTGGGAAGGCCCATTATTTACTCTGTAAATAATAGATGGTCGCCCCCTAACCCAAATTCAAAGAGAGCCTCCATCACAGCAGCCGCCGCACACAAGCTGCTACCCCTCACGCTTGAGACGCGTGAGATTGCTGCTGCAAGGAGGATTTGCTCCACTTCTCCCACATCAAAGGTTGATCGCAGAATTCGCATCCGCACCATGAAATGCTAGCATATTCCAGTGCGGGTTTTCTCTTTCCATACGTGTGGACGTTCGTAGAGGTGCTGCTGCGTTACGCACTTCGTCAGGCCGGACGACTACCTCCCCATCAACTATGAGTCTTCCACCGCACCGCTCGACGGAAAGGTATATCTATTTTACGCGATTAATTTTGTTGTGTGCTAGCGAGTATCATCTCGTGTATTCCCTTTATGTATTCCTCGAGTTCAACCATACGACTCCCGCACTCATGTCGCCGTTCCCGCCCTCAATGCATGCAATCACCACCACTTTCTACTCATGCGAAGGGCTCCATCACGCTTAGACCTGCACCATTGAGTTGTCCTAGACCTTGTCGACTTGACATCAAGCTCCATGAAAACATACCATGCACGATGAACCTCTCCGCAACGAGCCTAGTACGTCGTCATAGCATTCCCACATTCGCCAACGAGTCATATTACCATCTACACGTCATGAACCCCGTCCCAGTTGTCTCCACCATCACTTGACCCCACGGTGAGATTTTCTGTGGGGACCGGGTCCACACATTCCAGGATCGCAGAGGGTGATGCCGTGCGATGCGGCACACCAGCACACACGAAAAGAATACGAGAAACATACAAACTTTTATTGATATAACACAGCAGAAGTCTTTTACAAAACCTAATATACAGCGGAAGTTATATTCTTAGCTAAACTCTCAGCCTATCTATGCAAAAGTGTAGTTGTCCAGCCCGGGGACGCCACACACTAGCAGCATACATCCGGAGATCACAGCGTAGTGCAGGGCTCCCACTCGGTCGTGTACCCCGACGGGACATTGCCTCGTCCTCGGACCCTTCTTCATATCTCTCACCTGCAACGACTTAATATAGCAACCGTGAGCACGATGGCTCAGCAAGACTTATCCAACACCCTAAATATAAAACTCTATATGCAGCGATACTTAAGATAGGAGATGATTATGCAATAAAGAACTCGCCTACATGTTGATCCTTATTTTCATGATTATTAGCAGCAGATTAAGATTTCATAAATAGTAATTTTAGTGAGCACAATCTATAGCAATCATGGTCGCAACACAATAATAATTCAATGCATCATATTCTTCTGGCCTCTTTTATATTTACTACATCATAACGCAGTGAACAAGCGGTGCTCAAATAACCGCGAGGGACGGTGATTGCAATCAATAGACACCCGGATAACACGTCACATACACTCATTTTGGAAATGTAGTGAATCACACTTTCCTACTCTGTTGTATGCAACAACCTTTCAAAGGAAACCCAAATACCGAACCGGTCCTTCTGTAACGGGCAGGAGGTCCACACCCATAGTGTGTATGTGCCCGCTGGCAGATTTACACCTTGCTACCCTCAACCCACTCCTATAAAACGGTAGGTCGGCATCCAAGTTAACCAATTACATCGGTTTCCTGGTTCCCATAATAGCTAGTATGCGTCTGGCACTGTTCAAACTTGTCCAGCAGGGCCGCACACGGATCGGTCCTCAACCAACACCAGAAGGATACGCACACGAGGCCTCGTCTCACTGCATCCTATCCCCCAGGTGGGTCTCAACTTCTTGCTCATAAACCATTATTTGATCCACTCGATCCCATGTGATAAAATCCTATCTCACGAGTAGATTCCAACTATTCGACTTCTACCTAAATCCTAACACATTAGCAGGGCATTTTCTACTCCTCTAGCTGTAGGCTACCAAATATTTCATAGTATTTGAGGGTCATGCAATTGGGGATTCAATCACTCTAATGCAAACATCTCATCCTAGAGATAAATGATACAAATCAAAACTTCGCAAAAGTAATTAAATGTAAACCGGGGCTTGCCTGGTTGCGAGTCAAAGGGAAAATTAGCTTCTGTAGGAATGGTGTCCAAGGCCTCGGGAGCTTCCTCGATCTCGGTTACTATATGATATGCAACAAAATATATATATGAGTGATATTTAATTTATAAGAAACAACTTCTACTTATAGTTACTGCTACTAATGATTCTTAATTGGGTTTGGTATTTCTACATGAGAGACTAGATGTCATGAGGAGGATCTGAGCCAAAAATGAGAAATGTACATGGAAGCTTGTTGGTTCTAACCCTCCAACAAGAAATTGGCTTCTCTGAATTTTGATCCTAAATATGTAGCTTTGACATAGCTAGCAGTGGAAGATCTAATTAGAGGAGGTCTCCCTGGTTCTAGCAAAATTTATTTCATAATTTTCTGAGTTGTCTACAGGGAGAAATGGATTTTTCAAGTTGGTGAGAAATTCTGAAATTGGTTCTGTTTATTTTTGAAATTTCAATGAACACTGAAAATTGGAAGACTATTTGGCCTAGTAAATGGAGTCCAATGCCACTCAAATTTTTACAGGAGATTACTAGATTTTTGAAGGATCTTCTGGCCAAAATTGAGCAATTTCCATAACAGGGATCTCCTGGAATAAATTCCCAAATATTTAATTTTGAAGAATTTTGGAGGAAATTCCAGGGATTTTCATACCAATTTCTTTGCGTCACTGCAAAGTACTGGTTGAGAGGAATTCAACAAAATTTGTTTCACAAATTTTGGACAATCCTACTGAAAGTTATGGGGTTTCAAAGTTCAGCCCAAATCTGAAATTCGAGAGAAATTTAAATCTCCGAACACGGGCCCACTGTTTGAATCGGGCCAGTGAGATAGCAGACACACAGGAGCCCACGGGGTTTTGCCCGTGGAGCCGCACCCATTCCCGGCTGCAACCCGATCCCCATGAGGGAATTAGAGGGTGACATGTGGGACTGGCCCCCCTTCGTCTACCTCCCGCCCGGGCGGTGCCCCTCGTCGGCGCCGCGGTGGCACCTCGCTGGAACCACATTCCCGGTCGATCGGGTCCATGAAACTCACCACCTGTGAGTTTTTCACCACGCTGAACACGATGGTGGGGTCAGTTAGGTGTGGCAGTGGCCGGAACAGTGCGTGCGCCGGCAACCATGTCAAACTCAACTTCGGCGACCTTGTACTCACTCGGGGTTGATCATTCGAGATAGGGTTTGCTCCAAAAGCACCAGTGATGCATGGCCGACCTCGACCTGCATCTAATCCTCCGTGAAAACCACCCGAGATGGGACCTCTCCGGTGACCCGAGCCCGCAAAATGGCGACGGCGATAAAAACTCGGTTTTTGGCACCTCTACGTGATCATTTGGACAGCTAGGTCTTCGGAGAAATTCTTAACAGTGTGGGAGAGCTATCCTAGGCTCAGCTACCATGGAGCTACTCAGATCACGATGAATTTCTCCAATGATCTCTTGTGTTCTAAAGAACCGCCAAAACTAGACTTGGAAATTCGTCGCCTAGGGTGCAAGAAGCTAGGAGCTGGCGCAGGGAGAGCAACTAAACTGGGCTACCAACCTCTCGGCATTGTTGTTTGGTCGGGAGAGGCTGTGAATCATCGGGTCAACGGTGAGCCAAGGAGGCATCGTACTTCGGACCACCAAAAGAGGTTTCGCTGCGACCGAGCTCTTGCAAGCCGGAGGTCGATCGTTCTCGCGTTGGGGACGTCGAGGACGAGCTCACGACTCCGTTTTTCTGCTCATCGGGGTTTGGTACGGCTGAAATCACCGGTTCACAGTTGAGATCAGAGGCGGCGCGAGTGTGTCGCCGGTGGATGCTCTTTCTCTCGTGCGCTCGGTGCTCAGCGGCGCGGTGAAGCGATGAACGAGTAAGGTGGAGTGTCCGGTGCTCTCAGGTGTGGCTTAAGACATGGAGGAGGCACGGTGTGAGGTGGAGGGCACGTTGGCAGCGTTTCTTTGGCTATCCGCGCCAAGCAGCTCGGTGGCGCGGCAGGAGAAAATTGGGAAACCGACTGTTCTCTATTGTGGCTGACTGATGGGTCCCACTCCCTCCACTTTTAATTCAATTTTTCACTGATCTTTTTACCTCAGCTAGTCACAATTAAAAGCCATACTTCCACACCAAGTCATGGATTCAAATTTGAATCCAGCTGAATTCACTTTTGGTTGTGGAATTTAAATGACATTTAGATATTTAAATTTGAATTAGGATTTGAATCCCTCCCCTTTTATTGATTCAAATCCATAGCAAACCAAGCCCAAATAAACTGAATTTTGGCCGGGGTGCTATTTCAAATGTGTCAAACACATTGGTGGAATCCAATTTGCAATTTGATAAAATTTGAGGCAATTTCAGATTTGAATTTTCCCTAGTATCATATGTGTATGGCTAGTGGCAAGAGAGTTTAAAAATTTGAATTTCCTCCATATTTTTGGTACTAAACCAACCATGTAAACTGGGCTTTCACATTTTCTCATGAGCTCCTCTTTGTGTTGCACTAAATTCCAATGAGGTCTGAGCACCAAAGCGTGATTTAGCCGACTACGGCGAGCGCACCCATGGCACTGCCACCTAGCTCGTCGAAGTTCATTGAACTCTGGTTGGGTTGTTAGGAATAATATTGTTGTTTGTACGAGTAATAATTAGATTAGTGTGCGCTAAAGTTAGTGCAGGCGGTCCCACAAGTTGAGCGGGCGACTCGGCCGTGCAACGCATGTGGGAGGCTGGTACCGAGGGGCTGAGTAGGCGACCTGCGCTCAGGGCTCGAGCCTGGTTGCTAGTCACGGGAAGTGATGCAGCTGGCGGCGGAACCGAGAAATTGGAGCGTTGGCTGAGTGGGCAAGGCTCCAAGTGCTTGAGTGCATGCCTGAGGCTCAGCTGCAACACGAAGTGATGAGTGAAACAAGATGGCTGCAGCAGTGCTAGAGGTCAGAGCCTAAGGTTCTATGTCCGACTGGTCACAGGTGGAGTACTGCTGCATGTGCAACTGAGTTTATTAGCTGACCTGTTTGTGTGACTGCATGCATGGTTTATCGTGCGGCCAGCTACATGCACGCAGGTATTCAGGGGAGACCAGTTCATACACAGCGCAGCGGCTGTCCAGAATATGTGGATCACGTGAGAGGATTGGGATGAAGATCGTGACTCAAAGGTCTGCCGCCGCTGCCTATAAAATGACTTGTACCATTGTGCGTGTTAAGTACCGGTGAAGTGCCAATAAGTAAAGTGCCAAGTGAAGGCCAGGGTGTATGTGAGTGCAGTGTGTGCTTGTGTGAGCGGTGTGCGTATGTGTGAGCCAAGTGATTTCAGTGATTAGTGTTTCAATGTATTGCCCTTGTGTGTTGCGTGCAATAAAGTGAGAGCTGGGCTAACAATTGGTATCAGGGTCATAAGTGAGTGTTGCAGACATGTCCGCCGAAGGTTCGAGAGTCTACACCCTGCCGAGTCACCGTATTGGCAGCAACAACAGCGGAGACAACAGCCATGAGACAGTTGTGAAGGAGGTGTGGTGACATTACGTTACCCTATGCTTTTGGAAAACAACTACGGCGTGTGGGCGGTGAAGCTAAAAATCTTCCTGCGTGCCCAATGTGTGTGGGTGGCTATGGAGGGCAAGCAAGGTGTCGACGAGAGAATGGATCAAATGCATGGCTCTCGCCGCCATTGTCCAAGCTGTGCCAGATGGCTTAGTGATGGCCATATCTGAGGAGACACCGAAGCAAGCGTGGGATGCGCTAAAGGAAATGCGCGTCGGTGAAGATCATGTCAAGAAGGCTACGTACAAACTCTCAAGAGAGAGCTTGATAGTATTTACTTGGGTGATTCTGAAAATTTTAATGAGTTTTTCTTGAAGGTGACCACTGTCGTGAACGCGATACATGCTCTCAGCACAAAAGTGGAGGAGGCAAGCGGTTGTCGAGAAGCTCCTGCGTCTCGTCCCTGACAAGTTCCTACCCATTGTGAGCACCATAGAGCAATGGGAGGATGTAGTAGAAATATGGGTGGCTGAAGTTGTCGGGCGCCTATGAACGTTCGAGGAGTCTTCCAAGTGGCGACAACACGACGGTGATGTGGAGAAGCTGCTGGTGGCGAACGTGGCGTCACCGAGGAATTGGAGCGTTGGCTGAGTGGGCAAGTCTCCAAGTGCTTGAGTGCATGCCTGAGGGTCAGCTGCAACATGACGTGATGAGTGAAACAAGACGGCTGCAGCAGTGCTAGAGTTTAGAGCCTAAGGCTGTATGTCCGGCTAGTCACAGATGGAGTACTGCTGCATGTACGCAACTAAGTTTATCAGCTGAACTGTTCGTGTGACTGCATGCATGATCTATCGTGTGGCCAGCTACATGCATGCATGTATTCAGGGGAGACTGGTTTGTACGCGGAGTAACGGCCAGCCAGAATATGTAGATCACGCGAGAGGATTGGGATGATCGTGACTCAAAGGTCTACCGCCTGTTCCTATAAAATGACCTGTACCACACACGCCACACACCACTGCAGCAAACCTGTGTCAGAAGAGGAGTATTGTGTGCTGCTAAAACACTGCACAGCTTTTCTTTTGTTTGTTACTGATTTATTCCTAACCTTGAGTCATCCAAGCCTTGATTGTTGATCTGGATCATTTATCAACGACAGCTGGTGGTTTGATGGTGTTGGGTTCGGTCGAAAGAGAGTGTAAGTAGGCGGCGGGAGAGGGGAGAGGAGTGCGCTTCAGCCTAGGCTAAGGTTTAAGAGCACAAAATGGTTAAAGGAACTTTGGTTAGGTATTTTTGGAACATTTTGATATATTGAAAACAATAGGAAATA
Organism: Neostapfia colusana; assembly: GCA_030760725.1. NCBI lineage: Eukaryota > Viridiplantae > Streptophyta > Magnoliopsida > Poales > Poaceae > Neostapfia > Neostapfia colusana. The sequence goes on along the minus strand of JASWHV010000010.1, from coordinate 52,384,201 downwards.
TGAAGAATAATGGAAGCCAAGGTTTAAAAGCTTATGTTATGAGAAGCTTTGTATTACATGTGAGAATGGTTCATAGAAATGTTTATGGTTAGGAACTGTTGGAATTTGGGCTAGGCCCATTAAAAAATTCTAAAATAATTTCAAATAATCTCAAAGGCCCATTAGTGCAAGAGAGAGTGGTGCTAATTATTTAGTCCCACGTGGGAAGTTGAAGGGGTGGAACTCCCATATATAAAGGAGGTTGTTTTATTCCACTCCTTGAGTGAGTGAGAAGAGGAAAGGTACACGCGCGCTCCTCCTCCTCCTCACCAGGCCTCGTCTTGCACGAGCGCTCGCGTGTGTTCATGTGAATTTGATCCTCGAGTTGCGCCTAGTTTTTATTTTTGCTTTAGAAAATTGAGTTGGGCTTCCAAGCTTTTAGGCTTCCGAATTTTGCGCTTTTGAGTTGGGCCGAGTCCAAGTTGGAGACGGACGAGTCTATAACTATCGAGTCGATCCAGATCGTAGCCCAAGCCGCCTCTCTAGGACTCTATAAATAGTGGACATGCAGGGCACGGTTGGGTATCCATCTATTCCATGTTCTGTTCCTTGCGCTGTCATCGTAGTCTACTCCCATCCCGAATGCCGGCGTGCACCGACGATCTGGAGAGCAGGTCTCCGAAACCTCTCGCCCTTGCGATACTGCACCGAGATAGGGCGAATAAGGTTTTTAGGACTCATCACGCCTACGGCTACAGTTTCAGCGGTTTCTCCAACTACAGATCGGTAAGTACGATTTGCTCGTCCAAGTCCCCTGCTGGTGTTTATTGTTGTTGTTTTTCGTGAATCTTTTTTTAGAATTATTTAGTAAATTGCCATTATCATCTAACAATTCAAAAACCTTATTTAGGTAATTTTTCTAAGTTGAACATGATGACTTTAGCCGATGCACTAAGGCTAGAGAAATTCTCTGGCATGCACTTCAAGAGGTGGCAAGTTAAGGCCACGCTCTGGCTTAAATCGCTTAAGATCTTCTGGGTAACTAAGGGCATGCCTCAAGGTCCTTTGTCTATTGAAGAACATATGAAGCTCGAGGAAGCCAATTCTGCCGTGCGAGGATGCATCTTAAGTGTTCTTGACAACAAACTATGTGATATTTATTTAACAGTCATAGATGGGAAAGAGCTTCGGGATGCACTTAACGCTAAGTATGGCATAGATGATGCAGGCGGTGAACTGTATTTCATATAGATTTTTGTGACTACAGGATGGTTAAAGACCGTGCTGTAGTTAAACAAGCTCATGAGATACAGTGTCTCGCGAGAGAGCTCAATCTCCTCAAGTGTCCATTACCTGACAAATTTGTGGCTGGTTGCATTATTGTAAAGTTGCCTCCTTCATGGAGGAATTTTGCCACAGCTCTCAAACATAGAGACAGGAAATATCAGTTGAAAACCTGATAGCATCTCTTGATGTTGAGGAGAAGGCTTAGGCTAAGGACACTACTGAGAAAGCAGGAGAGGGTCAATCTAGCGCCAATGCAAATATGGTGCAGAAATCCAATGTCAAAAATAAAGGGAATAACAGATCTTAATTCAAGCCAAATAAAACTACTGCTTTCAAGAAGAAGAAGAAGTCAAACAAAGCCAATGAGGGCTGCTATACCTGTGATGAGCATGGACATTTTTCAAGGACTTTCCTGATAGGGCAGACCGTAGAAGGAAAAAGAATGTCAACATCGTGATGTCTAGCAATGTGGATGGCTACGGTAGCTCATTTACTATGCTTTTTGTTCCTCAAACACCATCTTGGTGGTTTGATACGGGTGATAATGTTCATGTATGTTCCTGACATAACTATGTTTACTTCTTATCAATTCATCCTGGATTCCTGCGTCCTGTTAGAAAACAATGCACTTTATAAATAAAATTAATTCCTAAACTTGTAATCATACGCATGATGAGTAATCCACAAGACATAAGCAGTGACATGCATGTAAACAGATTATGTTTATCATATTCATGCGTAAGAAACTCATCTTTACTTATAGTGATGATGTCTCCATCCTAAAAATCGATGAGTCGAGTGTGTGAAAAAGACTGTAGAGGAAGCAAATCTTCTCTCGAGCAGTCACGAGAATGCTATCCAAAAACCTGATTCGCCTCAACCTGTGCAGATTCTTCAGCGAGGCGTGGTTTCGGAGACACTGCTCTCCCGCTCACTGGTGACATGCCGGTGAGTGGGATGGAAAGGCTTTATGTTAGCGCACAACAACGTGGATCAGAGTGCAGTCGCTGATTTTTCCAGAACGGAGTGAAGTTCTGCCATTCTGAACATGTATACAGGTCCTTTATATAGCAGCAACAATACTAGTAACTGACAATAATTAGTCTCAATTATGCAGCATATTTCAGCTCATGTAATTAAATGTAATGAAGCACCAGTAACTGAAATATTTTTAGCAGCTGTAACTGAAACATAATTGGGATTAATGCCATTTTATAGCTTTTGGAATTCAATAGAGAATTATTGGGCCTAAAACCAAAATATTCCAACAATCCCCATCAAATTCCAAAAACACCACATACACGACTTCTCGTATGTCCATGATGTTGTTTGATATACCAGTTTAATGATGGAGACCTGTTAGGTTGAACATCCATCTTGATCTAAGAAAGAAATTTGCCAACTCACAGCTACACAATGGACTATGCCTTGAATTGGTAGTTTTGTGTGACATGGTTTCATTCAAAGATCAAACTGATACTTGGCTCCTATTGAGCCAATCCTCGGATGGAGCTTATAAGTCATACTCTCGTGTCTCATTCATGAGCTTCTTAGAGAGTTCCCAAATCTCACAGACCGCGACCAACAGTCAGCTCATATAGGTGTGTCCGTACAAGAACTGTAGGATAGTATCTCGCATTGTAGCCTCCAAACACATTAAGACTTCAAGTCAGCCTTCCTTACAGAATGGAGAGTATTGCATCTTCACAAGAGAAGGTACCATATAGTTATGTACTCTTCTAGTTATACATACAACTTGTTCTTCCCAAAACCTAATTCACGGGATCTTCGATCACATAGGTTCGGGTTACCATTGTGTATAACTCACGTGGGCCTCAATCCCGTCTCCTTTGATGCACTATCTATCATATTTCTTGATAGACCTTTGTAAAGGGATCTGCCAGATTCTTAGCCGTTTGAATATAGTCAATTGCTATCACTCTAGAGTTTCTCAATTTTATAACATATTTTAATATTCTTTTCACATGTCTTGAGGATCTCATATTATCTTTTGTACTTGACACCTTCGCAAAAACTGTTTGATTTTCACAGTACATAAGGATTGGAGGTATTGGATTTTCCACCACTGGTAAATCCATCAAGAGTTCCTTTAGCCACTCTGCTTCTACGGAGGCTGTATCTAATGTTGTAAGCTTTGCTTCCATAGTTGACCTCGTCAAAATAGTCTGTTTACAAGATCTCCATGAAACAGTTACTCCTCCAAGAGTAAAGACATAACCACTTGTTGCCTTTATGTCATCAGCATCAGAAATCCAATTGGAATCACTATAACCCTCCAAAACATTGGGGTCTCCTGTATAGTGAAGTCCATAACACATTGTACCACACAAGTAGCATAACTCGTTCAAGCGCGCGCCAATGATCATCTCCTGGGTTAGCAGTAAATGTCCTCAATTTGCTAACCGCAAAGGAAATGCCAGGTCGAGTAGCACCAGCTAGGTACATGAGTGAAAAATTATCTGAGAATATCTCAGTTGGTCTCTTCCTAGTCTTTTATTCTTTCGAAGAATTATACTAGGATCATATGGTGTTGGTGAAGGCTTGTTGTCCAAATAGACAAAATGGCTCAAGACCTTCTCAACATAATGAGATTGCAAGAGAGTAATCGCATTCTCCTTTTTTATCAGCTTGATGTTTAAGATAACATCAGCCTCACCTAGATCTTTCATATCAAAATTTTGGAACAGGAAAGATTTTAGCTCATTTATCACATTAATATAGTTCCAAAAATTAATATATCATCAAGATATAAGCACATGATCACTCCTCTACCCCCACCATATCGATAATATACATATTTATCAGCCTCATTGACAACAAAGCTTGCTTGTGTCATGGTACTATCAAACTTTTCATGCCACTGCTTTGGTGCTTGTTTAAGACCATATAGAGATTTCATTAACTTACACACCTTATTCTCTTAACCGGGTATCTCAAATTCTTCTGGCTGATCCATATATATCTCCTCATCCAACTCTCCATTAAGGAAAGTCATCTTCACATCCATTTGATGAATTAGAAGACCGTGTGTGGCAGCCAAAGATAGGAGTACTCGAATCGTTGTCATTCTAGCAACGGGTGAGTAAGTATTGAAGAAATTTCCTCCTTCTTTTCTGCATAACCTTTCGCCAGAAATCTGGCCTTGTACTTCTCAATCGTACCATCAGGCCTAAGCTTTTTCTTGAACACCCACTTACACCCAACCATCTTACAACTGAATGGACGATCCAGTACATCCCAGGTTCCGTTAGTCATGATGGATTCCATCTCGCTACGGACTGCTTCCTTCCAATCGTCTACATCAGAGATGCAAACGCCTCTAGGATGGATCTGGGTGTATCATCCACAAGATAAACAATGAAATCATCACCAAAAAAATTTGGAATCCTTTGTCTCTTGCTCATTCTATGAGCTCTTTCATTGCTTTCTCCATCATATGGCTGTAATTAATTTTCTGATGGTGTAAAATGAGGTTGTTCTAAGGTTTCGAATGAAGGATAATTTGTGTCATGTGTATGACCATATGAGCTACGTTTATCATTCATAGGAAAAAATACTTTCAAAAAATGTGGCATCTCTGGATTCAACTATTGTGTCAACAAGTACAAGAGGTGAATCGGATCTGATTACTAGAAATCTATAAGCACGACTATTCGAGGAATAGCCAATAAATATGCAATGAACAGTATTAGCTCCGAGTTTACGCTTTTTGACTATTGAAATATTTACCATAGCCAAACACCTCCATGTGTGCAAGTAATAAAGAGATGGATTTCTTCTTTTCCAGCCTTCATGTGGAGTCTTCTCACTAATTTTTAGTACGAACTCTATTTAGTACATGGTTTGCAGTTAGAACTGTCTCCCCCCACCATTCCTTAGAAAAACCTGCAGTATCTAACATGGCATTTACCAGGTCTGTTAGAGTGCGGTTTTTCCTCTCGGCAACCCCATTTGATTGGAGTGAGTAGGGAGGTGTCCTTTCAAGTACGACTCCATTCTCGACACAAAATTAGGTGAACTCATTTGAGAAATACTCTCCCCCATGATCAGATCTAATTCTCTTGATCTTTCTTTCTAGTTGATTCTCAACCTCAGCCTTATAGACTTTAAAGTAATATAATACCTCACCCTTTGATTTAAGTAAATACACATAACAATAGCGAGTTGAATCCTCAATAAATGTCATTAAGTATTTCTTTTTAATTAATTCACCATTTATTTCACAAAGATCAGATGGAATGAGTTCTAAAAGTGTCGTATTCCGTTCATCAACAACAAAATGAGGTTTTCTTAGCTTTTTAGCTTGCACACAAGCTTGACACTTAGAACCTTTTACTACAGGAATTTTAGGAATTAAATTCAAGATAGATAGCCGTGAGATGCATCAAAAATTTATATGACATAACCGCGAGTACCAAACACTCGCTTCATCATCTTTATTAAAAAGATTCACCACAGAGCTATTAAAACGTGAAAGAGAAAAGCGGAACAAGCTTCCGCTGTCATATTCTTTTCCAATAAAGACTCCACATTTGAAATGACTACTTTATTAGACTCAAATACTAACTTAAATCTGTCTTGACACAATAATGAGCCACTAACTAAATTTTTTTTGTTGAGGGGGCATGCTGCACGTTCTTCAGCTGTACGGTCTTTCCCGAAAGGAACTTAAGATTGACCGTACCAACACCATGAACAAGAGCACGTGAGCCGTTTCCCATCGGGACGGAGGCACCGTGGGTACCTTATAAGAAGAAAACACAGATACATCAACACAAACATGAATATTAGCCCCTGTGTCAATCCACCATTCAGTAGGTTGACATGCTATTAAAACAGTATATGTATTACCATACCCTGTTGCTTCAGCTTCGCTAATAACCATGTTGGGAGATTTTTGCTGATTTTTCTTGCCCTTCATGTCTGTGCACTTTTTGGCAAAAATGCCCAACCTTGCCACAGACATAGCATTCAACCTCAGTCATGTTTATCTTCTTCTTCTCCTTTTTCTTGAAGTTAGTGGTGTGTACATTTTTATTTTTCTCTTTCTTTGGTCCAACATGTTACATGACATTAGCACTGGATTATCCTTCATGCACCTTGTACGCGTCATCTTTTGCCCGAGCTTTCTCCTCCACATCCAGAGAAGCCAACAAATCCTCAACAGAAATGTTTTATCTCTTATGTTTCAGAGATGTGGTAGATTCCCTCCAAGATGGAGGTAATTTGGAAATAATGCCTCTAGCCACAAATCGATCAGGAAAATTTAGTCCAAGTTGTTGGAGCTCTCAACCGATGAGTTGTCTTTCATGAGCCTGCTCAACCTATGAACGATTGTCTGCCATCTTAAAGTCATGATAGCGCTCCATGACATACAACTCATGTCCAGCATCCAACGCACCGTACTTGTGTTCAATGTCCTCCCAGAGCTCTTTTGCGCTCTTACGGGTTATATAAACATCACACAGTTTATCAGATAACATACTCAAAATGCAGCCCACTGCCATCACTTTAGCCTTATCAAACTCAGCCTGTTTTACAACAGTCATGGGTCGATCTAGATCAGGCTTTAGAACATAAGATATGCCCATAGCAGTGAGCCACAAGTCAAGTTTTGTAGCCCATCTCTTAGAGTTCGAGCCAGCGAACTTCTCAGGTTTCATCGCATCAGCAAAGTTATTACCCATCTTGAAGTGCCTATCAGGTTTTTGAATTGTTAGACAACAATGCACTTTATAAATAAAATTAATTCCTAAACTTATAATCATACGTATGATGAATAATCCACAAGACATAAGCAGCGACATGCATGTAAAACATATTATGTATATCATATTCATGCGTAAGAAACTCATCTTTACTTACAGTGCTGATGTCTCCAGCTTAAAAATCGATGAGTCGAGTGTGTGAAAGTGATTGTAGAGGAAGCAGATTTTCTCTTGAGCAGTCGCACGAAAGCTACCCAAAAACCTGATTCGCCTCAACCCGTGCAGGTTCTTCAGCGAGGCGTGGTTTCGAAGACACTGCTCTCCCGCTCACTGGTGACACCGGTGAGTGGGATGGAAAGGCTCTATGTTAGCGCACAACAACGTGGATCAGAGTGCAGTCACTGATTTTTCCATAACAGAATGAAGTTTTGTCATTCTGAACATGTATACAGGTCTTTTATATAGCAGCAACAACACTAGTAACTGACAATAATTATTCTCAATTATGCAGCATATTTCAGCTCATGTAATTGAATGCAATGAAGCACCCGTAACTAAAATATTATTAGCAGCTGTAACTGAAACATAATTAGGATTAATGCCTTTTTTATAGCTTTTGGAATTCCATAGAGAATTATTGGGCCTAAAACCCAAATATTCCAACACGTCCTAATGGGAAATGGGTCACATGGTTCTGTTCGAGGATTTTGCTCCGGCGGGTGCAAACCGAGTAACCGGTACGGAAACTTAAAATTCTCCCTTACTAATTGTTGTTAGCTCACCAAATCTTGCACACACGGGCCGGACTTGCCAGCGATCATCTTCTCTTTAGCAACCTTGGCGTGAAACCGACTCGGAGCGGCGCATTTCAAGCTTTTCCGAGCGTTTCTATGGAGGCACCGATCGGGTGCACGGTGATAACCTATTTGGAGGCGTTTTCGAACTCGGGTTCCTCCTTGCCGAGCTAGCCTATCACTCACTGGTGCTGTAGAGTTGTTTGGTCGATTGTTTGGCAGGCTAGAGAGGTCGGCCGACAGCGCCGAAGTCATTCCGTAGCGGCCGCACGTCGCCGATGGTGTTCCGGCCACCGGCAGCCCGAGCAAGCCTCACCAACGTGTTCCCCAGCCTCCCAAACCCCCTAGCGGCGAGCCTCAGGCCGAGAGGCAGCCGGAAACACCGAGACGGCGAGCTCCGGCCTCGGTCTGGCGAGGGGGCGGCACGCGCGCGAGGGAATAGGTGGGAGGAAGAAGAATAGGCTGGCCCCACGCGTAAGTGACCAATTTTTAAACCTGTGATCAGCTGTGGCTCGGGATCTCGTGTGAGTGCGTGCGTGGTAACCCCGTGGACCGGTGTTGCTCAAATTTCATGGGCTGAGGTTTAAAAACGTGGGCCCAACTGATTTCTTGTAGTAAAACAATTCTAGATTGTGCCACAACTTTGGAAAATCATATCTTTGTGTAGGAACCTCCAAATTGAGTGATTCAAATTGGGTTGGATTCATTTTGAAAAGATATATCCAAATATTAAACCCAATTTGTACGAAAGTCAATATTAAATTCTGGAAATTTCTTTGAATGTTTTCTTAAAAAGATTTATTGAGGGATTTTGGTTAATCCAACAATCCTCAACTTTTGCAAGAATGTTCTTTAGGCTATTGTTGACCTTATAGAAATTTTCAGCTCATTTGAAGATGAATTGTTTAGGAATTTGCTAAATATAAACTGTTGTGTTCAAAGTGGTCCAGAAACTTTTCAGAAAATTTTTCTAACTTGTAAAATCCATTCTAGGCATTTCATAGCTCCAAAAATCATGAGACAATTCAGGCAAGCTCTATGAGTCGTACTTGAAATTTTAGTTCACTGGATTGGTCATGAAAATGCACAGCACTTCAGAATTAATTATTTTAGTAGAAATGCTTAAGGAATTATTCTGGAGGAATTACTCAAGTAAAAGGTCTAAATTTTGGATCAAAATACTTTCATGTGACCAGGAACTCACATGCAAATTATTGGCTCAGTTTGAGCCTTAGATCTCCCTATTCTTGTCTACCATGCTTATGTATGTGCGAAAATACATAAGACTCTTATGGGAACTATGGGAGACACATATTAGCTGCAATTTGGCAAGCTAAATCCCTTGGTAGTATAGAACATGCTGTAAAAGTTTTGAAGCCATTGGAGTTCTTGATCTTCAGTTTCATTCAAATCTTTTCAGCTCATCTCACATGTCCATTAGGAACCATAGAACATGTGAAGGAAACTTCTTGTAAACCAAGGATTTTTCCTCACTTCTTCTGCACAACAGAGACCCCAAAACTCACCTTTAGAACTCCGGCACAGTCCCATGTTTTAGCAAGTTCAAGTATTAATTTCTGAATTCATTATAAAAACTTATGCATATGCATATCAATAGTGTTCACGACGAAGGACATCGACGGAGGTCCCTTGACGTGTGGATCTGTTGATTAAGTTCAAGAGGCTCGAGGGATCGACGATCACTAACTGCTATTATATATTACATTCCTACAAAACAGGCAAGCTCCGGTTTGCATTTAACAGTTGTTAAGTTTTTACTTTGTATTCATTCTTTTGGTTAGGATATGAATTGTGCATTACGTCCAGTTGCTTTGATACTCCTCTTACATGACCAAATAAACCATGGAGTATTGGGTAGATGTCTTTTCATCGTGTAGAACTGCCATGCTTAAGTAAAGTTCGGTAGAAGTCGAGTGGTGAGATGCTACTCGCATGATCAGGAAAACAGGGGCATACGGGATTGGTTCAGAAAATTTTTAGCAAGTTAAAGTTGAGACCGGCAAGTTGTAGGAGCAGTAGGACATAGGGGCCTGGGAGCGTTAGACCTGTCCATGTCGGTCAAGGACCGATCCGTGTGTGGCCCTGTTGAGCAAGTTTGAGTTGTGTACCGAACTCATGCTGGCTATATGGGATCCAGTAAACCGATGTATCTCGGGAAGATTGCGTTGAGACTTTTCTGGTCGCCTGAGGCGAGAGGGCCATGAGGGTGGCTACTGTACGGGGCGATTGGATCGATTCAACGTGGGTGAAACGGGGGAAAGGCTGCCACGTACGATGTCAGTGATGGTTGTTGTAGGCAACATCGAGTACGAGCTTACGTGTCGTGTAGTCTGGGTGTTATTGATTCAAATCACCATCGCTCGCAGAATAGGATTGAGCATACTTGTTCTCACAGTCGTGACGTAGTAAGAACTTGCATGAGAAAGGAACTAATCACTATGGTTTGAAGTTAATACTAGCTTTGTTATGTATCTTTTATGAATAGTTAGAGCAAACTCCATTCAATTACACCGTGAGCAATTTACATCGGGGGAAAGTGTTTCTTGTTTGATTGTGGACTCCGATGTGGTGTGCCCAAGTTTACTCTTAATTTGCTGCTAATAAGACTTGAAAGTAAGGATTCACATTTAGGCGAGTTTCTTATGCATTATGCTATCCTAATTTATGTCTAGACCCTCATGTAGAGTTTTATGACTAGGTTTGACGGTTAAGTCTTGTTGAGCTTTATGCTCACGGATAGTATCCTAGTTGTTTTGCTGGTATTAACTTTATGCTTATGAGAATGGGTGATGATGAGACTCGGAAACGTCCGTGGGCTGGACAGTTTTATTGATGCTAAGATAGTAATGAGTCATGAGAGTTAGTCTTCCGCTGTAGTTTATTTTGAGATAAGTATTTGTAAAGTACTCTTCGTACGCTTCCGCAAATGATTTATGTAATATGTTTGCCTTTTGCTCATGTGTTGTTGGGTGCCGCATCGCACGGCACCACCCAATGCGATCCCCGGACCCTGACACAACATGTCCCTACTTTGAACAAAAATCTTGTTAGCGGCTCCCTTGTGTGTAGAGATGGGTTTAAAGTAATTTTAAAGTCCAATAAAATAGTTGTGTCAAAGCATGGATAATTTATTAGTAAAGGCTATGAATGCGGAGGCTTGTTTCACTTTTCCATTTTGGAGTTCAAGAAATAAGTCAGTGAATCATATTTGTGACAGTGTTAATGATGATGCGAGTGTGTGGCATTCTCTTTTATGTCATATCAATTTTGGGTTAATGAATCGCCTATCTAGTCTTAAATTAATTCTGGAATTCACCATTGCCAAATGTTCTAAGTGTCATAGTTGTGTGCAATCAAAGCAGCCCGAAAGTCTCACAAGGCAGGCGAGCAGAGAAACTTGGCACCACTAGAACTCAAACATTCTGATTTATGTGAGATGAATGGTGTGTTGACAAAAGGTGTAAAGAAATACTTCATGACATTGATAGATGACTCTACTAGTTTTTGCTATGTTTACTTGTTATAAACTAAAGATGAAGCTTTAGACTACTTTAAAATATATAAAGCTGAAGTAAAAAATCAATTAGAGAGAAAAATCACGTCTTAGATCAGATCATGGTGGTGAGTATTTTCCCAAGATATTTGATGATTTATGTGAGGAAAACGATATTATACATGAGAGGATGCCTCCCTATTCATGAATGTGGCCTAGAGGGGGGTGAATAGGCCTTTAAAAGATTCCTGCACACTTAATAGAGTTCTCAGAAACTTGATTGACCGGACTAGTCCGGTTGTGTGGGCGGACTAGTCCGGTGTGCTGAATTATGTGAGTTAATTAAGTGTGTTTCAGAAATTGAATCTTTCAGCAGTGGAATGAGAACAACAGTTTTTATAAATTAAGTTTATTGTATGAATGCACGTGCAAACTTATAAGAAACTCAAATGATGATTAGCAAACTAGTGATCTAATGTATCAAAATGTAAAGTAAATGAGAGACAAAAGACATGAATTTTTACCAAGGTTCGATCTCACCAAGAGATCTACGTCCTCGTTGAGGAAGCTCACACAGAGCCGGGTTCCCAACCCTTTCCCTCTTCAAGTCACCACAAAGGCCGACTTGACTCCACTATCACGGGCAATCACCGAGTTTGTGGGGCTACCTCACACGTTGAGGGATCCCACAAGAATTACAATGAGAAAGCGATCAAATACACTCAAAAAGATTACAATGCAGAATATGAGTGTAGAGAGATCAAACCCCAAGAGCTCACAACGAAGGAACGACGATCTCCCAATCCCAAATCCAAGTGTTTGATTGATTTTCACCTTTTTGCACCTTAGATGTGTGGGGAGATGTGTTTTTGGGCTCTTGGGACAGGTGGCGGCGCTAGGGTTTGAGTTTTTAGCAGTATGAGTCGTGTCTCACGATTGGAAGGCCGTGGATCACCAATTTATATGGTTTCTAAAAAGTTATCGTTGTAAAACCTAATACCGGACTAGTACGGTATATGATTGGACTTGTCCGGTCTACTTCCAGTGGGTTAACCGGACTAGTCCGGTCTAAAACCGGACTTGTCCGGTGCTATGTGAAGTGGGGTTCTAGAAAGTTTAGCGGACTAGTCCTGTCGCATGGATGGACTAGTCCGCAGTCCTCTAAAGAGAACAACAGAAACAAGATCAGACTAGTTCCACTAAAGTCTAATTTGCTCTTCTAATTTGCTCTTCTAAATTCCACTAAAGTCTTCCTTTTCGGGCAGCACTTTATTTTTCACCTTTTTGTGTGCACCGAGCTAGTTCACTTTGTTTGTCCTGCAATCATTTTGTTAGGATCTCATATGCTTGTCTTCAATTAGCCAAAACCCACAAGGGATATCCTAGGTGCACTTACAATCTCCCCCTTTTTGGTGATTGATGACAACTATTTGAGATATCACAATTGAGAATAAAAAGTTGATTTTCATAAGGTGTGCACATATGAGAATAATAAAGAATTCACAAAAAGCTTCTCACATATGCACACACCTTATGGTGGGGTGCCTAACAGGTGTGTGATAAACAAAATGTGATAAATTGAAGACAAACAATAGTGAACATATAAGTAGGCATTAGAGCATAGTGCATCACACATGAGAAAAGAAATAATGCATTACAAGATTTTAAAATAGGTACATGTCCTTGATCACAAAAGAGCTTAATAACTAATACTAGATAGTTCGAGTCCAAATCTAATCTCAATCTCTCCCCCTTTGGCATCAAGGCACCAAAAAGGGAAAATTTTGAGGGGAATCACTTATCGCTGCCTCCTCCTTCAGTCTCAGTCTGATCTTCATCTTCACCAGCTTCGGCATCCACAGGAGCAGGATCTTCCTTTGAGTCCTCGGAGGCGGGCGGTGATCCAACGGGCTCAATCTCAAGCTTTGCACAGATAGACTTGATATTGGCATTGACGTACTGTTGATGTTTCTTCCTTGCAAGCTTTTCTTTGTGCTGCCTGTCTTCGATCTTGCGGCAGCAGGCAAAGATGGAGGAGAGCACCTTGAGGATGCCACTGGATGATTCTTGGGCAGGTGGAGACCCAGGAGGAGCAGCTGCAGATCTAGTGACATCATGAGCTTGCTTTGATCTCCTCTCCACTGGTGGAGAGGACGTGGCAGTTGGAGCCGGGGGAGAGTGTACTCGGTGGGTTTTTGCTGTTTCAACCCCGCATGCTTGACATCCTTGACGAACTCGAGTCCCGTCACTTTCTCAATCATGTACATGATATACGGTGCATATCCACAGGACCTATTGGGGGTGATTGAGATGTTCACGATGTCGTTGTAGATATACTCAAAAACATTGAATGGTCTCCTTCCACTAATGACCTTCATGAGAGTCCTCAAGGTCCCTTGTATAGTTCCCGCATCTCCATCCTTCGGAGCTATAGTCTTTCTCAAGACTCGATTGAGGACCACAAAGAAGGGCTTCAGATATTTGATGGTGGGAGGAACATATGGCATCCTTGTGTCATAGAGAAACTCAAGCTCTTCCTTCTCCAGGGGTTTCAGATTATGGATGACCAGTTCATGATCCAAAGTGTGTTGGAGGTGAAGAATCCTAGCAAATTCATCATAAGTGACACTATACTTTGAACCATGAGTCATCCAAGTAAGACTGTCTCCATCACCACGAGCAAAGTAGAGAGTGGAGTAAAACTGAGTAATGACTTCATTGTTCCAGTCATACTCAAAGGATAGCAGGTCCGTCAGACCGTGCCTCTCTAAGGCCTCCACCATCTCACGAAAGGCAGGATACCTCTTCGACTTCAGGTATCCAACATTTAGCCATTGACTCTCTACTACAGGATTCTTCATCTTCATGTACACATTCTCGTAGTAGTCTGCATGGAAGTTGCTCCAGAACCTTGGATCAGAACATTGTTTAGGTCGGTCATACACTTCAATCTTCCTGAAGTTATCAGCTAGCTCACCCCCTTTTCCAGTGAAATCCTCACTTGAAGGCTGCCTGTTGCGATGAACGGGATTTTTCATTTTCAGAGGCCCAATGGGGCCACTAGCAAGCCCTTTTCCTTTATTGAGAGTCCTCTTAGGTCCTGAGGAGCTCTCGGCCATAGCCTTCCCTCGAGGCTTCTTCACAATTACTTTCCTCTTCTTAGGCAAATTTTCGTCGGAAGGTGAAGAGTGGACATTGACATCATGTCTTTTCTTCATCACTCCCTCCTTAGCTCTCCTCACTCTTTCACGTTGAACTTCTTCATCAAGGTGAAAAGAGCCATCATCTGAGCCTGAAGACATGATGCCTGATAAGGAGTTCAAGGATTAGATGCAAATGGACGCATTATCGACTTCAAATGGCAATGTAGGGGTTCAACTGTCAGAGACCGGACTTGTCCGATTTCAGAGTGCGGACTTGTCCGGTGGAACGGACTTGTCCGCATCTGAGCGCCGGACTAGTCCGGCCTAGCATAAGAACCCTAATGTTTCATTTGAATCAAATCTCCTATCTAAGGACACAAGGGCAGGAAAGTGGTAGGAATACATCTATTTAGGCAATGTACATCCTTTTGAAATCAAAGGAAACTAGCTAGAACTCGAAAACTTGAGATTTTGGTTTTAGGGGGGAATTTAGCAAGATTTGAAGATTGGCGTTGAAGGAGCAAGAGTCTATCCGGATGAGTCCGGAGAGTAGAATCCACTCGTCGAGGAGAGGCTTTTTCACGGAGAAAACTCCGAGTTTGAGGGCTCAACTCGAAAATCACTTTGGGAGCTAGGGTTTAGGAGAGGGGGTGAGACAAAGTGCTTATGAGTGGAGAGGGAGGGGTTTGGTCTGGCCAACTCCTTCTATATGCGACTGACCCGACTATCCGGCCATGGTAGCGGACTAGTCCGGTGCCCCTGAATTAACCTAATTGTCGTCTGTCCAGACTAGTCCGGTTGAAAATCGGACTAGTCCGTTTCCAACAGACCTGATACATATATAGATGATTAATAGTGATCCAAGGACAATAATTTTGCAAATAGTCTTGGTGATTATGACCAGTAGGCAATCAGCAATCAAACAATGGTCACAATCCACAAGATTTCTTCATTAAGATAGTTTTCTGAGTAGAAAAGGAGAAGAGGAGCATTTTTAACAATACAAAGGAACATTTTAAGTTGCAACCAGGTATGCAATGTTTCAAGCCACATTTCGAGAGTCAAGAATGTTTAGCTCATTTCTTAGTTCACAAAACCTTTTCTCATCTAATGGTTTGGTAAAAATATCCGCAAATTGTTTTTCAGTCCTAACATGTGAAATAGCAATGTCACCTTTTAATGAATGATCTCTAAGAAAGTGATGACGGATATCTATGTGCTTAGTTCTTGAGTGCTCTACAGGGTTGTGTGCAATTTTTATAGCACTTTCATTATCGCATAGAAGTGGGATATGACTTAGATTGTAGCCGTAGTCCCTAAGAGTCTGTCGCATCCAAAGTAGTTGCGCACAACAACTACCGGCTGCAACATACTCCACTTCCGCTGTGGAAAGAGCAATGGAGTTCTGCTTTTTAGATGACCAAGAAACTAGGGACCTACCAAGAAATTGACAAGTCCCTGACGTGCTCTTTCTATCGACTTTGCATCCTGCATAGTCGGCGTCAGAATACCCTATCAAGTTAAACTTGGATCCTTTGGGATACCAAAGGCCCAAGTTGGGTGTGTGCACAAGGTACCTTAGGATTCTTTTTACAGCAATTAAGTGACACTCTTTAGGTGCGGCTTGAAACCTTGCACACATGCAAACACTAAGCATAATATCTGGCCTAGATGCACATAAATAAAGTAAGGAGCCAATCATGGACCGATATACCTTTTGGTCCACATTTGGACCGTCTTCATTGAGGTCGAGATGTCCGTTGATGGCCATGGGTGTCTTGATGGGCTTGGCTTTGTCCATATTGAATTTATTGAGAATGTCTTGTGTATATTTAGTTTGGCTTATAAATGTACCTTCTCTCAGTTGCTTCACTTGAAATCCCAAGAAGAACTTCAATTCACCCATCATTGACATCTCGAACATGTCTGTCATTATTTTGCTAAATTCTTCACAGAAGGACTTGTTAGTGGATCCAAAGATAATGTCATCAACATAAATTTGACATACGAATAAATGATCATCAAAATGTTTAGTAAAGAGTGTATAGTCAGCTTTACCAATTTTGAATCCATTTTGAGTCAAAAAATCTCTAAGGCACTCATACCAGGCTCGAGGAGCCTGTTTGAGGCCATAGAGAGCCTTACGCAGTTTATAGACATGGTTGGGATACTCCTGATCTTTGAACCCCGGTGGCTGCTCCACATAGACTTCCTCCTTTATCGGACCATTGAGGAAGGCACTCTTGACGTCCATTTGATACAACTTAAAATTATGGTGAGTAGCATATGCCAATAAAATGCGAATGGACTCAAGTCTAGCTACAGGAGCGAAAGTTTCATCGAAGTCCAAACCTTCCACCTGAGAATAACCTTTGGCCACCAACCTCGCTTTATTTCTTGTCACTACTCCATGTTCATCTTGCTTGTTCCGAAAGACCCATTTGGTTCCAACGATGTTCGCCCTTGGTCTTTCCACCAGCTCCCACACTTCATTTCTTTTGAAGTTGTTCAGCTCCTCTTGCATCGCAATCACCCAGTCTGGATCCCTTAAGGCTTCTTCTACCCTGTATGGCTCCAGAAAAGACACAAAAGAATAGTGTTCACAAAAATTTGCAATTTGAGATCTAGTAGTTACTCCCTTAGCAATATCTCCAATGACATTGTTGACAGGATGGTCTCTTTGCACACATTGATGTACTCTTGGGTGTGGAATTTGTATAGTTGCTTGTTCTTCATTATCTTCATGTGTCATGTCTCCCCCTAGATCATTGCTTCCATGATCATCTTGATCTTCTTGACCTTCCTCAACCTGATCTTGTGTAGGAGCTCCCCCTTGATCATTGGTTCCTTGTTGAAATTCGTCTTGTGTTTCCTCTCGTGGTGGGATATCACCAAGTGCCATTTTCTTCAGCGCTTCACATGGAGCTTCCTCCTTATCTAGCATAAACTTATCGACTTGCTCCACTTGTGAGCCGTTAGTTTCATCGAACACTACGTCACGTGCTACTTCAACAAGGCCGGACACCTTGTTGAAGACACGATAGGCGTAGGCATTCGATTCATATCCGAGCAAGAATCCTTCATCGGACTTCGAAGCGAACTTCGAGGCCCTTGGTTTCTTGTTCAGAATAAAACATTTGCAACCAAAAACTTTGAAATAAGAAAAACATTAGGCTTTTTACCCATGAGAAGCTCATATGGAGTTTTCTTCAGTAGTCGATGAAGGTACAACCGATTTGTGGCATGACAAGCGGTGTTCACCGCTTCTGCCCAAAATCGGTCTGACGTCTTGTATTCATCCAACATTGTTCTCGCCATTTCGATCGATGTTCTGTTCTTCCTTTTGGCCACCCCATTCTGTTGAGGAGAGTAGGGTGCCGAGAATTCATGCTTTATACCTTCTTCATTGAGATATTCTTCAACTTGGGTGTTCTTGAATTCTGTCCCATTGTCACTTCTGATATTCTTTACGGTTGATGAGAATTCATTCTGAGTTCTTTTCAAGAACTTCTTGAGGATTCCCTGAGTTTTTGATTTATCATACAAGAAAAATACCCAGGTAAATCTTGAAAAATCATCAACAATTACTAAACCGTATTTGTTACCGCCGATGCTGATGTACGCAATTGGACCAAAGAGATCCATGTGGAGAAGTTCCAGCGGTCTAGCGGTGGTCATCACATTCTTGGCGGGTGTGGTGCTCCAACCTGTTTTCCTGCTTGACAAGCGCTGCACGGCCTGTCTTTTTCAAAAACCACATCCTTAAGACCACGGATGTGACCACCTTTTAGAAGTTTCTGCAGATTTCTCATTCCAACATGGGCTAGCCGTCTATGCCACAGCCATCCCATGTTGGTCTTAGCAACCAAGCAAGTGTTGAGTTCGGCTTTATCTTTGTTGAAGTCAACATGATAAAGCTTTCCCTTCAACAATCCCTTGAATGCAATCGAGCCATCGCTTCTTCTAAAGACGGTCACACCCTCATTAGTGAATAAACAGTTGTAACCTTTGTCGCATAGTTGAGATATTGATAAAAGATTATAATCTAGAGAGTCTACGTGTAAAACATTAGATAAGGTGTGTTGAGAGGATATTTCAATGTTACCACTACCAAGGACCTTTCCTTGGCTGTTGTCTCCAAAGTATATACCTTCACTTGGATCCTTGTTGCACTCGTACTCCACAAACATACCTCTCTCTCCGGTCATATGATTTGTGCATCCGCTATCTAGCATCCACTTAGATCCGCCGGAGGAGTAAGCCTGCAAAATAGAATTATTCCTTGGTTTTAGGTACCCAAGCTTGCTTGGGTCCTCTCAGGTTAGTCACAAGAGTCTTGGGCACCCACACACAAGTTCTTAAGTTCTTGTGGCGTGGCCCTGTATATTTAGCAATGATTTTTCCATACTTGTTTTTCATGAGAACATAAGAAGCATCAAATGTACGGAACAGAGTTTGTAACTCAGATTCATGGGATTTTTCTTTAACAAAAGTGATTCTATTCTTAGCATGATTAGGAGTAGACATGTGTCTGTTCCTGTCAAAGCCAAGACCATATTTGACATTGGGAGGTCTAGTGATCATATATGCACTTCGTGCATATTTGATCTTCTCCTTATCAAAGATGTCGTTTTGAGAAGAATGCATGTCATGAGAGGTTGAAGCATTAGAAATTACATTCTTCTTACTAGAGCAAGTGCAGGTTCTTATTGTTGTCGAACTCATGTCTTTGGAGGAAGAGCTCTTGGAGGAACAGGAGTCACTTTGTTTGAGCGACTCAACTTGCACCTCAAGGATTTTGTTAACTTTTGACAAGTTAGCAAGTTCTTCCTTGATTGCAATGTGCGAGTCCTCTAACTTTGAGTAAGTTTCCTTACTCAAGGCTAGCTTTAACTCAAGTGACTCATTCTTCTCTCTTTCAAGCTCAAGAAGCTTTTCAACTTCTTGATATCTCTTCCTCTCACGGATGAGCATATCTTCTTGTCGGTTGACAAGTTCCTCCTTTTCAAAGATTTCGTTCGATAATATTTCCATTTTCTTTAAAGCAATTTTACTTAGCCCTCTAAACATTTCTTCATTATCACTAGAGCTATCAAAGTCATCAATGGAGGAATTTAGTACAAGAGGAGTAAGTCGAACCTTTTTCTTGCCTCCCTTAGCCATAAGACAAGTGTGGTTGTTCATGTCCCGTCCTCCCATGTTCGGAAAGAGTGTGGCTCTCATAGTTGGTTTCTTGACTGCGATAGTGGCCATCTCTTCTTCTTCATCGGAGGAGGACTCGTCGTTTGAGTCCCACTCCTTCCCAATGTGAGCTTGATGGACTTGTCTTCTTTTTCTGAAATTTTTCTTTTCTTGAGATCTTGTTTCCTTCTTCTTTTTGTTTTCTTCATAAGTACAGTCCACCATGAAGTGACCATACTCTCCGCAGTTGTAGCAAGTGCATCGAGCCTTGGATTTTCCTTTATCCTTGCTTTTTCCTTCATGTGAATTGTTGTCGTGTCTTCTCTTCATCATGCGTTTGAACTTTTTTATGAAGAGTACCATTTCTTCGTCATCAAGATCGGTGCTCTCGTCGCTTGTATCTCCATCGTCTTGATCTTCACGAGTTTCTTTGAGTTTGGGTCTGCACGTTGCTTTGAGAGCAACTTCTTTCTTTTTGGATGAGGTGAGTTCGGCTAAGTCTTTGACGTATTGGGCTTCTTTCTCCATCATTTCATGATTTATGATCTTCCCTAGTAATTCATCGGGAGTCATTTTGTGAAAACCGGGGCTCTCTCCGATCATTGAGCAAAGTGTGACATTTCTTGGCATAAAGGCTCTAATCATTCTTTTGACCACTTCGTGATCTGTCCATTTCTTACTTCCATAAGCACGAATTTTGTTGATGAGTGCTTTCATCCGGTTGTACATGTCTTGAGGTGATTCGCCTTCTTCAATAGCAAATCTCCCCAACTCTCCTTCAAGCATTTCGATTTTGGCTTCATGAACTGACCTATTTCCCAGATTTCTTTTGCACTCTCTAACCCATCGATCTTGGTGAATTCCTCTCTGCTTAGTGATGATGTGATCACGGCGACGGCTTGTGCGTTTCTGTGAATCTCTTGTTCTTGTTCTGGAGTGAGTTCATCATCCGTGTCCGGAATATCTATGCCTGTGCAAACAATGTGCCACAGACTAGGGTTCAGAGATATCATATGCATCTTCATGTTGTACTTCCACATGGTATAGTCACTTCCGTCAAACTGTGGAGGCCTTCCCATAGGAATCGAAAGATAGTGATTGTTTGAATTGAGACGGTTGTAGTTGTAAGGATACCGGGAGTAGTCGTGATGACCACTCCCAGTCGTCTTCTCTTCTTCTTTTCCCTTTTGTGCTAGCAGATTCTTTCTCAGGAGTGCTTTTAGCTGCCTCACTTCTTCATCATCATGTGGGCTATCTTTCAGCACATCGAAGGCTTTAGCTTCTTGCTCCTCCTCATTGATGTTCATCTTTGGGATGTCGTTGTTCTTCTCAGAGGCCATGATCTCTCCGAGATGTGAGTCTCTTTGATGGAGAACCTTGCTCTGATACCAATTGAATGTGGCCTAGAGGGGGGTGAATAGGCCTTTAAAAGATTCCTGCACACTTAATAGAGTTATCAGAAACTTGATTGACCGGACTAGTCCGGTTGTGTGGGCGGACTAGTCCGGTGTGCTGAATTATGTGAGTTAATTAAGTGTGTTTCAGAAATTGAATCTTTCAGCAGCGGAATGAGAACAACAGTTTTTATAAATTAAGTTTATTGTATGAATGCACGTGCAAACTTATAAGAAACTCAAATGATGATTCGCAAACTAGTGATCTAATGTATCAAAATGTAAAGTAAATGAGAGACAAAAGACATGAATTTTTACCGAGGTTCGATCTCACCAAGAGATCTACGTCCTCATTGAGGAAGCTCACACAGAGCCGGGTTCCCAACCCTTTCCCTCTTCAAGTCACCACAAAGGCCGACTTGACTCCACTATCACGGGCAATCACCGAGTTTGTGGGGCTACCTCACACGTTGAGGGATCCCACAAGAATTACAATGAGAAAGCGATCAAATACACTCAAAAAGATTACAATGCAGAATATGAGTGTAGAGAGATCAAACCCCAAGAGCTCACAACGAAGGAACGACGATCTCCCAATCCCAAATCCAAGTGTTTGATTGATTTTCACCTTTTTGCACCTTAGATGTGTGGGGAGATGTGTTTTTGGGCTCTTGGGACAGGTGGCGGCGCTAGGGTTTGAGTTTTTAGCAGTATGAGTCGTGTCTCACGATTGGAAGGCCGTGGATCACCAATTTATATGGTTTCTAAAAAGTTATCGTTGTAAAACCTAATACCGGACTAGTACGGTATATGATTGGACTTGTCCGGTCTACTTCCAGTGGGTTAACCGGACTAGTCCGGTCTAAAACCGGACTTGTCCGGTGCTATGTGAAGTGGGGTTCTAGAAAGTTTAGCGGACTAGTCCTGTCGCATGGATGGACTAGTCCGCAGTCCTCTAAAGAGAACAACAGAAACAAGATCAGACTAGTCCGGTCTAAAACCGGACTTGTCCGGTTGCCTTCCAGTAAGCTGACCGGACTAGTCCGGTCCATGGACGGACTAGTCCGGTGTCCAGTGGATTTTAGTTGATTATTAATCCCTTACCCTTACGAAAAGTCCTGAGCTCTTGGGATGTGTCTCTCACACACACCCTATACATTTACATCTAATTTGCTCTTCTAAATTCCACTAAAGTCTTCCTTTTCGGGCAGCACTTTATTTTTCACCTTTTTGTGTGCACCGAGCTAGTTCACTTTGTTTGTCCTGCAATCATTTCGTTAGGATCTCATATGCTTGTCATCAATTAGCCAAAACCCACAAGGGATATCCTAGATGCACTTACAATTCACTTGAATCAAACGGGGTAGCTGAGCAGGTTCATGCCAAACCCGCGTACAGGTCATTGGCATGCACTTGAAAGGGTTATGGGCTACTTGAGAGATACAATGAGTCATGAAATTCACTATATTGGGCATCCGGCGGTGCCTGGGGGTTATAGTGATTTGAACTGGATCTCTGAGATTGATGAGCTCTATGCCACGAGTGGATATGTGTTCACTCTAGCTGGTGGCGGCTATATCCTGGAGATCTTATAAACTGACCATATTGACGAGATCAACCATGGAAGCAGAACTCACTGCTTGAGAGACAGCAACTACGAAGACAGAATGGTTGTGAGAGCTCTTGATGGATTTGCCTGTGGTTGAGAAGAAAATTTCCGGCAATCCTTATGAATTGTGACAATCAGATCGTGATTGCTAAAGTGACCAGTTCTAAGGATGATGCAAAATCATCAAGACACGTCAAGAGACAATTAAAATCTCTTAGGAAAATGAGAAACTCCGGAGTTATAACTGTTTCGTATATACAAACATATCAAAACCTGACATATCCCTTTATGAAAAAAAGGGATTATCACTTAATGTGACCGAAAGTGCATCAAAGGATATGAGTTTGAGACCCATGAATATGACACCATAGTGGAAACACGGCCTATGTGATCGGAGATCACGTGAAGTAGGATATGGGAAAAATAAGCTAGTGGTTCACTAAGGAGAGTATTTCATTAAGACCCTCTATATGTGAAGATGCACACTTATACCCTCAAACTGTAAGGAAGGTTGGAGATATGCCTTAATGTGTATCAATTGGCTATGTGCAGCAAAGATATTGTCCTACAAGGCAATCTTAAAAGAAACACACCTATATGAGCTCCGACTGTCTAACATCGCAGTCTGTGAGATTTGGGTGATCTCTAGAAAACTCATAAGAGACCAGGGAGTATGATGCATATGCTCCACCCGCGGGGTAGACTACTGGCAGTCAAGTTCTAGTAATGGTCTTTGGGTAAAAACGGATTCACACAAACCTTACAATTCAAGACGTAGTTCATTGTCCAAGTTGTGAACTCATGTAACTTAAGGATCTAGGCAGAAGTTCAACTTAACAGTCTCTGCCAAAACACTAGTATATCAAACAAGGAACACGAACGATGTCTCTCCGAAAGACTTTGAGATTTGGTGGAGGATTGTTGGAATTTGGGATAGGCCCATTAAAGAAATTCTAAAATATTTCCAAATAAATCTTAAATATCCATTAGTAAAAGAGGGAGTGGTGCTAATTATTTAGTCTCACATAGTAAGTTAGAGGGGTGGAACTCCCATATATAAGGGAGGTTGTTATTCCACTCCTTGAGTGAGTGAGAAGAGGAGAGGCCCACGTGCGCTCCTCCTCCTCCTCCTCGCTCGCTCGCCTCGCCACGCCACGTCTCGCACACGCGCGCGCGGGTGTTCGTGTGAATTTGAGCCTCGAGCCGGGCCTAGTTTTTTATTTTTTTGTTGCAGAAAATTGAGTTGGGCTTATGGACTTTTAGGCTTTCAAATTTTGGGCTTTCTAGTTGGGTCGAGTCTAAGTTGGAGACGGACGTGTCTACAACTATCGAGTCGATCCGGGTCATAACCAAACCACGGGAGGGTATACCACGATCTCATCTATTCCACGTTATGTTCCTTGCGCCGTCATCATAGTCTACTCCATCCCGAACGCCGACGTGCACCGACGATCGGGAGAGCAGGTCTTCGGAACCTCTCTCCCTTGCGATCCTGCACCAGAATAGGATGATTAAGATTTTTGGGAAGCGCTCCACGTGACTGCTCGCGTTCTTCACCACGGGTCGTCTACCGCCGAGATCGGGCGCTGCTGCCCAACGTCGCCACCACGTGTGCAGCGACTCGTCACGCCTGCGACTACAGTTTCAGGGATTTCTCCGGCTACAGATTGGTACGTACGATTTGCTCATCCAAGTCCTCGCCCGGTGTTTATCGCTGTTGTTTTTCGTGAACTTTTTTATGGAATTATTCAGTAAATTGCCTTTATCATCTAACATGAACATGTTATTTTGTGGCTGATGCATCGAACAAATCAAACTGAAAGATTCATAAAGATTTTATATGGATATTGTTTCAGCTGCCTTGGTGTCGGTACTCCCCATGGCTCAGATATTTTTTTTTTGGAGGCAAAAACATCAGAGGTATTGCGTCTTCATTAAATTTTCAGAAAATATGAAGAGATATGTTCGCCTAGTGTTGAGCAGTTCTGTAACATGACTGACAATGCATACCGAAAATCTGAGGTACTTGTTTATGTAAAAGTTTCTATGATTACTTAATGCATCTACAAAGAGCCATTTATTAATCATCAGGGCTGATATCCTCTTGACTCAAACAGGCACTACAGGAAAAGGCTAAATTTACGACGGCTAAATTTATTTACGACGGTCATAGGGTTGGCCGTCGTAAATAACGGCTTACATACGATTGCCTGATCTTGGCCCTTGTAAGTTAGCTGTTATTTACGATGGTCAGTCTTACTTACGACGGCTCGTGTCCAAGCCGTCGTAAATAGGGGTCTTCTACCCCAGCCCGAGCCCTTGCGCCTCTCTTTCCTCCACTCGAGCCCGATCGACCAGTCTTCCTCACGCCGCCACCACCGGCCCTCGCTGCCCCCGCCCCTGCCGCCACCCTCGGCCCCCACCGCCGCTGCCCTTGGCCCCCGCTGCTGGCGCCGCCCCAGATCTCGGCGCTCGCGGCCTCGGAGGTCGCCGCCCGCTGCCGGCCCCGGCCTCGCCGCCCGCGGCCTCCAGAGCCCCAGCCTCGCCGCCCCTGTCCCCGGCCACGGCCCCTGCCCCCGGCTTCCCGCGGACCGCTGCCACCTCCGACGCCGCAGCCGTCGCCATCGCCGGACCGAATCAAGTACTTTTTTGTTTTTGTAATTAGTTGTTAGTTAGATTAGATAAAAATTTAAATACTTAATCAATTTGTATGTTTTTAGTATATAATTATTTTAATTGTTAATTATTTGGTTTAATTTAGTAATTGGTTCTGATTTTTAGTTATTTAATTTAGTTAATTGATTGATTAGTTGTTTAATTTAGCAATTGATTGATTTTTTTATTATTTAATTTATTTAATTTTTGCTTTACTCCCCGACCTCGCCGCCCTAGCCCCCCCCCCATCGCCGCTAGTGTTTTCAAGGTGACGCATAGGCTAGGCGTCCATTCGGTGGTGGGGGGACGCCAGGGCGGCTCGCCTCGCCTGACCGGGCGTCGCCGCCGCCAGCGCTGCCAGCGCCGCCTATCGCCGGCCCCTCGCGCCGCCACCGCCGACGCCTCACCCCTCCGATTCCTCGCGCCGCCGCCGCTTGTGCTCTAGAGAGAAAAGAGGGGGGAGGAAAATGAGTGTATTAGGGTTGAGGGTCATTTTATATAACCCACATAAAACGTGTGGACCGTCGGATTAGATCCGACGGTCGTAGGCACTTGGGCTGCTCAGACTGAGCTCGAGCCCGCCTCTCAGCCCTTTCCCTAAGCTGTCCTCCGCCGCCGCGTCCATCTCCACCCGCCTCCCACCGCCGCTGCCTCCACCCCCGGCCGCCGCCGCGCCTGGTCGTCGCTGCCCTCAGCGGTGCTGCCCCCGCCCCCTGGTCCCCAGCGGCCCCTCTCTTGGACCCCGGCCCCCACACGCCGCCCGCACTGGTGCCCCGAGGGCGCCCCTTGGTGGGTGGTACATAAGGTGAATCCTCATGAGCGGTCTCCAAGAGACGATGGTTACCATGATATCAATGACGTTGATGAGGTTTATCAAGAACAAGAGTTGCCAGACTCGTTTTCCGTCGAGCCTGTTGTGAACTCGATCACTTGGTTGGAGACGCTGACAATGTAGAGACTTCTGATATGCGCAAACGAAAATGGAAACAAATTATGAAACAAGATCGGTGGTCTGATTTAAGGAGTAGGGTTCATGATGTCGACGAATTCTGAAATTGACTCCAAGTAACATTTTTTCACAAAATTATCATAACTTTGTATATTTTTTAGCATATTTATCAATTACTCCTTACAACAGGATGTCGTCGGAGAAGGGAAAAGAGAAGGGGGCTAGGGGCTTCCTTAGGGCACCTCGGGACACCCTTTTTAGGGGCAGTTCGTGAGGTGAGAGTAGACGCTCTCAGCTATTGAGACACGTCCCAGACCTAGCGGGCAGACCTGTGGCCTTACAGCGCACGGAGGTACATTTCCATTGGGAATTATGTTATCTTATATATCACTTATCAATTAACTATTCTTATCAATCCTTCAATTTTGCAGTCTGACTCAGAGTCATTTGAGTTAGAGTCAGAGGCTAGGGCACCGCCACATCCATCGGAGTCGTCAATGGATGACGCGGAGGCGCCTAGCGTGGAGCCTTCAGGCTCTAGTGGTGAGGAGCCTTCCAGGTCACCAGACGTGGTCCTAGAACGGAGGCGGTAGACGAGGAGGACGCATTTTGTCTCCTTCTCCGGTTCCTACAGAGCGTGTCACTATTCACCCGGTCGGAGACACGTAAGCAAACTATCACATAATATTTAACTTTTAGATTCTTTTGTTTGTGGGTACATTAATATGTTCACTAAATCCATGCAGCTACTATTACGACTGCTCGTTCACGGGTCAGGGGCACCACAGACAGGTGTCCTGTTGCATTGGGTCTTTACTATCCCAGTGTGATGGACGGGGTCTCTACGATATCGTGGGACGACTACGCTCATGTCTCTCACGAGGCGCACAACAGCCTTCAGGAGGCTGTGTGGGCGCATTTTATGGTAAGTATGCTTAATAAAATTTTGTAAATTTGTATTCTTCAACTTGATTAAATTGTTAATGCATGTCTCTTTAATATTTGTTTTCTTATAGCTGAGGTACCATTTAGAGGACACGAGCCAGAGCATATGGACCATGATAGAGCCATGTTCAATATAAACGCGCGGAAGCTTGTAACACAAGCGTTATCGTACGCTCTTATTCAAGCCTTGAATGAGTACCTCAAACGGCACCAGGGGTACCAGTCGGGGCCGTTAAGGAGGGCCTTGGACACGTACTTAACGGGGGAGCAATACGCGGAGGTAAGTTGTTTGTGTTCAATTTTTTCAATACTTAGTTATGTAAATGGTATGTCAATGACATAAGAAATATGTACATGTCAGTATTTCCTGGCTAGAGGGTCGGCCCGAAGCATACCGAGCTCTCTGCCAGATGTGGGCTAGCGATGCTTTCATCGCTAAGTCTAAGAGGGCTCGTGGATGCAGAGGTTCCGACTCAAAGCACTCCTATTGCCCCGATGGCCATGTGCTTTGTCTAAACGCATGGTAAGAATAATAACCCTTCTTTGTATATCTTCATAATATAATTAGCATACTAACACATATCTACAGGAGCGCGAGACCGGTCAGGTACTGACCGTCACTCAAGTCTGGAAGCGGGGTCATAAGAACCCATCCCAGCCTGGGGATTTGTAACACCCCAAAATCTGTTGAGAGGGGAATTTAAAATTTTTTGGACTTATTGCATGTGGTGCAGAAATTCAAATTCAAATTGGAATTCAAATTCAAATCAAAACAGAAAAGAAAAAGAAAAAGAAAAAACAAAAACCCCGGCTAGTGGGCCGAAACCCACCAGCCGACCCATCATTTTTCCCCCGCCAGCCCACAGCCGCGCGCCCCTTTTCCCTCTCACTGACATGCGGGGCCCGCCGTCATCTTCTACCTCGCGGGATCGCGCCAACCACCGGGACTCCTCCGCGCGCCCGAATCCAAACTACCCCGGAAACCCGCGTCCCCCAGCCAAATTTTGGTCCCGGACGACTCCGGCTCGATCCCAACAGACACGCCGCCCTCCCTCGTCTATATAAGCGCAGGCATCGCCCGTTCTTTTCATCCCGATCGCCTGTTTTTCCTCCGGGTGAGAACCAGAGCTTCTCCGACCATTTTCTCTCGATCTTCGCTCGGGATTTCTGATCTAACGCGCTGAGCTTGTTTCACCGCCTCCAGGGAATCATGCAGGTGCAGAAAACTCGGTAGATTGCGCCCTAGGCACAGCTCCGACGAGCACCGCAGCGATTCCACCTCGGACCTCGACGTCGACCACCTTCCAGGGCCTCCGAGCTCAAGAAAAACCCCGAGGTGAGATCCCCGGCCTCCCCTCTACCGATCTATGCCATGAAATCCCAGTTTTAGGAAGTATAGACGAAGATCCGAAGTTTTCTGGCGAGATCGCCGCCTTCCGCCGCCGCGCGCCGCGGGGCAGCGCCGCCCGCGCACGGTCAAGGCGACGTGGCCGCTTGTGCGCCGTCTATTTTAAATCGCACGGTAGAATTAAAACCCGCGCATACCGGTTCAGCGATCTAATTTGAGTCGTCTGTTTTAAATCGAACGGTCCACATCAGCCCCGCGTTATAAAGGCCAGGATTCTTACGCGAGATCCCCAGAGTGCCCTGGAAACTTCTGATCTAGCCCCTAGAACTTCAAGAATTGATGTAAATTCATTTAAAAATCAGTTTTAGCCCCTGGACTTAATAAAAATTAGGAAAACCCCTCTGTTATGTGTAGCTAGACCCCTGGAAATTTATGAAATAATAAATTAGACCCTGTAGTAGGGTGGATTTACCTTTTTGACCCTATATAATATTAAATTCAGAAAATTGAATATGTGATTAGGATTTAAATTTAAAAGGTGAGGCAAACACATTGTAAATTCAAATTTAAATCCTCCTAGCATTTGGAAAACTTTAGAATGAGTTAAAAGTAGATTTTAAGCTGAAATGAATATTTCTAATTGATTGTTCACATTTATTAGTTATAAGGACACATTTTTAGGTTAGGAAATAATTCTGAAAATTTATAAAATAAATTTAAATTAGTTCACATAAGAGGAGAAGTTCAAAAATATATTATTTAATATTTTAGATCAGAACCTATTCTGTTTAGATGATGTGTCTTACTATTTTCATAATAAAGTTCACATTTAGGCATATAAAATAAATCTGAAAATATAGGAAAATAGGTATGCATAACTAGAAAATGATAAATGAAGTTTCCAAATCCAAAGATTTCAGTTTAGGATTTGGTAGAAGATCTGAAAGCCCATTTGGAGTAGGAAAATACCTTCTATGCAAACTTGGTAGTTAAGAAGTATATTAATTAAATTTAAAGAATTTATTCAAATTGAAAATTCATATATAGTGTGCAAACAGAAATCTGAAATACAAAAGTTAGAAATCATATACATATGTTTAAAATGCATGAAGGCTAAAAATCAACACAGCTAGAGTAAACACAACACTCAGAAATGTGGATGACTATCATATGAATGTATGTGTGGAGTGAAAGTGTGAACTATGTCTTATGGATTGTTGTTTTCTTTTGCTATGTATGTTGGCATGAGTAGAGCCTGCCCCATAGCAAGTTCTTCCTTTCCAAGATCAGGACTATCCATTCCCAGAGCAGCAGGAAGAAGGCAAGTGTCCTTGACCACTTTGATCCTATACTAGGATGTCTAGATAGAATTATTTGCATTGTCAATTGAAATATGACACCCATGCTAGGAAGTTTCCCTAGAATTGCATTATCTTGTTTCCTTGTAGCTTGGGTTGGGATTCATTTTATTATGTCATTCATTCATATTACTTATGCTTAGCCATGCTTAGAGTGGGATAAGTGGGATATGAGATCATCAACTTGTTTACCTTACTCTTGAATGAGACATTATGAGTTATGTAGAGGTAGGGATCGAGGCAAGTTGGATGATTTGGTTGGTGTTGGGTGCACGAGACTCGGGTTTGTGTTTAGTACTTGCCTGGATCCTAAGGACCGGTTCATGGAGCATGTAACCTGGCTTTACCGTGCCAACCACATGCTGAGACGGGGTAGCTTGGCCAATTAATTAGATGTATCCCCGGCGTAGTATGGTTGTGTTGGATGGTGCGGGAAGTAGGTGTCAGCTGGACTACCATATGAACCGCAAGGCTCAAGAGGGGGCCACTACAGCGGGGTTGGAGCCTCTTGTATGATGTTAGGGGTGAAACCTCAGTGGGCCCACGCTCGTCGGGAATCCCTTTGTATAGGCTTCATGGTGATCTCCTGGCTACACACCTGGGAAGTGTGAATGTGGTTCGTGGCCACGGGCATAATGGAGGTTCTTTTAGTCCACCCGGCAACGGGGGATGAAATCACTACATGTGGGTACAGTGGTGCAAACTCTGTAGAGTCAAAACTGTCATGACAGTCGTGCTCACGGTCAAGAGCGGCTTGGACTTATTCATGATTAGAGGATGATGACGTTGGAAGTTGTGGATGTTAAGCGGGGAGCTTAACATTTGAAATGATGTTATGGTTATTTGATTATGATGATGGGTTGGGAGATTGGGACCATTTCACCTGTGTAGTAATGTAGGTGCTTAATAAGCTAAAGTGATAGGTATTAATTGCGTAGTGCTTTAACCATGAGTTCAACCTCTCCTTGTTCTACCATGCATGACATAACTTTCCCACACTTGTTGAGTACCAACGGTACTCAAACTTGCATATTTGTTAGTTTAAATTTCTGCTCAGGTCAAGGGATGAGGTGGTGTTCAATGACCAAGACTTCGGATCCGAAGAAGGATTCTAGGTTCATGGAGTCCCCCGGGCAACGCCTGTGACGGAGCCCACAAGAATAATATTCCGCTGTTATTTTATTTACATGTTATGAACTTATTATCGTCCATCGAGACATATGCTATGTAAGACTTATTTATATTCGACACCTGGCTTGTAATAAATGATGCTTCACTATTTGTCATCACATGTATGAGAAAATGATCCTGGCATACATGTGATATTCACTTGGTTGTTCTTCGGAGAAACCGGGTGGGACATAAGTGGTATCAGAGCCAAGGTTGCCCATAGGAACGTGGACCTAGGTAGAAATGGACGTATTTAAGGACCCTATTTTCTTAAAAACTATTTTACAAAGGTGTGGGTTGAAGGTGTGATTTAATGGGGTCACTTTATTCATCTTACCCCAACTTTTATTCAAAATAGGATTTTTGTTTAAAATCTTATCTAACTTAATTTTAAATGCTTTATGTTTTAGATGGTTCGCATGATCCGCACCGCCCGCAAGTCCACCGGAGGGAGAGTTACCGTAGTTGCCCTTGCCCTGAGAGAGGAGAACCGTCCGGTGACGTATCTCTCCTACGGATTGGCAGTAGGAGGCTTATTGCGCCGTCTTCGACGCATGCTCCAAGCTGCCGGCAATACGGGCAAGCTAATCATACACTACAGCTCCACCCGAACCATTCGTGAGGAGCGGGAAGAATGGAGTTCAGAAATGAGTATTATCCACGAAAATCAGCTGCTCAAGATCCATCGCTCTCTAGCTTATCGAGCGACACAGGTCGATGCGGAGAAGGATGTCACCTGGGAGGCTATCACCTGCCAGAGTCACATCTATCGTCGCCACCTGGACAGGACTGAGTACATGTATGTCCTCCAGCGTGAGAGTGGTACAACGGAGTACAAGTACCCGCCAGTGCAGCAGGGGACTTCCCATTAGCACATGGACTTGTGCTTGGAGGATCCTGCTATGCTCAGCACTCGACTGCAGGAGTGTCAGCAGGAGCTTCAGGATGTACGTGACACCCTGAAGGAGACTGAGGTGTTGCTTCGAGCTAGCTTGAGGGCGAAAGAAAGAGGAGATGGGAATGAACTGTGTGTCACCGTGAATGACACATGGACTCCTGACTCCCCAGATCGCCTGGCGAGCAGGCGTCGCCGCACTTCTCCACCAGCAGCTTCCCCACCCAAAGCGGAGTCAGAGGGCAGCCGCAATAACGAGGAAGATCCCGAGGAGCCAGCTCAGTGATACGAGTAGTGTAGAGTCCTTTCCCTTAGTTTAGCAGGATGTCGAGTAGTTGAGTCGTTACCTTAGTTAATGGTGTGTTAATGCTTGGTGTGTGACGTGAGTTGTGGAAGCCATGGGTGTTTGTCCACAACCTCGTCTTCAGGTTGTTTTGCTTTGGTGTGTGAACCCATATGAATTAAGAGTGCATTTGTGTTCGCGAAAGACATGAAATCCTCAGAAAATATAAATGAAATAAGGTCTCAAAATCTTAAAGTTTAAACAAGCAAAATTGGTAAGTTGATACGTAATGCTTTAAATTGACATTTGGCTAATCATGATAGATGGCCGGAAGAGGAAGGGGTCATGGTGCCAACCCCGCCAACAACAACGATGAAGCCGGCAACCCTCACCTTTCCAGAGGGCAAGACAGGGGTGGTCGTCGGGAAGGAGTTGATCCCATCCACCAAATGCTTGAAAATCAGAATCAGCTCATCCAGAACCTGACTCAAGTGGTGGCCAACTTGCACCAAGCTCCACCTCCACAAGCTACACCACGCCAACCAAGGTTGAGTGAGTTTCTAGGGACTCAACCTCCAAAGTTTGCAAGTGTTGTTGAACCTCTGGAGGCAGATGATTGGCTAAAGACCATTGAGAGCAAGATGAGGATCATACAATGCCAAGGATATGAGAGAGTGTTGTTTGCCTCTCACTAATTGCATGGACCTGCTGCTGATTGGTGGACCGCTTACATGGCCGCCCATCATGACCCTGAGAACATCACTTGGGAAGAGTTCAAGCGTAGCTTCCGCAACCATTACATACCAAGGGGTGAACTTAAAAACAAGAGAAAGAAGTTCTTCGGGCTGCAGCAAGGAAACATGACGGTGAGGGAATACCTCACTAAATTCACCCAACTATCCCGTTATGCACCACGGGACATAGAGACTGATGAGCAGAAACAGGACTGCTTTGTGGAAGGACTTACAGCGGAAATGCAACGTGCAATTTCCTCCAACGAGTACAAAAGCTTCCAAAAGATGGTGGACAGAGCATTTGTGGTGGAGAGGAAGCTGAAGGCCCTGGAAAATGAAAACAAGAGGAAGGCGGGATGGTCAAACCAAGCCTCGGGTAGCAACACACGCCCACGACTGATGCAGCCACCCGCAGGGCAGACGAGCCGTGCTGTGGTACCCTACTCAGCACCGAGAGGGTACAACCCGAATTTCAGGCCTCCGTCAGCACCAGCACAGCCACAACGTCAGTTTGTACAGCAGCCTCGCCCCACATATCAACCTCGACCGGCAGTACAAGGACCCCCGAACCAACCCCAAGACAACAAAGGCCAGGCACCTAAGGTCGGGGTGCAATGCTTTAACTGTGGTGAAGTGGGGCACTACGCCCATAAGTGCCCAAAGAAGAAGCCCGTGCAGCCGCAACAGCAGAATGTGATGCGAGGACGGGTGAACCACGTGACCATGGAGGAAGCGCAAGAGGCACCCGACGTGGTAGTTGGTAAGTTTCCTGCCAATTTACACATTGCAACCCTGTTGTTCGATTCTGGTGCTACCCACTCGTTCATTGCCCAAGGGTTTGTTAAGAAGCATGATCTAGCAACAACGCAAATGAACCATATGCTAGCAGTAAACTCTCCAGGTGGAGAAATAAGGACAAGACAAGTGTGTCCCAAGGTGAATCTAGACATTAATGGGGTAGTATTTACTGCCAACCTCATAGTGATAGATTCACAAGGGATAGATATTATTTTGGACATGGATTGGTTGACCAAACATAAGAGAATCATCCATTGTTCGACCAGAACGGTGGAACTAACTCACCCTAGTGGCACAAGAGTAAAGTTCATAACAATACAAGAGCCTAGGAGGGAAATTAAATTAAATCAAGTTGAGGTGAAAGTGGAGGAGATCTGGATTATTAGGGAATATCTAGACGTTTTTCCGGAGGAGTTGCCAGGTATGCCTCCTGATCGTGAATTGGAATTCGCAATTGAGCTTGTGCCTAGAACAGCTCCGAAATACAAGAGACCTTATCGGATGGACTCCAAGCAGCTGGGAGAACTCAAGGATCATTTAAGAGAATTGACAGGGAAGGGGTACATTCGTCCTAGTTCCTCACCATGGGGAGCTCTAGTGATATTTGTGCCCAAGAAGGACGGAACCCAAAGGTTATGCGTAGACTACCGTGCCTTGAATGAAGTAACCATCAAGAACAAGTACCCATTACCCCGAATTGAAGACTTGTTTGATCAGTTGAGGGGAGCTTGTGTGTTCTCGAAAATTGATCTCAGGTCGGGATACCATCAACTTAAGATAAGGCAAACTGATATTCCAAAGACAGCTTTCGTATCTCGGTACGGACTGTATGAATACACAGTCATGCATTTCGGGCTAACTAATGCCCCGACATACTTCATGTATCTCATGAACAAGGTATTCATGGAATATCTGGACAAATTTGTGGTGGTTTTCATAGATGACATTCTCGTCTTCTCCAAAGATGAAGAAGAACATGAGAAACATCTAAGGTTGGTGTTGCAAAAGCTGAGAGAACACCAACTATATGCCAAGTTGAGAAAATGTGAGTTTTGGCTGAAGAGAGTTCCCTTCTTAGGACATATAATCTCGGAGGGAGGAATCTCCGTAGATCCCGCCAAGATCGGGGATGTACAGAAGTGGAAGACCCCTGAGAATGTCGGGGAAGTTCGAAGCTTCTTAGGATTGGTTAGGTATTATCGACGGTTTATTGAGGGTTTCTCCAAGATCTCGAGACCCCTCACCAAACTGTTGGAGAAAGGAATCACATTCACATGGACGCCGCAGTGCGAGACGAGTTTTCAAGAGCTGAAGAAAAGATTGACAACAGCCCCAGTGCTAGTTATGCCAGATATGCAGAAGAACTTTTCAGTGTACTGCGATGCCTCTGGAAACGGGTTGGGATGTGTTCTCATGCAAGAGGGGCATGTCGTGGCTTATGCATCCCGGCAGCTCCGGAAAAACGAGAAGAACTATCCTACACATGACCTAGAACTAGCCGCAGTGGTACATGCGTTGAAGATTTGGCGGCACTACTTGATAGGGAAGAGGACAGAGATATATACGGATCATAAAAGTTTAAAGTACATTTTCATACAGCCAGATCTCAACCTCAGACAAAGGAGATGGTTAGAACTAATCAACGACTTTGATGTGGGCATCAACTATCATCCTGGGAAAGCGAACGTCGTGGCGGATGCTCTAAGCCGGAAAGTGCATGTCATTAGGTTGAGCTTGAAGGACATGCCTACAGAATTGAAGGAAGAGGTTATAAAACTAAACCTATGCCTGGTGAATAGTGGTGAAGCCATCACCATAGAAGTGGACTCCACATTAGAGAAAGACATCCAAAATGGTCAGAAGAATGACGAGAAGATACAAGAGATTAGAGAACTCATCGAGGAAAATAAAGCCCCTGGGTTCAGAGAGGATGAACAAGGTACGGTGTGGCACGGGAAAAGAATCTGTGTGCCTGAAGTAAAGGAGATCCGTGAATTGACTTTGAAAGAGGCTCATGATTCCGACTATTCCATTCATCCTGGGAGTACGAAGATGTACCAGGACCTCAAGAGCAGATATTGGTGGTATGGCATGAAGCGAGATGTCGAGGAACATGTTGCCTTATGTGACACATGTCAGTTGGTGAAAGCAGAACATCAACGACCCACGGGATTATTGCAACCACTCAAAGTGCCTGAATGGAAATGGGAAGAAATCGGTATGGATTTCATAGTGGGACTACCCAGGACCCAATCAGGATATGATTCGATATGGGTCATCATCGACAGGCTAACCAAGGTAGCTCATTTCATCCCCGTGAAAGAAAGCTACAGCAGATCCAAATTGGCAAAATTGTACATGTCAAGGATCGTGTGTTTCCATGGAGTACCAAAGAAGATAGTGTCAGATCGAGGGACGTAGTTCACCTCAAGGTTCTGGCAGAAGTTGTATGAAACCATGGGAACTAATCTGAATTTTAGTTCTGCCTATCATCCCCGAACCGACGGGCAGACGGAAAGAACCAATCATATCCTTGAGGATATGCTGAGAGCATGTGCACTGAAAAACAATCGGAGTTGAGATAAGAACTTACCGTATGCGGAGTTCTCCTATAACAACAGCTATCAGGCTAGTATGAAGATATCACCATTTGAGGCTTTGTATGGGAGGAAGTGCAGAACTCCACTATTTTGGAACCAAACAGGGGAAAGTAAAGTGTTTGGGCCCGAGGTACTACAAGAAGCCGAGGCGAAAGTGAGAGAAATCCGCAACAACTTGAGAATAGCACAGACACGACAAAAGAGCTATGCCGATGTACGAAGAAGAGAGCTCGTTTTCAACGTGGGGGACTATGTCTACCTCAAGGTGTCTCCTATCCGAGGACTACGTCGGTTCAAGGTGAAAGGAAAGTTATCACCTCGATACATCGGACCCTTTCAAGTTCTGGAGAGGAAAGGTGAAGTGACATATCAACTAGAACTGTCGGCTCGCCTATCAGATGTGCATGACGTGTTCCATGTGTCACAGCTCAAGAAATGTCTGAGGACGCCTGAAGAGATGTTACCCATGAATGAGGTTGACGTAGCAGAGGATCTGTCTTATGCCGAGCAACCGGTCAAGATTTTGGAGACAATGGAACGCCTCACAAGAAATAAAAGAATCCGGATGTGCAAGGTGCAATGGAAGCATCACTCAGAAGAGGAAGCCACATGGGAGCGAGAAGACGAGCTTAAGCCACAATTTTCGGAATTGTTTTCCTAGAACCACCAATCTCGAGGACGAGATTTCTTTTAGGGGGGGTAGAGCTGTAACACCCCAAAATCTGTTGAGAGGGGAATTTAAAATTTTTAGGATGTATGGCATGTGGTGCAGAAATTCAGATTCAAATTGGAATTCAAATTCAAATCAAAATAGAAAAGAAAAAGAAAAAGAAAAAACAAAACCCCCGGCCAGTGGGCCAAAACCCACCAGCCGGCCCATCATTTTTCCCCCGCCAGCCCACAGCCGTGTGCCCCTTTTCCCTCTCACTGACACGCGGGGCCCGCCGTCATCTTCTACCTCGCGCGATCGCGCCAACCGCCGGGACTCCTCCGCGCGCCCGAATCCAAACTACCCCGGAAACCCGCGACCCCCAGCCAAATTCTGGTCCCGGACGACTCCGGCTTGATCCCAACAGACACGCCGCCCTCCCTCGTCTATATAAGCGTCGGCATCGCCCGTTCTTTTCATCCCGATCGCCTGTTTTTCCTCCCGGTGAGAACCAGAGCTTCTCCGGCTGTTTTCTCTCGATCTTCGCTCGGGATTTCTGATCTAACGCGTCGAGCTTGTTCCACCGCCTCCGGGGAATCATGCAGGTGCAGAAAACTCGGTAGATTGCGTCCTAGGCACAGCTCCGACGAGCACCGCAGCGATTCCACCTCGGACCTCGACGTCGACCGCCTTCCAGGGCCTCCGAGCTCAAGAAAAATCCCGAGGTGAGATCCCCGACCTCCCCTCTACCGATCTATGCCATGAAATCCCAGTTTTAGGAAGTATAGACGAAGATCCGAAGTTTTCCGGCGAGATCGCCGCCTTCCGCCGCCGGGCAGCGCCGCCCGCGCACGGTCAGGGCGACGTGACCGCTTGTGCGCCGTCTATTTTAAATCGCGTGGTAGAATTAAAACCCGCGCGTACCGGTTCGACGATCTAATCTGAGCCGTCTGTTTTAAATCGAACGGTCCACATCAGCCCCGCGTTATAAAGGTCGGGATTCTTACGCGCTACCCCCTAGGGATCTCGGAAAACACGAGCTAGCCCCAGAAACTTCTGATCTAGCCCCTGGAACTTCAGAAATTCATGTAAATTCATTTAAAAATCAGTTTTAGCCCCTGGACTTAATAAAAATTAGGAAAACCCCTCTGTTATGTGTAGCTAGACCCCTGGAAATTTATGAAATAATAAATTAGACCCTGTAGTAGGGTGGATTTACCTTTTTGATCCTATATGATATTAAATTCAGAAAATTGAATATGTGATTAGGATTTAAATTTAAAAAGGTGAGGCAAACACATTGTAAATTCAAATTTAAATTCTCCTAGCATTTAGAAAACTTTAGAATGAGTTAAAAGTAGATTTTAAGCTGAAATGAATATGTCTAATTGATTGTTCATATTTATTAATTATAGGGACACATTTTTAGGTTAGGAAATAATTCTGAAAATTTGTAAAATAAATTTAAATTAGTTCACATCAGAGGAGAAGTTCAAAAATATATTATTTAATATTTTAGATCAGAACCTATTCTGTTTAGATGACGTGTCTTACTATTTTCATAATAAAGTTCACATTTAGGCATATAAAATAAATCTAAAAATATAGGAAAATAGGTATGCATAACTAGAAAATGATAAATGAAGTTTCCAAATCCAAAGATTTCAGTTTAGGATTTGGTAGAAGATCTGAAAGCCCATTTGGAGTTGGAAAATACCTTCTATGCAAACTTGGTAGTTAAGAAGTATATTAATTAAATTTAAAGAATTTATTCAAATTGAAAATTCATATATAGTGTGCAAACAGAAATCTGAAATACAAAAGTTAGAAATCATATACATATGTTTAAAAGTGCATGAAGGCTAAAAATCAACACAGCTAGAGTAAACACAACACTCAGAAATGTGGATGACTATCATATGAATGTATGTATGGAGTGAAAGTGTGAACTATGTCTTATGGATTGTTGTTTTCTTTTGCTATGTGTTGGATTTACCACGACTTCCGTTGTGACCCCATAGATAAAAATGCAAAATTTCTATCTTCGAGACCTCCAATCAAGAATCCCCAGGGAACCCCAAGAATTCTTGGTATACGCTCATTCCAATCCTCAATTCTGTGTTGGCATGAGTAGAGCCTGCCCCAAAGCAAGTTCTTCCTTTCCAAGATCAAGACTATCCATTCCCAGAGCAGCGGGAAGAAGGCAAGTGTCCTTAACCACTTTGATCCTATACTAGGATGTCTAGATAGAATTATTTGCATTGTCAATTGAAATATGACACCCATGCTAGGAAGTTTCCCTAGAATTGCATTATCCCTTTTCCTTGTAGCTTGGGTTGGGATTCATTTTATTATGTCATTCATTCATATTACTTATGCTTAGCCATGCTTAGAGTGGGATAAGTGGGATATGAGATCATCAACTTGTTTACCTTACTCTTGAATGAGACATTATGAGTTATGTAGAGGTAGGGATCGAGGCAAGTTGGATGATTTGGTTGGTGCTAGGTGCACGAGACTCGGGTTTGTGTTTAGTACTTGCCTGGATCCTAAGGACCGGTTCATGGAGCATGTAACATGGCTTTACCGTGCCAACCACATGCTGAGATGGGGCAGCTTGGCCAATTAATTAGGTGTATCCCCGGCGTAGTATGGGTGTGTTGGATGGTGCGGGGAGTAGGTGTCAGCTGGACTACCATATGAACCGCAAGGCTCAAGAGGGGGCCAGTGCAGCGGGGTTGGAGCCTCTTGTATGCTGTTAGGGGTGAAACCTCAGTGGGCCCACGCTCGTCGGGAATCCCTTTGTAAAGGCTTCGTGGTGATCTCCTGGCTACACACCTGGGAAGTGTGAATGTGGTCCGTGGCCACGGGCATAATGGAGGTTCTTTTAGTCCACCCGGCAACGGGGGATGAAATCACTACATGTGGGTACAGTGGTGCAAACTCTGTAGAGTCAAAACTGTCATGACAGCCGTGCTCACGGTCAAGAGCGGCTTGGACTTATTCATGATTAGAGGATGATGACGTTGGAAGTTGTGGATGTTAAGCGGGGAGCTTAACATTTGAAATGATGTTATGGTTATTTGATTATGATGATGGGTTGGGAGATTGGGACCATTTCACCTGTGTAGTAATGTAGGTGCTTAATAAGCTAAGGTGATAGGTATTAATTGCGTAGTGCTTTAACCATGAGTCCAACCTCTCCTTGTTCTACCATGTATGACATAACTTTCCCACACTTGCTGAGTACCAACGGTACTCAAACTTGCATATTTGTGGTTTAAATTGCTGCTCAGGTCAAGGGGATGAGGTGGTGTTCAATGACCAAGACTTCGGACCCGAAGAAGGATTCTAGGTTCATGGAGTCCCCCGGGTAACGCCTGTGATGGAGCCCACAATAATAATATTCCGCTGCTATTTTATTTACATGTTATGAACTTATTATCGTCCATCGAGACATATGCTATGTAAGACTTATTTATATTCGACACCTGGCTTGTAATAAATGATGCTTCACTATTTGTCATCACATGTATGAGAAAATGATCCTGGCATACATGTGATATTCACTCGGTTGTTCTTCGGAGAAACCGGGTGTGACAGGATTGCAGTCAGACCGCGACCAATCGACTGGTAAGTTACCAAAACTCATTAATTTAATTGTTACTAATACTATTGTTGTTACTAATACGCAATTTTACTGCTTTTAGGAAAAGTATGGACGAGAGGCCGTGAGGATACACGGGAAAGGGTATGATTGGGAAAAATTGCCAATCGACCCTCAACCAGTTTACGTTAGCGGGGGCGGGAAGGCACATGGATGGTTAGTTGGTTATTTTATTTGTTTCTTTAAAATCTTGCTTCTTCTAATTATTATTCTTTTAGTCTTTTGTAGGTTTGCCATTCTCGATGGAGTTATCGACTCGAGGGTAGCGCGACCATCGATCGTCACTCCATCGACCGAGGGTTCCTCTATCGGGCAAACAAGTCATCGTCTCTCCTATGGCGAGATAGAGGAGCTCTTTAGGGAGAGGGACGATATCCGGAGAGAGAGAGAGAGAGAAGCTCCAAAGGGAGAGGGATCTAGCCCAGGCCGCACTGGAGCAGCAGGCCGCCTACATGACAAACTACATGGCCCAGATGCAGGCGATGGTGAAGGTAAGTAATTTAACATAAATTTTTAAATTCATATCATTTTATTAGTATATTTATTTTAATATTTTGCAATTACAGGCCTTAGATTGACGGAGTGGACAGCAGATCCCGATCCCTACGTGGCAGCCGTCAGAGTTGGACGTCACAAGTGCTATTTTCTAATCTAACAAAAACTTAGTGTAGTTGAGGGGAGAGAGTGAGAGTGAGAATGAGGGGGGAGAGGGAGGGAGTGAGAGTAAGAGATAGTGGTAGAGAGGGGGAGGGATATAGAGAGAGAGAGAGCGAGAGTGATCAACAGAGGCTCAAACTCCACTGTCACAGCTACCGGCACCGGGAGGAGATCGCAGAGACGGATTCTTCGACTCTGGAGCAAGTGAAGGAGCGAGTGGGGGAGCGAGTGGAAGGGGTAGTGTTTAGCGAGTGAATCCCTTGTTGTTTAATATTTTGGACGTGTATATAAACTGTTCTGTGAGCTGGCCATTGTGTCAGGGTATCTGTTTTCTGTTTGTTTTAAAAAAATTAAAAATCTTATTTACGACGGCTAGCTATATATGGTCGTCCTAAGTTAACCTAATAACTTATGACAGCCTGCCTTAGATCGTCGTAAGTTAGGTGTCCAGCCCACCATGTGGCACGATCATGGGCGACTGCCCGTTGTTTACAACGGATAGGAACGGTCGTCGTAAGTTCTTTATTTACGACGGTAACCGTCGTAAGTAAATTTATTTATGACCAATTATTGAAAATGGTCAGAAACCGTTGTAAATAACTAAAAACCATCGTAAATAAGTTATTTATGACGTTTTCTCTAATTTACGACGGTTTCTGACCGTTGTAAATTGATCGGTTTCCTCACTAAGCTTAAAACGGAGTGTCAAGTGCTTAGTGTTCTAGGATTTTATTTATCCACTCCAACACCAAGAGTATTTGTTAGGCCACATTAGATGAACATACATGTAATATAAGCTACTCGGATGCAAAACCGTTGTTTCATCAGTCCATCACTAACATGTCCGTCCCGTTTTCCTTTAGTTCGTGTCAGATTCCTCAGAGCGGCACAGGCTACTGGTAATGTGAGATCGGCACTGCAACCATTTTATTCTATTATTAGGCCGAACACTAAGATGTAAAACTTAGTAATTTCCAGCTAGGCCCGTAATACAACTTTGGTTCATCTGGCCGATTATCTTCCCGAGGCGACTTTGATCAATCATGGTTTCCTAACGCTTCTGCCTTCAGTGGTGTCAGCATCCGCCGTCTTCCTTGCAAGATGGACACTTGACCATACGTTTCACCGTCCATGGGATCGTTTGGAAAACACTGGTGCAAACTTTGGTATACTATCTGAAAACTTGTCTTCATTTTTAACCGGTGGTCTTCTCTTGCACAGAACTCAACTCTTGAGCACTCTACCTCATATCACAAAAGTTCCAATCTTCGGATTGTTTTGTTCAAAAAGATTGATCTTCGGATTTGCGTGTGCGCTCTATGGAATTTTCAACTTTGGGTGCATGTACTTTACACGTGTGGTATTGAGGTTGCAGTTACCGATGTTATGTTGAAGTTCCATGGGATGCTGCAATCATAACTTTCATGCTTCACCTCGTCATAGATTGTCGATTTTTCGGCCGTCTGGTTCTCCTTAGTACTGCACAGTACGGGAGTGTGGCCTAGCTGAAGTGGCCGCAGCCGCCGGAGTCCCCCACTTCAGTTGACAAGCTGAACGTAGCATCGGAATGTTTAGCAGCGTTAATCCTGACACTTAACCTGTGTCGTTTTCTGGTTTTATTGAGCCATCACCGAACTGCTTGCTGCTCCCCATGTTTTATAGATGTAATTGTTTTGGTCTGTCTTGCTCAGAAATACTCCCTTCATTTTTCAAATTGCTACTGTCCTAACAATAATAACAACGGACTGGACAGGGATTTAGGGCCACTTATTGGCTCCTTTGTTTTTCCCTTTTTGGGGTGCATACACTAGAATTTTGGATCGCTTGACCTGTGGAAACAAGTCAGTTGGTCCTTTCTAAATTAATAAGCGTGGTGCAAAGTAGATTCTCTAGAAAAAAAACACGTTTCATGTTAAAGAAAAGAAAAGCAAAGAAAATAAAAGAGCAATCTTACAAACAGATTATTTTTTTCTTCGTTATCCAGATCCAAACGGAGAAGATGAGATCTCCTCTGTTATCATCTCAAGGGTGAAACGAAGGAGAAATCTCATCGCAACGAACGGGACCAGAATAACAAAATGCAAATGGAAAGAGTTTTTAACACGGCGTGACGGTAGGTCACATTTAATAGACACATAATATCAAGAGAACATGCATAATATCAAGACAGAACTCTTTAACAGTCACCTTAACAAGATTGGTCTCATTACGTTATTAGGGTTTGACAGACACCTACAAATAGTAAACGCCACAACGACGTTTGTTGGAATCTGACCAGAACGGTCACTCTTTTTAAGAGGTTCAACAGGCATATAAAGGCATATAAAGGAGGGCGGTGGGGATTCTCTAGCCCCTCTTAACGATCCCTCTCTTTTTACGAGGTTCAACAGGCATATAAAGGAGAGCGGTGGGGATTCTCTAGCCCCTCTTGTTGGCATAGTTGTCTGGCTCATCGTCCTTGAAGAGATCATCCA
This sequence comes from Neostapfia colusana, assembly GCA_030760725.1. Lineage (NCBI taxonomy): Eukaryota > Viridiplantae > Streptophyta > Magnoliopsida > Poales > Poaceae > Neostapfia > Neostapfia colusana. The sequence continues at coordinate 52,340,389 of JASWHV010000010.1, read as the reverse complement.
TGATGTCGTCATTCTTGCCACCGCTGAAGTTGTCACCAGGCGCACCGCTAGTGAACTTATCACCGCCAGCAGAACCATCAGCACCAAAGCCACCAGCAGCAGAGCCATCAGCACCAAAGCCACCAGCAGGATTTCCACCAAAACTGCTGTCAGCGCCGAAGTTGCTGCCAGCAAAGTTGTCACTGCCTCCAGAAGGGAAACTCCCACCATCTCCCCCTGCAACACCATAACCACCACCTCCATATCCACCATCCCTATTGCCATAGTGGCTACCATAGCCACCACTGCCGCCGCCGCCATAACCACCACCACCACCATACCCCCCACCACCATAACCACCAGTACTGCCATAGCCACCAGCTCCAAAACCTCCACTGCCACTCCGAAAGCCACCTGTCCTCTCAGTAGCATGGTTAACCCGTACATTCCGCCCACCAATATCCTAAAACAAGCAAGAAAGGAGCTGTTGGATAACTTCATACAAGACAAAAAAAAAGTTTGCAAAATACAAAGAAATCAAACTGTGCCTCATATGCTCAACTCAATTCAAATGCAATCAAACAAGAAAAATCAACATATCACTGCAGATAATATAACCCCATGAGAAGAATTACTTGTTTGAATCAATTATAAAAAGAATTACTCTACAGCTCTTTTATCCTACTCTACAGCTCAAACAAAAAAGAATTACTAGTTTGAATCAATTATAAAAAGAATTATGGTAACTGACAAAAAATCGGCATGATCATGATGGAATATTTATCATTTTTGACAAAGAAAACAATTCTATTTTCCAAAATTGATGAAATAACACCGCCCCCTCAGGCCATTCCCAATTTATTGGAATTCACAGTTAACATTGCCTTATGAAATGGCTTGAAGTGATTATTTATGTATCCAGACACTTTAGTCTTTTGGCAAACACAATTATGGCTTCCAGAACGTGAAAAATCTGCAAATTTCCATGCAATGAACACAACATAACAACTTTAAATCTATTTCAACAGAATGGACATGAACTAGCCTATTACAACTTGCTTGGGACTAAAATACTTTTTCGTTGTGTTTTGTGGACATAAACTAAAAATACATTACAAAAAGGCTGGAAGAATTAGGGCACAAAATCTACAATTCGATCAAGTGCAAATTAGGACAAATATACACTAACCTTTCCATCCATGGCTGTGATGGCAGCAGAAGCCTCCTCAGATGAGGAGTAAGTTACAAAGCCAAAACCTCTAGACCTTCCAGTCTCACGGTCCATAATAATCCTAGCTGAATAGGATAAAGCATATCAGTCAGCTAAAGGATAATACCAAAATGAGTGCAGCCAAAAAAAGAGGTGAAATACCTTCAATAACCGTTCCATAGTTTCCAAAGGCTTCCCTAAGACTGTGATCATCAACAGTATATGAAAGCCCTAAATCAAATGTTTGGCACTTATCAGGAAGATAAAAGAAACAGAAAACGTAGACTTTTCAAGCATATAAGCAGCAAATAAATTCTAAATAGGGCAGAACCTCCAACAAAGAGCTTAGATGATGACATGCATCTGATTGCCTGAAATAGAGCTGGACTCGAACTTGTGGTTTTCTTGAGCAGACTGCCAAGCTTATTGGCAAACGCCATTGTTCTCAAACTGACAAAAGATTTACAAACAGATATATAATCAATATACCAAGGTACCATGGTCCAAATGCAAATAATCACTTGAACAGAATTGCGCACAAACATATGGTTTGCCAAAACAGTTAAACAATCAAGCTGCAACTAAATGCAGTTTTGAAAGAAAGGAAACTAACATCCAGCACACGAACACCTGATAGCTAACATTTAGAACAATATATACATGATAACATCATGTGAATTGGGATTTTATAATAATCAGAAAATATGTTGTATCATGAGAAGAGAAGGTGAGGAGGGAATTTAGCATACCAGCCATTGACGGAGCTTAGTTGTAGCCAGGGGTGGCCACTGCCCCCCTGCCACTACAAAAAAACACCGTTGATTTGCATATATATTAGCTAGTTTTTGTTATTTAGAGTTTAGTTAGTAATGTCAACCCCCCATCTTTTCTTCAAGCCCCTTCACTGATTGCCAGCCATTCCGAATCAACCTTAAATACAATTTGTGCACGGCCAAACCAAGAATTGATAAAGAACTGATTAATAATTTCAGTAATTGAAAATCAAAGAACTTTCAGACAATTAGCTTATTGTACATATAGATTTACAGAACCATTAATGTTAAGTTGAGTTAGTGTTTTCCCGCATATATCTACAATACATGCGACGCAAATCACCTCATACACAAAGAAATGTTAGTCAACTGGAATCATGGATAGCTCGGAAGAAATTCCTTCAGATCACCGTTTATCCCTCAACAGAAAGGGGGGAACCACGCAGCAAACTCAGAAGTCAAAACAATCCCGCGTCCTACTGGAGTCGCGCACAAACCAATCCTAGACGGGCACGCATCCCCACATCTAAACAATACGAAACCTTTACCCCTAGACCACTCTACTCGCCATTCGCCATGGCCACGCACGCCGCATCAAAACCCCAAAGAGGATCCCGAAACAAATAGAAAATAAAACACAGATCACAGCAGCGCGAGAGAAACCCCACCCAGTTTCCCGCTGGGGGTCGCATCACAGTGATCAAAACTAAAGGAAATCGTTAATAATCGCGAGCTAGGGTTTAAGCGCCGCACCTGGGGGAGAAAGACGGCAGAGGAGGGGACGAGGGGTTTAGGCGGCGGCGAGGCTAGTGGAGGTGGAGGCAGAGGCGTGGAGCGGCACATATAGGGCTCGCGGGGGCGATCTGACCGTCGGATGCGCGCGGGCCTCGGCGTTCCTGCCGTCCGATCGGTGCGCTGACGTTTCCCCGGCCGCGGATATTTCGGGAGCTGCGCGTTTCCCCCGATGACGTGTTGGACCATGGAGCCTGGGGGCCACGTGTCAGCGTAAGTCGGGACGTCGTAAATTGAGAGGAGGTTAGGGGGCAAAGCGCGAAAAGTTAGCTTAGCCGGAGCTTTGTTTCCTAGTGAGTTCCCCGAGATCGCCGGCGGCGGCGATGGCACAGAGGGAGAGGACCGCCGCGGCCGTGGCGGTCGCCCCTGACCCCGGAGTCGCCGCGGCATATTCATCCTCTTCCGGCTCTCCGGCGGCGGCGGCGGGGAGCGAGCGGTGGAGCGCTGCGATCGGGAACCTCGGGGAGCTGGGCGCCAACGTCGAGTCACTGCAGAAGCTGCTCGCGCGGAAGGCCGTCTTCGTCGACGACGACATATTCTCCAAGGCGTCCCTCTCCGCCGACCAGGCGCGCACCATCAAGGTATGCCCCTTAAGTTTAGTCACTGCTGCTTCCATTCCCCACCCGATCCATCGTCCCTTATGCGTTGATTAATCGTGTGATGGAAACCTTGACCAGTAAATATGAACATAATGCTCCATTTTCGCAAGTGAAATTTATCAGCCTTTTGTCAAAGCATCGATGCTGTATAGGCAATTAGGCAGACTGGACTTTGGTCCTTCAAGAGAGTTTGCTCTCCAGATTTGCTGATGCTGTCAGCTCAGTGTGTTTCTGCAAAAAAAAGGATGGTTTCTGAATTCTGAGTGGATTCAGTGTGAAAATTAATGGATGCCAGAAATCTAGTTCTTTCAAAAATAACTAGCCTGCATTTGTGTCCATCTGATGGGTACTATGTATGATGGCTCAAAATTTTGGTTCTTTACATTTAACTTCCATTGACAATTAAAATACGTGAAAGAGCTTAATCCTCAGAAACAAAAGATCATGATATGTTGCTAAGTGTTTAATTATTGCATAAGAAGAAAAGGCTACTTGTATGTAACATTGTCTTTGATTGCATTTCGTTGAAGTTAAAGTAGCTTGTTTGGTAGATTTCTTTTTTTTGAATCGGAGATGAACTCCACTTCCATTTCTAATGAAACGGAGATCATTTTACAGAGGTATTTGTAGCAACACAGAGTTTAGATTCTAATCTCTGCCTCTCGCTCCTAGCCCTAGATTCTAAAAGACTAGGTCGAGTGCTACATCCCTATTACAAAAAGTCACAACCACATAACAAAAGATGATGTTTTTTCATCAACAACAAGAAGTTCCAGACAAATGCCAAGTGATGACCGCAGGAAAAACTTTTTCATGCATGCTGGTCTCCTTCATCCCAAGAGTCATCATTTGAGCTTCTATCGTCCCGCTCCCCTTTTTTTTAACCTTCATCTTCTGTATCATCCTCTTTAGCTTTTTCTGGAGCTGGAAGCAGAATATATCTTCCCTGATTTTGCATCACCATCATGGCAGCCTTTAACATAGACTCAGCCCCAGCCTTCACTATTTATTGCATTTCCTCCGAATATATCCCTGCCCAATAAAGCATCAAAGAACAGGCGTGATATAAGATGTCACACAGATGATTAATCATTTTCTTATCAAAGCATGCCCGATTTCTAGCATTCCAAATTGCCCAACAAACTGCAGCCAATCCAAAAGCATATATCTCCTTACCACCAGGGAGTACAGTTTTAATCCAATCCCAGAATTGTGTTATATTACAAGGACTAGATCGACTTTTAAAACTAATAGCAATGACTCTCCAAACAACTTTAGTCACATCACAATTAAACATCAAATGTTCTATATTTTCATGCTTATTACAGAAAAAGCATAATGGATCCCCTTTCCATCTTCTTCTTAGCATATTATCTTTTGTAAGAATAATATTATTCTCTAATAACCACATGAAGACACTAATTTTTTGTAGAATTTTTGCTTTCCAAATTCTTTTCAAAGTGAGTTTGTTATACATTGAACTCACAGAAAAAAAAACTCCAGATTTATTCCACATCCAGGTTACCCTGTCCTCATTACATGAGAGATGTTGTTCATTTAACCTAGCAGCAAGAGAATACCACCGGCCATGCAAGATACCAGGCAGAGGATATTTAAACCGGATACTCCAATTATCATATGCACATTGATTAACAGTTAAAATCCTGGTTTGCACAAAACTCAAAAAGGAGAGGGTATTCAGTGCAAAGTGGTTTCTCCCCTAACCACACATCAAACCAGGACCTAATTCTTTTCCCATTCCCTAAAATAAACTTCCTCCCACACACATATATATTTCGGACTTTTAAAAGATCTGTCCAAATAGGAGAGTCAGAATGTCTATGTTTAATCGCCCCATTGGGCTTATCCTTTATATATTTGGCTTTGATGATTTCTTGCCACAAACCGTCTTCGGTTTCTAATTTCCACCACCATTTAGCTAGCAGACAAATATTCATTTTCCTTAAATCCTTGACCCCCTGACCTCCCTTTTTTTTTGCTTTTGCACACCAGCTCCCATTTAACCAGATGATACTTCGTTTTAGTGTGTCCCCCCTGCCATAGAAATTTTCTCCTGACTTTGTCCATTCTATCTATTACAGTTTTAGGCAAAAGGAACATTGACATATGATATATAGGAATGCTAGATAAACTAGCATCAATAAGAACAATTCTGCCTGCCATAGTAAGATTTTTTTCCTTTCCACATATCAATTTTCTGTCCTGCTTTTCTTTCCACATTCAACCAGTCAGTTACATGGAGTCTAGAGGCCGCTACAAGTACCCCCAAGTATTTCAATGGAAAGGACCCAATTTGGCAGTTAAAAATCTGAGCATAATTCAATGTTGTTTCAGCATCAGCTCCTATGGTAATGATTTCGCTTTTATCAAAATTGATTTTTAGTCCAGATATTTGCTCATAAATTGCTAGTAATAGTTTGACATTATATGCCTTATCTATATCATCTTTTAAGCAGAGAATAGTGTCATCTGCATATTGTAAAATAGCTACCCCCTTAGGGATAATATTGTTGGCTAAACCTGTTAGACTATTGTGTATTTAGGGGTACTTTAGTCCTTATGGGTGTGGCTTCTTGCCCCTCATGTAATGTACCCTATATTAACCTTTTGTGAGATTAATGGAGAGACAACTTTTTCCTTCCAATTTGGTATCAGATTGCCTCTTTATTTCTGGGCTTCTCTCTCTCCCGGTCTCCTCTCCCCGATCTCTCTCCTCGACCGCCGCCTGGCCGCCGCGCAGCCCGGCCGCCGCCTGGCCGCCGCGCCGCCCGCCGCCTCCTTCTCACGCGCCGCCGCCGCGCCGCCTCCTCGCCGCGCGCCGCGCCACCTGGAAGCCTCCTCGCCAGCTCCGATCCGGCCGCGCGCCTCCTTGCCGTCGCGCCCTCTCCTCTCTCTTCATGGAGCCGCCGCCGTCGGGCCCTTGCGCGCCGCTGCCGCCGCCGCCGCTGCAGCGGCGCCCCTGCGTACGCCGCCGGGATGCGTGCCGCCGCCACCGTCGGCCTGGGCCGCGCCGCCGTCGTCCGCGTGGGTTGCGCCGCCACCGCCGCCTGGGGTCTAGATCCGGCCGCCGCGGGGTGCCGCCTCCATCACGCTGCCGCCGGCCACCTGGTCCCCCCCCCCCCCCCCCCCCGCCGCCGTCCGCCAGGGCCGCGCCGCTGCCGGACGCGTGGGTCGGGTCGCCACCCTCGGCCGCCGCCGTTGTGCCACCCTCGGCCACAGTCGCCGCGCCGCCCTCGGCTGCCGCCGCCTCGCCCATGTGGCCGCCGCCGGCTCGGCGGCGTCCCCGTGGGCTGTCGCTGCCTCGCCCCTACCACCGACGACCCAGCTCCGGTTGTCACCGGCTCCGATCCGGCCGCAGCCGCCTCCCTACGCCGCCGCGCCACAGAGGACCACCGCCGCCTCGCCTCGGCCGCCACCACCGGCCCAGATCCGATCATCACCAACTCTGACCTGGCAGCCAACACCGTCGTACGCCGTGCCGCCGTCTTCAGCCGCCGCCGGCTCGGCCGAGCCATCCTGGGCCGCCGCGGCCTCACCTCCTGATGTGCGACCGTCGTTTCCTGTTCAGACCCGATCATCGCCACAGGGTACTCGGCCGCCATCGGCTGGTGTACTTGGATCGACTGTTGCCTACTCCGTTGGCACGGCCGTCGAGGGTTCGAGCGTGTTGTCTTCCTTCCTGGCGCCGCCACCGCTGGGGCATGTCGCGACCCGTTCTACACCGTCAGTCTACCTGCGGGATGTCACGCCGTCTGGCCCTGACTGGGTGGTGGACCCCGGTGCCTCGTACCACACCACCCCTGACGTCGGTATACTCTCTTCTACCCGCCCTTCCCGTCCCTCTGATCATTCATCTATCGTTGTTGGGAATGGGTCGGCTCTTCCAGTCACCTCAGTAGGTGACTCGGGTTCGCCGGATTCGTTTCAGCTACGTGATGTTCTTGTTGCTCCTGACGTCATTCAGCACCTTCTTTCCGTTCGTCGTTTTACTACTGACAACCATGTTTCCATTGAGTGTGATCCTTATGGTTTAACTGTGAAGGATCTTATTATTCGACGCATTTTCTTTCGTTGTGAGAGTACGGGTCCCCTGTACACGATGCGTCTTTCTGCTTCCGCTCCGCCTCTTGCCCTGACTACGACAGCCTCTTCGACCATTTGGCATCGTCGGCTTGGCCACCCCGGTGTTGATGCTATGTCGAAGTTGTCTGGTAGTTCAGTGATTTTGTGTACTCGGGGTACTCATGAGTCTCTTTGCCATGCTTGTCAATTGGGTTGCCACGTTCGACTTCCTTTTCCGCATTTTGTCACTCGTGTCGAGCGCATCTTTGATTTGATTCACTGTGATCTTTGGACTTCACCTGTTCTTTGTGTTTCTGGATATAAGTATTACTTGGTGGTCGTTGATGATTTTTCGCACTATTTGTGGACTTTTCCCTTGCGACAGAAGTCTGATACGTTCGGCACTCTTTCTCACTTCTTCGCTTGGGTGTCTACCCAGTTTGGGCGCACGATCCGTGCAGTCCAGTGCGATAACGGGCGCAAGTTTGACAACTCTGCATTCCGTGACTTTCTGCTTTCTCGCGGTGTTCAGTTGTGCATGTCTTGCCCGTACACTTCCCCCCAGAACGGCAAGGCTGAGCGCATGAGTCTGACCACCAACGATGTCATGCGCTCCCTGATGTTTCAGTCTTCTACCCCTGCTCGCTACTAGGCGGACGCGCTTCACACCGCCACCTACCTCATTAATCGCCTTCCTACTAAGGCGATTAGTGCTCCCACCCCTCACTTCGCTTTGTTCGGCACCCCTCCTCTCTACGACCACCTTCGAGTCTTCGGGTGCGCTTGCTACCCTAACCTCTCCGCCACGGCTCCCCATAAGCTTGCGCCTCGCTCGACTCGGTGTGTTTTCCTTGGGTACTCCCCTGACCATAAGGGGTACCGGTGCCTTGACCCTACCACCCGTCGTATCTTGATCTCCTGACACGTCGTCTTCGACGAGTCTTCCTTTCCCTTTCCACCCCGTCTTCTAACTCCGTCGCTGAGTTGGATTCCCTCTTCTCTACTGACTCTGAGGCTGCTCCTGTACAGCGACCTTGCCTTTTACCTCTTGCAGGTTACCCACCCGCTGCGCCACGCGCAGCTTCAGCGTCTTCCACGCCACCTGTTGTGCCTTACGTGGCACCGACGTCCCTGACACCACTTGCTGTGCCACGTGCGGCACCGGCGTCCCTGACGCCGCCAGCTGCGCCACGCGCGGCCCCGGTATCTCTGGCGTCGCCTGGTGCGCCACGCGCGGCCCCGACGTCCCCGACGACGCCTGCTACGCTGAGCGTGGTTCCGGCGTCCCTGTCGACGCCTGTTGCGCCGAGCGAGGCCTTGGCGTCCCCGACGCCAGCAGTCGCTCGGCCTTGGCGTCCCCGACGTCGACTACTGCACCACGCGCGGCTCCTGTGGCACGGTACGCCGACCCCGCTCTTGTCTATCAGCGACGAGCGCGGGTTGGTGCTCCAGCCACTTCCTGCCCCGAGCCTCCGGTGTACCACCCTCCACTGCTCCATCGGGACCCGTCATGTTCACCCGATGGTGACCTGACGGGCCGCTGGGGTTCTCCGGCCGGTGGAGCGTTTCTCCGGGGTCGTCCTCTCGTCGTCGACCCCCCCCCCCCCCCCCCCCCCCGCTACCGCCTGCCTCGTCACCCATCTCGCCTATCCCCTCTTCTGTCCGTAGCGCTCTCGCCGATCTTCACTGGCGTCGGGCTATGGAAGAAGAGTATGTGGCCCTACTTGCCAACCGGACTTGGGACCTTGTTCCCCGTCCTGGTCATGGCAATGTTGTCACGGGCAAGTGGGTGTTCACGCATAAGAAAAGGGCGGATGGGTCTCTGGAGAAGTACAAGGCACGGTGGGTTCTTCGCGGTTTCACGCAGCGCCCCGGCGTCGACTACGACGAGACCTTCAGCCCGGTGGTGAAGTCGGCGACGGTTTGCACCGTTTTGTCGCTGGCTCTGTCGCGTTCTTGGCCTATCCACCAGCTAGATGTCAAGAACACCTTCCTCCACGGGACACTGACGGAGACGGTGTATTGCAGTCAGCCGACAGGGTTTGTTGATTCAGCCCGTCCAGACATGGTCTACCGGCTGAACAAGTCCCTGTACGGGCTGAAGCAGGCGCCTCGGGCTTGGTACAACCGGTTCGCCTCCTTCCTGGTCTCGCTCGGCTTCGTCGAGGCCAAGTCGGACACTTCGCTCTTCGTCTACAGGCGTGAGGGTGACACTGTCTATCTCCTCTTGTACGTGGACGACATTGTCCTCACGGCATCAAGTCCGGCTCTCCTTCAGCGCACGATCTCCGCCCTGCAGCAGGAGTTCGCGATGAAGGACTTTGGCCAGCTCCACCACTTCCTAGGTGTTGCGGTTGAGCACCGACTGAACGCTCTGTTCCTCCACCAGCACCAGTACTGCCTGGACATCCTCGAGAGAGCGGGCATGGCTGATTGCAAGCCGTGCTCCACTCCGGTGGACACTCAGGCGAAGGTGTCCTCGGCCGACGGCGTTCCTGTCGCTGACCCCACCTCTTACAGGAGTCTTGTCGGTGCCTTGCAGTACCTCACCTTCACCAGGCCGGACATCTCCTACGCGGTTCAGCAGGTGTGTCTCCACATGCATGATCCGCGGGAGTCGCATCTCACGACGGTGAAACGGATCCTCCGGTACCTGCGGGGCACCCACGACTACGGCCTTCTTCTGCGGCGCGACTCTGCTTCTGAGTTGGTCGTCTACACCGACGCTGACTGGGCAGGTTGTTCGGATACCCGTCGGTCCACCTCCGGTTACGCCGTCTTCCTGGGCGGCAACCTCGTCTCCTGGTCCTCGAAGCGGCAGCACGTGGTGTCCCGCTCGAGTGCTGAGGCGGAGTACCGCGCCGTGGCCAACGGCGTGGCTGAGACCTCCTGGCTCCAGCAGCTGCTTCAGGAGCTCCACTCCCCCCTCGCCCGGAGTACGTTGGTCTACTGCGACAACGTCAGCGCCGTCTACCTCTCCACCAACCCAGTGCAGCATCAGCGCACGAAGCACGTGGAGATTGATCTTCACTTCATTCGTGAGCGGGTGGCTCTCGAACGGTTCGAGTTTTGCACGTTCCGACGTCGTCGCAGTTCGCCGACATCTTCACGAAGGGTCTGCCTTCATCGGTGTTCACCGAGTTTCAGTCCAGTCTCAACATCTGCCGTGGCTAGATGTTGAGACTGCGCGGGGGTAGACTATTGTGTATTTAGGGCACTTAAGTCCTTATGGGTGTGGCTTCTTGCCCCTCATGTAATGTACCTTATCTGTACCCTTTGTGAGGTTAATGGAGAGACAACTTTTCCCTTCCAATTAAACCAACTATCATATTGTTACATTGAGCCTTATGTATCATCCTAGTCAAACAATCAGACACCAAATTGAATAAGAGAGGCGACAAAGGGTCTCCTTGTCGTACACCTTTATAACTTTGAAAGTAAGATCCTGATTTGTCATTAATTCTGACACTCAGAGTACCATTTCTTACTACAGATTCAATCCATTTGCACCATAAAGGATCGAAACCCCTTACTTTCAGACATTTAAAAAGGAAAACCCAACTGACTTTGTCATAGGCTTTCTCAAAGTCTAACTTTAAAATAATACCTGATTTGGACTTTTAGACAATCTCTTAGCAAGTTTCTTGATCAAAGTAGCCATTTAGGTTCATTCCCTTTCCTGTGAATATCTAACAGAAACCAGCATATGCCAGTAATCCACTATGTATTATAACTTTTATAAAACAGCTTAGATGAAAGAATTAACCAAAGTATGTTACTTTTAGTCCAGAACAATTGTCAAAATTGTTGAATTCCAACTTTGTTGTGGTTGTTGGTTCGTATATATTCTAAGATTGGTAAATATACTATCATGTGTGTTGGCTTCCTGGCATGTTTCTATCCATTATGTCATAGAAGTTCGCCAAGTTTATACATGTTGCTATGGATTAGGTTCTTGGCCAGAGGGTGCAGTCTCTTGAGCGTGAACTCGATGCCGCCATTTCTGCAGCGGCTCGAGCTCGTACGGAGAAACGCCAGGCTGAAGCCGCTCAACGGGCTTCAGAGTTACATGCACAGGAGATCACAAAGGAGCTGGAGAACACTTCAAGTATGTACCATGGTGTACTCTTGTATCTACACTGTCTAGTCTGACATTTCATTAGCTGGGTGTTTTCAGATCTGAACGTCATATCTGATTGTGGTTATGTCTTGCAGAAGTGTTTGCTTTACATATGGAGGAGCTGCGCTTGAAACAAGAGGAAATTGCGAAGAAAGATAGTGATATTAAAGTGCTAGAAGCTATAATAAGAACCCTAAGTAGCAAAGATGATGGTGGGTCAAGTGAATAATTACCATGCACAGGGAGCACTAGGTTTCACATCCAGGCTTTTGTTTGGAAGTATCTTGCCTTTTGTCTATTACTTCTATTGTAAGTTGTAAAATCCCTAAAAAGTGGTAGCAAAAATTTCAATACATTTACACTTAGAAAAAATTAGAAGGATTAAAACTTTGAATTATAACGGTGTGAGTTCAAAGTGGTGATTTAAACTTTCTAAAAACTTTCAAACATGGAGATCTAAATTCAGAACTTGGATCTTTATATTTTAAATATCCAATCTTTCAAATTTTAGCTTATTTGGAGGGGTTTTAGTATTTGTTTGGGATTAAAAGAGGAAGCTCTCTAATCTGAATTTCAAATTCAGTTTTAGATTTCAATTTCCTCTATTTATAAATTTGGTTCTACAAATGTGTTCTCCATATTTGAATTAGCAGCCATGCTAAAAATCAAAAACTTTTGGGTTGGTTTGCTATATTTTTGGAACAATGCAAAAGGGATAATTTAAATTCGATTTCAAATTCAAATGACCATATTCAATTCAAATTCCACACCAGAATTCAAATCATTTGAATTCAACATTTTAAAACCTTAACTTTGGCGGTGAAGTAAGGCATTCAATTATGAGTAGCTGTGGGAAAATTTTGATTAAAAATGAGAGGGAGTGGGACCTATTTGTCAGCCATACATCTCTCTAAACCGACTCAATTTTTTTCCTCTGCGGGCGACACCGCGATCACAGCGCGCCAGCGCCGGCTGCGACGTGCACCCGAGGATTTTTCACCGTGCCACCTCCTGCTGGCTCCCCCCGATGCTTGTCCTGATCACCACGCTAAGAGAGCCATAGAACCGTTTCGTTTTCCCCAGTTCGTTCTCGCCTCGGTTGTCTGCCTCTCGACGCACACTGCCGCTCGGTTCTTCCCCGATCGATCACAGCACCCCGAGCTCGGTTGCTCGAGCCTTCCACAGCAAAAGCCATCATCAACACATACTCTAGCCATCCAGCATCCCTACTCCTTCGATCTCTGGCCGTTGGAGCTCGAAATTCCCGGAGTCGTTGTTGTGCTGTCGTGAACACCGGAGGTCCCAACTTTCGGTCACCGTGGACAGCCCAAACCGGAGAAGCTCACGTCCCAGCGATCCAACCCATTGGTGCACCTACGACCGGAGCTGCTCACCTCCAAAAGTAAGCCCAAGCCGTGGCTCCTCGGAGGAGAATTCGGAGATTTTCCCCTGGGCAGTGCAACTCGACCCCAAGGTAAAGAGTTGCTAAATTTAGCTTCAATTCGTGTTGTGAGTAGCTCAAGTTTTGCACACAGGTTCTAGACTAGCTAGCGCCCTTCCTCCCTCGATTCTAGGCCGGAAAATTAGGTGTAGAGCGAGGATTACACGCTCTTGTCGTGAGAACACCTTCGGGCCACTTCGGACGCACGGTGCCGGTAGGTTTGGAGGGCTCCCCGGCGGATTTGGCTGCCATGCCTAGCTCCTACATCTTCCAATGGTGCTCTAGAGCCCTAGAGCTGATCGTTTGGTGGGGGAATGAAGCTTTCCGACCTCGCCGGAGTTCGAAACCCTGCTGTTACCGCTGCGCACCATTTTCCGGCGAGTTTTGGCCGCCAGCGACGCCACCATCGTGCTCAACGGGGTGAAAAATGGGGGAGCGGCGAAATTTGGCCTCGGGGGTGGCCGGGAATGTCGTTCCCGCCACCCTCGTGCGAGAACGCCGCCGGTCCTCTGTTTGGCGCGAGGTAGAAGAGGGTGCTGACATGTGGGGCCCGCTGTAGCGTTTAAACTTTTCCAGATTTTCCTAATTCGGTTCAAATTTTGGAGAGCCGTAACTTTGTGTAAGAACCTCCAAAAATTGTGAAATAAATTTTGTTGGATTCCTCTCAGAGAATACTATCCATGGGTACAGACCAATAGTTATGAAAATCTCTGTATTTGGCTCATTAATTCAATTAAGGAAAATCTTGTAGGAATTTTTATAGGGGTTCTGTTTATTAGAAAATTCCCAAATTTGGGCAGGACATCCTTCCAAAAATCATTGAACTCTAATAAAAATTTCAGAGTCATTGGACCTCATTTGCTTGGCCAAATGTGGTGTCAATCCTTTATGTCTCTGAAAAATGAGAAAATACACAGAGGCATTTTCAGCATTTCTTATCAACTTCCAAAATTCATATCTCTCTGTTGGTAACTCCAAAAATGGTGAAACAAATTTTGTTAGAACCATGGAGACCTACCCTACTTAGATCTTCCACTGTTAGGCATGTTAAAACTCCAGATTTGGGCTCCAAATTCAGAGAAGCCTTGTACTTGTGGAAATTTTAGAGATCACAAGATGCAATAAAATTTCTCCAAATTTTGCTCAGATCATCCTTAGAGAGTATAGTATCCACTGAAAAAATCCCAAAACCAATTGAGGGTCCTAAATAGTAGTAGCTATGAATAGAAGTTTAATTCTTATAAGTCTTTAACACTTATACATATATTTTGCTAATTTCATATAGTGACCGAAGTTGAGGACGCACCGGAGCCGTTGGACGTCCTCTCACTAGACGCTGACATTCCATTTAACTCACAACCAGGCAAGCCCCGGTTTACATTTAAGTACTTTTGCAAATTCTTCATTTGTATCACTCATGTTTAGGGTGAATGCTTGCATTAGAGTTAGGGTAATTGAAACCCCACTTGCATAATCTTTTAAATCCTATGAAGGGTTAGGTAGTTTACAACCTCGACTAGTAGAGAATGTCATGCTAATATTCTTAGGATCTCGGTAGAAGTCGAGTGGTTGGAATCTACTCGCGAGATAGTTATTTGATCACACGGTATGAAAAGAGGTAGAGAATTGTTTAAAGTTGTGAAAATGAGATCCAGCAGTGGGATAGGATGCAGTAAGCGGAGGTCTCACGTGCGTAGCCGTGTTGGTGTCGATTGAGGACCGAGCCGTGTTCGGCCCTGCTGGACAAGTATCGAACAATATCGGATGCATACTAGTATATGGGAACCAAGAAACTGATGTAATTGGTTAACCTGGGTGCCGAGCCTTACCCAACCGTTTTATAGGAGTGGGTTGAGGGTAGCAAGGTGTAAATCTGCCGGTGGGGACAGACACGCTCCACGCGGGGACCTCCTGCCCATTACGACCTCCTGCCCGTTACGGATGGACCGGTTCAGCATTTGGGTTGCCTTTGAAAGGTTGTTGCATACAACAGAGTAGGAAGGTGTGAAGCACCACACTTTTGAAAGTGGGTGTATGTGACGTGTTATCCGAGTGTCTCCTAATTGCAATCACCGTCCCCCGCGGTTAGTTGAGTACCCGCTTGTTCACTGCGCTGTGACGTAGTAAGAAGAGAAATAAGCCAACTGAAAATGCTGCATTGAATTATTAATGTATTGAAACCTTGTATGCTGTAGTTGTAGAGCTAATTAAGTTTATCTTCCACTTTGGGCATCACCACATCGGAGGAAAGCATTTTTGTTTGATTGTGGATTTCCGATATGAGGGTTGCCTAAGGCTCATTAAATTGTTGCTATAAAACTAAAAGTAAGGATCAACATGTAGGTGTGTCTTTATTGCAAAGTTCTTTTCCTATATTACACATCCGTGCATGTAGAGTTTTATCACTAGGGTTGTCGGTTAAGCCTTGTTGAGCCATCGTGCTCAGGGTTGCAATAATTGAGCTGTGTGCAGGTGAGAGCTATGAGGAGGGGTCCGAGGACGAGGCGGTGCCCCCGTCGGGGTACACGACCGAGCTGGAGCCCTGCACGCCGCCGTGATCTCCGGTTACATGTTGCTAGTGTGTAGCGTCGCTGGGCTGGACGACTTCACTTTTACTTAGTTAGGGTTAGAGAGTAGCTATGTATATTATTTCCGTTGTATAATTAAGTTTTGTAAAAAGATTTCCGCTGTTTTATATCAAATATAAGTTTGTATGCTGCTCTTATTCTTCTCTTGTGTGTTGTTAGGTGCCGCATCGCACGGCACCACCCTCTGCGATCCCTGAGTGGGTGAACCACGGGGTGGTCCCCACATAAGTCTTATCCTACTCAGATGATTTTTTGTTGTTTTAGAAAAAAAAGATTTAGAGGGCTTCCAATGTACATGTGCAGTGATATCGTTTTCTTTTATTTCTGCATAATTGCATTTATCATTATCAATATTTAACCCGCCCTTGACATCCTTGGTGACTTCAAAATGGAACAAGGAGATGGTGGCCTTAGCAGGTGCTAAGATAACAGTGTCGGTACCCTCAATACCGTGTACCCCCGCGCACAGGGTGAAACCGTCTAAGGACCTCGCCCCTCCGCAGGGGCGAGTTGCGAAGGCGCCACGTGTCCAGCGGGGCCGGAGCTCCCCTCTCCTCAGAGGATATCTCCGAGCCTCCCACGTGGCCCAGAAGGTCGGACATTGCCCCCTCCGCAGGGGCGAGCTCCGAAGGAGCCACGTGCTCAGCGGGGCCGGAGCTCCCTTCTCCTCAGAGGTGAGCTCCGGGCCCACCACGTGGCCCAGAAGGTCGGACCTCACCCCCTCCGCAGGGGCGAGCTCCGAAGGAGCCACGGGTCCAGCGGGGCCGGAGCTCCCCTCTCCTCAGAGGATAGCTCCGGGCCTGCCACGTGGCCCAGAAGGCCGGACCTCGCTCCCTCTGCAGGGGCGAGCTTTGATGGAGCCACGTGTCCAGTAGGGTCGGAGCTCCTCTATCCTCAAAGGATAGCTCCGGGCCTGACACGTGGCCCAGGAGGCCGGACCTCGCCCCCTCCGCAGGGGCGAGCTCCGAAGGAGCCACGTGTCCAGCAGGGTCGGAGCTCCCCTCTCCTCAGAGGATAGCTCCAGGCCGGCCACGTGGCCTAGAAGGTCAGACCTCGTCCCCTCCGCAGGGGCGAACTCCGAAGGAGCCACGTGTCCAGTAGGGTCGGAGCTCCCTCTCCCTAGAGGATAGCTCCGGGCCTTACACGTGGCCTAGGAGGCCGGACCTCGCCTCCTCCGCAGGGGCGATCTCCGAAGGAGCCACGTGTCCAGCAGGGCCGGAGCTCCCCTCTCCTCAGAGGATAGCTCCGGGGCGACCACGTGGCCCAGGAGGTCGGACCTCGCCCCCTCCGCAGGGGGGAGCTCCGAAGGCTCCACGTGTCCAGTGGGGCCGGACCTCCCCTCTCCTCAGAGGTGAGCTCCGGGCCCGCCACGTGGCCAGCAGAGCAGCGCTACCCGCCCGACGCGGTAGGAAGCAGGAGTAAAGGCGCGTCATGCCTTTACTGTACAAGGCATTCAAGACCTGCGCCTTCCCAAGACGCGGAGGCGCGACACACGCCTGTCAGAAGACACTGTGACCAATCACAGTCAAGACAGGCGCACGGTGTCAGAAGCTGCAGACCATTGAAGGCAGCGACAAGACACGGACAAGACATGCCCTGCCGCCCCTGCCATTACCAACAGCTACCCCTGGCCTACGCCATGGGCAGGGCGGCAGGACGAAGACCTCGAAGCCAGTGCCAAGACACAGTAGCTGGTAAGAAATCACCCCGGGACCACCTGTCGGGCCCCGTGGCCCACCTTGTAAGCCACCGAGCCTTGGACTATAAAAGGCTCGGGTAGGCAACGTTACAAAGGGTTCGAACTCTGCTGAGTTCAGCTCCCGCTAGGTCATCCACATACTCAAGGAAACCAGTGCTCCGAGCACTCCCGTGGACGTAGGGTTTTACGCTCCAGCGATCCGAACCACGTAAATCCCTGTGTCAATCATCTCCTTCCTTCGTCAACTCCGGCAAGACCCTCGCGGGAGGACTAGCCCCTCCGAAAAAGAACCTCCGCGGGCTAACTAGAGCAGGCCCGGGGGAGGTGTCGATCACAGACGCTTCGACAGACACTAATCCCTAATGGGAAGTACTAGCTAGTAGGCTCTATACTTTGGTCCAGAGCCTTTTTATGTGACCAAAAGCAAAGCATAATTGAATCATAGATTCACAGCGCACAGAAAACCCCTCTCCACAAAAATTGATTTTTCTAGGGTCACCTAGATCTAAGATGTTATCAAGCTAGGACCTGGGTTGCTCTCGTTGTCAAATTCAACACGGAGACAGCAATCTTTTTATTAAAAAAAGCTTGTCGTTGTGGTGCATGGAAGGTGATTAGTTCTTAATAGATTTATTAAAATTATATACTGGCACTGTCATCGACATCTAGCACGACAATGTATTGAGTATTGTACATATTGTATGGACATGTTAATTACGAAATTTTACAAATTAACGTACCAGTATAGCGCAAGTCAAAAACTTCTAGAACCGCTCTGGAACTGGAAGAGCTAGCTCATCTCGTTATTAGAATATAAAAAAACTTTGGAATTGCTATTATAAATGAACCTTTGTAGTCTTTTGAAACTTTTGCGAGGGGGAAATATGAATTATAGGGTGTTGGCTTCTGCAAGGATATTGAACGACTCATCTTTGTTATATTCCAGAAATTATAAACAGCCTCTTGCAGAAATGCAGGGAAAGGCTGCGTACAAAAGACCCAAGTGGGTCGGACCCTTCCCCGGACCCTGCGCAAGCGGGAGCTACATGCACCGGGCTGCCCTTTCCTTTCTTTTAAAGGTCTTTATAATTTCTGGAATGTTACCTTTTTGTACCTTTTTTGTCGTGTGATGAAAGAAAGCTATTGTCTATATATCAAAACGAGATTGATATGCGTTGACAACCAAAGTTGACACTCCAGAAAAACCAGAATTTTCAGTTTTGACAGATGAAGCATGACCAGAAGTGTCTAAAACAGAGCTAATATCGATTGTTTTATAAGTTTGATGTCTAGACATGTTTTGCATGTTGTGAGCAATTTTCATGGGAATTTTGGTTGAATTTTACTAAAGAGGCAATGAAGTGCTTGGAAGCAAGAATATCAAGTCAAGTTGCATATTTAAAGGCTGCACGATTAGCCCTTGTCCAAACAATATTAAAACAGATATATGAAATACTTAATTTGACATCTAGATAAAGAAGTTGTGGGGATTGAAAGATGCTCACATGGTGTAAAAATGAAAATTCCTGTTTTAGCATATTTGCACTATGCAAGACCAGAGGTTCCAATTTTAACAATCTAAGTAAATAATTATAAATCTATTTTGAATTGGTTTCTATCACGTGTATGTGTGGATTTAACCTTTAACCTTCCACAGGAGTATAACTCACCCAATATCTGCAAAGGGTCAAGGTTGACTGAGAAAACATCCAATAGAATAAATCAATCTACTTTTACTTTCTACCTTCTAAACTCAATCTCTCTTCCTGTCACTATGATTTTCATCTATTGATCATCATGACCATAGATGACGTCCTAGGTTTGCTAGTTAATCTAGGGAACGTTCGACCACATCCACTCCAAGTCTCTCTCAAATGAGAGCTTTAACGGACTTCGAGTGTGTTTGATTTAGCTGTGGATTGTTAAAAATCTGATTCTAGCTGTGAGCTGAGAGCTGCGGTGAAGCTAAAATCTGTTTAGCTGGAAACAACTATCTACTTTTGATTCTGTAATAAATGTATGTTATAAAGAAAATAACGTTTGGTTGTGTAATCAGTGGCATGGTGGGTAATTTCTGTGAAAAGTTGGAACAGGAATCTGAAAAATCTAGGTTATGGTAAACTTTCATTTACACTAGAAAAATCTAGAGAATCTGATTCTCATGTGAGCCCCTTTGATTCAGATTTCTAATTTTTAATATAGAATCTGGTTGGTGCAGTGAACCAAACAGACCCTAAATCATTTAGACCGATTTCTGCACAGTGCAGTTGGCTGCTATGCACATGACGTGTTCAACGGAGCTTTTGTACGTCAAATTTTGGATAAATGCGAGGTCCTCATCGCAAAATCATAGCCCACTAAATATACCTTCGAGAGGAGCAGGGAGGGAGTCCCTCTCCTTCCTCCGTGGCTTCCTCTCATCCCCGTCTGGTCGTGACCACCGGCGGCCGTGGGATCCCCCGCCTCCTTCCCGGATACGACGAGAAAAGGTGCGTGATGTCCCCGAATCCAGCCTCGCTCTGACCTCCGACCCCTATCTCCAGCTCCCCCACGCAGCCGTTCCTGAGATTCTGTGGAGGTCCTCCGCTAAGATTCTTGGCGATCCGAATGGCGAATAGAGCCTTTGGTGCCACGTAGGTCGTGGTTCTTGGTTGTTCGCGGATCGGGTGAACTGGGTTGGGTCCTTGCCTGACATTCGCGCGGTTGTTGGTCTGCCGGGGTTGTGTCAGCGGTCGAGCCTCGCGGGTCTCCCCGCTGCCATCCGGCCAGCCCATTGCGCGTATTCAGCCCTCGACGTGAAAGTTGGCCAGGATTTAGTCGCCTGGCCGTGTGATTCGTTTTGGATATCACGAGCTGCGCAGTGCTACAGTCCTCGTTGTGTGCCCTGGCGCGGACCTAGTTCGATCGTCGTTGCTCGCTTTGCAGCAAAGTTCCACATGGAGGTTAGGTGCACAGATTCGATGAATCTGTCCCAGAATTGCTCGTTAGACAATTGCAAAATTGGATTTTATTTTTGGGGAGTAGATTTGGGCTTGCTGACGATGGAGTGTGGTGCGTGCATGTACGCGATGGGATTTATTTTTGGAAAGTACATTTGCTTAACTGATCCTACGAGGCGCTACAGATAGTAGATCTTTATCCACCATGTGCTGTTTGCTGCTGAGGTCGATGGCTTACCCATCAGAAGGAGGTTAAAATGGATACATCATCATGCTGTACTCGTCAAGTTATTTTAGTTGCCTTGCACTTTTCTTTGAACCATATGTTAGACAAATCTTGTGAGATACGTAGAGTTCATTTTTTAATAACTTGTTCAGCAACGTTGTTTAAAGGAAGCAAGCAAAATAATTAAAGAACCAAACGGCAGAGAAGCAACAATTTTCCTTTGGCAGATTGAATGTGCCAGAGCCATGCACTTTTAGGTAATGTAAGTTGGAAGAACCACCACTTTTATAAAAATTGTGGTAGATCTGTAGTCCAATGATCCTGTTGCAACTCCGGTGTCCAGAACACCTTGATCAGACCTGTTCGGCTGAAAACAGATTGATCCAGATGATCAACACCTAAGGAAAAGATTTCCTGGTGATGCAGCAAGACTTGAGAGAGGATCAGAGGGCTCTGGTTGTGATCAGATTGATCTGAACAGTTCTGTTCCTAGTAGGACAGAACAGAGGAGCGCAGGGGAATCGCCAGCCCTGATCTGATCTAGTGCGCAGAACAGGGGAGATCAGGAAGAGCAGAGGATCTGCCACCTGTTCTTGGAGGTGGAGGCGCAGAGTAGATGGGAACAGGGGCGGTGGCTAGGGTTTAGCCCTGGGCGGTGGCTGCTCCAAGAGAGAGAGGTGGCGGCTGGCTTTTTGTGGAGGAATAAACTCTATTGATCTGATCTGATCTGAAGGGCAGGCCTGGCGCAGTGGTAGAGTCTCTCCACTTGTGTCCTGGAGGTCCTGGGTTCGAATCAGCCTCCTTGCAAAATAAGCAAGGGGAAGGCTGCCTAGAAATTCCCTTCCCCAGACCCCACAACATGTGGGAGCTTTCAGCACTGGGTATGCCCTTTTTTATCTGATCTGAAACCTGGGTGTTTTGGCTTCTTTATATAGCCCCCCTTACAAGAGTCCTGATCTATTACAACTCAATCTTTTAGTCTATCTCTAAGAAGACTAAACTCTAATATCTTCTAGAAGGAGATCCGGCCTGGGCCAGGGGCAGATTAGCCCACACGGTCCAGTTCTGGCCGCTCTGGGCCAGGGGCAGATCAGCCCACATTCTCCTCTTGATCCTGACACTGGCCCACGTCTAAGATCCCGATCCTTCTTCTCATCTCCACGGACTTCTGTCTTCCAAGGGTCTAGTCAAGATGTCCTCCATCTGGTCCTGGGTGGAGATTTGCTCAAGCACAATAGTACCGCTGTCCACAATACTCCCGTATGTAGTGGTACTTGACATCGATGTGCTTGCTTCTGTCATGGTGTACCGGGTTGTTGCTCAAGTCTATAGCTGACTTGTTATCAACCCGCAGCACCGACGCCTTCGATGTTTCAGCTAAGTCCTCCATCAGCCGTGCCATCCATACACCCTGACATGCCCCTTGAGCTGTTGCGATATATTCTGCTTCACATGAGGACAAGGCCACCACCTTCTGTTTGCAGGACTGCCATGAAACGGGGCTGTTTCCAAGACAAAACAGCACTCCGCTTGTGCTCTTGCGGTCCTTCACGTCTCCCGCACAGTCACTATCCGAGTACCCAATAAGCTCCATGTCCCCTCTTGCATAGAATACTCCATAGTTGATTGTACCCGCTATGTAGCGTACAATGCGTTTGACTGCAGCAAAGTGCTCCTCCTTGGGCTCCTCCAGAAACCGACTCACGTACCCAACTGAGTAGGCGAGATCGGGACGTGTGTTCACCAAGTACCGCAGCCCTCCTACCAAGCTCCTATAGTCCGTTGCATGTACCAACGGACTATCACTTGCCTTGTAAAGCTTGAGGCCTTGCTCCATTGGGAATGCACAGGGGTTGCATCCCTCCAGGCCAGCTTTAGAGACAAGTTTGGAATCGTAGGCCGCCTGCCCAACGCTTATCCCTGCATCAGCTTGCCGCACCTCAAGGCCAAGATAATATGACAAGAGACCCAAGTCGCTCATCTTGAACCTCTTCATCATCTCCCCTTTGAACTTCTTGAGGTCGCCTCTTCCTGTGATCACAAGATCGTCGACGTACACGCCGACGATGAGCTTCTCATCTTCAGCTCCACGGAAATAGATCTCGTGCTCGCTCGTACTCTTCTGGAAACCAAGCGATAGCAAGCTATCGTTGAGCTTGGCATTCCAGGCCCTGGGCGCCTAACGAAGTCCATATAGTGCATTCTTGAGCCGATACACCTTGTGTTCGGCTCCGTCGATGATGAAGCCAACGGGTTGGGAGACGTACACCTCCTCCATCAAGTCGTCGTTCAGGAAGACGCTCTTCACGTCCATGTGGTGTACCTTCCACCCCTTGTGTACAGCAACTGCAAGGAGCAAGCGAACAGATTCGTGACGAGCTACAGGAGCAAATACCTCGTCAGAATCTATTCTTTGCCGTTGGGCATAGCCTTTTGCCACCAATCGAGCCTTGTACTTCACCACCTCCCCATGTTCGTCCCTCTTTACCTTGAACACCCATTTGAGGCCAGTGGCCTTGTGTTCTTCTATGGACTCCATCTCCTCGAGCATGGCCCGTCTCCAGCACGGGTGTTCCTCAGCATCGGCGAAGGACGTGGGCTCCTCCGCGGTGGTGAACATGAGCTCCCCCTCCAAGCTTGGTGGGCGCTCAGCCCGACTAGGAGACGTGAGGGTTCCAAGCACGTTGCGCATCGTGCGAAACCGTAGTTTCGCGTCGACGACGTTGCTGCCGGGGTCTGACAGCGGCGTGGCGAAGCGGATGGGCCGTGGAGGATTCCGGGGCGTGACGAAGGTGCTGGAATCTTCAAATCCGGAACCTCTTGCTGCTGCGGACCCCTGTGCAGGACTGTCCCAGCCCTGATCTACGCTGGACAGTCCCTGTAGGAGCCTTTGGGGCGATGCCGCGGGTGCTGGACCCCCTCCAGCAGATCTGGAGGCTGGCGTAGGAACTCCTAGGGTCTGGACAGACCCTTCTGTGCCCCTCCTGGGCACAACAGGGGTGCTGTTCGGCCCCTCCGGACCGTGCGGCACCTCTCCAGGTGCTAGAACAGCAGGTCCAGCAGGTGCTAGACCTAAGGAGTCGACGTGGAAGGTGGTGTAGTCCTCTTCTCCTGCTCCTTCCCCAGTCCCACTTGGTCGCCTCATCGAATATCACGTCACGTGATATGTGTGTGCGCCCATCAGCCGGATTATACATCCGATAGCCCTTCGTCCATGCAACATAGCCAAGAAAAATCATTGGGGTACTCCGATCTTCCAACTTTTTCAGGTGCGGGCGCGTGTTCTTGACATGCCCCACACACCCAAAAGTTCGGAAGTAGTTGACGGCTGGTCGCTCTCCATGCCGAGCTTCATATGGTGTCTTCCCATCAAGGTCGCGGGTGGGGGATCGATTCAAGATGTAGACAGATGTGATAACTGCCTTACCTCAAAAAATCCCGGGCATACCCTTCGCCTTCAACGTACTCCTTGCCATGCCGACCACCGTCTGGTTGCGCCGCTCCACAACCCCGTTTTGTTGCGGCGTATACAGAGCTGTGAGCTGACGTTGTACTCCGTGCTGAGCGCAGTACTCGCCGAACTCTTGTGAGGTGAACTCCCCTCCGCGATCAGTACGGAGTAGCGCCAGCCTCCTCCCGGACTCTAACTCAGCCATCGCCTGGAATTGCTGAATTAAGTCGGGTGTCTGGTCCTTGGTTGCTAGAAGATAGAGTCACATATAGCGGCTCATGTCATCCACGAGCAACAAGAACATTTTCTTGCCGCCTAGAGTCGTCGGCGTGATAGGCCCGCAGATGTCGCCGTGGATGAGGTCGAGCGCGCCCTCCGCGCGCTGCCGAGCTTGCTTGGGGAAGTTGGAGCGCCTCTGCTTCCTGACCAAGCAAGCTTCGAACAATTGATCAACGTGATCAATTTGCCGAAGGCCGAGCACCATCTTCTCTCGTGCCAACTTCTGAAGCGCCTGGAAGCCGACGTGTCCGTAGCGTTCGTGCCAACGCCACGCAACATCATCACGCCTCACGGTTAGGCAAACCGGACGTGTGATGTTGAGCCTGATGGAGTACAATTTGTTGTCGTTGCGCTGAACTCGTGTGAGGAGACGCTGCTGCTCATCCCGTATGTGCATCACTCCTCCTTGCATCGTGATGCTGTAGCCATCCTCATCCAGCTGGCCGACGCTGATGAGGTTGGTGGTGAGGCGCGGGATGAGGTAGATGCCGGTGAGCCTCCTGTGCTCACCCGTCTTGGCGGCGAATAGGACCGTACCCTTCCCCTG
Source organism: Neostapfia colusana (assembly GCA_030760725.1). Classification (NCBI taxonomy): domain Eukaryota; kingdom Viridiplantae; phylum Streptophyta; class Magnoliopsida; order Poales; family Poaceae; genus Neostapfia; species Neostapfia colusana. Next base: position 52,315,663 of record JASWHV010000010.1, on the reverse strand, counting down.
AATACGCACAACAGAGTTATTGCCGAACTTGATGGTTCCGACGACGTTTTCGTCGAGCTCGGAGAAGACGGCGCGCGAACCCGTCATGTGGTTGGTCGCGCCCGTGTCGAGGTACCAACGAGTGTCGTCAAAGTTGTCGTCATTGCCGTGGTGAGCGAAGACACGTCCCTCCGCTATCTCCAGTGGGCGCGTAGGACGTTCCTGTACAGACTCCTCTTGTACTGAGGCCACCCTTGTCATAAACAAGGCGCCCTCCTCCTCCACCTTCGCCACTAAAGCCTGCTGCTGCGGCTCCTCCTTAGGCTTCGACCGAGACTCCCTGGCCTAGTGGCCCTTCTTCCCGCACTTCCTGCACTGGTCCCGTGGAATATCCTTCCCGGAACCTCCCTTCTTGCCTCCGTTCTTCTTGGGTGGGCCCTTTTTGGCCGCCCCTTTTAGAAGAACCCGCGGACTGGGTAGACTGCTCCTCCTTCCGCTGTGCCTTCCACTCCTCCCGAGTGAGGTACAACTGACCGTCGTGTACTCCTCCCTTCCGCTGCGTCGAGTCGAAGACGTTCTCCGCCGCCCTGAGACGCCCCGTCACCTCCGACAAGGTGAGGATTGACACGTCCAGCAGTGTTGTGATCGCCACTACGATCTGTTGGAAGCGTTCTGGAACGTTTCGCAGGAGCTTCTCCACGACCCTCTCTTCTCCTATCTCCTCCCCTAGCGACATAAGCCGTGATAGCATACGCTCAGGCGGATGGAGAAGTCCTCCACGCTCTCGCCATCCTTGAAGGCAGCGGCTTCAAACTCCTTCCGGAGTTGTTGTGCCGTTGTCTTCTTCACGCAGTTGGCCCCGACTCGCATGATGGCGATCGTGTCCCATGCCTCCTTCGCCGTCTTCTTCTCTCCGATTGTCGTGATCATCTCCGGCGGGATAGCGCTTGTGGGCTGATCTGCCCCTAGCCCAGGGCGGTCAGAACTGGGCCGAGTGGGCTGGTCTGCCCTGGCCCAGGCCGGACCCCCTTTCTAGAAGAAATCTGAATTTAATCTTCTTACAGATAGACTAAAAGATCCTTTTGTAATAGATTAGGACTCTTGTAAGGGGGGCTATATATACAAGCTAAAAACACCCCAAATTGTGAGAGAGTTGAATAAAGAAATTTTCCTCCAGTTTTTCTGCCCTAGCCGCCTCTCTCCCCTGCTGCAGCCGCTGCCCCCCTCTTCCAATCCCAAGTCGGCGCCACCACCAGAAACCCTAGCCGCCACAGGGGCTAGGGTCTGCCGCCGCCCAGGTCTCCAGCCGCCTCTCCAGCAGCCGCCCAAGACTGCTGCTGTTCCAGCCGGCGCCAGAGCTTCATCTTCCCCAAGCTGCTGACTCGCTTCTCAACCCTAGCTGCCATTAGGTTTGATTCAGCACCATCAAAGTCTGAGTTCAGATTGATCTGCTAGTACAGATCAGTTTGTACAGCAAGAACAAAGAAGTTTTGAGGCTGGAATTGCAACAATCGTGGTATCAGAGCTGGTTTCAACCCTAGGTTGAATTCTGCAAGATGTCGTCTACACCTACAAGCAGCGGCAGCGCCATCAGCCATGGGACACCCTCACCGGCAGCTCGTGAGGTGAACACCGGGACGGGGTTCCCCGTGCTCACCAAGACCAACTACGCGGAGTGGGCTGTCATGATGAAGATCAAGCTGAAGACACGGCTGATTTAGATGGCCGTGGAGGAGGGGAACGTGAGCGAGCAGGAAGACATGATGGCGCTTGACATCTTGGTCAGCGCTGTCCCGCCGGAGATGATCACGACGATAGGAGAAAAGAGGACGGCGAAGGAGGCATGGGACACGATCACCATCATGCGGGTCGGGGCCGACCGCGTGAGGAAGACAGCAGCACAACAACTCCGGAAGGAGTTCGAAGACGCTGTCTTCAAGGATGGCGAAAGCGTGGAGGACTTCTCCCTCCGCCTAAGCGGCATTGCTATCACGGCTTGCGTCGCTAGGGGAGGAGATAGGAGAAGCGAGGGCCGTGGAGGAGCTCCTGCGAAGCGTTCCAGAACGCTTCCAACAGATCGTGGTGGCGATCACGACACTGCTGGACGTGTCGACCCTCACCTTGTCGGAGGTGACAGGGCGTCTCAGGGCGGCTGAGAACGCCTTCGACTCGACGCAGCAGAAGGGAGGAGTACACAACGACCAACTGTACCTCACTCGAGAGGAGTGGGAGGCACATCGGAAGGAGGAGCGGTCTACCCAGTTCGCAGGTTCTTCTAAGAGGGGCGGCCGAAAGGGCCCGCCCAAGAAGAACGGAGGCAAGAAGGGAGGTTCCGGGAAGGATATTCCGCGGGACCAGTGCAGGAAGTGCGGGAAGAAGGGCCACTGGGCCAGGGAGTGTCGGTCGAAGCCTAAGGAGGAGCCGCAGCAGCAGGCTTTCGTGGCGAAGGCGGCGGAGGAGGGCACCTTGTTTATGACAAGGGTGGCCTCTGTACAGGAGGAGCCTGTATAGGAATGTCCTACGCGCCCACTGGAGATAGTGGAGGGACGTGTCTTCGCTCATCGCAGCAACGACGATGACTTCGACGACACTCGTTGGTACCTCGACACGGACGCAACCAACCACATGACAGGTTCGCGCGCCGTCTTCTCCGAGCTCGACGAAAACGTTGTCGGAACCATCAAGTTCGGCGACAACTCCGTCGTGCGTATCCAGGGGAAGGGTACGATCCTATTCACCACCAAGACGGGTGAGCACAGGAGGCTCACCGGCGTCTACCTCATCCCGCGCCTCACCATCAACCTCATCAGCGTCGGCCAGCTGGATGAGGATGGCTACAACATCACGGTGCATGGAGGAGTGATGCACATACGGGATGAGCAGCAGCGTCTCCTCACACGAGTTCAGCGCGATGACAGCAAGCTGTACTCCATCAGGCTCAACATCACACGTCCGGTTTGGCTAACCGCGAGACGTGATGATGTTGCGTGGCGTTGACACGAACGCTACGGACACGTCGGCTTCCAGGTGCTTCGGAAGTTGGCACGAGAGGAGATGGTGCTCGGGCTTCTGCAAATTGATCACGTTGCTGGAATAAGTCTTGTAGTCCTTTGGTCTTTGGTCCCCTAGTCCCTTGTACCCTAGTCCTTTAGTTTGTTGCACTTTAGTCCTTGGTCCTTGTACTCTAGTCCTTTGGTCTTTGTGGCCCCAATTAGGACAACATCTAAGGACACTAGGACAGCATATTAAGGACACTAGAACAGCATCTTAGTGTCAGCCAAGGACAGCATATTAGGACAGCATCTAAGCATCTTAGACTAGCATCTTTGTGGCATATGTTTGGCTGCCATGGCAGCTATAAATATGTAGCCTCAACCCCTTGGGTTGGTATGGCATTGTGTGAGAAATAGACAAGAAAATTGCCCCAACTCCTAGTATCATCCTCTCTTCCAATGAGAGTAAGAATTCAACTACTAACATATGGTATCAGAGCTGTTCTATCCTGCAGCATAAACATCTCCTGCTCATCCCCTTCCCGCACCTCTCTCTGTCCGCAACCGGCAGCAGGAACACCGGCTGTTCCAGCTCATTCCTCTCCTGCACAGACGAGCAGCAGCTTGTCTTCCACACACAGCAGCCCTTCCCCACTAGTGCGCCATGTCCGACGGACAGTCTCAGCGCTCTGTCGCCTCGAGCGCGCGGCAGACGGAGGTCGCCGCGGCAGAGGAGCGCGAGCGAGCGGCGGCAGAGACTGCGGCGACGGCGGCAATGGCGGCAAGGTTGGCGGCAGTGGAACTGGCAGCAGCAAGGGCGGAAGTGGAAGCAGCGGCGGCGGCGGCTGTAGCGCGTGCGGCGGCAGCGGAGCTGGAGGCTCTGCGCGGCAGTAGCTCCAGCAGCTCTGTCGACGGCGGCATCGACGATGAGCTCAGGCTGGTGAGGGAGGCGGCGCGAGCACGAGAGGTGCAGCGAGCAGCCGCACGCCCCCATGGGCGTGACAGCCGCAGCCCAGACGGGCGCGGACGCGCCGGTGGCGCTCCCGTTGGCGGCGGCTGGGTCGACGGAGAACGCGGCCATTACAGGCGGCGCGGTTCTCCCTCCCCGGACAGGTACCATAGACACCACGGGGTCCAGGCCATTGTCAGGGACGTCGGTCCCGGCGGTGGGTGGCCTACCCTCACAAAGACCAACTACGTCGAGTGGGCCGCGGTGATGAGGGTATGGCTCCAGGTGCGACACATGTGGGAAGCAGTCCAGTACGGTGACGTCGACTACTACGAGGATCGACGGGCGTTGGATGCCCTCATTGCTGCAGTCCCGCCCGAGATGCAGTTCTCGCTTTCCAAGAAGCGGACTGCTAAGGAGGCATGGGATGCCATCGTTGCGGCACGCGTTGGCAGTGACCGCGCCCGCAAGTCCACACTGCAGGCGCTTCGCAAGGAGTGGGAGAACCTGGCCTTTAAGCCAGGTGAGGACGTTGATGACTTTGCTCTCCGTCTCAACACTTTGTTGCAGAAGTTGGTGCAGTTCGGCGACGACACCTACAACGAAGAGAGAGCTGTCGAGAAGCTCCTTCGGTGCATCCCCGAGAAATACAAGCAGATCGCTCGCTCGATCGAGTCTCTGCTGGACCTCTCCACGATGTCGATCGAAGAGGCGATAGGTCGCCTCAAGGTCGTCGATAGCGATGAACCACAACCTCTCTCGGGGCCTATCACCATTGGCGGGAAGCTTCATCTCACTCGCGAGTAGTGGGAGGCTGGCCAGGGTGACCGGAAGAAGGGGGAGTCCTCTTCCTCGACAAGCGGCTGCAAGCGCGGCAAGTCACGCAAGGGGTGCGGAGGTACCCAGGCCGGGGCACGCGGACGTACCGAGGGTGGCGCCCGCGGAGGCGCCCAGGGCGGCACCGTCGGCAACCACAAGCCGACACGAGACGACACCTGCCACAACTGTGGCAAGCTTGGTCATTGGGCCAGGGAGTGTCGACAGCCACGACGTGGCCAGGCCCACGTGGCACAAGTGGAGAAGGAGGCCCACGTGGCACAGGTAGAGGAGGAGCCAACTTTGTTTCTGGCACACGGAAGCATCAAGCCACCTCTAGTGGCACCGACCGCAGCGGCTCTCCTTCATCTTGATGAGCCAAAAGCACACGCTTTCCTCGGCGACGGCTCCAGCAACAACAAGACTGACGGGTGGTGCCTCGACACCGGCGCCACCCATCACATGACCGGTCGACGGGAGTTCTTCGTTGAGCTTGACTCCAATGTCCGAGGCTCTGTCAAGTTTGGTGACGCCTCCGGCATGGAGATCAAGGGTGTCGGCTCTGTCATCCTCACCGCCGAGTCTGGTGAGCACAGGCTGCTCGTCGGAGTCTACTACATCCCCGCGTTGAGAAACTCCATCATCAGCCTGGGACAGCTGGATGAGAACGGTTCGCGCGTGGAGATTAAGGACGGAGTCATGAGGATTTGGGATCGCCATCGTCGCCTTCTTGCCAAGGTTACTAGAGGCACCAATCGACTCTATGTCCTTTACGTGCAGGTAGCACAACCTGTCTGCCTTGCCACTCATCGGGACGACGAGGCATGACAGTGGCACGAGCGTTTTGGGCATCTTCACTTCGAGGCCCTAAAGCAGCTCAGTGCCAAGGAGATGGTGCGAGGCATGCCATGCCTTGACCACGTGGAGCAGCTCTGCGACGTCTGCGTATTGACGAAGCAGAGGCAGCTTCCTTTTCCCCAGCAGTCGAGCTTTCGAGCTAAGGAACGACTCGCGCTCGTTCACGGGGACTTGTGTGGTCCGGTGACACCAGCTACATCAGGAGGACGACGCTACTTCCTGCTGCTCGTCGACGACCTCTCCTGCTACATGTGGGTCGTGGTCCTTGGCAGCAAGGGAGAGGCTGCGAACGCCATCAGGCGCGCGCAGGCCATTGCGGAGGCGGAGTGCGGCCGCAAGCTGCGTGTGCTGCGCACCGACAACGGCGGCGAATTCACGGCGGCTGAATTCGCGTCGTATTGCGCGGATGAGAGTGTTCAACGCCACTACTCCGCGCCCTATAGCTCGCAGCAGAACGGCGTCGTCGAGCGGCGCAACCAGACGGTTGTGGGGATGGCTCGGGCCCTCCTCAAGCAGAGGGGAATGCCGTCTATCTTCTGGGGAGAGGCGGTGGTGACGGCTGTCTACATCCTCAACCGCTCGCCCACTAAGGCTCTCAACGGCAGGACGCCCGTACGAGGCTTGGTATGGGCGCAAGCCGGCGGTCTCTCATCTACGGGTCTTCGGCTGCCTCGCGTTCGCCAAGGAGCTTGGCCACATCAGCAAGCTCGACGACAGGAGCACTCTGGGGGTGTTCATCGGCTACGCGGAGGGCTCGAAGGCCTACCGCATTCTCGACCCAGAGACACAGCGTGTGCGCACGACGCGCGACGTTGTGTTCAACGAAGGGCGAGGATGAGCATGGGACAAGGCGGTGGACGACGACTCTACTCCGACATACGACAACTTCATCGTCGAGTACGTCCACTTCAAGGGAACTGGGGGAGTGGGCAGCTCATCTCCACCAACTTCAGCGCCACGCTCCTGTCGAAGTGTGCGGTCGACACTTCCCCCGGACCTGCACTGGGCAGCCTGCGGAGGTTCTTTTTTCGGTGGGGCTAGTCACTTGCGGAGAGCTTGAGCGTATGGACGAGTTAGGAAAAGCTTGACACGGCGAGTTTTACGTGGTTCAGGCCGCCAGAGCATAAAACCCTACGTCCACGGCGAGCTAAGGAGCTCACTGTATTGCTTGCTGCTCAGAACCGGAGTCCTGAGCTTGGGGATGACTGATATCTAGCGTATGAGTTGCGGGAGTGCGAACCCTTGCTAACGTCACCTACCCGAGCCTTTTATAGTCCAAGACTCGGGTGGCTTACAAGGGGGGCCCGGGACCCGACAGGTGGTCCCGGGGAGATTGTCTGTCATCTACCGTATCTGCAGTTATGCCGGTAGTTGTCTCTGGCGAAGGCTTCTGAGTCTTCGTCTTGCCGCCCTGCCCATGCCGCATGCTAGCCGTGGTGGTTGATGACGGCGGGGGCGGCATGGGATGTCTTGTCGCTGCGTTTATTGGCTGGCAGGCTCTGACACTGCGCGCCAGTCTGTGATGCGACTGGGCGCAACGACACCTGACAGAGGCGTGCTCCGCGTCTCCGCGTCTTGGAAAGACGCGGGCCTTGAATACCTTGTACGGGCAAGGTATGGGGCGTCTTTACGCCCGTCGCCTACCGCTCGGGGGCAGGCAGCGTTCTTCTATTGGACACGTGGCGGGCCCGGAGCCCTCCTTAGAGAAGAGGGAGGTCCGGCCCCGCAGGACACGTGGAGCCTTCGGACCTCTCCCCGCGGAGGGGGAGGTCCGGCTTCTGTTGGCCACGTGGCGAGCCCGGAGCTCCTCTCTGAGGAGAGGGAGGTCCGGCCCCGCTGGACACGTGGCGCCTTCGGACCTCTCTCCCGCGGAGGGGGAGGTCCGGCTTCTGCCGGCCACAGGGCGAGCCCGGAGCTCTCCTCTGAGGAGAGGGAGGTCCGGCCCCGCAGGACGCGTGGCGCCTTCGGAGCTCTCCCTGCGGAGAAGGGCGAGATCCTTAGGCATTTTTCCCCTGTGCGCGGGGTACCCCATATCGCGGGTACCGATAGTGGCCCCCGAGCCCATCTCGGGGGAGATTGCGAGCCCGAGGTGGGACCTCCGTCTCTTCTGACCCGCACATTTTCTCTAAGTCCCGCATTGACCGCTGCCGGAGCACGAACAGTCGCGGGGTCGTGGGAGCGTGCGCCCACTTGATGGTTGCTTTTACTGCGGCGGTTCTCTAGGCTGCCACTTCTGCATGTTGCGGCGCTTTCTTCGGGAACCGACGGAGTGCCTTGCCGGCTCGTCTTCTTGGGAGGCTGACTCCTTGTCCCACCGCTTCAGCTGGGCGGCTTGGGTCCACTTGCCATTGGCACTCTGTCTCGGAGCCGAAGCGGTTGCCGATGCGGCGTATTCGAAGAGTTTCGAATCGCTTTGAATTGTACCAGGAAGGTGCGAAAGGAGACCGCAACATGGGCAGGCTCCCCTTATAAGGCTTCCAGCACTTGCACCTTCCTTGAGTCTCTGCGGCCTTGTCTTCTTCCATGGCTTCTAACGCGCCTTTGGGGGGGGGGATCGCTCTCGATTTCCTCCGGCGACGGCGTCTGCACCAAGTCTGGGACCCAGGGAGCCTGCATGCCTTGCCTCTGGAGGTGGCGCCTCCAAGAGGTCTCAGGTTTGTCCTTCCGACGGGACTCTTCCTAGGCGACGGCAGGCTGAAAGTTCCCTGGCGTTGCGTCCCTTCTTATCTGGTGGAGTCTTCAAAGAAACTGCTGATACGCCGAGGCGGCTTCAGGCGGAGGAGTCTCCAGGGAAACTGCTGAAGCACCAAGGAGGACCCCAGGCCGCAGAGTCTCCAAGAAGACCGCTGAAGCAGCGGAGGGGGCTTCAGGAGCGCCCTTGATGACACCGCCTTTTGCGCTGGTGATGAGGGAAGTCTCCAAGGAAACCACTGAAGCAGCGGAGGGGGCTTCAGGAGCATCCTTGATGATACCGGCCCTCGCGCTGGTGATGGCCGAGGTGATTCCTGCGCTCGGGTCACGGAGCGGGAGAACGCCGCCAGGGCTGAAGCCTGATGGCGTAGCCGCTCTTGCAACTTCTAGGCTCTGGTCGTGACAGGGGGACCCTGGGGCTTGTTTCTTTCCTTTTTATCGAGTCTGTAGTCCAGCTCATGGAGCCATGAATACATGAACTCTTATGACCCTTCGTGCCTGCGATGTTTTCTGTCTTCTTGGTTTTGCCTGGCCGAGCCCTTAGCTCCGCAAGGTGCTCAGAGGCCTTCACCAATCTCGACGTTCTGCTCCGGCACTTTCCCCGAGTCCTTACTGTATTAAGGGTCCCGGAGGTCTTCGGGGCCCTCCTCATGAGGATGGGGAGGCCCGGATCTGCCGGCCACGTGGCGGGCCCGGAGCTCTCCTCTGAGGAGAGGGAGGTCCGGCCCCGCGGGACACGTGGGGCCTTCGGACCCCTCCCCTCAGAGAGGGGGGGATCCGGTCCCGCTGGACACGCGGATCCTTCGGTCTTGCCTTGGAGTCCCGGTCTTGCGTGATCCCGTAGTGGCCCCCTGGTAGGGGCGTCCCATTGGTCGGGTGCTCCTACCATACTCCTGTAGGGATTTGAGGCCGAGAGGTCCTGCACACAAGTAAGGGAAACGTAATTCTCCTTGGGGCCCCCCCTCCTTTATCTCATAGTCTTATTTGGCTCACGATCCCTAACCATATGCATGGTGCTTGGGGACTTAGTGCGCGAAGTGCCGGGGGCTCGAGGCCCCTTCGACTATCGGCAGGTACCTCCAACGCAACTGCCTCTGGTAGGGCAGCAAATGCCGACTAGGGGTGAGAATGAGAAGAGGGAGCTGAGCGCATGGCGGCCATGCACCGGAAGTGTAGTCATAAAAAATATAGTATATAATTTAAATGAGTACAAGGAAAGAGCAAAGTAGAACATGTTTCTTTTCGTATAATTTTCCACAGGAGGAAGGCAGGCTAAACATGGAGGCCACGACCCACCCCATTAAGAAGGGAAGCAAGACTCTACGCGCTTGGAGTCGGAACCAGGCAAAGCTGAACGTAGTCCTGTACCGTCCCCTGGGGCTTAGCTGCTCCGAGCGCTGTTCCTGGACTCTACGAAATTTATTACGAAAAGAAGAGACTGTCCTATCTTTGCTCTAGGGGTAGAACTTACGGAGGTGTTCTATGTTCCAAGGGTTTGGGAGCAGGTCCCCATCCTCGGTGGAAAGGCGTACGCACCCGGGGCGGCACACTTTTGCGACTCGGAAGGGACCTTCCTGTTGCAATTCCGGCGCTGAAACTGTCTCTGTTCTTGCTGAATAAACTGATCTGCCCTAGCAGATCGATCTGTCTTCCCTGAAGACAGATCAGAAAAATTCTTCAGCCAACAACAGAGGAATAACAGCAAGGAGAAGAACAGTTCTGGTGCAGAAAAACCGAGCAGATTAATTCTGTTCTTGGGAGAACAGATCAGGGGAGAGATCAGGAGGTGCCCGATCTGTTCTGGTGTTGAAGAGACGCAGAACAGAGGGAGAAACAGGGGCGGCGGCTGGTTCTAGCCCCTGGTGGCGGCTAGGGCAGAGGGAGGCGGCGGCTAGGGCAGGAGCTGGGCGGCGGCTAGGGCAGAGGCTAGGCCGGCGGCTAGGGCAGGAGGGAGAGAGGCGGCTAGGGTTAGAAAAGTGGAGGAAAATTTTCTGTATTGATCTCTCTCACAATTTAGGGTGTTTTTGGCTTGTATATATAGCCCCCCTTACAAGAGTCCTAATCTGTTACAAAGGATCTTTTGTAATCTGTTACAAAGGATCTTTTAATCTATCTCTAAGAAGATTAAACTCAAAAACCTTCTAGAAAGGGGCCCGGCCTGGGCCAGGGCTGACCAGCCCACTTGGCCCAGTTCTGGCCGCCCTGGGCCAGGGAGGGGCCGGCCTGGACCAGGGGCAGATCAGCCCACATTCTCCTCCTGATCCTGACACTGGCCCATGTCTAGAATCCCGATTCTTCTTCTCATCTCCACGAACTTCTGTCTTCCAAGAGCCTTGGTCAAGATGTCCGCCATCTGGTCTTGAGTGGAGATTTGCTCAAGCACAATAGTACCGCTGTCCACACACTCCCGTATGTAGTGGTACTTGACGTCGATGTGCTTGCTTCTGTCATGGTGTACCGGGTTCTTGCTCAAGTCTATAGCTGACTTGTTATCAACCCGTAGCACCGGCGCCTTTGATTTTTCAGCTAAGTCCTCCATCAGCCGTGCCATCCATACATCTTGACATGCCCCTTGAGCTGCTGCGATATACTCTGCTTCACATGAGGACAAGGCCACCACCTTCTGCTTGCAGGACTGCCATGAAACGGGGCTGTTTCCAAGACAAAACAGCACCCCGCTTGTGCTCTTGCGGTCCTCCACGTCTCTCGCATAGTCACTATCCGAGTACCCAATAAGCTCCATGTCTGCTCCTCTTGCATAGAAGACTCCATAGTTGATTGTACCCGCTATGTAGTGTACAATGCGTTTGACTGCAGCAAAGTGATCCTCCTTAGGCTCCTCTAGAAACCGACTCACGTACCCGACCGAGTAGGCAAGATCGGGACATGTGTTCACCAAGTATCGCAGCCCTCCAACCAAGCTCCTATAGTCCGTTGCATGCACCAACGGGCTATCACTTGTCTTACAAAGCTTGAGGCGGAAATGCACAGGGATTGCATCCTTCCAGGCCAGCTTTAGAGACAAGTTTGGAAGCGTAGGCCGCCTGTCCAACGCTTATCCCTGCATCAGTCTGCCACACCTTCAAGCCAAGATAATACGACAAGAGGCCCAAGTCGCTCATCTTGAACCGCTTCATCATCTCCTCCTTGAACTTCTTGATCGTGCCGCCTCCTGTGATCACGAGGTCGTCGACGTACACACCGACGATGAGCTTTTCCTCTGCAGCTCCACGGAAGTAGATCCCGTGCTCGCTCGTACTCTTCTGGAAACCAAGTGATAGCAAGCTATCGTTGAGCTTGGCATTCCAGGCCCTGGGCGCCTGACGAATTCCATATAAAGCTTTCTTGAGCCGATACACCTTGTGTTCGGCTCCGTCGATGATGAAGCCAGCGGGTTGGGAGACGTACACCTCCTCCATCACGTCGCCGTTCAGGAAGGCGCTCTTCACGTCCATGTGGTGTACCTCCCACCCCTTGTGTGCAGCAACTGCAAGGAGCAAGCGAATAGATTCGAGACGAGCTACAGGAGCAAATACCTCGTCAAAATCTATTCCTTGCCGTTGGACATAGCCTTTTGCCACCAGTCGAGCCTTGTGCTTCACCACCTCTCCATGCTCGTCCCTCTTCACCTTGAACACCCATTTGAGGCCAATGGGTTTGTGTCCTGCAGGAAGGTCAACAAGCTGCCACGTCTTGTTTTCTTCAATGGACTCCATCTCCTCAACCATGGCCCGTCTCCAGCAAGGGTGTTCCTCGGCGTCGACGAAGGACGTAGGCTCCTCCGCGGTGGTGAACATAAGCTCCCCCTCCTCCAGACTCGGTGGGCGTGGTGGGCGCCCAGGAGGGGTGAGGGTTCCCAGCACGTTGCGCATCGTGCGGAACCGAAGTGCAGCGTTGTCGTCGTGGTAGGCGTCGACGTTGCTGCCGACGTCCGTCGGCGGCGTGGCGAAGCGGATGGGCCGTGGAGGGTGCCGGGGCGTGACGAAGGTGCTGGAATCTTCAGTCTCGGAATCCCCCGCTGCTGCTGACCTCCGTGCATGACTGTCCCAGTCCTGATTTGCGCTGGACAGTCCCTGCAGGGGCCCTTGGGGCGACGCTGCAGGTGCTGGACCCTCTCCAGCAGGTCTGGAGGCTGGCGTAGGAACTCCTAGGGTCTGTACAGACCTTTCTGTGCCCCTCCTGGGCACTGCAGGGGTGCTGTTCGGCCCCTCCGGACCCTGCAGCACCTCTCCGGGTGCTGAAACAGCAGGTCCAACACCTGCTGGACCTAAGGAGTTGACGTGGAAGGCGGTGTAGTCCTCTTCTCCTGCTCCTTCTCCCCAGTCCCACTTGGCTGCCTCGTCGAATATCACGTCACGTGATATGTGTGTACGCCCATCAGCCGGATTATACATCCGATATCCCTTCGTCCCTGCAACATAGCCAAGAAAAATCATCGGAGTACTCCGGTCTTCCAACTTTTTCAGGTTGGGGCGCGTGTTCTTGACATGCCCCACGCACCCAAAAGTTCGGAAATAATTGACGGCTGGTCGCTCTCCATGCCAAGCTTCATATGGCGTCTTCCCGTCGAGGCCGCAGGTAGGGGATCGATTCAGGATATAGACAGCCATGATAACTGCCTCACCCCAAAATATCCCGGGCATACCCTTCGCCTTCAACATGCTCCTCGCCATGCCGACCACCGTCTGGTTGCGCCGCTCCACAACCCCGTTTTGCTGCGGCGTATACGGGGCTGTGAGCTGACGTTGTACTCCGTGCTGAGCGCAGTACTCGCCGAACTCCTGTGAGGTGAACTCCCCTCCGCGATCAGTACGGAGTAGCTTCAGCCTCCTCCCGGACTCTAATTCAGCTGTCGCCTTGAATTGCTGAATTAAGTCGGGCGCCTTGTCCTTGGTTGCTAGAAGATAGAGCCACATATAGCGGCTCATGTCATCCACAAGCAACAAGAACATCTTCTTGCCACCTGGAGTCGTCGGCGTGATAGGCCCGCAGATGTCGCTGTGGACAAGGTCGAGCGCGCCCTTCGCGCGCCGCCGAGCTTGCTTGGGGAAGCTGGAGCGCCTCTGCTTCCCGACCAAGCAAGCTTCGCACAATTGATCGACATGATCAATTTGCGGAAGCCCGAGCACCATCTCCTCTCGTGCCAACTTCCGAAGCGCCTGGAAGCCGACGTGTCCGTAGCGTTCGTGCCAACGCCACGCAACATCATCACGCCTCGCGGTTAGGCAAACCGGACGTGTGATGTTGAGCCTGATGGAGTACAGCTTGCTGTCGTTGTGCTGAACTCGTGTGAGGAGACGCTGCTGCTCATCCCGTATGTGCATCACTCCTCCTTGCACCGTGATGCTATAGCCATGCTCATCCAGCTGGCCGACGTTGATGAGGTTGGTGGTGAGGCGTGGGATGAGGTAGACGTCGGTGAGCCTCCTGTGCTCACCCGTCTTGGCGGCGAATAGGACCATACCCTTCCCCTGGATACGCACGACGGAATTATCGCCGAACTTGATGGTTTCGACGACGTTTTCGTCAAGCTCGGAGAAGACGGCGCGCGAACCCGTCATGTGGTTGGTCGTGCCCGTATCGAGGTACCAACGAGTGTCATCAAAATCGTCGTCGTTGCTGCGGTGAGCGAAGACACATCCCTCCGCTATCTCTAGTGGGCGCATAGGACGTTCCTGTACAGGCTCCTCCTGTACTGAGGCCACCCTTGTCATAAACAAGGCGCCCTCCTCCTCCGCCTTTGCCACGAAAGCCTGCTGCTGCGGCTCCTTCTTAGGCTTCGACTGACACTCCCTGTCCCAGTGACCCTTCTTCCCGCACTTCCTGCACTGGTCCCGCGGAATATCCTTTCCGGAACCTCCCTTCTTGCCTCCGTTCTTCTTGGGCGGGCCCTTTCGGCCGCCCCTCTTAGAAGAACCCGCGGACTGGGTAGACCGCTCCTCTTTCCGCTGTGCCTCCCACTCCTCCCGAGTGAGGTACAGCTGGCCATTGTGTACTCCTCCCTTCCGCTGCGTCGAGTCGAAAGCGTTCTCAGCCGCCCTGAGACGCCCCGTCACCTCCGACAAGGTGAGGGTCGACACGTCCAGCAGTGTCGTGATCGCCACCACGATCTGTTGGAAGCGTTCTGGAACGCTTCGCAGGAGCTTCTCCACGGCCCTCTCTTCTCCTATCTCCTCCCCTAGCGACGCAAGCCGTGATAGCATGCCGTTCAGGCGGAGGGAGAAGTCCTCCACACTTTCGCCATCCTTGAAGACAACGTCTTCGAACTCCTTTCGGAGTTGTTGCTCCGTCGTCTTCTTCATGCGGTCGGCCCCGACCCGCATGATGGCGATCGTGTCCCATGCCTCCTTCGCCGTCCTCTTTTCTCCGATCGTCGTGATCATCTCCGGCGGGACAGCGCTGACCAAGATGTCAAGCGCCATCATGTCTTCCTGCTCGCTCACGTTCCCCTCCTCCACGGCCTTCCAAAGCAACCGTGCCTTCAGCTTGATCTTCATCATGACAACCCACTCTGCGTAGTTGGTCTTGGTGAGCACGGGGAACCCCGTCCCGGTGTTCACCTCACGAGCTGTCGGTGAGGGTGTGCCATGGCTGATGGCGCTGCCGCTGCTTGTAGGTGTAGACGACATCTTGCAGAATTCAGCCTAGGGTTGAAACCGGCTCTGATACCACGAATGTTGCAATTCCGGCGCTGAAACTTTCTCTGTTCTTGCTGAATAAACTGATCTGCCCTAGCAGATCGATCTGTCTTCCCTGAAGACAGACCAGAAAAATTCTTCAGCCAACAACAGAGGAATAACAGCAAGGAGAAGAACAGTTCTGGTGCAGAAAAACTGAGCAGATTAATTCTGTTCTTGGGAGAACAGATCAGGGGAGAGATCAGGAGGTGCCCGATCTGTTCTGGTGTTGAAGAGATGCAGAACAGAGGGAGAAACAGGGGCGGCGGCTGGTTCTAGCCCCTGGTGGCGGCTAGGGCAGAGGGAGGCGGCGGCTAGGGCAGGAGCTAGGCGGCGGCTAGGGCAGAGGCTAGGCCGGCGGCTAGGGCAGGAGGGAGAGAGGCGGCTAGGGTTAGAAAAGTGGAGGAAAATTTTCTGTATTGATCTCTCTCACAATTTAGGGTGTTTTTGGCTTGTATATATAGCCCCCCCTTACAAGAGTCCTAATCTGTTACAAAGGATCTTTTGTAATCTGTTACAAAGGATCTTTTAATCTATCTCTAAGAAGATTAAACTCAAAAACCTTCTAGAAAGGGGCCCGGCCTAGGCCAGGGCTGACCAGCCCACTTGGCCCAGTTCTGGCCGCCCTGGGCCAGGGAGGGGCCGGCCTGGGCCAGGGGCAGATCAGCCCACACTTCCCAACTAGGGGAGAGTTTGTGGGTCCCTTCGCGAGAAAGTATGCGCCGCAGCACCAGGTCACCTTCCTGCAGCTCCCGGGCATGCACAGATCTCTGGTGGTAGCGACGATGTGCTTGTCTGTACCGTGCGTTACGGAGTGCTGCATGCAATCGGACCTCGTCGACGAGGTCGATTTCTCCACGCCGGAGGTTGTCCTGCGCGGCTTCGTCGTAAGCCCGGACACGGTGAGACTTCATGGTGATCTCTGGGGGAAGTACAGCTTCGGTCCCATACACCATGAAGAAGGGTGTCTCTCCGGTGGCCCGGCTCTGGGATGTCCGGTTAGCCCATAGTGTGCTCGGAAGCTCATCCACCCAATTGGCACCATGTTTCTTCAGAGTGGCGTAGGTGCGGGTCTTAAGGCTCTGGAGAATCTCCGCGTTGGCCCTCTCGACTTGCCCATTGCTCTTTGGATGGGCAACAGAGGCATAGCACACCTGAATGCTCTTTGGTGAACTGGGTCCCGTTGTCGGTGATGATCCTGTTCGGGACCCCGAACCGGCAGACAATAGACTTGATGAACTTTACTGCGGATTGCTTGTTGATGGTGACAACTGGTGTGGCTTCCGACCACTTGGTGAACTTGTCGATGGCGACGTAGAGGTACCGGAATCCCCCGACGGTTCTAGGGAATGGTCCCAAGATGTCCAGCCCCCATACGGCAAACGGCCATGAGGGTGGGATCATCTGTACCGCCTGAGCTGGTGTATGGATCTGCTTGGCGTGGAACTGGCACACCTTGCAGCTCTCGACCAGCTTGACGACATCCTGGAGTGCTGTCGGCCAATAGAAGCCATGCCGGAAGGCTTTACCGACAAGCGTGCGTGAGGAAGAGTGACTTCCACATTCGCCTCCATGGATCTCAGCGAGCAAGTCGCAGCCTTCCCCCTGGGTTATGCACCGCAATAGGACGTGGTTGGCGCCACGCCGGTAGAGATCCCCCTCTATCAGCGCGTATCTCTTAGCCATACGCACGATCCATTCAGCGGTTGCATGTTCTTCAGGGAGGATGTTGTCTTCCAAGTAGTCCCGGATCTCCGTGATCCATGCATCGGGTCTGACTTGAGCTTCTGGATCTTGAGCGCTGGGTTGCACGGAGTCCCCAGTGACGCTTACGATCCTTGGCGGCATCCATGGCTGCAGGGCCGCCGGGACCGCCAGCTTCGAGGTGCTGGTCAAGCCCCCTTCGCCCGGCTCGGCGGGCCGGGCTGTGGGCCACAGCAACGTCCTCTCGAAGACTCCTTCGGGCACGGGAGCTCCGGTGGAAGCCTTCGTTGAAAGGTCGTCAGCTGCGGCATTGCCAGCGCGCGGTACGTGGCGCAGGTCCAAGGCGAGGAAGTCTTTCTCCAACATCTGCACATGAAGCAGATAAGCAGCTAGCTGTGGGTCATTGCAGGAGCATTCACCCTTGACTTGCTTGATAACCAGCTGGGAGTCGCCCTGTGCCAACAACTGGCGAGCGCCTAAGGACAGGGCTGTCTGTAGGCCAAAGATGAGTGCTTCATAATCTGCCATGTTGTTGGTTGCCTTGAAATTGAGACGCACCATGTACCTAAACTGTTCCCCCGATGGCATGAGGAGCAGTACGCCGGCACCGGCCCCCTGCTTTCGCGAGGAGCCGTCGAAGAAAAGCGTCCAGTGGGGCTCGGTGAAGACCGGAGCTTGGTGCCCTGGTTCACCGTCTTCGTGGCCCCCTGGGTCAGTCTTCGTTGGTGTCCACTCTGCCACAAAGTCGGCCAGTGCTTGGCTTTTGACTGCATGGCGAGGAAGGAAGTCTAGCTCGAACTCCACCAGCTCCGCCGTCCATTTAGCAACGTTGCCAGTCGGATGGGGGCTGTGAAGAATCGTCTTCAGCGGATAGGAAGTGACTACCGAGACCCGGTGGGCCTTGAAGTAATGGTGGAGCTTCCTGGAGGCCACGAGCACCGCATACAGCAGTTTGTGGACTTCTATGTACCTTGTCTTGGCATCATGAAGTACTTCGCTGATGTAGTAGACAGGCCTCTGGATGGTCCGAACCCTCTCTCTCAGGTCTGGGAGGTCTTCATCCATTGGCCCTGGCTCGCTGGAGATGAGTGGACTGACGGGGGCCTCCGGGAGTTGGAACCCGGAGGCCCTTAAGCTATCTTGGCTCTCTGGGGGGCCCCGCTGGTTCTCCGGGAGCTCCGGAGGGTCTTGAGGGATCTTCGGGAGGCCCCGTTGGGCCCCCGGGGGTTTATCTTGGGGGTCTGGGAGACCGCCCTGGACCTCCGGGAGGTCGACCTGGACCCCCGGGAGGTTGCCTTGGAGGTCCGAGAGACCGTCTCGGTCCTGCGGGGCCTCCTGGCGTCTGTCTTCTGCTGCCGGAGCAGGTCGTGAAGATGAGAGGTCCGACCGCTCTGCGACGAGGACCATACTCACCACCTCGGTTGTTGCCGCGATGTAGAGCAACAGGTGCTCTCCGGGCTCTGGGGCTACCATGATAGGTAGGGTCGTCAGGAGCCGCTTCAACTCCTGGAAAGCCTCTTCTGCTTCGTCAGTCCAGGCGAATGGGCCAGCCTTGCGCAGGAGCTTAAAGAAAGGGAGTGCCCGCTCTCCTAGCCTCAGTATAAACCGACTCAGCGTGGCTAGGCATCCCGTGAGTTTCTGGACATCTTTGACGCGGGCAGGAGGCCGCATCAAGTCGATGGCCTTGATCTTCTCTGGGTTGGCCTCAATCCCCCGGTGCGAGACCAGGAATCCTAAGAGCTTCCCAGAGGACACACCGAACACACGTTTGTCGGGGTTCAGCTTGGTGCGCGTAGAGCGCAATTTGTCAAAAACTAAGGCTAGGTTATCTAACAAAGATGAACCCTACTTGACCTTGACAACGGTGTCATCGACGTACACCTCAACTAAGTCTCTTATTAACTCTCCAAAGGTTTTGTGCATTGCTCGCACAAAGGTGGGGAGAGCATTCTTTAGGCCGTAAGGCATAGAGACATAACAATAAAGGTCATCTACTGTGATGAAGGAGGTGTGCTCTTCATCCTCCCTAGACATGAGGATCTGATGAAAACCCGAGTAGGCGTCTAGGAAGCACAGCATATCACAGCCTGATGTTGAGTCTACTATTTGATCTATTCTAGTGAGAGGGAATGGATCTTTGGGACATGCCTTATTGAGACTGGTGTAGTCGATGCACATCCGAAGCTTCCCGCCGGCCTTCGGAACAACGACGGGATTCGCCAACCACCGGGGGTGGTGGACTTCCCGTATGAAGCCAGCGTCTAGCAGCTTCTTGATTTCTTCACGAATGAAGTTTTGCCACTCGATGGACTGCTTGCGGGGCTTCTGTTGAACTGGCCGGGCGTCGGGGAAGACTTTTAAGTGGTGCTCGATCACCTCCCTGGGGATCCCCGGCATCTGTGACGGCTGCCATGCAAACACGTCAACGTTATGCCGGAGGAAGGTGACGAGCGCGCCTTCCTATTTGCTATCCAGGCCTCTGGCTACCCGGGTGGTCTGGGTGGCCTCGGCGCCGACTTGGACGACCTTTAAGGGGACGCCGCCCTCGTCGAGGGGTTGCACCCGAGGTGCTGTGGCGGAGGCACGGTGGCGTGCACTCGGGTGGAGCTGGTCCGGCTCTGCACTGCCAGGGGCCGGTGCTCCGGCTGTTGCGAGCGCTTGGAGTTTCTCTAAGGCCGACACTGCAGCAGTGCGGTCTCCACGAATCCTGAGGACACCCGTTGGTGTAGGCATCTTTAGGACGAGGTAGCCGTAGTGGGCTACTGCCATGAATGGGTATAGGGCTGGCCTGCCAATTATGGCGTTGAAGGGGAGGTCGATCTCCGCTACGTCGAACAGAATGTATTCTGTCCGATAGCTGTCCGGAGCTCCGAAGGTCACCGGGAGGCTGATGTTGCCGTAGGGAACGACCTGTCCCGGCCCTACCCCTGAGAACGGGCTCGACGGGGTGAGCTTGGCCATCGGGATCTGCAGCTTCTGAAAAGCTGCACGGCCGATGAGGTTTAGCCCAGCTCCACCATCTACCAAAACGTGGTACATCCTCACGTTGGCGATGGTAGGAGCTACCAAGAGCGGTAGTTGGCCGGCCCCAGCCATGTTCTTGGGGCAGTCGGTGGCGTCAAAGCTGATGGGGGTTCCCATCCACTTGAGGTGCGGTGCGACACTTGGGAGTGGAGTCACCGACGCTACCGCTCGGCGCAGAGTCTTGACTGCGCTTCGAGACGAGGGGTCGGCGGACCCGCCGTATATGACGTAGAGCTTCTTTCGACGCTCATCGTCGCTGGAGCTGGAGTCCTCATGGTTGTGTACCGCCTTCACGGCGCGCTGAGGCTCCTGGAACTCCACTTGGTGGTCGACGCTGTTCGGGACGTCGACCTTCTGCTTGCCCTCCCTTTGACAGAAGGGTGGGGCATCAGTCCGCTGCTGCTTCCCTTTGCGGAAGCGCTCTGCGAGCTTCCGGATCTCGCGGCACTCGGCAGTAGTGTGGCGACAACTGCCGTGCACGGGGTATAGCTTGTCTTGATCACCTTCTGGGGTTGGTGACCTTCGCTGCCTCTTGTCGGGGCGCGGCCCCCGAGCTCCACTGAGTGCCGCTGCTGCGGTGACAGGAGCTACGGTCGGTGATTCTATCTTGCCTCTGCCTCGGTTCTTGGCCTTCCTGCTGCCTCCATGGGAAGTAGGGCCAGATCCGGGCTGTCCTCCTGACTCGGAGGCCGGCAGTGAGTGCCAGTTTCGCTCTTCGGCTGCTCTGGCGCACTTGTCTGCCAGGCTAAAGAGCTCGGAGACATCGCGGACCTCTCTGGTCGCGAGCTTCTCGAGCATCTTCTTGTCCCGGACGCCTTGCCGGAACGCCACCACCACAGAAGCGTTTTGGATGTGTGGGATGGTGTTCCGCACCTAGGAGAACCGTTGGATGAAGGAGCGCAGCGACTCCCCAGGTTGTTGCTGGATGGCGTGGAGGTCGAGCTCCGTGCCAGGCCGGGTGTAGGAACTACCGAAGTTGGCGATGAACTGCCGACAGAGCTCTCCCCAGGAAGTTATGGACCCCTGGGGAGGTTCATGAGCCAAGACCGAGCTGGACCGGTCAGGCGACAGGGAAGTAATTGGCCATGACGGCCTCATCTCCTTCTGCGGCAAGTACGACGATGGAGTAGATCTGGAGGAACTCCGCCGGGTTGACGCTGCCGTCGTACTTCTCGGGCAGGTGCGGCCGAAACTTGCGCGGCCACCTCGCGAAGCGAAGGTGGGGTGCAAGGGCCGCACATCCTGCTCCTGTTGCTGCAGGTATTGGTGCCGTGAACGCTTGGTTCGCACCTGGCACAGTGTACCCCGGGATGGGCAAGGCTGCACCATAGGCCGGGGGCGCCGTTTGCAGGACATATGGCTGTGGCATATTCTGCGCGGCGTAAGCCTGGGCAGAGATCGCGTGGCGAAAGCCCGCTCTTCAGGCTGGGTCGAGGCCGACGTCACGCTGTCGCCAGCCTCTTGGTTGCGACGCCTTTCTCGACGTCGCTCAAGGTATACCCGGGCATCCTGGCCCAAGTGACACCGTTCCAGCTCTGTCCTCAGATCCGTCGACTGGAGCCTGGTGGAGCTGGAATCTGCCGTCTGCTCGCCAACCATTGGCGTGCGCATCAGCGACACAACCGGTTGGCCGGAGCGTCGTCCCCGCCAAAGTTGAGGGTTTGCGGCGGCGACGACGAGACGGTCTACCTCGCGAATCCACTGCTGGGTCGCTGCCTAAGGCGCGTCCCCAGCAGGGGGATTGTGCAGTAGCGCTCTTACTGCAGCTAGCGCACCCCCGCGGGGTACGCCCAGCGCTGCTGAAGACCTGACACTGGTTGGAGCCTGCATTGCCGGGGTCGGCGCTGCCAGAGCCGGCTGCTGGCTCCCAGCTTGCGCCGACACACTCCGTCCTGGGTGTGTCGACATGTACTCCCCCTGGTCACGGTTCGCCGCGAACGCGGGGGAGGAGAGTTTGCCGCTGAAGGAAGCTTGGTCATCTTCGTCGGCGGAAACTCGTCGCGCAAGGGAAAGTCCCCTTCCTGGCGCGCCAAATGTCGAAGTGTGCGGTCGACACTTCCCCCGGACCTGCACTGGGCAACCCGCGGAGGTTTTTTTTCGGTGGGGCTAGTCACTTGCGGAGAGCTTGAGCGTATGGACGAGTTAGGAAAAGCTTGACACGGCGAGTTTTACGTGGTTCAGGCCGCCGGAGCGTAAAACCCTACGTCCACGACGAGCTAAGGAGCTCGCTGTATTGCTTGCTGCTCAGAACCGGAGTCCTGAGCTTGGGGATGACTGATGTCTAGCGTATGAGTTGCGGGAGTACGAACCCTTGCTAACGTCGCCTACCCGAGCCTTTTATAGTCCAAGACTCGGGTGGCTTACAAGGGGGGCCCGGGACCCGACAGGTGGTCCCGGGGAGATTGTCTGTCATCTAACGTATCTGCAGTTATGCCGGTAGTTGTCTCTGGTGAAGGCTTCTGAGTCTTCGTCTTGCCGCCCTGCCCATGCCGCATGCTAGCCGTGGTGGTTGATGACGGCGGGGGCGGCATGGGATGTCTTGTCGCTGCGTTTATTGGCTGGCAGGCTCTGACACTGCGCGCCAGTCTGTGATGCGACTGGGCGCAACGGCACCTGACAGAGGCGTGCTCCGCGTCTCCGCGTCTTGGAAAGACGCGGGCCTTGAATACCTTGTACGGGCAAGGTATGGGGCGTCTTTACGCCCGCCGCCTACCGCTCGGGGGCAGGCAGCGTTCTTCTGTTGGACACGTGGCAGGCCCGGAGCCCTCCTCAGAGAAGAGGGAGGTCCGGCCCCGCAGGACATGTGGAGCCTTCGGACCTCTCCTCGCGGAGGGGGAGGTCTGTCTTCTGTTGGCCACGTGGCGAGCCCGGAGCTCCTCTCTGAGGAGAGGGAGGTCCGGCCCCGCTGGACACGTGGCGCCTTCGGACCTCTCTCCCGCGGAGGGGGGAGGTCCGGCTTCTGCCGGCCACGGGGCGAGCCCGGAGCTCTCCTCTGAGGAGAGGGAGGTCCGGCCCCGCAGGACGCGTGGCGCCTTCGGAGCTCTCCCTGCGGAGAAGGGCGAGATCCTTAGGCATTTTTCCCCTGTGCGCGGTGGTACCCCATATCGCGGGTACCGATAGCTCCCCAGTCACGACCTCGGCTGCGACGACCTCTCCACCACCACAGCCGGCGACCCCACACACTCCAGCACCAACTGCCACTCCTCCGGGCACGCCCACTCCGTCCCCAGCTCGTGTCGAGCACGACCCAGTGGAGTTTGTTACTCCGGTCTCCCACGACGAGGAGCGCCTCGACGGGTGCTACGACGGCGAGCAGTTGCGGTATCGCAAGATGGAGAACATTCTCGGCAACCAGCCGGTGCCGGGACTGGCCCCTCACGATCTGGATGATCAAGATCTGGAGGCGCAGTTGCACCTTGCGTGCGATGACGGCAAGCCTCGGTCTTTTGCGGAGGCCGAGAAACACGCGGCATGGCGTGCTGCGATGCAGTCGGAGATGGACGCGGTTGAGACGAACACACTTGGGAGCTTGCTGATCTCCCTCGCGGTCACCGTGCGATCACCCTTAAGTGGGTGTTCAAGTTGAAGAGGGATGAATCCGACGCCATTGTCAAGCACAAGGCTCGCTTGGTGGCATGCGGCTTCGTGCAGCAGGAGGGGATCGACTTCGACGATGCTTTTGCCCCCGTGGCACGGATGGAATCCGTGCGACTCCTTCTTGCACTCGCTGCCCAAGAAGGCTGGCGTGTCCAGCACATGGACGTCAAGTCGGCGTTCCTCAACGGCGACTTGAAGGAGGAGGTCTACGTACACCAGCCGCCGGGGTTTGTGGTCCCTGGCAAGGAGGGCAAGGTGTTGCGCCTGCGCAAGGCCCTCTATGGCTTGCGTCAGGCACCAAGGGCGTGGAATTCCAAGTTGGATTCCACGCTCAAGAGGATGGGCTTCGGGCAATGCCCGCACGCGGCGGCCATCTACCGGCGGGGCAATGGAGGAAACACCCTACTGGTGGGTGTCTACGTCGACGACTTGGTGATCACCGGCACCAAGGATGCGGAGGTGGCAGCGTTCAAGGAAGAGATGAAAGCCACCTTCCAGATGAGTGACCTGGGATCTCTCTCCTTCTACCTTGGGATTGAGGTGCACCAGGCCGACTCCGGGATCACACTTCGACAGACCGCCTACGCCAAGCGCATTGTTGAGCTAGCTGGGCTCACAAACTGCAACCCAGCTCTCACTCCGATGGAGGAGAGGCTGAAGCTGAGCCGCGACAGCACAGCGGAGGAGGTGGACGCTACGCAGTATCGACGTCTTGTGGGGAGCCTTCGCTACCTCACCCACACACGGCCGGACTTGGCATTCTCCGTCGGCTACGTTCGTCGGTTCCTGCAACGACCGACGACGGATCACCAGCAGGCTGTGAAGAGGATCATCCGCTATGTTGCGGGGACTCTCGATCACGGCCTCCACTACCCGAGGTGTCCTGGGGAGGCACACCTTGTCGGGTACAGCGATAGCGACCACGCCGGCGACATCGACACCAGCAAGAGCACGAGCGGGATCCTCTTCTTCTTCGGCAAGTGCCTCGTTAGCTGGCAGTCGGTCAAGCAGCGGGTGGTGACCCTGTCCAGCTGCGAGGCCGAGTACATAGCGGCCTCCACCGCTTCGACTCAGGCGCTCTGGCTTAGTCGACTGCTTGGTGATCTCCTCAGCAGAGACACTGGAGCGGTCGAACTTAGGGTGGACAACGTGTCCGCTCTGGCCCTGGCAAAGAATCCCGTTTTCCATGAACGGAGCAAGCACATCCGGGTGAGGTACCACTTCATCCGAAAATGCTTGGAGGAAGGGAGCATCAAGGCGAACTACATCAACACCAATGACCAGCTTGCGGACCTGCTCACGAAGCCCCTTGGGAGGCTTAAGTTCATTGAACTTCGCACCAAGATCGGGATGGTCCAACCCTCTCAGAAGACGACGTACAAGACTTAGGGGGAGAATGCTGGAATAAGTCTTGTAGTCCTTTGGTCTTTGGTCCCCTAGTCTCTTGTACCCTAGTCCTTTAGTTTGTTGCACTTTAGTCCTTGGTACTTGGTCCTTGTTGTACTCTAGTCCTTTGGTCTTTGTGGCCCCAATTAGGACAGCATCTAAGGACACTAGCACAGCATATTAAGGACACTAGGACAGCATCTTAGTGTCAGCCAAGGACAACATATTAGGACAACATCTAAGCATCTTAGACTAGCATCTTTATGGCATATGTTTGGCTGCCATGGCAGCTATAAATATGTAGCTTCAACCCCTTGGGTTGGTATGGCATTGTGTGAGAAATAGACAAGAAAATTGCCCCAACTCCTAGTGTCATCCTCTCTTCCAATGAGAGTAAGAATTCAACTACTAACACACGTCGATCAATTGTGCGGAACTTGCTTGGTCGGGAAGCAGAGGCGCTCCAGCTTTCCCAAGCAAGCTCTGCGGCTCGCGGAGGGCGCGCTCGACCTTGTCCACGGTGACATCTGCGGGCCTATCACGCTAGGGATGGCAACGGGTTGGGTTCGGGTCGGGCATTGCAAAAACCCGACCCGACAGAAAATATGCACGGGTAAAATTTCCTACCCGAACCCGAACCCGCGGGTAAAAAATGGTACCTGAACCTGAACCTGGCGGGTTTCGGGCGGGTTTCGGGTACCCGCCGGGTATGAGAGTAAAATCAAGAGATATGCAATTTTTTAACAGCTGAATGGAGATATTTGATGAATAGTTTAATATTTACACATAACAATTTCAGAATACAGAAAAACTCAATAGAAAAGTATTACAAGTACATTACATAAGACCATAAGACAATTAAATTACAATAAGACCACAAGTCCACAACCATGAACACCTGGAATTCTTATTCGTTTTTGGCCCATTTAAGAATTCGGGTACTCGCGGGTAAAAGATAAAACCCGTACCCGCAAAATGACGGGTCGGGTACGGGTTGTACCCGCGGGTAAAAATCTGGACCCATACCCATACCCGTCGGGTGCAATACCCGCCGGGTACCCAAACCCGCGGGTACAATTGTCATCCCTATATCACGCCGACGACTCTAGGCGGCAAGAAGATGTTTTTGTTGCTAGTGGATGACATGAGCCGTTATATGTGGCTCTATCTTCTAACAACCAAGGATAAAGCGACCGGCTTAATTCAACAATTCAAGGCGACAACTGAATTAGAGTCCGGGAGGAGGCTGAAGCTACTCCGTACTGATCGAGGAGGGGAGTTCACCTGACAGGAGTTCGGCGAGTATTGCGCTCAGCACGGAGTACAACGTCAGCTCACAACCCCGTATACGCCGCAGCAAAACGGGGTTGTGGAGCGGCGCAACCAGACGGTGGTCGGCATGGCGAGGAGCATGTTGAAGGTGAAGGGTATGCCCGAAATTTTTGGGGTGAGGCAGTTATCACGGCTGTCTATATCTTGAATCGATCCCCCACCCGCGGCCTCGACGGAAAGACGTCATTTGAAGCTTGACATGGAGAGCGACCAACCGTTAATTATTTCCGAACTTTTGGGTGTGTGGGGCATGTCAAGAACATGCGCCTCACCTGAAAAAGTTGGAAGACCGGAGTACTCCGATGATTTTTCTTGGCTATGCTGCAGGAACGAAGGGCTATCGGATGTATAATCCGGCTGATGGGCGCACACACATATCACGTCACGTGATATTCGACGAGGCGGCCAAGTGGGACTGGGGAGAAGGAGCAGGAGAAGAGGACTACACCGCCTTCCACGTCGACTCCTTAGATCCAGCACCTGCTGGACCTGTTGTTCCAGCACCCGGAGAGGTGTTGTAGGGTCCAGAGGGGCCGAACAGCACCCCTGCAGTGCCCAGGAGGGGCACTGAAGGGTCTGTCCGGACCCTAGGAGTTCC
Source organism: Neostapfia colusana (assembly GCA_030760725.1). Taxonomy (NCBI): domain Eukaryota; kingdom Viridiplantae; phylum Streptophyta; class Magnoliopsida; order Poales; family Poaceae; genus Neostapfia; species Neostapfia colusana. The sequence goes on along the minus strand of JASWHV010000010.1, from coordinate 52,289,059 downwards.
TGCGCCAGCCTCCATACTTGCTTGAGAGAGTCCCTAGTTCCTGCGCCAGCCTCCATACTTGCTTGAGAGAGTCCAGCACTTGCAGCGTCGCCCGAAAGGTCCCTGCAGGGACTGTCCAGTGCAAATCAGGGCTGGGACAGTCCTGCACGGGGGTCAGTAGTAGCGAGGGGTTCCAGACTTGAAGATTCCAGCACCTTCGTCACGCCCTGAAATCCTCCACGGCCCATCTGCTTCGCCACACTGCTGTCGGACCCCGGCAGCAACGTCGTCGACGCCTACTACGACGACAGCGCGAAACTACGGTTCCACACGATGCGCAACGTACTTGGAACCCTCACCCCTCCTGGTCGGGTTGAGCGCCCACCAAACTTGGAGGAGGGGGAGCTTATGTTCACCACCGCGGAGGAGCCCACGTCCTTCGCCGATGCTGAGGAACACCCGTGCTGGAGACAGGCCATGCTCGAGGAGATGAAGTCTATAGAAGGAAACAAGAGTTGGCAACTTGTTGATCTTCCTGCAGGACACAAGCCCATTGGCCTCAAATGGGTGTTCAAGGTGAAGAAGGACGAGCATGGGGGAGGTGGTGAAGCACAAGACTCGACTGGTGGCAAAAGACTATGTCCAACGGCAAGGAATAGATTTTAACGAGGTATTTGCTCTTGTAGCTCGTGGTAGAGTCTCTCCACTTGTGTCCTGGAGGTCCTGGGTTCGAATCAGCCTTCTTGCAAAATAAGCAAGGGGAAGGCTGCCTAGAAATTCCCTTCCCCAGACCCCACAATGTGTGGGAGCTTTCAGCACTGGGTATGCCCTTTTTTATTTGCTCTTGTAGCTCGTCTCGAATCTGTTCGCTTGCTCCTTGCAGCTGTTGCACACAAGGGGTGGGAGGTACACCACATGGACGTGAAGAGCGCCTTCGTGAACGACGACTTGATGGAGGAGGTGTACGTCTCCCAACCCGCTGGCTTCATCATCGACAGAGCCGAACACAAGGTGTATTGGCTCAAGAAGGCTTTATATGGACTTTGTCAGGCGCCCAGGGCCTGGAATGCCAAACTCAACGATAGCTTGCTATCGCTTGGTTTCCAGAAGAGTACGAGCGAGCACAGGATCTATTTCCGTGGAGCTGAAGATGAGAAGCTCATCGTCAGCGTGTACGTCGACGATCTTGTGATCACAGGAGGAGGCGATCTCAAGAAGTTCAAAGGGGAGATGATGAAAAGTTTCAAGATGAGCGACTTGGGTCTCTTGTCAAATTATCTTGGCCTAGAGGTGCGGCAAAGTGATGCAGGGATAAGCGTTGGTCTGGCGGCCTACGCTTCCAAACTTGTCACTAAAGCTGGCCTGGTAGGATGCAACCCGTGTGCATTCCTTATGGAGCAAGGCCTCAAGCTTTACAAGACAAGTGATAGCCCGTTGGTGCATGCAACGGACTATAGGAGCTTGGTTGGAGGGCTGCGATACTTGGTGAACACACGTCCCTGTTAGACACTGTAATTAGGGGTGTGGCACAGGGGTATATTAGTCATTAGAGAGGGATTAGGGTTAGGGGTAGTTTAGTCTTTTCTCCCCTCCTAATCCCTCTATATAATCACACCTGTACCTCAGCTTTTCAATCATCTCATACAATCATCATTAGCCCTCTTTCATGGTATCATTAGCTAGGAATAATCAGGATTAGGGCTAACCCTAATCCTAATGGGCCAGCCGCCGCAGCCCTGGGCGCACGCCGCCGCCACCCCACCCTGGGCCAGAACCACCGCCGCCCCCGAGCAGCCGCCCGCCGCCGCCCCTGAGCAGCCGCCCGCCGCCGCCCCTGGTGCGTCGCCCGCCGCCGGATCTGGGTTGCGCACGCAGGGGGGGGGGGCGCCGCCTCCTCTGGAGGACAGCGCGCGGAGGCCGGAGCCGCCGCCACCCCACCCTGGGCGCGGGGAGGGGCCGCCGCCGCCACCTCCGGGGCCGCCGCGCCCGGATTCGGGCCACCCCCACCCGGATTGGGGCCGTGAGCGCACGGGGGGGGGGGGGGGGCGTCACCGCCCCTGTCTGGGCCGCCGCCGCCCCCGGGGGGTCCGCCGGCCCCCCTGGAGGGAGCGCCGCCCCCTGGCTTGCCTGGGCCGCCAACGCCCCTGGGGGGTCCGCCAGCCCCACTGGAAGGGGCGCCACCCTCTGGACTGCTGAAACTGGAGGAACAACAGCCTCTGGAGGGGGCGCCGCCTTCCTAGGAGGAGCCACAGCCCCCAGGCCCCTCGCTGCTGGTTCTGCAGCCGCCCCCTCCTCGAGAACCGGTCCAGCCGCCGGTGAACCCCTTGTCGGTACCTCCAGAAACCCCGCCACTGCTGTTACCTTCATGGCAGGTACCTCCGCGCTACGGGACGCCATCGGCCTCGACATTGACGGGAGCACCACGGCGATCCCGCCGATTCCGTTCTCAGCCGCCGGTACTACTATGGAGAACACAGCTTCTTCCTACGGCACCGACACTGCGGAGACATCTGACATCGCCGCAGCACTGGCCGCCTCTCGCGAGCGCGAGCGGGCACTCGCCCTTGCCCTAGAGCAGGAGCGTGCCTCCGTGGCATCACTATCCCACCAACTTGAGGAGAGTGCTCGCCGATCAACGAGTGCTATCCATGAGCCTCCCTCGGACGCTGGTACGTACTCGACTTCGCTTGTGGCCGCTCTTCATGCACAGGCCGCAGGGATTCAGAACATCCGGACGCTCGTGCCGGTTATTCTCAGTTTCGAGTCCACCTCATGTGCCCGGTGGCATGATATGGTGCTCCTCACGTTGAGGCGCTACTGCCTCGATGACCACGTCCTCCAGGATGAGTCTTCAGTACAGGTGTCCTGGATCAGCATGGACAGCCTGGTACTATCCTGGATCCTTGGCTCCCTGACAGAGGAGCTACAGGACATCGTCAGGCAGCGCGGTGGCGGTACTGCTCGACAGGCCTGGCTAGTACTTGAGCAACGGTTTCTAGGGAACCGTGCGACTCGAGCCCTCCACATAAGCACTCGGTTCCAGAACACCGTCCAGGGGGATCGTTCCATCTCCACCTATTGTCGGGAGATGAAGGGCATGGCGGATGCCCTACGTGACCTTGGTGAGCCGGTCACTGACAGCGCTCTTGTCCTTCGGGTCCTTCAGGGCCTGAACGAGCGCTATTGTCACCTACGGACATGGCTACTTCGACTGGAGCCACTACCTACCTTCGAGAAGGTATGGTCTGATCTTGAACTTGAAGAGATCACTGCAGGAGGCTCTACTGGCTCTGGATCTGCCACAACTTTCTATGGCTCCGGACAGTCCCCGCGTCCACCCTTACCAGCAGCTGGTGGATCGCCGTCACGTCCACCTTCTACTCCTACCAGTACAGGAGGTGGAAACCGTCGTCGCCGAGGAAAGAACGGCGGCCGTGGTGGCAGCAGTGCAGGCAGCACCCCCACGGCTTCGACTACTGGAGGTAGTGGTGGTACCGGCCAGGGAGGTGCACCCTGGCCCACACCCTACAACCCGTGGACTGGCCAGATCTACATGTGGCCTGGACCGTCCCCAGGATCTCAGCCTCCACGACCACCGCGTCCTCAGCCGGCGTTTGCGGCTACCCCCGGCTACAGTGGACCAGCCCACAGTGCTGGTAGGCCGACAGCTCAGGTCTATAGTGGGCCTGGCTACTCTTCAGGCGGGCAGTCAGCCCTGACCTACGGAGGCACTGACTACCCTGTTGAGAACTCGGAGCCATCGGCACCCCTTTAGGAGCCACCGTCGACGTGGGATCGACAGTCGCTTGCTTCCTCCTTCAGCACCATGCACCTTACACCACCTGGTGCCGACTGGGTAGTTGATTCCGGAGCATCATACCATACCACTCCTAATTCCGGTATACTCTCTTCCACCCATCCTCCCAATCCCTCTTTTCCTTCATCTATCGTTGTTGGAAATGGGTCCGTTCTTCCGGTCACCTCAGTAGGTGATTCCGGTCTTCCGGGTACTTTCCAACTTAAAAACATTCTTATTGCTCCGGATATCATTTAGAACTTACTTTCTGTTCGCCGTTTTACCACTGACAACAATGTTTCCATTGAATTTGATCCTTTTGGTTTGTCTGTGAAGGATCTTTCCACCCGGCGACCTCTTTTCCGATGTGATAGCTCGGGGCCCCTATACACACTTCGGCTTCCTACTTCCGCTGCATCACCGCCATTTGCTTTGACTACGACAGCTTCATCTACCATCTGGCATCGCCGGCTTGGCCACCCTGGTGCAGATGCTATGTCGAAGCTGTCCAGTAGCTCAGTTATCTCGTGTTCTAGGGGTACACATGACTCTCTATGTCATGCCTGTCAACTTGGTCGCCATATTCGCCTCCCTTTTCCCACATCTGTGACTCATGTTGAGCACTCATTCGATCTTATACATTGTGATTTGTGGACTTCTCCCATCTCCAGTATATCGGGCTTTAATTACTATTTGGTGATAATTGATGATTTTTCTCACTTTTCCTGGACTTTTCCATTACGATTGAAGTCTGAAACTTTCGTCACTCTTTCTCACTTCTTCGTTTGGATTTCTACTCAATTCGGGCGTACCATTCGAGCTGTCCAGTGCGATAACGGACGAGAGTTTGATAACTCTGCATTTCGTAATTTTCTCTCCGCACATGGGGTACAACTACGCATGTCTTGTCCGTATACCTCTCCTCAAAACGGCAAGACAGAGCGCATGATTCGCACCATTAATGATGTCATACGCTCCCTGATGTTCCAGGCATCTATTCCAGCCCGATACTGGGTGGAGGCTCTTCATACCGCCACACTTCTGATCAATCGTCTTCCCACCAAAGCGATTCGTGCCTCCACCCCCTACTTTGCTCTATATGGCACCAATCCTCTTTATGATCACCTTCGAGTTTTCGGATGCGCTTGCTACCCTAATCTTTCCGCCACCGCCCCACATAAGCTTGCGCCCCGCTCGACACGGTGTGTTTTTCTCGGGTATTCCCTTGATCATAAGGGTTACCGATGCTTAGATCTCACTACCCACCGTCTTTTGATCTCTCGGCACGTCGTCTTCGACGAGTCATCTTTTCCTTTTTCTACCACCTCTTTTGATTCCACCACAGAGCTGGACTCCCTTTTTCCTACTGACCCCGAGGCTGCCTCCCAGTTGCCTTGGCCTATTTCTTCTGCAGGATCGACACGAGCTACATCCCAGACGCCCTCGACACCGATTGCTGCACCTCGTGTGGCATCGATGTCTCAGGCGTCACCCGCTGCACCCCGTGTGGCATCGACGCCTCCGACATCACCTGCTGCGCCACACGCGGCCTCGGCTTCCCCGACACCATCTACTGTACCCCAGGAGCCCTCGGCGTCTCCAGCTGTACCACGTACGGCACCAGCGGCACCACCAGCTACCTCCCCGACGTCACCTACAGCGAGTACGACGCCACCAGCCGCGCCACGCGCGGCACCAACGACGTCTTCTCGTTTTGCTGACCCCGTACTTGTCTACCAGCGACGAGCGCGGGGAGAGGCTCCTGCTCCGACGACGCCACGCGCGGCATCAAGACCCACTCTCGTCTATCCACGACGAGAGAAGATGGTTGTACCCGACCGGCCGATGTACAACCCCCCTCTACTTCACAGTGATCCTGGTCACATCCACCCGATGGTGACTCGACGTGCATCCGGGAGTCTTCGACCAGTGGAGCGGTTCGATAGTACCGCTTTCTCGTCGACGACGACTCCACCGACCGAGCCTTCTTCGATCTCGCCCATACCTACTTCCGTGCGTAGCGCCCTCGCCGACCCTAACTGGCGCCGCGCTATGGAGGAAGAGTATGAGGCCTTGCTTGCCAACCGGACCTGGGACCTGGTTCCCCGTCCGGGCCGTGGCAATGTTGTCACAGGCAAGTGGATATTCACGCATAAGAAGGCGGATGGCACCTTGGAGAGATACAAAGCTCGTTGGGTACTCCGGGGCTTCACTCAGCGCCCTGGAGTTGACTACGACGAGACTTTCAGCCTGGTGGTGAAGCCGGCGACAGTTCGTACCGTACTGTCGCTAGCTCTCTCACGTTCTTGGCCTGTCCACCAGTTGGACGTCAAGAACGCATTCCTCCACGGTACACTGACCGAGACGGTGTACTGCAGTCAGCCGGCAGGATTTGTAGATTCAGCTCACGCAGACATGGTCTGTAAGCTGAACAAATCCCTGTACGGACTGAAGCAGGCACCGCGAGCCTGGTACAGCCGGTTCGCCTCTTTCTTGGTCTCACTAGGGTTTGTTGAAGCTAAGTCGGACACTTCGCTGTTTGTCTATCGACGGGGCAGTGACACAGCTTACCTCTTACTGTACGTCGATGACATTGTACTAACAGCATCCAGTCCGACTCTGCTTCAGCGAACCATTTCTGCCTTACAGCAGGAGTTCGCTATGAAGGACCTGGCCCGTCTCCACCACTTCCTGGGTATTACGGTCGAGGACCGACCAGACGGCCTATTCCTTCACCAGCGACAGTACTGTCTGGATATCCTTCAGCGGGCAAGCATGGCTGATTGCAAGCTGTGCTCCACTCCAGTGGATACTCAGGCGAAGCTCTCCGCCACCGACGGGACACCCGTCTCTGACCCCACTTCTTACAGGAGTCTTGCAGGTGCTCTCCAGTACCTAACCTTCACCAGGCCGGATATCTCATATGCGGTTCAGTAGGTGTGCCTCCACATGCATGACCCGAGGGAACCGCATCTCACCGCTGTCAAGCGGATTCTTCGGTACCTACGAGGCACCCTCGACTACGACCTCCTTCTTCGACGTGACACGGCCTCCGAGCTGGTCGTGTACACAGACGCTGACTGGGCAGGCTGCCCGGACACACGACGCTCTACTTCTGGGTACGCCGTCTTCCTGGGCGGCAACCTTGTCTCCTGGTCCTCGAAGCGACAGCCCGTAGTGTCGCGCTCGAGTGCAGAGGCGGAGTATCGCGCCGTGGCTAACGGCGTAGCTGAGGCCTCCTGGCTTCAGCAGCTACTTCAGGAGCTCCACACTCCCGTCATCAAAAGCACCCTCATCTACTGCGACAACGTCAGCGCCATGTACCTCTCCACCAACCCGGTCCAGCATCAGCGCACGAAGCATGTGGAGATTGACCTTCATTTTGTTCGTGAGCGGGTAGCACGGGACGAGGTTCGGGTACACCATGTCCCGACGACGACGCAGTTCGCCGACATCTTCACGAAGGGCCTCCCGTCATCGTTGTTCTCCGAGTTTCGGTCCAGTCTCAACATCTGCAGCGGCTAGATGTTGTGACTGCGGGGGGGTGTTAGACACTGTAATTAGCGGTGTGGCACAGGGGTATATTAGTCATTAGAGAGGGATTAGGGTTAGGGGTAGTTTAGTCTTTTCTCCCCTCCTAATCCCTCTATATAATCACACATGTACCTCAGCTTTTCAATCATCTCATACAATCATCATTAGCCCTCTTTCAGTCCCGATCTCGCCTACTCGGTCGGGTACGTGAGTCGGTTTCTGGAGGAGCCCAAGGAGGATCACTTTGCTGCAGTCAAACGCATTGTACGCTACATAGCGGGTACAATCAACTATGGAGTCTTCTATGCAAGAGGAGACATGGAGCTTATTGGGTACTTGGATAGTGACTATGCGGGAGACGTGGAGGACCGCAAGAGCACAAGCGGGGTGCTGTTTTGTCTTGGAAACAGCCTCGTTTCATGGCAGTCTTGCAAGCAGAAGGTGGTGGCCTTGTCCTCATGTGAAGCAGAGTATATCGCAGCAGCTCAAGGGGCATTGCCAAGGTGTATGGATGGCACGGCTGATGGAGGACTTAGCTGAAAAATCGAAGGTGCCGATGCTGCTGGTTAATAACAAGTCAGCGATAGACTTGAGCAAGAACCCGGTACACCATGACAGAAGCAAGCACATCGATGTCAAGTATCACTACATACGGGATTGTGTGGACAGCGATACTATTGTGCTTGAGCAAACCTCCACTCAAGACCAGATGGCGGACATCTTGACCAAGGTCCTTGAAGACAGAAGTTCGTGGAGATGAGAAGGATCGGGATCCTAGACGTGGGCCAGTGTCAGGATCAGGAGAAGAATGTGGACTGATCTGCCCCTAGCCCAGGGCGGCTAGAACTGGGCCGAGTGGGCTGGTCTGCCCTGGCTCAGGCCGGGCCCCCTTTCTAGAAGAAATCTGAGTTTAATCTTCTTAGAGATAGACTAAAAGATCCTTTTGTAATAGATTATGACTCTTGTAAGGGGGGCTATATATACAAGCCAAAAACACCCCAAATTGTGAGAGAGTTGAATAAAGAAATTTTCCTCCAGTTTTTCTGCCCTAGCCGCCTCTCTCCCCTGCTGCAGCCCCGCCCCCCTCTTCCTCTCCCAAGTCGGCGCCACCACCAGAAACCCTAGCGGGCCTAGCCGCCACAGGGGCTAGGGTCTGCCGCCGCCCAGGTCTCCAGCCGCCTCTCCAGCAGCCGCCCAAGACTGCTGCTGTTTCCAGCCGCCTCTCCAGCAGCCGCCCAAGACTGCTGCTGTTCTGGCCGGCGCCAGGGCTTCATCTTCCCCAAGCTGCTGACTCCCTTCTCAACCCTAGCTGCCATTAGATTTGGTTCAGCACCATCAAAGTCTGAGTTCAGATTGATCTGCTAGTGCAGATCAGTTTGTACAGCAAGAACAAGAAGTTTTGGGGCTGGAATTGCAACAGCGCTGACCAAGATGTCAAGCGCCATCATATCTTCTTGCTCACTCACGTTGCCCTCCTCCACGGCCTTCCAAAGCAGCCATGCCTTCAGCTTGATCTTTATCATGACAGCCCACTCCCCGTAGTTGGTCTTGGTGAGCACGGGGAACCCCGTCCCGGTGTTCACCTCACGAGCTGCCGGAGAAGGTGTCGCATGGCTGGTGGCGCTGCCGCTGCTTGGAGGTGTGGACGACATCGTGCAGAATTCAACCTAGGGTCGAACCGGCTCTGATGCCACGAATGTTGCAACTCCGGTGTCCAGAACACCTTGATCAGATCTGTTCGGCTGAAAACAGATTGATCCAGATGATCAACACCTAAGAAAAAGATTTCCTGGTGATGCAGCAAGACTTGAGAGAGGATCAGAGGGCTCTGGTTGTGATAAGATTGATCTGAACAGTTCTGTTCTTAGTAGGACAGAACAGAGGAGCGCAGGGGAATCACCAGCCCTGATCTGATCTAGTGTGCAGAACAGGGGAGATCAGGAAGAGCAGAGGAGTTGGCGCCTGTTCTTGGAGATGGAGGCGCAGAGTAGATGGGAACAGGGGCGGCGGCTAGGGTTTAGCCCTGGGTGGCGGCTGCTCCAAGAGAGAGAGAGGTGGCGGCTGGCTTTTTGTGGAGGAATAAACTCTATTGATCTGATCTGAAACTGGGGTATTTTGGCTTCTTTATATAGCCCCCCCTTACAAGAGTCATGATCTATTACAACTCAATCTTTTAGTCTATCTCTAATTCTATCTCTAAGAAGACTAAACTCTAATATTTTCTAGAAGGAGATCTGGCCTGGGCCAGGGGCAGATTAGCCCACACGGCCCAGTTCTGGCCGCTCTGGGCCAGGGGCAGATCAGCCCACAGATCCTCCAATATGTACCAGTTCTTAAGTATTAATGTGCCTGGTTACCGCTATGCTATGCATTGATGTGATAATGGCACCTTACTCCTTACCTTAGGCTTAGGGAATTGCATCATAAGATGCCATCAGCTGAAAATCATTCATTTATACAGGATTTGTAGGACCAAGCAAAAGGAGCACCATCGAAGCACCTTCTTTTGCTTTAATGATGGATGCTTTCATTGAAGTTTTATCATGATGCTTGAGCTTTTTGGGTCCTCTGGGTTTGACACCGTTCAGACTAATTTTGCAGAGTAATTGGCTTTTGAATCTTCTGTAAGATGGGTCGGGGCGTTAGCAGCGGTGGTGGTCAGAGTTCCTTGGGCTACCTCTTTGGCGGCGATGAAGCTCCAAAACCAGCTGAGAAGCCTGCACCTGTCCAAAAGCCAACACCTCCGTCCTCTGTGGATAAACTAAAAGATATCCCAGCTGGTATTGCAAGTAGCAAAGCAAGCATTAGAGCTGAAGGCCAGAACTGTGGAAATTTCCTTACAGTAAGTATCCCGGGACAGTAACAAATATTTTGATTACCCTGTTCTGGATTAGCAGATGCAACAGTGTAGATTAATCAAGAAAACTTTTATTTTTGCTGCAATTCGTGATTTATTTTCTTGTTTATGATCTAGAAAAAGATTCAGGATATCATAAGTCTTTAATTTTTTTGTTTCATATGTATGACGGATGGTTACTTTGGCAATTTTTCTTTTGGCTTCACTCTTAGTGTTCTTTTATGCTTGGCCATTTTTCTAACTGGTAGATGAAGGCCAAGTAAATCACCGACAGTTATAATAACATATCATTTCATGTTGTTTTGATATTTTGCTCGTTAGTAAGTGCAATGCATTATTAGCATAACTTGTTATTAGCACAGGCTCTTTGCAGACATTGAATCATACTATGTTATTAATGTGTGAATAATCTCTTTTGGCTGTTATGTCAGGAATTGGTACTTGAACAGGGGCTCAAAATCATTGTGACTCTTGAATCATCCATGCGTTCTTACAATGACATTGGTTTAATGTTAAAATGGCTTTATCGTAGGAACCAACTTCAAAGCAATAGCAATCTCCTTGAGATGGGTTGTTTGTTATCTTGAAATCAGTAAAAAAATCTAGAGAATATGACAAAATATCTGCCTTGAGATATTATGTGCTTAGAATGCTGATGTTATCTTCCATGCCACGCTGCAGGACCGTCCTTCAACTAAGGTGCAAGCTGCTCCAGGAGGTGGTTCTTCACTTGACTATCTTTTCAGTGGCAGCAAGGATGGCAAGTAATGCTCAGTGCTCACAGCTGTTAAAGTTCGCCATGAGCTTGGTTGAAAAATTAACATGGAAATTGTATTCCCCGTGAGTAGCTATAAAAAAGACTGCTCATGGTATGTTTTTCAGATTGCTTGTGCTTGCGCACATGTTCCTGTGTCTGTGTGTTGATCAGCAGCTATTGGTACTGAAGTGCTGACATCTATCTGTACTCTGGTCTCCAGTCTGTTGTTGGAATTTGTCCTTATGATTGATGGCATTGTGGGTGATGAAGCTATGCATTCTGTCTGTTTTGTCTTAAGCATGTTGATCTAGCCTAGATATAAAATCTAAACTAGATTTCATATTGATAGGAATGTCTAATTTTAATGTTGACTCGCCAAGTCTATCACAACGCTCGTACTTTAAAATGTTGGAGCTGTTTTGTACCTGCTCATTATTGTGAAATGTTCCTGGTGTCCTCGGTATCAAGCCATCATGATGTATGTTCTTCTACAGAATCACAGGTTAAGTTTAGACATTCTTCTGTAGTGCTACAGTGAAACAGACGCTACTCTGCCCATATACTCATGTGAAGCTTGAGCTAGAAAAACAAAACTTATGTCCTTCAATCTAGTCAATCGTCACTTAAATATGTTGTACAACATCTACAAAAGTATTGCACTGTGACTGTTATGGAACTTTGTTTTTCAATAATTACGATGTCTTGGCTAATTGCTAGGAATGTATAAATGGCAACATATCTAATATACATGGTCTTTGTGGTGTTAACATGTTAACAACCGTCTGTGTCTGATTCTTCACGGTTATAGGTGGTGGAAGACTCACGTATCACTCAAATGGAAAGTCCCTCGTAATCATGATCTATCACAGGGAACATTTAAATAATACATGGTCTTTCATTATCCCTAATTGTGACCTCTCATAATGGATCAAATAGTAACAAATGCATGTTAGCATGTTAAGATCATAAAGGTCAATTACACTGGATATATTGTTGCATATTTAAAGAGGATCATTAAATACCAATACAAAAAGTACTTTCTACAACATTAACAATGTGCTTAAATAGGTCTAGGGATTTTTCTACGTATACTTCTTTATGAACAATGTGCTTAAATTTTCATCCTCAGGTGCCACAGTTTTTGGGACGGAACCTTTGGGCAACCATCATCCCATTTTCCGACAGACCATTGGAAAACTCAGACCAAGAATGTGAGCTCCTATCAAACGCCGCGCGATACCGCATCGCCGCGCATGGCTGTGCTCCCCGCGCGTGCACCGGACCGGCCGGGGAATCGCCCATACCGCCTCGGCCAACCAGCCGTCGACAACCAAGCGGGGAGCTAGCATCTCGTGGTGGGGGAGAACTGAAGGCGTACGTCGCTACGTGCTGGTCGGCACGATCTCCATGGCCGCTCTATTTTTGGTGCGTGGCCATGCATGGAGGCAGGTCCTGCCATGCATGAACTATTTATGGAGGAAGTATAGTACTACAGGACACTGGCTCGTGTTGCTGCCTTTTGTACGGCACTGTCGTGTCGTCCGGCACAATGTACTGCTGCCCCTACACGCACTGGCCACACAGATGAGGTGTCCAACTGCTGTTCATGTTGCTGTCGCTAGCCTTTTCTACAAAGAAGGAAACGAAAGGCCTTCCCGTAGAAATATCTGTTCTACAATAAATAATATTTAGAATAGCTAATTTAGTTTAAAATTAAATTAATTTTTTTATCTTAAATATTACTTATTTTAGAAAGTAGAGAGTATGATTTAAATTGCTTGCGAGCGGATGGTGGATGATCCCATGTTCCCGCACCTGGCCTTCCGGAAGGCCACACAAAGAGTCGCGTGCACCTAAACAAAGATAGCAATACGTTAACATTGAAGGTGAAGATAGAAGTTACATGGCAAATAAGACAAACAGGAGATTAAGATTTAGATCAACAAGACGCATAGATTTACTAATAGAAGTCCATTTGAGAAAAAATAATGCAAGATGGTGACTATATCGTGGACAGTTTCGATGTGATTCCACCTAGGAGTAGAATTTTTAGGGCGTGTTTGACATGACTCTATTTTACGGTAGAGCAAATCCACTCTAAAACTCTATCTTGGAGTTGCTTTGATGTGAAGTTGGAGGTGATTGTGGTGGTGTTTGGGTAGAAGGTTGCCCCCAACTCCAAAAAAGATAGTTTTAAGGGTGCAATGATTTGCTCTTGTTAGTGTTGGAGCTGACAAGGAATTCACTCTCAAATGAACAAAAATAAAATTACAGAATGTCACACCCACGTGAGAAAAAGAAAAAAAGAAACAACCGCCCACGCCCCGCGCTCACTGCTCTCGCACCGCTCGCTCGTGCCTCTTCCTGCCCGCGTGCGCGTCAATCAGCCACAACCGCTCGCCCCATCAACTGCCACCCCTATATAAACCGGCCCCGGCCTCATTCGACTTGTTGCCGAACATCCCAACGCCTCACCGCCCCCGTAGGAACCATCCACGCCAAGATTCGTCGTCCGAGGCCCCTCCACGACGCCGCCGAAGGTTGGGCATCGTATTTCGTCGTGGAACGCACACTTCCAACCATTTCTTCGCATGGGTGACATCCATGGTGAGTTCTCCATGAGCTCCTCTTCATTTTCCCTCAAATCCCACTGAGTTTGGACCGCCGGAACGCGATCCGGCCAACTCCGGCAAACTCCGGCCATGGCACCACCATCTTCCTCATCTCAGGCAGCCTCATATCTCGCCGGAGATGACGTGGCCCAATCTCGGCCCTTGATTTCATATGTACTCCCTCCGGTGCACAAAAAATTGTCGTTCTACATAGAAGCCATGAGTGCACAAAAAATTGACGTTTAAGCAGAACCGAGGAGTTTGTCTCGTGAAAAAACATAATAAACACGTGGTATTGTGTGTGGCTAGGAATTGAACCTGCATGAGAGGCCTGGGAACTAGTGAAGTACCAGTCAAGCTATTAAAGGGGCTACGATAGTAATGAAAAAAAAGTTTATTTAATACTTCCTTGGTATGCGAGAACATGTCCAAAACGACAATTTTTATGCACCGGAGGGAGTATGGCCTAGATTAAAACAAACATACCCCTTCGATTATTTTAAATCAGGACCATCCATGTTAGATCCGACGGTCCAGGTTCAATTTAGTTATAAATGTTGAGAATTTCACAGATAACCCCTTGAAGGTTTAAATTAATCTATATTACGGCCTGCACTTTACATAACGAACCTTAGACTTTAGAGAAATTAAGAAAATTGTATAAATTAACCAAAAGTCCCTGTTTTGTTTGTAAATTAGGAAAACAATACTGCAAAAGACATTTAGACCCCTGGAAAAGTTGTAAATATTATAATTTAGCCCAGAATAGTTTATAAATTTATAATTAACTTTGTAATTAGCCAAATTAGAGCAAATAAATTCTAGAAAATTATAAAAATGCATAAAAATATTCCGTTTTCACATTTTAACACATATAGATTTTGTAATTGAGAATATTTATATTTTAGGATTGAAAATGCATTTTACATAATCAATTAATTCTGAAATACAAATAAAAACAATATATATACTTTAGAAAATTTATGGAAATTGTCTAACATGCATAGATAAATTCTTAAAATGTAATAAAAGCAATATATACCCTAGAAATAATTATATTAATATTTTAAAAATAATTTTTATGTCTGAATTGATAATAAAAATTAGTATATATGCATATATATACTTCAAAATTATTATAAATCACTACAAATTTAGAAAAATGAATGTTATGCCATAACAAAAATGAAATAAAGATATATATGTCAAGTTGTTATCTATTTTCACTCCAAAACACATATAGAATAATATGTAACCACATGTAGATGGAGAAACTAAATAGAAATAAATGATAAATGTATATAATTAAATATATACATGATTGAAATGTGTTGTAAGGTTTCTTATTGCATGTCTTGCATTATTTTGTGTGCATATTCATGAGTAGAACCATCACAAGAGCTACTTCATAATCTTCAAGAGCAAGATTTCGAAGTGAACGAACATCCATTCAAAGGCAAGTGTTCCTTGACCACTTTGTCCCTATTCTAGGATGATTAGTTAGAATGCTTGCATGATGTCTTCAATATGGAACCCAGTGTAGGATGTTTCCCTAATTTCATTTATTTATCATTCCTTGTTAAACCATGGAGGGATTTAGTTGATATTTGTTGGTTATCATTTTATGTGCTTAGCCATGCTTATTACTTCAAAAATGAATGAAACATAAATGTGGTTAGTCTTGTGGAATTATATGAAAGACACAAGAGTGTGTCATGGTATTAGGAATCTAGACAGGCTGGTTGTTTTGGATGGTGCTTCGTGCACGAGACTCGGGTTAGTGATAGTGCTTGTCTTAGATTCTAAGGACCGGTTCATGGAACAGTTAACCCGGCTTTACAGTGCCACCACAAGACTGAGATGGGGCAGCTTGGCCAATTAATTAGGAGTTTGCCGGTATAGTATGAGTATTTGGATGGTGCGGAGAATGGGAGTCCATTTTTGACTGCCCTGGGAACTGCAAGGCTCAAGAGGGGGCTTCTGCAGGGAGGGTTTACTCCCAGGAACTGCAGCGGTGAAACCTCAGTGGACTTGTACTTGCCGGTAGACCCTTTGTAAAGGCCATGTAGTGATCTCCTGATCACACACCAAAGGAAGTGTGTAATGTGGCTTGCAACCACGGATATCACGGAGGTTTCTTAGTCCACCTGGAAACAGGGGATGAAATCACTACTTGTGGGTAAAGTGGTACAATCTCTGCAGAGAACCAAACTGTCATAACAACCGTGCTCACGGTCAAGAGCGGCTTGGACTTGTCCATGATTAGAGAAACATGGATGTGAGTTGAAAGAGGTTGTTGGGTGGTGTAACCTAACATTAATGACTTAATTATGAAGTTGGTGGGATTATCACTTAGTAAGATAGGTTGCTAATCAAAGCTAAGGCTTAGGATTAATGCATAGTGCTTAACCATGTTAGCCTTTCCTTGCTATTAGCCTTCATAACATTCTTTCCTACACTTGCTGAGTACCTTTGGATACTCAAACTTGCTTTTGTTGGATATCATGTGCTGCTCAGGTGCAAATGAAGATATAGACTTTGATGAGGAGGACTTCGATCCTGAAGAGTTGTTCTAGGTTGGCGAAACCCCCGGGCAACGCCTGTGGAACTGGATCATCCACGCTAGAGTCTTCCGCTGTCATGTTATTAGTGTACTAGTACTCTTAATTGATATTTTATGTCTTATGATGTAATATTACGTTGTATGATAAACTTGGCTTGTAATATAATGATATTTCACTCTTGTCGGCACATGTATGAGTCAACTGATCCTGGCATACATGTGAGAATACGCTCGGGTGTTCCTTATGGAAAACCGGGTGTGACAAAGTGGTATCAGAGCCAAGGTTGCCCGTAGGACGCAAGCCTAGTTAGAAATGGATGTATTAATTATTTTACCATTATCATAGAAGAATTATTTTAAGAAAAAGTGTTGGTTAGTTATTGATATTTTGTTTCTTATTTCCTTGTTTAGCCTCATCTAACTTCCAAAAAAAATGTTTTGTTTTATTATTTTTACATTAAAAAAACTATATTAGCGTATGAAGAGAACTCGACGAGAGAAAAGGAATTTTGAAGAAATTGTTCACCACTAGCTTAGGTTCCATTTGATTAGATAATGAAATCCATACCTTGATATTAACGTGTTAGAAAAAACATTATTTGATGTATTGTAATCTATTGTGTTTTTTTAAGGGTGGTAGAATATCTCATTTTAACACTCTTTCTTAAGCACAATTAGATAATCGATACGATAGGTAATTGATAACTATAAAAACATTAGAAGGAAAAAATCGCCATAGAAGACTTTCACACATGAAGATACAAGACTAGTAATTATTAAGAAGCTAGCCCGAGGCTCTCAAGAAGCTATTATGATATATGTTTGCCTTTGTGTAGTATGTATCCTAAGTAATTAAGCCTATTGTTTCTTGACCATAACAAAACCATTGTTTATCACCTAACCATCATCGAAAGCAGAAACAATTTGATCTTACCTGTCTCGTCCTATTCATCCGATGTCTTGTCCTAATCATCTGAAACTTTGTTACATCCTTCTTGCACATCTTAATGAAACCATTTTGCTTAACAAAACTTTTGAAATCTGAACCTTCCGAATCTCGGGACGAGATTCCGTTTAAGGGGGTAGTTTGTCACACCCACGTGAGGAAAAGAAAAAAAGAAACAACCGCCCACGCCCCGCGCTCACTGCTCTCGCACCGCTCGCTCGCGCCTCTTCCTGCGCCCCGTGCGCGTCAATCAGCCACAACCGCTCGTCCCATCAACTGCCACCCCTATATAAACTGGCCCCGGCCTCATTCGACTTGTTGCCGAACATCCCAACGCCTCACCGCCCCCGTAGGAACCATCCACGCCAAGATTCGTCGCCCGAGGCCCCTCCACGACGCCGCCGAAGGTTGGGCATCGCATTTTATCGTGGAACGCACACTTCCGACCATTTCTTCGCATGGGTGACATTCATGGTGAGTTCTCCATGAGCTCCTCTTCATTTTTCCTCAAATCCCACTGAGTTTGGACCGCCGGAACGCGATCCGGCCAACTCCAGCAAACTCCGGCCATGGCACCACCATCTTCCTCATCTCAGGCAGCCTCATATCTCGCTGGAGATGACGTGGCTCAATCTCGGCCCTTGATTTCATATGTATGGCCTAGATTAAAACAAACATACCCCTTCGATTATTTTAAATCAGGACCATCCATGTTAGATCCGACGGTCCAGATTCAATTTAGTTATAAATGTTGGGAATTTCATAGATAACCCCTTGAAGGTTTAAATTAATCTATATTAGGCCCTGCACTTTACATAATGAACCTTAGACTTTAGAGAAATTAAGAAAATTGTTATAAATTAACCAAAAGTCCCTGTTTTGTTTGTAAATTAGGAAAACAATACTGCAAAAGACATTTAGGCCCCTAGAAAAGTTGTAAATATTATAATTTAGCCTAGAATAGTTTATAAATTTATAATTAACTCTGTAATTAGCCAAATTAAAGTAAATAAATTCTAGAAAATTATAAAAATGCATAAAAATATTCCGTTTTCACATTTTAACACATATAGATTCTGTAATTGAGAATATTTATATTTTAGGATTGAAAATGCATTTTACATAATCAATTAATTATGAAATACAAATAAAAACAATATATATACTTCAGAAAATTTATGGAAATTGTCTAACATGCATAGATAAATTCTTAAAATGTAATAAAAGCAATATATACCCTAGAAATAATTATATTAATATTTTAAAAATAATTTTTAGGTCTGAATTGATAATAAAAATTAGTATATATGCATATATACACTTGAAAAATTATTATAAATCACTACAAATTTAGAAAAATGAATGTTATGCCATAACAAAAATGAAATAAAGATATATATGTCAAGCTGTTATCTATTTTCACTCCAAAACACATATAGAATAATATGTAACCACATGTAGATGGAGAAACTAAATAGAAATAAATGATAAATGCATATAATTAAATATATACATGATTGAAATGTGTTGTAAGGTTTCTTATTGCATGTCTTGCATTGTTTTGTGTGCATATTCATGAGTAGAACCATCACAAGAGCTACTTCATAATCTTCAAGAGCAAGATTTCGAAGTGAACGAACATCCATTCAAAGGCAAGTGTTCCTTGACCACTTTGTCCCTATTCTAGGATGGTTAGTTAGAATGCTTGCATGATGTCTTCAATATGGAACCCAGTGTAGGATGTTTCCCTAATTTCATTTATTTATCATTCCTTGTTGAACCATAGAGGGACTTAGTTGATATTTGTTGGTTATAATTTTATGTGCTTAGCCATGCTTATTACTTCAAAAATGAATGAAACATAAATGTGGTTAGTCTTGTGGAATTATATGAAAGACACAAGAGTGTGTCATGGTATTAGGAATCTAGACATGCTGGTTGTTTTGGATGGTGCTTCGTGCACGAGACTCGGGTTAGTGATAGTGCTTGTCTTAGATTCTAAGGACCGGTTCATTGAACAGTTAACCCGGCTTTACAGTGCCACCACAAGACTGAGATGGGGCAGCTTGGCCAATTAATTAGGAGTTTGCCGGTATAGTATGAGTGTTTGGATGGTGCGGGGAATGGGAGTCCATTTTTGACTGCCCTGGGAACTGCAAGGCTCAAGAGGGGGCTTCTGCAGGGAGGGTTTACTCCCAGGAACTGCAGCGGTGAAACCTCAGTGGACTTGTACTTGCCGGTAGACCCTTTGTAAAGGCCATGTAGTGATCTCCTGATCACACACCAAAGGAAGTGTGTAATGTGGCTTGCAACCACGGATATCAGGGAGGTTTCTTAGTCCACCTGGAAACAGGGGATGAAATCACTACTTGTGGGTAAAGTGGTACAATCTTTGTAGAGAACCAAACTGTCATGACAACCGTGCTCACAGTCAAGAGCGGCTTGGACTTGTCCATGATTAGAGGAACATGGATGTGAGTTGAAAGAGGTTGTTGGGTGGTGTAACCTAACATTAATGACTTAATTATGAAGTTGGTGGGATTATCACTTAGTAAGATAGGTTGCTAATCAAAGCTAAGGCTTAGGATTAATGCATAGTGCTTAACCATGTTAGTCTTTCCTTGCTATTAGCCTTCATAACATTCTTTCCTACACTTGCTGAGTACCTTTGGGTACTCAAACTTGCTTTTGTTGGATATCATGTGCTGCTCAGGTGCAAATGAAGATATAGACTTTTATGAGGAGGACTTCGATCCCGAAGAGTTGTTCTAGGTTGGCGAAACCCCCGGGCAACGCCTGTGGAACTGGAGCATCCACGCTAGAGTCTTCCGCTGTCATGTTATTAGTGTACTAGTACTCTTAATTGATATTTTATGTCTTACGATGTAATATTACGTTGTATGATAAACTTGGCTTGTAATATAATGATATTTCACTCTTGTCGGCACATGTATGAGTCAACTGATCCTGGCATACATGTGAGAATACGCTCGGGTGTTCCTTATGGAAAACCGGGCGTGACACAGAAGCACATATATAACGGCCGTCGGTGATGAACGTACCACATATTTTATTCTAAACTCACTGGATACCCACCCACTATCACAGTGATTACATACGTGTTTATAGCCCCCAGACGCAACGTCGAGCAACAAAATCACGCGTGATTGGTTCCTTCTCCTTAGGACCTGGGCATAGTTTGTACGTGATCCACTCCCTCAAACGTACGACGCGGGTGCCTCGAAACTGGCTGCAAGGAGCTATGCACCAATACACACCTAACTCTACGGCAATAATCAACTAACTGCTCCGCTCCAGCCGTAGGGATGACAATTGAAGCTGCCTCCTCGTCATCCTGCATGCACATGCAGCATGTTGCAGTTGCATGGACGGCTCCACTGACTGAGTACCTACACAGCTAATGATTCACATGCACGTAAAGATTATTTCTAATAATTTCCCCCTAATTTTGATGTAGATTATTCAATTTCGACACGGCGTGACATTCATCACAAAAGCGTTGACGATTCATCCAAGTTGACGAGTAATGCTTCTTCCTTCTTCTACGAGCGGTAATTCCTCGCCATATGGTCGCGCTTTCCACACTCGAAGCACCTTCCGCGGTAGTGACCTCTTCCATGCGTGCTTTTTTCTGAAATTGTGTTGCTGTCGTCGTCAGAGTTTTTTTCACTGCGTTCTCCACCTCTTCCGCCGTCGCGACGTTCATCACCTTCCCACGATCGATTCTTGCAATACTATCGTTGATCCTTCCCGACGTCGCCGAGCCTCCCACTGCTCCTCAGTGCCCGACATGGTCCGCTGCTGCCTCGACATTGAGGCGATCTTCGGCAGTTCGAAGTCAACCTACGAGTTCTTCCATCGTTATGTGATTGAGGTTGATTAACATCTCAATTGCACATGCAATTTGATTGAACCTCGGCGGGAGCAGACATAGAATCTTATGCACCAATCAATTCTTACTCCCAATCCGCGCAAAATTTCCTGCAATTCTAATACTTCTCACCACAAAGTCATCCACGGACTCACCGCCGGTGAAACCAATCGTCTGGAATTGCTTCATGAGTTGCTGATAATTGGCCTCCTTCACGCGCTCATCGCCCATGTGCATCCTCCTGATCGCAATCCATGCCTTGAACGTGGTCTTCTTCTCCACCATTGGCGCTTTCAGCTCCGCCGGTAATCCATGCAAAATCACGGACAGCACGAGGCCGTCTTCACGTCATTCGACGCCGACCTTCTCGACAACATTCCACAGGCCGAGAGCCTCTAGGCTGACCCTCATTACCAGCGACCATTATGGTAATTGTTCTTCGTCCGGATCGACAATTGCACCGCTGAGGAAATGTGGGCGTCATGCTCCACCGCAACAATTTCTCCAGAATTTGTCACCACAGGGAGCCAATCTTCGGTAGCAGGGTCATCGTCTCAATCTCTGGCTCTGATACCAATTATAGAACTGCCGTCAGTGATGAACGTCGAACGTCGCGTATTTTATTTTGAACTCACTGGACACTCACCTACTATCACAGTGATTGCATCCAGACTTTATAGCCCCTAGACGTAACGTCGAGCAACAAACTCACGCATGACTTGTTTCTTCTCCTTGAGACCCGGGCATAGTTTGTACGTGAGTCACTCCCTCAAATGTATGACACGGGCGCCTCAGAACTGGCCGCAAGGATCCATGCACCAATAATACACAACTAACTCTATGATAATAATCAACTAACTGCTCCGGAGACGGAACCGCCTGCACCAGCACTAGTCCCTACGGCGACGGTGCCTGTTGCCTCCTGGCAGCCTTCTTTGGCGACGGCGACAGCGTCGCAAGTGCCGACTGAGGCCAGCCCGGAGAGTGCGCTGTTGGCCGCTCGTGCGCTTCTTCACAACCCCTCGAGCGCGGGATCTTCCCCATTCGCTGCTGAACAATGGCGCAACGACGTCGACCATCTGGTCATCGCCACGCTCAACTCGTCGTGTCACCAAAGACGACGTACAGGGAAGGGGTAGCTACCGCCCCATAACCTAACAAGGGATTACAGAACGGCGACCACCCGCTCGATAGCGGCGTCCAGGCTCCCCACTATGGCAGCTCTCTAGGATCGTAGACTAGCCCCACCGACCAACACTAGTCTTTACTGCGCACTTTGTCCTCACTCGTGCGCACCCGGGAAGACTTCCCGGTCGGTCACCCATCTCCAAATTTCTTTGGGCCAAACACGCTTAACCCCGGAGTCCTTTGCGGGTGGGCTTCCAGAAAAGAAGGTATACCATGATGGTATGAGTATTCTATCAATCCTATTAAGTCGGAAGCTAGGATATCACACAATCCACCCCCTTAGAAGACTGACGTCCTTGTCAGTCAACGCCAAGATAGGAATGTCCCCTCTTAGCCACATCCAAATGTTCTGTACTGGCATACGCATACTGTACGTCCAGCTAGAAGCATACGCACCATACCATGTCCCACACAGAGGACCCACGCATCATGTGTATGTACCCACGTCCCTAACCCGTATGCTACCGTATCCTTCTCACTGACCCGTACGCACCCGTGAAACTGCGAGGTATCGGCTCTAATACCATTTGTGGCAGCTCTCTAGGATCATAGACTAGCCCCACCGACCAACACTAGTTTTTTTTTTGCGCACTTTGTCTCACTCGTGCGCACGCGGGAAGACTTCCCGGTCGGTCACCCATCCCCAAATTTCTCTGTGCCAAGCACACTTAACTCCGGAGTCCTTTGCGGGTGGGCTTCCAGAAAAGAAGGTATACCTTGATGGTATGAGTATTCTATCAATCCTATTAAGCAGGGAGCCAGGATATCACACCCACCACAGACCTCAGGGGTGAGCTGGACCGCCGCTGCCGTCTGAAAGAATATGGCCGCGTCACCATCAAGCGACAACGCGAGTGGCGTCGTAGCCTCGGGGAGGAGTATGACACCCCGAGTACCATGCACCCAATCTACGCGGGCTAGAACCCCGTCTCCCCAGGCTCAGTGGGAGGCTACATGACTCTAGCCCCACACTTTCGTATGGTGGTGTGGCCACGCAAGTTTCGGCCGCACATGCCAGAGAAGTTCGACGGGTGAAAGCATCTAGGCCCCCGTGAGATATGGTTTTGGTGATTAATGACAACCGTTCGTTATTACTAATGAGTTTGTGGATGCGAGGTTTCACATATATCACATCAACCGTTAATGAACTATCTATTCACACCATCTACTGCTCATTGGATACAAATGGAGACCCCTCAATGATCCATTCTAAGGGGTTATTCGACACTCATAAAAACTAAATGAAGAAATCATACAACGACTCTACTTTATCAAAATTGGCAACACAAGGAGCTCACACCTCATCGTAATATCATTTCAAACAAGTATCAAAGAGGTCACTCGAGAGGATTCTAAAAGATCAACTCAAAACAACTCGAAGCAAACAAGTTGCATTCACCGGATCATCCGATGTCTTGCAAAAAGACTACATCGGTCGAGTTTGAGTTAGCAGAAGAAGAAGACCTTAGAGCCCAGTACACACCGGATCATCCGATGTGAAGGAAGTGGCACATCGGTTGAGTTCACCCGAAGGATGATATCTGAGTTACTCTGAAGATATACACACCGGATCATCCGATGATGAAATAAGTGTACATCGGTCAAATTCAACAGAGACAATATTTCTGACCCAATTCTGAAGATCAACTCACCGGATCATCCGATGATAAATTGAAGTAACATCGGTCGATTAAAAGATCCAACGGTTATATCCAACGGTCACATCTGACACGTGACATCAGCTAATTTGGAATTCGACCGATGATCATATAAAGGGGTGCATCGGAGGATCCGATGTTAACTGACAAAGTCTGCCCACTTTTCAACGGCTATCTCGTGTGGGCTGGCTATAAATACCCCTCCAACCGGCCATTTCGACAAGTCTTGATCTCCTGAGCCTCACTACACATTCCCAAGCATTCAAGACCAAGAGCTACCACTTCCACACTCCAAAACCTCTTGTAATCCAACTACAGGTTATATCTAGCTAGAGAGAAGCTTGTGTGTGTCCATTCTTGGTGATTGGAATCTCTAGACTAGTGAGAGAGAGTGTCTTGGTGACTTCTCTCACCTTGTAAACGTTGGAGGAAGAAGAGATCACTCCGGAGCTTACCAAGGTGTTTGTGGAAGCCCGGAGGATCACCGTTGTACAAGGCTTGAGCTCCACCTTGCCGGAGAGGGCGAACGGAGAAAGATAGTGGATTCCCTTGTCTTGGTGACTTGGGAGTGGCCATACCCTTTGGTGGGTGCCACAACGTGGATGTAGGAAGATTTTTATGATCTTACCGAACCACGGGAAAAATCGCCGTGTCTCCGAGTCTCCGCGGGAGTTTGCATTTCTCTCCTCACTCCTTACTATTACGCTTTTACTATTCCGCACTTAACTCTCTTACTTGCGTACTTAGTTTGCATAGGGAATTGGGCTTCAACCATTAAAGTTTTAAATTGCTCTAAAATTTTAAAAAGCCCAATTCACCCCCCCCTCTTGGGCGTTTCGATCCTTACAATTGGTATCAGAGCAAGGTTGCTCATTGGATCATTCTAGCTTCACCGCTAGAGAGCAAAAATGGCCAAGAATGGGGGTTCGGTTCCTACCTTCGAGGGCAAGAATTTTGCTTATTGGAAAGCACGCATGCGCGCTTACCTTGAGGCAATTGCTCCCGAAGTGTGGGAAGCGACCCATGCGGGGTTTGGAAATCTTGACTATGTTGGAGACCAATTAAAATGGGATGCTAAGGCTAGAAATGCCATATATGAATGCATTAGTCAAGATGTTTTTGCTAGGATTGCTAGCAAGGAAAAAGCATGTGAAATTTGGGCATGTCTAGTTGAAATACATGAGGGCTCATCTCGTGTCAAAGAACTCAAATATCACATGCTTAAATCAAAATATGATGAATTTAAGATGCTTCCTCATGAAAACGTTAATCAAATGTTTTCTCGTTTAAATGTGCTCATTGAGGAAATTAACGCACTTGATATTGCTTCTCTTGGCAAGGGACTTATAAATCGCAAGATCCTCATGCTTCTACCCAAGCCCAAGTACAACATTATCAATTCAATGCTCCAAAAAGAGTCACTAGACAACATTGAAGTTTCGGAGCTCATTGGAGAAATTCATGCTCATGAAATGAGCGTACTTGGAATGATGGAGGAGTCATCATCAAAAACCATTGCTCTCAAGGCGTCAACCAAGAAGACAACTCCCAAGAAGAAGAAAATGGTTGAGCCTAGCTCAAGTGAAGAAGAGCAAGAAACAAGTGAAGATGATGATGATGAGCTTGCCTTGATGATGAGAAAATTCTCACGCCTCAACTCTAAGATTGCAAAGAAGGGATACTCTTTTGATCCCAAAAAGAAAGCCTTCTTGCCAAGAAAAGATGAAAACAAGACGTGCTACAATTGTGGTGATCTAGGCCACATATCATATGACTGCCCAAGACCGGACAAAAGAAAGGAAATCGGCAAGCATCACAAGCTAGAAGAAAGTGATGATGAAGAGGAGGTCAATCCCAAGCGCTCTTTTGGAAAGAAGAAATTTGACAAAGGCAAGAAAACCAAGCTCTTTCCAAAGAAAAGAAGAGGGCCTCAAAAGGTCTTCATGTGTGAAGCAAATGAGTGGATCACGGATGAAGAGTCAAGCGACGAAGATAGTGAAATTGAAGAAAACTTGGCGGGCCTCGCCATCGTCAACAAGAATGACTCCCCTCTTCGTCCACCTCCTATGTGCCTAATGGCAAAAGGTAACTCAAAGGTATGTGAAGACTCTAGCGATGATGATGAGGAGCTTTCACCCAATGAATTAGCATCCATGATTAGTGAATATCATGCCATGATAAAAAGGGAAAAGGCTAAGGTTAAGGCTCTTGAGCTAGCTCGTGCTAAGCTTGAAAGTGCTAACCTCGATTTGCATGACAAGTATGTAACCATACTTAAAGAGCATGACACGCTCAAATTAAATGTCAAACAAATCGAGGATGAAAATGCTACAATCAAGCTTAAGTATCATGAGCTTGACTTAGCTAACTTAGCACTCTTGGCAAAGCACAATGAGTTGATTCAAGAACATGAAGTGCTTAACCGTGCTTATGAAGCTATTAAACTTAAATTGAAAAACACAAAGAAAGAAACCCTTGATGGCAAAATATCATCTAATTCACATGCCACTAATGTTTTGGATAAGTCTTTGCCTTTGAAAGCAAGCCCTAGGGAGAAGGAACTAATGGACGAAATTGAAAGTCTTCGCACTAGTGTGGCAAGACTCTCTAAGGGGGAGGATAAGCACAAGGAAATCCTCTACCAACAAGCGAAAAGCTTCAACAAGAGAGGACTTGGATCCTTCCCGGTACCCAACAAAGGAAAGGTGCCCTCACCGGAGCTTAGGACAAGCTTCATCAAGGAAGTTGGGTCATATTGCCAACATTGTGAGGTCACCGGACATCACACGAGGGAGTGTCCTCTTCCCAACCGCCCTTCTCCCAAATTGCCTCCTAACTACAAATCCACTTTCAATGATTATCACTATCTATTGAACAAAGTAGGTGGAAAGGTGAAGGCAAGGTTCATCGGCAAAGACATCAAGGGCATGAAGGGGAAGCTCCCCAAGCAACTTTGGGTTCCAAAATCACTTGTATCACACATACAAGGACCTAAGTTGGCTTGGGTTCCTAAACTCAAAAACTAACTTCATGTGTGTAGGTGAACTACAAAGCCGGAGGAAAGCATTGGGTACTAGATAGTGGGTGCACTCAACATATGACCGGCAATGATGGTATGTTCACCTCCATAGAAAACCCCGGCAATCATGAACAAGTCACTTTTGGTGATAACTCAAAGGGGAAGGTAATTGGTTTGGGTAAAATTGCTATTTCTCATGATTTGTCCATCTCTAATGTGCTTTACGTTAAGTCTCTTAGCTTCAATTTACTTTCCATAGCACAATTATGTGATCTTGGACTAACATGCACATTTGACAAGAATGGTGTTGTGGTGACTAGTGAGTCAAGTAAAGAACTAATATTCAAAGGTTTTCGGCATGGACATCTTTACTTGGTGGACTTTTCCAACAAGGATGCTAGCTTGACCACTTGTCTTTTCACCAAGACTAGTTTGGGGTGGCTATGGCATCGGCGCATTGCTCACATTGGGATGAGCAAGCTCAAGAAGTCATTCAAGCTTGGGATGGTGACCGGCGTGAAGGATGTCACATTTGAGAAGAACAAGCTTTGTAGCGCATGTCAAGCCGGGAAGCAAGTTGCCTCACACCATCCGTTAAAGACAATGGTGTCAACCTCCAAGCCACTTGAACTACTTCACATGGACCTCTTCGGACCGTCCACGTATCAAAGCCTTGGCGGTAACCTCTATTGTCTTGTTATTGTTGATGACTACTCTCGCTATGCTTGGACATTGTTCCTAGGCGACAAGGGTGAAACTCCGGAAATCTTCAAGACCTTCGCTAAACGAGCTCAAAGGGAATTTCAACTTCCCATCATCAAGGTCCGGAGTGACAACGGCACCGAGTTCAAGAACTACAACATTGGGGAGTGGTGTGATCGTGAAGGCGTGAAGCACGAGTTTTCGGCCACATACACCCCTCAACAAAATGGTGTCGTTGAAAGGAAGAACAAGACTCTCATCACCCTTGCAAGAGCAATGCTTGATGACTATGGCACGTCGGAGAAGTTTTGGGCCGAAGCAATCAACACGGCGTGCCATGCTGCAAATAGGGTCTACCTTCATCGACTACTTCAAAAGACCCCATATAAGCTCCTCATTGGGAGAAAGCCCAACATCTCCTACTTCCGAGTCTTCGGGTGCAAGTGCTACATCTACCGCAAGAAAAGGCTCGGTAAGTTTGAAAGAAGGTGTGATGTTGGTATCTTTCTTGGTTATGCGTCAAACTCAAAAGCATATCGAGTATTCAACCAAACCTCCGGGTTAGTTGAAGAAAGTTGTGATGTTGAGTTTGATGAGACTAATGGCTCCCAAGAGGAGGGTTTTGGTCATGATGATATAGATGATGAGCCTCTACGAGAAGCCATGAAGAACATGACCATAGGAGACATCAAGCCCGAAGTTGAGGAGAGCCATGATCAAGGGGGAGCCTCAAGTTCCAACATCAACACCTCCATGGCGCCTCAAATTGATGAAGAAGAAGAGAAAAATGATCCATTGCCAATACAAGATTCACATGCCACACAACACCAAGAAGAAGAAGAAGTCCAAGGTCAAGTCCAACCACAAGATGAGCAAGATGCCTCACCACCACCAAGTGCATCACAACCTCTTATGAGGCATGGGCGCATCTCCAAGGCACATCCGATGGATCAAATCATCGGAAGTCCGTCACGGGGAGTAAGTACTCGTTCTCGCCATGTTGCTTCATTTTGTGAGCACTACTCCTTTGTTTCGTGTGTAGAACCCACAAATATTGAGGAAGCACTCCAAGATCCAAATTGGGTGATGGCTATGCAAGAAGAACTCAACAACTTCACCCGCAATGAAGTTTGGGTACTGGAGGAGCGACCTAAGGACAAGAACGTCATCGGAACGAAGTGGGTGTACCGCAACAAACAAGACGAGAATGGCGTGGTGGTCCGCAACAAGGCAAGGCTTGTGGCCAAGGGTTTTTCACAAGTAGAAGGACTAGATTTTGGAGAAACCTTTGCCCCGGTCGCACGGTTAGAAGCTATTCGTATACTCCTAGCTTTTGCTTCACATCACAATATTATGCTTTATCAAATGGATGTGAAAAGTGCTTTCCTAAATGGTTATATTAACGAGCTTGTTTTCGTTGAGCAACCTCCCGGGTTTGAAGATCCGAGGAATTCTAACCATGTGTATAGGTTACACAAGGCGCTCTACGGGCTCAAGCAAGCACCTAGGGCATGGTATGAACGTCTTAGGGATTTCCTAGTCATGCAAGGATTCAAGATCGGGAGGGTGGATACTACACTTTTCACCAAGGATATCAACGGGGATTTATTTCTTTGTCAAATTTACGTTGATGACATTATTTTTGGCTCAACTAACAAATCTCTTAGTCTTGAGTTTGGCACCATGATGTCTAGGGAGTTCGAGATGTCAATGATTGGAGAACTCAATTTCTTCCTAGGATTTCAAATCAAGCAACTTCAAGAGGGGACTTTCATCTACCAAGAAAAGTACACCAAAGACCTCTTGAAGAAGTTTGAAATGGAAGATTGCAGCTCAAGAAGCACTCCAATGGCAACAAATTGTCATCTCGACGCGGACATGGACGGTAAACCTATTGACCAATCTCATTACCGTTCCATGATTGGTTCATTATTATATCTCACCGCATCTAGGCCCGACATCATGTTTAGTGTGTGCTTGTGTGCTCGCTTTCAAGCAGCACCTAAAGAATCGCATCGTAAGGCGGTCTTTAGGATACTTAGGTATCTCAAGCATACCCCAAGTGTAGGTTTGTGGTACCCCAAGAACGCTAGCTTTCATCTCTTGGGTTACTCGGATTCGGACTTTGCCGGATGCCGTGTGGATCGCAAGAGTACATCCGGTGGGTGCCACTTACTTGGGCGTTCCCTAGTATCTTGGTCGAGCAAAAAGCAAAACTCCGTGGCTTTGTCCACCGCGGAGGCAGAGTATATAGCGGCCGGCGCATGTTGTGCCCAAATTCTATATATGAAGCAAACCCTTTTGGACTTTGGAATTAAGTTTGATTGTGTGCCTCTCCTTTGTGACAATGAAAGTGCGGTTAAGATAACTAGAAACCCCGTTCAACACTCCCGCACTAAGCACATTGATATTCGCCATCACTTCTTGCGGGACCATGAGGCTAAAGGAGACATCTCTTTGCAAGGTGTAAGGTCCGAAGAACAATTGGCGGATATCTTCACTAAGCCACTTGACGAGAAAACTTTTTCTAGACTAAGAAGTGAATTAAATGTGCTAGATGCATCTAACGTCATGTAAGTTGCCATGTTCATGTAAGGTTGCATATCAAATAGGTCTTGTCTAACTCCCAAAGGATAGGGGCAAGCTAGAAATAGCTTTTCCTGAGGAAGCCTTTGGCAGGTTTAAACTTGGCAAGATAGATTTACATTATGCCTTGCATGATTCCTACCATATAGACTTGCACTCATTCAATATCTTGCATCAGTTTGGTTGGCATTGCATACGGTAGATTGTCACAAAGGGGAACCACATCATGAGAAGGAGACTTGTTCAAAATGCAATAACTCAACTCATATGATGTGGATAGAGCAAAATTCTAAAGGTACATGCTTTAAAGAGATAGAAGTTCTCTACACTCTAGCTCACAAAGCATGGGCCTTACATTTTCATAGTTTCACTCCTAACCCTGTGTGTTCTCTTTGCTTAAGGGCTTAGCCAATATGTGGCACTATATTTAAGGCCTTATATTAGAGGTTAGGAGTTGCCCAAAAAGTCCTAAGACCAATCCTTATCTTTGTGTGCTTAAGTCAAAGGACATATATGGGCAGTCTTAGATTTTCTGTAGTCATCGGATTATCCGATGCTAGGGCCAGCAGATCATCGGATCAATTGGTGCTTCACCTCAGTGCTCAGATCAAGTCAGATGTCACAAATCAACCGATGAGTTCTTTTCAGAAGGCATCGGAGCATCCGATGTTTAGCCTTCCTGGTGCCCTGCAGAAATCGACCGATGATCGCCAACTCAACGTCGGATCATCCGGTGTGCAAAGAGAGTCTTTGGAACAACTCTCTGTTGAACTCAACCGATGCATCCTCCGATGATCATTGGTCCATCCGGTGTTTTATGTGCGGCTAGGGTTTGCCCGTACAGTTTAAAAAGGGGGGGTCGGCCGCCGATTCCTTTTTCTTCTTTCCCGAGCTCCGCCGCCGCCCGACGCCCCCGTCGCCGTCCTCGCCTCCCTGCCGCCGCCGCCCTTCGGCCACCGCCGCCGCCTCCCTGCCGCAGCCGCCGTCCTTCGGCCGCCGCCGCCTCCCTGCTGGAGCCGCCGCCGCCGCCTCCCTGCCGCAGCCGCCGCCGCCTCCCTGCTGCAGCCGCCGCCGCCGCCGCCTCCCTACCGCCGCCGCCGCCCTTCGGCCGCCGCCGCCTCCCAGGTGCCGCCTTCGCCGCCTCCCACGCACAACCGCCTCTCCCGCGCACGCCACCTCCCGCGCGCGTCGTCTCCCCTCCACCACTCGCCGTCGGCACGCATCACCCTCTCCGCTAGGGTTTCGCCGTGGTTCACCGATTCGTCGATAAGATGGGTCGGGATCGCAAAGGAAAGGGCAAGGCTATTGAGGAGCCCGCCGCGAAGAAGCGCAAAATGTCCAAGGACACTCATCGTGCGGAGTTGGCCGCTCGCGCCGCCGAGGAGCGTGAGCGCGGCCATCGCGGTTCCTTACGGATCCGCGAGTCCCGGCAGAGGCAGGAGCAGCCTCCGATCCAGCCGGTGCCTCCCGAGGGCTCCGACGAGGAGGAGACCGAGGTGCCGCCACTCATCCGCCGGCGCACCCCGAGGACTCGTGGGGGTGGACAGACCCCTACGGCGAGTCGGCGTCCCTCTGCGGCTGACCGCACCGAGGACAGAGAGGCCGAAAGGGCCATCCACCTGATGGACACAGCTGTCCGTGTTGCCGAGGATGTCAGACTCACCGACTACAGGAAGACGAAGGCTAGGCAACTGAAGAAGCTCAGATGGTCAGTGATCCTTGAGGAGTGGTTCCCGCGGCCTAGGGACTCTCGAGTTGACTCCCGTTTCTGGACCCTGACACAGGCGTCCTTGTACGAGACTTACAGGCGTCGGGGTCACAAGCTATTCCAGCATAACAGCATTGACTGGGATCAGCTTGCAGTGGCAGCAGGACACGGGATCAGGCCCCTCTTTGAGAGATACAGAGGACTTGTGGATTTGCTCTCACACCAGAGGAGTGCCTACGTCGAGGAGTGGGTCAGGGTGTTCTACGCGACACTCTATGTCTCTGAGGGCCGTCGCTCGATCCACTTCATGTTCATGGGGCGGATCCACGACGTGTCTCGCGACTTGTTGGGCAGACTGCTCGGTGTGGAGCTTTCTACTACGTGTCTGCACCAGATAGTCTACGGAGACGCAGACCCGCCGAGGAGGCCACTGACTGGAGGAGTGGCACCACCTTTCGAGGAGATCAGAGGTCTGTTCACTCAGACGTTCACTCCTGACCAGCCGAGGGTGCCATCTCTTCTCACCCCAGCAGCCCGGACAGTTCACCACGTCCTCAGGCGTACCCTGCTGCCGAGGTCCGGCTACTTGGAGGGATTCACGAGCCTTCAGCAGACCATCCTGTTCTATGTGATGAACGGGATGGAGTTCGACATAGTAGACATTCTAATCTGCGAGATGGAGGACGTGATCACCGATGGAGTTGGGATGTTACGACAGCTGGTCTTTGGTCACTGGATCTGTCACCTTCTTCACCAGCTGGTTCCAGAGGACACTCCAGGAGTCTCTCAGCTGACAGAGATGCACGTGACCCGGTACAGCCACTACCGAGTCCCCACTCCGGGAGACCGCCGCCTTGGCCGTCCCGTCGAGCGTGAGGTACGAGCCAGACTGTCCGAGGAGGACTGGGCAGAGCTGACTCAGGAGGATGCAGAGCTGGCACAAGCAGAGGCTCAGGGAGGAGACCTACAGCACGTGTGGTCGGACAGCGACACCAGCGACAGTGTCGAGGAGTACTTCCCTCCTGCTCCTCCCTCACCGAGGCAGCACGACGCAGAGGCAGGAGGCTCAGCTGCTCCACCACCTTCACCTCCTCCAGTGTCAGAGGCTCAGGTGACTCAGCCGTCAGAGCTCACTGCTTTACTTCAGCGGATGGCTCAGCAGCAGGAGCAGCAGGCAGCTCGACAGGAGGAGCTTCAGAGGCAGCAGCAGGAGATGCAGCTGGAGATCGCCCGTCAGAGGCGAGAGGACACCGACAGGTTCACCAACCTTGTCGACCAGATGACGCGACGCACTCTGGACCAGCAGCAGCAGACTCAGCAGATGCTGTTGGGCATCCTGGGGTTGGTCACCAACCTCTATCAGCAGACAGGAGTCGCTCTTCCACCTCAGCACTCAGGGCTCGGTCAGGTTCCAGGTGCACCGTCACTAGCGCCAGCTCCAGTAGTGCCGCCGACGCCGTTCCAGTCCTCACCTCTTCCGGCAGTACCTCCACCGGCGCCTGCAGCCTCAGCGGATCCCACAGCAGCTCCAGCTCCCGCTCCAGCTCCAGCACCAGCAACCTCTACCTCCAGCAGCTCCGACGACAGCACCGTCGACGCCGACCGCTTCACCATCGCCAGGAGCGCGCCTGAGTCGTAGGCACTCGACTTCCCTTTTTGGTGTCTTGATGCCAAAGGGGGAGAAGAGTTAGAGTCAGGGGGAGGGTTAGCTCAGTTCTAGGGGGAGTGTCTATGTCTACACTTTTGCTACTATATCTGAGATTGTCGTTTTGCTACTTTATTTGAGATTGATCGTTATTATTATTTGCTATTATTGTACTCCGGGTGCTACTCTGTGCTCTTACGCCTTATCGTTTATTATTTGAGCCTTCGAGCCACTTGTGTTGCAAATTTGTACCTGTTATATTTCTTTTTGGAGCATTGCGTTTTAATTCAATTATATGCTCTACTTGTTGTGTTGTCATCAATCACCAAAAAGGGGGAGATTGAAAGCATCTAGGCCCCCGTGAGATATGGTTTTGGTGATTAATGACAACCGTTCGTTATTACTAATGAGTTTGTGGATGCGAGGTTTCACATATATCACATCAACCGTTAATGAACTATCTATTCACACCATCTACTGCTCATTGGATACAAATGGAGACCCCTCAATGATCCATTCTAAGGGGTTATTCGACACTCATAAAAACTAAATGAAGAAATCATACAACGACTCTACTTTATCAAAATTGGCAACACAAGGAGCTCACACCTCATCGTAATATCATTTCAAACAAGTATCAAAGAGGTCACTCGAGAGGATTCTAAAAGATCAACTCAAAACAACTCGAAGCAAACAAGTTGCATTCACCGGATCATCCGATGTCTTGCAAAAAGACTACATCGGTCGAGTTTGAGTTAGCAGAAGAAGAAGACCTTAGAGCCCAGTACACACCGGATCATCCGATGTGAAGGAAGTGGCACATCGGTTGAGTTCACCCGAAGGATGATATCTGAGTTACTCTGAAGATATACACACCGGATCATCCGATGATGAAATAAGTGTACATCGGTCAAATTCAACAGAGACAATATTTCTGACCCAATTCTGAAGATCAACTCACCGGATCATCCGATGATAAATTGAAGTAACATCGGTCGATTAAAAGATCCAACGGTTATATCCAACGGTCACATCTGACACGTGACATCAGCTAATTTGGAATTCGACCGATGATCATATAAAGGGGTGCATCGGAGGATCCGATGTTAACTGACAAAGTCTGCCCACTTTTCAACGGCTATCTCGTGTGGGCTGGCTATAAATACCCCTCCAACCGGCCATTTCGACAAGTCTTGATCTCCTGAGCCTCACTACACATTCTCAAGCATTCAAGACCAAGAGCTACCACTTCCACACTCCAAAACCTCTTGTAATCCAACTACAGGTTATATCTAGCTAGAGAGAAGCTTGTGTGTGTCCATTCTTGGTGATTGGAATCTCTAGACTAGTGAGAGAGAGTGTCTTGGTGACTTCTCTCACCTTGTAAACGTTGGAGGAAGAAGAGATCACTCCGGAGCTTACCAAGGTGTTTGTGGAAGCCCGGAGGATCACCGTTGTACAAGGCTTGAGCTCCACCTTGCCGGAGAGGGCGAACGGAGAAAGATAGTGGATTCCCTTGTCTTGGTGACTTGGGAGTGGCCATACCCTTTGGTGGGTGCCACAACGTGGATGTAGGAAGATTTTTATGATCTTACCGAACCACGGGAAAAATCGCCGTGTCTCCGAGTCTCCGCGGGAGTTTGCATTTCTCTCCTCACTCCTTACTATTACGCTTTTACTATTCCGCACTTAACTCTCTTACTTGCGTACTTAGTTTGCATAGGGAATTGGGCTTCAACCATTAAAGTTTTAAATTGCTCTAAAATTTTAAAAAGCCCAATTCACCCCCCCCCTCTTGGGCGTTTCGATCCTTACAACGGGACGGTCAACCCCCTCGAGTTCCTCCAGATCTACTCCACCGCCATCCTAGCTGCAGGAGGGGATGAGGCCATCATGGCCAACTACTCCCCCGTGGCCTTGACCGGGTCGGCCCGATCAGGACTCATGAATTTGCCCAGGGGTCTGTAACCTCCTGGGAAGAGTTGTGCCATCAGTTTACGGCCAACTTCGGGAGTTCCTACATCCGACCGGGCTCAGAGGCCGACCTCCACGCCTTGCAACAAAAACTAGGAGAGTCGCTGCGCTCCTTCATCCAGTGTTTCTCCCAGGTTAGGAACACCATCCCCCGCATGTCCAACGCCTCCGTCGTCCTCTCCTTTCGACAGGGCGTCCGCGACAAGAAGATGCTCGAGAAGCTTGCCACTCACGACGTGAAGGACGTCTCCGAGCTCTTCAGCTTGGTGGACAAGTGTGCCAGGGACACGGAGGGCAGTAACTGGCACACACCGCCCAACAAAGGGGGGGAGCCCACCAAGGAGGGCCCTAGTGGCAGAAAGAAGAAGGCCGGCGGCAAGGACAAGCCACTGGTCGGCGCCCATACTGCAGCAGCAGTAGCAGCCACAGGAGGCCGGAACCACGCGCTGACAAGCGCCCACGACAACCGTCTAGCAGTGACGACGGCGACCAGAGGTGCCCAGTCCACGACACCAATCGGCATAGCGCCAATGAGCGCCAAGAAATCCAGAGGCTGGCGAAGCGTTTCGGTGAGCTCCGGTAGCATCGCCACGATGGTGCACCCTCGCGCCGGCGGGAGGGCAAGCAAAAGGTTGACCGAGAAGTCAGCACAGACCAGGAGATGGAGTTCCAAGACACCAAACATGCATTAAAGTTCATCTATGACCAAGATGAGGGCTCCTGCTCCGACCACAGTGAGCGACGCAAGACGCTCCACGCCTGACCAGGGGTTCCTCCACTTTGCTGTGCGACAAGGATTCACCCGACGCCCGGGTACACAGCAAGGAGTAGGCGGATCAAGGGAGGGCCGCCAGGTGCCTCGGACAATAGGACACCTCTGTAAGTCTACCTCCAAGGTAGTGGTAGAATATTTTTTCTTTTTCTCTTTCTTGTAAGGGTAACATAGAGACTGGGAACAGAGCTTAGGACAGCTAAAGTCCCGGGAGGGTCCAATTAATCTCAGTACCTGGGGTGAAACGTTGCCTTCTTACACGGCCCGTTGCCCCCTATTGCTCGAAGGAAGCCAGAAATAAGAAAAAAAAATATCCTGTCCTGTGCACCCCATTAGAATCTATGTTGGCTCATGCATAGCGGTTATAAATGGCATGTCAAGAGCCATCCTACACGATAGTCCTACACATTTGTGGCCGAATTGATTTCGTCTCCATACCACCTAGGGGGTCTAGACGAGGTGACCCTGAGTCAGAGCCCCGGTTTTCACGGGACCCCACTAGACACTCTGCTGTGACGGCCCTCGTGCAAGCGAGGTGCCAAAGCGGGGGCACTGCTCACCTCGCGGTCAGAAGAGAAGTTCAAGTACATGGTGCATCTTGACTTCAAAGCTACTCATAGCATGACAAAGTATGAAGCCCTCATATTTGGCTTGAGTACTACCCTTTCTTTAGGAATACAACAGATGCTAGTTAAAAGGAGACTCCCAAGTCGCCATCAAACAAGGCGAGCGGGAGTATCCCTACATTGACCCATAGCCAGCTACCTACCTCATCTGTGTGCAAAGGGTGGAGAAGGGACTTCATGCTTTGGAGTAGCGTCATATCCCCCGCGCCAACAACACGGTGGTAGACAACCTTTCAACAAAAGCCTCTGCATGGGATTCGGTCCCTGAAGCACCTTTGAAAGGAAGCTACTGCGTCATACAGCCTGACCTACCGAACCAGGCGAAGGGGGCAAGCCCAGCACCTCGAAGCTGGCAGTCCTGGCGGCCCTGCAACCATAGCGCTCGCCAAGGATCGTATGCGTCACCGGGGACTCCGTGCAACCCAATGCCCAAGATCCAAAAAGCTCAAGTAGGTCCTGGTGCATGGATCACGGAGGTCCGGACCTACTTGAAGGACAACATCCTTCCTAATGAACGTGTAACCGCTGAACCGATCGTTCGTATGGCTAGAAGATACACACTAGTAGACCGAGATCTCTACCGGCGTGGCGCCGACAACGTTCTATTGCGGTGCATAACCCGGGAGGAGGGATGCGAGCTATTCGCAGAGATCCATGAGGGCAAGTGCGGTAACCGCTTCATTACGTACGCTGGCCGATAAAGCCTTCCGGCATGGCTACTACTGGCCGATAGCCCTCCTGGACGCCGTCGAGCTGGTCGAGAGATGCAAGGCGTATCAGTTCCACGCCAAGCAGATCCACACACCGGTGCAAACGCTGCAAATGACCCTGCCGTCATGACCATTCAAGGCATGATGGCTGAGCATCCTGACACCGCGACTCAGTGTCGAGGAACCAGGTGGCTCATGCTTTTGAGCAGGGCCTCAACCACGTTCTGGATGAACACGTCACCCAAGCCCGGACCATCTCAATAGGTCCGTGGTGACCCGGACCCCCCAGGAGGCCCGATGCTAACACTGTGCCTCATCCAGTCTACTTGGTAGGTGCGCCCCCCACCAAGTGACCACACCTACCAGGGGCCATCACAGTAAATCATGTGGGCAGGGCATCGGGCCACTCCTGCAACGAGCAGAAGATTCAGAGCGCCGGCTACGACAAGCTGAAGACAAGCGCCGAACGCCCCTAGGGTCCTCATGTTGTCAGGGGTGCAGAAGGAGTGGTAACCATACTGCCCAGCCGCCCTGGGTCCTTACGCCGCTAAGGAACCGGATGAGCAAGCTTGCGACATTGACAAAGTACTGCCCGCGTCAGCTAAGTCATTCTGTACCTTTGCACTCCCTTATCCATACAGCTTTCCTTTTCAAAGCTTGCATATATTTTTGCGATTCCCACCTCTTGTACTTAGTTGAGTTTCTCTGTATCACCCCTGGCCAAGGTTATACTGTCCAAGCTACAAGGCGGAAATACCTAAGGCACCTGTGTGGTCTCCGGATCCTCCGGTTATCTTCCCGCTTGGGTCCGATGGTGTCAGAAGGACGCTTCCTTTCTTCGCGTTAGCTCTGTCTTCCTACATTCTTTCTCTCTCACCTTACTCTATCTTTTGTTCTCTTATCCCTCATTCTACTTTCCTTTTCTTTTATTTCCCTCTGTTTGGGTCCAGCGGTGCCAGAAGGATGCTTCCCCTCTTTGGGGTGTGTGGCCAGCGGGAAGTTCAGGATGTGTAGCCTGCTTGACTGGCCCTGCGCCCTAAAGCATGCACATCCTGCCTCTCCCAGCGCTGCACCCAAGTACGAGGGGTCCGGATGGCATACCGCCGTGAGAAGGATGATAACAAGGGTCCAGACATTACTACACTAAATTGCCCAGGTCCCACAACCTTAGTATAGGATCACGAGCCATGGTGGGGCTATCGAGCAGAGAAAACGCAGCTACACGGCACGGTTACCCTTTTCTTTCAGTGCTTGTGCAAGCCATAGGGCTCCGGTCTGTGGGACCGTAACTCCAACTCCCCCAAGGGGCCACTCTCGGATCCCAAAAGTTGGCGCCTCCTGAAGGCCCCAAAGCTTGTGTCTTACATTGGCACCCGGTTGCCAGGGGGGTCATCGCGATTGGTCAAACTAAGCAAGTCGCCTGGACCCTGGCAACTAGTAAAAGAAAGCGGGTACACATTTACAGCAAGCAACAAGGAAAAGTCAACTGCCTTGGCGAGTTAAGGGACCCTCCGATCTTTGCGGCATCAAGGCCCCACAAAAGCTAGAAATGGTTCTTCCTACCGGACCCAGCGCCGAGCGATTGATGGAAGGAAGATCAGAAGAACAATTTTTTCATTCATAATACAGGAATATAATACAAGACAATGAAAGACTTAAAATAGAGATATTCTCATTGATATTAGGGCCTTGACATACAAAAGGGGACGCAAGACAACTAAGGAACTAACAAATATAAGTCGAGTAGTCTTCTGCTCCGTGGCCCGCTTGATGTTCCGTGTGCCGATCTCTGCGCAGTGAGACGGCCACATGCTATTAGAACAAGGTCGACAGCAAAGCACGCCGGACCAAGAAGCAGTAACATCCAGTACGGGGTGGGCAAATTGCCATCTATGTTAGATT
This sequence comes from Neostapfia colusana, assembly GCA_030760725.1. Classification (NCBI taxonomy): domain Eukaryota; kingdom Viridiplantae; phylum Streptophyta; class Magnoliopsida; order Poales; family Poaceae; genus Neostapfia; species Neostapfia colusana. The sequence goes on along the minus strand of JASWHV010000010.1, from coordinate 52,249,633 downwards.
TTGTTGTCTACTATAGTACCAGGAGGAAGGCTTGATCACCCTGGACTTAGCCTTCCTCCGGTACCGGCAGGTAGTCCTCCTGCAGCAGAGCGCCTAGAGGACGTGCTCCACCCGACGCTGGTGTTAGGGGTCACTGCGGGTCAAAGACCCTATCCCCGATGGCCTCCCCTATTGTCGGCACATCATCAGGATGGTTTGTGCCTCTATTAAAGACCGTCAAGGAGAGGAATCCATCAGAGACCCTCACTGGAGGACGCACACACATGAACATCTCGCAGAAGTGGACGAAGACGGCTACCAATGATGGAGTATCTGGTGGGCAAGAGCGCCTAGAAGAAACGACTTCCAGTGCGCAAGAGGAGAACAAAGGCCACATGGTGAGGAGGGGTGTCGTCCTACACCGCAAGGTCTCCTTTTATACCCGTCTACGGCCCTAGGCAGTGTAACAGGCACGACGGTTAAGTCGCCACCGCTGCACGTCGTAGGCCATTCGCCTCCCCCGGTGATGGGCTGGACCCGGGTTCACCTGTCAGCCACTGGGGGCAGGGAGTATAACCCCTCAGAAACATCCGGCAGTTCTCGAGGGGAGCGGTACGATCGACCCATCAGTTGCCGTAGTGAAAGACCCGGGGCGGCCCCTCTAGCGCGCCACCCTAGTGCACACCAATGACAGGTAGGTCCTAGGCCCACCGGACAGGCACTAGCAAGGCAGGCGAGTAAAACTCAGGAACGACCTGCGGTTCCCGAGGGAAGCAGCGCAGTACCCCATTGGTTCACGGGCGGTCGTAGTAATTGGCCCGAGGCAACCCCTCGGCTGCCACGCCGTGACCGATCAAGTAAGAGTGGACACGATGATCCACTGCCGTTTGACTGGGTGCACCTACTACACCGAGGGCAAACAACCTCTTCGCCTCCCAGGTACGGCCGCTCACCTACTACGCGAAAATCTCGCCACCACTTTGATTCCCAAAAATCGCAAGTTCAAAACCACCACGCGGGAGAGACGGGAGCCCCACCTGTGGGCTCAATACCTCCCTCGAGATGGGCCTGGGGGCCACTGTTGGGACCCTGCAGACCGGGTACCCCCACGTAGTGGATAAAAAACAACATGGGCCCTGCCTTTCTAGCTTAGGCGGGCCCCAGCGTAAGTCACGTGCCTTGGGCCCCATGGATAGTCCCGGGGTTGCCACGTGTCTTCAGGCCCTGAGCCTGACTACCGGCTGAGGGTGGCTCAGGAGTCGCCACGTGTCCAGTGGTGCCGGGCCCGACCTTCCGCCAGGGATGGCTCCGGCGCTGCCACGTGCCCGGAACCTCCGATGTTAAAATGAGAGAGAGGAAAGAAATAGAGAAAAAGAGAGAAATGTTAGGATATGACCGTGAAATCTTGGCAGTGAATGTATCGTGTACAATCCGATGTTACAATGAGTGCATGGTGTCCTCACCAGCACTGTTTGCCTCCATGCCTGGCTCGATGGTTGTCCTACTAATCATTATCATACTACATACGGCAACTGTAACAGCCCTGACTTTTGTAAAGTTTGATTTCAACTTATGAAACAAACTTAAGGAAAAGGAATAGCTTGATCATGTGTCACATGAAATAATGGATCCATAAATGGTCATGTGAGGGGGTTAAAAAAATTTCTTTAGCCCGTGCTTAACACATGTTGACATGAGGAAAGAATTTCACTCCCCAAATCTCACTCATGTGCACATCCTTTACGAGTAGAAGATGAGGGAAATTTAAATCCAGTTTTGAATCTTTGAAAAGGATTCAAGTTCAGATTGTCCAAAGGCCTATATGTGAGATCACCACTGCATTCCTTAGGTACTAAAGAGCTTAAGTTCCAAATTTGGAGAAATTTTGAGCTCACATACCATTTGTTCGAAGGAATATTTGAGAGCACATTCAAATTAAAATTTGAATTTAGAAACTGAACCAAATGTGCCCAATTTTGAAATATGATTTCATAACCAAACTCTTCACATCATGTTTGGCCTATCCTCAAAATTTGGTGAGATTTGGACAACATTGGTGCGGGAATCTTAAAGCGCAGTGGAGGGATAATTGAGGTGTGCTGGGACCCACATGTCATCCACACACACTTCACCACCACCTCTGTTTTCTCCTGGGCACGCGCGCGCTCGACAGCAGCTGCTCGGACCACACTCGGTGCCTCGCCGAAGCCACCTCCTGCTCCTCTTATCGGTTCTCTGGCTCTTATCCTCCACGTTCGAAGCACAACCGAAGTTTTCTCCCTCCGCTCACTCTCCTCGCTCTGTTTTCACCGCAAGAACCTCGGTGCCGCTCTCAGTGTCGCCGAGCACACACCGGCACCCGATCACCACATGCTTGAGCTCCCCACAGCAAAGAGCAGCGCCAACGGGTGCTCTAGCCGGCTAGCTCCTTTCCTCCACTGTCCCATGCTCGTTTGTGCGCGGAAATTCGGAGCTACAGTCCTGCGCTGAGTGAAACCGAAGAGGACCGAGCCGGCTCACCGTGGACAGCACGCCACGGTCGTCTTCGCGTCCAACTCGCTGCACAAGAAAGGTGTGTAATACTCCCTAGATCGTGTATCTGCAATCTGTATAGCAATTGATCAACTGGGTGTGGAGAATTTCCAAAATTCCGGAAACCTAGTGCATGCGGGTAGGGCTCGGTCTTCCCCGAAATTCAAATTACTCAGATAACTAGTGACCTATCAAGCTTGCAAAGACCTTCCTCACGTCCTAGCGCTCTTCCTCGAAGAAGAATCGAGCAAAATGATCCAGAAACGACTGAGTTCTTGCTGTTTTTTATGCCGCCCTGAAAAAAGCACCTCGGGTCACCATGGAGCCCTCGTTTGTCGGCCGTTCCACCGGTGTTAGAGTCTAGACCTAGCTTCTACACCGTCCACTGGTGCTCTACAGCAAAAAATCCAAGACTTTGGTGAAGGATTGGGCTCGGTCGACCTCGCCGGAACCCTAGTGGCTCGCTGCCGCCGTCGCGCACCCCTTTCCGGGCATTGCTGAACGCCGGCGAGTCCACCAATGAGTTCAGCATGTCAAATTAGGGGGGGGGACGGCAAGTAGAAGGCCGGGGGGTGGCCAGAAATTTCCGAGGCATCGGACCTCATTTGCTTGGTCAAAGGAGGTGTTAATTCTTTATGTCCCTGAAAATTGGAAAATAGAACAGAGCCCATTTTCAGCTTTTCCCCAATTCTTGTAAAAATCATATCTTTGTGTATAAACCTCCAAATTTAGTGATTAAAACTGGTTTAGATTCATATTGAAAAAATCTGTCCAAATATGCAACCCAATTTGTATGAAAGTCAATAATTAATTCTGGAAAATTCTTTAAAGCTTTTCAGCAAAATAATTTTAGAGTTTGGTTCATCCAAAAATCCTCAAATTTTGCCAGAATAATACTCAGGATGTTATTAAACTCCTGTAAACATTTGATCTCATTTAGATTTGATTTGTGTGGGAGAGTTCAGATTTCAAAGTGCTGTGTTCAAATGAATACAGAAACTTTTTAGAAAAAGTTCCAGAGTTGGAAAAATCAATTTCAGACAATTCTGAGCTCCATAAATCCTAGGAAAATTCATGCAGGCTCTATGAACTATAATTGAAATTGTGGTTCACTAAGTTTGACATGAACATATGAGTTACTTCAGAATTAATTACTTGTTGCTTAATTGCTTAAGGAATTGTTCTGAATAAACCACTCAGTACAATATGCTAAATTTTGGTCCAGAATCTTTTCATGTGACCAGGAACTCACATGCAAATTTTCAGCTCAAGTTGAGAGTTGGATCTTCCTGTCCTTGTTCTCCAATCTCATATATGTGAGAGAAACATAGATATTAATGTAGGAATTATGGGAGACACCATTTCTTTACACATTAGCTGCAATTTGGCAAGCTAAGTCTATGTGTAGTGTGTGACTTGCTGTAAAAATTTCGAAGCTATTGGAGATCAGAATCTGTAGTTACATCCAAATCATAGCAGCTCATCTTATATGTTCATTAGGAACTTACCTAGGGATGTAATTAAATCTCTAGGGCAGATTTAGCTTACTTAATGTTTCTTTGCACAATAGAAGCAACAAATCCATTCTTGGCATCTCCAAAAAGCCTCTGTTCTTAAGAAATTTAAATCTGTTACGTCTTGAAATTGTATTATAAAAGCTTGTACATATACATGTCGATAGGGTTCACGACGGAGGAGTTCGATGATGATCATCACTTGAAATTGGATCAAGTTAGGAGGATCAAGTGATAGAAGAATGCTAACTGCTTATATATACTACTACCCTGCAAAACAGGCAAGCTCCGGTTTGAATTAGCCTTTTATAAATTTTATTGTTTTGAGAACTTAGATTGAGTATCCACCTTACTTATGCATTAGAGTCTTGTTTGAAAACCCAAATGCATATCCAAGAAAATCCTAGTTTGGGCTTAGGTTTTTAAACCTCGATTATCTACCGCAATGCTAAGATAGTGTAGGATTCGGTACAAGTCGAGAGTTGCAACTGCTCGCGAGAATAGGCTAGAGGCACCTACTCGGTTAGAGATAGCAAATGGAACACATGGCAAGAAAAATGAGACCGAGCGGAGAGTAAGGGCAGCAGGAATTTAGGGCCAGGGTGCCATAGCTCCTCTTGTGTTGACTGAGGACCGAGCCGTGTGCGGGCCTGTTGAACAAGCTAGAACAGTACCAAAGACCTACCATTTATATGAGAACCGGGAAACCGATGTAATTCTGGTAGCTAGGTGTTGAGGCATAGCTCGTCGTTCAGAGGGTAGGTTGAGAGCTTGAGGTGTAAATCGGCTGGCGGCACTGCGGATGCACGCACAGAGACCTCTTGCTCGGGACGATGGGACCGGTTCAACATTTGGCTGATGGATGAAAGGTAGTCGCGTACGACGTCCGTGATGGTTGCTGTAGGCAACATCGAGTATGGGCGTACGTGACGGGTTATTCGATTAACCCTGCAGGTGTAAATCGAATCACCGTCCCTCGTGGTCAGTGAGTACCACTTGTTCACTGTACCGTGACGTAGAAAGAACATGATAGTTCCATGTTAAAATGTTGCTGATTGAAATATGGACTTTGATTGCTAATGATTTGCCATAGTTTAGAACTAATTAAAGTTACTTTCAACCTTAGACAAAGCACATGAGAGAAATGCGTTTCTTGTTTTATTGCGGCTCTCTTATGTGTCTTAGCGTGAGGTTTTCCACACACTTGCTGCTAAAACTCAAAAGTAAGAGCCAACTAAATAGGCGTGTCCTTTGCAACTTACCTTCCTATTACACATTGCAATTCAAGCATGTAGAGTTACATGTTTAGGTGAGACGGGTCAAACTTGATGAGCCTATGTGCTCACGCTTGCTATACGAGTGGTTTTACAGGTTAACTTCGGTGCTTATGAGAAGGTTTTCCGGTGAGACTCGGAGACTTCCGAGTCGTTTTACACATGGAGAACCCAGCCGCTGCCGTATGACTTCATTTTACTAGCGAGAAGAGTCCACGGGCTGTACATCTTCTCAAGTGCTTAGTAGATATGAAACGTGAGAATAATTAGTCTTCCGCTATAGTTATTTGATGTAAATTATTTACAAAGAACATTTGTAAGCTTCCGCTTTTGATTTATATAATACATGTTTCCTTATATGTGTGATGTTTGGTGCCGCGTATCACGGCACCACCCAATGTGATTTCCGGGGGAGCGGCACGGCCACGTGATCGGGTCCGGGTCCTCTCAACAACCCGGTCCGGAACCGTTGTAAATAACATCTTATACAAGCTCTCACGACGGTGTATATAGCTAATCATCATGAAATTAATATTTAATTTCCTAATGACTAGGGTACTCAATCAATTAAACCAATAAAATTATTCAAATAATTATATCATTTAAGCATTTATTTTAACTAATAAAATTAATCTAATTATCAATATAAGTTACAAAATAATAAACTAAATTAATTAAATAACTAAACAATGAACTATTTAAGCAAATATAATAAATAATTAACAATTTACCAAACTAAAGCATAAACAACTAAAATAGTTAAATAACTAAATAAAGAACTAAATACTAAAACAAACCAAATAATTAACAGCTAAACTAACTATCACCTAAAAGAATACAAATTGATTAATTACAATTTTCATCTAACCTAATTACACAAATTAAAAATTACTTGATTTTGGGTCGGAGGTGGTGGCGAGCCACAGGAGTCCGGGGCCAGGGGACGGCGGCGGCCTGGGCCAAGGGCGCGGCACGGCGACGACGGTGGTGGCCAGGGCCAAGGGCGCGACACGGCAACGGTGGCCGGGGGCGGTGGGGCCGGGGCAGCAGCGCGGCGAGGGCGCGGGGTCGGGGAGGTGTCAGTGTTTTTTTACCTCCGGCTAGTAATTGAATGCTTCGCGTCTTATATGTGGATGGCTAGCTTACAAATGCAAGGATTTATCCTGGTTCGGACAACGTGTCCTATGTCTAGTTAGGGGTGTTCGTTGGCCTTGTATTAGCTCAGGCGGTTCAAGGAACCGTAGTTACAAGTGAGGCTTCCTCGCGTGCGAGAACGAGAAGAAAGTCTAAGTGTCGTGTTTGTGTGAGTCATTTTCACCGTGCCAGGGGAGGTTCTGGGCCTCCCCTTTTATAGCCCAGTCGCTTGTACTCGCCCATCGACTCCTCATTAATGGGGCGGGGGTTTACATGGTGTGTCAGCACTAGAGGCGGCCCGAAGTAATACAAGAGCGATGAGTACACCTGCTCTCATCTTGTCTACGGTATACGTCTACTTTCAGTCTCCGCACACTCGCGCCGAGCGGGATGGGACGGATGGTGATGATGGCCCGGCGTCGTGCTTGTGTCGTCGCACATGGCCTCCCACTCCGTCTTAAATCCCTTTCGCGGTTTTGTCACGTCGGCATTTAAGTCTTCCGCCTGCCTTAGGTCCGGGCTTTGAGCCCGAACAACCTCCCTCTTCCGGTCTCGTCATCCTTTGGGTACCCAGGGTATGTTATCCCGTCTCGCCCGTGCCGGCCTCAGGCCTGAGTATAAGGGCCTTACTTACGACGACCAAGACTGGGCCGTCGTATAACTTGGCCATCATAAATAATATTCTGTTTACGACGGCTAAGATTTGACTGTCATAAATAAGGCCTTGTTTACGACGGCTCAAACTGGCTGTCGTAAATAAGCCTATTTACGAGGCCAACACTAAAATTGTCGTAATTTTGGTTGGCTGTGGTAATTGTTGCACTTTACTATAGTAAACTAGCACTAGTAAAAGGACAGATAAAACAAGCAGTCACAAGAGAACAACTAGGAAGACCATAAGCTAAATGCAATACACACTTACAACATAGCAAATACGTAAGGTAACGGGCAAGTTTGTAACAAGATAAGCAAGGGGGCTCATGACTTTTTTTAGGTCTCGGAAGGATGATGCCTTTTACTACTTCTTAATATATATATCACTTCTGTCGGAGTATTGGTCCCTTCCGCCGCACAATGACAATGTCCTCCTAGAGAATGCTTCACCCTCCAAGTGGAGTCACGGACACGCCCCCGCCACACACAATGTGATGCTTCCTCATGAAGATCTGTTCCACTCCTTGAATGAAGTCATTAGTGTTTACTAATAATGCCCCTTTAACTAGAGGGCTCCAAACAACATACAAATTTGGCAAGACTTTCTGATCCACAAACTTCATCAAAAGCTCAAAATCGATGCCTAACATGTCTAGATTTGTCATAGACCAAGAGTAGTATGCTAAGGCACCTCACTATAACCACACTAACTCTAGAAGTGAATTGATGTTATTTCTACTCTCTTAAGCACTAAATATTTCTCTCAAGTCTTGCCCAAGTGATTCACTTGCTCCTTCTGGCTCTCCTTCACTAGTAAACACTATCAAGAGATGCTCTAAGAAGCAAGGGAACAACTATTTATAGGAAAACCTCTAAAAACTAGCCGATGTCAAAAACTAACTTGTCAAACCAAGCATCACAATATGTATCATATCATACATTACCATATTATACGTTGACTCTATTTCCTATACAACAATTTTTCTATTTAGAAATCCATCATATACTAATCATACCTTACGATGATCTCACTATATCATACGGTGACTCCACCGGTATTGTCCCCCAAAGAATTCCTCACCAGACTCTCACTGTACCATACAGTGACCTCACCGTATTCTACAATGACCCCTCTGATATTTTTTAATAGAGTTATTTTCTCTCTATACAATTTTTTTACTCACCGTATAATATACAGTGATTACCATCGTACCATATTATGACTTTTTTTTAAAAAACCTGGAACTTGTTATCACACCCAATTTTTTCGAAGATCAACCAAGTGATTCTCACATGTATGCCAGGATCATTTTCTCATACATGTGATGACAAATAGTAAAACATTATTAAATTACAAGCCAGATGTTTGAATACATAGAATGCCTTACATAGTGTCTCAAAGGACTAAAACATACTTAAAGTTCTTCATAAACAAATGCAGCAGAAAAGAAAGCTTTTGGGCTCGAACACAGGCGTTGCCCGGGAGATTTCATGAGCCTAGAATCCATCTTCTGAACCAAAGTCATGTTGTTGTACTCCACTTCATTACCTTGGCCTAAGCAGCAAGTAAAACCAACGAAAAGCGAGCATGAGTACCAATGGTACTCAGCAAGTGTGGGAAAGTAATGTTATGCAGACTAGACCAAGTAAAGGCTGAAATCATGGTTAATACACTACGCAATTTTACTACATGAGTGAAATGGTCCCAATCCCATCAACCCTTCATCAATGTCAAGCTACCCGCTTAACATACCCAACCTCTCTCTTCATCCTCCTCTAATCATGAAGAAGTCCAAGCCGCTCTTTACCGTGAGCACGACTGCCATGACAGTTTATAAACTCTGCAGAGTGTGTACCTCTTTACCCACAAGTAGTGATTTCATCCCCGGTTGCCGGGTGGACTAGAGACCTCCATTATGCTTGTGGTCGTGAACCACATTCACACTTCCCAGGTGTGTAGCCAGGAGATCACTACGAGGCCTTTACAAAGGGATTTCCGACGAGTATGAGCCCACTGGGGTTTCACCCCTAACAACATTCAGGAGGCTCCAACCCCCGCTACAGTGGCCCGCTCTTGAGCCTTGCGGTTCCTATGCTAGTCCAGCTGACACCTATTCCCCGCACCATCAAAACACCGACACTACGTTGGAAAAACACCTAATTAATTAGCCAAGCTGCCCCATCTCAGCATGTGGTGGCACGGTAAAGCCAGGTTAAATTCTCCATAAACTGGTCCTTTGAATCCAGGCAAGCACTAAACACGAACCCGAGTCTTGTGCACACAACTCCAACCAATACCTCCAGCTTGCCTAAATTCCTATCTCTAGCATAATTCATAATATTTCATTCAAGGGTAAATAATCAAAATGGTGATCTCATATCCCAATTATCCCACTCAAAGCATGGCTAAGCATGAATATAAATAAATGGCATAATGAGAAATTCACAACCCAGGCTACTAGGAAACAAGATATGAAAAGCTAGGGAAGCTTCCTAACATGGGTTTCATAATTCATATGACAATGCAAATAATTCTAACTACACATCCTAGCTTAGGTGCAAAGTGGTCAAAGACACTTGCCTTCTTCTTGCTGCTCTGGGAATGGAAAGTCTTGCTCCTGGAAGTTAAGAACCGGCTCTGGGGCTGGTTCTACTCGTGCAAATATACACATAGCAAAAACAAACAACACTCAATAAAGATCCATTCACATATACACTCATGCAAGTCAAACATACATAAACATAGATGCACCTGATTTTCTTAGCCTAGAATCACTAATGGCTACATATATACATTACTTTGGATTTATCATAATGAAATTCTCATGTTTAACCTCATACAATGTCCATACTAAATTCTAGGGTGTATATATGTGTATATATTACATCTAAACTTTGCTCTTAGCCCAATTTTACTCTAGATGAGTTGTTTCTAAGCATACACACACTTTTTAAACATATATATTGTTTCTAAGTTTTGATATTCAGATTTTAAATGCACACCTAAAATGAATTGTCAACTTAAACCAATTTCTATATTACATACTACAAATTTAGCCTATAGAGCTTGCATAAAAGTGTATTTACCAACCCTAAACAGAATTTCACACTATCTAACCATCTTTCAAATTGAAACTTTATGTTCACAACCTTATATGAACATTTCCTAAGTGTTTATCATTTTATTCCATATATTCAGATTTGTTTTCTGCCTAAAAAAGAATTTTCAGCAATAAACAGAAACTAGATTGCATTTTCATAATTCATTTTCCATCTAAATCCAAATTCCAAACTGTTATACAAGTTTTCAAAGGGCTAGGGCAATTTAAACTATATTTGCATATGTGTTTGCACCCCTATTTGAATTTAAACCACATTCAAATGATTTTATTCCTAGATCAGATGTTCAACAGGCTTCAAATTGGAATTCTACAGTGCTGCAGGGTCCACAATTGTATTTTTCATAAAGCTCAGGGGTCTAAGCATCAAATACAGAAGGATTTTCTTAATTCCTACTAAATCCAGGGGCTAGAACAGCTAATTTCACGTGTTTGCCTAATTTCTAGAAGGTCCAGGGGGTAGAACCTAAAATTCCGAGGCTAGTTCTCGAATTCCCACCGTGCTAGGGGGTAGCCCATAAATTTTCCGGATATTACAATGCGGGATCAACATGGGTCGTCGGATTTTAAACGTGTGGCTCATATTAGATCGCGAAAGGGAGCCGGGAAGATCTAATTTCATCCGCGTGATTTAAAACGGACGTGCAACAGAGGGCCACGTCGCCCTGGCCGGTTGCGGGTGGCGGGATCCTACGGTGCGCTGCGGCGCTCGGCGTCCAGCACTGGCGATCTTGCCGGAGTTTCGTGAAAACGCGTCTAACGGCCCTAGAACTCGAACTTCTTTGCATAATTCGGTAGAGGAGGGGTAGGGGGTCTCACCAGTGATGGTTTCTTGCGCCTGAAGGTAGTGAAGGTCTGTCGGCGGCAAGGTTTTGTGGCGGCGATGATCGGTTACCGTCGCGGAGGTGTTCGGGTCCGAGATACTTCAAGTTTTTGGTGCGTGGAGCTTCCCTGTGATCGGTGGATGGTGTACCGAGGGTCAAAACAGATTCATACAGAGAAATTTTGTGCTCTCACCGGCCGATGGCGGCGGCCTCTTACCGGCGAGGTGACACGACCCCATTGGTCCTGTCGAGCCAGGATCACGCTGAGGGGTGCTGCGTTGCGCAGCACCGTATAACACACGTCAACGGTACAAAGCGGAAGCGGAAGCTTTATTACATAAACAAGTTTATCAACATGTTTACATCCAAAATAAGTTTAGTCCACACTCGCGGGCGTAGACTAAGCATCAAGTACACGTTCAGCCCTTGAACGTGTCCTTGCTAGCACACACACACACTAACTTTGCGGCGTGCACGACTCCCACTCGACGGGGTTCCCCTCCTGGGGTTCCGTCTCCTCTTCGGGAGTCCCTTCCTCATAAAACCCTGCAAAAGCTTCAAACACAAGCAGTGAGCACGAAGGCTCAGCAAGTCTGACCCGTCTCACCTAAACATGGAACTTCTACATGAGGGTAATGGGTTGCATGAGGTAAGAATCATTTGCAAGGACTCGCCTAATTAGTAGAACCTTACTTTCAAGTTTTAGCAGCAGGTTGTGGAGAACTTTACGCTAAAGCACATAAGAGAGCCGCAATCAAACAAGAAACGCATTTTTCTCATGTACCTTGCCCAAAGTTGAAAAGAACTTTAGTTAGCACTAAACTACAGCATATCATTAACAAACAATGTCCAGCTTTCAATCAGCAACATTTTAACATGTAACTAGCCTGTTCTTTCTACGTCACGGTACAGTGAACAAGTGGTACTCACTGACCGCGAGGGACGGCGATTATAATCGATTTACACCTGCAGGGATTACCCGAACAACCCGTCACGTACGCCCGTACTCGATGTTGCCTACAACAACCATCACGGACGCCGTACGCGACTACCTTTCACCCGTTAGCCAAATATTGAACCGGTCCCATCGTCCCGAGCAAGAGGTCCCTGCACGCGCATCTCTGTGCCGCCAGCTGATTTACACCTCGAGCTCTCAACCTACCCTCTGAACGACGGGCAATGCCTCAATACCCAGCTACCCGAGTTACATCAGTTTCCCGGTTCCCATATAGCCGGTAGGTCTTCGGTACTGTTCTAGCTTGTTCAACAGGCCCGCACACGGCTCGGTCCTCAATCGACACAAGCGGAGCTACAGCACACAGGCCCCAAAGTCCTGCTGCCCTTACTCTCCGCTCGGTCTCATTTTCTTGCCATGTGTTTCATGTGCTATCTCTACCCGAGCAATGTGCCTCTAGCCTATTCTCGCGAGTAGTTCCAACTACTCGACTTGTACCGAATCCTACTCTATCCTAGCAATGCAGTGGCTAACGAGGTTTGCAATCCTAAACCCAACCCATGGTTTTCTTGGCTGTGCAGTTGGGTTTCCAATCAAGACTCTAATGCAAAGAACAAAGGAAACAAGTATGTGCTCAAAACAATAAAAATTTGTAAAAAGGTTAATGCAAACCGGGGCTTGCCTTGCTGCTCTTGGTCGTAGGCTAGCTGTTCCTCCGGAGTAACGAAGTCTAGGACTTCGGGTTCCTCCTCGACCTTAGCGACTACATGATAAGAACAATGTATGTATTAATTTAAATGTATTTGTATTCACTTTGAAGTTGTGAAGTCTGTAACCCTTGCTAGACAGACCTAATGACTGTGAAACTTTTACTGTGGCTTGGTTACAACCTAAACAAGGAATTGGTCAAGTTTTAGTTGCAGCAAAGCTCATTTGAGCCCTCCACAATTAATTATGTCCTTGACCTTAATTAAAGGCTTTTAGGGTGTTCTAAGGATTTTCATGAAACAAACTATGTCTTTCTGAAAACTAGATTTTCAGAGGGTTCTAATGGAGTTGGTCTCACTTAATTTGGAAGTCCCTAACTAAAGATATGAGCTAAACAATTTCAGAGAGAATTCTGAAAATGTTTCTGAACATTTTCTATTTTCTCTGGAACAGTTTTACTAATCACACCATTAGGTGGACTAAATGAGCTCAAATGGATCTGAAATTTTTATGGTAGCTCAAGGATATTTTGGTGAACATCTCAGCAAAATTTCAGATGTTTCCCCCAAAGGATTCTCCAGTTAAAATTCCTAACAGTTTAAATTTTAAGGAATTAATTCTGGAGAATTAAAGGATTTCATGAAGTGAAACTTGATTTTCTGGAAAGTACTCGGAGAGCTGAATCCAGCAAAATTTGGTTCACTCAATTTGGAGCTTTCTAGCCAAAGTTATAAGGATTTGAAGTTTGAAGGAAATCTGAAAATCGGGGAAAAGTTTAAACTCGCGCGTGGGCCCAAGGGACACGCGTCGCACGCCTAGGCGATGGCACACCGCGGCCCACAAGGCTTTTGCGCGCCAGCACACCAGATCCCGGCCGCAGCCGGATCCCGATTCAAAATATCGACCGCTGACAGCTGGGGTCCACCCCCTTCTTCAACCTCGCGACACCCGCGCTCCGCCGCCGAGGGACCTCGCCGGAGAGCTCGCCGCTGGCTGCTGTACAGCTCCAAACTTCTTGATTCTGGCCGCCCCTGCCTACTTTTGCTTGGGGAACATGATCCGAGGGTCAGCTGCTCATGACAACGGCCGGAGTATGGTCGGCGACGAGCCGCCATATCGGAACGACTTCGGCCATGTCGGCTGACTCTCCTAGTACCTCAGCTACTTGGGAAATCGGTCGGGGAGCATCAGTGGACCTCAGAGAAGGTCGACATGAACTCGGAGCAGCTCGGGGAAGGCCCGAAATAGGTCCTCACCGTGCGCCCGATGCCCCCCGTTCGTTCCGCCATTAGTAGACCTTGAATTACGCCGGGCACAGAGGTTCTCCGGCCCAGAGTTGTGAAGGCGACTTGTGCGTCACCGTGTCTAGCTCGTGTGGGAGTGGCCTGAGGCCCTCTAATCCTTTCTAGCGCACGAATTACACAGAATCGTACCCGAAGGTCGTTCTGTACACAGAAAGGGGAAAAGTGGAAATTCGCCGCCGGTGAGCAATCACTCGAGCTGTGGCTCGGGGGTGAGCAGCACCGGTCACCTGCGCGTCCAAGGTTGCCTTGGCTCGGGCGTGACAACGCCCAGGTTGGGCTGTCCACGAGAGCCCGAGGTGCGGCGGTTTCCAGTTCCGAGTTTGATCTTTCGGCACAGCCGATATCACTCGGTTTCAATCGATTTCTATCAATGGGAAGGATGGAGGATGGTCGCTAGTACCTTGCCGGGACCTTGGAATGGAAAGAGGGAGCTGCGATCGGCTTGATCAAGCAGGAACTCGAGCGCCGGTGATGGCAGTGGAGAAATGGATCGTGTACGTCGGCAGCTCGGGAAGTGAGGGATCGGAGCACGCCGGGGAGGGAATAAATAGCCCGGTCGGCTGGTCTCCGGCTTGGGGCACGCAGCAGGAGCTGGCGCCGGCTGCCCCCTTCGGTGGCGCGCGCGCACAGCTGCCGGGAACCGACTGAACTGTGGTTCAGTCGGTTTGCTTTGAGGCAGAGGCTGACATGTGGGTCCCACTCCTCTTTTAACCTCTGAAATTTACTCCTAACAGCTGTGGTAAACAGTGAACCCTATTCTACCCTTGGCCATTCAAATTATTCACCCAAGATCCATTTGAATTGATCAAAGTTCAAATGAGGTTTGGTTTGAATGAATTTCAGCACAAGTTCAGTTTGAAATTCAAATAAAGTTTGAATTTCTCCCCCTTAGCTCATGTCAAGATCAACTCCAAATGGAGTGAAAATTGGTGTGTGAGCTCACAAAAATGTGCTGAGTGAGAATATGCCTTCCACTTTTAAATTCAGTGGTTGAAAACAGTTTGAATTTGAATATGGTTTCAAACTGCCCTCTTCCTAACTATACCCAAAATGACCTCAAAAAGGTTTTGAATTTGGGTGAAACTTGGCATGGACATCCTTAGCAAAGTGTAGGAGTTTTCATATGTCCAGCCCATCTATATCACATGTGGGAAATACCACTTTTGCAATGTGTGAGTTTGTTCTCTAATGAGCATGTTGATAGTTGTTACTTGCTCTTCATTTGTGTTCATCATTCTTGCTCAAATGAGGTGTGTGGTGTGGTGATGAGCACTGCAAATGGTTGCTAAAACTGAGGCCCTTACATTCCTCCCCCCTTAAAAGAATCTCGTCCCGAGATTATAAGGTGAAAATGAGAGAGAGGACGGTGGAAAATTACCGGATGTGCGACGTGAAAAAGTCGGGGTAGTTAGTGCGAAGGAATTCTTCGCTCTCCCATGTCGCTTCGTCCATGGAGTGATTACTCCATAGAACCTTGTAGAACCACAACGTACGGTTGCGTGTGGTTCGGGCCTTTTCATCAATAACCTGCACCGGTTCCTCCCGATAAGTGAGATCCGGTTGCAGTTCTTCAATGTCTTCCAGCTGAACGGTAGTTGATAGCTTGAGACACTTCCTCACCTGGGAAACGTGAAAGACGTCGTGCACACCGGAAAGTGCTTCTGGTAATTTCAGCCGGTATGCTACCGATCCACATCTTTCGGTAATCTGGAATGGACCGATGAATCGGGGTGCCAACTTTCCTCGCACCCCAAATCTGTTTACGCTCTTCATTGGAGACACCCGTATGTAAGGATCGAAACGCCCAAGAGGGGGGGGGTGAATTGGGCTTTTTAAAATTTTAGAGCAATTTAAAACTTTAATGGTTGAAGTCCAATTCCCTATGCAAACTAAGTACGCAAGTAAGAGAGTTAAGTGCGGAATAGTGAAAGCGTAATAGTAAGGAGTGAGGAGAGAAATGCAAACTCCCGCGGAGACTCGGAGACACGGCGATTTTTCCCGTGGTTCGGTAAGATCATAAAAATCTTCCTACATCCACGTTGTGGCACCCACCAAAGGGTATGGCCACTCCCAAGTCACCAAGACAAGGGAATCCACTATCTTTCTCCGTTCGCCCTCTCCGGCAAGGTGGAGCTCAAGCCTTGTACAACGGTGATCCTCCGGGCTTCCACAAACACCTTGGTAAGCTCCGGAGTGATCTCTTCTTCCTCCAACGTTTACAAGGTGAGAGAAGTCACCAAGACACTCTCTCTCACTAGCCTAGAGATTCCAATCACCAAGAATGGACGCACACAAGCTTCTCTCTAGCTAGATATAACCTATAGTTGGAGTACAAGAGGTTTTG
The DNA here is from genome assembly GCA_030760725.1 of Neostapfia colusana. Classification (NCBI taxonomy): domain Eukaryota; kingdom Viridiplantae; phylum Streptophyta; class Magnoliopsida; order Poales; family Poaceae; genus Neostapfia; species Neostapfia colusana. Next base: position 52,233,292 of record JASWHV010000010.1, on the reverse strand, counting down.
AAGTGTGGAAGTGGTAGCTCTTGGTCTTGAATGCTTGAGAATGTGTAGTGAGGCTCTGGTGATCAAGACTTATCGAAATGGCCGGTTGGAGGGGTATTTATAGCCAGCCCACACGAGATAGCCGTTGGAAAGGTGGGCAGACTTTGTCAGTTAACATCGGATCCTCCGATGCACCCCTTTATATGATCATCGGTCGAATTCCAAATTAGCTGATGTCACGTGTCAGATGTGACCGTTGGATATAACCGTTGGATCTTTTAATCGACCGATGTTACTTCAATTTATCATCGGATGATCCGGTGTGTATATCTTCAGAATTGGGTCAGAAATATTGTCTCTGTTGAATTTGACCGATGTACACTTATTTCATCATCGGATGATCCGGTGTGTATATCTTCAGAGTAACTCAGATATCATCCTTCGGGTGAACTCAACCGATGTGCCACTTCCTTCACATCGGATGATCCGGTGTGTACTGGGCTCTGAGGTCTTCTTCTTCTGCCAACTCAAACTCGACCGATGTAGTCTTTTTGCAAGACATCGGATGATCCGGTGAATGCAACTTGTTTGCTTCGAGTTGTTTTGAGTTGATCTTTTAGAATCCTCTCGAGTGACCTCTTTGATACTTGTTTGAAATGATATTACGATGAGGTGTGAGCTCCTTGTGTTGCCAATTTTGATAAAGTAGAGTCGTTGTATGATTTCTTCATTTAGTTTTTATGAGTGTCGAGTAACCCCTTAGAATGGATCATTGAGGGGTCTCCATTTGTATCCAATGAGCAGTAGATGGTGTGAATAGATAGTTCATTAACGGTTGATGTGATATATGTGAAACCTCGCATCCACAAACTCATTAGTAATAACGAACGGTTGTCATTAATCACCAAAACCATATCTCACGGGGGCCTAGATGCTTTCAATCTCCCCCTTTTTGGTGATTGATGACAACACAACGAGTAGAGCATATAATTGAATTAAAACACAATGCTCCAAAAAGAAATATAACAGGTACAAATTTGCAACACAAGTGGCTCGAAGGCTCAAATAATAAACGATAAGGCGTAAGAGCACAGAGTAGCACCCGGAGTACAATAATAGCAAATAATAATAACGATCAATCTCAAATAAAGTAGCAAAAGTATAGACATAGACACTCCCCCTAGAACTGAGCTAACCCTCCCCTGACTCTAGCTCTTCTCCCCCTTTGGCATCAAGACACCAAAAAGGAAAGTCGAGTGCCTACGACTCAGGCGCGCTCCTGGCGATGGTGAAGCGGTCGGCGTCGACGGTGCTGTCGTCGGAGCTGCTGGAGGTAGAGGTCGCTGGTGCTGGAGCTGGAGCGGGAGCTGGAGCTGGAGCTGGAGCTGCTGTGGGGGCTGGAGCTGGAGCTGGAGCTGCTGTGGGATCCGCTGAGGCTGCAGGCGCCGGTGGAGGTACTGCCGGAAGAGGTGAGGACTGGAACGGCGTCGGCGGCAGTACTGGAGCTGGCGCTAGTGACGGTGCACCTGGAACCTGACCGAGCCCTGGGTGCTGAGGTGGAAGAGCGACTCCTGTCTGCTGATAGAGGTTGGTGACCAACCCCAGGATGCCCATCAGCATCTGCTGAGTCTGCTGCTGCTGGTCCAGAGTGCGTCGCGTCATCTGGTCGACAAGGTTGGTGAACCTGTCGGTGTCCTCTCGCCTCTGACGGGCGATCTCCAGCTGCATCTCCTGCTGCTGCCTCTGAAGCTCCTCCTGTCGAGCTGCCTGCTGCTCCTGCTGCTGAGCCATCCGCTGAAGTAAAGCAGTGAGCTCTGACGGCTGAGTCACCTGAGCCTCTGACACTGGAGGAGGTGAAGGTGGTGGAGCAGCTGAGCCTCCTGCCTCTGCGTCGTGCTGCCTCGGTGAGGGAGGAGCAGGAGGGAAGTACTCCTCGACACTGTCGCTGGTGTCGCTGTCCGACCACACGTGCTGTAGATCTCTTCCCTGAGCCTCTGCCTGTGCCAGCTCTGCGTCCTCCTGAGTCAGCTCTGCCCAGTCCTCCTCGGACAGTCTGGCTCGAACCTCACGCTCGACGGGACGGCCAAGGCGACGGTCTCCCGGAGTGGGGACTCGGTAGTAGCTGAACCGGGTCACATGCATCTCTGTCAGCTGAGAGACTCCTGGAGTGTCCTCTGGAACCAGCTGGTGAAGAAGGTGACAGATCCAGTGTCCAAAGACCAGCTGTCGTAGCATCCCAACTCCATCGGTGATCACGTCCTCCATCTCGCAGATCAGAATATCTATTATGTCGAACTCCATCCCGTTCATCACATAGAACAGGATGGTCTGCTGAAGGCTCGTGAATCCCTCCAAGTAGCCGGACCTCGGCAGCAGGGTACGTCTGAGGACGTGGTGAACTGTCCGGGCTGCTGGGGTGAGAAGAGCTGGCACCCTCGGCTGGTCAGGAGTGAAAGTCTGAGTGAACAGACCTCTGATCTCCTCGAAAGGCGGTGCCACTCCTCCAGTCAGTGGCCTCCTCGGCGGGTCTGCGTCTCCGTAGACTATCTGGTGCAGACACGTAGTAGAAAGCTCCACACCGAGCAGTCTGCCCAACAAGTCTCGAGACACGTCGTGGATCCGCCCCATGAACATGAAGTGGATCGAGCGACGGCCCTCAGAGATATAGAGTGTCGCGTAGAACACCCTGACCCACTCCTCGACGTAGGCACTCCTCTGGTGTGAGAGCAGATCCACAAGTCCTCTGTATCTCTCAAAGAGGGGCCTGATCCCGTGTCCTGCTGCCACTGCAAGCTGATCCCAGTCAATGCTGTTGTGCTGGAATAGCTTGTGACCCCGACGCCTGTAAGTCTCGTACAAGGACGCCTGTGTCAGGGTCCAGAAACGGGAGTCAACTCGAGAGTCCCTAGGCCGCGGGAACCACTCCTCAAGGATCACTGACCATCTGAGCTTCTTCAGTTGCCTAGCCTTCGTCTTCCTGTAGTCGGTGAGTCTGACATCCTCGGCAACACGGACAGCTGTGTCCATCAGATGGATGGCCCTTTCGGCCTCTCTATCCTCGGCGCGGTCAGCCGCAGAAGGACGCCGACTCGCCGTAGGGGTCTGTCCACCCCCACGAGTCCTCGGGGTGCGCCGGCGGATGAGTGGCGGCACCTCGGTCTCCTCCTCGTCGGAGCCCTCGGGAGGCACCGGCTGGATCGGAGGCTGCTCCTGCCTCTGCCGGGACTCGCGGATCCGTAAGGAACCGCGATGGCCGCGCTCACGCTCCTCGGCGGCGCGAGCGGCCAACTCCGCACGACGAGTGTCCTTGGACACTTTGCGCTTCTTCGCGGCGGGCTCCTCAATAGCCTTGCCCTTTCCTTTGCGATCGCGACCCATCTTGATGCAATAAAGGGCTAGGGTTAGCGACGGTGAAGGTGCACGACGAAAACAATGAAAGGCGTTGCGCGTCACGGAGCAAACCTTATCGTCGAATCGGTGAACCACGGCGGAATTCTAGCGGAGAGGGTGATGTGTGCCCGCGGCGAGTGGTGGAGGAGAGACGGCACACGCGGGAGGCGGCGTGCGCGGGAGACAGCGGAGGCAGCACCTGGGAGGCGGCGGCTGCGGCAGGGAGACGGTGGCAGCTGCGGCGGGGAGGCGGCGGCGGCTGAAGGGCGGCGGCTGCGGCAGGGAGGCGGCGGCGGCTGCGGCAGGGAGGCGGCGGCGGCTGCGGCAGGGAGGCGGCGGCGGCTGCGGCAGGGAGGCGGCGGCGGCGGCGGCGCCTGGGAGCTGGCGGCGGCGGCTGGGAGACGGCGCGGCGCGGGAGACGGTGGTGGCGGCGGCGCAAGCGTCGGGCGGCGGCGGAGCTCGGGAAAAGGAAAAGAGAAAAACCGGAAGGGCGGCCGAACCACCTTTTAAACTGTACGGGCAAACCCTAGCTGCGCATAAAACACCGGATGGACCGATGATCATCGGAGGATGCATCGGTCGAGTTCAACAGAGAGTTGTTCCAAAACTCTCTTTGAACACCGGATGATCCGACGTTGAGTTGGCGATCATCGGTCGATTTCTGCAGGGCACCAGGAAGGCTAAACATCGGATGCTCCGATGCCTTCTGAAAAGAACTCATCGGTTGATTTGTGACATCTGACTTGATCTGAGCACTGAGGTGAAGCACCAATTGATCCGATGATCTGCTGGCCCTATCATCGGATAATCCGATGACTACAGAAAATCTAAGACTGCCCATATATGTCCTTTGACTTAAGCACACAAAGATAAGGATTGGTCTTAGGACTTTTTGGGCAACTCCTAACCTCTAATATAAGGCCTTAAATATAGTGCCACATATTGGCTAAGCCCTTAAGCAAAGAGAACACACAGGGTTAGGAGTGAAAACCATGAAAATGTAAGGCCCATGCTTTGTGAGCTAGAGTGTAGAGAACTTCTATCTCTTTAAAGCATGTACCTTTAGAATTTTGCTCTATCCACATCATATGAGTTGAGTTATTGCATTTTGAACAAGTCTCCTTCTCATGATGTGGTTCCCCTTTGTGACAATCTACCGTATGCAATGCCAACCAAACTGATGCAAGATATTGAATGAGTGCAAGTCTATATGGTAGGAATCATGCAAGGCATAATGTAAATCTATCTTGCCAAGTTTAAACCTGCCAAAGGCTTCCTCAGGAAAAGCTATTTCTAGCTTGCCCCTATCCTTTGGGAGTTAGACAAGACCTATTTGATATGCAACCTTACATGAACATGGCAACTTACATGACGTTAGATGCATCTAGCACATTTAATTCACTTCTTAGTCTAGAAAAAGTTTTCTCGTCAAGTGGCTTAGTGAAGATATCCGCCAATTGTTCTTCGGACCTTACACCTTGCAAAGAGATGTCTCCTTTAGCCTCATGGTCCCGCAAGAAGTGATGGCGAATATCAATGTGCTTAGTGCGGGAGTGTTGAACGGGGTTTCTAGTGATCTTAACCGCACTTTCATTGTCACAAAGGAGAGGCACACAATCAAACTTAATTCCAAAGTCCAAAAGGGTTTGCTTCATATATAGAATTTGGGCACAACATGCGCCGGCCGCTATATACTCTGCCTCCGCGGTGGACAAAGCCACGGAGTTTTGCTTTTTGCTCGACCAAGATACTAGGGAACGCCCAAGTAAGTGGCACCCACCGGATGTACTCTTGCGATCCACACGGCATCCGGCAAAGTCCGAATCCGAGTAACCCAAGAGATGAAAACTAGCGTTCTTGGGGTACCACAAACCTACACTTGGGGTATGCTTGAGATACCTAAGTATCCTAAAGACCGCCTTACGATGCGATTCTTTAGGTGCTGCTTGAAAGCGAGCACACAAGCACACACTAAACATGATGTCGGGCCTAGATGCGGTGAGATATAATAATGAACCAATCATGGAACGGTAATGAGATTGGTCAATAGGTTTACCGTCCATGTCCGCGTCGAGATGACAATTTGTTGCCATTGGAGTGCTTCTTGAGCTGCAATCTTCCATTTCAAACTTCTTCAAGAGGTCTTTGGTGTACTTTTCTTGGTAGATGAAAGTCCCCTCTTGAAGTTGCTTGATTTGAAATCCTAGGAAGAAATTGAGTTCTCCAATCATTGACATCTCGAACTCCCTAGACATCATAGTGCCAAACTCAAGACTAAGAGATTTGTTAGTTGAGCCAAAAATTATATCATCAACGTAAATTTGACAAAGAAATAAATCCCCGTTGATGTCCTTGGTGAAAAGTGTAGTATCCACCCTCCCGATCTTGAATCCTTGCATGACTAGGAAATCCCTAAGACGTTCATACCATGCCCTAGGTGCTTGCTTGAGCCCGTAGAGCGCCTTGTGTAACCTATACACATGGTTAGGATTCCTCGGATCTTCAAACCCGGGAGGTTGCTCAACGAAAACAAGCTCGTTAATATAACCATTTAGGAAAGCACTTTTCACATCCATTTGATAAAGCATAATGTTGTGATGTGAAGCAAAAGCTAGGAGTATACGAATAGCTTCTAACCGTGCGACCGGGGCAAAGGTTTCTCCAAAATCTAGTCCTTCTACTTGTGAAAAACCCTTGGCCACAAGCCTTGCCTTGTTGCGGACCACCACGCCATTCTCGTCTTGTTTGTTGCGGTACACCCACTTCGTTCCGATGACGTTCTTGTCCTTAGGTCGCTCCTCCAGTACCCAAACTTCATTGCGGGTGAAGTTGTTGAGTTCTTCTTGCATAGCCATCACCCAATTTGGATCTTGGAGTGCTTCCTCAATATTTGTGGGTTCTACACACGACACAAAGGAGTAGTGCTCACAAAATGAAGCAACATGGCGAGAACGAGTACTTACTCCCCGTGACGGACTTCCGATGATTTGATCCATCGGATGTGCCTTGGAGATGCGCCCATGCCTCATAAGAGGTTGTGAGGCACTTGGTGGTGGTGAGGCATCTTGCTCATCTTGTGGTTGGACTTGACCTTGGACTTCTTCTTCTTCTTGGTGTTGTGTGGCATGTGAATCTTGTATTGGCAATGGATCATTTTTCTCTTCTTCTTCATCAATTTGAGGCGCCATGGAGGTGTTGATGTTGGAACTTGAGGCTCCCCCTTTATCATGGCTCTCCTCAACTTCGGGCTTGATGTCTCCTATGGTCATGTTCTTCATGGCTTCTCGTAGAGGCTCATCATCTATATCATCATGACCAAAACCCTCCTCTTGGGAGCCATTAGTCTCATCAAACTCAACATCACAACTTTCTTCAACTAACCCGGAGGTTTGGTTGAATACTCGATATGCTTTTGAGTTTGACGCATAACCAAGAAAGATACCAACATCACACCTTCTTTCAAACTTACCGAGCCTTTTCTTGCGGTAGATGTAGCACTTGCACCCGAAGACTCGGAAGTAGGAGATGTTGGGCTTTCTCCCAATGAGGAGCTCATATGGGGTCTTTTGAAGTAGTCGATGAAGGTAGACCCTATTTGCAGCATGGCACGCCGTGTTGATTGCTTCGGCCCAAAACTTCTCCGACGTGCCATAGTCATCAAGCATTGCTCTTGCAAGGGTGATGAGAGTCTTGTTCTTCCTTTCAACGACACCATTTTGTTGAGGGGTGTATGTGGCCGAAAACTCGTGCTTCACGCCTTCACGATCACACCACTCCCCAATGTTGTAGTTCTTGAACTCGGTGCCGTTGTCACTCCGGACCTTGATGATGGGAAGTTGAAATTCCCTTTGAGCTCGTTTAGCGAAGGTCTTGAAGATTTCCGGAGTTTCACCCTTGTCGCCTAGGAACAATGTCCAAGCATAGCGAGAGTAGTCATCAACAATAACAAGACAATAGAGGTTACCGCCAAGGCTTTGATACGTGGACGGTCCGAAGAGGTCCATGTGAAGTAGTTCAAGTGGCTTGGAGGTTGACACCATTGTCTTTAACGGATGGTGTGAGGCAACTTGCTTCCCGGCTTGACATGCGCTACAAAGCTTGTTCTTCTCAAATGTGACATCCTTCACGCCGGTCACCATCCCAAGCTTGAATGACTTCTTGAGCTTGCTCATCCCAATGTGAGCAATGCGCCGATGCCATAGCCACCCCAAACTAGTCTTGGTGAAAAGACAAGTGGTCAAGCTAGCATCCTTGTTGGAAAAGTCCACCAAGTAAAGATGTCCATGCCGAAAACCTTTGAATATTAGTTCTTTACTTGACTCACTAGTCACCACAACACCATTCTTGTCAAATGTGCATGTTACTCCAAGATCACATAATTGTGCTATGGAAAGTAAATTGAAGCTAAGAGACTTAACGTAAAGCACATTAGAGATGGACAAATCATGAGAAATAGCAATTTTACCCAAACCAATTACCTTCCCCTTTGAGTTATCACCAAAGGTGACTTGTTCATGATTGCCGGGGTTTTCTATGGAGGTGAACATACCATCATTGCCGGTCATATGTTGAGTGCACCCACTATCTAGTACCCAATGCTTTCCTCCGGCTTTGTAGTTCACCTACACACATGAAGTTAGTTTTTGAGTTTAGGAACCCAAGCCAACTTAGGTCCCTGTATGTGTGATACAAGTGATTTTGGAACCCAAAGTTGCTTGGGGAGCTTCCCCTTCATGCCCTTGATGTCTTTGCCGATGAACCTTGCCTTCACCTTTCCGCCTACTTTGTTCAATAGATAGTGATAATCATTGAAAGTAGATTTGTAGTTAGGAGGCAATTTGGGAGAAGGACGGTTGGGAAGAGGACACTCCCTCGTGTGATGTCCGGTGACCTCACAATGTTGGCAATATGACCCAACTTCCTTGATGAAGCTTGTCCTAAGCTCCGGTGAGGGCACCTTTCCTTTGTTGGGTACCGGGAAGGATCCAAGTCCTCTCTTGTTGAAGCTTTTCGCTTGTTGGTAGAGGATTTCCTTGTGCTTATCCTCCCCCTTAGAGAGTCTTGCCACACTAGTGCGAAGACTTTCAATTTCGTCCATTAGTTCCTTCTCCCTAGGGCTTGCTTTCAAAGGCAAAGACTTATCCAAAACATTAGTGGCATGTGAATTAGATGATATTTTGCCATCAAGGGTTTCTTTCTTTGTGTTTTTCAATTTAAGTTTAATAGCTTCATAAGCACGGTTAAGCACTTCATGTTCTTGAATCAACTCATTGTGCTTTGCCAAGAGTGCTAAGTTAGCTAAGTCAAGATCATGATACTTAAGCTTGATTGTAGCATTTTCATCCTCGATTTGTTTGACATTTAATTTGAGCGTGTCATGCTCTTTAAGTATGGTTACATACTTGTCATGCAAATCGAGGTTAGCACTTTCAAGCTTAGCACGAGCTAGCTCAAGAGCCTTAACCTTAGCCTTCTCCCTTTTTATCATGGCATGATATTCACTAATCATGGATGCTAATTCATCGGGTGAAAGCTCCTCATCATCATCGCTAGAGTCTTCACATACCTTTGAGTTACCTTTCGCCATTAGGCACATAGGAGGTGGACGAAGAGGGGAGTCATTCTTGTTGACGATGGCGAGGCCCGCCAAGTTTTCTTCAATTTCACTATCTTCGTCGCTTGACTCTTCATCCGTGATCCACTCATTTGCTTCACACATGAAGACCTTTTGAGGCCCTCTTCTTTTCTTTGGAAAGAGCTTGGTTTTCTTGCCTTTGTCAAATTTCTTCTTTCCAAAGGAGCGCTTGGGATTGACCTCCTCTTCATCATCACTTTCTTCTAGCTTGTGATGCTTGCCGATTTCCTTTCTTTTGTCCGGTCTTGGGCAGTCATATGATATGTGGCCTAGATCACCACAATTGTAGCACGTCTTGTTTTCATCTTTTCTTGGCAAGAAGGCTTTCTTTTTGGGATCAAAAGAGTATCCCTTCTTTGCAATCTTAGAGTTGAGGCGTGAGAATTTTCTCATCATCAAGGCAAGCTCATCATCATCATCTTCACTTGTTTCTTGCTCTTCTTCACTTGAGCTAGGCTCAACCATTTTCTTCTTCTTGGGAGTTGTCTTCTTGGTTGACGCCTTGAGAGCAATGGTTTTTGATGATGGCTCCTCCATCATTCCAAGTACGCTCATTTCATGAGCATGAATTTCTCCAATGAGCTCCGAAACTTCAATGTTGTCTAGTGACTCTTTTTGGAGCATTGAATTGATAATGTTGTACTTGGGCTTGGGTAGAAGCATGAGGATCTTGCGATTTATGAGTCCCTTGCTAAGAGAAGCAATATCAAGTGCGTTAATTTCCTCAATGAGCACATTTAAACGAGAAAACATTTGATTAACGTTTTCATGAGGAAGCATCTTAAATTCATCATATTTGATTTAAGCATGTGATATTTGAGTTCTTTGACACGAGATGAGCCCTCATGTATTTCAACTAGACATGCCCAAATTTCACATGCTTTTTCCTTGCTAGCAATCCTAGCAAAAACATCTTGACTAATGCATTCATATATGGCATTTCTAGCCTTAGCATCCCATTTTAATTGGTCTCCAACATAGTCAAGATTTCCAAACCCCGCATGGGTCGCTTCCCACACTTCGGGAGCAATTGCCTCAAGGTAAGCGCGCATGCGTGCTTTCCAATAAGCAAAATTCTTGCCCTCGAAGGTAGGAACCGAACCCCCATTCTTGGCCATTTTTGCTCTCTAGCGGTGAAGCTAGAATGATCCAATGAGCAACCTCGCTCTGATACCAATTGTAAGGATCGAAACGCCCAAGAGGGGGGGGGGGTGAATTGGGCTTTTTAAAATTTTAGAGCAATTTAAAACTTTAATGGTTGAAGTCCAATTCCCTATGCAAACTAAGTACGCAAGTAAGAGAGTTAAGTGCGGAATAGTGAAAGCGTAATAGTAAGGAGTGAGGAGAGAAATGCAAACTCCCGCGGAGACTCGGAGACACGGCGATTTTTCCCGTGGTTCGGTAAGATCATAAAAATCTTCCTACATCCACGTTGTGGCACCCACCAAAGGGTATGGCCACTCCCAAGTCACCAAGACAAGGGAATCCACTATCTTTCTCCGTTCGCCCTCTCCGGCAAGGTGGAGCTCAAGCCTTGTACAACGGTGATCCTCCGGGCTTCCACAAACACCTTGGTAAGCTCCGGAGTGATCTCTTCTTCCTCCAACGTTTACAAGGTGAGAGAAGTCACCAAGACACTCTCTCTCACTAGCCTAGAGATTCCAATCACCAAGAATGGACGCACACAAGCTTCTCTCTAGCTAGATATAACCTATAGTTGGAGTACAAGAGGTTTTGAAGTGTGGAAGTGGTAGCTCTTGGTCTTGAATGCTTGAGAATGTGTAGTGAGGCTCTGGTGATCAAGACTTATCGAAATGGCCGGTTGGAGGGGTATTTATAGCCAGCCCACACGAGATAGCCGTTGGAAAGGTGGGCAGACTTTGTCAGTTAACATCGGATCCTCCGATGCACCCCTTTATATGATCATCGGTCGAATTCCAAATTAGCTGATGTCACGTGTCAGATGTGACCGTTGGATATAACCGTTGGATCTTTTAATCGACCGATGTTACTTCAATTTATCATCGGATGATCCGGTGTGTATATCTTCAGAATTGGGTCAGAAATATTGTCTCTGTTGAATTTGACCGATGTACACTTATTTCATCATCGGATGATCCGGTGTGTATATCTTCAGAGTAACTCAGATATCATCCTTCGGGTGAACTCAACCGATGTGCCACTTCCTTCACATCGGATGATCCGGTGTGTACTGGGCTCTGAGGTCTTCTTCTTCTGCCAACTCAAACTCGACCGATGTAGTCTTTTTGCAAGACATCGGATGATCCGGTGAATGCAACTTGTTTGCTTCGAGTTGTTTTGAGTTGATCTTTTAGAATCCTCTCGAGTGACCTCTTTGATACTTGTTTGAAATGATATTACGATGAGGTGTGAGCTCCTTGTGTTGCCAATTTTGATAAAGTAGAGTCGTTGTATGATTTCTTCATTTAGTTTTTATGAGTGTCGAGTAACCCCTTAGAATGGATCATTGAGGGGTCTCCATTTGTATCCAATGAGCAGTAGATGGTGTGAATAGATAGTTCATTAACGGTTGATGTGATATATGTGAAACCTCGCATCCACAAACTCATTAGTAATAACGAACGGTTGTCATTAATCACCAAAACCATATCTCACGGGGGCCTAGATGCTTTCAATCTCCCCCTTTTTGGTGATTGATGACAACACAACGAGTAGAGCATATAATTGAATTAAAACACAATGCTCCAAAAAGAAATATAACAGGTACAAATTTGCAACACAAGTGGCTCGAAGGCTCAAATAATAAACGATAAGGCGTAAGAGCACAGAGTAGCACCCGGAGTACAATAATAGCAAATAATAATAACGATCAATCTCAAATAAAGTAGCAAAAGTATAGACATAGACACTCCCCCTAGAACTGAGCTAACCCTCCCCTGACTCTAGCTCTTCTCCCCCTTTGGCATCAAGACACCAAAAAGGAAAGTCGAGTGCCTACGACTCAGGCGCGCTCCTGGCGATGGTGAAGCGGTCGGCGTCGACGGTGCTGTCGTCGGAGCTGCTGGAGGTAGAGGTCGCTGGTGCTGGAGCTGGAGCGGGAGCTGGAGCTGGAGCTGGAGCTGCTGTGGGGGCTGGAGCTGGAGCTGGAGCTGCTGTGGGATCCGCTGAGGCTGCAGGCGCCGGTGGAGGTACTGCCGGAAGAGGTGAGGACTGGAACGGCGTCGGCGGCAGTACTGGAGCTGGCGCTAGTGACGGTGCACCTGGAACCTGACCGAGCCCTGGGTGCTGAGGTGGAAGAGCGACTCCTGTCTGCTGATAGAGGTTGGTGACCAACCCCAGGATGCCCATCAGCATCTGCTGAGTCTGCTGCTGCTGGTCCAGAGTGCGTCGCGTCATCTGGTCGACAAGGTTGGTGAACCTGTCGGTGTCCTCTCGCCTCTGACGGGCGATCTCCAGCTGCATCTCCTGCTGCTGCCTCTGAAGCTCCTCCTGTCGAGCTGCCTGCTGCTCCTGCTGCTGAGCCATCCGCTGAAGTAAAGCAGTGAGCTCTGACGGCTGAGTCACCTGAGCCTCTGACACTGGAGGAGGTGAAGGTGGTGGAGCAGCTGAGCCTCCTGCCTCTGCGTCGTGCTGCCTCGGTGAGGGAGGAGCAGGAGGGAAGTACTCCTCGACACTGTCGCTGGTGTCGCTGTCCGACCACACGTGCTGTAGATCTCTTCCCTGAGCCTCTGCCTGTGCCAGCTCTGCGTCCTCCTGAGTCAGCTCTGCCCAGTCCTCCTCGGACAGTCTGGCTCGAACCTCACGCTCGACGGGACGGCCAAGGCGACGGTCTCCCGGAGTGGGGACTCGGTAGTAGCTGAACCGGGTCACATGCATCTCTGTCAGCTGAGAGACTCCTGGAGTGTCCTCTGAAACCAGCTGGTGAAGAAGGTGACAGATCCAGTGTCCAAAGACCAGCTGTCGTAGCATCCCAACTCCATCGGTGATCACGTCCTCCATCTCGCAGATCAGAATATCTATTATGTCGAACTCCATCCCGTTCATCACATAGAACAGGATGGTCTGCTGAAGGCTCGTGAATCCCTCCAAGTAGCCGGACCTCGGCAGCAGGGTACGTCTGAGGACGTGGTGAACTGTCCGGGCTGCTGGGGTGAGAAGAGCTGGCACCCTCGGCTGGTCAGGAGTGAAAGTCTGAGTGAACAGACCTCTGATCTCCTCGAAAGGCGGTGCCACTCCTCCAGTCAGTGGCCTCCTCGGCGGGTCTGCGTCTCCGTAGACTATCTGGTGCAGACACGTAGTAGAAAGCTCCACACCGAGCAGTCTGCCCAACAAGTCTCGAGACACGTCGTGGATCCGCCCCATGAACATGAAGTGGATCGAGCGACGGTCCTCAGAGATATAGAGTGTCGCGTAGAACACCCTGACCCACTCCTCGACGTAGGCACTCCTCTGGTGTGAGAGCAGATCCACAAGTCCTCTGTATCTCTCAAAGAGGGGCCTGATCCCGTGTCCTGCTGCCACTGCAAGCTGATCCCAGTCAATGCTGTTGTGCTGGAATAGCTTGTGACCCCGACGCCTGTAAGTCTCGTACAAGGACGCCTGTGTCAGGGTCCAGAAACGGGAGTCAACTCGAGAGTCCCTAGGCCGCGGGAACCACTCCTCAAGGATCACTGACCATCTGAGCTTCTTCAGTTGCCTAGCCTTCGTCTTCCTGTAGTCGGTGAGTCTGACATCCTCGGCAACACGGACAGCTGTGTCCATCAGATGGATGGCCCTTTCGGCCTCTCTATCCTCGGCGCGGTCAGCCGCAGAAGGACGCCGACTCGCCGTAGGGGTCTGTCCACCCCCACGAGTCCTCGGGGTGCGCCGGCGGATGAGTGGCGGCACCTCGGTCTCCTCCTCGTCGGAGCCCTCGGGAGGCACCGGCTGGATCGGAGGCTGCTCCTGCCTCTGCCGGGACTCGCGGATCCGTAAGGAACCGCGATGGCCGCGCTCACGCTCCTCGGCGGCGCGAGCGGCCAACTCCGCACGACGAGTGTCCTTGGACACTTTGCGCTTCTTCGCGGCGGGCTCCTCAATAGCCTTGCCCTTTCCTTTGCGATCGCGACCCATCTTGATGCAATAAAGGGCTAGGGTTAGCGACGGTGAAGGTGCACGACGAAAACAATGAAAGGCGTTGCGCGTCACGGAGCAAACCTTATCGTCGAATCGGTGAACCACGGCGGAATTCTAGCGGAGAGGGTGATGTGTGCCCGCGGCGAGTGGTGGAGGAGAGACGGCACACGCGGGAGGCGGCGTGCGCGGGAGACAGCGGAGGCAGCACCTGGGAGGCGGCGGCTGCGGCAGGGAGACGGTGGCAGCTGCGGCGGGGAGGCGGCGGCGGCTGAAGGGCGGCGGCTGCGGCAGGGAGGCGGCGGCGGCTGCGGCAGGGAGGCGGCGGCGGCTGCGGCAGGGAGGCGGCGGCGGCTGCGGCAGGGAGGCGGCGGCGGCGGCGGCGGCGCCTGGGAGCTGGCGGCGGCGGCTGGGAGACGGCGCGGCGCGGGAGACGGTGGTGGCGGCGGCGCAAGCGTCGGGCGGCGGCGGAGCTCGGGAAAAGGAAAAGAGAAAAACCGGAAGGGCGGCCGAACCACCTTTTAAACTGTACGGGCAAACCCTAGCTGCGCATAAAACACCGGATGGACCGATGATCATCGGAGGATGCATCGGTCGAGTTCAACAGAGAGTTGTTCCAAAACTCTCTTTGAACACCGGATGATCCGACGTTGAGTTGGCGATCATCGGTCGATTTCTGCAGGGCACCAGGAAGGCTAAACATCGGATGCTCTGATGCCTTCTGAAAAGAACTCATCGATTGATTTGTGACATCTGACTTGATCTGAGCACTGAGGTGAAGCACCAATTGATCCGATGATCTGCTGGCCCTATCATCGGATAATCCGATGACTACAGAAAATCTAAGACTGCCCATATATGTCCTTTGACTTAAGCACACAAAGATAAGGATTGGTCTTAGGACTTTTTGGGCAACTCCTAACCTCTAATATAAGGCCTTAAATATAGTGCCACATATTGGCTAAGCCCTTAAGCAAAGAGAACACACAGGGTTAGGAGTGAAAACCATGAAAATGTAAGGCCCATGCTTTGTGAGCTAGAGTGTAGAGAACTTCTATCTCTTTAAAGCATGTACCTTTAGAATTTTGCTCTATCCACATCATATGAGTTGAGTTATTGCATTTTGAACAAGTCTCCTTCTCATGATGTGGTTCCCCTTTGTGACAATCTACCGTATGCAATGCCAACCAAACTGATGCAAGATATTGAATGAGTGCAAGTCTATATGGTAGGAATCATGCAAGGCATAATGTAAATCTATCTTGCCAAGTTTAAACCTGCCAAAGGCTTCCTCAGGAAAAGCTATTTCTAGCTTGCCCCTATCCTTTGGGAGTTAGACAAGACCTATTTGATATGCAACCTTACATGAACATGGCAACTTACATGACGTTAGATGCATCTAGCACATTTAATTCACTTCTTAGTCTAGAAAAAGTTTTCTCGTCAAGTGGCTTAGTGAAGATATCCGCCAATTGTTCTTCGGACCTTACACCTTGCAAAGAGATGTCTCCTTTAGCCTCATGGTCCCGCAAGAAGTGATGGCGAATATCAATGTGCTTAGTGCGGGAGTGTTGAACGGGGTTTCTAGTGATCTTAACCGCACTTTCATTGTCACAAAGGAGAGGCACACAATCAAACTTAATTCCAAAGTCCAAAAGGGTTTGCTTCATATATAGAATTTGGGCACAACATGCGCCGGCCGCTATATACTCTGCCTCCGCGGTGGACAAAGCCACGGAGTTTTGCTTTTTGCTCGACCAAGATACTAGGGAACGCCCAAGTAAGTGGCACCCACCGGATGTACTCTTGCGATCCACACGGCATCCGGCAAAGTCCGAATCCGAGTAACCCAAGAGATGAAAACTAGCGTTCTTGGGGTACCACAAACCTACACTTGGGGTATGCTTGAGATACCTAAGTATCCTAAAGACCGCCTTACGATGCGATTCTTTAGGTGCTGCTTGAAAGCGAGCACACAAGCACACACTAAACATGATGTCGGGCCTAGATGTGGTGAGATATAATAATGAACCAATCATGGAACGGTAATGAGATTGGTCAATAGGTTTACCGTCCATGTCCGCGTCGAGATGACAATTTGTTGCCATTGGAGTGCTTCTTGAGCTGCAATCTTCCATTTCAAACTTCTTCAAGAGGTCTTTGGTGTACTTTTCTTGGTAGATGAAAGTCCCCTCTTGAAGTTGCTTGATTTGAAATCCTAGGAAGAAATTGAGTTCTCCAATCATTGACATCTCGAACTCCCTAGACATCATAGTGCCAAACTCAAGACTAAGAGATTTGTTAGTTGAGCCAAAAATTATATCATCAACGTAAATTTGACAAAGAAATAAATCCCCGTTGATGTCCTTGGTGAAAAGTGTAGTATCCACCCTCCCGATCTTGAATCCTTGCATGACTAGGAAATCCCTAAGACGTTCATACCATGCCCTAGGTGCTTGCTTGAGCCCGTAGAGCGCCTTGTGTAACCTATACACATGGTTAGGATTCCTCGGATCTTCAAACCCGGGAGGTTGCTCAACGAAAACAAGCTCGTTAATATAACCATTTAGGAAAGCACTTTTCACATCCATTTGATAAAGCATAATGTTGTGATGTGAAGCAAAAGCTAGGAGTATACGAATAGCTTCTAACCGTGCGACCGGGGCAAAGGTTTCTCCAAAATCTAGTCCTTCTACTTGTGAAAAACCCTTGGCCACAAGCCTTGCCTTGTTGCGGACCACCACGCCATTCTCGTCTTGTTTGTTGCGGTACACCCACTTCGTTCCGATGACGTTCTTGTCCTTAGGTCGCTCCTCCAGTACCCAAACTTCATTGCGGGTGAAGTTGTTGAGTTCTTCTTGCATAGCCATCACCCAATTTGGATCTTGGAGTGCTTCCTCAATATTTGTGGGTTCTACACACGACACAAAGGAGTAGTGCTCACAAAATGAAGCAACATGGCGAGAACGAGTACTTACTCCCCGTGACGGACTTCCGATGATTTGATCCATCGGATGTGCCTTGGAGATGCGCCCATGCCTCATAAGAGGTTGTGAGGCACTTGGTGGTGGTGAGGCATCTTGCTCATCTTGTGGTTGGACTTGACCTTGGACTTCTTCTTCTTCTTGGTGTTGTGTGGCATGTGAATCTTGTATTGGCAATGGATCATTTTTCTCTTCTTCTTCATCAATTTGAGGCGCCATGGAGGTGTTGATGTTGGAACTTGAGGCTCCCCCTTTATCATGGCTCTCCTCAACTTCGGGCTTGATGTCTCCTATGGTCATGTTCTTCATGGCTTCTCGTAGAGGCTCATCATCTATATCATCATGACCAAAACCCTCCTCTTGGGAGCCATTAGTCTCATCAAACTCAACATCACAACTTTCTTCAACTAACCCGGAGGTTTGGTTG
Organism: Neostapfia colusana; assembly: GCA_030760725.1. Taxonomy (NCBI): domain Eukaryota; kingdom Viridiplantae; phylum Streptophyta; class Magnoliopsida; order Poales; family Poaceae; genus Neostapfia; species Neostapfia colusana. Next base: position 52,215,783 of record JASWHV010000010.1, on the reverse strand, counting down.
AATACTCGATATGCTTTTGAGTTTGACGCATAACCAAGAAAGATACCAACATCACACCTTCTTTCAAACTTACCGAGCCTTTTCTTGCGGTAGATGTAGCACTTGCACCCGAAGACTCGGAAGTAGGAGATGTTGGGCTTTCTCCCAATGAGGAGCTCATATGGGGTCTTTTGAAGTAGTCGATGAAGGTAGACCCTATTTGCAGCATGGCACGCCGTGTTGATTGCTTCGGCCCAAAACTTCTCCGACGTGCCATAGTCATCAAGCATTGCTCTTGCAAGGGTGATGAGAGTCTTGTTCTTCCTTTCAACGACACCATTTTGTTGAGGGGTGTATGTGGCCGAAAACTCGTGCTTCACGCCTTCACGATCACACCACTCCCCAATGTTGTAGTTCTTGAACTCGGTGCCGTTGTCACTCCGGACCTTGATGATGGGAAGTTGAAATTCCCTTTGAGCTCGTTTAGCGAAGGTCTTGAAGATTTCCGGAGTTTCACCCTTGTCGCCTAGGAACAATGTCCAAGCATAGCGAGAGTAGTCATCAACAATAACAAGACAATAGAGGTTACCGCCAAGGCTTTGATACGTGGACGGTCCGAAGAGGTCCATGTGAAGTAGTTCAAGTGGCTTGGAGGTTGACACCATTGTCTTTAACGGATGGTGTGAGGCAACTTGCTTCCCGGCTTGACATGCGCTACAAAGCTTGTTCTTCTCAAATGTGACATCCTTCACGCCGGTCACCATCCCAAGCTTGAATGACTTCTTGAGCTTGCTCATCCCAATGTGAGCAATGCGCCGATGCCATAGCCACCCCAAACTAGTCTTGGTGAAAAGACAAGTGGTCAAGCTAGCATCCTTGTTGGAAAAGTCCACCAAGTAAAGATGTCCATGCCGAAAACCTTTGAATATTAGTTCTTTACTTGACTCACTAGTCACCACAACACCATTCTTGTCAAATGTGCATGTTACTCCAAGATCACATAATTGTGCTATGGAAAGTAAATTGAAGCTAAGAGACTTAACGTAAAGCACATTAGAGATGGACAAATCATGAGAAATAGCAATTTTACCCAAACCAATTACCTTCCCCTTTGAGTTATCACCAAAGGTGACTTGTTCATGATTGCCGGGGTTTTCTATGGAGGTGAACATACCATCATTGCCGGTCATATGTTGAGTGCACCCACTATCTAGTACCCAATGCTTTCCTCCGGCTTTGTAGTTCACCTACACACATGAAGTTAGTTTTTGAGTTTAGGAACCCAAGCCAACTTAGGTCCCTGTATGTGTGATACAAGTGATTTTGGAACCCAAAGTTGCTTGGGGAGCTTCCCCTTCATGCCCTTGATGTCTTTGCCGATGAACCTTGCCTTCACCTTTCCGCCTACTTTGTTCAATAGATAGTGATAATCATTGAAAGTAGATTTGTAGTTAGGAGGCAATTTGGGAGAAGGACGGTTGGGAAGAGGACACTCCCTCGTGTGATGTCCGGTGACCTCACAATGTTGGCAATATGACCCAACTTCCTTGATGAAGCTTGTCCTAAGCTCCGGTGAGGGCACCTTTCCTTTGTTGGGTACCGGGAAGGATCCAAGTCCTCTCTTGTTGAAGCTTTTCGCTTGTTGGTAGAGGATTTCCTTGTGCTTATCCTCCCCCTTAGAGAGTCTTGCCACACTAGTGCGAAGACTTTCAATTTCGTCCATTAGTTCCTTCTCCCTAGGGCTTGCTTTCAAAGGCAAAGACTTATCCAAAACATTAGTGGCATGTGAATTAGATGATATTTTGCCATCAAGGGTTTCTTTCTTTGTGTTTTTCAATTTAAGTTTAATAGCTTCATAAGCACGGTTAAGCACTTCATGTTCTTGAATCAACTCATTGTGCTTTGCCAAGAGTGCTAAGTTAGCTAAGTCAAGATCATGATACTTAAGCTTGATTGTAGCATTTTCATCCTCGATTTGTTTGACATTTAATTTGAGCGTGTCATGCTCTTTAAGTATGGTTACATACTTGTCATGCAAATCGAGGTTAGCACTTTCAAGCTTAGCACGAGCTAGCTCAAGAGCCTTAACCTTAGCCTTCTCCCTTTTTATCATGGCATGATATTCACTAATCATGGATGCTAATTCATCGGGTGAAAGCTCCTCATCATCATCGCTAGAGTCTTCACATACCTTTGAGTTACCTTTCGCCATTAGGCACATAGGAGGTGGACGAAGAGGGGAGTCATTCTTGTTGACGGTGGCGAGGCCCGCCAAGTTTTCTTCAATTTCACTATCTTCGTCGCTTGACTCTTCATCCGTGATCCACTCATTTGCTTCACACATGAAGACCTTTTGAGGCCCTCTTCTTTTCTTTGGAAAGAGCTTGGTTTTCTTGCCTTTGTCAAATTTCTTCTTTCCAAAGGAGCGCTTGGGATTGACCTCCTCTTCATCATCACTTTCTTCTAGCTTGTGATGCTTGCCGATTTCCTTTCTTTTGTCCGGTCTTGGGCAGTCATATGATATGTGGCCTAGATCACCACAATTGTAGCACGTCTTGTTTTCATCTTTTCTTGGCAAGAAGGCTTTCTTTTTGGGATCAAAAGAGTATCCCTTCTTTGCAATCTTAGAGTTGAGGCGTGAGAATTTTCTCATCATCAAGGCAAGCTCATCATCATCATCTTCACTTGTTTCTTGCTCTTCTTCACTTGAGCTAGGCTCAACCATTTTCTTCTTCTTGGGAGTTGTCTTCTTGGTTGACGCCTTGAGAGCAATGGTTTTTGATGATGGCTCCTCCATCATTCCAAGTACGCTCATTTCATGAGCATGAATTTCTCCAATGAGCTCCGAAACTTCAATGTTGTCTAGTGACTCTTTTTGGAGCATTGAATTGATAATGTTGTACTTGGGCTTGGGTAGAAGCATGAGGATCTTGCGATTTATGAGTCCCTTGCTAAGAGAAGCAATATCAAGTGCGTTAATTTCCTCAATGAGCACATTTAAACGAGAAAACATTTGATTAACGTTTTCATGAGGAAGCATCTTAAATTCATCATATTTGATTTAAGCATGTGATATTTGAGTTCTTTGACACGAGATGAGCCCTCATGTATTTCAACTAGACATGCCCAAATTTCACATGCTTTTTCCTTGCTAGCAATCCTAGCAAAAACATCTTGACTAATGCATTCATATATGGCATTTCTAGCCTTAGCATCCCATTTTAATTGGTCTCCAACATAGTCAAGATTTCCAAACCCCGCATGGGTCGCTTCCCACACTTCGGGAGCAATTGCCTCAAGGTAAGCGCGCATGCGTGCTTTCCAATAAGCAAAATTCTTGCCCTCGAAGGTAGGAACCGAACCCCCATTCTTGGCCATTTTTGCTCTCTAGCGGTGAAGCTAGAATGATCCAATGAGCAACCTCGCTCTGATACCAATTGTAAGGATCGAAACGCCCAAGAGGGGGGGGGGGTGAATTGGGCTTTTTAAAATTTTAGAGCAATTTAAAACTTTAATGGTTGAAGTCCAATTCCCTATGCAAACTAAGTACGCAAGTAAGAGAGTTAAGTGCGGAATAGTGAAAGCGTAATAGTAAGGAGTGAGGAGAGAAATGCAAACTCCCGCGGAGACTCGGAGACACGGCGATTTTTCCCGTGGTTCGGTAAGATCATAAAAATCTTCCTACATCCACGTTGTGGCACCCACCAAAGGGTATGGCCACTCCCAAGTCACCAAGACAAGGGAATCCACTATCTTTCTCCGTTCGCCCTCTCCGGCAAGGTGGAGCTCAAGCCTTGTACAACGGTGATCCTCCGGGCTTCCACAAACACCTTGGTAAGCTCCGGAGTGATCTCTTCTTCCTCCAACGTTTACAAGGTGAGAGAAGTCACCAAGACACTCTCTCTCACTAGCCTAGAGATTCCAATCACCAAGAATGGACGCACACAAGCTTCTCTCTAGCTAGATATAACCTATAGTTGGAGTACAAGAGGTTTTGAAGTGTGGAAGTGGTAGCTCTTGGTCTTGAATGCTTGAGAATGTGTAGTGAGGCTCTGGTGATCAAGACTTATCGAAATGGCCGGTTGGAGGGGTATTTATAGCCAGCCCACACGAGATAGCCGTTGGAAAGGTGGGCAGACTTTGTCAGTTAACATCGGATCCTCCGATGCACCCCTTTATATGATCATCGGTCGAATTCCAAATTAGCTGATGTCACGTGTCAGATGTGACCGTTGGATATAACCGTTGGATCTTTTAATCGACCGATGTTACTTCAATTTATCATCGGATGATCCGGTGTGTATATCTTCAGAATTGGGTCAGAAATATTGTCTCTGTTGAATTTGACCGATGTACACTTATTTCATCATCGGATGATCCGGTGTGTATATCTTCAGAGTAACTCAGATATCATCCTTCGGGTGAACTCAACCGATGTGCCACTTCCTTCACATCGGATGATCCGGTGTGTACTGGGCTCTGAGGTCTTCTTCTTCTGCCAACTCAAACTCGACCGATGTAGTCTTTTTGCAAGACATCGGATGATCCGGTGAATGCAACTTGTTTGCTTCGAGTTGTTTTGAGTTGATCTTTTAGAATCCTCTCGAGTGACCTCTTTGATACTTGTTTGAAATGATATTACGATGAGGTGTGAGCTCCTTGTGTTGCCAATTTTGATAAAGTAGAGTCGTTGTATGATTTCTTCATTTAGTTTTTATGAGTGTCGAGTAACCCCTTAGAATGGATCATTGAGGGGTCTCCATTTGTATCCAATGAGCAGTAGATGGTGTGAATAGATAGTTCATTAACGGTTGATGTGATATATGTGAAACCTCGCATCCACAAACTCATTAGTAATAACGAACGGTTGTCATTAATCACCAAAACCATATCTCACGGGGGCCTAGATGCTTTCACCGTAGATATACGTGGTCCCCAACTTCGAATTGTAATGGGCGCCTTCTCCGGTCCGCATACTGTTTCTGACGGGATTGAGCGGCTTTTAGGTTCGCTTGAATTAGTCGAACCTTTTCTTCCGCGTGGTTGACAAGGTCAATCCCGAAGGTAACCCTCTCGCCAGACTCACACCAGTTCAGTGGTGTGCGGCATTTCCTGCCGTATAGCGCCTCGTAGGGCGCCATCTTGATGCTGGCTTGGTACCCATTGTTGTACGAGAACTCGGCTAATGGCAAGTGATCATCCCAATTCTTGCCGTGGTCGATAGCGCAAGCTCGTAGCATGTCTTCTAGGATTTGATTTACCCGCTCGGTTTGTCCATCCGTCTGCGGGTGGTAGGCTGAACTACGGATCAGCTTCGTCCCCAAGACAGCGTGCAGCTGCTCCCAAAAACGGGACACAAATAAAGTGTCCCGGTCCGATATGATGGTACGGGGTACGCCGTATAAGCACAAGATCCGTGAGATGTACAGTTCAGCGTACTTCTTGGCGTTGTAATTGGTGTTGACCGGGATGAAATGGGCAACTTTGGTGAGCCGATCGACGATCACCCACACAGAATCATGTTTCTGTAAGGTGGTGGGTAAACCGACGACGAAATCCATGCTCACGTCCTCCCACTTCCAGGCAGGAATGCCCAGTGGTTGCAGCAGTCCCGGTTTCCGCATGTGGTCGGCCTTCACCCTTCGACATGTATCACACTCGGACACGTATTTTGCCGTCTCTCGCTTCATCCGTGTCCACCAAAACTTGCTTCTGAGTTCTTGATACATCTTGTTGCTGCCGGGGTGAATAGAAAACTTTGATAAGTGAGCCTCATCAAAGATTTTCTTCCGTAATTCCGGGTTTCGGGGTACGACAATCCGGTCCTTGAACCATAGGACGCCGTCTCCGTCCTTCCGGAAACATTTCAACTCCCCACTGTCTACACGTCTCCGCAAATGTGACATGCCCTTGTCATTCTTCTGGGCTGCCGCTATCTCTTCGCGGATGGTGGGGATCAAAGCTAAGTTGTAGAGAGCTCCGTGTGGAATCACATGTAGTGGTGGTTCGCTCTCTTCCAACGGTGTGATGGTCAGATTATTAACGTGTGACTTGCGGCTCAGCGCATCTGCCACAACGTTTGCCTTGCCCGGATGATAATGGATCTCTATTTCGTAATCCTTTATCAGTTCTAACCATCTACGTTGCCTCATGTTCAGCTCCTTCTGAGTGAATATGTACTTGAGGCTTTTGTGGTCGGTATATAAATGTACGAGGTTACCGAGTAGGTAGTGCCTCCACATCTTCAGTGCAAGTACCACGGCAGCGAGCTCCAAATCGTGAGTTGGATAATTTTGCTCATGATTCCTAAGCTGCCTTGATCCATACGCGACCACTCTTTGGTCTTGCATCAGCACACATCCGAGCCCAATGCCGGATGCATCGCAGTACACATCGAACGGTTTTGTTGTGTCTGGCTGTGCCAAAACCGGTGCTGATGTCAGGTGCTTGACTAAAGCCTTGAATGCTGCTTCACATGCTGGATTCCAAACATATTTGGTAGCCTTCTTCAGCAGCTCTGTCATTGGCTTGGCAATCTTCGAGAAGTTCGGAATGAACCTCCGATAATATCCCGCGAGTCCGAGGAAACTCCGTACCTCATGAACCGTTCTCGGGGATTTCCAATTCAGCACTTGCGTGATCTTGCTCGGGTCCACAGCGATACCCTCTGCTGAGATGATATGCCCGAGGAAAGGCACTTGCGATATCCAAAACTCGCATTTGCTGAACTTTGCGTATAACTTGTGATCCCGCAGCCGTTGCAAGACTATACGCAGATGTTTCTTGTGATCTTCCTCTGACTTGGAATATACCAGGATGTCGTCGATGAAGACCACGACAAACTTGTCCAGCTCCGGCATGAACACCGAGTTCATTAAGTACATGAAGTGAGCTGGAGCATTGGTGAGGCCAAAGGACATGACCAGGTACTCATAAAGTCCGTACCTTGTCGAGAAAGCTGTCTTTGGAATGTCCTCCGCCCTTATCTTAATCTGATGGTACCCGGATCTTAAATCCATCTTGGAAAAGATCTTCGCTTCGACCAATTGATCAAACAACATGTCGATCCGTGGCAACGGGTACTTGTTCTTGATGGTTACGGCATTTAATGGACGGTAGTCCACGCAAAGCCGCAACGTTTCATCCTTCTTCTTGACAAATAATGCCGAACAACCCCATGGGGAGGAGCTCGGCCTAATAAAACCCTTCTCCAGAAGGTCCGTGAGCTGAGTCTTCAGTTCAGCCAACTCCTGGGGCGCCATCTTGTACGGCCTTCGGGATATTGGCATGGTTCCTGGTGCAAGTTCAATCTTGAACTCCACCTCTCTATCGGGTGGCATCCCCGGCAAATCGTCCGGGAATACATCCGGGAACTCTCGGACCACTGGAATGTCTTCCAATCTGATGGTGGTGGCTTGATAGACACTTGGAAGTTTTATTTCTGGACTGTCCAGAAATAATGAGTGAGAACCGTGCACCTCTGAGTTCAAGTGCACGACTCGAAGGACGGTGTCTAAAACAGCGCCGTGGCGGGTTAACCACGACATCCCTAGGATGACATCGACCTTTTGTCCCTCTAAGATAACGAGAGACGTGGGGTACACTCTATCCGCTAAGCATAATGGTGCTTTGGAGACCATTACGCTTGCTGAAATCTTCCCACCCGGTGAACAAATTAAATATGGACTATCGGTGGGTAGTATTGGCAAGCTGTGTTTAGCAATGAAAGCTTGGCTAATAAAATTATGCGTGGCGCCTGAATCAAATAGTACTATAGCGGGATGCTGGTGGAGTTGGAACATACCCGCAAGGATTGGCTCGCCCTCCGGCACGTCCTCAATGGCAAGCTGGTGGACAGTACCGGGCCTAGGGTTTGCCCGCCGCGCATTAGTAGGGTTCCGGGGTTGATTCCTCCCCGGAAACTGTGATGCCACTCCGCCGCCTTGCCTCTCCGGGCAACTGCTCGCGAAGTGTCCTGGACGACCACACTTGTAACATGTGGCCGCTGCTGGTGGAGTACTTGGTGGACGAAAGCCCGGCATGCGTTGCGGAGGTGCAAACGCACGCGGCATCGCCCGCTGCTGCTGTTGTTGTTGCGGTGGTGCTGGCAGTGCCGGCCGGAAGGCCGGTGAAGAGTACGGCCGACTGCGGAACGGCATCGACCGCTGTGGTGGCTGCCAGCGCGGACCTGATGGTGGGCGATTCACCATCCGAAACTTCTGAGAAGGACTGCCTCCTTCTCCGCTGCTCTGCGGCGCGCTTCGCTTTCGCTCTGCCGCCGCCAACTCCTTGCCGGAGTCTTCCTGAACAATCGCAGCATCAATTATGTCGTTGAGGCTGCCGCGATTGAACATCGCCAGCTTGTCCTTCAGGAGCGGGTTAAGCCCCTGGTAAAAATGGTCCCGCCGCTTCTCGTCCGTATCTGCATGATACGACGCGTAGAGCGCGAGATCGTTGAACGCTCTGGAATATTCCAGCGCGTTCCGGCTCCCTTGTTGCAGGTGTAGGAACTCCTGCGTTTTCCTCTTCATCAAACCGGGCGGTATATGATAGGCCCTGAAGGCCGTCCGGAACTCCGCCCAGGTCATCACTCGGTCGGTGGGTTGTGAAGCACAAAAGTTGGCTCCTTTCATGGCAGCAGGAGAGCTTGTTCCGGAATTGTTATTACTTGGGTACCGAAGCGTAACGATCTGGGCACTGTCTCGGAGAGAGGCTCGGTGAAATAGACATGTCTGTGAAGATGCGGACTACCTGCACCTGGACAGAAAGACCCTATGAAGCTTTGGCTTCTTATTTTTAATGGAATGAAATAAATATTCACGCTTTCTGACACAGAATCCCCTAGAAGGGTTAGGTACATAGGATAGAATCGAGAATGAAGTTTTCATTCTGTACATGCATGCCTAGATTGGTACATCCAGAAAATAAAAGTAAACCCAGAAAAGACAAGTCAACGAGGGAGCCCTTTTCCTAGCCTAGAAAAGCCTTTGCTCTAGAAAGGTAGGGATTCAGCCCTATCTAAACGAGTGATAGAGGAGGGGTTCCTTTTTCCACGCTAATTACCAATTCTTTTTTTGGTCATTGAGATTCGTGGATAATTTAGACTATTATTTAGAGATAGATCGTATCTCTTTTTTTATCCCCTCGAACTAGCATCCGTTGACAAAAGGATCACCCTAAGATGATCATCTCATGGCTATTGGGAACGAAACCGCCACAGGGTAAACCACCGCCTCTCAGGCCTCCCCGACGGGTTCTACCATAGAGGCGAAGAACATGGGGACTAATTGAAGTAAGAAGTCTCCCAGCTGGGAGACTTCTTACTTCAATTAAATTATTTCATTTTTTAGTCACTTCTTGATAGTGGGTCTCGCGGGCAACCGACGAGGGATGGTCACAATAAAGTATACAAGTCACTTTCAGATGTAATTGAGGGTAAAGAGGGGAGGTTTCGCGAGAGGCTTATATGCCGTGGGAGGGTTACAATTTTGAAGACGCGGTACTAATTAGTGAACGTTTGGTATATGAGAGGTTTTCCCTTACTTTGTCCGTGTCAACAAACAATTCGCAAGAATAGGGTGAATTCTAAATGTAGGTGCAGATAAGAACTAGAAAGCACCATTGCATAGGGAAGTTCTTTGAGTAGTAAAAACTAGTCTACGGGTACCTAGTCTTAAGAGTGGGCGGGGCATGCGAAATATAGATTCCATGATTGCTAGATTGATCCGTAGGGATTGATAAAGAGTGAGCTGACACACAAAAATTTGCAATTATTCATCTACTGCTGGAATCTAAAATTTGGATTTATTTTATCGATGCAAATTGGATTTGGATAGAATGGTACATTCTTTTATTTTAGATAGAAGAAATGTTTGTTTCAAGTCTCTGAACCCTCAGGCTCTTCTTTTTTTTCTAGCAGCTAGCATCTCCGGACTACCCGATGCTTGGTGCTGTCGAACTACTAGTGGTCCAGGCTTTGAGGAACAAACTGTTTGATATGCCCCTTCTTTTGGGGAATCGAACCCCTCCCGCCCACCACGCGCTCGCGGATCCTTGGAGCTGCTGGACCGCGAACTGAGTCTTGCGCTGCTCGCTGATTTGGAGCAGCTCGAACTTCATCTCTATGGCGCGGAGCCAGTTGTCCGCGTCAAGTGGTTCATCCGCCCTTGAGAATACAGGGGGATGAGTCGCCAGGAAGTCAGAGTAGGAGCTCTGTTGGCGCTCCTCGCGATCTTGACGTCTCTCTGGGCGAGACGTATTCGCAATTAACGTTTGCAGCAGCTCTGTATGCTGCTGATGTGAACCCGCCATTGCCGCGACAATGTCGGCCAATGTAACCGTTGGCAGTGGCGGTGGCGGTGTTTGCTGTTGCTGTTGCTGCTGCTGTCCCGAGGAGTCCTCGGGAGGCGGTTGGGAGGTCTCTCCCCCTTGGCTAGTACCTCCAACATCAGGGTTGGCACGAGTACGCGTCATTCTGAAATTCAACACCGCAGCAATTAGCACATGTCTTACTCAAAATTCCATAACAGCAGTAAGTATTGAAGCGACGCATGATTAACTTTGCACAACATTCACATATATTGATAAAGCATAAACTTTATACAAGATACATTATTCTCGGATCTCCGAGAAGTCGTGCTCATGTCGTCACTACCTATACATAAGCTACTGTCTACACGACATGTCACCGATTACAAAAGTTGGGTTACGCTACCCTAGCTGCCCTACTTGGCCACCGTAACCCCCTACTCGGAGTAGACCTCGACCTCCTGTGGGTCGTCCTCCTCCGGTACCTCGGCTGGTGGTTCGGGATCTACCACCTCTTCTCCCATTCCGGGTTCTCCCATGGCTGGAAGACCCAGAACTACCGGTACGCCCAATACCGGGGGCACGAGGTCCTGCAATGCATGCACCTCGTCCATAGCCTGGTTGTAGTCCTCTTCCCAGCCTTGTCCTTCCTCAATAGCGTCGTCCCGCTCTTGAGCAAGGTCCGCATTCTGCTGGGTTAGGGTCTGCACCAGTTCTTGCAACGCCGCGATATCGACACGGCTCTTCTTCTTTGCCTTCTTCAGACGACGCAACTGATTGTGTTGTTCATTCAGTCGCTTAATCGTCGGAAGGAGCACATTGCGGAGTGCGCTGTGAGCACTCTCGAAATGATCTCCACGGCTGGTGCTCTCCTTGAGCTTAGTGGCGAGATGCTCCGTATGAACAGCTTGGCTGTCCATCACAGCATTTCCCGCCCTCATTTGGAGGCTGAGGTTTGCCTCCGCGGGGTTGTACCTTGGGCAAGTCGGGTCTGTTGCCTCCAGGTACCTCTCTTCCCACACATGCTGAGCTCGTCCCTCCACCGGAACGAGTGCGTATGGAGTTCCCTCCATAGCCTGCACGTGTAGTTGGCAGAAACGTGACATAGTGTCACGGGCTGCCACTTGCCACATACCTTCCGGTTGTCTTCCTCTCACCGTGACGGTGAATGGCACCCAACCGGGTGGCGTAGGTCCTGTAGGAACCTCGACATGGATCGTCCACGTCTTGTTCCCCTCTTCGCCTTCTTCCTTGGCGAAGTATTGCGGCATCTGGTTGTACCCGAAATATTGGAGCATTTGCCACAATGCTTCCGGGTAGCCGCTACGGTCAGAACAGTGGGAAACTATCCACCCGTTTTCCAACCGTTTATCTGCTGCCATCTGTAAAAATATATTTGAGAAATGTCAAATATTTAGGTAAACAGTAAACCATTGAGTTATAACATAAGATATGTCATTGAACCCATAACACTTGGAAACATAGTTCAAATTTTTAAACAAATTTGACTGCTGATCTGCTGTTACCATGACAGCCCTGACCAGTTTCCATATCAACCTGATTTAGGCCAGGTTAAAAGCAAAACTAATTCTGGAGCTTAACATCAAAGTTAAAGCTAACTTCAATAGCTTTCCAGAAAGCATTTGCGTGGCCTATGATCTGTCCTGGTTCAAAAGTTATGAGATGTCAAAGTTAACAGAATTTCTGGAAACAATTGGACAGCACCTCCCTGCCTTAGGTACTGATTTGATCCAAGAATCCCAGTTAATTCTGTTCCTAATCTGACAAAACTTTCTGTTACAAAGTTGTAACCCATCTCATAAGCTTTCCAGAACTACCTCATTTCCTATTTTTGGATTTTTAAGCAGGAAGTTATGCTTAATTTACAGAGAGTCTACAAAGAGTCTTTGCTCTGTCCTGTTTTCTGGACAGTTTCAACTCTACTGCATTTTTCGAGTAGTTAAGGGATAAAACACCTCTGGAACTCAACAGAAAAGTTGTAAAGCTCCTCCAAAGCTTTCCAGAAATGTATCATATGACCCCAACCTCGAAAGAACTCAACCTCTAACCTCTGATTAACTTCAGCCTTGATTTAGCTGAAAACAGAGTGCTCTGTCCTTAACATCCTATAAGTTGAAAACTTGTTAGCTTTGAATATCCTGTTCAAGGGAAGGAGTTACATCAAGTTTTACCACTCTGGATCAAAACCTTCAAATTTTTAAATGAAGTTGTTCATTTAGTTGGGTGTGACGTCGATGCGTCACCAGATCATGTCGGTACTACGTCCTCACAAAGAAAAACCTATACCGGGCTTAGCCGGCTTCGTTAGTCCAGTGGCACTACTCGTCACTCGCACACGGATTCTACACGTCTACCGTTTCGTGGTAAGGCTACCTGCAGAAATTCAACCAATCATCAGACTCGGCTGCACACCGAGCCCGGAATCCATACAGTTTGTACACCCGGCCGTCATCACTCGCCCGGATGTTCTCAAGCCAAACACGCCTTGAGTTACGTGTTCACGTTTTAGACCACGTGACGGGGTCTCCCATGTTGCACCACGAACGCCAGGGACAGACGTTGCTCGAATACCCCAAACGACATGAAGAGTCGTAGAGGATACTAAAGCGGGTCGGGTTACCTGCCACCCGTGGGGCTCCACCCTTCAGCTTGTGCGCACTGGTGGACAGCGCTTACGTGCACCCCCCAAGACATGAACGTCCCGAGATGCACGATTTTCCGACATAACAAATGGGTTAATAAGCCACTTTCTATATACTAATAACATCCTTATACGGGCTACTAACTCGTTCCTCACTGGATTTTTGAAAAAGAAGACCTTTGTACTGTGTTAAACCTCAAGCGAGCTCTGATACCACGCTGACACGACCCCATTGGTCCTGTCGAGCCAGGATCACGCTGAGGGGTGCTGCGTTGCGCAGCACCGTATAACACACGTCAACGGTACAAAGCGGAAGCGGAAGCTTTATTACATAAACAAGTTTATCAACATGTTTACATCCAAAATAAGTTTAGTCCACACTCGCGGGCGTAGACTAAGCATCAAGTACACGTTCAGCCCTTGAACGTGTCCTTGCTAGCACACACACACACTAACTTTGCGGCGTCGTGCCACTCGACGGGGTTCCCCTCCTGGGGTTCCGTCTCCTCTTCGGGAGTCCCTTCCTCATAAAACCCTGCAAAAGCTTCAAACACAAGCAGTGAGCACGAAGGCTCAGCAAGTCTGACCCGTCTCACCTAAACATGGAACTTCTACATGAGGGTAATGGGTTGCATGAGGTAAGAATCATTTGCAAGGACTCGCCTAATTAGTAGAACCTTACTTTCAAGTTTTAGCAGCAGGTTGTGGAGAACTTTACGCTAAAGCACATAAGAGAGCCGCAATCAAACAAGAAACGCATTTTTCTCATGTACCTTGCCCAAAGTTGAAAAGAACTTTAGTTAGCACTAAACTACAGCATATCATTAACAAACAATGTCCAGCTTTCAATCAGCAACATTTTAACATGTAACTAGCCTGTTCTTTCTACGTCACGGTACAGTGAACAAGTGGTACTCACTGACCGCGAGGGACGGCGATTATAATCGATTTACACCTGCAGGGATTACCCGAACAACCCGTCACGTACGCCCGTACTCGATGTTGCCTACAACAACCATCACGGACGCCGTACGCGACTACCTTTCACCCGTTAGCCAAATATTGAACCGGTCCCATCGTCCCGAGCAAGAGGTCCCTGCACGCGCATCTCTGTGCCGCCAGCTGATTTACACCTCGAGCTCTCAACCTACCCTCTGAACGACGGGCAATGCCTCAATACCCAGCTACCCGAGTTACATCAGTTTCCCGGTTCCCATATAGCCGGTAGGTCTTCGGTACTGTTCTAGCTTGTTCAACAGGCCCGCACATGGCTCGGTCCTCAATCGACACAAGCGGAGCTACAGCACACAGGCCCCAAAGTCCTGCTGCCCTTACTCTCCGCTCGGTCTCATTTTCTTGCCATGTGTTTCATGTGCTATCTCTACCCGAGCAATGTGCCTCTAGCCTATTCTCGCGAGTAGTTCCAACTACTCGACTTGTACCGAATCCTACTCTATCCTAGCAATGCAGTGGCTAACGAGGTTTGCAATCCTAAACCCAACCCATGGTTTTCTTGGCTGTGCAGTTGGGTTTCCAATCAAGACTCTAATGCAAAGAACAAAGGAAACAAGTATGTGCTCAAAACAATAAAAATTTGTAAAAAGGTTAATGCAAACCGGGGCTTGCCTTGCTGCTCTTGGTCGTAGGCTAGCTGTTCCTCCGGAGTAACGAAGTCTAGGACTTCGGGTTCCTCCTCGACCTTAGCGACTACATGATAAGAACAATGTATGTATTAATTTAAATGTATTTGTATTCACTTTGAAGTTGTGAAGTCTGTAACCCTTGCTAGACAGACCTAATGACTGTGAAACTTTTACTGTGGCTTGGTTACAACCTAAACAAGGAATTGGTCAAGTTTTAGTTGCAGCAAAGCTCATTTGAGCCCTCCACAATTAATTATGTCCTTGACCTTAATTAAAGGCTTTTAGGGTGTTCTAAGGATTTTCATGAAACAAACTATGTCTTTCTGAAAACTAGATTTTAAGAGGGTTCTAATGGAGTTGGTCTCACTTAATTTGGAAGTCCCTAACTAAAGATATGAGCTAAACAATTTCAGAGAGAATTCTGAAAATGTTTCTGAACATTTTCTATTTTCTCTGGAACAGTTTTACTAATCACACCATTAGGTGGACTAAATGAGCTCAAATGGATCTGAAATTTTTATGGTAGCTCAAGGATATTTTGGTGAACATCTCAGCAAAATTTCAGATTTTTCCCCCAAAGGATTCTCCAGTTAAAATTCCTAACAGTTTAAACTTTAAGGAATTAATTCTGGAGAATTAAAGGATTTCATGAAGTGAAACTTGATTTTCTGGAAAGTACTCGGAGAGCTGAATCCAGCAAAATTTGGTTCACTCAATTTGGAGCTTTCTAGCCAAAGTTATAAGGATTTGAAGTTTGAAGGAAATCTGAAAATCGGGGAAAAGTTTAAACTCGCGCGTGGGCCCAGGGGACACGCGTCGCACGCCTAGGCGATGGCACACCGCGGCCCACAAGGCTTTTGCGCGCCAGCACACCCGATCCCGGCCGCAGCCGGATCCCGATTCAAAATATCGACCGCTGACAGCTGGGGTCCACCCCCTTCTTCAACCTCGCGACACCCGCGCTCCGCCGCCGAGGGACCTCGCCGGAGAGCTCGCCGCTGGCTGCTGTACAGCTCCAAACTTCTTGATTCTGGCCGCCCCTGCCTACTTTTGCTTGGGGAACATGATCCGAGGGTCAGCTGCTCATGACAACGGCCGGAGTATGGTCGGCGACGAGCCGCCATATCGGAACGACTTCGGCCATGTCGGCTGACTCTCCTAGTACCTCAGCTACTTGGGAAATCGGTCGGGGAGCATCAGTGGACCTCAGAGAAGGTCGACATGAACTCGGAGCAGCTCGGGGAAGGCCCGAAATAGGTCCTCACCGTGCGCCCGATGCCCCCCGTTCGTTCCGCCATTAGTAGACCTTGAATTACGCCGGGCACAGAGGTTCTCCGGCCCAGAGTTGTGAAGGCGACTTGTGCGTCACCGTGTCTAGCTCGTGTGGGAGTGGCCTGAGGCCCTCTAATCCTTTCTAGCGCACGAATTACACAGAATCGTACCCGAAGGTCGTTCTGTACACAGAAAGGGGAAAAGTGGAAATTCGCCGCAGGTGAGCAATCACTCGAGCTGTGGCTCGGGGGTGAGCAGCACCGGTCACCTGCGCGTCCAAGGTTGCCTTGGCTCGGGCGTGACAACGCCCAGGTTGGGCTGTCCACGAGAGCCCGAGGTGCGGCGGTTTCCAGTTCCGAGTTTGATCTTTCGGCACAGCCGATATCACTCGGTTTCAATCGATTTCTATCAATGGGAAGGATGGAGGATGGTCGCTAGTACCTTGCCGGGACCTTGGAATGGAAAGAGGGAGCTGCGATCGGCTTGATCAAGCAGGAACTCGAGCGCCGGTGATGGCAGTGGAGAAATGGATCGTGTACGTCGGCAGCTCGGGAAGTGAGGGATCGGAGCACGCCGGGGAGGGAATAAATAGCCCGGTCGGCTGGTCTCCGGCTTGGGGCACGCAGCAGGAGCTGGCGCCGGCTGCCCCCTTCGGTGGCGCGCGCGCACAGCTGCCGGGAACCGACTGAACTGTGGTTCAGTCGGTTTGCTTTGAGGCAGAGGCTGACATGTGGGTCCCACTCCTCTTTTAACCTCTGAAATTTACTCCTAACAGCTGTGGTAAACAGTGAACCCTATTCTACCCTTGGCCATTCAAATTATTCACCCAAGAGTCATTTGAATTGATCAAAGTTCAAATGAGGTTTGGTTTGAATGAATTTCAGCACAAGTTCAGTTTGAAATTCAAATAAAGTTTGAATTTCTCCCCCTTAGCTCATGTCAAGATCAACTCCAAATGGAGTGAAAATTGGTGTGTGAGCTCACAAAAATGTGCTGAGTGAGAATATGCCTTCCACTTTTAAATTCAGTGGTTGAAAACAGTTTGAATTTGAATATGGTTTCAAACTGCCCTCTTCCTAACTATACCCAAAATGACCTCAAAAAGGTTTTGAATTTGGGTGAAACTTGGCATGGACATCCTTAGCAAAGTGTAGGAGTTTTCATATGTCCAGCCCATCTATATCACATGTGGGAAATACCACTTTTGCAATGTGTGAGTTTGTTCTCTAATGAGCATGTTGATAGTTGTTACTTGCTCTTCATTTGTGTTCATCATTCTTGCTCAAATGAGGTGTGTGGTGTGGTGATGAGCACTGCAAATGGTTGTTAAAACTGAGGCCCTTACACGAGGGACTGAATCGGTTTTTGCAGTGAAGTTGCTCCCCGGAGTCGGCGTTTACTGCTTATGCAGGGTGCTGCGAGGACACGAGATCGGTTAGACAGAAGGGAATGGCGATGCTCGAGGGGAATTCCAAAACTCTGCGGCTGAGGAACTCACCGAGAGAGAAGCTGATCGAGCGAGGAGGAAGCGGACGAGGACTTCTGTTTTTATCGTGGCCAGGTGTGCGGAGGTGGTTGCAATCATGCGGGATGGCGCTAGAAATCCGAGATCGTGACGTGCGCGATGAAATCAGAAGCGGGGGTGCGCGGTGGTCGGGCACGGGAAGAGAGGGGCGGCGGTTGGGGGAAGAAGGCAGAGCTGACGTGTGGGGTCGCCGCGTCAGTGAGAGGAGGAGGGGGAGGGGGCACGGGCTGGCTGTTGGGCCACGCTGAGAATTCGGCCCACTCGCCCGTTTTCCTTTTTCTCTTTCTTTTTCCTTTTGTATTTCTTTCTTCAAATTTGAATTCCGGTTTGAACTTTCAAATCTTCAAACGTGCACGACGTCCATTTGCTTGTAAATTTGATTTGCAAATTTCCTGACGTTACACTTGTGATTTCTCCCTTGAATCCTCCTACAACTTTATTTTCTTGTCTACCTTTTATTTTCACTATCACTCTAGTACTCAAGAGACTCACGAAGTATCCAAACTTTTCTACAACTAGCATGACCTAAGACAAACGACTCAACCCCATTGGACTAACTACCTAAACCTCCATTAAAAATCTTTAATTCAGTAGCCTGCCCATGAGGATAACACTTGGAGTCGTTGAGGTAGCCAATTATACGACTATTTGATGAAAAGAGTGATTGTTCTAATCTCCATGTGGACCAACATGTTGCTCAATATTCGTTGTGATTTCAAACATAAAAGAATATTTTTCCTTCATCAAAGGTGTTTGTCACAATGATCTAATTGTTATAAAAGACAACCCAATTATACAATCATATATTATGCATAAGATAAATAACTAAGAAAACTAGCACAGTTAAATTATCATGGTACAAGATATGAAAGCAAACTACTCATGATGACGTAGTGAACTAAACATGCATGTCATGATAAGAGATATGTGAATAAGATAACATGCCATGTCAACATGATGACAAGATAAAATATACATGAATAAGCAAATACATATCATCATCACATCTATAGAAGATCATCGTAGTATAGGATATAAGACAAAACAAAACATGATCTTTAAGAGCATGTGAAGATATAAAATACATAAAAGAACACAAGACATGATTACATTGATTGTTATCATATGTCTTATATCTTATCTTATCTCTTACTACATATATTTTTTGATAATGAGCATTTTATTAAAATCGAAAGCATCGAGATGATATATTAGAGTTTACACTCCGCTTCTACATAACAAAGATGTATGCAGCTACAAAAGAGAATAAAGACCATAAGACAATATAAAAGGAATTGCTCATAACTAATAACCAATCCTTAGATTATGTTGCCACTCATGTAAGGTAGATATACGTCTCACCACCTACTCCAACCGTATGCACACCTTCATATACAGGTCTCTGTATTCCGAACATTATAAAGGTGACCATAAATAAAGAAAAAGAGTACACCTATAAGTAATCTGCGAGAAAGATGAATCCTTGCCATTAAAAATAATGTCATTTTTAAATAGCCAAAACAACCAAATAATGACAATCACTCCCACCCTGGTATGTATCTTGTACTTGTTATCTATTCTAGTCAACCAATTGCTAAAAAAATATTAACAACATTGTTTGATGGATATAAATTAGAAATTACTTGGATGATTGACCATATAGAACAGGCGAATTGACATTAGAAAAACATGTGGTTGATTGTTTCTTTATAATCACAATAACAACACTTCGTATTTTCTCTTACTACAGACATAAGATTGTCATGATAACTCCTCTTTATGACTTTTTTTCTTGATATTGTGAAGACTCACTGAAATTGTAGAGAGAATATGTGTGAACTCTAAACGGAGAGACTCACGGAAACCGGCAAACCGCATCGCCGCACAGGCCACATCCAGCGAGGGCGAGGCAAAGCCTGGTCCTTTGCCTGGCCCGCGGGTCCCACCGTCCTCGCCGGCGTTACTGCGCGTGGTCGCCCACCGCGTCAGCCGCCGCGGCGAACGCCTCGCGTCCGCGTGTCCCCCAGGGCGGCCGCGGCCAACCAGCTCTCGACAGCGGCGGCCGCACAGAGCGGAGGAGGACGACGACATGCCACTGGTCTGCCTCCACGGCAAGGCAGGCCCTCGCTATAAATAGCAAAGCCGCCGAGTTACATGGCGCCACGCGGCCACCCTTGGACATCGACGGCGTCCTCGCAAAACCTCGCCGCGCACGGGAGGACGGCGGCGAAGGAAGGCATGGGACGGGGCAGGGTGGAGGTGCGGCGGATCGAGAACGCCGTGAGCCGACAAGTGACGTTCTCGAAGCGGCAGCGCGGGCTGGCCAAGAAGGCGCGCGAGCTCGCCGTGCTCTGCGACGCCGACGTCGCGCTGATCGTCTTCTCCGACAAGGGCAGGCTCCACGACTTCGCCGAGCACGGGAGGTACGCCGGCCGGCCGGCCGGCCGGTCACCCTAGCTAGCTGCCTGCTTGCTTTTACCATTTTTGAGCGTCGGAATCCATGCTTTTTGTAGCATCTACACGCACATGCCAGTTACGCGTCACCTTTTCTGCTCTCCTCCCTTTTTTCCTAAAATGTATTTTCTTGATTGAGGGAGTGAAAGAGCCCAGCAGGTATGTCACATCCGGTTTTTTCGTAGAACACCCAAGTGATTCCCACATGTATGCTAAAATCATTTTCTCATACATATGATAACAAATAGTGAATTATCATTATATTACAAGTCAAATGTTCGAATATAAATAAATTTTACATAGTGTCTCGAAGGACGATAATACATTCATAATAATGTAAATAAACAAACAACGGAAGATAACTCTTTTGGACTCCATCACAGGCGTTGCCCGAAGGACTCCGTGAACTAAAATCCTTCCGGTCCGAAGTCTTGGTCGTTGTACACCACGTCATTCCCTTGGCCTGAGCAGCAATTTAAAACAAACAGAAAAGCAAGCTTGAGTACCGTTGGAACTCAGCAAGTGTGGGAAAGTTATGTCATGCATGGCTAGAGCAAGAAAAGGTTGAACTCATGGTTAAACCACTACGCAATTAGTTCCTATCACCTTATCTTATTAAGCACCTACACTACTATATAAATAAAATGGTCCCAATCTCTTAACCCATCATCAATATCATGTAACCCTAACTTCATTTCCATTGTTAAGCTCCCCGCTTAACACCCTCCACTTCCCAATTCATCATCCTCTAATTATGAATAAGTCCAAGCCGCTCTTGACCGTGAGCACGATTGTCATGATAGTTTTGACTCTGCAGAGTTTCCACCACTGTACGCACATGTAGTGATTTCATCCCCCGTTGCCGAGTGGACTAGAAGAACCTCCATTATGACAGTGGCCGCGAACCACGTTCACACTTCCGAGGTGTGTAGCCAGGAGATCACTACGAGACCTTTACAAAGGGATTCCCGATGAGCGTGGGTCCACTGAGGTTTCACCCCTGACAGCATCCAAGAGGCTCCAACCGCCGCTGCAGTGGCCCCGTCTTGAGCCTTGCGGTTCATATGGTAGTCCAGCTGACACCTATTCCCCGCACCATCCAAACACCCATATTACGTCGGAAATGCACCTAATTAGTTGGCCAAGCTGTCCCATCTCAGCATGTGGTTGGCACGGTAAAGCCAGGTTTCATGCTCCATGAACTGGTACTTAGAATCCAGGCAAGCACTAAACACAAACCTAAGCCTCGTGCACGTAGCACCAACCAATGCATCCAACTTGGCTAGATCCCCACCTCTACACAATTCATAATATTCCATTCAAGGGTAAAGTAATCAAGGTGATGATCTCATATCCCATTTATCCCACACTAAGCATGGCTAAGCATGAGCAGTATAAATGAATGACATAATAAAATAACTCCAACCCAAGGCTACAAGGAAACAAGATAATGAAATTCTAGGGAAACTTCCTAGCATGGGTATCATATTCAAATTGACAATACAAATAATTCTAACTACACATACTAGGATAGGATCAAAGTGGTCAAGGACACTTGCCTTCTTCTTCCTGCTCCGGAAATTGAAAGTCTTGGTCTTGGAAGGTGAGAACCGGCTCTGGGGCTGGTTCTGCTCATGCCAACACACACATAGCAAGAGAAAACAACATTCCATAAGAAATCATCAACACATGCACTCATGCAAGTCATACACACATACACATTAAAGTCATACACATAATTAAGTTTTGTGTTTATCCTAGATAGGTTGCTCCTATGCATGCATGCAACTTTAAACATATATATTATTTCTAACTTTGATATTCAAATTTCCATGTGTACCCTAAATCTAGATTTTTAATTTGAACTATTTCCTATATTTAAATATTACCCTTCTTAGCTACCAACTTGCATAAAAATGTATATTCCAACTCCAAAATGGTTTTCAGGTCTTCTACACATTATTAAACTTGAAGTTTTAATTTTTAGAACCTAATATGACATTTACTAATTATGTTTACCTATTTTCTATATTTTTATGTTTTTCTTCTATGCCTAAAAGTGGATTTCAGTACTAAAATAGCAAAATATATCATCTACACAGAATATATTTTGATCTAAAATGCCCAACAAAATATCTTTTGGCTTTATATCTGATGGGATCAATTTAGATATATTTTTACCTATTTTCAGAATTATTTCAAGCCTAAAAATGGATTTTCAGCAATAACAGAAATAAATAACCTTTAGTTAGATTTCCTTGCAGCCCAAGATCAGTCCTCAATTTATTCTAACCATTTTCCAGGTGCTGGAAAGATTTGAATTATAATTGCACAAGTGTTTAAATTACTTATTTGAATTTAAATTCTATTTACATGTTCAAATTCCTTAATTTAATACTCCTTAGGGGCTGATGTGCAAATCCACACTGCAGTGGGGTCCAATTTCTTATTTTCTAAATTTTCAGTGGTCTAAGTGTGCAAAACAGAGGGGTTTTCCTAATTTTTATTAAGTCCAGGGGCTAAAACTTATTTTTAAATGCATTTACATAAATTTTAGAGAGTCCAGGGGCTAGATCAGAAGACTCCGGTGGCTAGCTATTCTTTTCTCACAAATCCAGGGGGTAGCGCGTAAGATTCCCGGCCTTTATAATGTGGGGCTGATGTGGGCCGTTGGATTTTAAATGGACGGCTGAGATTATAACGTGAAGGGGTACGGCGTGAATCTATTCGGGACCGCGTGATTTAAAACAGACGGGCCACAGAGGGCCACGTCACCCTGGCCGTGTGCGGGCGGCGCTGTCCGGTGGCGCACGGCGGCGGGAGGCGGCGGACTCGCCGGAATTTCACGAAATCTCGTCTACCGGTCCTAGACCTTCGTTTTCTTTGCATAATTTGAAGGAGGGGGAGTAGGGGAAGCTCACCTAGGGGTTTTCTCGGGCCCGGAAGGGTTGGAAACGGCTCTGCGACGGCGATGGATGGCGGGGCTCCTTGGCGCTTGATGGAGAAGCGGTTTGGGTCGGCGATCCTCCGAGTTCACGGGTCGTGAGGCTTCCCTGTGGTTGGTAGAAGATGTACCGAGGGTCAGAATGGATCGGAAGGTGGAAATTCGGAGACTTCAGTGACGACCGGCGGCTAGACCTCACCGGAGCTTGACGGCGTCGGTTTTCTCGATGGCAGTTCGTCTCGGAGTGAGCGTCGCTGGCTTGTGCTCAGTGCTGCAGAGGTATGAGGCCAGTTAGAGAGGAAGAAAAGGCGTTGTTCCGAGAGGAATTTCGGAAATCGGCGGCGGTACTCACCGGTGAGCCGGAGATGCGATCGGGGTTGGCAGCAGGGGCGGTTTGAAGGTGTTTAAATCAGCCTGGAGCCCGGAGTGGGTGTGTGCATGCGGAACAGGTGCGGAGTGGAGCGGCGTCGTGCGGTTGCTCGTGAAGAATTCGGAGGCGGGAAAAGAGGGGCAGCGGTTGGGGGAGAAAGATAGCTCCGACAGGTGGGGCCGTGCGGTAGTGAGAGGAGAGGGGAAAATGGGTCACGGGCTGCTGGGCCGGTTTGGTGGGTTTCAGCCCATTGGCTGTTTTCCTTTTCCTTTTTCCTTTTTCTTTTCTGTTTTTGATTCAAATTTGAATTCTAGTTTGAGTTTGAATTTTTCTCCACATGCATTACATCTACAAATTTTGAATTCACATTTTTGACACATTTTGGGGTGTTACCACTCTACCCCCCTTAAAAGAAATCTCGTCCTCAAGATTGGTGACTCTAGGGAAACAGATCCAGAAACTGTGCCTTGAGCTCGTCTTCCCGCTCCCATTTGGCTTCTGCTTCCTAGTGGTGCTTCTACTGCACTTTGCACATTCGGATTCTTTTGTTCCTTGTGATGCGTTCTATCGTCTCCAGAATCTTGACCGACTGTTCGGCATATGAAAGGTCTTCTCGAACGTCCACCTCATTCATGGGTAACCTCTCTTCGGGGGTTCTTAAGCATTTCTTGAGTTGTGACACATGAAACACGTCGTGCACATCCGATAGGCGAGCCGGTAGTTCCAACTGATATGCCACTTCGCCCTTCCTCTCTAGAATCTGGAAAGGTCCAATGTACCAAGGTGATAACTTCCCTTTCACTTTGAACCGATGAAACCCTCTGATAGGAGACACCTTGAGATAGACGTAGTCCCCTACATTGAAAGTGAGCTACCTTCTTCGTATATTAGCATAGCTCTTTTGTCGGGTCTGGGCTATTTTCAGGTTGTTGCGGATTTCCCTCAATTTTGCCTCGGCTTCTTGTAGCACCTCTGGCCCAAATACTTTGCTTTTCCCAGTTTGATTCCAAAACAATGGAGTTTTGCACCTCCTCCCATACAGTGCCTCAAAGGGTGACATCTTCATACTAGCCTGGTAGCTGTTGTTATAGGAAAATTCAGCATAGGGTAAGTTCTTGTCCCAACTCCTATTGTTTTTGAGTGCACAAGCCCTCAGCATGTCCTCGAGGATCTGATTGGTTTTTTCGGTCTGTCCGTCAGTTTGTGGATGGTACGCAGAACTAAAATTCATATGAGTCCCCATGGTTTTATGTAACTTCTACCAGAACCTTGAGGTGAACTGTGTCCCTCGATCTGACACTATCTTCTTCGGTACTCCATGAAAGCACACAATCCTTGAAATGTACAATTCTGCCAACTTGGATCCGTTGTAGCTTTCTTTCACAGGGATGAAATGAGCTACCTTGGTCAACCTATCGATTATGACACATATCGAATCATATCCTGATTGGGTCCTAGGTAGTACCACTATGAAGTCCATGCCTATTTCTTCCCATTTCCATTCTGGTACTTTGAGTGGTTGCAATGTCCGGCAGGTCGTTGATGTTCTACTTTTACTAGCTGACATGTGTCACATAGGGCAACATGCTCCGCAACATCCCACTTCATGCCATACCACCAATATCGGCTTTTGAGGTCATGATACATCTTCGTACTCCCAGGATGTATGGAGTAGTCAGAATCATGAGCCTCTCTCAGAATTAGTTCACGTATCTCCTTTACCTCTGGCACACATATTTTTTCCCATGCCACACCGTACCTTGTTCATCCTCCCTAAACCCAGGAGCTTTATTCTCCTTGATGAGTCTTCTGATTTCCTGTATTTTCTCGTCATTCTTCTGACCATTGTGTATGTCTTGCTCCAATGTGCAGTCTACTTCCATGGCGACGACCTCACCGTTATTCACCAGGCATAGATTGAGTTTTGCAAATTCCTCCCTCAATTCCGTAGACGTGTCGCTTAAGCTCATCATGTTGACATGCACCTTCCGGCTTAAAGCACCTGCCACGACGTTCGCTTTCCCAGGATGATAGTTGATACCCACATCAAAGTCATTGATTAGCTCTAACCATCTCCTTTGTCTGAGGTTGAGATCTGTCTGTGTGAAAATGTACTTTAGACTTTTATGATCTGTATATATCTCCGTCCTTTTTCCCATCAAGTAATGCCTCCAAAGCTTCAATGCGTGGACTACTGCGGATAGCTCTAGGTCATGCGTAGGGTAGTTCTTCTCGTGTTTTCGAAGTTGCCTAGACGCGTATGCAATGACATGCCCCTCTTGCATGAGAACACATTCAAATCCGTGTCCAGAAGCATCACAATATACCGAAAAAATTTTCTGCATGTCTGGCATAACTAGCACTGGGGCTGTTGTCAATCTCTTCTTCAACTCTTGAAAAGTCGCCTCACACTCCGGTGTCCACGTGAATGTGATTCCCTTCTCTAGCACTTTGGTGAGGGGTCTTGAGATCTTGGAGAAGCCCTTAGTGAACCGTCGATAGTACCCAACCAATCCTAAGAAGATTCGGATTTCTCCGACGTTTTCAGGGGTCTTCCACTTCTACACATCAGTGATCTTGGCGGGGTCCACGGAGATTCCTGTTGAGTACTTCTGGAGGTTTAATCAGTGTTAGTTTCCTTGTGTTTCAAGGGAAATAAAGCACACATGACAAGAACCAGGGGTGTGTCCTGAGTCACATGTGTTGCACAGAGTCCTAGTGTGTGTGTGAGGGTGTTTTTGTTATGTTTCAAACAACCAGGGGGTTTGGGCCATACGTGCATGGCACATACATGTGTTGCATGTTTTCAAATTTGTATGGTGTAAAACCCGGGCTGAGGTTGTTGAAAACCTGTGGCTTCCGGCTAATAAAAAGAGGGGAAAGCGCTGGTGTTTGTTGAGAGCGCCGCCACAACTCATCCAAGCCACTTTTCATTCGGTTCTCCACTTGTTTTTGGATCTACACCACATCTCTAGACTTCCAACACGATTTGCATCACAAATCAGTGAGAGTTCTGTGAGGAAAACACCCAACAATTGGCATCAGAGCCGATTACGTTGCCTGGAACCGTGACACGGCCATTGAGTGGGCGTTGATGTCGCGGAGGAGATCTTCATCGCCAGCCCGACGTTCATGGAGGGACGTCACACCGCCGGGAGGCACCAGCAGGGCAGGAGGAGGATCAGGGGCATTGGTGATTCATCGCATCACGAAGGAAGTCAGCAGTGGTGGTACGTATCCGATGCTCACAAAGACAAACTATCATGATTGGTCGGCACTTATGCGGGTGATGTTGCAAGCAAGAGGCTTGTGGACTGCTGTGAGTCTTGGCACCGATGATTACATTGAAGATCGGATGGCTTTGGAGGCTCTCACCAAGGCTGTGCCACCAGAAATGATAGGGATCATTGCCGGGAAGGAGTCAGCCAAGATTGCATGGGATGCGATCAAGTTGCACAACGTTGGAGCCGAACGTGTGCGCAAGGCCAGGGCAAGCACATTGGGTCGGGAGTTTGATGCACTCAAATTCCACGATGGTGAAACGGTTGATGAGTTTGGTGTGCGTATGAGCCGGATCACATCTCAACTTGCGGCACTTGGGAGTGAACGTTCGGAGGAGGAGATTGTCCGGAAGTTCCTTCAGGCTGTACCACAAAAGTTTGAGCAGATTGCGGCCTCCATCGAGACATTGCTTGACTTAAGTGATATGTCCGTTGATGAGTTGATTGGTAGACTCAAGGCTGCAGAAGAAAGGCTTGGTGCAAGCACTTGGGAGGGCAACACACATGAGAAGTTGCATCTGAGTGAAGAAGAGTTGCTTGCAAGGTTGTCGACACGTCTCAAGATGTCCGGGGGAACTGGACAGGAACGACACAAAGACTCATTTGCACCAAGGAAAGATCATGGTCGAGGACGTGGCCGTGGTCGAGGTAACCGTGGTGGTGGAAACTCAGGCCGTGGAGTGGCCAAAGATGAGTGTCGCTACTGTGGTAAGAAAGGTCATTGGGCTAGAGAGTGCAGGAAGAAAAAGAAGGATGAAGAGGTAAACACAGCTCAAGTTGATCATGAGTTTGAATCCAGCCTCTTGGTGGCGTGTGCCAACACCAAGGCTGATCAAGACATGTCCCAGGAATAGGTATGCCTCAACAATTATATGTTACACGTTCAAGTTGGAGACTTGGAGGGAGGAGGCAGTACCCGGTGGATCCTGGACTCCGGTGCAACAAATCACATGACTGGGAAACGGGATGTGATCACAAAACTTGATAACACGGTGCATGGTACTGTACGTTTGGGAGATGGCTCATTGACAGAGATTGATGGCCAAGGAACTGTGGTGTTCCAAGGTAAGAGAGGTGGACGAAAGGAGTTGGCTGGGGTCTACCTTATTCCTCAGCTCAAGGCAAACATTATCAGCCTTGGACAGCTTGAGGAGGAGGGACACCGAATCTTGATGGTGAATGGTTATGTCAAGATTTGGGATAAAGATGGAACCCCTGTGGCAATGGTGAAACGGGGAGTGAACCGGTTGTACACTATTGATCTTAAGGTAGTGCAACCAAGGTGTCTCATGGCACAAGGGTGCAATGCAACATGGATGTGGCATGCAAGGATGGGACACTTAAACATTCGGAGTCTCAGAAGACTTGCCGAAGAGCAACTTGTGTATGGATTGCCAACCATCACTCAAACTGAGGAGAAGTGTGATAGCTGTTTGGCTGGGAAACAAAGACGTCAACCATTCCCATGCATGGCAAAATACCGAGCTGAGAAGAAACTTGAACTTGTGCATGGAGACCTCTGTGGACCAGTGAAGCCAGCAACTCCAAGAGGCAGCAGGTTTTTCTTTCTTCTTGTGGATGATCTCAGTAGATACATGTGGGTGTTTTTTATTAGCACAAAGGATCAAGCTATGAGTACTTTCATGGGTTTTCAATCAAGTGTTGAAGCTGAGGCAGGGAGGAAGATTGGAACTTTTCGCACAGATCGTGGTGGAGAGTTCACAGCTCGGGCTTTTGTTGAGTATTGCACCAAGGAGGGTGTTCAACGTCACTTGACAGCTCCATATTCTCCTGAGCAGAATGGTGTGGTTGAGAGAAGAAACCAAACTGTTATGGGAATGGCAAGAAGCATGTTGAAGGCAATGAATATGCCCGGTTGGTTCTGGGGGGAGGCAGTAACCACTGCAGTGTATGTTTTGAACCGTTCTCCTACTCGGAGTGTTGAGAAAATGACTCCATATGAGGTATGGCATGACAAGAAACCTAGTGTACATCATTTGCGCACTTTCAGTTGTGTGGCACACGTGAAACAGGGAAGCAAACGCCTTAGCAAACTGGAAGATCGAAGTACACCAATGGTTTTCATTGGATATGAGCAAGGAAGCAAGGCATGGAGGTTTTACAATCCAAACACGGAGAGTGTTCATGTGTCACGTGATGCTGTGTTTGAAGAAAACCGCCCATGGAAGTGGGATGCAGCTGAATCAAGTGAAATGGTGAATGATGAAGACATCTTTCGGGTAGAATACATCTTTCGTAATGAGAACCCTGGTGGAGTGAGTTCTTCCTCTTGTGACACAGGTCAAGGTGACAAAACCCCAGCTGAGGGAGTGTCTTCTATGACACAACTAAAGCAACAAGCATCCAAGGATGTGGAGTTTGTGTCACCTCCTTCTATGTCACCAGAAATGGATAGTGAGCTAAAAGAAGCACCACTTCGTTATCGTTCCATGAGAAATATTCTTGAGGAGGTGCCAAATTATGAACCAGAAGAGGGAGGAGTAGATGAACTTCTTTTTGTCATAGGTGAAGAGCCATGCACAGCAGATGAGGCCTTGAGGGTCAAGGAGTGGCGCATTGCCATGATTGAGGAGCTCACATCCATTGAAGAGAACAAAACATGGTCATTGGTACAACTTCCGGAGGGTTATCGTGCCATTGGCTTGAAATGGGTTTTCAAGTTGAAGAAATATGAACATGGGAATGTCATACGTCACAAAGCAAGGCTAGTTGCAAAGGGGTATGTGCAGAAGCAAGGAGTTGATTTTGAAGAAGTTTTTGCACCAGTTGCTAGGATGGAGTCTGTGAGGATTGTGTTAGCTGTTGCAGCTCATTTTGGGTGGCATGTTCATCACATGGATGTGAAGTCAGCCTTCTTGAATGGGAGTCTAGAAGAGGAGATCTATGTCACTCAACCTCCAGGTTTCATAGCTGAAGGCAAGGAAAAGTGGGTTTTAAGACTTCACAAGGCATTGTATGGCTTGAGACAAGCTCCTCGAGCATGGAACTGCAAACTTGATGAAAGTCTCAAGCAACTCGGTTTCATACGGTGCAAATCAGAACATGGCTTGTACACTAAGTTTGGAGGTGAGGCAAGGCTCATTGTGGGGTGTGTATGTTGATGACTTACTGATTGTGGGAGAAAACATGGAGGAAATCAGTCGGTTCAAGGAGAAAATGAAGGAAATGTTTTGCATGAGTGACTTAGGAAGCTTGTCTTACTATCTTGGTATTGAAGTAAAGCAAGGAAGACATGGTATTGACTTGTGTCAAGGAGCCTATGCTGCAAAATTGCTTGAAAGAAGTGGGATGATAAATTGTAATGGGTGTGCCACTCCCATGGAATCTCGGTTGAAACTTACCAAGAGAAGTACAGCTCCTCTCACTGATCCAACCACTTATCGCAGCATAATTGGTGGACTCAGGTATATTTTACATACTCGGCCTGATCTCAGTTTTGGTGTGGGGTACTTAAGTAGGTTCATGTCAGAACCTCAAGAAGAACACATGGTGGCTTTGAAACATTTACTTCGGTATGTGGCATCTACAATGAGGTATGGCTTGTCTTACAACCGAGGTGAAGGGAGTCTTGAGTTAAGAGGCTATAGTGATAGTGATTTTGGGGGAGATGTGGATGACAGGAGAAGCACAACAGGAGTTATATTCTTCCTGGGTGAAAGTCCTATCAGCTGGATGTCTCATAAGCAAAAGGCTGTGGCAAAGTCCACATGTGAAGCTGAGTATGTGGCTGGAGCAGCAGCAGCAAGTCAGGCTGTTTGGCTCAGGCATGTGTTAGAAGAAGTAACAAGTTTTCAAGTACCTCCACCAGTGATTAAGATGGATAACACAGCAGCAATTGCTTTGGCAAAGAATCCAGTTTTGCATGATAGAAGTAAACACATTGACATCAAGTTTCACTTTGTCAGAGAATGTGTTGATAGAGGAGAAGTCATCTTGGAGCATGTTGGCACAAAATATGAGCTTGCTGATATCCTCACAAAGCCACTGGGACGTACACAATTTCAGGAACTTCGTGAGAAGATTGGAGTTCAGGAGATCAAACCTCAGAAGTAGGGGGAGATTGTTGAGTACTTCTGGAGGTTTAATCAGTGTTAGTTTCCTTGTGTTTCAAGGGAAATAAAGCACACATGACAAGAACCAGGGGTGTGTCCTGAGTCACATGTGTTGCACCGAGTCCTAGTGTGTGTGTGAGGGTGTTTTTGTTATGTTTCAAACAACCAGGGGGTTTGGGCCATACGTGCATGGCACATGCATGTGTTGCATGTTTTCAAATTTGTATGGTGTAAAACCCGGGCTGAGGTTGTTGAAAACCTGTGGCTTCCGGCTAATAAAAAGAGGGGAAAGCGCTGGTGTTTGTTGAGAGCGCCGCCACAACTCATCCAAGCCACTTTTCATTCGGTTCTCCACTTGTTTTTGGATCTACACCACATCTCTAGACTTCCAACACGATTTGCATCACAAATCAGTGAGAGTTCTGTGAGGAAAACACCCAACAATTCCTCCTTCAGAGATTATATGTCCCAAAAAGGGGACTCTCTTCAGCCAGAAGTCACATTTTCTTAGCTTGGCATATAGTTGGTGCTCTCTTAATTTTTGCAACACCAGCCTTAGATGCTCTTCATGTTCTTCCTCATCTTTGGAGAAGACGAGAATGTCATCAATGAAAACCACCATAAACTTGTCTAAATACTCCATGAATACCTTGTTCATGAGGTACATGAAGTATGTCGGGGCATTAGTTAGCCCGAACGGCATGACGGTGTATTCGTACAGTCCGTACCTAGATACGAAAGTTGTCTTGGGAATGTCGGTTGGCCTTATCTTTAATTGCTGATATCCTGATCTGAGATCAATTTTTGAGAACACACACGCTCCTCTCAACTGATCAAATAAGTCTTCAATGCGAGGTAACGGATACTTGTTCTTGATGGTTACCTCATTCAACGCACGATAGTCTACGCATAGCCTCTGAGTTCCATCCTTCTTGGGCACAAATATCACCGGAGCTCCCCATGGCGAGGAACTAGGACGAATATACCCTTTCTCCGTCAATTCCCGGATATGTTCTTTGATCTCTTCTAGTTGCTTGGAATCCATCCGGTAAGGCCTCTTGTACATCGGGGCTGTTCCAGGCATTAGTTCAATCGCGAACTCCACTTCACGATCCGGGGGCATACCTCGCAACTCCTCAGGAAAAACATCCGGATATTCCTTTATGGCCCTTATCTCTTCCAATCCCACATCCACTTGATTAAGTTTAATGTCCTTTCTAGGTTTTTGAATAGCTACAAATTTTACTCTGGTGCTCCTAGTGTGAGTGGGCTCCACCATTCTAGTTGAATAATGGATAATGCCTTTATGCTTGGTCAACCAGTCCATACCCAAAATAATATCTATCCCTTGTGAGTTTATCACTATGAGGTTTGCAGTAAATACTACCCCATTAATGTCTAAATTCACTTTGGGGCACACTTGTCTTGTTCTTATTTCTCCCCCTGGGGAGTTCACTGCTAACATATGATTCATTTGTGTTGTTGCTAGATCATGCTTCTTAACAAATCCTTGAGCAATGAACGAGTGGGTAGCATCAGAATCGAACAATATGGTTGCAATGTGTAAATTTGCAGGGAACTTACCAATTACCACATCAGGTGCCTCTTGCGCTTCTTCCATGGTCACGTGGTTCACCCGTCTTCGCATCATTTTCTGCTGCTGTGGCTGCATTGGCTTCTTCTTTGGGCACTTGTGTGCGTAGTGCCCCACTTCGCCACAGTTGAAAATTTGCACCCCAACTTTAGGTGCCTGACCTTTGTTGTCCTGGGGTCGGTTCTGTGGCCCTTGTCCTGTTGGCCGAGGTTGGTAAACGGGGTGTGGCTGCTGCATAAGCTGATGTTGTGGCTGTACTTGTGCTGATGGAGGCCTGAAATTTGGATTGTAACCTCTCGGCGCTGAGTATGGTACCATAGCACGGCTCATCTGCCCTGCCGGCTGCTGCATAAGACGTGGGCGTGTGTTGCTGCTTGACGCTTGGTGTGACCATCTCACCTTCCTCTTGTGTTAATTCTCTAAGGCCTTCATCTTTCTCTCCACAATAAACGCCCTGTCGACCATCTTTTGGAAACTTTCATATTCGTTGGATGACATTGCACATTGCATTTCCATGGTGAGCCCTTCCACAAATCAGTTCTGTTTCTGCTCATCAGTTTCAATGTCCCGTGGCGCATAACGGGACAGTTGGGTGAACTTGGTGAGGAACTCCCTCACCGTCATGTTGCCTTGTTGCAGCCCAAGAAACTCCTTCCTCTTGTTCTTGAGTTCTCCCCTTGGTATGTAGTGGTTGCGGAAGCTGCGCTTGAATTCCTCCCAAGTTATGTTCTCGGGGTCGTGGTGGGCTGCCACGTAAGCGGTCCAGCAGTCAGCAGCGGGTCCATGCAATTGATGAGAGGCAAACAGCACCCTCTCATATCCTTGGCATTGTATGATTCTCATCTTGTTCTTAATGGTCTTGAGCCAATCATCTGCCTCCAGGGGTTCAGCAGTTAACACCCCAAAATGTATTAAAGAGGTGAATTTAAAATTTTTGGACGTAATGCATGTGGAGAAAAATTCAAACTCAAACTGGAATTCAAATTTGAATCAAAACAGAAAAGAAAAAGGAAAAGGAAAAAGAAAAACGGCCAATGGGCCGAAACCCACCTCAGCCGGCCCAGCAGCCCGCGGCTGTTTTCCCCCTTCCCCTCTCTCTGTCGTGGGGGCCCACCTATCGGCACCTTCGTCTCCAACCACCACCCGACCTTTTTCCCACTCCGAGCAACCGCCGCGCGCCCCCGTCCGGATTCGCCACCTGCGCCCACGATCTGCGGCCCCTCTCGGTGCAGCACGAACCCCACACGCCCCCGCCGCTCCCTCGCCCATATAAACACCGAGGTCCGCCCCTTTCTCTCCCCGATCGACTCGCCTCAGTTTCCGGTGAGCACCGAAGCTCCCACCGCCGTTTTCTTTCGATCTTCGTCCGTTTTCTCTGATCGAACGCGTGTAGTGCGTCCTGCCGCCGCCGGGGGGTCTTGCAGGTGAAGGAGACCCTGTGTTTTGCGCCCTAGACACAGCTCCGGTGAGCACCCCCCGAGCTTCCCCCTCGGACCTCACCGTCGACCGCCTTCTAGGGCCTCTGAGCTCAAGAAAACCCTCGAGGTGAGATCCCCTACTCCCCCTCCTCCGAATTGTGCAGAGGAAACGGTAGTCTAGGGCCGGTAGATGAGATTTCGGGAAATTCCGGCGAGATCGCCGCCTCCCGCCGCCGCGCTCCGCCGGGCAGCACCGCCCGCACACGGCTAGGGCGATGTGGCCCTCTGTGGCCCATCCATTTTAAATCGTGCGGATGAAAATAGAACTCCCGCGTACCCCTTCGCAATCTAATCTCCACCCTCCATTTAAAATTGGATGGTCCACGTCAGCCCCGCTTTATAAAGGCTGGAAAACTTGCGCGCTACCCCCTGGACTTGTTAGAAAAGAATAGCTAGCCCCTAAAACCTTCTGATCTAGCCCCTGGACCTTCAGAAATTCGTGTAAATTCATTTAAAAATCAATTTTATCCCCTGGACTTAGTAAGAATTAGGAAGACCTCCCTGTTTTGCACACTTAGACCCCTGAAAATTTAGAAAATGAGAAATGGGGCCCCACAGCAGTGTGGATTTGCACATCAGCCCGTGAGGGTTATTAATTTCAGGAAATTGAATATGTGAATAGGATTTAAATTCAAACATAGGTATATGTTCAGTTTAATTATTCTAACCCTGTTGGAGATTTGTAGAAAAATCTGAAGTCTGAATTTAGAGGGGAAATAAACTTTTAAACTAAATGAGATTGTTGTTTTGTAATTTATCTCTGAAATATACCCTTTAGGCATAAAAAAATTTAAATAGGTGGAAAATGAATCTAAATAACCAAAAAGGAGTAGGGAAAATTTATAAAGGTTCTGTTAGGATAATTGGAACAGTAGAAATTTTTGTATGAATTTAGGTTGCTGTTTTATGGCTGGAAATTCATTTCTAGGCTAGAAAATAAATTCTGAAAATAGGTAAAAACAAATTTATATTGATCCTCATCAGAGAGGAAGTCAAAAGGTAATTTATGGGACATTTTAGATCAGAACATATTCTGTTTAGGTGATATGTCTTGTTATTTTAATATTAAAGTTTATTTGTAGGTATAGAAAATAAACCTGAAAATATAGGGAAAATAAGTATGCATGATTAGAAAAGGTTAAATGAGGTCCACAAATCCAAAACTTCAAAATAAGATTTTGTAGGAGATCTGAAAACCTAATTGGAGTAGGAAATTATCCTTCATGCAAATTTTGTGGCTAAGAAGGATATTATCTAATAAACAAAATTTGTTCAAATTGGAAATTCATATATAGGGTGCACTTAGAAATCTGATTATTAAAGCTAGAAATAATATATATGTTTAAAAGTGCATGTATGCTTAGAATCAACATATCTAGGGTAAATACAACACCTAAATATGTGTATGACTTTCTATGTATGTATGTGTGGTTTGCATGAGTGGAAGTGTGGACTATGGCTTATGGAATGTTGTTTTCTTTTTGCTATGTGTGTTGGCATGAGTAGAACCAGCCCCAGAGCAGGTTCTCACCTTTCAAGATCAAGATTTTCCATTCCCGGAGCAGTAGGAAGAAGGCAAGTGTCCTTGACCACTTTGATCCTATACTAGGATGTGTAGTTAGAATTTAATTGCATTGTCAATATGGAATATGATACCCAAACTAGAAAGTTCCCCTAGAATTGTATTATCTTGTTTCCTTGTAGCCTTTGGTTGGGAGTTACTTTATCATGTCATTCATTAATACTATTCATGCTTAGCCATGCTTAGAATGGGATAAATGGGATATGAGATCATCAACTTGTTTACTTTATCCTTGAATGAGATACTATAAATTATGTAGAGGTAGGGATCTAGGCAAGTTGGATGCTTTGGTTGGTGCTGTGTGCACGAGACACGGGTTTGTGTTTAGTGCTTGCCTGGATCCTAAGGACCGGTTCATGGAGCATGTAACATGGCTTTACCGTGCCAACCACATGCTGAGATGGGGCAGCTTGGCCAATTAATTAGGTGCATCCCCGGTGTAGTATGGGTGTTTAGATGGTGCGGGGAATAGGTGTCACCTGGACTACCATATGAACCGCAAGGCTCAAGAGGGGGCCACTGCAGCGGGGTTGGAGCCTCTTGTATGCTGTTAGGGGGTGAAACCTCAGTGGGCTCACACTCGTCGGGAATCCCTTTGTAAAGGCCTCTTAGTGATCTCCTAGCTACACACCTCAGAAGTGTGAATGTGGTTCGCGACCACTGGCATAATGGAGGTTCTTTTAGGCCACCCGGCGACGGGGGATGAAATCACTACATGTGGGTACAGTGGTGCAAACTCTGTAGAGTCAAAACTGTCATGAAAGCC
The DNA here is from genome assembly GCA_030760725.1 of Neostapfia colusana. NCBI lineage: Eukaryota > Viridiplantae > Streptophyta > Magnoliopsida > Poales > Poaceae > Neostapfia > Neostapfia colusana. The sequence continues at coordinate 52,179,852 of JASWHV010000010.1, read as the reverse complement.
GTGCTCACGGTCAAGAGCAGCTTGAACTTATTCATGATTAGAGGATGCGGAATTGGGAAGTTGAGGATGTTAAGCGGGGAGCTTAACATTGGAAATGCTGTTATGGTTACTTGATATTGATGATGGGATTAGGGGATTGGGACCATTTCACCTATGTAGTCATGTAGGTGCTTAATAAGCTAAGGTGATAGGTATTAATTGCGTAGTGCTTTAACCATGAGTTCAACCTCTCCTTGCTCTAGCCATGCATGACATAATTTTCCCACACTTGCTGAGTACCAACGGTACTCAAGCTTGCTTTTCTGTTGGTTTAAATTGCTGCTCAGGCCAAGGGAATGACGTGGTGTTCAATGACCAAGACTTCGGATCCGAAGAAGGATTCTATGTTCACGGAGTCCCCCGGGCAATGCCTGTGATGAGGCCCAAGAGACTTATTTTCCGCTGCTGTTTTATTTACATGTTATGAACATATTATCGTCCATCGAGACGTGATGCTATATAAGACTTATTTATATTCGAATACTTGGCTTGTAATATAATGATGCTTCACTATTTGTCATCACATGTACGAGAAAATGATCCTGGCATACATGTGATATTCACTCGGTCGTTCTTCGGAGAAACCGGGTGTGACAAGCAGCACTTGCAAACTTCGGGGGTTGAGTTCCTAGAAACTCACTCAACCTTGGTTGACGTGGTGCAGCCTGAGAGGATGGAGCTTGATGTAAATTTGCCACCACTTGAGTCAAATTCTGGATGAGCTGATTTTGGTTGTTGATCATTTGATAGATAGGATCAGCTCCTCCTCGGCGACCACCCCTACCTTGCCATCCAGGAGGAGGTGGATTGGCAGCCTCATTGTTGTTGTTGTTGTTGTTGGGGTTGGCACCACACCTCTTCCTCTTCCGCCATCTATTATGATTAACCAAATGTCAACTTAACCATTACGCGTTAATTTCCCACATTACTTGTATGAACTTAAACTTTTGAGACATTAAAATTTAGACAATTTCAGAAAATCTCGCATAATTTTTTAGTCACCATCTCCTACGAAAACAAATGCAACTATTGATTCTTAAGGTTTCACACACCAAAGCAAATGCAAACATAAAGACGGGGTTGTGGACAAGTGCCCATGGCTCCCACAACTCACGTCCCACACTAAACATTAACAGGCACATAGATAGGTTCTTGACTCGACTACTCGATAACATGCTGAAATAAGGGAAATGACTCTAAACGACTCGTATCACTGAGCTGGCTCGTCGGGGTCTTCATCATCATTGTGGCTGCCCTCTGACTGCGCTCTAGGTGGGGAAGCTGCTGGTGGAGAAGTGCAGCGACGCTTGTTCGCCCGGCAGTCTAGGAAGTCAGGAGTCCATGTGTCATTCTCCGTGACACACAGTTCATTCCTATCTCCTCTCTCCCTCGCCCTCAAGCTGGCGCGAAGCAGTGCCTCAGTCTCCTTCAGTGTCGCGGACATCCTGAAGCTCCTGCTGGCACTCCTGCAGTCGAGTGCTGAGCATAGCTGCATCCTCCAAGCACATGTCCATGTGATCATGGGAAGTCCCCTGCTGCACCGGCGGGTACTTGTACTCCGTGGTGCCACTCTCACACTGGAGGACATACATGTACTCAGTCCTGTCCATGTGGCCACGGTTGATGTAACTCTGGCAGGTGATGGCCTCCCAGGTAACATCCTTCTCAGCATCGGCCTGAGTCGCCCGACAAGCTGGAGAGCGGTGGATCTTGAGCAGCTTGTTATCGTGGATGATTCTCATCTCTGAGCTCCATTTTCACGCTTTTCACGGATGGTCTTGGTGGAGCTGTAGTGTATGATCAGCTTGCCAACATTGCCGATGGTGTGGAGCATACGCTGAAGACGGCGCAACAAGCCTCCTACTGCCAATCCGTGGGAGTGGTATGTCACCGGGCGGTTCTCCTACCTCAAGGCAAGTGTAGCTATAGGAAATCTCCCTCCGGTGGACTTGCGAGCGATGTGGACCATGCGAACCATCTAAAACATAAAACATTTAAAATCAAGTTAGACAATAATCAAATAAATACTGTATTTTGAATAAAAGTTGAGGCAAGATGAACAAATAAAATAAAGGAAGAACATTAATTAACACTTTTACCCCACACCTTTTGTAAAATAGTTTTTAAGAACATAAGGTCCTTAAATACGTCCATTTCTACCTAGGTCCACGTTCCTACGGGCAACCTTGGCTCTGATACCACTTCTGTCACACCCGGTTTTTCCGCAGAACACCCGAGTGACTCCCACATGTATGCCAGGATCATTTTCTCATACATGTGATGGCAAATAGTGAAGTATCATTATATTACAAGCCAAGTGTTCGAATATAAATAAGTCTTACATAGCGTCTCGAACGACGATAATATGTTCACAATAATGTAAATAAACAAACAGTGGAAGATAAGTCTTTTGGGCTCCATCACAGGCGTTGCCCGAGGGACTCCGTGAATCTAAAATCCTTCTTCGGGTCTGAAGTCTTGGTCGTTGTACACCACGTCATTCCCTTGGCCTGAGCAGTAATTTAAAACCAACAGAAAAGCAAGCTTGAGTACCGTTGGTACTCAGCAAGTGTGGGAAAGTTATGTCATGCATGGCTAGAGCAAGGAAAGGTTGAACTCATGGTTAAAGCACTACGCAATTAGTCCCTATCACCTTAGCTTATTAAGCACTTACACTACTATATGAATGAAATTGTCCCAATCCCTAAACCCATCATCAATATCAAGTAACCTAACTTCATTTCCATTGTTAAGCTCCCCGCTTAACACCCTCCACTTCCCAATTCATCATCCTCTAATCATGAATAAGTCCAAGTCGCTCTTCACCGTGAGCACGGTTGTCATGGCAGTTTTGACTCTGCAGAGTTTGCACCACTGTACCCACATGTAGTGATTTCATCCCCCGTTGTCGGGTGGACTAGAAGAACCTCCATTATGCCAGTGGCCGCGAACCACGTTCACACTTCCGAGGTGTGTAGCCAGGAGATCACTACGAGGCCTTTACAAAGGGATTCCTGATGAGTGTGGGTCCCTTGAGGTTTCACCCCTAACAGCATCCAAGAGGCTCCAACCCCCGCTGCAGTGGCCCCCTCTTGAGCCTTGCGGTTCATATGGTAGTCCAGCTGACACCTATTTCCCGCACCATCTAAACACTCATACTACGTCAGAAATGCACCTAATTAGTTGGCCAAGCTGCCCCATCTCAGCATGTGGTTGGCACGGTAAAGCCAGGTTACATGCTCCATGAATCGGTTCTTAGGATCCAGGCAAGCACTAAACACAAACCCAAGTCTCGTGCACGTAGCACCAACCAATACATCCAACTTGCCTAGATCCCTACCTCTACACAATTCACAATATTCCATTCAAGGGTAAAGTAATCAAGGTGATGATCTCATATCCCATTTATCCCACTCTAAGCATGGCTAAGCATGAGCAGTATAAATGGATGACATAATAAAATAACTCCAACCCAAGGCTACAAGGAAACAAGATAATGAAATTCTAGGGAAACTTCCTAGCATAGGTATCATATTCAAATTGACAATGCAAATAATTCTAACTACACATCCTAGGATAGGATCAAAGTGGTCAAGGACACTTGCCTTCTTCGTGCTGCTCCGGGAATGGAAAGTCTTGGTCTTGGAAGGTGAGAACCGGCTCTGGGGCTGGTTCTACTCATGCCAACACACACATAGCAAGAGAAAACAACATTCCATAAGAAATCATCAACACATGCACTCATGCAAGTCATACACACATACACATTAAAGTCATACACATAATTAAGTTTTGTGTTTATCCTAGATAGGTTGCTCCTATGCATGCATGCAACTTTAAACATATATATTATTTCTAACTTTGATATTCAGATTTCCAAGTGTACCCTAAATCTAGATTTTCAATTTGAATTATTTCCTATATTTAAATATTACCCTTCTTAGCTACCAACTTGCATAAAAATGTATATTCCAACTCCAAAATGATTTTCAGGTCTTCTACACATTATTAAACTTGAAGTTTTGATTTTTAGAACCTCATATGACATTTACTAATTATGTTTACCTATTTTCTATATTTTTATATTTATCTTCTATGCCTAAAAGTGGATTTCAGTACTAAAACAGCAAAATATATCATCGACTCAGAATATATTTTGATCTAAAATGCCTAACAAAATATGTTTTGGCTTCCTATCTGATGGGATCAATTTAAATATATTTTTACCTATTTTCAGAATTATTTCAAGCCTAAAAATGGATTTTCAGCAATAACAGAAATAAATAACCTTTAGTTAGATTTCCTTGCAGCCCAAGATCAGTCCTCAATTTATTCTAACCATTTTCCAGGTGCTGGAAAGATTTGAATTATAATTGCACAAGTGTTTGAATTACTTATTTGAATTTAAATTCTATTTACATGTTCAAATTCCTTAATTTAATACTCCTCAGGGGCTGATGTGCAAATCCACACTGCAGTGGGGTCCAATTTCTTATTTTCTAAATTTTCAGGGGTCTAAGTGTGCAAAACAGAGGGGTTTTCCTAATTTTTATTAAGTCTAGGGGCTAAAACTGATTTTTAAATGCATTTACATAAATTTCAGAGAGTCCAGGGGCTAGATCAGAAGACTCCGGGGGCTAGCTATTCTTTTCTCACAAATCCAGGGGGTAGCGCGTAAAATTCCCGGCCTTTATAATGCGGGGCTGATGTGGGCCATTGGATATTAAATGGACGGCTGAGATTATAACGTGAAGGGGTACGGGTTGAATCTATTCGGGACCTCATGATTTAAAACGGACGGGCCACAGAGGGCCACGTCGCCCTGGCCGTGTGCGGGCGGCGCTGCCCGTCGACGCACGGCGGCGGGAGGCGGCGGACTCGCCAGAATTTCACGAGACCTCGTCTACCGGTCCTAGACCTTCGTTTTCTTTGCATAATTTGAAGGAGGGGGGTAGGGAAACTCACCTAGGGGTTTTCTCGGGCCCGGAAGGGTTGGAAACGGCTCTACGATGGCGACGGACGGCGGGACTCCTCGGCGCTCGACGGAGAAGTGGTTTGCGTCGACGATCCTCCGAGTTCGTGGGTCGTGAGGCTTCCCTGTGGTTGGTAGAAGATGTACCGAGGGTCAGAATGGATCGGAAGTTGGAAATTCGGAGACTTCAGCGATGACCGGCGGCTAGACCTCACCGGAGCTCGACGGCGTCGGTTTTCTCGATGGCAGATCGTCCCGGAGTGAGCATCGCTGGCTTGTGCTCGGTGCTGCAGAGGTGTGAGGCCAGTTAGAGAGGGAGAAAAGGCGTTGTTCCGAGAGGAATTTCGGAAATCGGCGGTGGTACTCACTGGTGAGCCGGAGATGCGATCGGGGTGGGTAGCAGGGGCGGTTTGAAGGTGTTTAAATCGGCCTGGAGCCCGGAGTGGGTGCATGCATGCGGAACGAGTGCGGAGTGGAGCGGCGTCGTGCGGTTGCTCGCGAAGAATTCGGAGGCGGGGCGCGGCGGGGAGTCCGTGCGGGAAAAGAGGGGCAGCGGTTGGGGGAGGAAGACAGCGCCGACAGGTGGGGCCGCGCGGCAGTGAGAGGAAAGGGGGGAAATGGGTCGTGGGCTGCTGGGCCGGTTTGGTGGGTTTCGGCCCATTGGCCGTTTTTCCTTTTTATTTTCTGTTTTTTATTTGAATTTGAAATCCAGTTTTAGTTTGAATTTTTCTCCACATGCATTACGTCCACAAATTTTGAATTCACATTTTTGACATATTTTGGGGTGTTACAAGGCAGCCCTTGAGGGCAGCAACATTAGATGGGTCGGCGCGTAGAAGGAGCAGCGTGTCGTCGGCGTACTGAACAACCAGGCAGCTCAAAGCCATCGACGATGGGGCGACGTACTGCCACTAGAAGAAGTATGCCGGGAGCGGATCGCCTTGCCACTAGAATCGCTGACTTGGGGATGGTTCCTGAAATGTATGGAACTGTTACCTTTGGGGAACACCATTTTTGGTTCACGCCGAGGCCGGGCAGCAGGGTGATTGTGACACCCTCATCTCGGGTATCGGCATATGTTCATGTGTTATGAAGAAGAAAACATTTTAAGAAAAGATGGAATAATGACAAATATCAAAAGGATAGCCAATAAAATCTCTCAGAGAGCGTCAAAGACAACTTCCGCGACCAGCAGGCCACGCGGCGTGATCGGAGCTCGTCCCTGCAAAATGGGGAGAGGCCGCCGCCAAGCTGGCTACGTGGCAGGCTCGGGGCTCGTCTCCGCAAAAGGGGAGAGGTCCGATCCTGTGGGACACGTGTTGCCCACGGAGCTAGCCTCTGCGGAAGAAGCAAAGGCATTTCTGCAGGACACATGTCATCCTCGGAGCTAGTCCTCGCGGAAATCAGAGGACCAGTCGCGCGGGATACGCGTCGATCTCGGAGCTCACCTGCGAGGGGTCCTGTTCTATTGGACACGCGTCGCCACCGGAGCTTATCTCCGGAAGGTCTGTTGCTGCTGGACACGTGTCGACCGCGGGGCACGTCCCTGAGGAAAGAAGAAGGGGAAGACCGGCGCCAACACATGGCGTGCGTGGAGCTCACCTCCGAATAAGAGGGAGGTCTCGCTCGTGACACGCGGCACAACCGGAGCTCGTCTCTGCGGGAGAAGAGATACCAGGCTCGGGAGGACACGTGGAGCCTCCGGAGCTCATCACCGCGGAGGTAACGAGTCTGGAGCGGTTTTTACGCGTAAAGATACCGGTACGCAACAGAAACCAATCTAAACTCCACGGTGTTACCAAAAATAAGACGTCAGGATCCAACAAAGATCTGAATAAGACTCTTATTCGGGATCCCATCAGATTAGGACTCTTCTCTTCCCGATTATAAATAGAGCCCAAAACCTCTGGCCGAAACCACAAACTTCTCTTTCAACTCCTGAGCCGACGACTTAGAGCCCTAGCCCTAACCCGCCGAGCAAACCATCGCTGAAGCGCAACAAGGGAGATCATCGGAGAAGAACCAAACGGTCTGAGGAGGACCTCGAAGACAAGAAGAGCGTGAGGTAGGACTTCAATACCACCTTACGACATCATTGTGTTCATCTCTTGCATCTGTTCGTTTCGAACAGAAGCCTTCTCGTGGGCAGATCACTCGATGATCAGTTTGATCTAAAGACAAGATCATCGCCACGTCCACCTTTGATCCGAACACCTCTGCCCATGCAAGGCCATGCAAGAATACGTACAGATCAATCTAATAAAACTAATCATGAGACAGCATCTAGTTTAAGGTTTGTGCATAAATATTGATTGCTGTGAATCCTTTATGCACGTGATCCTACCTAGCAGGACAAGCCCAGGGAGCTGTCTACGACGAACTGCAGCAACAAGGTTTTGAGAATCAAGAACAACCGGAACCGCAAGAATAAGGCAAGTGCTCCTTGACCATATTGATCCTATGTTTTGGGCAAAACTATTTTGTCTTGCAAAAAGGTGTGTGTGCTGAGTCAAACATGATGGGAAACCCTTTTTATAGGAGTTTACTAGTTTTGGTTAAACCACCCTTGTCGCCTGGGAAGTTTATGAGTCGGGTATGGTTTTTGCTTTATGCTTCGCTGAGTCTATGGGATTGGGATTGGGAAGCGAGATAGATGTGTCTAGCTAACTGCACTCGTATTGATAAAAAGAAACTGATGTTAATAATGAACATGGATCGGAGGGAGATCTAGGCAAGCCTGGGTTTGTGAATGAGGTAGCATGAGATGGTGGTTTTACTTGCCTTAGATCTAAGGACCGGTTCATGCATGCACATGCCAGGATAACTGTGCCACCACAAGGCCAAATATGGGTGTGGCTTAGCTGAGTAATTAGGTAAGTTGCTAGAGTGTTATGGACTGTGGAAGGCGCGGGGAATGGGAGTCGAGTGAGAACTGCCCTGGGAACTGCATGGCACAAGAGGGGGCCCGTGGGTGGGAGAATTGGAGATTCTAGCCTGCCGGTGAAACCTTAGTGAGTCCATACATCTAGTAACCCCTTTGTAAAGGCTATTTTGTGATCTCTTGACCATACACCGACGGTTGTCTACTGGTATAATGGAGGTTCTGCAGTCGCCGACGGGTGACGAAATCATAAACTTGTGGGTAAAGAGGTACAAACTCTGCAGAGTTATTAAAACTATCATGATAGCCGAGCTTACGGTCACGAGCACCTGGCTAAACTGCCATGATTAGTTGGGATGGTTATTGGAATGGTTATTGGGAAGGTTCTTGGTTATGGTTATTGGTTTGGGACTGTTGAGTCCGGGAGATGAGATGGTTGCATGACTGATGGGTCATGACATGAGATTGGTCTCGGTGCGAGACGAGGTTGTGAGATGGTAGCGAATACGAGGAGGTATTCGTGAGTATGAATAAAAGATTGGTTAATGTTTGGATGGAACACGGGAAGTGATGGAGGTATGTTGGTAATTTAATATATACTGGGATTACATCTAAAGTTAAGTAGCTGTTTATCATGATCTTACAAATCTGCTTTTCTGCAAATAAGCCTTTTATGCCTACCTTGTTTAATGAGCTGCATATCATGGGTTTTCCCGCACTTGCTGAGTACGTTATTGTACTCAACCTTGCATTATTACTTCATCCTCAGCAGCAGGAGAAGCCTACTATGAAGATCAAGTGGAACATTATGGCGTGTGATCTGTTCTCAATCTTGCCTGTGGAGGGAGTAGAGATGGAGCCACTTCTGCTTAGTTTTGCTTCCGCATTAGTTTTTGCTTCCGCATTTAAATAAGGACTTCCGCTGCATAGAATTAAGATTTCCGCTGTGAGCATGGGTCCAAGACTCATGAGGTGTTGTAATAAACTCTGTTATTCGTGGTAATATATAATTTGAATTCAGTTTGTGGAACGTATGTGTATGTGTATGTGTGATGAACATCCTGGGCACACATATGCATTAGTTCTCGGTTCCGTGGTTTTCCACATAATTGAGGGCGTCACAGATTGGTATCAGAGCCACGGGTTGATAGTAGGTTACACGCCTAGATAGAAAGTCTTAGATAGATAATAGAACTACGGGTTAAACCCCAGGAAGGAGTTACAAGCACCCTAGGGTGAATAGCCTAGATTGGCCTTTAAAACCACCTTGACCTAGGAAACCATCCTTGAATAGGAGTTGTGTGGGCCCTTGTGATGATTATTTGTGAATATGTGCCTAGTGTGAGTTTTGGGACGTCTCAAAAACGTTGTCCATATCCACACGTAAGAAGGAAGAGGTGTGAGATGTTTCGGCACTTGCTCACATCCTCATAAGGACCAATATATATAGTCCAACTCACCTTGATGCATATAGTTGAAAGGACCTACCTAACCTTCTAACCTTTTATTCTATTTCGTTCTCTCTCACGGATGGTGAGAGGAAACGCCAGCCGAAGGAACGTCCAAGAGGATGACCATGAGGAAGTTCCTGCTAACCCCGGAGCTGGTGAAAATCACCTGGAACGGCTGCTAGCCATGCAAAACCAGCTTATGCAAACCATGATCCAAACTTTGGGTCAGTTGCAGGCCAACCAAAACCCCATTCTGGCACCGCCGCCACCACTATCGCCGGCTCATAACAGGTTGGGAGAATTCATGAGGACTCGACCACCCACCTTTGCTCAAGCCAGTGACCCCATGGAGGCCGATGATTGGTTGAAATCCATGGAGAAGAAGCTCGCCATTGTTCAGTGCAACGACCGAGAGAAGGTTCTCTTTGCGTCGCACCAACTTATGGGAGCTGCCGCCGACTGGTGGGATGCCTTGAGCAACGCCCATGCCAACCCGGAGACAATCACTTGGACTGAGTTCAAGGAAAGTTTCTGCTCTCACTACATCCCTGCTGGGGTAATGATGCTCAAGAGGCAGGAGTTTGAAGGTCTCCGCCAAGGACAGAAAAGTGTGAATGAATATCTCAACAAATTCATACAACTGTCCCGGTATGCCCCCAAAGATGTCAACTCAGATCAGAGGAAGCAGTACCTGTTCATGAGAGGGTTGAACAATGAGATGCAAGTTCAGCTCCTCAACAATGACTACGTAAGCTTCCAGAAGCTGGTTGATAAGGCTATTGTGGTTAAAAACAAGATCCGGGAGATCGAGCGAGAGTGCAAGAGGAAGATGCCATACCAGCCCCAAGGGAGCAACGTATGACCTAGATACATGCCCCCTGCACCGCGGTATGGATCGACCACTCCTACGAACCGCCCTGGTCAGCCACCACAGCAACGGTTCGTTGCACCGGCACCTCGTGTGCCCATGCCTCCTGCGCCCTGGCCTAACAATGGCGCTCCTGTTCAAAACCCCCACCCCAACGTACCTGCTGCCGTAGACAACAGGGCATGCTTTGCATGCGGGGAAGTAGGCCACTTCGCTAACCAGTGCCCGAAGAGAGGCCCTGGACAGCAAGGTAACGTGCCCAAGCAGAACCAGCGACCAAACGGAGGGGACAACTAGGGAAACCGTGAACCGCAGAACTATGCTCGTGGCCACGTTAACCATGTCACTGTTGAGGAAGCACAACAGGCTGAGGACGTCGCAATTGGTATGTTCCTTGCCAACTCCAACCCAGCCACCATTTTATTTGATTCTGGAGCATCACATTCCTTCACATCATCCGAATATGTTGCCAAACATCATCTACCCGTATCCCACTTAGAATGTGCTATGTTAGTTAATTCTCCCGGAGGAGAAATGAGGACTAATGTAGTATGCCCTAAAGTAAGCCTTAAAATAAGGGGGTAGACTTCCTTGCTAAACTTATTGTTTTGGACTCCCACGGGATTGACATCATACTCGGAATGGATTGGTTAAGCAAGCACAATGGAGTAATCCAATGTGCTGAAAGGAGCGTGCAGTTGACAAACGAACACGGTATCCGTGTCGAGTTTGAGTCAGCCCAGCAAGCAACCGAACGGGCAAATTTGAACCATGTTGAAGGAACAACATTGGACAGTGTAAGGATCGAAACGCCCAAGAGGGGGGGGGGGGGTGAATTGGGCTTTTTCAAATTTTAGAGCAATTTAAAACTTAATGGTTGAAGCCCAATTCCCTATGCGAACTAACTACGCAAGCAAGAGTATTAAGTGCGGAATAGTAAATGCGTAATAGTAAGAGGGTGAGGAGAGAGATGCAAACTCCCGCGGAGACTTGAAGACACGGCGATTTTTCCCGTGGTTCGGTAAGATCACAAAGATCTACCTACGTCCACGTTGTGGCACCCACCAAAGGGTATAGCCACTCCCAAGTCACCAAGACAAGGGAATCCACTATCTTTCTCCGTTCGCCATCTCCGGCAAGGTGGAGCTCAAGCCTTGTACAATGGTGATCCTCCGGGGTTCCACAAACGCCTTGGTAAGCTCCGGAGCGATCTCTTCTTCCTCCAACTTTTACAAGGTGAGAGAAGTCACCAAGACACTCTCTCTCACTAGCCTAGAGATTCCAATCACCAAGAATGGACGCACACAAGCTTCTCTCTAGCTAGATCTAGCCTATAGTTGGAGTACAAGAGGTTTTGAGGTGTGGAAGTGGTAGCTCTTGGTCTTGAATGCTTGATGATGTGTAGTGAGGCTCTGGTGATCAAGACTTGATGAAATGGCCGGTTGGAGGGGTATTTATAGCCAGCCCACACGAGATAGCCGTTGGAAAAGTAGGCAGACTTTTTCTGTGAACATCGGATCATCCGATGCACCCCTTTATTTGAGCATCGGTCGAATTCCAAATTAGCTGATGTCATGTGTCAGATGTGACCGTTGGATATAACCTCACGCTCGACGGGACGGCCAAGGCGGCGGTCTCCCGGAGTGGGGACTCGGTAGTGGCTGAACCGGGTCACGTGCATCTCCGTCAGCTGAGAAACTCCTGGAGTGTCCTATGGAACCAACTGGTGGAGAAGGTGACAGATCCAGTGACCGAAGACCAACTGTCGAAGCATCCCAACTCCGTCGATGATCACGTCCTCTATCTCGCAGATCATAATGTCCACGATGTCGAACTCCATCCCGTTCATCACATAGAACAGGATGGTCTGCTGAAGGCTCGTGAAGCCCTCCAAGTAGCCAGACCTCGGTAGTAGGGTACACCTGAGGACGTGGTGAACTGTCCGAGCTGCTGGGGTGAGAAGCGCTGGCACCCTCGGCTGGTCAGGAGTGAATGGCTGAGTGAACAGACCTCTGATCTCCTCGAAAGGCGGTGCCACTCCTCCAGTCGGTGGCCTCCTCGGCGGGTCTGCGTCTCCGTAGACTATCTGGTGCAGGCACGTAGTAGAGAGCTCCACACCAAGCAGTCTGCCCAACAAGTCTCGAGACACGTCGTGGATCTGCCCCATGAACATGAAGTGAATCGAGCGACGGCCCTCAGAGACGTAGAGTGTCGCGTAGAACACCCTGACCCACTCCTCGACGTAGGCACTCCTCTGGTGCGAGAGCAAGACCACAAGTCCTCTGTATCTCTCAAAGAGTGGTCTGATCCCGTGTCCTGCTGTCACTGCAAGCTGATCCCAGTCGATGCTGTTATGCTGGAAGAGCTTGTGGCCCCGACGCCTGTAAGTCTCGTACAGGGACGCCTGTGTCAGGGTCCAGAAGCGGGAGTCAACTCGAGCGTCCCTAGGCCGCGGGAACCACTCCTCAGGCATCGCTGACCATCTGAGCTTCTTCAGTTGCCTTGCCTTCATCTTCCTGTAGTCGGTGAGTCTGACATCCTCGGCAACACGGACTGCTGTGTCCATCAGGTGGATGGCCCTTTGGGCCTCTCTGTCCTCTACGCGGTCAGCCGCAGAGGGGCGCCGACTCGCCGTAGGAGTCTGTCCACCCCCACGAGTCCTCGGGGTGCGCCGGCGGATAAGAGGCGGCACCTCGGTCTCCTCCTCGTCGGAGCCCTCGGGAGGCACCGGCTGGACCGGAGGCTGCTCCTGCCTCTGCCGGGACTCGCGGATCTGTAAGGAACCGCGATGGCCGCGCTCACGCTCCTTGGCGGCGCGAGCGGCCAACTCTGCACGACGAGTGCCCTTGGACATCTTGCGCTTCTTCGCGGCGGGCTCCTCAATAGCCTTGCCCTTTCCTTTGCGATCGTGACCCATCTTAGCGACGAACGGCAAAGCACGGCGAAACCCTAGCGGAGAGGGTGATGCGCGGTGGTGGAAGCCGGCGGCGAGTGGTGGTGCGGCTGGTGGTGGAGGGGAGACGGCGAGGGAGGCGCGGCGGAGGAGGGAGCTGCGGCGGCGCGGTGGAACGGCGGCGGCGCGCGCGGGAGAGGCGGCGGCGCGGGCACGGGCGGCGCCTAGGCGGCGGCGGCCGAAGGGCGGCGGCGGCGGCGACCGGAGGTGGCCGGTGGGCGCGAGGACGGCGGCGAGGGCGACGGGCGGCGAGAGAAGCGGGCGGCGGCGGAGGTCGGGGAAGAAAAACGAAAGAGGCGGCCGAACCGCTATTTAAACCGTACGGGCAAACCCTAGCCGCGCACAAAACACCGGATGGACGGATGATCATCGGAGGATGCATCGGTCGAGTTCAACAGAGAGTTGTTCCAAAAACTCTCTTTGAACACCGGATGAGCCGACGTTGAGGTGTCGATCATCGGTCGATTTCTGCAGGGCACCAGAAAACTGAACACCGGATGCTCCGATGTCTTCTGAAATGAACTCATCGGTTGATTTGTGACATCTGACTTGATCTGAGCACTGAACTGAAGCACCAATTTATCCGATGATCTGCTGGCCCTAGCATCGGATAATCCGATGACTACAGAAAACCTAAGACTGCCCATATGTGTCCTTGGACTTAAACACACAAAGATAAGGATGGGTCCTAGGACTTTTTGGGCAACTCCTAACCTCTAATAGAAGGCTTCAAATATAGTGCCACATATTGGCTAAGCCCTTAAGCAAAGAGAACACACAAGGTTAGGAGGGAAACCACGAAAATGTAAGGCCCATGCTTTGTGAGCTAGAGTATGGAAAACTTCTATCTCTTTAAAGCATGTACCTTTAGAATTTTGCTCTATCCACATCATATGAGTTGAGATATTGCATTTTGAACAAGTCTCCTTCTCATGATGTGGGTTCCCCTTTGTGACAATCTACCGTGTGCAATGCCAAACAAAATAATGCAAGATATTAAATGAGTACAAGTCTATATGGCAGGAATCATGCAAAGCATATTGTAAATCTATCTTGCCAAGTTTAAACCTTCCAAAGGCTTCCTCAGGGAAAACTATTTCTAGCTCGCCCCTATCCTTTGGGAGTTAGACAAGACCTATTTGATATGCAACCTTACATGAACATGGCAACTTACATGACGTTAGATGCATCTAGCACATTTAATTCACTTCTAAGTCTAGAAAAAGTTTTCTCATCAAGTGGTTTAGTGAAGATATCCGCCAATTGTTCTTCGGACCTAACACCTTGCAAAGAGATGTCTCCTTTAGCCTCATGGTCCCGCAAGAAGTGATGGCGAATATCAATGTGCTTAGTGCGGGAGTGTTGAACGGGGTTTCTAGCTATCTTAACCGCACTTTCATTGTCACAAAGGAGAGGCACACAATCAAATTTAATTCCAAAGTCCAAAAGGGTTTGCTTCATATATAGAATTTGGGCACAACATGCACCGGCCGCTATATACTCTGCCTCCGCGGTGGACAAAGCCACGGAGTTTTGCTTTTTGCTCGACCAAGATACTAGGGAACGCCCAAGTAAGTGGCACCCACCGGAGGTACTCTTGCGATCCACACGGCATCCGGCAAAGTCCGAATCCGAGTAACCCAAGAGATGGAAACTAGCGTTCTTGGGGTACCACAAACCTACACTTGGGGTATGCTTGAGATACCTAAGTATCCTAAAGACCGCCTTACGATGCGATTCTTTAGGTGCCGCTTGAAAGCGAGCACACAAGCACACACTAAACATGATATCGGGCCTAGATGCGGTAAGATATAACAATGAACCAATCATGGAACGGTAATGAGATTGATCAATAGGTTTACCGTCCATGTCCGCGTCGAGATGACAATTTGTCGCCATTGGAGTACTTCTTGAGCTACAATCTTCCATTTCAAACTTTTTCAAGAGGTCCTTGGTGTACTTCTCTTGTAGATGAAAGTCCCCTCTTGAAGTTGCTTGATTTGAAATCCTAGGAAGAAATTGAGTTCTCCAATCATTGACATCTCGAACTCCCTAGACATCATGGTGCCAAACTCAAGGCTAAGAGATTTGTTAGTTGAGCCAAAAATAATGTCATCAACGTAAATTTGACAAAGAAATAAATCCCCGTTGACGTCCTTGGTGAAAAGTGTGGTATCCACCCTCCCGATCTTGAATCCTTGCATGACTAGGAAATCCCTTAGACGTTCATACCATGCCCTAGGTGCTTGCTTGAGCCCGTAGAGCGCCTTGTGTAACCATGCGACCGGGGCGAATGTCTCTCCAAAATCTAGTCCTTCAACTTGTGAAAAACCCTTGGCCACAAGCCTTGCCTTGTTGCGGACCACCACGCCATTCTCGTCTTGCTTGTTGCGGTACACCCACTTCGTTCCGATGACGTTCTTGTCCTTAGGTCGCTCCTCCAATACCCAAACTTCATTGCGGGTGAAGTTGTTGAGTTCTTCTTGCATAGCCATCACCCAATTGGGATCTTGGAGTGCTTCCTCAATATTTGTGGGTTCTACACACGAAACAAAAGAGTAGTGCTCACAAAATGAAGCAACATGGCGAGAACGAGTACTTACTCCCCGTGACGGACTTCCGATGATTTGATCCATCGGATGTGCCTTGGAGATGCGCCCATGCCTCATAAGAGGTTGTGAGGCACTTGGCGGTGGTGAGGCATCTCGCTCGTCTTGTGGTTGGACTTGACCTTGGACTTCTTCTTCTTCTTGGTGTTGTGTGGCATGTGAATCTTGCATTGGCAATGGATCATCTTTCTCTTCTTCTTCATCAATTTGAGGCGCCATGGAGGTGTTGATGTTGGAACTTGAGGCTCCCCCTTGATCATGGCTCTCCTCAACTTCGGGCTTGATGTCTCCTATGGTCATGTTCTTCATAGCTTCTCGTAGAGGCTCATCATCTATATCATCATGACCAAAACTCTCCTCTTGGGAGCCATTAGTCTCATCAAACTCAACATCACAACTTTCTTCAACTAACCCGGAGGTTTGGTTGAATACTCGATATGCTTTTGAGTTTGACGCATAACCAAGAAAGATACCAACATCACACCTTCTTTCAAACTTACCGAGCCTTTTCTTGCGGTAGATGTAGCACTTGCACCCGAAGACTCGGAAGTAGGAGATGTTGGGCTTTCTCCCAATGAGGAGCTCATATGGGGTCTTTTGAAGTAGTCGATGAAGATAGACCCTATTTGCGGCATGGCACGCCGTGTTGATTGCTTCGGCCCAAAACTTCTCCAACGTGCCATAGTCATCAAGCATTGCTCTTGCAAGGGTGATGAGAGTCTTGTTCTTCCTTTCAACGACACCATTTTGTTGAGGGGTGTATGTGGCCGAAAACTCGTGCTTCACGCCTTCACGATCACACCACTCCCCAATGTTGTAGTTCTTGAACTCGGTGCCGTTGTCACTCCGGACCTTGATGATGGGAAGTTGAAATTCCCTTTGAGCTCGTTTAGCGAAGGTCTTGAAGATTTCCGGAGTTTCACCCTTGTCACCTAGAAACAATGTCCAAGCATAGCGAGAGTAGTCATCAACAATAACAAGACAATAGAGGTTACCGCCAAGGCTTTGGTATGTGGACGGTCCGAAGAGGTCCATGTGAAGTAGTTCAAGTGGCTTGGAGGTTGACACCATTGTCTTCATCGGATGGTGTGAGGCAACTTGCTTCCCGGCTTGACACGCGCTACAAAGCTTGTTCTTCTCAAATGTGACATCCTTCACGCCGGTCACCATCCCAAGCTTGAATGACTTCTTGAGCTTGCTCATCCCAATGTGAGCAATGCGCCGATGCCATAGCCATCCCAAACTTGTCTTGGTGAAAAGACAAGTGGTCAAGCTAGCATCCTTGTTGGAGAAGTCCACCAAGTAAAGATGTCCATGCCGAAAACCTTTGAATATTAGTTCTTTGCTTGATTCACTAGTCACCACAACACCATTCTTGTCAAATGTGCACGTTAGTCCAAGATCACATAATTGTGCAATAGAAAGTAAATTGAAACTAAGAGACTTAACGTAAAGCACATTAGAGATAGACAAATCATGAGAAATAGCAATTTTACCCAAACCAATTACCTTCCCCTTTGAGTTATCACCAAAGGTGACTTGTTCATGATTGCCGGGGTTCTCTATGGAGGTGAACATACCATCATTGCCGGTCATATGTTGAGTGCACCCACTATCGAGTACCCAATGCTTTCCTCCGGCTTTGTAGTTCACCTACACACATGAAGTTAGTTTTTGAGTTTAGGAACCCAAGCCAACTTAGGTCCTTGTATGTGTGATACAAGTGATTTTGGGACCCAAAGTTGCTTGGGGAGCTTCCCCTTCATGCCCTTGATGTCTTTGCCGATGAACCTTGCCTTCACCTTTCCACCTACTTTGCTCAATAGATAGTGATAATCATTGAAAGTAGATTTGTAGTTAGGAGGCAATTTGGGAGAAGGACGGTTGGGAAGAGGACACTCCCTCGTGTGATGTCCGGTGACCTCACAATGTTGGCAATAGGAACCAACTTCCTTGATGAAGCTTGTCCTAAGCTCCGGTGAGGGCACCTTTCCTTTGTTGGGCACCGGGAAGGATCCAAGTCCCCTCTTGTTGAAGCCTTTAGCTTGTTGGTAGAGGATTTCCTTGTGCTTGTCCTCCCCCTTAGAGAGTCTTGCCACACTAGTGCGAAGACTTTCAATTTCGTCCATTAGCTCCTTCTCCCTAGGGCTTGCTTTCAAAGGCAAAGACTTATCCAAAATATTAGTGGCATGTGAATTAGATGATATTTTGCCATCAAGGGTTTCTTTCTTTGTGTTTTTCAATTTAAGTTCAATCGCTTCATAAGAAAGGTTAAGCACTTCATGTTCTTGAACCAACTCATTGTGCTTTGCCAAGAGTGCTAAGTTAGCTAAGTCAAGCTCATGATACTCAAGCTTGATTTGAGCATTCTCCTCCTCGATTTGCTTGACATTTGATTTGAGCGTGTCATGCTCTTTAAGTATGGTTACATACTTGTCATGCAAATCGAGGTTAGCACTTTCAAGCTTAGCACGAGCTAGCTCAAGAGCCTTAACCTTAGCCTTTTCCCTTTTTATAATGGCATGATATTCATTAATCATAGATGCTAATTCATCGGGTGAAAGCTCATCATCATCATCGCTAGAATCTTCACATACCTTTGAGTTACCTTTCGCCATTAGGCACATAGGAGGTGGACGAAGAGGTGAGTCATCCTTGTTGACGATGGCGAGGCCCGCCAAGTTTTCTTCATCTTCACTATCTTCGTCGCTTGACTCTTCATCCGTGATCCACTCATTGGCTTCACACATGAAGACCTTTTGAGGCCCTCTTCTCTTCTTTGGAAAGAGCTTGGTTTTCTTGCCTTTGTCAAATTTCTTCTTTCCAAAAGAGCGCTTGGGCTTGACCTCCTCTTCATCATCACTTTATTCTAGCTTGTGATGCTTGCCATTGTCCTTCCTTTTGTCCGGTCTTGGACAATCATATGATATGTGGCCTAGATCACCACAATTGTAGCACGTCTTGTTTTCATCTTTTCTTGGCAAGAAGGCTTTCTTCTTGGGATCATAAGAGTATCCCTTCTTTGCAATCTTGGAGTTGAGGCGTGAGAATTTCCTCATCATCATCTTCGCTTGTTTCTTGCTCTTCTTCACTTGAGCTAGGCTCAACCACTTTCTTCTTCTTGGGAGTTGTCTTCTTGGTTGAAGCCTTGAGAGCAATGGTTTTTGATGATGACTCTTCCATCATTCCAAGTACGCTCATCTCATGAGCATGGATTTCTCCAATGAGCTCCGAAACTTCAATGTTGTCTAGTGACTCTTTTTGGAGCATTGAATTGATAATGTTGTACTTGGGCTTGGGTAGAAGCATGAGGATCTTGCGATTGATAAGTCCCTTGCCAAGAGAAGCAATGTCAAGTGCGTTAATTTCCTCAATGAGCACATTTAAACGAGAAAACCTTTGGTTAACATTCTCATGAGGAAACATCTTAAATTCATCATATTTTGATTTAAGCATGTGATATTTGAGTTCTTTAACACGAGATGAGCCCTCATGTATTTCAATTAGACATGCCCAAATTTCACATGATTTTTCCTTACTAGCAATCCTAGCAAAGACATCTTGACTAATGCATTCATATATGGCATTTCTAGCCTTAGCATCCCATTTTAATTGGTCACCAACATAGTCAAGATTTCCAAACCCCGCATGGGTCGCTTCCCACACTTCGGGAGCAATTGCCCTAAGGTAAGCGCGCATGCGTGCTTTCCAATAAGCAAAATTCTTGCCCTCGAAGGTAGGAACCGAACCCCCATTCTTGGCCATTTTCGCTCTCTAGCGGTGAAGCTAGAATGATCCAATGAGCAACCTGGCTCTGATACCAATTGTAAGGATCGAAACGCCCAAGAGGGGGGTGAATTGGGCTTTTTCAAATTTTAGAGCAATTTAAAACTTAATGGTTGAAGCCCAATTCCCTATGCGAACTAACTACGCAAGCAAGAGTATTAAGTGCGGAATAGTAAATGCGTAATAGTAAGAGGGTGAGGAGAGAGATGCAAACTCCCGCGGAGACTCGGAGACACGGCGATTTTTCCCGTGGTTCGGTAAGATCACAAAGATCTACCTACGTCCACGTTGTGGCATCCACCAAAGGGTATAGCCACTCCCAAGTCACCAAGACAAGGGAATCCACTATCTTTCTCCGTTCGCCATCTCCGGCAAGGTGGAGCTCAAGCCTTGTACAATGGTGATCCTCCGGGCTTCCACAAACGCCTTGGTAAGCTCCGGAGCGATCTCTTCTTCCTCCAACTTTTACAAGGTGAGAGAAGTCACCAAGACACTCTCTCTCTCACTAGCCTAGAGATTCCAATCACCAAGAATGGACGCACACAAGCTTCTCTCTAGCTAGATCTAGCCTATAGTTGGAGTACAAGAGGTTTTGAGGTGTGGAAGTGGTAGCTCTTGGTCTTGAATGCTTGAGGATGTGTAGTGAGGCTCTGGTGATCAAGACTTGACGAAATGGCCGGTTGGAGGGGTATTTATAGCCAGCCCACACGAGATAGCCGTTGGAAAAGTAGGCAGACTTTTTCTGTGAACATCGGATCATCCGATGCACCCCTTTATTTGAGCATCGGTCGAATTCCAAATTAGCTGATGTCATGTGTCAGATGTGACCGTTGGATATAACCGTTGGATCTGACTGTTTAATCGACCGATGTTACTTCAACTTCATCATCGGATGATCCGGTGAGTTGATCTTCAGAATTGGTTCAGAAATAATGTCTCTGTTGAAATTGACCGATGTACACTTACTTCATCATCGGATGATCCGGTGTGTACTTCTTCAGAATAACTCAGAAATCATCCTTCTGTTGAAATCAACCGATGTGCCACTTCCTTCACATCGGATGATCCGGTGTGTACTGGGCTCTGAGGTCTTCTTCTTCTGCCAACTCAAACTCGACTGATGTAGTCATTTTGCAAGACATCGGATGATCCGGTGAGTGCAACTTGTTTGCTTCGAGTTGTTTTGAGTTGATCTTTTGGAATCTTCTTGAGTGACCTCTTTGACACTTGTTTGAAATGATATTTTGATGAAGTAGAAGCTTCTTGTGTTGCCAATTTTGATAGAATAGAGTCGTTGTATGAGTTCTTCATTTAGTCTTCATGAGTATCGAATAACCCCTTAGAATAGATCGTTGAGGGGTCTCCATTTGTATCCAATGAGCAGTAGATGGTGTGAATAGATAGTTCATTAACGTTTGATGTGATATACGTGAAACCTCGCATCCACAAACTCATTAGTAATAACGAACGGTTGTCATTAATCACCGAAACCATACCTCACGGGTGCCTAGATGCTTTCAGACAGCATTCCAGTGGTTCAGAAATTTTCGGACGTGTTCCCGGAAGAGCTCCCAGGAATGCCACCTGACCGGGACATCGAGTTTGCCATAGATTTGGTACCCGGAACTGCACCTATAGCTAAGAGACCATATAGGATGCCCGTCAACGAGTTAGTTGAACTCAAGAAGCAGATTCAAGAACAGTTGTAGAAGGGTTTTATCCGTCCAAGCTCGTCACCATGGGGAGCTCCGGTACTCTTCGTGGACAAGAAGGACGGAACCCAAAGAATGTGTGTGGACTACAGGTCTCTCAACGAGGTGACAATCAAGAATAAATACCCTCTGCCCCGTATAGAGGACCTGTTCGATCAAATGAAAGGAGCCCAGGTATTCTCCAAGATTGATCTTCGGTCGGGATATTTCCAGCTGAAGATTAAGCCCTCCGATATACCTAAGACAGCCTTTCGGACACGGTATGGTTCATATGAATATACCGTTATGTCTTTTGGATTGACGAATGCACCCACATACTTCATGTACCTTATGAACAAGGTTTTCATGGAGTACTTGGACAAATTCGTCGTGGTTTTCATCGACGACATTATGGTGTATTCAAAAATTAAGGAGGAGCATGAAGAACATCTGAGGTTGACCTTGCAGAAGTTGCGCGAGCATCAGTTGTATGCCAAGCTCAACAAGTGTCAATTTTGGCTAAGGGAAATATCCTTCCTAGGCCACATCATCTCCAAGGAAGGGGTATCGGTTGATCCTGGAAAGGTGAGAGATGTTCTGAAGTGGGACCAACCTAAGAGCGTAAGGGATATCCGAAGTTTCCTTGGAATGGCAGGATACTATCGGCGCTTCATTAAAGACTTCTCTAAGATAGCAAAACCTATGATGGAGTTGTTAATGAAGGGAAAAGTCTTTCAATGGACACACGTCTGCCAAGAAAGTTTTGAGGAACTCAAGAAAAGGCTAACCACAGCACCGGTTCTGGTATTGCCAGACGTAAGCAAGAGCTTTGACATATATTGTGACGCATCCAGACAAGGGCTCGGGTGTGTACTCATGCAGGAAGGACAAGTGGTAGCCTATGCCTCACGACAATTAAAGAAGCATGAGCTTAATTATCCTACGCATGATTTGGAGTTAGCAGCAGTGGTGCATGCATTGAAGATTTGGAGACATTATATCCTTGGTCATCGATGTGAGATCTATACGGATCATAAAAGCCTCAAGTACATATTTACACAAACGGACTTGAATTTGAGGCAACGTCGATGGTTAGAACTCATCAAGGATTATGATGTAGGAATCAACTACCACCCCGGGAAGGCCAATGTAGTAGCAGACGCATTGAGCAGAAAGGGAGCATGCCACCAACTCACGGTTCGGGAGCTACCACCTGAACTACAGAAGGAGTTCGAACGATTACACCTCGGATTCCTTAATAACATGGAATAATAGAGATCCACTCCCCATTGGAGCAAGAAATAAGAGAGGGCCAAGCAACGGACGAGGGGATCAAGGAGATCAAGGGAAGAATCCGACAAGGGACAGAGAAGGATTTCAAGGAGGATGAAAAGGGTACGCTTTGGGTAGGAAAAAGGATTTGTGTTCCAAACCTAAGACACCTTCGCGATATGATATTAAGGGAGGCACATGATTCACCCTATTCCATACATCCAGGGAGCACCAAAATGTACAAGGATTTGAAAACTTGCTATTGGTGGGATGGTATGAAGAGGGATATAGCCGAATACGTTGCCCTATGCGACACATGCCAACGGGTAAAAGCCGAACATCAAAAACCCGCTGGATTGCTGCAACCTTTGAGAATACCCGAATGGAAATGGGAGGGCATCAGTATGGACTTCATAGTCGGATTACCACGTACTCGGTCAGGATATGACTCCATCTGGGTCATTGTGGACCGGTTGACGAAAACCGCCCATTTTCTTCCGGTAAAGACCAGTTACAACGTTACACAGTTGGCAGAGTTGTACATGGAGCAGATCGTGTGCCGTCACGGAGTTCCGAAGAGGATAGTCTCAGATCGAGGTTCTCAGTTTACCTCTAGATTCTGGAGGAAGCTGCAGAAGGCCATGGGTACACGACTGGATTTTAGCTCCGCCTATCACCCACAAACAGATGTTCAAACCGAAAGGACGAACCAAATCTTGGAGGACATGTTGAGAGCTTGCGCCTTGAAACGTGGGCGTAGTTGGGATAGGAGTTTACCGTATGCCGAGTTCTCCTACAACAACTGCTATCAAGCTAGCTTGAAGATGTCGCCTTTTGAAGCCTTATATGGTAGACGGTGTAGAACGCCGCTGTTCTGGAACGAAACTGGAGAGAACCAGGTGTTTGGACCCGAAGTACTACAAGAAGCTGAAAAGCAGGTCCAAACGATACGGGAGAACTTAAAGGCTGCTCAGTCATGACAGAAAGGCTATGCGGACAATAGGCGTAGGAAATTGACCTTTGAAGTAGGAGACTACTTATACCTTAAGGTATCGCCTATCCGAGGCCAACGACGTTTCAACGTCAAAGGCAAGCTAGCACCTCGCTACATCGGACCCTTTAAGGTTTTGGACAAGCGAGGAGAAGTAGCCTATCAACTAGAGCTCCCAAACCACCTCTCCGACGTACATGACGTGTTTCATGTATCCCAGCTCAAGAAGTGCTTGAGAGTACTAGAGGAACAGGTGTCAATGGGAGAACTTGAACTTCAAGAGGACCTGACTTACGCAGAACACCCTGTCCGAATCTTGGACGTAAAGGAAAGGATCACCCGAAACAAGGTGATTCGATGGTGCAAGGTACAATGGAGCCATCACACTGAAGCTGAAGCCACATGGGAGCGTGAAGAGGATGTTAAGGCAGAATTTCCCCATCTATTTCCTACTAACGAATCTCGAGGACGAGATTCAATTTAAGGGGGGTAGATTTGTGACACCCTCATCTCGGGTATCGGCATATGTTCATGTGTTATGAAGAAGAAAACATTTTAAGAAAAGATGGAATAATGACAAATATCAAAAGGATAGCCAATAAAAGCTCTCAGAGAGCGTCGAAGACAACTTCCGCGACCAGCAGGCCACGCGGCGTGATCGGAGCTCGTCCCTGCGAAATGGGGAGAGGCCGCCACCAAGCTGGCTACGTGGCAGGCTCGGGGCTCGTCTCCGCAAAAGGGGAGAGGTCCGATCCTGTGGGACACGTGTTGCCCACGGAGCTAGCCTCTGCGGAAGAAGCAAAGGCATTTCCGCAGGACATGTGTCATCCTCGGAGCTAGTCCTCGCGGAAATCAGAGGACCAGTCGCGCAGGATACGCGTCGATCTCGGAGCTCACCTGCGAGGGGTCCTGTTCTATTGGACACACGTCGCCACCGGAGCTTATCTCCGGAAGGTCTGTCGCTGCTGGACACGTGTCGACCGCGGGGCACGTCCCTGAGGAAAGAAGAAGGGGAAGACCGGCGCCAACACGTGGCGTGCGTGGAGCTCACCTCCGAAGAAGAGGGAGGTCTCGCTCGTGACACGCGGCACAACCGGAGCTCGTCTCTGCGGGAGAAGAGATACCAGGCTCGGGAGGACACGTGGAGCCTCCGGAGCTCATCACCACAGAAGTAACGAGTCTGGAGCGGTTTTTACGCGTAAAGATACCGGTACGCAACAGAAACCGATCCAAACTCCACGGTGTTACCAAAAATAAGACGTCAGGATCCAACAAAGATCTGAATAAGACTCTTATTCGGGATCCCATCAGATTAGGACTCTTCTCTTCCCGATTATAAATAGAGCCCAAAACCTCTGGCCGAAACCACAAACTTCTCTTTCAACTCCTGAGTCGACGACTTAGAGCCCTAGCCCTAACCCGTCGAGCAAACCATCGCTGAAGCGCAACAAGGGAGATCATCGGAGAAGAACCAAACGGTCTGAGGAGGACCTCGAAGACAAGAAGAGCGTGAGGTAGGACTTCAATACCACCTTACGACATCATTGTGTTCATCTCTTGCATCTGTTTGTTTCGAACAGAAGCCTTCTCGTGGGCAGATCACTCGATGATCAGTTTGATCTAAAGACAAGATCATCGCCACGTCCACCTTTGATCCGAACACCTCTGCCCATGCAAGGCCATGCAAGAACACGTACAGATCAATCTAATAAAACTAATCATGAGACAGCATGCATATGCATCATCGCATCTAGTTTAAGGTTTGTGCATAAATATTGATTGCTGTGAATCCTGTATGCACGTGATCCTACCTAGCAGGACAAGCCCAGGGAGCTGTCTACGATGAACTGCAGCAACAAGATTTTGAGAATCAAGAACAACCGGAACCGCAAGAACAAGGCAAGTGCTCCTTGACCACATTGATCCTATGTTTTGGGCAAAACTTTTTTATTTTGCAAAAAGGTGTGTGTGCTGAGTCAAACATGATGGGAAACCCTTTTTATAGGAGTTTACTAGTTTTGGTTAAACCACCCTTGTCGCCTGGGAAGTTTATGAGTCGGGTATGGTTTTTGCTTTATGCTTCGCTGAGTCTATGGGATTGGGATTGGGAAGTGAGATAGATGTGTCTAGCTAACTGCACTCGTATTGATAAAAAGAAACTGATGTTAATAATGAACATGGATCGGAGGGGGATCTAGGCAAGCCTGGGTTTGTGAATGAGGTGGCATGAGATGGTGGTTTTACTTGCCTTAGATCTAAGGACCGGTTCATGCATGCACATGCCAGGATAATCGTGCCACCACAAGGCCAAATATGGGTGTGGCTTAGCTGAGTAATTAGGTAAGTTGCTAGAGTGTTATGGACTGTGGAAGGCGCGGGGAATGGGAGTCTAGTGAGGACTGCCCTAGGAACTGCATGGCACAAGAGGGGGCCCGTGGGTGGGAGAATTGGAGATTCTAGACTGCCGGTGAAACCTTAGTGAGTCCATACATCTAGTGACCCCTTTGTAAAGGCTATTTTGTGATCTCTTGACCATACACCGACGGTTGTGTACTGGTATAATGGAGGTTCTGCAGTCGCCGACGGGTGACGAAATCACAAACTTGTGGGTAAAGAGGTACAAACTCTGCAGAGTTATTAAAACTATCATCATAGCCGAGCTTACGGTCACGAGCACCTGGCTAAACTGCCATGATTAGTTGGGATGGTTATTGGAATGGTTATTGGGAAGGTTATTGGTTATGGTTATTGGTTTGGGACTGTTGAGTCCGGGAGATGAGATGGTTGCATGACTGATGGGTCATGACATGAGATTGGTCTCGGTGCGAGACGAGGTTGTGAGATGGTAGCGAATACGAGGAGGTATTCGTGAGTATGAATAAAAGATTGGTTAATGTTCGGATGGAACACGGGAAGTGATGGAGGTATGTTGGTAATTTAATATATACTGGGATTACATCTAAAGTTAAGTAGATGTTTATCATGATTTTACAAATCTGCTTTTCTACAAATAAGCCTTTTATGCCTACCTTGTTTAATGAGCTGCATATCATGGGTTTTCCCGCACTTGCTGAGTACGTTATTGTACTCAACCTTGCATTATTACTTCATCCTCAGCAGCAGGAGAAGCCTACTATGAAGATCAAGTGGAACATTATGGCATGTGATCTGTTCTCAACCTTGCCTGTGGAGGGAGTAGAGATGGAGCCACTTCTGCTTAGTTTTGCTTCCGCATTAGTTTTTGCTTCCGCATTTAAATAAGGACTTCCGCTGCATAGAATTAAGGTTTCCGCTGTGAGCATGGGTCCAAGACTCATGAGGTGTTGTAATAAACTATGTTATTCGTGGTAATATATAATCTGAATTCAGTTTGTGGAACGTATGTGTATGTGTGATGAACATCCTGGGCACACATATGCATTAGTTCTCGGTTCCGTGGTTTTCCACAGAATTGAGGGCGTCACAGTGATCCTAGTGTATGAACTATTTATGGAAGTGTAGTACACTCCTGTTTCAACTCTTGTACGGCACCATGCTGAATCCTGTGTGGCACTGTGCGAGTACCGCTCTGGTCACACTCACAAGCTGAGCTTTCTGTTCAGCTGAGGTGTCAGTGTTTCTGTAGTCTGTGAACTTCCCTGCAACATGCAGGGATTCTCAAAATAAAAAATAGGTCCTTTTATTACGCCTATGAGAGTGTGGTCCTATTCTTCTCTATTGGGTAATGGATGAGTTTTCTTTCGAAAAAAAAACATGTCGTGGTTTGCTTTTATTTTTGAAAAGTTTATAGAGTTTCATAAGTAGCGGACGAGTTTTTCTTTGAAAAAGGCATGTCATGGTTTCCTTTTTTTAGAAAAGTTCACGAGTAGTGGATGAATTTGTTTTCCTTTGATAAAACACGCTGTCCCTTGCTTTTTTCCTTGCAAAATTTTATGGAGTTCATGACTTCCGTCATTGAACATGAATGAATTTCTGAACCTTTCAGCTTCTGCACTTTTTTCTTAGAGTCGGATATCATCCACTTTCATTTCAAACAAAGCAGAGGTCTACATCAGCATACAGCTCATCGCGCAGTCAATAGATTTCTATTCCTGCTACCTCCACAACGTCACTAGATATCTAAAATGGAGGTGCAAAGATGCTGTTTTTACCTCCTACATGTCCGATATATATGCAACAACTCAGCTTCTGCACTTTACTGTAGTAAATCTTCGTGAGTTCTACTACAAGTTTGTTTCAACCATTCTATTCAAACAAAAAGTGTCACAAGAAAACTGCCTTTCCGAGCTTAAGGTGGTTAAAAGTTAGTCAGAAGCATGTATCTGTGCCTCAAGATTCTTAGATTGGTATTTAGGCATTCAAATCATACATGTACCTTTTATAGGCCGTATGCATAAATATTACTTGATTGGTCGTCAAGCCTTTAGACTGAACTGAGCTATAACTCAATTTTCAGATATAACTTACATGTTTATTATTTTTCCCCCATGCATACTTCAGCCTGGATCAAACCCTTGACCGCTATGAGAGGTACCTGTTGTCTGAAGCTGGGCATATGAGGGAGGAACACACTGAAGTGTTGCAGGTTGGAAAAGAGAACATTAGATGAACAGTTCTCTGATACTACAATAATCACCATTGCTAAACAGTAATGTTGTTTTTTTGTGACCTAGATTTTACTGATGACTCTGGTAATTTACAGGAAAACATGATCTACGACAACATAAAGTTGAGGTCCAGGATTGAGGCATTGCAGAAGAGTGAAAGGTAACCAAATGTAAATAATTATTGGCCAGCCAAAATAATAACATTAAAAATATATTGACGTTGCTTTAAAACCATACAACTCTGGAAAAGTACATGTACATTTGCCAGATAGAACTCCTATGTAGTTTGAGATGACCCATAGCTTATAGAATCGGCGCCACACAGGATGCTCATATACTTTTCATAATCATGGCTCAGGAATCTCATGGGGGAACAACTGGACATCCTGACACTCGGAGAGGTCCAGCAGCTTGAGCAGCAGATAGAGGTTGCTTTGAGAAACATCAGATCCAGAAAGGTACACGGTCACATGCATGCTAAATGTGCATAACTATATTACTCACTTGGTTATTTTATATTTGACATTGAATGTTGCCATATTTAAGATGTAACTTGATCACTGTCTTTTTGTTAAATATTATTGATTATTAATAATAGTTCTGTACTTTTATATAAATGTTTTCAATAGCAACCCAGCTGTATGATTTCATATAACAGATATTGATTACATGATTTTACAAACTTATAGGATATGGCAAATAAAAAATGGTGGGAGTAATAAGCAGATACTTTCTTGATCATCATTTACACTGTTCTAAATGCCTATTTAAAAAAAAACAATTTCAGGACAATGTTTTGCTAAACTCGATCCGGGAGCTTCAAAAGAAGGCAAACATTCTCAACCATTCTGTTTTTAAATGAAACGTTCAAACGTTTTGTTCGTAAAGCTCTTTCATGATTAACTCTCATTCTTTGTTCGTTGGAAAATCAAGGTTCAGTATTTTACTCCGTTCTTGCAGGAAAGGTTGCTGATGCAAGAAAGAGCACTCTGGAGAAGGTAAATATCCTAGTTACCTAATGTCCCCAGTTGCAGCTGGAGTTTATGATTCTTAGTTAGGGCACAATATATGGCCTATGGAGTTTGAGGTCAAAGGCAGCTTCTTAACCGGTATGATACTGTGTTCATATGAGGAGAGGGCTGGACTAGATGCATACCCGCAGAAGAAAAACACAGATTCCTCCACTGATGAGGCAGCCCCTCTTCCCAACCTCAACACTTGCTGGTGAGCTTCCATCCAATCCCTGGCCATGTTCTACATTGAGTTCCTTCAACTGAACCTCTCAAGCTGGCTGGCAAATCACAGCACCGGCGACCAACGACGAGCCGTCACCGGCGATTGCGCCCATTAGGAGTAGCGAGTGGCGGCCACTTGCCGTGGTGGATGCTCCGGCCGTAGGCCGAGAGGGCTAGCTAAAGGGGCTGGTTCACATGTTGCTCAACAATTGATGTCCCCAGCTCAACATGATAGAACTTATATGCAGTTTTAGGGAGGGGACCGGGGATCAGCTTCAGATGTGATGCTAGTTTGGTGTAGTTTATGTAAAAACCGATGCTGAACCGAACCCAGATTAATTTTAGATTGGATGATGTTTTATTGGTGTAATATACTTGTCTACCAGGCTACTGTTGAAATATAAGTGAATTGCCCATCTTTCCCTATCGGCTTAAGCTTTTCGGGT
Source organism: Neostapfia colusana (assembly GCA_030760725.1). NCBI lineage: Eukaryota > Viridiplantae > Streptophyta > Magnoliopsida > Poales > Poaceae > Neostapfia > Neostapfia colusana. Next base: position 52,150,051 of record JASWHV010000010.1, on the reverse strand, counting down.
CAACCGGTCGGTGCATAGTAACTTAACATGGTATCAGAGCCAGAGGTCTCGAGTTCGAATCCTGTCGGACACGATTTATTAAAATAAATTGCAGTCGACTCCTATTTCACTTTGCAGCCCAAAAGAGCCTGCACGTGAGGAGGAGTGTTGAAATATAAGTGAATTGTCCACCTTTCCCTATCGGCTTAAGTTTTTCGGGTCAACCGGTCGGTGCATAGTAACTTAACAGCTACCACGTCAGTTCATCTGTTTTTTTAGTCTTTTCTTCAGGTGTATCATTTCAGTTGTTATTTCTGGTCAGGCTGGTCTATTTTCACTGTATGCAGGGGCTGAACCAGTCCCAAGCTTCCGGTACTTCAGCCCAACTCTATCTTGGATATTGCCAGGGCATAGGCCGAAAATTCGAGTGCATATGGGCTAGCCTTGACATATGACTTGGTGAAAATCAAATCCCAAGGAAAGCATCCATGAGTATGCTAAAGGTGCCATCATGTTGGGATTAAAATATGCATCTTGCTACCCCAGGACATACACATTACATATGCCCATCTTAATTGTCCTCTGGAAAGTGCCACAATCATGATGCCAAGCCTTTTCCCCGAAAGTCACTGAAACATATGAAACTTTCATTTGACCTGTGGCTACTGCTACTACATCATCATGAAAAGTAAAGCATGCAATAGTTTGTTCAAACTACAAAGAAAAAACATAAAATAAAACAACATTAAGCCACTGCAATCACCACCATGGTGCTCTTGAGTGCACTCCCGTGAGCTGTGTTGGCTTGTCGGTGATGCAACACAAACAAATGCATGGCACACTATTTAAACTAATCCATGGGTAATATAAAGTATGGCATCAGCCAAGCTAGCCAGGCACACATTCGCCACACCAGGGCCTGTAGTTTGGCTAGCAATTCACGCTACAATGTCAGGCTTTACAGCCAACTGTAAGCTAGGCCAAAATAATGAATTTCTTGACCCATGGGCCATGATGATTGGTTGGCAAAAGAATGTCGTGATGTCCTTGCATCTGGTTTCCATTTCCATGGATCACCCTGTGCAATGATTTGTTTTGTCTAGGGATTACCAGCAAATAAACAAAGATAGCAGACGTTTAAATTTGAGTTGTGAGATGGTAACTGTGTTATCTGTTTGACAAATTCTGCTTCCAACAAAATGGCCCACTTATTTATCGCGGGGAACTGGTGTGATTACCATGTCAAATGGATCAAAAAAACACATATAGATTGTAATATATATAGGGCAACTCTTATTCGTCGTTCAACACAACAAGGTTAGGACCTGAGTTTATTGTTTATATATTCAACTTATTTCTTCCAACATTCAAATACAAATGATTTCCAATAAAGACTAACAGAAAGATCCAACAACACGAAACATCTGCAGGTTGATAATTTCATTGCAGGCATAATGTGTTGGAAACTGGGACTGAATAACATTGCCATTTTTCTCTAAGAAAAGGACAGGGATTAATAAGGTAATGTGAGAATGATATGTACTTTGCTAAGGGAATCTTGTTGCGTATCCAACCACCATTACACAAAACCATCACCACTTATCGTGGTGACACGTTCTCCTGAGTTTCATGTTTTATCAAGATAATTTATTTATTTACCAAGTCAAGTGAGTAACTAACTAGAATAGACGAATGAAATGCAAACAACTCTCTGGTTCAATCATGAAAAATTGTTCAAGACCACACGAATTTTATCTTACAATCACTGTATTTTTTCACTTAAACCCCTCCATCTAGTAGTATAAAATAAAATAAAATAAAATAAAATAAAATATGGGCACCAATGTCAAGTAGAAGGGTTTAAATACAAAAATACAATGACCGTAGTATGAACGTCATGTGGTCTAGTAAAATTTTTACTCCTATTCTGAAATAAATAACGTTTAGGACAACTAATTTAGTTCAATTTAAACTAATTTTTTATCCTAAACATCATTTATTTAGAGAGGAGGGAGTATACAATTACAATAAAAAGTTGGTTACACAAATATAACCAAAAAGGTAAGGGACTATTGTGTTTATGCCATTGGTTGAAAATCCAATTGTGATTTTACCATTCAAAAATAGAGTTTTTAATTTTATCGCTGCATTTTAAAACAAAGCTAAAGTATACCCCCATTATGTTATGCCATTAGTGGTGTTAAATTATAATAAATAAAAGATAAAATGCAGTTATAATTTTACTCCTACTTTAAATATTTTTTAGGAATTTACCCCTTATTTTAGTATAGTTATAGATTGATTTGTGTTTATGCCAAATAGTGATAAAATCACAAGCACGGATCAAATTATGGTAAAATCACAAGGGTATTTTTATCTTTTTTATCATATTTAACATTGTTAAGAGTCCATAACAGAGTAGCGATATACTTTGATTTCGTTTAAAAAATAGAGATAAAATCACAAACTCTAATTTTAAAAGATAAAATCACAATTGAACTTTCAACTAAAAGTATAAACACAAAATAAAAAATGAATAGAGAAACGTAAAAGGTGCGAGGGTAGGTCCAGAGTGTGCTGTGCACGCATATGGGACAAGCACAACCGCACAAACACGATCACCATCTACGATTCTACCCCACTCCTCTGGGGGACCCACATGCGAGCGGGTACTAATTACGCCCTCCCCATGCCACCACTGGCTGGCAGCTTCACGATCGCTGGGACTACTTCATCCGACAGTCTAAACCAAGATCCGCCATGGCAAGGCTGTCTTCATTCTGCCTCCACCGGATCAGGTCCGGCGGCAAGGCCCACGCTCCGCCTCCAATAGGCGCCAAGGAAGAGGCCTCCTCTGCCGGCGGCCATGGCCACGGCGGCGAGCGCGACGACGGCAAGGTGAAGGAGAAGGACGACGTGGAGGATGAGAAAGCAGAGACGGCGGCTAAGAAGGCTGGCAACGACGCCGCCGTGGGGAGGAAGGTGATGGTGGCCGTGGACGGCGGCGGTGAGGAGGCCCGGACGGCGCTGCAGTGGGCGCTGTCGCACGCCGTCCGGCCCTGCGACACCGTCGTCCTCCTTCACGTCGTCAGGGCAAGCGGCGGCAGCGGCAAGAGGCGTGGGGCAGGTTAAGAGATGAGCTCAACTTAGCACTAAGTCCCGTGTGTTTTCTAATACCTAGCTGCTGGAAAATCACTGTTTACCAAAGGAATTTCCAAACCAAGGGGAGCCATGGCCAGAGCTCCTCCCTGAACACGCTCGCCTGGATCGCGAAAGGCGATACATGCCTGCGAAACTGATGAGAACGATGGGTTTCTTTTCTTTGGTTGATGTTGTTTAGGAGGCGATCCAAGAAGTTGCCAGCAGCTGGAGGCGATGAGGAGCATCTGCCAAGCAAAGAGACCAGAGGTACCTCAACTCTAACTTGAAACCAGGACGACAGACTTTATCTTACCTGTCATGCTAATAAATGATTTTTTCGTTATATCTCAGTTTAGTATTATTCTCCAAAGCTCTTGAGGGACTGTGTAATTTATTTTTTTCCTAAACATTTAGTGCTAGCTGCAAGAATCATTCAGCAAGTGTGATATACATAACAATAAAAAAATCAGTAGTCACTTTATGGCGTCTATTGTCTGCAAGTTTTGGTTACTGAGTATTTGATTTTTATTATTAGTACCGTGGAGTATAGGAGCCAATATGAATCAGTTGTAAGTCTGCATCTCAAAAATATGAAGTCTAAGAATAGAAAGGTAGATAGACTTCTCGCTCTAACTGGTTTGGTTCTTGGTTCTATTCGAATAAAAGCAGTGTATTTTATATCTAGTACGGCGTAGAATTTAGTTTATGCTTAAATTACGACACCACAGCGACATAACATTGACATAATCCACAAATGAACATGATCAAGGTGATACCTGGTACTTGTAAGTAACACCAAGATTTAATACTTATTCTTGCATTCCATGAAGTTTGAGTTGCCGAGAAGTTTGAATTGATTCTTGCATTCCATGGAAATGTCCAAGACGGTCCCTTTCCTTGCTGGCATGTGAAGTGACACAGCACGCACGACAGTCCTCTGATCTGCTATCAACAAACTGGAAAAATAAAACCCGTTTGCCGAGAACCCAGATGATCACCCTATGCCAGCTCTTGTAGTTTAGCTTTTTGATGCAGAAACGACGGTCCCCTGAATCTTATTGCAGTCCACTATTTCCTTCAGACAAGGTATTCTATTCCAAATAGTTCTGGCAAGGGGGCCCCAGTTACTGTCAGACCAGAGAAAAAGGATGCCAACAAAACAGAGCGGCATCTGCAAGCAAAGATCAGAACTAGCACCCACAGGTTGGCATGGCATGTGCCGAGTATCATCAAAGGTGGGCATGCATGTCCCCGGAGAAGATCATGGCTCTTGGCTATATGTTTGTAAAGATCATTGAGCCTCAAGATTTGAAATTGAATTCCGTAAAACTAACCGATAACCCTTGCTCTTTTCTAACTTTTTGACAAACTTGATTGTGCTAGCGATTCATGGTTTATGTTCAACCAGGTGCGCGTGGTGCTGTCCCTGGTGGAGGGCAAGAACCGGGGACCGGCGATAGTGGAGGCGGCGAGGAAGCAGGGCGTCTCGCTCCTCGTCGTGGGGCAGAAGAAGCGGTCCGTCACGTGGCGGCTGCTGTCGATGTGGATGGCCGGCGTGAGGGGCGCCGCTGCGCCGGCGGCGGCCGGGGGCGCCGCCGACTACTGCGTCCAGAACGCGGCGTGCATGGCGCTGGCCGTCCGGCGCAAGAGCCGGCGAGGCGGAGACTACCTCATCACCACTAGGCGGCAGAGGGATTTCTGGCTCCTGGCTTGAGTGAGGTTCACGGATCTTTAGCATGGTGTTTTGGACGTGGTATAGATAGCGGAATGGTACTCAGGTTCATAGATAAAGGTGAAGAACAATGCAGTGGAATGCTTGTGATATTTGGGGTTGGCTCTGCTTTCTTTGTTGCTGGTCTAGAACTGATACTCCCTCCGCTTCACATTGTTTGATGCTAGTTAAACCGTCAAATAATTTAAAACAGAGGGAATAGCATTGAACAAGTGGTTGCTTGCAATTTTGACTTCAGAATCAAGCAGCTTTTGGAGTTGTGCCACGAAACCTTCTTAATGTTTGCTTCTTACAAGTTGGAAGCTAAAGGACAACATTTTTGGCAGTTTAACAGCCATGCACCAACGAATATCCTAACTTTATTGTTGGTGTAGGAAGGCTCTGAAAGAAGAGCAAAGGAATGGCAGAAATGAAGGAAGCAGAATTTGGCCGATACATCAGTCAACACATATCATCTGCCATATATTAAAGATGCTCCCAAGTAGACTACATTATTTAACTTGCAACAAAAGATAATTCCACATCAGTGTCAGACTAAAATGAACTAATTCCTCACAATGAGAAATAAACATATATGAAGGTAATTCACTAGTACCCCCAGCTAATCAGGTTGTGCCATGAGCAAAGGAAGCACTTGAAAATGGAACATAAACAACATCGAGCATGGCCATAGCACTACTCCATTGTGCAGCTCTCTGGAGTTATATACAACGCAACAACGCTCTGACCTCAGCTTTCACTTGTACAAAACTTGAAAGTTGGACCCCACGCTGGTCCATGTCTCAATCTAGGAAGCCTGGGGTGATTCTAGAAGACGATACATTGTAATCTCTTGCTGCTTGAAGTACCTTCGATCTCCCTCGTCTACAAGGACCAGATTCAGGTAGTACTTGACGCTAAATTTGTTGTTTATGTTGCGGCAAGTCGGGGTCAGCTCATAAGGTGTCAAGAACAGCCTCACTGGGATAGATTCACCTGCAAAACAATTCGATTAAGCATGCAGCAAACCCATCCTTGGAAAACTATAATGGATTAGTTTGGCAGGCAGAGATTGGACTAATCCCAGACCCCCCATGCATAATTCAGGATGGACAAAAATTTGGCTCAGCCCTGGCTCATCCAAATGGGTCCAACTTGGGCAAGCAGCTAAGCAACTGCAGCATCCCACCATATTCAGGCTTTTAAACAATAAATGATGCATGATAATAACAGTTCATGACCTTGTATATCTGAAGGAAATGTGGTATTTTATGTATCATACAAGGTCGTATTAATGAGGATACATACAGACAGTCATAATTCAAACGTAGACAGGATGAACTTCCATGATTCCCAGCAAAATGACAAACCCGGCATTTACCCCCAGAAAAGAAAAGCAATCCCCCAGGAGCGCTACCTGTACTTTATCAAAATAATGATCTTGCATGTATCATTAAGGCTTGAAATCACAAACAATTCACGCAATAATGTTTATGTGAATCATTATTTGGGAAATTTTGAGGCACTGAATAAGCTAAAGATGGGAAAAGATGACAGTCAAGTGCAATGAATGCACGTCAAAGGTATGCAACAACGAAGCATGGGCCCATCACACTGTTTGAACATCAAGACACAAGACATACATGTAAAAGAATAAAACATAAATTGAGAAATGGAAAAGGTGCAACACTATTATACCTCTGACAGGAGCACCATCCATCAACTCAAACTTTGCAAGAGTCTCAGTTTCAACATATGTGTTAGAGCCTGATCCTGTTGATTCCCGACGACGAATCTCCAGTTCCATGTTTTTTATCTTTATTCGGACGAGAAGAAAATATATCTTCCCAATAATCACATCATTGAGATGGTACCTGAACAAAAATGTGAAGTGAGTAATGTAGCAGGCATGGAAAGTGAGGAATTTATTAGAACAGACAGACGATAGCCCCCACATATAACAATTATCTTACTTGCTTTTGCTGTATTCAAACTCAATGTGTAAGCAATCCTCAATTCCCACTTCCATCTGAAAGGCAACATTCAGTAGCATCAATGTTAAAATACGGAGTTATGTAGTTTTGGCCAGATCATTCTCACTTCAACCACACCAAATAGGAAAAGTTATGCAATTGAAGATATCATGGAATGGTGAAACAAATGGTTTAATATCTATTTTCATGGAATGGTCAAACTATAATTTAGAATATTTCAACCACACTATAATGTTTTCCAGCACATCAAAGCTGTTTAATACGTAAATTTAGGTGCAATCAGCTACCACTAAATTAGAACCATCGACAAAGTATTGTGTTTTCAATAATACTACTTCTCCTTATTATAAATAATCTCGGAATGGCCGACAAGGTCAGGACACTGCAAGGCAAGTGTTAGCAGACTGATAGTAATATATCAGATAACTGTCTCTCAGACTGATAATACCATACCAGATAACATCATTTCTGAGGCCTGATGCATTGTTCACTTTCCCAAAAGCTACAAGATAAACAGTGGACCGAACAGTTAAGGAACTATATTTTACATATGCAAAAAAAGGAACAGATGGTCTGAACATCCAGCTACTTTTTTCACCTCCTTTCCTTTTCCAATATTTCAAAACTGATATTTCCAAGATGTGCTACCTGGATGATGCCCAAATAAGAAAAATATATCTGTTGTGGGCAAAATCCCCTTTAGCCCGTTAGGGCTTAGAGGGAGGGCAGCTAGGGCAGCAGTGGTGGCGCAGAGAGAGAGGGGGCAGCAATGGCTTGAGAAAGAGAGGCGGGGAACCGGAGAACCTTAGGGTTAAACCCCTTTTCTATACTTGGCTGGATCCAATTACAATGTCTCCTTTACATAAGAGGGAATTGTTAGAGATATAATAATGATATTATATTAGATGATGTATTAGGGGCTTATTTGCATATTTATACTCATCATGTACTCTATATATTTGAGGCTCCGGCCCTCTCAATAATATACACGTTATTCACAATATGGTAACAGAGCCAAAATACAGGGTTTTGTTTCTACCCTAGCCGGCGACTTCTGCCGCCGCCAGATTTTTTAGCGCCGCCGCCGCTTTCAGTTCCTTCTCCCCGATCCGCGTGCCTCTTCTGCACCGCGCTCCCACCGCGGTGCGCTCTGGTTCTGCCCCGAAGTACCCAGCAGCGGGACCTACCGGCCTCTGTCCATGTCAGCTGCTCTAGGAACCTGCTGGCTAGATTGATCTTCGTGCCCAACAGGCTGCCGAGCGCCACACCTGCCTGTGTGCTGCTGCATCGTTCTACGTGCTCAACAGCACCTAGCGACCAGTTCTGGCTGCTGTGCAGCTGCCTCTATGCTGCTGCAACGGGTCCGCGTGCCCAACAACACGTAGCGTCCAGGTCTGTGTATCTCTGTGTTGAAGCTTGCGCCGCTTATTTTCAGCCATCTTTTTCATGATGACTTCTTCTTCGGCCGGGGTTCCAGTTGTGAGGTGTCCAGTGCTTTTCAATGGCACCAATTACCGTGATTGGGTTCCTCGTATGCGTCTACATATGCGTGGTCTACGACTCCGGGAGTTCCTCACGGGCGATCTCAAATGTCCGCCATGTCCTGCAGTTCCTTCTCAGCCCGTTATTTCAGATAAGGCAACCGATGATGATAAGAAGAAGTTACTTGCGGATTGTGAGACTCGTTTGTCTGCGTACGAGTCTCACTTCAGCTTATACAGGACTTGGTTGGATGATGATGCTCGAGCTGCTGCTATTCTTGCTGCTAGTATAGAGGATCGTCTTGCTGCTGATATAGTTGAGTTTGAGTATGCACATCAGATGTGGGATTTTCTACGCTCTCGTTACGAGCCTATTGGACAGTCTAACTACCTTGCTGCTATTCGTCAGGAGCAGCTGTTACAGCAGGGAGATGCTACAGTCGAGGAGTTCTTCGGTCAGATGTCTGCTATTTGGCGTCAGCTTGATACTCTTGGTCCTCGATTGTCCACAGATACTTGTCAGTCTTGTCAGAGTCAGAAGGTTGCACTTGAGCTTCGACGCACTTATGATTTTCTGACCCGTCTTCGTGCCGAATTTGAGCCTCTTCGTGCTCAGCTACTTGCTCGTCACCCCTGTGTCTCTCTTATGGACGCTCTGACGAGTGTTCGTAATGAGGAGACTCGTCTTCAGACTGCTGGTTTGCTGCTTACTTCTTCAGTGTTAGCGGCTCGCTCTACGACACCTATGCACACGACTCCTCCACCGACCGTCCCGTCTTCGGTTGCGCCTCCTTATACAGCTGGGGGACGTGGTGCTCTTCATTGTGATTATTATGGTAAAGATGGTCATGTGGAGGCGTATTGTTTCAGAAAGAAGAAGGCTCAGTCTCGTCGGTCTTCACAGAGTACTGGTGGTGTTAGTACTAGAGGATCTCAGGGGAGTTCTGCAACTACGGATGCACAATTGCTCATGCTTCTTCGTCGCCTCGCTACTTCTGCACCATCGGGAGCTGCTGGTTCTGTGACTTGGTCTTCTGTACCTTCAAGTACTGCTGCTGCTGCTTCTTCGTCTTCCACTAAGGGACCACCTCTTACTTCTGCTCCAGGTACTTGTCCATGGATTCTTGATTCTGGTGCTTCGTTCCATATGACTCCCTATCGTACCAGTTTGTCTTCCTTGAGTCCTTCATATCTTTCTTCTACTGTTCATACTGTCGATGGTTCTCCTCTTTCGGTTGTTGGACAGAGCACTCTTTTATCTGACTCTTTTGTTGTTCCTGATGTTTCCTTCGTTCCTGGACTTACAATGCAACTTATATCCGCTGGTCAACTCACTGATAATAATTGTCGAGTGATTCTTGATCATGATCTTTGTTACGTTCAGGACCGTCGCACGGGTCACCTGGTTGGTACTGGCCCTCGTCGTCGTGATTCACAGCGTCTTTGGGAGCTTGACTGGCTTCGTCTTCCTTCCGTTGCGCCTGCCAGATCAGTCGGCTCCAGTCTTGCTGCTTCGTCCACTTCAACGATTGCTCAGTGGCACCACCGTTTGGGTCATCCTTGTGGCTCTCGTCTGTCCATTCTAGTTCGTCGTGGTCTTTTAGGATCAGTCTCTAGTTCTCAGTCTTTAGCTCAGTGTCAGGGTTGTCGGTTAAGGAAGCAGATTCAGCTTCCTTATTCTCATAGCGAGTCAGTGTCTGAGCGTCCTTTTGATCTTATTCATTCTGATGTATGGGGCCCTGCTCCTTTTGCTTCGAAAGGAGGACATCGATATTACATCATTTTTATAGATGATTTTTCTCGCCACACATGGGTTTACTTTATGAAACATCGTAGTGAGGCGCTATCTATCTATAAGTCCTTCTCGACTATGATCCGCACTCAGTTTGACACTCCTATTCGTATTTTTCGAGCCGATTCTGCTGGCGAGTATCTCTCTGATGCTCTTCATCAGTTTCTTTCTGAGCAAGGTACTCTTGCTCAGTTTTCTTGTCCAGGTGCTCATGCTCAGAATGGCGTTGCTGAGCGCAAGCATCGTCATCTCCTTGAGACAGCTCGTACTCTTCTTATCGCTTCTTCTGTACCACCTCATTTTTGGGCCGAGGTTGTTTCTACTGCCACTTAATTAACATTCAACCCTCGTCTGCTCTTAATGATAGGATTCCTTTTGAGCGCCTTACAGGCAAAATGCCTGACTACACCAGCCTTCGTCTCTTTGGCTGTGTGCGCTACGTGTTGCTCGCACCACGTGAGCGCACTAAGCTGACTGCTCAGTCTGTCGAGTGTGTCTTCCTAGGGTACAGTTCGGAGCATAAGGGATATCGTTGTTGGGATCCGGTTGGTCGACGGATGAGGATTTCACGAGATGTTGTATTTGATGAGACACGCTTTCTATCCTCGACCATCTTTCGATACTTCTTCTGTATCTGTGATTGATCCTATTTCGTTTTTGTTCCTTCTTGATGCTCCAGTTGCGATTGTACCTCCTTCACACTCAGTACCTCGTTCCATGGTTCCTCCCTCTTCGGAACCTTCTTTTTTGGTTCCCGATTATACTTTGAAGACTCCTGTGACGCAGGTCTATACTCGACGAGTTGTTTCTCCCTCAGATGTGCCATCTTCTTCTGATGAGCCGTCTACTCCAGCTCAGTTTGCCTCTCCTGGTACGCCTTCTTCTCCTAAGGTATCATCTCCTTTCGATGATTCTTCTCCTGAACAACCCCTTGGACGTGGTCATCGTTCTCGACATCCTCCTGATCGGTTTTCTCCTTCTAGCTTTGCTGCTACTGCTCTACCTGAGTCGGCTACGTATCGTGATGTTGTTACTCATCAGGAATGGCAACATGCGATGGCTGAGGAGATTGCTGCTCTCGAGCGCACCGGCACATGGGAACTTGTGCCCTGTCCCCCACGTGTTCGTCCTATCACCTGTAAGTGGGTCTATAAGGTTAAGACCCGCTCTGATGGATCACTTGAGCGCTATAAGGCTCGACTAGTCGCTCGTGGTTTCTAGCAGGAACATGGTCGTGACTATGATGAGACTTTTGCTCCTATCGCTCATATGACCACTGTTCGCACTCTACTTGTTGTAGCCTCTGTTCGTACCTGGTCCATCTCTCAGCTTGATGTGAAGAATGCCTTTCTTAATGGTGAGCTGCGAGAAGAGGTTTATATGCATCCACCACCTGGGTATTCTGTTCCTGAGGGTATGATTTGTCGCCTTCGTCGTTCTCTTTACGGCCTTAAGCAGGCTCCTCGTGCTTGGTTTCAGCGTTTTGCGACTGTGGTCACTGCTGCTGGTTTCTCTGCCAGTGCTCATGATCCCGCACTCTTTGTGCACACTTCGTCTCGTGGTCGCACTCTTCTTCTTCTCTATGTTGATGACATGATCATCACCGGAGACGATTCTGAGTACATTGCCTTTGTGAAGGCCCGTCTCAATGAGCAGTTTCTTATGTCTGATCTTGGTCCTCTTCGCTACTTTCTTGGGATTGAGGTTTCCTCTTCTTCTGAGGGAATTTATCTATCTCAGGAAAAGTACATTCAGGATCTTCTTGATCGGGCTTCACTCACTGATCACCGTATTGTTGAGACTCCCATGGAACTCAATGTCCATCTTCGTGCCACTGATGGTGAGCCTCTTGATGATCCTACTCGTTACCGTCATATTGTTGGGAGTCTAGTGTATCTTGGCGTCACTCGTCCTAATATCTCGTACTCTGTTCACATTCTAAGTCAGTTTGTTTCGGCTCCCACTCAGGTCCACTATAGTCACTTGCTTCGTGTCTTGGGTTATCTTCGTGGTACTATCTCTAGACGCTTATTTTTTCCACGCTCTAGTTCTTTACAGCTCAAAGCATACTCTGATGCTACTTGGGCTAGTGATCCCTTTGATCGTCGATCACTTTCTGCCTATTGTGTTTTTCTTGGTGGTTCCCTCATTGCTTGGAAGACTAAGAAGCAGGTAGCAGTTTCTCGTTCGAGTGCAGAGGCTGAGTTGCGTGCTATGCTCTTGTGAGTGCAGAGGTTACTTGGTTGCGATGGTTGCTTGAGGATTTTGGTGTTTCTGTTGGGATGCCGACTCCTCTCTTGTCTGACAGTACAGGTGCTATCAGTATTGCTCGTGATCCGGTCAAGCATGAGCTTATCAAGCATATTGGTGTTGATGCTTCTTATACACGAGCACAGGTACAGGATGGTGTTGTTGATCTCCAGTATGTGCCTTCAGAACTTCAGCTGGCGGATTTCTTCACGAAGGCACAGACCCGGACTCAGCATGGTTTTTATCTCTCCAAACTCAGTGTTCGTGATGCACCTTGAGTTTGAGGGGGGGTGTTAGAGATATAATAATGATATTATATTAGATGATGCATTAGGGGCTTATTTGCATATTTATACTCATCATGTACTCTATATATTTGAGGCTCCGGCCCTCTCAATAATATACACGTTATTCACAATAGGAATTACTCTCTAGATAACTTCCTAAACAAACTTGATCTTATCTTTCCTAATACATTTAAATTTCCTTAGTAGCTCTGTTTTTATTTCCTAATATCCTAGACTTTTCCCTTGCTGCTAAGGAAAGGGAGTGGCATCAACCCTCTTGGTGGTGGTGCAGTCTTGGTGGTGGTGGCCCTAGGTGCCGGTTTGGCCGCCTCTTGGCCCCTTTGGCCCAAATTGGCCTTCTGGCCCATAACATCTCCTTCCCCTTTGACATCCAACGTGTCCTTTTTCATGAAGTTGTGGACGTTAAAGATGAGTAAAGAGAAGAGTGTCCAAAGCAGCAAGGAGGTCCTCAAATGCATCCCAAACATGTGAAGGATCTCTAGCTAAAATAGGAGCCTTAAATGTAGAAAACTTAGAATCATGAAGCACAGCATGGTGGAGGTCGATGTGAACACCCGTGCTCATAGGAAATTCATCAGGGATAGTAGAGGTGTGACCGTGGACGCGTAGAGGCTCCAAAGTTTCTCCGGCAAGTGAGTCCTACCCACGGGGTTTGACCCATGAAGCATCCAAGAACTCCACCCTAGGTAGATGTAGCCTGGAGTTGAAGGCAATAAAGGAGTTACGGCTGTCATGGAAGTGGCTATCTGTGTTGACGAAGTTCTTTGTCACTTTGACTTTGATGATGTAGTGCAGAGGATTGTCGAAGAAGTTTCAGAAGTTGTGGATGATGTCCATCATCACCAGGGATCACCATGAACTTGTTCTAGGTGACATGTAGGTGGTGGGTTAATGCCGTCTATGGCGCCAGCTTTTATGACACTTGAAGAAGTTGTAGCATTCAAGTTGAACGTCTGTTGGTGGTGTTGCTGCAATGTGTCAACATTTTTGAAGAAAGTGTTGGTCCATGATGAATCTCCTATCCCATGTGGCACACCATCCATCAATGTATGCATGGGGTTGTAGGAACAAGTCCCACCCTTGGCGCCTCTGTTTAAAAAAGCGGTCGACTAGGCCGCTTAAGCGACGCCTAGGCGCTGAGCAGCACCAGAAACCGCTTCGCTTTTCCCTAGGTGGCGGCATTAAGCAGTCGGACCGCTTTTTTTTCGCTTCGGACCGCACCGCTTTGTGTGTCCATATAAAAAGAACAACTAACTCTAATTTTTTTCATCCCTATCGGTGGTTGTTGCTGTTAGCAAGGTGGTAGTGCCCTGTTTTAGTGTCTGGCTGCCTACACAAGATAGTGTCACACTCTATCTCATCTCATTTTATTGATTGATTGAATATTTTTAAATTTAAATATATATATATATATGTATATAATATTATATGGATTTAACTCCGCTTTTTGTGAAACGCCTAGGCGTTAGGCGGAGCTCCTCCGCTCGTTTTTTCTACCGCTTTTTTAAACACTGCTTGGCGCTGCAGATTTGTTGCCCCATGAGTAAGGGCAGCTCATAGCAAACACCTCAACTTTTAACATGGTAGTCGAATACCATTTTCAAGTCGCTCTTGTGAGACCTATGTATGCTGAATACATTGGCAATTAGGATAAAAGTTAGCATTAACATTCAAAGTTTTGAATATTGGCAAAACATTCTTCTGTGGCAAGGTCCGACAAATTCTTTGTTAGGTCCGCCAAGTGTTGGTAAGGTCCGACGCAAGGTCCGGAGAGCTCCTGCAAAGTCAGAAGAGCTTCTGTGAGGTCCGGAGCTTGTTTTCAGGGAGCTCCCGTGAAGTTCAACTCGTAGAACTGCAGCGTCTTGTTTTTGCTTTTAACTCGCAATGTTTCAAACTTGCTTTATGGGAAGGTTTGCTTAGTATTAATTTGCTAAGTTTTTGGTGTGTTTTGGTGGTTATGGCCGTTATCATTTGATATGGTTTGCATCATGCTTATGTGACGTGCTCAAGTAAAGTGTTGTGCTTTTCGAACTAACGTGAGTCAAGTCGAGGACTTGTGCTCGAAAGAATTGGTTGTTTATTCATGTGCAGGTGTTGCTTGAGTTCAAGACATGGCTGGTGACGGGATCCTTAGACTAGTCTCAGGGAGGAGATGAGGTTCCATCAACCAAGTTCGGGAGGAGCTGTGGTTGAGTTGATCGGGAGGTCACGCAGCATGTTTGGATCAAGGGCAGTGCATATGAAGGTTGCGTGTACGTCGTTGGAAGGTGTTTGCACGTGTGCAAGGAGTGCATGGACGTGGCAACATTGTTCCAAGGCGTGATGAAGAGAAGTGGACGTAAAGAATTGATCGGAAAGGTCCAACCGGCTGGATTGCGTACTCAGGCTGAGGCTGAGTCGGATATGACTCAAATATGGAAGATTTGAGTTGGTTATGATAGGATTTCGTGCTAGGCACGAAATTGAGTTGTTTTAGGAATGTTTAGGACATTCCTAAGGTGTTTGGAAGTCTCACGATTGCTTCTATCTGCGAATAGGAGAGTCCTGAGCAGTTACGTTAAGTTAGGATACGAGTCCAATTAGGAGTAGGAGTCCTAGATTGGATTGATTAGCCTGAGGGCTGGCTATAAAAGCAAGGGAGCCCAGAGCTCTCGTGGGTAGAGAGCTTTGGGCTGTTCCTCTTGTGTTTCTATTGAATAAAGTTCATAGTTTCGAGGAGCTTTTGTGCCTTGTTCGTCCGACTTGTTTTTCGTCAAGTCTTTCTCGCCGAGTTTCTGGACATACCGACGTTGCTTCGGTGTTTTGTTCATAACTCGAGTTTTACAGATCCGATTGACGTGATTCTTTTTGGGTTGTCTTCACAACTCAATTATCTATCATCTGTGAAATTTTCACGAGCTTTGGAACTATAGTTATTGAGATACACGAGTTTCTTTGCAGCGTTGCAGATCTGTTTTATATCGGGTAGAACAGATTGATCTTCATTTAATGTTTTGATCGTATCTCAAGTTCTACTTCGTGTTTTCAAGTGATTCTTGTTGCATTAGATCCGTGACTTGATTCTCTACCTCTCTACTTGATTTGTCACGGTTGAACACGTTTGAAAACACTTGCACACACGGTTTCTTTAACCGATTGGTTTTTTGCTGAGGGGTTTTTGTTGTTTCCGCTGCGAAAAGTTTTAATCTACCATTCACCCCCCTCTGGTAGCTTTTCACGTGCTCTTCGATCCTACAATTGGTATCAGAGCCAAGGTGCTCTAATCTTTATGATTTGCACGTGTTTTGACTAACCATCATGGAGAAGTACTGCGTAAAACCTTGTGTGTTCAATGGCATCGATTAACTCCGCCTATGTTGTAATGACATAGCCGGTCCCAAGCCCGGGTAAAGGAGGAGGGGGTTGTGATAGGCTTGGCGAGCCAACAACTACACTTAGCCACTCTCATGGAAATGAAACCCAATAGAAATTCGTTGGGGCGTAACCCTCTTAGCGACGCGCCATATCGGAACCCGGTATGGTGTTAAGTGGGAAGGGCCGGGTCGCCACCGCCTTAGTGGCGCGCCATATCGGAACCCGGATATGGTGTTAAATGAGCAAGGGCCGGATCGCCATCACCTTAGTGGCGCGCTACATCATCGCCCGGATGTAGTGATAAGTGAGCAAGGGTCTTTGCATCTTACTCGACGGGTGCAAAGCGCAAGGAAGCTAGCCGAGGAACATAGATTTCGGGTGGGTAGTTGGAATGTAGGATCCTTGACGGGGAAGCTACGTGAGTTAGTAGATGTTGCCATTAGGAGACGAGTAAATATCCTTTGTGTACAAGAGACTAGATGGGCAGGTCAAAAGGCGAGAGAAGTCGAGAATACCGGTTTCAAGCTTTGGTATTCTGGTTCGGCTGGGACTAGGAATGGCGTAGGTGTTCTAATAGATAAGAGTCTTAAGGATGGAGTAGTGGATGTTCGAAGACGAGGGGATAGGATCATCTTAATCAAGATAGTAATTGGGGACATTGTCTTTAACGTCATTAGTGCTTATGCCCCACAAGTTGGGCTCAACATGAGTGCTAAGAGGCAATTTTGGGAGGACTTGGAGGATATGGTTAGTAGTGTACCGATAACCGAGAAACTCCTCATAGGAGCAGATCTCAATGGTCATGTGGGTGCAACTAACCTAGGATTTGAGGGAGTACATGAAGGTTTTGGATGCGGCGATAGAAATCAAGAGGGTAAGGACATCCTAGACTTTGCCGTAGCCTATGATCTGTTGATAGCTAACACCCTCTTTAGGAAGAGGCAATCTCACCTAGTGACCTTTAGTAGTGCCCAACACTCTAGCCAGATTGACTTTGTCCTCACTAGGAGAAAGGATAGACGGGAGTGTCTATATTGTAAGGTGATCCCGGGGGAGTGTGTTGTGACACAACATAAGCTTGTGGTAGCTGACTTTCGCTTCCATACATGCTCTTTGCGGGACAAAGGTGTCAAAATCACAAGAACAAAGTGGTGGAAGTTGAAGGGAGAATCACAAGAATCCTTTAAAAATAGGGTGATCACAGAAGGACCCTGGGCAGAAAATGGAGATGCAGATAGTATGTGGATGAAGATGACAACTTGCATTAGGAAGGTAGCTAGTGAGGTGTTCGGTGTGACAAAGGGAAAGAAACTTATAGATAAAGACACTTGGTGGTGGAATGAGGATGTACAAAAGGCCATTAAGGAGAAGAAGGAGTGTTACAAGAGTTGGCATAATGATAGAAGCGCAAGCAACATGCTTATGTACAAAGAGGCTAAGAAGAATGCAAGGCGGGTTGTGAGTAAGGCAAGAGGACAGACCTATGATAAGTTATATGAGAGACTAGGGACAAAAGAAGGTGAAAAGGACATATACAAGGTAGCAAAAATCCGCGAGAGAAAGATGAGGGATCTCAATCAAGTTAAATGCATCAAAGATGAGACTGACCGCATTCTAGTGAAGGATGAAGA
The DNA here is from genome assembly GCA_030760725.1 of Neostapfia colusana. NCBI lineage: Eukaryota > Viridiplantae > Streptophyta > Magnoliopsida > Poales > Poaceae > Neostapfia > Neostapfia colusana. Next base: position 52,132,410 of record JASWHV010000010.1, on the reverse strand, counting down.
GATTAAGAATAGATGGCGTGATTACTTTAATGGGCTATTCAATGATGGGAATGAGAGCACTATGGTTGAGTTGGATGACTGCTTTGATAACTCCAACAGACGGTTCGTGCGGAGGATACAAGAGTTTGAGGTTAAGGAGGCCTTAAAAAGGATGAAAGGAGGAAAGGCCCTCGGCCCTAACGATGTCCCTATTGAGGTGTGGAGATGTCTTGGGGACGTCGCAATAGTATGGCTCACAAAGCTATTCAACCACATTTTTCGGTCAAACAAGATGCCTGAAGAATGGAGGAAAAGTATATTAGTACCTATCTTCAAAAATAAAGGAGATATTCAAAGTTGTACTAATTATCGAGGTATTAAGCTTATGAGTCATACTATGAAGCTTTGGGAGAGAGTGATTGAACACCGCCTAAGGAAAGTGACCAATGTCACTAAAAACCAGTTTGGTTTTATGCCTGGGAGGTCTACAATGGAGGCGATTTTCTTGCTTCGTCAGCTTATGGAGAGATATAGGGAGCAGAAGAAGGACTTGCATATGGTGTTCATCGACTTGGAGAAGGCGTACGACAAGATACCAAGGTCAGTCATGTGGTGGGCACTAGAGAAACATAAAGTGTCAACAAAGTACATTACACTTATCAAGGATATGTACAATAATGTTAGGACAAGTGTGCGCGTAAGTGATAGTGAGACTGAGGCATTTCCTATCACGGTAGGACTACATCAAGGATCAGTTTTGAGCCCATACATCTTTTCCTTGGTGATGGATGAGGTGTCGAAGGATATACAAGGGGATATCCCTTGGTGCATGCTCTTTGCTGATGATGTAGTGCTGGTAGATGAAACTAGAGATGGTGTTGATAAGAAATTAGAGTTATGGAGACAAACCTTAGAGTCCAAGGGGTTTAGACTTAGTAGGACCAAAACCGAGTATATGAGGTGTGACTTTAGTGGTGTTGGTCGTGAAGAGGAAAATGTTAGTCTACAAGGACAAATAGTACCTAGAAGGGACTCTTTCCGATACTTAGGATCAATGTTACAAAGCAATGGCGATATTGATGAGGATGTTGGCCACAGGATCAAGGTAGAGTGGATGAAATGACGACAAGCCTCTGGAATCCTATGTGATAGGAAAGCCCCACAAAAGCTAAAAGGGAAGTTCTATAGGACGGTGATTAGACCCGCGATGCTCTATGGGGCGGAATGTTGGCCAACTAAACGACAACATGTCTAACAAATGAGTGTCGCAAAGATGCGCATGCTACGGTGGATGTGTGGGCACACGAGAAGAGATCGAATAAGGAATGAGGCGATTCGTGATAAGGTAGGGGTGGCGCCGATTGAAGAGAAGTTAGTCCAACATCGGCTTAGGTGGTTTGGACATATCCAACGGCGACCTCCAGAAGCACCGGTTAACAGTGGGATTTTAAGAGGTAGAGAAAATATTAGGAGAGGTAGAGGACGACCAAGGTTGACCTAGGAGGAGGCGGTAAAACGAGATTTGAGAGATTGGAATGTATCCAGAGACTTAGCTCATGATAGGACCGCATGGAAAGTAGCAATTCATGTGCCAGAATCGTAGTCTTGTTTTTTTTCTTTTTTTTCTTTTCTCTTTTTATTTTCCTTATTTCTTATTTCTTATTTATTTTCTCTTTTTCCTTTTTCTTTTTTCCTTTTTTTTCTTTTTTTCTTTTTTTCTCTCTCTTTTTTTTCTCTTTTTTTTCTTTTTTCCTTGTTCTCATATCTCTTCCTCCCTTTTACTTCATTGATATTGGGTTTCATGTCTAGCCGACCCCAACAGGCTTGGGATAAAGGCTTGGTTGTTGTTGTTGTTGTTGTTGTTCAATGGCATCGATTTTCAGATTTGGAAGACGCGGATGGAGGCCTACATACAGGCGCAAGGCTTCTCCATATGGGAAAAGGTCTACGGGAACTTCGATGTACCACCCAACGATCAAGTTACGGCTGCGAACATGAGAGATGTTGACAACAACAACAAGGTTCGCAACTTGATCATCCAAGGATTGACTCAAAGCGACTTCGACCGTGTTGCACACCTCCGATCTGCATATGATGTTTGAAAAGCTCTTTGTGACTACCATGAAGGATCCAATAGATCAAGTAGGTAAGGCAAGATATGTTCAAGAAAGAATACATGCGTTTTGAGATGCAACCCGGTGAGTCAATTGACGATCTTTTTGCTCGCTTTAATAAAATTCTCAGCAACTTGCGTAGTGTCAATGTTAACTTTTCAGATGCTGAAAATGCTAGACAATTGTTAGGAGTATTAGATATGTCAATTTGGGAGATGAAAGTTACATCTATTCGTGAATCTACTGTCATGAGTTCTCTTACTTTAGACATGCTTTATTCTAAATTGAAAACTCATGAAATTGACATCATCTCACGTAAAAACCCCAACAAGTCTATTGCATTTGTTTCGCAACGTGACATATCTAGTTCTAGTCAATCATCATCTAGTGGTGCACTCTCTTTGCTGTCCTCTCTAACCCTTGAACAGATTGAAGAGTTTTCATAGGAGGAGCTTGCACTCATCTCTACTCGGTTCTCAAAATCATTGCAAAATGTGAGAACTAGAAGGAGAGGAAGCTCCGGACCTCAACAATGTTTTGAATGTGATAAGACAGGACATTTTCGTACGGAGTGCCCTAACCTTTCAGGTCCGACTTCACGTGAAGAAAAGCAAACAAGGCCGAAGAAATCATTTGCAAAGAATAATAAGAAGAAAGATTTATCAATACGCAACATAGTGCATAGTATGATCTCTGCACTTCAAGATTTCGGCTCAAGTGATGTGGACACCGGTAGTGATGAAAATGAAGAAGCTATGACAAATATGTGTTGCATGGCAAGCAAGTCAAGTTCAAGCTCCGAGGAGACAGAACACAACAGCGACGATGAAGAGGTATGTCCCACTTGCGAAGAAATGTGTCATGCTACTTCTCGTGCCACTGTTATATTAAAGAAAAAGGATAAAAAACTTAGAAACAATGTTGTTAAAATTGAATCACTAGAATCTGAAATTAATCGTTTAAAAATTTTGATTCCTAGTGATGATTCTTGTTCCTCATGTGATTTGATTTATGAACAATTATCCTCTTTAAGAAGTGCACACGCATCTACACTTGATAAACTTGAACTTGAAATTGAAAAGAACAAAGAGCTTGCTGCACTTAATGATAAAAATTTGAAAGATGCTTGTTGTTCTACAATTGGTTTGCATTGTTCTTCATGTGATAATCTGAATAAGAAACTAAATGATGCTATGAATGAGATTTCTATTTTGAACAATGCTTTACATATGCATGAAGTTAAATATTGTTCAAATTGTAAACTAAAAGGGAAAACTTCATGTGAAAACTGCTTTGATCTGTCCAATAAACTTGATGACATGCATAGGACACTAGATCGGTTGTCTAATGCAAATAAGAACCTAAACTTGCTGCTGAATTCTTCCAAGTCTTGTAATGATAAAACTGGTTTAGTTTTAATTCTCATGCTCATGCTAAGGCACCCCCACCTAAAGTTGTAAAGTCATTAGTAAGTGGTTTGATTCAAACAGCTCCTAGACAAAAAGAGGTAATTTTCAAATCTGCAAGAGTACTGTCCCATTCGGGTTCTAATAAACGTGTTGCTTGCTCATCTAGACATGATAATAAGGTTATTTTTCATTGTACCTACTGTGGTAGAGATGGTCATGTCATAGATTTTTGTTATAGACTAGCTAAACACGATAAAAAACAAAGAATACTTGCTAGATCACATAACAACCAATCAAAATCTGCTAGACCGAATGTTCGGAGCGTGCAACCTGCTGTAATGAGTCAAAAAACTTGCTCTTGAACCTACTGTTTTTTGTGCTATATATAACACATCTTCTAAGTCAGTAGTTGGGAATAAAAAATTTCGATGTTTGGCTCAGCTTTCGCATGTTATTCCTACTGGACGTCGTGTGACTCAGTATTGGATTCCTAAAAGTCTTTTAACTAACCCCAGTATTGAGTCATCGACGTATTGTGCTGCTGTATAGGTTTCACGTTTGAGGAAGGAGAACATTTGGATTGTGGATTCAGGTTGCTCACGCCACATGACCGGTAACAAAGAATGGTTCTCCTCTCTCTCTTTTGTGTCACGTGTAGAAAATGTTACTTTCGCCGATAACTCTTCTACTCCCATAATTGCTAAAGGTTCAGTTAGTGTAAACAATCTCTACACTTTGAAAGATGTGACACTTGTTAAAAATTTGAAATACAACTTGCTTTCGGTTTCACAATTGCTAGATGAAAATCTAGAGGTTAGCTTTGCTAAAAATTGCTGCAAGGTTGTAGATTCAAAAGGTGAGGTTTTGTTTAATATGTCTAGGTTTGGAAGAGTTTTTAAAGCTGATTTTGATTTGTCAACTTCTAAGCATCGGTGTCTAGTTGCTAATGATACAAAGGATATATATTTTTGGCATCGTAGACTTGGTCACATAGGCTTTGATCATCACACTCGTGTTAGTGCTCTCGATCGCATACGTGGGCTGCCGAAGCTTAAAAAGGACAATGATATTGTGTGCTCTTCTTGTAGACATGCTAAGTTTGTTGCAGGTTCACATGCTCCTCTCACAATGACCATGACAGCTGAACCGGGACAACTTTTACATCTTGACACAGTAGGTCCGGCACGTGTTCAATCCTTCGGAGGTAAATGGTATTTGCTTGTGATTGTTGATGATTATTCCAGATATTGTTGGGTTTATTTTATGACATCTAAGAATGAAGCTTTTAGTCATTTTAGAACTTTATTTCTTATATTATCTATTGATCACCCAGAATCATTAAAAGCAATTAGAAGTGATAACGGAACTGAATTTAAAAACCAATCCTTTGATCACTTTTGTGCTGAAAATGGAATAGATCATCAATACTCTTCACCCTATGTACCACAACAAAATGGTGTCGTAGAAAGAAAGAACAGGACCTTAGTTGAGATGGCTAGGACTATGTTTGATGAATATCAAACTCCTAGGAAATTTTGGACTGATGCAATTGCAACCGCTTGTTATGTCTCAAATCGTGTTTTCTTACATGCTAAGCTTGAAAAAAACCCATATGAGCTCCGGTTTGGACATAGGCCTAGTGTTACACACTTTAGGGTTTTTTGTTGCAAATGCTTTGTTAAGAAACATGGTAATCTTGATAAATTTAAAGCTAGATCTGTTGATGGCATGTTTCTTGGTTATTCACCTCATACTAGAGGCTACCGTGTGCTTTTACTTTGACACTAACAAAATTGTGGAGACTTGCGAGGTTTCTTTTGATGAAGCTAGCCCAAGTACTAGCTCTGATATTGCAGGTCCGGATCCATATCCGCGGAGGAAGAGTATTTTTATTGAAGAAGATGAAGAAGTGGTGCTGCTGCCCGAAAACTCGAAAGTAAATAACGATCAAGCTGTTGATTTTGCACCACAACCAGAACCAACAGTCACTACTGCTGGTTCGGACCTTCCTCAATCAACAAGCTCTCCTAATCAAAGGTCCGAACATGAAGAAGAAGGTGTTTGTGAAGTGTCTACTCCCCTCCGAATACTCAAAAGTCATCCTCCACAACAAATCATTGGAAGCTTGCATGAACGAGTCACTCGGTCTAGGTTTTGCGATCCAAACTCTCATGCTCATTCTGCTTTTGTTGCTTCTTTTGAACCCAAGGATATATCACACGCGCTCACTAATAAATCTTGGATTAATGCCATGCAAGAAGAGTTAGAAAATTTTGAAAGAAATAATGTTTGAAAACTTGTACCTCCACCTCAAGGTCACACATTAATTGGAACTAAATGCGTATTTAAAAATAAGCAAAGTGAAGATGGAGTTGTGGTTAGGAATAAAGCTAGGTTGGTTGCTCAAGGTTTCACTCAAATTGAAGGTCTAGATTTTGATGAAACATTTGCTCCTGTTGCTAGATTAGAAGCTATAAGAATTTTATTAGCATTTGCTGCATCTAAAGGTTTCAAGTTCTATCAAATGGATGTTAAAAGTGCTTTTCTTAATGGCTACATAGAGGAGGAGGTTTATGTTAAGCAGTCACCAGGTTTTGAAAATCCAAATTTTACTAATCATGTTTACAAACTGTGCAAAGCCTTGTAGGGTCTAAAACAAGCACCTAGAGCATGGTATAATAGGTTAAAAACATTCTTAATTGAAAAGGGGTTTACCATGGGCAAGGTTGATTTTGTACTTAAGCATGGCAATGACTCATTATTCGTTCAAGTGTATGTGGATGATATTATCTTTGGTTGTGCTTCTCATGATCTCGTGTCCAAGTTTTCAGCTATTATGAGTTCAGAATTTGAGATGAGTATGATGGGAGAACTCACATACTTTTTAGGGCTACAAATCAAGCAAACAAAAGAAAGAACTTTTGTGCATCAAACTAAGTATACAAAGGACCTTCTTAAACGCTTCAACATGGACAAATGCAAGCCTCTTCGGACACCAATGGGAACAGCAACAACACTTGAACTTGACGAAGATGGTGACCCGGTCGATAAAAAAGAATACAGAAGTATGATTGGATCACTTTTGTATCTCACGGCGTCAAGACCGGACATACAATTCAGCGTATGTCTTTGTGCACGTTTTCAAGCTTCTCCACGTGCTTCACATCGCCAAGCCATCAAAAGAATTCTCAGGTAACTACATGGAACTCAAGAATTTGGCATTTTTCTTCCTTCTTCCTCAACCGTTTCTTTGAAAGCTTTTTCGGATGCTGATTTTGGGGGTTGTAGGATTGATAGGAAAAGTACTTCAGGTGTTTGTCGTTTTCTTGGTAATTCACTTGTTGCTTAGTCCTCTAGAAAACAAAGTTCATGTCGAAGTGTGCGGTCGACACTTCCCCCGGGCCTGCACTGGGCAGCCCGCGGAGGTTCTTTTTTCGGAGGGGCTAATTCCTAGCGGAGAGCTTGCGCGGATGGAACGAGTTAGTAAGAGCTTGACACGACGAGTTTTACGTGGTTCAGGCCGCCGGAGCGTAAAACACTACGTCCACGGCGAGCTATGGAGCTCGCTGTATTGCTTGCTGCTCAGGGCCGGAGGCCTGAGGTTGGGGGTGAGTTACAGCTTGTGAGTGTATGGCTAGCGTATGAGTTGCAAAATGCAAACCCTTGCTATCGACGCCTACCCGAGCCTTTTATAGTCCAAGACTCGGGCGGCTTACAAGGGGAGCCGGGACCCGACAGGTGGTCCCGGGAAGATTGTCTATTATCTACCGTATCTGCAGTTATGCCGGTAGTTGTCTCTGGCCGAAGGCTTCTGGGTCTTCATCTTGCCGCCCTGCCCATGCCGCATGCCAGTCGTAGCGGTTGATGACGGCGCAGGCGGCATGGGTTGTCTTGTCGCGGTGTTTATTGGCTGACAGGTTCTGACACGGCGCGCCAGTCTATGATGCGACTGGGCGCAACGGCACCTGACAGGCGTGTGCTCCGCGTTTTCGCGTCTTGGAAAGACGCGGGCCTTGAATACCTTGTACGGGCAAGGTATGGGGCGTATTTACGCCCGCTGCCTATCACTCGGGGCAGGCAGCGTCGCTCTGCTGCCACGTGGCGGGCCCGGAGCCCTTCTCAGTGAAGAGAAGGGTCAGTCCCGCGGGGCACGTGGCGCCTTCGGACCTCTCTCCCGCGGAGGGGAGGTCCGGCTTCTGTATGCCACGTGGCGGGCCCGGAGCTCTCCTCTGAGGAGAAGGAGGTTCGGCCCCGCCGGACGCGTGGCGCCTTCGGAGCTCTCCCTGCGGAGAAGGGCGAGTTCCTTAGGCATTTTACCCTGTGCGCGGGGGTACCCCGAGTCAGGGCATGAGGCATCCGCTGCTGTCAAACCCTCCCCCAGAGCCGACAGAACCCAAGCCGCCGACAAAGGGAAAGGAAAAGAGCCGGCCCCCGGGCATCTAGAGAAGAAACGCGCCCGGTCTCCTCCGAGAGTGCCGCCTGTGCCGAATCAGGGTGTCGGAACTGCTTTGCTCCCATCTCCCGGAGGTGCTGATCCATCGGGTGGCTACCCGAAGAGGTCCCGAGTGTCCCTCCCCGGCGGGTCTCTCCCCAGACAGCAGCCGTCCGAATCAGCCCAGGTACCTCGCCATCCTTCCTCAAGCGGAGGGGCTCCCAGGACGGATGTTGGCGGGGCGATGCCGGCGAGTGCGCCGGGGATCCAGGCATTCCATTTCGCGACCGTTCCAGCCGCTGGTCCTGGCGGTTCAGCTAGAGCCCAGAGGCCAGTGTTGCAAGCTCGTTGGAGCGCTCATGCCGCCCAGTAAGTGTTATTCTTTCCGGCTTATAAGAGCAGAGCTCTTGCCTCTTCTCTTATTCTGAGGGCTTCTTCTTCTTTGCAGGGCCTCTTACCCGGCCGCCTTCAACCAGCGGAAGCTCCGTGCCTCAGCACCTGGGGACCGTGGCGGCCCCCATGGCTCCCAAATCGACGGGGGCACCCTCTACACCAACGGGTTCATTTTCCGCGGTGGCCACATCTGCTCCTACCCGCCCTCCTTCACCAGTCCAGAAGCCAGGTCCTGAGACCGGGAGGGCTGCTGTAGGTGCGCCTGCTGGCCCCCTGGCCTGCTTAGGACAGCGCCCCACCGTGGCTGCTGAGGCGTCGACGCCCCCGCCGGTCTTAGACTCGTCAGGAGGGTCCAGCGGCGCAACTCCTATCCCCCCTGCTCCAGCGCCCGTGTGGGACGCCATGGGACGTGCCCAGACCAGCGCCCGGCAGCTCCAATCTGCCTTTGAGCAGGAGCGAAAGGCATTGGCCGGCGAGAGGGAACGCCTTCTCAGCTGGCAGCAGCGGGCCCGGGCGGACCTTGACTCAAGGCAGTCAAGGCTTGAGGCCATGAGTGCTCTGCTTGGCACTCAGAAGAAGGCCATTAGCCGCTTGGAGTCAGAGGCCCAGCGGGTTCGTGTCACCTACCGCGAGGCTCTGGCCCAAGCTGAAGCCAAAGCCAAGGAGTGTTCCGCCGCCGCGGAGGAGCTACAGCTGCAGGTAGCCCGTCGGGAGCACGCCGTCGCTGATCGGGAACGCGCCGTTGCGGTCGAGGAGGAGAAGACCACCGCCCGGCTGAGGGCCAAGGTGGAGGAGCTAAGGGCTCGGTCCGAGGAGCTGGAGCTCCGTGAGTCGGCTGTCGCCGCGAGGGAGGAGCAGTCCTCCAAGGAGCGTCAGACGGCGATGGATCGCGAGCTAGCGGCTCGCCAAGAGGTAGAGAGACTCCAGTCCCTGCAGACTGCCGAGGCCCAGGCGATCTGGCGCTTCATTGCCAAGGCGGGATCCGCCTTGGCTCCTCTTGGTTTCAGCCCTGTGCAGGTGGAGACCCCAGCGCGGCCGATGTCCGAAGCGGCCCCGGCCCTTGAGTCTCTTGGCGACGAGCTAGGTCGGCTCGAATCAGTGATCGCCGACGAGCTGGAAGCGGAAGGTCGGGGCCTCGCGAAGGAGGTTGCGATGCACGTTTTGTCGTGCTTCGTTAGCCAGACCCTTCCTTTTCTCTGGGGCCGGTTCGTCTAGGACCCGTCGCCGATCGGGAGGAAGCTGCCAGGGCCGAAGTCGAGGACTTAGCTACCCTCGTGGCCTCTAGGTTCCATCGGGAGTCCGGGGACCCCTAGGCATCTGCCCTCGTGTCCACAAGGCCCTGTACTTCCTTTTTTATTTTTGTTGAGTCTGTAGCCCAGCTCGTGGAGCCTTCATATGGACAGACTTCTGTTTCTTTCTGTGTCTGCATGTCCTAGTCTTCTTCTTGGCCTTTCCTGATCGAGTCCTTAGCTCCGCAAGGACTCGGAGGCCTTGACCAATCTCGAAGCTCTGCATAGACACCTTCTCCGAGTCCTCACTGGATACTAAGGGTTCCGGAGGTCTCCCGGAGGTCTCCAGGACCCGCCTCACGAGATCGGAGGGGGGTCCGGGCCTGTTGGTCACGTGGCGGGCCCGGAGCTCCCGCCTGAGGGGAGGTCCGGGCTTGCAGGGCACGTGGAGCCCTCGTGCCTCTCTCCCCGCAGAGGGGGGAGGTCCGACTTCTGTAGACCACGCGGCGGTCCTGGAGTTCCCACTCTCAAGGAGGTGGGAGGTCCGGCCCTGTTGGACACGTGGGGCCTTCGGGCCTTGCCCCTGTGAGGTCTAGCTCTTTGATCTTACCTTGGGGTTTTTTGGGCTTGCGCGATCCCGTAGCGGCCCTCTAGTAGGTGCGTTCTATTGGATGGATGCGCCTACCATACTCCTGCGGGGAGCTGAGGCTGAGAGGTCCTGCACACAAGTAAGGGTAAGGAAAAAGTAATTCTCCTTGGGGACTCCCCCCCCCTCTATCTCTTAGTCTTAACTAGCTTACGATCCCCGTCCACTTATACGGTGCTTGGGAACTACCGCGCGCGAAGTGCCGGGGGCTTGGGGGCCCCCCTGGCTTTCGGCCGGTACCTCCCGCGCAACCGCCTTTGGCAGGGCAGCAAATTCCGACTAAAGATGAGAATGAGAAGAGGGAGTTGAACGCATAGTGAGCGCGCGTTAGTAGGGTAATCATAAAAATTTAATAAGTAAATTAAATGAGTACCAAAGGAGAGCAACGTAGGGTAGGTTTCTTTTCATATAAGTTTCCATACGGGGGAAGGCGGGCCGAATATGTAGGCCACGCCTCACCTCAAGGGAAGCAAGACTCTACGCGCTTGGGGTCGGAACCAGGCGAAGCTGAACGTAGTCCTGGACCGTCCCCTGAGGCTTAGTTGCTCCAAACCCTGTTCTTGGACTTTATGGAATTTATTATAAAAAGAAGGGCCTATCCTATTGTTGCTCCAGGGGTAGAACTTACAGCGGTGTTCCATGTTCCGAAGGTTCGGGAGCGGGTCCCCATCCTCGTTTCTGGGGATGGTCCCAGGCCCGGGATGTCCAGCCCCAGCATGGCGAATGGCCATGTGGGCTGGATCATCTGTACCGTCCAAGCCGGTGTATGGATCTGCTTGGCGTGGAACAGGCACGCCTAGCAGCTCTCGACCAGCTCGACGGCATCCTGGAGTGTTGCCGGCTAGTAGAAGCCATGCCGAAAGGCTTTACCGACAAACGTGCGTGAGGAAGAGTGACTCCCACATTCGCCTCCATGGATCTCAGCGAACAAGTCGCAGCCTTCCCCCTGGGTTATGCACCGCAATAGGATGTGGTTGGCGCCATGTCGGTAGAGATCCCCCTCTACCGCCATGTGTCTCTTAGCCATACGCACAATCCGTTCAGCGGATACACGTTCATCAGGGAGGATAGTCTTTCAAGTAGTCCCGGACCTTCGTGATCCATGCATCGGGTCTGACTTGAGCATCTGGATCTTGAGCGCTGGGTTGCACGGAGTCCCCAGTGACGCTTATGATCCTTGGCGGCGTCCACGGTCGCCGGGACCGCCAGCTTCGAGGTGCTGGTCTAGCCCCCTTCGCCCGGCTCGGCGGGCCGGGCTGTGGGTCGCGGCAACGTCCTCTCGAGGCCCCCTTCAGGCATAGTGGCTCCAGTGGGGGTCTTCGTTGAAAGGTCGTCAGCTGCGGCCTTGCTAGCGCGCGGTACGTGGGGCAGGTCCAAGGCGAGGGGGTCTGTCTCCACCGTCTTGGTTGATAACCAGACTGGGAGTTGCCCTGAGCCAACGACTAGCAAGGAGGATGAGCAATTCATACTTTGCTATGTTGTTGGCTGCCTTGGAATTGAAAGGCGCCACATACCCAGACTGCTCCCCCGATGGCGTGAGGAACAGTACGCTAGTATCGGCCCCCTGCTTTCGCAAGGAGTCGTCGAACATCATTCGGTAAGGTCTGGTGAAGGTCAGGGCTCAGGGTCCTGTTTCATCGTCTTCGTGGCCCTTTGAGCGTGCGTCTACTTCAGCTACAAGTCAACTAGTGCTCGGTTAATGTCTGCATGACGGGAAAGGGAGCCTAGGTCAAACTTTAGTGGCTCCGCCGCCCATTTGGCGGCATTGTCCACTGCGTGGGGGATAGCTTTTAGCCTGAGGTGACCGCCGGGCGCTCGATACTCGGGGGTCCCCAGGCTGCTTTGGACCTTCCGGGGAGCTCCGCTGATGTCCCGAGAGCTCCGAGGAGGGGTCCCATTGCACCTCCGGGAGGTCCTGCTGGTCCTCCGGGAGGTTGTGTCGGGGATCCTAGGTTGCTTCTTGGTAGCGAAACTGGTTATGGTGGTATGGGGTTAAAGCTATTGGCGCGAAGACCAGAAATTCGCGGGACCCCTAGCTACGCCAAGTCGGCTTATGCTGGGATTAGTAGGTAAAGGGTGCCCTTCAACTACTCCAGGCCAAGGGGTCTGATGGGAACCTTAGCAAGCATTTGGGGAGCGCAGCACATCACAGCCCGGCATCGAGTCTACTATTTGGCCTCTCATAGGGAGAGAAAATAGGTCTTTAGGGCATGCCTTATTGAGACTGGTGTAGTGGATGCGCCTCCGGAGCGTCTCGCTGGCCTTCGGGATAACAACTCAGTTTGCCAAGCGCCGGGAGCGGCGGACTCTCCGTCCGAGGGAAAGACCTTTAAGTAGTGCTCAATCACCTCCCTAGGGATCTCTGGCCTCGGTGACGGCTATCATGCAGCACATCGACCTTGTGCCGGAGGGGGGCAACGAGCGCGCCTTACTATTTGCTATCCAGGCCCCCGACTACCCGGGTGGTCTGGGTGGCATCGGCGCTGATTCGGACGAGCCTTGTGGGGTCGTCGTCCTCATCGAGGGGTTGCACGCGGTAGAGGCATGGTGGCGTGCACTTGGGTGGAGCTGGTTTGGTTCTGCGCTGCCGAGGGTTGGCGCTCTAGTCGCTGTAAGCGCCTGAAGCTTTTCCAAGGCTAACACTGCGGCAGCACGGTCTCCACAAACCTTGAGGACGTCTGTCGGTGTAGGCATCTTCAAGACAAGGTAGCCGTAATGGGCTACAGCCATGAATCGGTACAGGGCTGGCCTGCCGATTATGGCATTGAAGGGGAGGTCGATCTCGGCCACGTCGAACAGAACGTACTCTGTCCGGTAGATGTCCGGTGCCCCAAAGGTCACCGGGAGGCTGATGTGGCCGTAGGGAACGACCTGTCCCGGTCCCACCCCTGAGAACGGGCTCGATGGGGTGAGCTTGGCCATCGGGATCTGCAGCTTCTGGAAGGCTGCGCGACTGATGAGGTTCAGCCCAGCCCCGCCATCCACCAAAACGTGGTACATCTTCATGTTGGCGATGGTGGGGGCCACCACGAGCGGTAGTTGGCCGGCCCCAGCCATGTTCCTGGGGCAGTCGATGCCATCGAAGCTGATGGGGGTTCCCATCCACCTGAGGTGCGGTGCTGCACTTGGGAGGGGAGCCACCGACGCTACCGCTCGACGCAAGGCCTTAGCCGTGCTCCGGGACGGGGGGTCAGCGGACCCGCCGAAGATGGCATAGAGCATCTTCCGGTGTTCGTCATCACAGGAACTGGAGCTCCTATGACTGCACATTGCCTTTACGGCGTGCTGAAGCTCCTGGAACTCCACCTGGCGGTCGACGCCGTCTCGGGCCTCGACCTTCTGCTTGCCGCCCCTTTGAGGGTAGGGCGGCGCTTCAGCCCTCTGCTGTCTCCCTTTGCGGAAGCGCTCTGCGAGCCTCTGGATCTCCCAGCACTCGGCAGCAGTATGGTTGCAGGTGCCATGCACGGGGCATAGCCCGCTTTGGCCACTGTCTGGGGCCGGTGAGTGCCGCTGCCTTTTGTCGGGGCGTGGCCCCCGAGCTCCACTGGTCGTCGCAGCTGCGGCGACGGGGGCCGTGAATGGTGACTTCATCTTGCCACCCCCCCGGTTCTTGGTCTTCTTGCCACCCCCATAGGCAGCAGCACCGGACCCGGGCTGTCCTCCTGACTCGGAGGTCGGCAGAGCGTGCCAGTTCCGCCCTTCAGCTGCTCTGGCGCACTTGTCCGCCAGGCTGAAGAGCTCCGAGACGTCGCGGACCTCTCTGGTCGCGAGCTTCTCAAGCATTTTCCCGTCCCGGACACCCTGTCAGAACGCCACCACCACTGAGGCACTTTGGATATGCGGGATGGTGTTGCGTACCTGAGAGAACCGTTGGATGAAAGAGCGCAGCGACTCCGCAGGTTGTTGCTTGACGGCGTGGAGGTCAAGCTCCGTGCCGGGACGGGTGTAAGAGCTACCGAAGTTGGCGACGAATTGCCGGTAGAGCTCTCCCCAGGAGGTTATGGACCCCTGAGGTAGATTCATGAGCCAAGACCGAGCTGGGCCGGTCAAGGCGACGGGGAAGTAGTTGGCCGTGACAGCCTCGTCCCCTCCTGCAGCAAGTACGGCGGTGGAGTAGATCTGGAGGAACTCCGCTAGGTTGACGCTACCATCGTACTTCTCGGGCAGATGCGGGCGAAACTTGCGTGGCCACCTTGCGAAGCGAAGGTGGGGTGCAAGGGCCGCATATCCTGCACCAGCTGCGAACGTTTGGTTCGCACCTGGCACCGCGTATCCCGACATGGGCAAGGCTGCACCATAGGCCGGGGCCGCTACTTGCGGCGCATATAGCTGTGGCATATGCTGCGCAGCATATGCCTGAGGCAGGGCTCGCTTGGCGAAGGTCTGCCCTTCTGGTTGTGTCGAGGCCGACGACATGCTGTCGCCTGCCTCATGGCTGCGACGCCTCTCTCGGCGTCGCTCGAGGTACACCCGGGCGTCCTGGCCCAAGTGGCACCGTTCCAGTTTCCTTCGCAGGTCCGTCGACAGGAGCCTGGAGGAGCTGGAATCCGCCGTCAGCCCGTCAACCGTGGGTGTGCGCGTCAGCGACACAACCGGTTGTCCTGCGCGCCGTCCTCGCCGAAACCGAGGGTTCGCGACGGCGACGACGAGGCGGTCCACCTCACGGACCCATTGTTGGGTCGCTGAATGGGGCGCATCCCCCGCAGGTGGGTTGCGCAGCAGCGCTCTTGCTACAGCTAGCGCACCTCCATGGTGTACGCTCAGCGCTGCAGAAGATCTCACACTGGTCTGGGCCTGCATAGCCGGAGTCGGCGTTGCCGGAGTCGGCTGCTGGCTACCAGCTTGTGCCGACACACTCCGTCCTGAGTGTGTCGACATGTACTCCCCAGTGGTCACGGTTCGCCGTGAACGCGGAGGGGGAGAGTTTGCCGCTGAAGGAAGCTTGGTCATCTTCGTCGGCGGAAACTCGTCGCGCTAGGAGAAAAGCCCCCTACCTGGCGCGCCAAATGTCGAAGTGTGCGGTCGACACTTCCCCCGGGCCTGCACTGGGCAGCCCGCGGAGGTTCTTTTTTCGGAGGGGCTAGTTCCTAGCGGAGAGCTTGCGCGGATGGAACGAGTTAGTAAGAGCTTGACACGGCGAGTTTTACGTGGTTCAGGCCGCCGGAGCGTAAAACCCTACGTCCACGACGAGCTATGGAGCTCGCTGTATTGCTTGCTGCTCAGGGCCGGAGGCCTGAGCTTGGGGGTGAGTTACAGGTTGAGAGTGTATGGCTAGCGTATGAGTTGCAAAATGCGAACCCTTGCTATCGACGCCTACCCGAGCCTTTTATAGTCCAAGACTCGGGCGGCTTACAAGGGGAGCCGAGACCCGACAGGTGGTCCCGGGAAGATTGTCTATTATCTACCGTATCTGCAGTTATGCCGGTAGTTGTCTCTGGCCGAAGGCTTCTGAGTCTTCATCTTGCCGCCCTGCCCATGCCGCATGCCAGTCGTAGCGGTTGATGACGGCGCAGGCGGCATGGGTTGTCTTGTCGCGGTGTTTATTGGCTGACAGGTTCTGACACCGCGCGCCAGTCTGTGATGCGACTGGGCGCAACGGCACCTGACAGGCGCGTGCTCCGCGTTTCCGCGTCTTGGGAAGACGCGGGCCTTGAATACCTTGTACGGGCAAGGTATGGGGCGTATTTACGCCCGCTGCCTATCACTCGGGGCAGGCAGCGTCGCTCTGCTGCCACGTGGCAGGCCCGGAGCCCTTCTCAGAGAAGAGAAGGGTCAGTCCCGCGGGGCACGTGGCGCCTTTGGACCTCTCTCCCGCGGAGGGGAGGTCCGGCTTCTGTATGCCACGTGGCGGGCCCGGAGCTCTCCTCTGAGGAGAGGGAGGTTCGGCCCCGCCGGACGCGTGGCGCCTTCGGAGCTCTCCCTGCGGAGAAGGGCGAGTTCCTTAGGCATTTTACCCTGTGCGCGGGGGTACCCCATATCTCAGGTACCGACAGTTCAGTTGCACAATCCACGGTCGAATCTGAATATGTAGTTGCGGCTAGCGCTTGCTCACAAATTCTTTGGATTGTTCAAACACTTAAGGACTATGGGGTTGATTTAAATAGTGTTCCATTGTTTTATGATAAAACTAGTGCAATTTGTATTGCTAAAAACCCCGTGAAACACTCTAGAACTAAGCACATTGACATTAGGTATCACTTTCTTCGTGATAATGTTGAAAAAGGAAACATTGTGTTTCACCATGTCGATACCGAACAATAATTGGCTGATATTTTTACAAAACCTTTGGATTTCACTCGTTTTTGTTTCATTCGTAGTGAAATAGAGGTTATGCATCCTCATGGCTTAAATTGAGGGGGAGTTTTTGAAACTTTGAAAGTCTATGTGTGAATCTGAAACTAAAATAATATGAGCATAGTATTTCATACATATATGACTTTGTGATTCCTTTTATAGTCTGAAAGTTCTTACTACATTACTCATGTTATAAATTTTGTAGTTTTGCCATAACTAGTAATTGGAATAATTACTTACACTAAATCTGGTCATGATCGAACTTTCTTGCTGTTTTGAACTTATAGCGTGCTCACAAGTGCTTTTAATCATAAAAAAATTAATCAAGTGATCAGCTCACATGTTGATTTTTCAAATAAAAAATTAAGAAAATATCAAGAGAATATGCATGCATCGCACTTCTTCTTTTGAGATTGCTTATCATTGCACTAAGATATGAACTTGGAAGGAATTGTGTATGACTAAAACCATGTCCTTAAGCTTCTGATTGTCAAATGACATAGGCTTGGCTTGGTTGGTTAGAATAAGGCTGATGCAGCATATAATCTCTTGCAAATATCATATGATCAACTTTGTGCCTTAAATGATTATGAATAATAAAAATGCAGCAACAAGTGTCATGTTTTCAGGTTTTGAAATAGTTGAGTAAGGGAGATCATGACTTGCTTAAACTGAAAAATACATTTGATCTCTAGCATGGCTTACACTACTTTATGTATCTCATTGATGTGATAGTGTAAGTAACCTGATAGTATGACTTGGATGAGTTTTGTTTTGTATGTATATGTTATAATATACTCATAACATTTAAAAATTTCTCTTTTGAACCTTGCTGAATACATTATCAAAGGGGGAGAAATATGTATAAGAAGAGATTTTTTTACACTTTGCATATGTTATACACTTTCTTCCTTCTCTGATTTTAAAAAATGGGGAGAAATTAATAAAGGGGGAGAAATGAGTTTTCAAAACTTTTCAAAACTTTTCATAAGCCAATGTTTGGATTTTAATTGGTGTTGCCAATGCATTCATCAAGGGGGAGATTTTGAGACCTATGTGTGCTGAATACATTGGCAATTAGGATAAAAGTTAGCATTAACATTCAAAGTTTTGAATATTGCCAAAACATTCTTCTGTGGCAAGGTCCGACAAGTTCTTTGTTAGATCCGCCAAGTGTTGGCAAGGTCCGACGTAAGGTCCGGAGAGCTCCTGCAAGGTCAGGAGAGCTTCTGTGAGGTCCGGAGCTTGTTTTTAGGGAGCTCCCGTGAAGTTCAACTCGTAGAACTGCAGCGTCTTGTTTTTGCTTTTAACTCGCAATGTTTCAATTTTGCTTTATGGGAAGGTTTGCTTAGTATTAATTTGCTAAGTTTTTTGTGTGTTTTGGTGGTTATGGCTGTTATCATTTGATATGGTTTGCAACATGCTTATGTGACGTGCTCATGTAAGGTGTTGTGGTTTTTGAACTAACGTGAGTCAAGTCGAGGACTTGTGCTCGGAAGAATTGGTTGTTTATTCATGTGCAGGTGTTGCTTGAGTTCAAGACATGGATAGTGACGGGATCCTTGGACTAGTCTCAGAGAGGAGATGAGGTTCCAACAACCAAGTTCGGGAGGAGCTGTGGTTGAGTTGATCGGGAGGTCGCGCAGCATGTTTGAATCAAGGGCAGTGCATATGAAGGTTGCGTGTACGTCGTACGGAAGGTGTTTGCACGTGTGCAAGGAGTGCATGGACGTGGCAACATTGTTCCAAGGCGTGATGAAGAGAAGTGGACGTAAAGAATTGGTCGGAAAGGTCCAACCGGCTGGATTGCGTACTCAGGCTGAGGCTGAGTCGGATATGGCTCAAATATGGAAGATTTGAGTTGGTTATGATAGGATTTCGTGCTAGGCACGAAGTTGAGTTGTTTTAGTAATGTTTAGGATGTTCCTAAGGTGTTTGGAAGTCTCACGATTGCTTCTATCTGCGAATAGGAGAGTCCTGAGCAGTTACGGTAAGTTAGGATACGAGTCCAATTAGGAGTAGGAGTCCTAGCTTGGATTGATTAGCCTGAGGGCTGGCTATAAAAGCAAGGGAACCCAGAGCTCTCGTGGGTAGAGAGCTTTGGGCTGTTCCTCTTGTGTTTCTATTGAATAAAGTTCATAGTTTCGAGGAGCTTTTGTGCCTTGTTCGTCCGACTTGTTTTTCGTCAAGTCTTTCTCGCCGAGTTTCTGGACAGACCAACGTTGCTTCGGTGTTTCGTTCATAACTCGAGTTTTACAGATCCGATTGACGTGATTCTTTTTGGGTTGTCTTCACAACTCAATTATCTATCATCTGTGAAAT
The DNA here is from genome assembly GCA_030760725.1 of Neostapfia colusana. Taxonomy (NCBI): domain Eukaryota; kingdom Viridiplantae; phylum Streptophyta; class Magnoliopsida; order Poales; family Poaceae; genus Neostapfia; species Neostapfia colusana. Next base: position 52,113,592 of record JASWHV010000010.1, on the reverse strand, counting down.
TTTCACGAGCTTCGGATCTGTAGTTTTTGAGATACACAAGTTTCTTTGCAGCGTTGCAGATTTGTTTTATATCGGGTAGAATAGATTGATCTTCGTTTAATGTTTTGATCGTATCTCAAGTTTTACTTCGTGTTTTCAAGTGATTCTTGTTGCATTAGATCCGTGACTTGATTCTCTACCTCTGTACTTGATTTGTCACGGTTGAACACGTTTGAAAACACTTGCACACACGGTTTCTTTAACCGATTGATTTTTTGCTGAGGGGTTTTTGTTGTTTCCGATGCGAAAAGTTTTAATCTACCATTCACCCCCCCTCTGGTAGCTTTTCATGTGCTCTTCGATCCTACAGCTCTGTGTCGAAGGTGGGCCCATTGAGGAAGGTGAGTGAAACGCCTGCATCGACAAGGACTTTTCCATATCCACAAAGAGGAGAGGGGAGCCCTCCTAGTGGTGGCGGCCCTAAGCGCCGGTTTAGCCGCCTCCTAGCCCCTTTGGCCCATAACATCGATATCCATTTTCTAAAAGACGATAAATTGATGCCCATTTCCATTAGGCAACGAGTAAGCTCATTTCTAGACAAAACATAATGGCCAGTTTTCTTAGATTAGTGCAAAAGGAATTGACCAGTCTTCACATATTTCTAGAACCTGGAGTTACCATAAGATAAATTAAGATGAACTAAAGAAAGGAAAAGAAAGGGCAGCCTGGTGCATGTAGCTCCCGCTTGCGCAGGGTCCAGGGAAGGCTCCGACCCATTTGGATCTTTTGTACCTAGCCTTTTCTTGTATTTCTGCAAGAGGCTGTTTTCAGGACTTGAATCCATGACCTCATAAAAAAAAAGGGCGTACCCAGTGCCGAAGACTCCCACACATGTGGGTAGGGATGAAAACGGATCGGATATTTCTCAGATCCATCCGGGTAGCCGATCTGAAAATACCCGATCCATGTCCGTTTTTGTCGGATCTCAATCGGAATGGATCGGATATCGGATTTTCAAATTCGGATATGGATCAGAAACGGTACGGCTTAATATCCGTCCGAATGGTCGGATATCAATATTTCATCGGATATATCAAGACCAGGGGCGGCGGCGACTCCCCTGTGCACGCTGGTCAGGGGTACCGCCGTCTGCGGGCCGAGGGGCTGGCGGCGGCCGATTCGGCCCATATCCGAGCGGCGGCGGAGTAGGGCGACAGCGCAGGAGCGGCGGCCCTAGGAGGCAGCGCGCTGGTGGCGGCGGTTGAAGGCAGTGTCATTAGGGTTAAGCCCTAATCCTAATCAATCCTAGCTAATATGATACCATAATAGAAGGATAATTGTGGCTGTATTAGATGTTAATCATCAACAGGGTATAGGGGATGATTATATAGATGGATAGGTGAGGGGAAAATACTAAACTACCCCTAACCCTAATCCCTCACTAATGACTAAACTACCCCTGTGTCACCGACACAATTACAGAGTCCAACACGAATCATAATCCAAAAAATATCCGAATGATTTTTGGCCCATTGTACATCGGCGGCCTGGCCCAAACCGGCTAACCCTAACCTTCCCTTCCCGATCTAGACATCCAGTCCCGACTCCCGTTCCCGTAGCCGTCTCCCCGACTCGGCGACTCCTGGCCGAGTCCCGTGATGTCGCCAACTATTGCCTACCGCCGCCTTACCGCCACCACTCGCCGACCGCTATCCTACCTGTCGTCTGCACGTCTGTCGTCGCCCCGCGGCCTCGTCGACGGCCACGCGGCCTCACTTCACCGAGGCGCCGACGCCCACGGCTCCGTCGAGGCACGCTCCACCGAGGCACAGGCACCGATGGTCTGACGCCCATGACAACGGGCCACGGGACGCGCTCCACACCTCCACCAACACTACGGACTACGGTATACGCTCCACCTACGCCCGTCCCCACGTAGGTTGTCGCCTCACTGGCTAGTGGCCACTGCTGCCACGACGCCACCCCACCGAAACAGACGCTCTGTTCGGCTTCAGTGACAACAGCACAACGCTAAAGTTGTAATGTGTATGAACTATGGCAAACTATATATTTTTGTGTTTGAACTATATATGAACTATGTATGAACTATTTATGTGTTTTATGTATGAACCATATATGCATTTAATGTGGATGTGTTATGGATTATGTGTATGAACTATGAATTACATGTTACTTGTGAATTGTTTTTTTCGAAATAAATATCCGAATCCGTCCGATATCCATAATTTTCCGATTCGATGAATCCATTTCCGATACATCCGACATATTTGATACCATATCCGTTCCCGATAACATCCGATCCGAATCCGTTTTCAAATTTTTTATATGGGTATGGATATGGAAAAGCATTTTATCCTTCCATATCCGTCCGTTTTCATCCCTACATGTGGGGTCTGGGGAAGAGTTATTTCTAGACAGCCTTACCCCTGCTTTTGCAGAGAGGCTGGTTCGAACCCAAGACCTCAGAACAGAAGTGGAGACACACTGCCACTGAGCTAGGTCCGCCCTTCGAACCAATGACCTCATGCATAGAGAAATTGAGGGAACATGGTTTAAAGGGCTCTAACACACTACATGTCACTCTGAAATATTGAACCACTTTGTCCAAGCCACATGTAGTACAAAACTCACCTTGATGCTATTGTTGATTGTAGGGACAGAAGTATAGTTTCTTACCTAGCATAAACAGGAAGATTAGCATGTGCACGGCTTTCAATTACGCCATAATAATAATGGTAGTTATCGACTTACACAGAAATCACGGTATTCAACAATATTGCCAACATAGTTTCTGCCAACTGTAACCTTTAAAATATACCTGCAAGCACATCAAGCATAATTGTTTCAGTACCTAAATATCAAGACGAAATGTAATTGTGTTTTTCTATCAAGTAACACCTTTCACGGTAAGTCATGTGCATAGTTTGGACAAGCATCCTTAGTAAACATAGGCCCAATACTAATAATAGAATTTTTCCAAAAAATAAATATAAATAGAACTAAAAATAACATCGTGCTATTCCACGCCTACAGAGGCGGCAAACGATGGGTTAAACATCAGGATTTATCTTTATAAGAAAATATTGGGGGTTATGAAACTTTCCATACATGCCACGTCGACTTGATAAGTCAGTGAAGAGAAGAACATCAGGTATTGTCAAACAGAAGGCAGAAAACTGCAACCACATGGGTAACTGGTTTACCATGTGGGTACTGTAAGAACAAATCTTAATTTTAAATATTCAAATTAAAACTCATCAAACATAACTTAAATGGCCAACTATAATACTGGCATGGAAAATTTAAAAGTGCATTTGAATCAAACACATTAAACTGTCTGAAGGTCAACGAATACCAAACATGGCCCAGGACTTTGTCACCAAAATTTGTAACTACACTGAAAAATCTTAAGAAGTATAAATGCAAATATGTAAAGGGCTATTGTGTTTATACCCTTGGTTGCAAGTCTAATTATGATTTTACGCTCCAAAATTAGGGTTTGTGATTTTACCCCCACCTATTCAAAATGAAGCTAAAGTATACTCCTACTCTGTTATGTGTTGTTAACGGTGTTAAATTATGATGAAGAAAGAGAGAAATGCCCTTGTAATTTTACCCCTACTTTTAATTTGTGTTTATGATTTTACCCCTATTTTAATAAAGTCACAGATTAATACGTGTTTATGTAAAATAGCGTAAAATCACATAGATTAAAACTAGGGGTAAAATCACACGAGCATCTGTCATTTTTTCCACCATTTAACACCGTTAACAGCCCATAATTGAGTAAAATCACAAGCCCTAATTTTGAAGGGTAAAATCACAATTGAACTTGCAACCAGGAGTATAAACTATAAACACAAAAAACCCATACGTAAAACAGAACATAAGAGCTGCTCTAGATCATAGCAATTGCTTACCTCAGTCTAACATTTGTTCCATTGTAAGACTCATATGGCATTTCAACAGTCGAAAACTCAAATGGATATGCCTTCCTTTCATAAATTTCACCGGGAACATCTAACTCACGTACTGCATATACAAACAGACCATTTTAAGTCTAAACATCTTTTCACATAATAAAAATATGAATGTCATGCAAGCATATGCACCAAGAATTCGATCAACTAGGCATCAGCCAGAAGTTTAAGGAGGTGCGTTTAGTTTAGTTACTAGTATATGTTAGATATAATCCCGTTTTTCTAGAGTAATTAATGTTAGAGATAGAGTCCAAGTCAAGCAAAAGTAGGAGTCTAGCTAATATTAGATTAGAAATCTGTAATTTGGGGTTTTATATACAGCCCCTGCTATTGAGAATAAATCAAGAGAAAAATATTAGAGGAAATTAACCCACGGATTTCCAACAATTGGTATCAGAGCTAGAAAGAGTGAGGGCCAAAAACACGAACTGGGTGTTGTACCTGGCCGGTGAAACAAGACCCAGGCAGATCTCATCGGCGCGACATGGATTTGAGGCGGATCCCCATTCTCCTGACGCGGATCATGTGAGTGGCGCCGCCTGAATCGCCGCCGAGAGGTCCAAGCCCAGGCCCACGCACCAAGGAGCGACTCACACCCAGCGGAGATTGTTGCGGTGGCTGGGGCGGCGCAGGTAGCGGCGGCTCCAGGGAGAAGGCGGCGGCTGCCAGGGCGCTGCTGCTGTTTGGCGTTAGGATTTTTTAGAAGAGGAGGAGAGGCTGCTATCGCTCGGTTGGAGGCGCGCAAGGGCAGAGGAGGCAGCGGCTGGACAACGGAGAGAGGAGGAGGAAAGGTTTTGTGACTGCTAGGGTTTGGAGGGGTCTGTTCTGCTGTGTTAGGTGGCTGACTGAGCCAAGTGAAGATTGGGTTTTTTTGCTAGGGTCACACAAAGAGTACCCAAAGTTCTGTTTTTCTGCTGAACCTACACAGGAGGTGTACACGATACGGAGAAAAAAAACAATGGCGCTGCAATATCCCCTATTAACAAAGATATGGGAAGCTGTTGAGGAAACAAAGAGCGATGTTGATCCAAAGCGAGATCAGATAGCTCTTACGGCCATTTATCATACTATTGACGAACACACTCTCATGCGAATTTCTGAGAAGGGGGCAGCGAGAGAAATGTGGGATTGATCAAAATCAAGTTCTTAGGTGAAGAACATATGATGGAAGCAAGAATTCAAACTCTTCAGAACGACTTTGATTTGATGCGCATGAACGAAGAAGACTCCATCAACGACTTTGCCACAAGAGTGATGATCATTGTCACAAAAATTCGTGGTCTTGGAGGAAGAGTTGAAGAAAGCTACATCGTGAAGAAATTGTTGCGAGCTCTACCTTCGAAATTTCTTCACATTGCATCATGATTGTGGAGGAACTCGTCGATAGGCTCAAGGCACATGAGGAACGTGTACATGGCTTTTAACAACCAAGATCATGAAGAAAGACTCTTTTTAACAAGAAAGGAGTGGAGAGCAAGAGAAGCAAAGGATGGAGAGAAGCTTCTATTGACAAGAAAAGAATGGAAGGCTCAAGAGGGTGATAAAAAAAGAAGTACAAGAAATTTGACAAATCAAAAATTCGATGCTTCAATTGTCAAAAACTTGATCACTTTGGCAAAGAATGCTCCAAGAACGAAAAGAAATATGAGATGACGCTTATTGCGTTAGAAGGTAGTTTGTTTTGATCTCACAAGCAAGGTGTGCTCACTATGTCAAGTGTGTGAGTATGTGATCAGAATGAAGATGCGCCCATTCCGAGATCAAGTGCGGGATGAAGATGAGCCCATCTTGGGTTTGAAGATGTGACCAACGCGGGGTGAAGATGTGACCATTCTGGGGGTGTAGTGGCGTCCATCCCAAAATTGAGTTATGCAGGGTGTAGATGTGATCATCCTAGGGTGTAGTTGTGTCAAAGTGTGTTTAGGCTGGAAGTATGTTTTCGTCCTAATTAGTGTGAGCGTGATCTAGAAAAACGAGATTAGGAGGTGATTGTTAGATATAATCCGGTTTTTCTAGAGTAATTAATATTAGAGATAGAGTCCAAGTCAAGCAAGAGTAGGAATCTAGCTAATATTAGATTAGGACTCTGTAATTTGGGGTTTTATATACAGTCCCCCCTCTATTGAGAATAAATCAAGAGAAGAAGATTAGAGGAAATTAACCCACGGATTTCTAACAGTATAGGCATTTAGCCAGGTGATTTGGTCTTATAATAGATGTGTAACAATATGAGCCAGTCAGTGAGGGAAACAATCTTCTTAGTTAGAAATATGGCACAACGAATCTCGTTGTGTTTACCGACTAATCCTATCAGGCTATTGTTGAAGCCTAATAATCCCAGGCTCAGTAGTTTCCATTTGCTTTTCTCCCATTCCCATGTCTTACATCTAAATCTTTAAATCCTTTGGATAGCTTCCATTGACATTGTTCTAAAAGAACTCACCAATCATACAAACAGAAAATATATGCAAATGTTGCTGTAACATCACTTCAATAGTTTGATTTCTTAGGATTCTATTAACATATCAGAATCTCTTAGAAGGTATCATGCAGAGAAACTAAGGGAGACACGGAGAAGATTCAGCAGCAGAATAATGCTCTGGCCTAATAAATACAGATCATGCTGTCTTCAGAAATCAAAGATCTATAACATGAACAAAGATATCATAAGAAGTCCAGATCGTTGCATGATCTAACACAAGCGACATTAGCATCTCAAGCACCAGAAAACTCACCTAAGGAAGTGAAGTCATAGAAGTTCCCTCGGTCAAAATACAGCTCTGTAAAAGAACTAGTCATCCATTATATATGTCAGGATCTAGAAGGGCCCTATGTACTAAATAGTAGACCCAAAGCAAAATAGTAAATTGTCTATTTTGTCTTTATACACACAACCTGAAAGTTTGAGTAAAGTCTGACTGAAAATAGAATTTATAAGGAAAAATGCAGTTAAGCAGAAATATCAGAGAAACATAGCAATACAGAATATGTCCTACTGGCCATAGTCAAGAAATTATCAGAACAAGTAGTATTTTAGCATTATAGCAAAACAAAATAGATGCAAAATAAGGATCAAGAGGTTCATGAACGCATGCAGATAACTAGCCTACTAAAGTCATAACCTAAATAGCATGTATTAGCTAAAGAGTTGTCAGTAACTTGCAGTGGGATTTAACCAGACAAGCTGCCATCAGGAGCAAATAACAAACGCACCTATTTGGCCCAGCAACTCAATCTTGACACCCATGTGTTCAATCCTTTTACCTGGGACTGGTGCTATCAATACCTGACCACCATATCAGTTGAGCTCAATACTGGGGCCAAGTAAGGTACATATGAATAAGCAAACAAGGAAACAATACCTCTCCAGATATTGTTTCCAGACTCTGAAAAACAGGAACCATTGTAGTCTTCCCATTGTCCTTTTTGACAGAAACCTGTGAATTGACAACAGAAGAAACCAACAATCTGTAAGCTACAAGCCAAACTCAGGTTTGAACTGGAAACAGCACAAACATGACAATATCAAGAACATTACCTGCTTCCTGGTTCTGGCATCGGAGAATGTGATCGAGATGTCGCATGGAGGCTTGAATGCTCCAATGATATAATTCTGGATACACACATAAACACAGTTCTATTATGATAAGGCAGTGACAAAAAACCAGTTACGGTGTATCCACATTGAAAGATAGAATAAGATCTGGAAACTCTATATGTTGATATCACTACCAATCTGAAAATTATTTGATCGCTAGACCAACCATATGTGTGTGTAAAAAGCACTCTAGTAGTTCATTACGGCACCCCTCCTGGTCAGAGTTCAACTATCAGGCATGGTGATGTGAACCAAAATTGTGATGCCGAGGTAACAGCCCATACAGGCACCAAGCCCCGAAACATAACCAGCTAAAACAAATGAGAGAGTCTATCGGTCAACACTCTCCGGAGCAAATCGAGTCTGGTCCCATGCGGCTGCCCCGTGATCACGCCTAGGATCGAACTATGATAGGGGGGAATATCGAGAAGGTATATCCTAGTGATAAATTCAAAGGAGGCCTCCGAAATCGCAGAATCAGAGCACCCGACAGCAGAATCCCATCAGCCGGCGCAGGGGGGGGGGACCCCCGCGATTCTGTCCTCGCACCAGCTAAGACAGCAGCTATCCACTAGGCCGACGAACCGCGAGCGGGTCGCCCTGGTGCCCAAGGGGGCAGATTCGCAGTTAAGGGGGCGCGGCTTGTCAGGGGAGAGGAGTGCGAGGATACAGAGGCGGTAGGGGGAGGCGAGGGATGCTGCTGCTAACCATGGCGGCGGCAAGGTGACGGCGGCCGAAGAGGCGGGGGGCAGCGACGCTGACCGATGGACGTCAGCGAGATCGAGATCGGGCACGGCAGAGGAACTAACTGGTGGGATTGGCTCGCGGTTTCTCTCTCTGTTCTCTTTTCACGAATGAGTCTGACTAGTGGGCCCAGATTCTTGCGCTGTATTCTGACCTTGGTAGGCAGCAGTGCCGTCAGACGTCGACTCGGGATTTTAAAATAAATATATCTTTAATTAAGATGGTTTAAGTGTAAAAATATACTCATCGCAGGATGTAGATCGTGTGGTTTAGAAGGGATTTTTGCACGATTACACCAAATGACTGTTTGCATTCTAGTCGTTCCCATAAATATGGGAACATCTAGAATGCAAACAGACATTTAGTGTAATCGTGCAAAAATTCCTCTTAGACCATACAATTTTCATACTACGGTGATTGCATTTTTACATCTAGGCCTTCCTATCTGCACACTTTAATTCTTTCAACTTATATTGCCAGGTGGGAGGGTTTAAGTGTAAAAATACACTCACCGCAGGATGTAGATTGTGTGGTTTAGAAGGGATTTTTGCACGATTGCACCAAATGACTGTTTGCATTCTAGTCGTTCCCTATAAATATATTAAAAGTAACAACTAGAACACAAATAGGTCTTATGCTGCAATTATATAAAAATATCTCCTATACCACACGATCTTCATACTACGATGATTATATTTTTATACTTAAATCCTTCCATTTGATAGCATAAATTGAAAAAGTAAAGTGTAAATATGAGAGGGTTGAAATGTAAAAATACAATCACCGTAGGATAGAGATTGTATTATATAGGATAAATTTTTGCACATTTGTAGCAGAAGACTGTTTGCATTCTAGTGGTTTCAATATTTAAATATTTCATGTTGTGAATAGAATTACTACAATTTTATTTTCAAAATTGTCGTTAATCCCTTTATTTCATATATTCTATCTTAATAGTCACTAGTCAAACTTAAATCAACTTTATAATATTCATAAAACAATGATATAATTAGTAGACAAGTCTATTTTAGTATCCTCAAGTATCTTCATTATTCACTTAACTAAGTAAAGAAAATTTTGATCTAGTTTACCCCCTCAAACTATTTATTAGATTGGTTCAATTCACCCCTAAAGATTTTTTTATTTTTCTTCATAAACATAGGGGAATTTTTTGTGAAATTATGTGTTACCAACATATATTATATTAGAAAAATACTTTAAGAATTTATTTTGTATTTTTAAAGCATGTAAAGTGATCTAGCATGAGAGATGGAATAATGTAAGAAATAATTTTTTGAGAATTATAGAAAAATTCCTATATCATAGTCTATGATATAGGTGGCCATATGGTTCGCGCCAATCGGGCCGGCCCGATGCCCGGCACGAGCACGGCCCGACACGGAAAAACTGGGCCCGGGCCGGCACGAAGCCCGGTGCGGGCTGGCCCGGCACGGCCCGTTTAAGGTTGGTCTGGTCAGCCTGATGGTATGGCCCGGTTAGGCTACGGGGGCACGACCCGTTTAAACCCGTATAATATTTTTTTGCTATTTTTAATGCATTTTAAAATAAAACGGGCCACGGGCCAGCCCGGCCCGACACGGCCTAGCACGCAAAAAATGAACTTGGGCCGTGCCCGGGCCTGGACTTTCGGCCTGGCAAGATTCTTTTTCGGGCCATGCCGGGCCGAGGTTTTTATGGCCCGAGCCCAGCCCGGCTCGGGCCGGCCCTGCACGGCCCGTTGGCCACCTATAGTCTATGATGTCATCTACCATTATATAAAATTTGAACTTCAAACATAACACATTCAAAAGTGAAATAAAAAGGCAAAGTTTTCGGTAGGAGGTGAATTATTGAACCATTCTCAATAGTTTGAGGTTCTAAATCACACCAAACTTTTTTTACGGGTTGAGTGAACACAATAGATACTTGGTAGTAAAATAGGCTTTTCCTAATTATTCTATAATGGTGGATATGAATAAAAATACGGTGGATATCTGATGACAAAATTCCAGGGCACTTAAACGTAAATATGAAATATTGTGTCAAGTTTATATTTTATTGTGTACGGAGATAGAAGCAGCTAAGCGGGCGGTTACACCGGTGGCACCGGTGTACTGGAAACCATACGGGACCGTCGCACTCGATTTTTCTGTCCACACCGGGGTACCGGGTTGGCTACGCCATTCACCCGCACGATACAGTGCTCGCTTTCTCGTCCGTAGGAAGAATGGTGCGGGATGACTTCATGGGACCAATCCATTGCTACGCGCGTGACCACGGACAACAGCTTCCGAACCGATTCCGGACTCGGCCACGTACATGCACCACTGGTGCTGCAAGTATGAGAAGAGATTGTTACAAACAGCTCACTGATAGAGAGAGAGACAGCCAGGGAGAAGCAGCGAGTGAGGATGGCAAAGCGCCGGGCGAGGATGGGGGCCGAGAAGCTGGTGCGCGACCTCTGGAAAAGCGGACGGTGACCGAGGATGGCGGCGGAAAAGCACGCGTGTGACCAAACAGAGAAGCGGGCGACGGCAGCGCCAACGCGTCTGCGGACGAGAATGGATGCGGAGGAGCAGGCGCGCAACCTCGGAGGACAAGTCGGAGGTGGAAGGGGTCTGTTGCGCCTTGGATGTAATCGAAGAAAGATGAAGCGATAACGGGAGGAGTGCTTTGACTAGAAGCTCCACGTGGGGAAGAAGAAGGAAAATAGAAGGAAGAAAAGAGGGGAGAAAATAAAAGAAAATGGAAGGAATAAAAGAGAGGTAATAAGGAAGGGAATAAGTAATGGGAAACAAAGACAAAAAAGAAAGTAAAAAGAGAACAAAGGAAAGCAAAGAAAAGAAAAGGAAAAATAGAAAAAGAAAAGTGAATAAAAAGGAAAGAATAAATAATTTTGATGGACTTTTCAATCAAGAATGTAATATTATTGAAATGAAAATAATTATTTGATATGATATAAAATATAATATAGTATAAAATGAGTGGTAGTTCATATAGAGTATATTTTAAAGTACGACGAGTGCAAAAACACGTACTGTACAGTAGAGAATATTTTAGAGTGTGCTATAAATAGATGAGAATATTTTTTAAGTAGACTTTTGGAGTAGGACGAGTGAGAATAGCCTTAAGGTGAGAAAATAAATACTGTCATGTTGTCGGTCGGAGTAAGTAGAATATCTCTGTCGCCCAGATTTCACCCCCAACGTACTTAGAGTACGAGTTAAAACACAAGTGTTCAGTTGGGGATGCATGCCACGGCAAAAAAAATGATAATTTATGATGCATGTCACAGATAAAAAACATTAGACTGAAATTTTCTTTGTTTTGAAATGCTTGTAGTAGGAGGTGTGTAAACTTCGACGAGTTGGATTCTCTTTTGATCGCTTCTTGCAATAGAAAGCAATTATAAACTTTACAAAATTGAAGCGAAAAAATCAGGATTGGAGGCACACTTATAGGCAGCAAAGAGCAACAGGCTTTCTCATATCATAAGTGTACGATTTTAGGTTTCTTCGAAAGAGAACTCGTGTGACAACGCAACAGCGGCGTATATAATAAAAGCTAGCGCAGATCCTCGGCTGACAAAACATGCACAGCATCAGAAAAAAAGCTCAGATCTTTTCTGTGCAGGTACGCAAGACCGGAGGCCATCCGAACTCGCAAGGTCAAGGTCGCGCACCTGCTCCATCTCGACATCCAGGCTCGAGCGCCATGCCCATGCCTCCTCAGGTAACTGCCGATCGCTGTTGTTGTTCTATTTTTTAAATACCATTACTATATTAATTAATGGACATCTAAGAGCTTGTTTGGGTAACAATAAATGAAGTGGATTGGAGTGAAGTCAAGTAAAAAATGAACTAATTTTTTCTTCAACCCCTCAATCCACTTCAAATGAATAATATTAAGTTGTATACAAAGCCTAAACGTGTCCGCGGTTACACAAGATTAGTACAATAAAATAACTCAGGTGAAGGAGCAAGCTATTCAGCTACGTGTTCAAACTACAACCACTATGAGAGAGATGAAGATTTACGACGGCCAAAACTGTTGTTATTAAGCTAATAACTATCATAATTAACTTATTTACGACGGTTATTCCTTATTTACGACGGCATCCAGCCGTTACAAGGGATTGGTCGTAAATAACGTTATTTACGACAGCCACCGTCGTAAATAAATTATTTACGACGGTCTAGACTAGTCGTAGTAACTTATGGAGGCGTGCCAGCTGGCACCCTTTGGAAACTTATTTTTACGACGGCTAGGGACAGGCCGTCGTAAATAACACAGGCTTATTTTCGACGGCCTGGAGCTGACCGTCGTAAATAAGTGATTTATTTTTAAAACAGAAAAATGTTAACCTAGCACGATGGTCAACACACAAGCAGATACAAAATATGTATATCAAAACACGGTCAGTTCACAATACAATTATATCAAATACAAGACACGACACTAGACACTCCCACGTCCGCTACCTCCGAGCCCGAAATGTCATCCTCGCGTCGTGTTGCAGGTCCCGATAGTTGCGGCGATGGAGTTTGAACATCCGTCGTCGATCCCTATAATAGTTAGAGCAATTATGGCTATGTTTAATCAATTATGGCTAAATTTGGCTATGTTTGAGTAATTATATGTAAGTTTGGCTATGTTTGGCTACGTTTGGGTAATTGTGGTTAAGTTTGACTATGTTTGACTAATTTTGTCTCAGTTTGCTTTAGCAATCTTATTTATGTCGATTTGAAGAAATGGTGTTTATCTGTGCCGCTGAAGAAGGCACCTCTGGCAGCTCCGGCACATGTAGCTGCGTCGACGACGGCCATGTGAGAATGGAAATCAGTTGCCCGTGCTGCTGGGCTAAGGCCTGTTATAAAAAAGCATTAGCACATGAAAAGTAATGAAACGATATGATTGGTTTATATTTTAAGCTATTACCTATATCACCACTTATATCTGTGTGTTGTAGGTGGCTTGATATTCTTATGTAGCCTTCAATATGATTGCTTGCTCCTGGAGCTTCTCTTGTGTCAGACGTAGCTCCTCCTGGACACTTTGAAACTCCGGCTCCCTCTGCGACATCCGCTGGCCAGGTCCAGCGGACGAAGACTGCGAGGAGAAGCCCCTAGATGGCCTTGCCTCCCTCGAGTCAACCACTCTATCGAAAATGACAAAACTACAAAAACAATTAAGAGTAAGATAATGTAGCTCGAATTGACACAAAGAAAAACAGCTAGCATCTCACTATCCATGGGCTTTGCCGCCACCGGTCGCATACACGGTGTTGACGTCGATTGGCGCATTATACCAATCGTAGTATTCGCCGTGAATCTCCACCGCCTCCTCCCATACTTCTCCTATAGCAAATACAAGCAATACATGAAAATGTGCCAATAGCAATGTTAGTTACAAATAACGTAAAGCAACTCAAGCACTCGCCTCGAGCCATCGCCACCAGAGTGCACAACTAGTCCGACTGTGAAGGGTCACTTGCCCTGTGACCTCTCTTTCACACCTGAAGACCTATCGGTCGTTCACCGAGTTTGTTTTCCTATAAGTACGAGTCAGTATTATAAATATACTATAAATATAGTTTCGTAGGTATTTTCCTTACCGTTTATCTAGCCAGACGTATATGTCCATCCGGACCATACGTATGGCGTTCAGTAGAGCATCTGCACTATCGTGCCCTCTTGGACTTGGTGACGAAGTCCTCGCTGGACCACAGTTGACTAAGGGCCCGATAAACCTCCGAACGGTGCTCCAACCAAGAAATCCCCACCTACATGCATTTAGTAATTGATTGAAATAACGTTAATATTACAATATAAGAGTCATATTTAAAACACTTTTAGTTTACCTTTGCGTACTGCTGCTCCATCAAGTACGTGTCGGAGACATCTTTGAACGCCGCAAGCTCCTGCCCTTGATGCCTCTTCAAATAGTCGTTTGTCGCTTGAATCCGGGCATAGGAGATTGTCTGCGTAACAAGCTTCCTGGCGTTCGTGTTGAAGACGGCTCTCACGTGCTCGACAACCGCTAGATCCGCCAAACGGTACCGTCTCTACAAGAAGACAGAAACATAAGTGTTATTAAACATTCTAGTTATTGAATAAATAAAATTTAAATAATGTATTAAACATAATTACCCACAAGACAGCCCACACTGCACCATGAGCAGTCCCGTACGTCAGGTCAGTAGCACGAGCGTAATCATCCCATGACTTGGCAGGGATACGCTCGTCATTGCTGCCAGGGACCTCACCAAGGTAGTGCAAACACACGAGGTTCCCTGAGACAACGTTGACCTTGAAGGTAGTGTCCTCCCATCCACTGCAAGAACAATTGTGCATGAAGAGTTTTAGCACTACGTAATTTTCTAAAGCTACAACGTAAGGGATTCTTATCCATCGCCAATAGGGCGAATAGACGACAATGTTGCTTCTTCTCTAGGAGACGGAGGAGGAGCACATAATGACTCCTATTCTCTCGCCTTCTCTGCGCCTCCGTGTTCTCGGACGACCTAGAAGAGTGGTTCGCCGATCCGGAAGGGTGGTCAGCTGACCCGGGCGGGTGGTCAACCGACTGTGGCTCAAGAGGCGTCTTGACCTCGACCTGTGACTCTGACTCATTCTGTAATATTATAATAGTTTTAAGAAATATAAATAGATTAATTAATAATGTAATAGAATACGATTGGTAAGTAAAATTATTTCGGTTCGTTGACAGGCAACAGGTATGCGTGACAGCTCTGAGGGCACATATCTCGTTAGCTGAGACCGTCTACTCTCTCCAGAGTTACTACCCTGAAAAAGGGTGTCCGCCACGTCCCATGTGCGAGCCATCATGCTCGCACTGATGAGAAACCTCTTCACGGTTTTCTTGATCCCCTTACCCTTGTCCGACGACATTTCATTTCAACAATGCATTGATAAGTATAATTATTATAAAATATATAACATCAAATAATAAATGAAGAAAACATTACTTGTATTCATTTCTAAAAATCATCAGAATTTTGCTCATTTACTCTACTCCTTAAACCAGACCATCGAACTGTTTTAGTGACTTGTTTCTGTTTGCGCTTCTCACGAGTCTGTACATCATCGGTGTCTCCAACTAAGTCATCGAGCTATTGATGAGGCTCAATGACAAATAAGGGTGGCAAATCTTCTTCTTGGTAAACATCATCGAACTCACCAATGGACGTGGAAGTATCATGATACCCAACATTGCCTGGAGTATATAACCGTTCACGAGAATTGACCTTGTGTACGACCCACCAAGCACTCATCTTCTCGCATGGATAAAAGTAGATAATACATTTGCTCAACTTGGTCTGTAAGGACAAAAGAGTCGTACCCTCACGGCATTTCATTGTATTTTACTTCAACCATGCCAAATTGGTTTTCACGGGTTCCATGATGGTTATAAAACCAGTCACAATCAAAGAAAACTACTTTAAGTTCCTTATTACTGGCAAAGTTGAATTCGAGGATTTTGTTAATGATCACATAATTATTAGTTTCCCGTCCTTCAACATCGATTGCTCTCGACACAACTTCGGTATTAGTCATTGCCGCAAGAGGACGAAGAGGTTCAAATTGAGTCGAATGAAATTGGAACGCATTGACGTCGTAGCGGTCATAGATTCTAACTTTGAATATTCTGAAAGATAGTTGCCGCATGTCTTGATGGGCACTAGCATCTTTTATACACTGTCTAAAATATGAACTGATAAGAGTATTTTTTACATACTACTATATAATTCAGGATAGAGAAATGACAAGAAAATATTATTTGATCTCGAAACTAAGATAGAAAAGTAGGCCCTCCATTAATTCCATCTTGTCACATCATTTCTATCTGCTTGCTCGTAGGTTGATGTCTAAGTGTTCAATTTTTCTTATGAAACGCGCTGTCCCAAAAACAAGAATAATAGCATTGAGGTATAGTAAAGAATACTACTTAGTATAGATGTAGAACAAATAATTATTTGAAATATTTATCCATTCTATCTATATTAGCATACATGTACAACAAAGCAGACTTCCTTTCTTCCACGGTATAATTGTAGCTCGTGCTACTACCAACAGGGGTGCCCCTCTTCGTAAAAATAGATAGTTCACTACAAGGAGGATCTTCATACACATTGTACCGCATCGTAGAAGCATTGACATTGTTTTCCTCTACAAAGTAAACACTTGAAAAGTATCATACCTTCTTAAAAGCAAATGCTTCAGCGATGTACCCTTCAACTATAGCCCTATTGCCAACTATTGGTTTAAGATATCTTAATGCTCTTTCAATGTGATACATCCACCTATATTGCACAGGGACGCCCACTTTAGCTTCATAAGGCTGATGGATAAGGAGATGTTGCATTGGATTAAAAACCCTGAAGGAAATATTTTTTCCATCTTATATAAAAGAGCTGGTATCTCCTTATCCAACTTCTTCATCATCCCTATCGTGATTTCTTTAGCACAGAGGTGTCTATAAAAATAGCTAAGCTCGGCTAACACTTTTCAAACTGCATCATCAAGATAGCTCTGAAATATAATGGGTTGGAGTATTTTCATGATTATGTGATAATCATGACTCTTTAACCCAGTTAATTTTCCCGTCCTGACATTAACGGCTCGTCTTAATCTAGCAGCATAGCCATCAGGGAATTTCAACTCTTTCAACCAATTCAGAACTTCTTTCTTCTGTTTAGGTTTAAGACAGAAAGAAGCACATGCCTTACCACCATTTTTAGAGAGCTCAAGCATTGGACGATTACAAAGCTCTACCAAATCCTTTCGAGCCTTTATATTGTCTTTTGTTTTGCCAGGCATATTCATGCACGTGCTTAGGATGCATTCGCCCATGTTACGCTCTTGTACATGACATCAGTATTGTGCATTAAAATCAATGACTTGACGTACGGTAGATCCCATAGTCCACATCTGTGAGTCCAATTGGTGTATCTCTCCATAACTTATAAAAAATACCAGAAGATATTTATCTACCACAAGATTCTCCAACATATCAGCAATTTCTGACCCACTTAAACGCTTCGGTGGTCTCTTCGTCACAATAGTGTTATTTTTTAAAGCATTCTTCTGTTGCCTAAACACGTGATTCTAGGGTAACCAACATCTATGACAATCAAAGTAGCAGATCTTGCCATCATGAGTAAGACGAAAATAGTCCGTGTGTGAAGCATATATCGGACATGTCAAACGTCCGTGGACGCTCCAGCCAACAAACATGTCGTATGCCAGTAAATCATGGACCGGCCACAAGTAGGCAACTCAAAGGTTGAATTTTTACTTCTTGTAATAGTCGTACACTTCAACTTCTGTCCACAACTGTTTCAACTCTTCGATTAGGGGTTGCAACGTCATCTTCAGGCATGGACCAGGATGATCCGGTCCAGATAAAATGAGACAAAGGAACATGAACTCATATTTCATACAAAGAGCAAGTGGTAGATTGTAAGGAATAGCAAAAACGGGTCAACATGAGTAAGGTGTGGCATTTGTACTGAAAGGTGAGAAGCCATCTATCGCTAAACCGATACGAATATTTCTTGCATCACTAGCAAAGTCTGCATCAAAGTTGTCCAGCGTCTTCCATGCATCACCATCAGATGGATGCACCATTATCGATCGTTGTCATGCACACATTCTTTGTGCCACCTCATATATCTGGCAGTTCTTTTAGAGAGGAACAATCGTTTCAACCGAGCTGTGACAGGGAAGTAACAAAGTTGCTTATGTGCAACTTCTATAATCACCTTGTAACGGTCGTCATTAACAACTTCGATAAACCTCAATTTACCACACTTTAATAACTTGTTCTCTTTGTCATGCGTGCAGTTGTTTGGGCACACATCAATCTTCTTATATTTCACACCGGGAGCAGAAACATTTTCTTTGACTGATACATGTCTTTAGGCACTTTATGAGGCTTTGGAAGAATATCACTGATCAATTTGACAAGATTGTTATAACAGTTATTTAAAAAAGTACTTAGAGTTAATTGTCATAAGTCATGTCATGAAAGAAAGGAGTGTCACTTTTGTGTGCTCATGTAGATGCTCTTCTGAGGCTCTGAGAAGATTGAAGAACGCTTCAACCTCCGGTGTAGGAGAGTCTTTGTTAAAGTCTGGTTGTATAGATTCAAGAATCTTGTCCATCCTATCAACCCCCATGCTATAAACATCCTCTTCCTCTTCTTCTATGGCTTTAGGCGTTGATTCGCCGTGAAAGACCCACACCTCATAATGTGGCACGAAACTGCATCGGCACAAGTCTAGTGAAAGCGTTCTATTGTCCAAACACCTCATATTCTGGCATTTGCTATATGGACACCGCACCTTATTTATCTTGGCTAATGAAAAAGCACGGTCCACAAAAGCCGTAGTCTTAGTCACCCACTCATCTGAGTGACTTCCATTCTTTTTCTAACCAGTATACATCCAACTACAGTCTTCACCCGTATTTGAGCTTACAAACCAAATGTAACAATGTCAGATATCACGCGTCTACATCTCTATTAGGAAGGATGTATCCTAAACCCACCTAAGAGTACCGAGAGAGCTTGCTTACAACGAGACGCGGAGTTCGGATCTTGATGAATTTTCGGTAGCATAACCCGCAGTTCTCCAACTGCACGCCCGAAATGGTGCAGCAAAAAACATTAGGGTTATACAACCGGAACATCAATCAGATCCGAACCTCTCACGTATCGCCATAGCATGCTCTCTCAGTCACTCCGAAGCTGTCTAAAAAGTGACAATTCCAAACCTAGACGTGTGTAGCGCAAGTGACACGTGCCGGTTCGAAACGGGTGACGCCTAGATTGTGTTACATAGTTTGATTTATTCAATACCGTCGTAAAAAACGTATTTACGACGGTTTTCATGTGTTCCAATGAGAGACAGAGGAAAGAAATAGAGAAAGAGAGAGAAAGGTTATGAGATGGCCATGTTTGTATACGTCCATTGTGTTCTGCCCGTCCACACGCGAGCGCTTGGCGTACTCACCAGCACCGTTCGCCTCTGTGCCCGGCTCGACTTACTCATGGTCCTACTACTTGCGACAACCCAGTCCGGAGCCGTCGTAAATAATATATTACATATGCTCTCACGATGGTGTATATAGCTAACCGTTGTGAATCAAATAATTAACAACCAACTTTCTATTAAATCAGTTACTCAATCAATTAATAATGCGACAATTAACTTATCAAATAATTATACCAATAAATCTATTTCCAAATAAAATTAATAGTTAACAATTTACCTAACTAAATTTTAAACTAAGTACTCTAATACAACTTAATGACCTAAATTAATTAAGTATCAAATCAAGTTACCAAATTATAAAATAAAAATACAACTAAATTATAAACTAAGTAAGTAAACAACTAAACAAACAACTAAATAATGAACAAAATACAAAACTAACTAAGCAAAGAACTAAATAAACAAAAAATAAACAATGAACTACTTAATTTAACAATTACTTACTAACCTATAACATTGCTAATTAATAAAGTAAACATATTTTTCAACTAACTAAAGTACTTACTATTAAAAAAAATACTCGACGTGGCGCGAAGTCCGGGGGGGCGGGTGGGTTGCCGGGCTCGGGGGCGCACCGGGGCACCGGTGGGGACGTCGCGGGGGGTGGAGCGGGGGTGCCGGGCGCGACGGCGGCCGGCTAAGTGGCGGCGACGGCGGGGATGATCCGGGGCGGCGGCGGGCGGCCAGGGGCGGCGACGGGTGGCGGCACGGAGGTGGTCGGGCTCAGGATTGGCGCGGGCGTGAATGCCCGTGCCGACCTCGAGCCCACGGGTATATACCCCTTGTCTACGACGGTCCGTTGCCAGACCGTCGTAAGTAAGGTTATTTATGACGGCCAAACCCGGGTCGTCGTAAATAAGGTGGTATTTATGACGGGCAAGATCAGACCGTCGGAAACAAGCTCTTATTTACGATGGCCAAACTTGGCCGTCGTAAATAATATTATTTATGTCGACGGCCAACCATAGAACCGTCGTAAATAACGTTGGCCGTCGTAAATGGCGGTGTTTCTTGTAGTAGACCGATATGTCTAAATGGTAGGAAGCAAGGCCTAAGGATAAAACTTTGACATCAGCAACCACATCTCCAAGAGTTGAGTGGTCTTTGACGGTAGCGTTTAATCCATGAACTACTGATAAACAGTCAGTCTCCCCGATATCATTGTCATGGATATGATCTTGTAGAACTGTCAGAGCTCGTCAAATGGCCAAGCACTCGGCGAACTCCGCCTCCGGAAACTCCTGCAGGCCCTCATTGCAAGTTATCGACATTGAACCAGTATGATTGCTGATGATAGCACCCCACCCCATGTGATGTTCAACCAGAAAAAGAGCAACGTCGACTTGAAAGCATAGCACCCCTGCTCGCAGTGAACTCCAACATGGAATGAGAGGAGGATCATCACATCTGTTGAGAGACAGTTCCTTAAGGCAAATCTAAAGGAACATATCAATGCATCAAATAATTTTGGTGGCAACACGTTCTGGCTGCATTAAGGCCTCGTCATTTCTAACCGTGTTCCTTGTCTCCCAAATATACCAAAAAAGTACTGTGGGGTTCCCACTAACCGTTATTCAGCGCAGTGATAGCCCGTGGGCCCAACGATCACGATGTTCCACAAGACAAAGATCCTAGCAGACGAAAGCGGGTAGGGGCCAGCCCCTCGACCCGGCAGAGCCTAGCAGCTCTTGACTCGACCGGATCAGGTTGGAGTCAGTTTGTACCGCGCCTTAACTGTGACAAGGGCATGATATTCAGAAAAGCATTTATGACGGTGCAAGTGTGCATCAGGCAGCGCTATCATACCCTCTGCCAGATGCTCGACACGACCGAAGGAGTAGCGGCGTTGTCCTGGCTCGTCCTTGTGTAGTGCTCATACAAGACGACTGGTGGAACAATACGCTTCCACTAACCCACGCGTATGCGGAACTGGCGAGCCACTCATTCCACAGCAACAGGCGTAAGTAAAAGGTCAAGTCGCCAGACCTACTACAGAGGGCAGACCCTCGCTTCCGCTAACCGCCTTCAGTGCGAAGAGAAAGGACGCCCTGTATGCGCCTGATGGACGTCAAAAGCCCTTTGACTCGGCATGGAACATGACGGTCCGAGGAGGTATTTGAAAACGACCCAACCTCGACAAGAAAAGAAACTATCACAATTATTACCCTCTTAACTGACTACGCGTTGAAAGCACCCCCTTGGTGTATAAAAGTGGGACTCTTGCCGAAAGAAGGGGATCCCTCCGACGAACTCAACTGTCAAAGGAGAGTATTTGCCATTGTAAAACAAAATCACTCAATACAAACACAAAACAGGACGTAGGGCAATTGGTCTCCGGGAGGCCTAAACATGGATAAACCATCATATGCCATCATCGTTCCCATAGTCCAAACCGTACTCTCTCTCTCCCTCTCTCTCTCAATGCAGGTTAAACTGTTACATCCCGGCAGGATACTCAAGAGATAAAACGATGTATCCTCTGAATATCAAACACGTCGATATTTGGTGCACCAGGTAGGGGGGTCAAGTTTATTGCATTTTTGCTCATTGAGAATTGTA
The DNA here is from genome assembly GCA_030760725.1 of Neostapfia colusana. Lineage (NCBI taxonomy): Eukaryota > Viridiplantae > Streptophyta > Magnoliopsida > Poales > Poaceae > Neostapfia > Neostapfia colusana. Next base: position 52,091,634 of record JASWHV010000010.1, on the reverse strand, counting down.
GCTTCAAGACGACGGTGGTGACCAACCATCCATGGTTCCAATATCACAGGAGACTGGCGAAGGAAAACCTCCCACTGTCCATAGCTATTTGGTGCACCAGGTAGGGAGGTCAAGTTTATTGCATTTTTGCTCATTGAGAATTGTAGCTTCAAGACGACGGCGGTGACCAACCATCCATGGTTCCAATATCACAGGAGACTGGCGAAGGAAAACCTCCCACTGTCCATAGCTATCAGTGGCGGGATTCGGGCGGACTTGATTTTCATCCGTAGATCCCTTGGCATTGGCACGAGGAGGGTTCAACGCGCCAGCGAGCCGAGTGTCGTCTCAACGAAGCTGACCTGATTGCTGGCCTACGATGGCTTGACTTCCTTGATGACCACGTCGCTGCCCTAGAAGAGGCGCACAACATTTTGCATGTTCCTCCAGCACTAGCGGTATGCAAAAAACCCGAAACCGAATAAGATACCCGAAAAACTCCAAACCTGAAAAACTAAAAAGCTGAAACCCTAAATCGTTTTTTCGAGTAGGGATTTGCAAAATCTGATAATATTTCAGGTAATTTCGGGTAGGGATTCATAAAACCGAATTAGCAGAATATACGATCCACTTTCTCTAGGATCTGTATGGTGGTTGGCTAGATTACCCTTTCGCTTATGAACTTATGGAGAATATTGTCACATTTGAAAATTCAGTTGATCAGATTTTAAAAGATAGTGAGAAGCAAAATCTTATCATCTGTTTTTAGATGTTCTTTTGGTGTTAATCTTACTGCTTTTTTATTATGTTACTTTAATATTGCTGGAATTTTAGTTCTGTTGCTGAAATGTCAATTTTATTACTGTTTGGGCTGTTGTAACTTTTAGTTGTTTTTTATTGTCTTATCATTGTTCGGGTAATATAGGTTACCAGGACCCGGATTTTCAAATACCTTAAATTTTGGGTAACCAAAAAATTGGGTACAATTTCAGGTAGTAATTCCAAAAACCCAAATTTTATAAACCTGAATTTCCCGACGTGAAATTTTAGGTAATCTCGAATGCTCACCACTGTCTAGTGCTTATCACGCTAGGGTCCTCTAAGGACTCCTGGTTTGAGGACCTCGTCCGCTTGGTGGAAGGTGTACACTGCAGCGCAACAAGGAGGGGCTACGAGTCGATGACCCAAACTCCTACCCCATGCAACCGGTGGCCAGCAGGTGCCATATCTTGACGAATGGCGCCACCACACGGAGGGCCCAGCCGGGCACCCTAAGGCATCAACTCTCCTCAAGGGAGGGGACCCAAGCCCACTCCTGGTTGGAGGCACCACCTCCACCTGCGCTGGTCTGAGGAAGCTCATGTTTCCCATGAACACAGTCGAGGGTATCTCCACGAGCGGTATGGTGAATCTTCAAGACGGTGGAACCATCCACAGGTGAGCTTTCAAAGTCGTGCGATCCTGAGCGACGCCCCAAAAGGTATGATGGTGTCCACACTTCTTTCGTAGGCGGTTGTTCTAGGATTTCATCACACCTGTGGGCACTAGTGTGGTCGCCCAAGTTTCACTCGAACCTTCCAAAATAGTACAATGGCACAACACTGCTAGCTTAGTTCCTACAGATCAACTCTATTACCGGTTGTGAGGCAGGAGGGAATGAGGATCTGATGGTGACCTACTTTGACCTCGTCCTCAAGGACTCCGCCCACTCTTGGTTTATGAACCTCCCCCGAGGACCAGTCCGGTCCTTGGGAAGTTTATGCCAAGAGTTTATGGCTAACTTCTAAAGATTCGCCAAGCGTCCAAGTATACTGGTGGACCTTGACAAGGTCATCCAGTGCATGGGTGAACCTCTTCGCCAATTCATGCAACATTTCAGCCATGTCCGCAACACCATCCCTAAGATTGACCGCAACAGGATCATCTCAGCTTTTTTTGTCGTGGTGTGCAGATAAGGACATGCTGGGCGAGTTGGGCGTTTGTGAGCCAGAAACGGTCATCGACATTTTCACGCTCAAGGAGAAATGCTCCCAGAGACAGGAAGCTCAGGGGTGGCATGATAATCCTATCCCGCATGAGGAAGAAAATATGAGCTCGCCTCATTGAAGAAAAAAAAAAGAGAAGGCCTTGCACATGCGTAGGTACTAGCAACAAAAGGCACGGGCCAAAAGGACCGTCGTGTGCAATCTGTGGCCACGCCAAGAAATAAGTCGGGCCAGGTCCAGGGCAGCGCCGGACCTCGCCGTAGTGGGGAGGCCAGGTCCAGGGCAAAGGACACGTGGTGGCTCCGGAGCCCTCCTCAGCGGAGAGGTCTGACCCGGAGCCCGTGGACACGTGGCAATGCCGGGCCTTGCCTCAGGGGACCAGGTCTGGGGCCAAGGACACGTGGCAGCTCCAGAGCCCTCCTCAACGGGGAGGTCCGGCCCGGAATCTGGGGAGACGTGGCAGCGCCGGACCTTGTCTCAGTGGGGAGGCCAGGTCCAGAGCCAAGGACACGTGGCAGCTCCGGATACCTCCTCTGCAGGGAGGTCCAGCCCGGAGCCCGGGGACATGTGGCAGCGTCGGACCTTGCATCAGTGGGGAGGCATGGTCCGGGTCCAATGACACATGGCAGCTCTAGAGCTCTCCTCAGTGGGGAGGTCCGGCTCATAGCCCGGAGACATGTTGCAGCGCCGGACCTCGTCTTAGCGGGGAGGCCAGGTTCGGGGCAACGGACACGTGACGGCGCCAGAGCCCGCCCCAACTGGATGGCGGGTTCCGGAGCCTCTTCAAGCCTCCTCACGGGGGTACCCGATCTGCAGGGTACCGATAGGCTCCGTCCTTCCACTCAGGACTCACCCGTAAGTACGGGCACCGAGGGGAAGGGACGTCGCTCCTCCTAGTGGTTGGGGTCCGGAAACTCGTCAGTATGGGAGCCGAGGGGGAGGGACGTCGCTCCTCCTGGTGGTTGGGGTCGGTAACCTCGTCAGTACGGACACCGAGGGGGAGGGACGTCGTTCCTCCCAATGGTCGGGGTCGGGAACCTCATCAGTACGGGTGCCGAGGGGGAGGGACGTCACTCCTCCCGATGGTCGGGGTCGAGAACCCGTCAATAATAGAGTAGACTTTTCCCTACAATTTATGATGGCAAATGAGAGTGTGAACCAACAAAGGTTGAGCCGTTGGAGTCAGACAGTCCATTGTTCTAAAGCTGACATATGATGTGGAGCTGACAACGACAAATTCATGGTAACCATTTTTACACGTGTGCAAGAAAATTATGTGGTTTATGCTGAGGGCCTGTTTGGTTACTGCCTAACTTTGACATGCCTAAGCTTAGTCGCGCCACATATTTTTAGTTAAATGTTTGGTTCCCTGGCACAAGTGTGGCAAGCCACAATCTCTTAGCCCCCTTGTCCATGTGTCATACTTCCATTTTTGACTAACTTTGCCACACTTGTGGCTGAGAATTTCTTGGCCACACTTTTTGTGGCAAGTCACACTTGACTAAGGTTAGTTGTGGCAATATCACCCACCAACCAAACAGACCCTAAATCTGTTTCGTAAGCATCATAGCAGTGGAGTTGCCATACAGTTATAGTCGGATGTTCACTGTGGTGGTATTGACAATCTGGATGATTCCCTGTTGTTCATTGGATTTACCCTCCTGATAGCTTGGATGTCTTTTGGTGCATTTTTCTTGTGAACTGATTGAAGAAATGTGTTACTCCTACACAGGGAATTGGTCAAGGATTTTGTTGTTTCTGGGATGGTATCAGGGTCTATCTGGTGTTTGTGAATATATTTCCAAGCCAAACATGGCTTAACACATGTCATGTTTTTGCAATGGATGCTTCAAATTCCTGGTGAAACAAGTTACATGGGTTGCACCTAGAAGGACAGGTTTACTGAGAAGATGAAGAAGAATACTCAAGCTGCAGGAGTACTGGCTTTTGATTATTTGTGCAGTGAGGGTCATGCATCATGTAATGCAGATGCAAGTTTATGGGTTGTGTTGAAGTGTTTTCCTACGACACTTCCTCCGGTCTGCTCGGAAGCAGCCCGTGGAGGTTCTTTTTTTGGTGGGGCTAGTGGATCTCGAAGGTCGGAGCACAATGGTGAGAGGGACACGAAGATTTACGTGGTCCGGGCCGCCGGAGCATAATACCCTATGTCCACAGGTGTGTTTTTGCTGTATTGCTTGCGCGTGTGAGTGAATGAGTTGGCTTGGTTGCGAACCTTTTGCCCGGAGGCCGCCCCGGTCCTTTTATAGCCAAAGGCTGGGGCAGTTACAAGGTGGCCCGGGGCCCGCAGGTGGCCCCGCGGCTATCTGCATCCTATACATGAGCTATAGGCATCTACAACTATATGCTTTGTCATTGTCGGTGGAGTTAAGGCGTGCCGCCTGTCACGCCGGGTGCCTCTGTCCGGATGGCCGGTGATGATGAACTTCCCGTCTTGTCGCCACGTCTCCTCACTCTGCAAGGCGAGTATGTGCCATTGGGCGGCACTGTTGTGCCGTCACGCCCCACCGCCCTATCTTTCACCGTAATGGTGCACAGACGGAGAACGGAGGCGTGCGCCGTGCGCCATGCTTCTAGGGAAGGCGTGAGACTTGAATGCTCCGCGTGACAGCGTACCTTCCTCTTTACTCCTTGGCCATCTACCCATTGCTCGTTGGTGGGCCACTCGGGACACGCGTCTCACCTGGAGCTGTCTTGCGGAGTATCGGGTGGTCTGGAGTCGTTGGACACGTGGCAGCACCGCGGCCTTCCCATGCTGGTGGTTGGGCCCGGTGCCATTGGACACATGGCACATACAGAGCCTTCCTTGGAGAGAAAGTACACCTGGAGTCGTAGCCCACGTGGCAGCACCGGAGCCCTCCCATGCTGGAGGTCGGATCCGGAGCCGTAGACCACGTGGCACCTCCGGGACTCTCTCTGGCGGAGGGTGTGCCAGGTGGTTCCGGGCACGTGGCAGCGCCGGAGCCCCTCTTAGCGGTAAGCCGGGCCTCGCACCACTAGACACATGGCGGGCTCCCGAGCCGCCCTCGGTCGGTAATCATGCTCAGGGCCTGAAGGCACACAGCAACCCCGAGGCCACCCGTGGAGACTAGGGCACATGGCATATGATGGGCCCCACCTAAGCTGGAAAGGCGGGCCCAGACTGTTTTTTATCTACTACGCGGGGGTACCCGGTTCGCAGGGTACCGACAGGTTGCTTATAGTGTAGGCTTCTCGCACTGTTTTCAGAATGAGGAGCAAGAGTGCAGTATCCGACACTAGGGTGGGAGATGCTCCTTAGAAAAGTATGTGCGAATCTGTAAGGGCCTAAGTTTTTGGCACATATTCAAAGTGTCCATCACCACACACACACTTCATTTGAAGAAAGTTGATGAACACATTTGAAGAGCAAGTAACCACCATCAACATGATCATTAGAGAACAAACTCACACAATGCAAAAGTGGCATTTCCCACATGCATCATCTAGCGGCTGGGCATATGAAAAACTCCTACACCTTGCTAGGAATGTCCATGACAAGTTTCACCCAAATTCAAAACCTTTTGAAGTCCTTTTAGGTATAGCTAGAAAGAGGGTGGTTTGAACTCAAATTCAAATTCAAACTGTTTTCATCCCAGGAATTCAAACGTGGGAGGCATAGTCTTACTCAGCATATTTTTGTGAGCTCACACACCAATTTTCACTCCATTTGGAGTTGATCTTGACATGAGCTAAGTTTAGCAAATTCAAACTTTATTTGAATTTCAAAACTGCATATGTGCTGAAATTTAGTCAAACACAAACCAATTTCAATTCTATCCCATTCAAATGGCCCAGGGGTAGATAATCCAAATACCTGAGGTTAATTTGGTCTCTACTATTTAAAACAATGGAGGAAAGTTAATTTCAGAGGTTAAACTTTTGGGTGGGACCCACATGTCAGCCACTGAAGCAAACTCAACCGACTGAAGAATTGATCTCGGCTTCTTGTGCCCGACCGAGCTGCCGCCACGGCGAGAAAACGGCGAGGACAGCAGCTGCATGCCGCCCTTGGCCGCTGAACCGCCTCTCGGGGCCCTTATCTACGCGCCCGAGCTGTCTCCGGTGCTCCTCACCGCTGTCCCGACACGTTCTCGCCCAGCAAACCGAAAGCCCTCGCCGCTCGGTTGAGATCTCGGTCCCTCGTTGCCCGGCCGATCCATTGATCTTCACGGCGATCTGAGGCCAGCACCGGGTGCGCCAAGTCTTCCTTGACGTCCTCGCGCCGGTTCCAGGCCCTGAGCAATCCTTCCCGAGCTCCACCATGACGTTCTTTCATTCCCCGGTTCAGCTCGAGCTGCCGTCACGGGGACGACCCATCCGGACACCACAGCCTGCCGTTCGCCGAGCTGTGAACAGAAAAAAGGTTCGCTTTCAGTCCCTCTTTCATTACCACAAGCTCCGGCGGCGTGACATAAATTTCTCACGCGCGGAATTTCATGATTTCGCGACTGTATACAAAAGGGATGCCCAGACCGATCCGCAAAGTTCATAGTCCACACCGCACCACTCATCCTCTCATGGAGGGAAACACTTCTAGGTGCCCGTACGAGTCCATAGGAGCAGAAAACACGAAGAACCATCGAGGAAAGCCACTGTTCTTCGAGCTTTAGGGGAATCCCCGATTTCCGGCCTAGGTCGCACGGTGACAGCCCAGTACAGCCGTTTCTGAGCTCCGTGGAGGTCATGTCGACCTTTCCTAGGGTCCACTGGTGCTCGACGACCTTTTGTTCGATCGGTTGGGGTGCTAGGAGGGCCGGCCGACACGGCCGAAGTTCCTCCAAAGCTGCCGCTCGTCGCCGACCATGTGCCAGTGATTTTCATGACAAGCTGAGCCTAGAATCATGTTCCCCGAGGGGATTTAGGCAGAGGCGGCCAAAATCATAGAGTTTGGCGCACCACAGAGGCCACAGGCGAGCTCTCCGGCGAGGTGTCGCGGCGGCCGCGCGCGGGAGGCGGGAGGTAGACGAAGCCCCCGGCCCCACGCGTCAGCGGCAGATATTTTAAAACCGGGATCTGCTGTGGCACGGATCGGAAGCGGCTGCGCAGGAAGATATCCGTAGCCCCGTGTGTCGACCGATGAGGAGCTGACACGTAGCCCCGGCCCCACGTGCAGTGGTTTAAACTTTTTCCCGATTTTCAGAATTTGTTCAAACTTCAAACCCACATAACTTTGGCTAGGAAAATCCAAATCGAGTGACCCAAATTTTGTTGGATTAATCTCTCTGAGTACTTTCCAGAAAATCAAGTTTCACTTCATGAAAATCGTTATTTCTCCAGAATTAATTCTTCAAAATTTAAACTGTTTAGAATTTTAACTGGAGAACCCTTTGGAGGATAATTCTGAAATTTTGCTGGGGTGTTCAACATAATATCCCTGAGCTACCATAAAAATTTCAAATCCATTTGTGCTCATTTGATCCCCCTAATGGGGTGATTAATGAAACTGTTCTAGAGAAAATGGAAAATATCCAGAAACATTTTTCAGAATTTCTTTGAAATTGTTTAGCTCATATCTTTAGCTAGGAACCTTCAAATTAAGTGAAACCAACTCCATTAGAACCCTCTGAAAATATTGTTTTCATAAAATCATGGTTTCTCCATGAAAATCCCTAGAACACCCTAAGAGCTCCAATTGAGGTCAAGTACATAATTAATTGTGGAGAGCTCAAATGAGGTTTGCTGCAACTAAAACTTGGCCAAGTCTCTGTTTAGGTTGTAACCAAACCACAGTAAAAATTTCAGAGTCATTGGGTCTGTCTAGTAAGACATATAAACTTCACACATTTAAATTCAATTCAAATGCATTTAAATTAATACATGTACTTGTTATCTCATGTAGTCGCTAAGGTCGAGGAGGAACCCGAAGTATTAGACTTCCTTACTCCGGAAGATCAGCTAGCCTATGACCAAGAGCAGCAAGGCAAGCACCGGTTTGCATTAACTCTTTTACAAATTTTTACTGCTTTGAGAACTTACTGTGAGTACAATTACTGTTTGCATTAGAGTCTTGTTTGAAAACCCAAATGCATAGCCAAGAAAACAATGGGTTGGGATTAGGATTGAAAACCCCGTGTAGCCACTGCAATGCTAAGATAGAGTAGGTTTCGGTACAAGTCGAGTAGTTGGAACTACTCGCGAGAATAGACTAGAGGCACATCGCTCGGGTAAGGATAGCAAATGAAACACATGGCAAGGAAAATGAGACTGAGCGGAGAGTAAGGGAAGCAGGACTTTAGGGCCTGGGTGCTATAGCTCCGCTTGTGTCGATTGAGGATCGAGCCGTGTGCGGGCCTGTTGAACAAGCTAGAACAGTACCGAAGACCTACCGGCTATATGGGAACCGGGAAACTGATGTAACTCGGGTAGCTGGGTGTTCAGAGGGTAGGTCGAGAGCTCGAGGTGTAAATTGGCTGGCGGCACTGTGGATGCGCGCACAGAGACATCTTGCTCGGGACGATTGGACCGGTTCAACATTTGGCTAACGGGTGAAAGGTGGTCGCGTACGACGTCCGTGATGGTTGCTGTAGGCAACATCGAGTACGGGCGCATGTGACGGGTTATTCGGGTAACCCTGTAGGTGTAAATCGATTATAATCGCCGTCCCTCGCGGTCAGTGAGTACCACTTGTTCACTGTACCGTGACATAGAAAGAACAAGCTAGATACATGCTAAAATGTTGCTGATTGAAAGATGAACTTTGATTGTTAATGATTTGTTATAGTTTAGAGCTAACTAAAGTTCTTTTCAACTTTGTACAAAGTACATGAGAGAAATGCGTTTCTTGTTTGATTGCGGCTCTCTCATGTGCCTTAGCGTAACGTTCTCCATAACCTGCTGCTAAAACTTGAAAGTAAGGTTCCACTAATTAGGCGAGTCCTTGCAACTTATTTTACCTCATGTACCTATCACCACTCATGTAGAAGTTTCATGTTTTGGAGAGACGAGTCAGTCTTGCTGATCCTTCGTGCTCACTGCTTGTGTTTGAAGCTTTTGCAGGGTTCTATGAGGAAGGGACTCCCGAGGAGGAGACGGAACCCCCGGAGGGGAACCCCGTCGAGTGGGAGTCGTGCACGCCGCCGTGTTAGTGTGTGTGCGTGCTAGCGGGGACACATTCACGGGCTGAACGTGAACTCGATGCGTAGTCTACGCCCGTGAATGTAGACTGAACATATTTTGTTGTACAAATGTTCATAAACCTTTTTCTGTAATAAAACTTTGCTTCCGCTTTGTACCTTTGATGTGTGTTATTCGGTGCTGTGCAATGCAACACCCCTCAGCGTGATCCTGGCTCGACAAGACCGTGGGGTCGTGTCATAATCTCATTTTTTATTTTGTTTCGTGTGGGGCAAGTCAATTTTTGCGGAATAATGTCGCGTCCACGAATTCAGATTTCAGATACTACTCATGTGGGGTGATAAGAAAAGGTTATTTCAACAAGGAAAGTTTAGTAGTCTGAGGTTGTTGGCCCATGTTATCTAATTATTTTTATTTTTTGCATTTTTTAAATGTTGTCCATAATTTTTATTAATATTTTACATTAGCACCACACTTCTCATAAACTAAGAAAAATTAAAATAGTATGATAAAAAAATATGTGATAAAAAATTAAAAAGTTGAGAATATATTTTTAGAGATACAATATAGAGGACAACAGAGTGTGGATAGTTTTATTCACAAAGTTGCTTGGTGGTGGTGGGCGAACAGAAAAAAAACTGAAGCCTAATGAGATGATATCTGTGTCAAGCAAGTGACAGGCGTGAGGTGCAGGGCGACCGACGAGAACACATGATTTTTCCAATCGTCAGCTCACTATTGAGCTAGTGATGAAGCGCAGGATGTGAGCATGGTAGGGAGAGGAAGTTATCGGATCAGGAGAAGATTGCTAGATAAGCGGCTGCGTCCAGGAGGGAGCATGTTGGAGAAGCATCTAGGCTGGGGGAGGAAGTTGACGGATCTCAGATGAGTGGCTTGAGCATGTGAGGAAGGGGCCAGAACAGTGCTCCGCTGCTCCACGCCTCATTCGACGATTTTTTTAGCCCCCGTGGGTTAGCGAGTTTTGGACACTTTTTTTTAATCCACGAAACAACCAAACGTAATTTTTGCCAGCATGGAAGAGTTGGCCCCGGCGTGATTTTCAGTCCATGGAAAAGCGAAATTAGACGTGGATCCACGCTAATACACGTCTTGCCAAACGATTTTTTTAGCCTCCGTGGGTTAGCGAGTTTTGGGCAGTATTTTTTTTAATCCACAACACAACCAAAAGTAATTTTTGCCAGCACGGAAGAGTTGGCCCCGGCGTGATTTTCAGTCTATGGAAAAGCGAAATTGGACGTAGATCCACGCTAATACAGGTCTTGCCAAACAAGCCCTAAGTGGTGGGGGTTTCACAAGTCCAACAATCACGACCAATGTGAATTTCAGCTCCTCGAGGAACGTGACATGGAACACCCTAGGAAGGACTAGGGGAAGGCCATCACGACCATGGACGAGGATATGATGGCCTATCAAGAAGCGGACTACACAGTAGTAGTTATCAGCGGTGGGTCATGTGCTTCAACTTCACGCTATCAGTTGAAGACATTGGCAAGAGAGGCACTACAGGAAACTAGTAAATTGATGAGGGGGAAAATTAGTTACAACGATGTCGTTGTTAATAAGTATATTAACGACGGTGAAAAACCATCATCATTAATAAGGCCATTATTTACGACGGTTGACCTAACCGACGTAAATAAGCGACGTATTTATGACGGTTAATGGTCACCCTCGTTAATAATTGCCTTATTAACGTCGGTTGACCTAACCGTCGTAAATAAGTCGATTATTTACGACGGTACATGAAACCCTTGTAAATAAGGACATAAATATACAGCCGCGCACGCGGGTCGCCCCCCTCCCACGCGCGACCGCCGCCCGCCCCCGACGCCGCGCCACCGCCTAAGCCGCCCGCCGCTGCCCCCGCCGCACCCGGCCGCCCCCGCCGCCCCCGGCCGACCCTCCGCCGCCGCTGCGACCCGGCGCCACCTGGTCCCTGCCTATTAAGGTTTGTTTGTAATTAACTTTTTAGTTTAGTTAGTTATTTAGTTTTGTTTGTAAAAAGTTTAAATTAAATGGCTTAGTCTACTTTGTAATTGTTTAATTAGATTATAATTAGATTGTAATTAGTTTGTTTAATTAGATAAGATTTTTAAATAGTTTGTAATTGTTTACTTAGATTGTAATTATTTAATTAGACTGTAAATTAATTAGATTATTTAATTAGTTTAAATTATTTAATTAGTCATTTAGTTTAGTTTGTAACTAGTCTGTTTAACTAGTATATAATTGTTTAACTATTTTTTATTGTTCAATTAGTCTCGTAAGTTTATTAGTTTGAAGTATTTAATTGTTTGTTTAGTTTTGAAATGTTCAATTAGTTTTGAATTAGTTAATTAATTGATTGTGAGTGTTTACTCATTATACGTATATTAACGGGTTTCGGGCCGACCCGACACGGACCGACCCGACACGGTCCAACCCGGCACGGCACGGCCCAACCCGGCATAGCCAAACCCGGCAGCACGGCACGACCTGACCCGGCACATGGCCCAACCCCCAGCATGGCACGGTCTGACCCGTCACGGCCCAACCCGGCACGGCACAACCCGACTCGGCACGGCCAAACCCGCCAACACGGCCCGACCCGACACACGGCTCAACCCCCAGCATGGCACGGCCCGAACCGTCACGGCCCGACCCTGCACGGCCGGACCAGGCACGGCATGACCCGACCCAGTACGACCCGACCCGGCACGGCACAATCCAGCAGCACGACACGCCCCGACCCGGCACACGGCCCAACCCCTAGCACGGTAGAAGTAAAACACAATGAACACTACGAGGACGTGACACATTCGTCCTTGCAAACCAAGTCGAGCAAGTGTATTATATAAATTATCCTTGCAAAAAGCTACGTGCTTGGTGGGTTGTATAAAAGGTGAATCCTAGTGAACAGTTATGTACACCAGACGATGATGAGTATAATGATACTTTGTTGTCGTTGAACGGTGAGATTAATGAGGTTCACCAAGAAGATGAGTTACCGGATCAATTTGTCATTGAGCCAGGTCTAGAACTTGATGAGTTAGTTGGAGATGTTCAAGATATAAAGACTCGTGAGACACGAAAATGAAAACCAGTCACGGTTGAATTCTATTATCTTCTTTTCTATTATCTTCCTTATTATTAATTAAATTCAATAAATAATAATTGTTCATTTAACAGGGGATCGTCAAGTAGGAGAAAGGGAAAGAGCAAGGGGGACAATGCGCCAGCGAGGGGTTTTCTGCTCACCGCCTCGAGCGAGGCCTTTCGGGGTAGCCAGCTCAGCGCTAGTAGGAGGGCTGCGTTGTTGAGCCAGGTACCAGAGCTGCAAGGTAGAAATGTGGCAGTAATGCGGTCTTTAGAGGTAAATAGCATCTTCTTCGATTTTCTTAAGTTCTTAAATTGCATAAGTACTACATTCATATATATACAATTTCTAGGACGACTCTTCGTCCAAGTACTTCGAGGAGTGCGGTCCACAACAGCCACTAGTGGTTGACCACCCTTCGCAGTCGGCTTCTGGGTCTGGTGGTTCTGAGCCAGGAGGTTCCCGAGCTGACCACTCTTCTGGGTCACCTGATGTGGAGCCTCGTCGGGTGCGCAAGACTAGGAGCGATCACTTTGTAAGTCTTCCTCCTGCTCCAGCAAACCCATTGGATCGGATAGTAATCCGTCTGGTTGGTGATATGTAAGTAAATATCTTACACTTTAATTTAGATTTTTCTAAGCTTATATATATATATATATATATATATCTAATGATTCATAATTCTGTATTAGTGGTTGGTACTATGACTCCTTCTCGGGCCAAGGACGACACAAGCAGGTGAACCGTGTCCTGGGTGGTCTGATCCATTTGCACTACCTAGGTGTAGTAAACGGTGTCGCCGCCACGTCATGGGACTATTACGCAACCGCACAAGACGTGACTCACGGCAACCACCAGGAGGCTGTATGGTCCGACTTCATGGTAAGCATATCAAATATAGTCTATAATACGTTAAATACAATTACTTATAAATTTATTATGCAAGACACGGTACCGTTTGTAGGACGAGGGCGCGGTGGACCACGCCCGGTTAGTCTTCCACCACAACGCAAGGAAGCTCGTGACTCAGGCCCTTTTGAGTGCCCGGATTCAAGCTACCAACAAAAATTTTAAGCTACATCCGGGCTAGCAAGAGTTGGGCCACTTCAGGACCGCGTCTTCCACGTACTTGACTACGGAGCAATACATAGAGGTAAATTCTCAATTTTATTTTGTTCAATTATCTCATTCTATTTAAAGTGCTTTCAATTGATAAGAATTTGTGTAGGGTCGTGGAGGAGTACAATGGCTAGAAGGCAGGCCGGAGGCGTACTAGGCCCTTTGCTTATGGTGGGGGAGTGAGGATTTCCATGCCCTCTCCCGCAGTCGTCGAGAAAGCAGAGGGACAGACCCGTCTCACTTTATTGGTGCTGATGGGTATTTCGATAAAAAAATGTCTTGTAAGTGTAACTTAACAAGTATAATGTTTGTTTATGTTTTATATTTTCATTGTGCTGACACGTGCATCCATAGAAGCGCGCAACTGGTCAGGAGCCCCCACCGATTGAGGTGTGGAAGAGAGGTCACAGAGGAAGTGATCCGTCACAACCCGACCAGCTCTGCTCCCAGTCGGCGGCAGAGGCACTGGTGGGTTGTCTCATCACATGTATTGAATTCTCTTAATCAAATTAGCTGATGTTCGTTTGTTTTCTTATTTATAGACCAGGTATGGCCAGGAGGCACAAAGGCTTTGCGGCGAGGAGTATGATTGGCAGAACGCGCCAACAATCATCCCAGAAGCCGTGTATGCAAGTGGACGCGGAAAACCTCATGGATGGTGAGTTTCATCTTCTAAAATTACTACCTATGACTTTGTTGGAGTGGTCGATGAAAATCTAATAAACTTTCTTCTTTATGTAGGTTCGGCATCTTCCAAGGAGTGGTCTACTCCAGGCAGACACGACCCTCCAGGTCCTCTTCCTCTCAGCAGGCTGGCTCTTGCAGCCGGTCTAGCTTGCTGGAGCTCCAGAGTGTCCAGGAGGAGCTCCGCCGGACACAGGAGGAGCTCCGGAGAGAGAGAGAGGACTCAGAAGGAGCTCCGACAAGAGCGAGAGCGACATGCCGTAACCACTAGGGCCAGGGACGAGTATCTCAACTCGTACATGCTACAGTTTCAGGCGGCAATGGTGGTAAGTAATTGTCGTTCAAATATGTATATGTTTCAAAATAATGAATACAAAAATGTACTAATAGTTTGTATTCGCAGGCTATGACGACTGGACAACATGTTGAGCTTCCACGGTGGGAGCCACCAATGGTGATCGAGCCAAAGCAGCCACAGGTGCCGACTACAGGAGCTCAGGTAAAAACGAACCTCTCTTGAGTTTATTTAGACATCCTTGGTCAATTATAACTAAACTTACTCAAATATAACTAAACTTAGTTAACATTGCTCTATTATAGACAAACATAGTTGAACTTTCTCAAATATAACCAAAACACTTTGAACTTGCTCAAATATAGCCTTATATAGTTAAACTTGCTTAAATGAAGTCAAAACTAGTTCAACTTGCTTAATTCTAGTAATATATGCTTGAACATGACAGACATCAGGGACGGAGGCTTGCACTCCATCGCCGCACGTGCCAGGAGTGGGTAGACGGCTCGAGGATGATTTTGTGGGCTCCGGAGGTAGCGGCCGTGGTAGTAATGTGTAGCTTGGTGTGTATAGTGTCATGTGATTGCTTGTTACAGACTTGTGATATATGAGTGCCTATGATTGTGATCGTGTATCGTGGCACTTTCTATGATTATGATCGTGTATCGTGTATATGACTGCCTGTGTGCTGGCTATCAAGCCAGTGGACTGGCCATAGAGCCAGCGGTCATCATTTTCTATTTTTTTAAAATAAAAAACCTTATTTACAACGGTTATTTATACAGTACCGTCGTAAATTAGCGCCTGTTATTTACGACGGGGTGGCTCTACCATCGTAAATAATGCTTCCATTATTTACGACGGTCTACACCCCGTCGTAAATACGTTTCCCGCCGTGCCACGTGGACCATGATCTTATTTACGACGGATGAATTCAGCCGTCGTAAACAACATTATTTACGTCGGTAACCGTCGTAAATAAAGTTATTTACGTCGACTTATTTTTGACGGCTACAAACCGTCATAAATAAGTAAATACCGTCACAAATAGCCTAATTACGAGGGTAATATGCTTATTTACGACGGTTTTTCACCCTCGTTAATTGTGATATTTCCTATAGTGAGGTATACGCCATTTGGCCATCACACCCCCTCCACGCTTGCTTAAATGGTCAAACATCCCCATTACAATTGACCATGGCGACCTCCCTAGTTCGGCCAACTCCGAGGGGCATATCCCTCTTGTCATTGCCCCGACGATCCGGGTCGCTTGCACCGTGGTGCATTGGGGTGGTAGCATCAACCTCCTGAGTCCGACGGTGTTTGAGAAGATGTAGATCCCCAAATTTCCCCTAGAGCCAACCAGTCCTTTCCATGAGATCCTCCTGGGTCGGGCACAATTGTTGGGTGCATCTCCCTACCGGTCATGTTTGAAACTAGGGATAATTTCTGAACGGGAAGCATCATTTCTGTGAGACCTATGTGTGCTGAATACATTGGCAATTAGGATAAAAGTTAGCATTAACATTCAAAATTTTGAATATTGCCAAAATATTCTTCTGTGGCAAGGTCCGACAAGTTCTTTGTTAGGTCCGCCAAGTGTTGGCAAGGTCCGACGCAAGGTCTAGAGAGCTCCTGCAAGGTCCGGAGAGCTTCTGTGAGGTCCGGAGCTTATTTTTAGGGAGCTCCCGTGAAGTTCAACTCGTAGAACTGCAGCGTCTTGTTTTTGCTTTTAACTCGCAATGTTTCAAACTTGCTTTATGGTAAGGTTTGCTTAGTATTAATTTGCTAAGTTTTTGGTGTGTTTTGGTGGTTATGGCTGTTATCATTTGATCTGGTTTGCAACATGCTTATGTGACGTGCTCATGTAAGGTGTTGTGGTTTTCGAACTAACGTGAGTCAAGTCGAGGGCTTGTGCTCGGAAGAATTGGTTGTTTATTCATGTGCAGGTGTTGCTTGAGTTCAAGACATGGCTGGTGACGGGATCCTTGGGCTAGTCTCAGGGAGGAGATGAGGTTCCAACAACCAAGTTCGGGAGGAGCTGTGGTTGAGTTGATCGGGAGGTCGCGCAGCATGTTTGGATCAAGGGCAGTGCATATGAAGGTTGCGTGTACGTCGTTGGAAGGTGTTTGCACGTGTGCAAGGAGTGCATGGACGTGGCAACATTGTTCCAAGGCGTGATGAAGAGAAGTGGACGTAAAGAATTGGTCGGAAAGGTCCAACCGGCTGGATTGCGTACTCAGGCTGAGGCTGAGTCGGATATGGCTCAAATATGGAAGATTTGAGTTGGTTATGATAGGATTTCGTGCTAGGCATGAAGTTGAGTTGTTTTAGGAATGTTTAGGACGTTTCTAATGTGTTTGGAAGTCTCACGATTGCTTCTATTTGCGAATAGGAGAGTCCTGAGCAGTTATGGTAAGTTAGCATACGAGTCCAATTAGGAGTAGGAGTTCAAGCTCCGAGGAGGCAGAACACAACAGCGACGATGAAGAGGTATGTCCCACTTGCGAAGAAATGTGTGATTCTATTTCTCATGCCACTGTTATATTAAAGAAAAAGGATAAAAAACTTAGGAACAATGCTGTTAAAATTGAATCACTAGAATCTGAAATTAGTCGTTTAAAAACTTTGATTCCTAGTAATGATTCTTGTTCCTCATGTGATTTGATTTATGAACAATTATCCTCTTTAAGAAGTGCACACGCATCTACACTTGATAAACTTGAATTTGAAATTGAAAAGAACAAAGAGCTTGCTGCACTTAATGATAAAAATTTGAAAGATGCTTGTTGTTCTACAATTGATTTGTATTGTTCTTCATGTGATGATCTGAATAAGAAACTAAATGATGCTATGAATGAGATTTCTATTTTGAACAATGATTTACGTGTGCATGAAGTTAAATATTGTTCAAATTGCAAACTAAAAGGAAAAACTTCATGTGAAAACTGCTTTGATCTGTCCAATAAACTTGATGACATGCATAGGACACTAGATCGGTTTTCTAATGCAAATAAGAACCTAAACTTGCTGCTGAATTCTTCCAAGTCTTGTAATGATAAAACTGGTTTAGGTTTTAATTCTCATGCTCATGCTAAGGCACACCCAACTAAAGTTGTAAAGTCATTAGGAAGCGGTTTGATTCAAACAGCTCCTTGACAAAAAGAGGTGATTTTCAAATCTGCAGGAGTACTGTCCCATTCGGGTTCTAATAAACGTGTTGCTTGCTCATCTAGACATGATAATAAGGTTATTTTTCATTGTACCTACTGTGGTAGAGATGGTCATGTCATAGATTTTTGTTATAGACTAGCTAAACACGATAAGAAACAAAGAATACTTGCTAGATCACATAACAACCAAGCAAAATCTGCTAGACCGAATGTTCGGAACTTGCAACCTGCTATAATGAGTTAAAAGCTTGCTCCCGGACCTACTGTTTTTTGTGCTACATATAACACATCTTCTAAGTCAGTAGTTGGGAACAAAAATTTTCGATGTTTGGTTCATAAACCTGCTGTACCTTCTCAGCTTTCGCGTGTTATTCCTGCTGGACGTCGTGTGACTCAGTACTGGATTCCTAAAAGTCTTTTAACTAACCCCAGTATTGAGCCATCGACATATTGTGCTGCTGTGTAGGTTTCACGTTTGAGGAAGGAGAACATTTGGATTGTGGATTCAGGTTGCTCACGCCACATGACCGGTAACAAAGAATGGTTCTCCTCTCTCTCTTTTGTGTCACATGTAGAAAATGTTACTTTCGCCGATAACTCTTCTACTCCCATAATTGCTAAAGGTTCGGTTAGAGTAAACAATCTCTACACTTTGAAAGATGTGGCACTTGTTAAAAATTTGAAATACAACTTACTTTCGGTTTCACAATTGCTAGATGAAAATCTAGAGGTTAGCTTTGCTAAAAATTGCTGCAAGGTTGTAGATTCAAAAGGTGAGCTTTTGTTTAACATGCCTAGGTTTGGAAGAGTTTTTAAAGATGATTTTGATTTGTCAACTTTTAAGCATCGGTGTCTAGTTGCTAATGATACAAAGGATCTATATTTTTGGCATCGTAGACTTGGTCACATAGGCTTTGATCATCTCACTCGTGTTAGTGCTCTCGATCGCATACGTGGGCTGCCGAAGCTTAAAAAGGACAATGATATTGTGTGCTCTTCTTGTAGACATGCTAAGTTTGTTGCACGTTCACATGCTCCTTTCACAATGACTATGACAGCTGAACCGGGACAACTTTTACATCTTGACACAGTAGGTCCGGCACGTGTTCAATCCTTCAGAGGTAAATGGTATGTGCTTGTGATTGTTGATGATTATTCCAGATATTCTTGGGTTTATTTTATGGCATCTAAGAATGAAGCTTTTAGTCATTTTAGAACTTTATTTCTTAGATTATCTATTGATCACCCAGGATCACTAAAAGCTATTAGAAATGATAACGGAACTGAATTTAAAAACCAATCCTTTGATCACTTTTGGAATATATCATCAATACTCTTCACCCTATGTACCACAACAAAATGGTGTCATAGAAAGAAAGAACATGACCTTAGTTGAGATGGCTAGGACTATGCTTGATGAATATCAAACTCCTAGGAAATTTTGGGCTGATGCAATTGCAACCTCTTGTTATGTCTCAAATCGTGTTTTCTTACGTGCTAAGCTTGGAAAAAACCCCATATGAGCTCCGGTTTGGACATAGGCCTAGTGTTACACACTTTAGGGTTTTTGGTTGCAAATGCTTTGTTAAGAAACATGGTAATCTTGATAAATTTGAAGCTAGATCTGTTGATGGCATGTTTCTTGGTTATCCATCTCATACTAGAGGCTACCGTGTGCTTTTACTTGACACTAACAAAATTGTAGAGACTTGCGAGGTTTCTTTTGATGAAGCTAGCCCAAGTACTAGCTCCGATATTGCAGTTCTGGATCCATATCCGCAGGGGGAGAGTATTTTTATTGTAGAAGATGAAGAAGTGGTGCTGCTGCCCGAAAACCCGTAAGTAAATAACGATCAAGCTGCTGCTTTTGCACCACAACCAGCACCAACAGTCACTACTGCTGGTTCAGACCTTCCTCAATCAACAAGCTCTCCTAATCAAAGGTCCGAACATGAAGAAGAAGGTGCTTGTGAAGTGTCTACTCCCCTCCGAGTACTCAAAAGTCATCCTCCACAACAAATCATTGGAAGCTTGCATGAACGAGTCACTCGGTCCAGGTTTTGCGATCCAAACTCTCATGCTCATTCTGCTTTTGTTGCTTCTTTTGAACCCAAGGATATATCACACGCACTCACTAATGAATCTTGGATTAATGCCATGCAAGAAGAGTTAGAAAATTTTGAAAGAAATAATGTTTGGAAACTTGTACCTCCACCTCAAGGTCACACATTAATTGGAACTAAATGCGTATTTAAAAATAAGTAAAGTGAGGATGGGGTTGTGGTTAGGAATAAAGCAAGGTTGGTTGCTCAAGGTTTCACTCAAATTGAAGGTCTAGATTTTGATGAAACATTTGCTCCTGTTGCTAGATTAGAAGCTATAAGAATTTTATTAGCATTTGCTGCATCTAAAGGTTTCAAGTTATATCAAATGGATGTTAAAAGTGCTTTTCTTAATGGCTACATAGAGGAGGAGGTTTATGTTAAGCAGCCAACGGGTTTTAAAAATCCAAATTTTCCTAATCATGTTTACAAACTGTCCAAAGCCTTGTACGGTCTAAAACAAGCCCCTAGAGCATGGTATGATAGTTTAAAAACATTCTTACTTGAAAAGGGGTTTACCAGGGGCAAGGTTGATAAAACTCTTTTTGTACTTAAGCATGGCAATGATTCATTATTCGTTCAAGTGTATGTGGATGATATTATCTTTGGTTGTGCTTCTCATGATCTCGTGTCCAAGTTTTCAGCTATGATGAGTTCAAAATTTGTATGATGGGAGAACTCACATACTTTTTGGGGCTGCAAATCAAGCAAACAAAACAAGGAACTTTTGTGCATCAAACTAAGTATACAAAGGACCTTCTTAAGCGCTTCAACATGGATAAATGTAAGCCTCTTCGGACACCAATGGGAACAGCAACAACACTTGAACTTGATGAAGATGGTGACCCGGTCGATAAAGAAGAATACAGAAGTATGATTGGATCACTTTTGTATCTCACGGCGTCAAGACCGGACATACATTTCAGCATATGTCTTTGTGCACGTTTTCAAGCTTCTCCACATGCTTCACATCGCCAAGCCATCAAAAGGATTCTCAGGTACCTACATGGAACTCAAGAATTTGACATTTTTCTTCCTTCTTCCTCAACCGTTTCTTTGAAAGCTTTTTCGGATGCTGATTTCGGGAGTTGTAGGATTGATAGGAAAAGTACTTCGGGTGCTTGTCATTTTCTTGGTAATTCACTTGTTGCTTAGTCCTCTAGAAAACAAAGTTCAGTTGCACAATCCACGGCCGAATCTGAATATGTAGCTGCGGCTAGCGCTTGCTCACAAATTCTTTGGATTGTTCAAACACTTCAGGACTATGGGGTTGATTTAAATAGTGTTCCACTGTTTTGTGATAACACTAGTGCAATTTGTATTGCTAAAAACCTCGTGAAACACTCTAGAACTAAGCACATTGACATTAGGTATCACTTTCTTCTTGATAATGTTGAAAAGGAAACATTGTGCTTCACCATGTCGATATCGAACAACAATTGACTGATATTTTTACAAAACCTTTGGATTTCACTCGTTTTTGTTTCATTCGTAGTGAAATAAGGGTTATGCATCCTCATGGCTTAAATTGAGGGGGAGTTTTTGAAACTTTGAAAGTCTATGTGTGAATCTGAAACTAAAATAATATGAGCATAGTATTTCATACATATATGACTTTGTGATTCCTTTTATAGGCTGAAAGTTCTTACTACATTACTCATGTTATACATTTTGTAGTTTTTGCCATGACTAGTAATTGGAATAATTACTTACACTAAATTTGGTCATGATCGAACTTTCTTGCTGTTTTGAACTTGTTGCGTGCTCACAAGTGCTTTTAATCATAAAAAATTAATCAAGTGATCAGCTCACATGTTGAGTTTTCAAATAAAAAATTGAGAAAAGATCAAGAGAATATGTATGCATCACACTTCTTCTTTTGAGATTGCTTATCATTGCACTAAGATATGAACTTGGAAGAAATTGTGTATGACTAAAACCATGTCCTTAAGTTTCTGATTGTCAAATGACATAGGCTTGGCTTGGTTGGTTAGAATAAGGCTGATACGGCATATAATCTCTTGCAAATATCATATGATCAACTTTGTGCCTTAAATAATTATGAATAATAAAAATGCAGCAACAAGTGTCATGTTTTTAGGTTTTGAAATAGTTGAGTAAGGGAGATCATGACTTGCTTAAACTGAAAAATACATTTGATCTCTAGCATGGCTTACACTACTTTATGTATCTCATTGATGTGATAGTGTAAGTAACCTGATAGTATGACTTGGATGAGCTTTGTTTTGTATGTATATGTTATAATATGCTCATAACATTTAAAAATTTCTCTTTTGAACCTTGCTGAATACATTGTCAAAGGGGGAGAAATATGTATAAGGAGAGATTTTTTTATACTTTGCATATGTTATACACTTTCTTCCTTCTCTGATTTAAAAAATGGGGAGAAATTAATAAAGGGGGAGAAATGAGTTTTCAAAGCTTTTCAAAACTTTTCATAAGCCAATGTTCGGATTTTAATTAGTGTTGCCAATGCATTCATCAAGGGGGAGATTGTGAGACCTATGTGTGCTGAATACATTGGCAATTAGGATAAAAGTTAGCATTAACATTCAAAGTTTTGAATATTGCCAAAACATTCTTCTGTGGCAAGGTCCGACAAGTTCTTTGTTAGGTCCGCCAAGTGTTGGCAAGGTCCGACGCAAGGTCCGGAGAGCTCCTGCAAGGTCCGGAGAGCTTCTGTGAGGTCCGGAGCTTGTTTTTAGGGAGCTCCCGTGAAGTTCAACTCGTAGAACTGCAGCGTCTTGTTTTTGCTTTTAACTCGCAATGTTTCAAACTTGCTTTATGGGAAGGTTTGCTTAGTATTAATTTTCTAAGTTTTTGGTGTGTTTTGGTGGTTATGGCTGTTATCATTTGATATGGTTTGCAACATGCTTATGTGATGTGCTCATGTAAGGTGTTGTGGTTTTCGAACTAACGTGAGTCAAGTCGCGGACTTGTGCTCGGAAGAATTGATTGTTTATTCATGTGCAGGTGTTGCTTGAGTTCAAGACATGGCTGGTGACGGGATCCTTGGACTAGTCTCAGGGAGGAGATGAGGTTCCAACAACCAAGTTCGGGAGGAGCTGTGGTTGAGTTGATCGGGAGGTCGCGCAACATGTTTGGATCAAGGGCAGTGCATATGAAGGTTGCGTGTACGTCGTTGAAAGGTGTTTGCACGTATGCAAGGAGTGCATAGACGTGGCAACATTGTTCCAAGGCGTGATGAAGAGAAGTGGACGTAATGAATTGGTCGGAAAGGTCTAACCGGCTGGATTACGTACTCAGGCTGAGGCTGAGTCGGATATGACTCAAATATGGAAGATTTGAGTTGGTTATGATAGGATTTCGTGCTAGGCACGAAGTTGAGTTGTTTTAGGAATGTTTAGGACGTTTCTAAGGTGTTTGGAAGTCTCACGATTGCTTCTATCTGCGAATAGGAGAGTCCTGAGCAGTTATGGTAAGTTAGGATACGAGTCCAATTAGGAGCAGGAGTCCTAGATTAGATTGTTTAGCCTGAGGGCTGGCTATAAAAGCAAGGGAGGCCAGAGCTCTCGTGGGTAGAGAACTTTGGGCTGTTCCTCTTGTGTTTCTATTGAATAAAGTTCATAGTTTCGAGGAGCTTTTGTGCCTTGTTCGTCCGACTTGTTTTTCGTCAAGTCTTTCTCGCCGAGTTTCTGGACAGACCAACGTTGCTTCGGTGTTTCGTTCATAACTCGAGTTTTACAGATCCGATTGACGTGATTCTTTTTGGGTTGTCTTCACAACTTAATTATCTATCATCTGTGAAATTTTAACGAGCTTCGGATCTGTATTTTTTGAGATACATGAGTTTCTTTGCAGCGTTGCAGATCTGTTTTATATCGGGTAGAACAGATTGATCTTCGTTTAATGTTTTGATCGTATCTCAAGTTTTACTTCGTGTTTTCAAGTGATTCTTGTTGCACTAGATCCGTGACTTGATTCTCTACCTCTCTACATGATTTTTCACGTTTGAACACATTTGAAAACACTTGCACACACGGTTTCTTTAACCGATTGATTTTTGCTGAGGGGTTTTTGTTGTTTCCGCTGCGAAAAGTTTTAATCTACCATTCACCCCCCCTCTGGTAGCTTTTCCCATGCTCTTTGATCCTACAATTTCGTCGTCGACCACATGGATCTTTCTATTACATCATCATTGGTCATCCTACGTTGGCTAGGTTCATGGCAGACGCACACTATGTGTTCCTCACCTTGAAGATATTGGGCCCAAATGTCGTCATTTCTGTCCAACCTAACATAGAGAACACAATTTCTTATGATGAGCTCATCCTCGCCGCCAAGGCTGCCACTTTCGTTGACACGGTAGACCCTGACGGCCGGTCGGAGCTATCTGAGATTTCGGCGCTGCGGTCCCAACTCACCACGCTCGACGTTGTCATCAGTAAGAGAACCCCCTACACGATGGAGGCACCCAGACTGCAACCACGGGGGGCTCTCAATCTCAAATAGGAACTCATGCTCGTTACCTTCCTCTGTAGAAATGCCGATGTGTCAGCTTGGCAACCATCTGACAAGCTCGGGATACTTTGGGAAGTGGTTGAGCACAAGTTGAAGGTTGAGCCCAAGGTCCGACTAGTGAAATAGAAGAAACAACGGCAGGCGCCAAAGAGACAGGACTTCATCAGGACTGAGATTAAAAGTCTACTCCAGGCGGGTTTCATCTGCGAGCCTCCATCTAGAGTGGCTCGCCAACCCGATCATCGCCCCGAAAGCTAATGGCAAGATAAGGATGTGCGTCAGCTACACCAGCCTCATTAAGACATGTTCAAAGGATTTGTTCCCTCTCTCACGCATCTACACGATTGTGGACTTTAAGGGTGAGATTCAATAAGCATTTTTTGTTTTTTCTATCTGAGTGGCGAACTATTTATAATCGTCATTTGGGGTGCTATGTCCCAAGCGTCAGGAATGAAAGTGGTTTTTGTTGTGGCTCATGCTTCGCCTCGATGACATCTCGGTGAGATGACAACCTCCTCGTCTTCTCTGAACTCTTGGAACAACCGCCGCCTTGAAAGATGCGGTGTTATGGCACCAACGAAGGAGTAGCTCCAATCAACTCCCTTCAGGTCTGGTGTCAGTGACTAGAGCCAATGGCCCCTACCGGTGTATTGGGAACGAGAGTTTGCATTAACTGTCTTTGAGCAGTGATGCCCATGAGCCCCATGACCATGATGATCCACGTGATGAAGACCCTAGAAGGCAAAAGTGAGTCAGAGGTCAGCCCCGACCCGGCCAAAGCCTCGCAGCTATTGACTTGACCGGATCAGGTCGGGGCCTATTCGATTGTTGTATTTCACCTTAACTGCAACCAGCACATGCTCTCAAGAAAAGTACTCATGACGGTGCAAGTATGCGTAAGGTGGCGCTACCACACCCTTGAGCAGAGGCTCGACACGACTGAAGGAGTAAGGACGTTGTCTTGCCATGCCCTTGGATACTTCTCAAACAAGACAACTAATGGGGAAGTATGCTCCAACTAACCCCGCGTACGGGGAACTGACGAACCAAGCATGCCACTGCAACTGGCCTAATCAAAATTGTCAAGTCATGGGCCCACTATAGACCATGTCTGCCACTAACCGCATATAATGTAGAGGCAATGGGTTCCTAATTGACGCACGAAAGGCATTTCGCCCGATGCGAGACATGACGGTTTGACCTGGCCTTTAGAGACGACCCATCCTCGACAAGACAAGAGACTATCATAGTTATGACCCTCTAACTGGTCACCCATTGCAAAGTCTCGTCCGGACCAAAGGAAGGGGAAGCCCTTTGATGAATTCAACTATTAGAGGAGGGCATTCACTATTGTAACACCAAATCACTTAATACAAACACAAAGCAAGATGTAGAACCACTAGTCTTCTTGCGGCCCGAACCTCGGTGAACCACTATGCACCATTGTCTTTCCCATAGTCCAAACCATACTCTCTCTCTCCGTCTCTCTAAGCACATGTTAAATTTTTACATCCTAGCCAAACTCTCAATGGGTGATACAACGTATCCTCAAATATCGACCACATCGGTGAGATATGTATACTATATAACACAGGTATTTCAGATAAGACCGTATACAAAACTAAAATCTAGTCATTTGAAATATTCGGGCACATAATATTTTTACAACATATAGTATATTTTACCAAAATTTAGAAAGACCGAAATATCTAAACCTAAATATCGTATAGACCAAGGGCCATACCTAATTGTATATTTGTGTGCTGTTATTCAATGCATTCATCCACTTTGACATGAAAGATTTATATTGCACTATGGACGGAGTTGTTTTCCAGTTAACCGATTGGAGGGAGCTGTTTATTCGTTACATTACTCACATATTGGTCTGGGAAGTGTAAGTGCATCTAGGTATCCCCGTGGGTTTTAGATGATTGATGGCGATGATTAAGAGACTAATGAGTTAAGATGATCATAAGCATATGATATTTCTAAGGTGGACACCTAAACTCTCAAAAAGAAAAAGGATGAAGAACGGCGTTGAAGACTCGAAGAGTAGAAATTAGGGTCTCATTTGAGTCTTTAGTAGGCTAGCCGTGTTAGAGTGAGAGTGTGTGTGTCAAGTGCATTGAGATCATAGAAGAGAGCTCAAAGCATTAGAAGTGTCGAATCCTTAGTGGAGAGTGCTAGTGTGGTAAACCCTAGTAGGCCGGACTTGTCCGGAGTCCTACGGCTTAGTACGTTTTGGGGTGGACTAAGAGCTCCTAACTGAGTTCGGACTTGTCCATTTGGGGACGGACTAGTCCGGTTCTCTATTGGTGAGAGTGTTTTGGGACTAAGTCCTGGTAGACCGGACTTGTCCACCTCAGTGGCCGGACTAGTCCGGGCTAGCCAGACTTGTCCATTTTCACACGGACCAAGGGGTCTTGTGTGAGTTCGGGCTAGTCTGTTCTGAGACGGACTAGTCCGTATGGTTGTGATATGAGAGCTCCCACGGCTAAGTCTTGGTGGACCGGACTTGTCCGCCTTAGTGGCCGGACTAGTCCGGGTCCTCCAGACTTGTCCGTTCTCACCCGGACAAAGAGGTCCCGTGTGAGATCGGACTAGTCCGTTGTGAGGCGGACTAGTCCGGAGATTTGTGAACGTTTGAAATTTGAACGTTGGTGAGTAGTTGGCTTTGTGAAGTTAGTGGTCCTCGCAGACCGGACTAGTCCGGGGTTCTGACCGGACTAGTCTGAACTTTAGTTGGTGGCAACAGTTGGCTGTCGGGACCTCTATAAAAGGAGGTGCCCCGACTTCGCTTCTTTTTCTTGTAAGTTTTCTTCTCTTGCGACTTCGCTTCTTTCTTCTTCTTGTTTTCTTCATATGGACAGTCAACCATAAAGTGTCCGTATTCATCGCAGTTGTAGCAAGTACATCGAGTCTTGGATTTTCCTTTTTCTTTCTCACCCGGACAAAGAGGTCCCGTGTGAGATCGGACTAGTCCGTTGTGAGGCGGACTAGTCCGGAGATTTGTGAACGTTTGAAATTTGAACGTTGGTGAGTAGTTGGCTTTGTGACGTCAGTGGTCCTCGCAGACCGGACTAGTCCGGGGTTCTGACCGGACTAGTCCGAACTTTAGTTGGTGGCAACAATTGGCTGTCGGGACCTCTATAAAAGGAGGTGCCCCGACTTCACTTCTTTTTCTTGTAAGTTTTCTTCTCTTGCGACTTCGCTTCTTTCTTCTTCTTGTTTTCTTCATACGGACAGTCAACCATAAAGTGTCCGTATTCGTCGCAGTTGTAGCAAGTACATCGAGTCTTGGATTTTCCTTTTTCTTTCTCACCCGGACAAAGAGGTCCCGTGTGAGATCGGACTAGTCCGTTGTGAGGTGGACTAGTCCGGAAATTTGTGAATGTTTGAAATTTGAACGTTGGTGAGTAGTTGGCTTTGTGACGTCAGTGGTCCTCGCAGACCGGACTAGTCCGGGGTTCTGACCGGACTAGTCCGGACTTTAGTTGGTGGCAACAGTTGGCTGTCGGAACCTCTATAAAAGGAGGTGCCCCGACTTCATTTCACCCTCTTTGGAACCCTAGCACCGCCACAGCCACCCTAGAGCCTTTCTAAGCCTTCTCTCTTGCCTACTCACCCTCTAGAACCAATTCTTGAGTGGATTTCAGTGTGTGAGGAGAGGAGAAGGAAGGACTTTGTGTTTTGGCTCTTGGAGTGATCTTGTGCACTTGGTGTGAGTCTTTGTGACCTTTGTCTTGTGAGATTCGTGGAGTTTGTAGACGTGTTCAAGTGGGAGCCTCGGATTGTGAGCAGTCCCAAAGATCTTGTAAGTTCACCCTTGAGATAGTGGAAGAACCGGGTTAGCCTTAGTGGCGACTTGGTGAGGAAAGGGTTTTTAAACCCGGTTCTTTGTGGACTCCTCAACGGGGATATACATTCCTGAGTGGAATTGAACCTCGGGCAAAAATCTCCGTGTCTCTCTTGCATTTACGTTTCATCGATCGTTAAAATTGCTTAGGGTTCATTTTGCTTATTTCGCTCTTCTAGTGTTCCTAGTTACAATATTGCAATCCACCTGTTATATCTTGTCATACTTGTCATATTAGATTGATAGATAGTTTATCCGCATTTTGTTGAGCTAAAATCTGAAGAAAAACCCATAAAAAGCAAGCTTTTAGGTTTTTCCAGCAGGCTAACCGGACTAGTCTGGTCCCAGTGTTCTAATCTCGTTTGTCGGTACCCTCGATATGGGGTACCCCCACGCACATGGGAAAATGCCTAAGGACCTCGCCCTTCTCCGTAGGGAGAGCTCTGAAGGCACCACGTGTCCAGCGGGGCCGGACCTCCCTCTCCTTAGAGGAGAGCTCCGGGCTCGCCACGTGGCCAACTGAGCCGGACCTCCCCCCTCCGTGGGGAGAGCTCCGAAGGCTCCACGTGTCCCGCGGGGCCGGGCCTCCCTCTCCTCAGAGGAGAGCTCCGGGCCCGCCACATGGCCAGAAGAAGCCGGACCTCCCCCTCCGCGGGGAGAGCTCCGAGGACTCCACGTGTCCCGCAGGGTCGAACCTCCCTCTTCTTAGAGGAGAGCTCCGAGCCCGCCACGTGGCCAGCAGAACAACGCTGCCTGCCCCCGCGCGGTAGGCAGCGGGCGTAAAGACGCGCCATACCTTGCCCGTACAAGGTATTCAAGGCCCACACCTTCCCAAGACGCGGAGACGCGGAGCACGCTTCTGTCAGGTGCCGTTGCGTCCAGTCACATCGCAGACTGGCGCGCCGTGTCAGAGCCTGCCCGCCAATAAACACAGCAACAAGACATCCCCTGCCGCCCCTGCCATCATCAACCACTACGACTAGCTTGCGGCATGGGCAGGGCGGCAGAACGAAGACTCGGAAGCCTTTGCCAGAGACAACTACCGACATAACTGCAGATACGGTAGTTGGCAGGCAATCTCCCCGGGACCACCTGTTGGGTCCCGGGCCCACCTTGTAAGCCACTCGAGCCTTGGACTATAAAAGGCTCGGGTAGGCAACGTTAGCAAGGGTTCGAACTCGGTGAACTCGCACTCTAGACATCACTCACCCTCAAGCTCAGGACTCCGGTTCTGAGCAACAAGCAATACAGCGAACACCTCTGCTCATCATGGACGTAGGGTTTTACGCTCCGGCGGCCTGAACCACGTACAACTCCCCGTGTCAATCTTCTCCCTCACTCGTCCCTAACGCTGAAGCTCTCCACAAGTGTCTAGCCCCTCTGAAAAAGAACCTCCGCGGGCTGCCCAGAGCAGGTCCGGGGGAAGTGTCGACCACACACTTCGACATTTGGCGCGCCAGGAAGGGGGCTTTTCCCTTGCGCGACGTGTTTTTGCTGGCGAAGATGACCAAGCTTCCTTCAGCGGCAAGCTCTCCTCCCCTGCGTTCACGACAGACCGTGACTAGCAGGGACTACGTCTCGACACACTCTGGACGGAGTGTGTCGGCGCAAGCTGGAAGCCAGCAGCCGACTCTGGCAGCGCTGACTCCGGCAACGAAGGCTCCAGTGAGCGTGAGATCCTGTGCAGCGCTGAGCGTCCCCCACGGAGGCGCGCTAGCTGCAGCAAGAGCGGTACTGCACAATCCACCTGCTGGGGACGCGCCTTAGTCAGCGACCCTGCGGTGGATTCGCGAGGTAGACCGTCTCGTCGTCGCCGCCGCAAACCCTCGACTTCGGTGGGGACGACGCCCCGGACAACCGGCTGTGTCGCTGACGCACACGCCAACGGTTGACAGGCAGACGGCAGATTCCAGCTCTACCAGGCTCCCATCGACGGACCTGAGGACAGAGCTGGAACGATGCCACTTGGGAAAGATGCCCGAGTGTTCCTCGAGCGACAACGAGAAAGGCATCGCAACCAAGAGGCCGGCGACAGCATGACGTCTGCCTCAACCCTGCCTGAGGCGCAGACTTTCACCACGCGATCTCTGCCCCAGGCATACGCCACGCAGCATATGCCACAGCCATATGCCCTGCAAACGGCGCCTCCGGTCTATGGCGCAGCCTTGCCCATACCGGGGTACACGGGGCCAGCAACGAACCAAGCGTTCGCGGCACCAACGCCTGCGGCAACAGGAGCAGGATGTGCGGCCCTGACGCCCCACCTTCGCTTCGCGAGGTGGCCGCGCAAGTTTCGGCCGCACCTACCCGAGAAGTACGACGGTAGCGTCAACCCCGCGGAGTTCCTCCAGATCTAATCCACCGCCGTCCTTGCTGCAGGAGGGGACGAGGCCGTCATGGCCAACTACTTCCCCGTCGCCTTGATCGGCCCAGCCCGGTCTTGGCTCATGAACCTCCCCCAGGGTTCCATAACCTCCTGGGGAGAGCTCTGCCGGTAGTTTACTGGTAACTTCGGCAGCTCCTACACCCGGCCTGACACGGAGCTCGACCTCCACGCCATCCAGAAACAACCTGGAGAATCGCTGCGCTCCTTCATCCAGCAGTTCTCCCAGGTACGGAACACCATTCCACATATCCAAAATGCTTCTGTGGTGGTGACGTTCCGGCAGGGCGTCTGGGACAAGAAGATGCTTGAGAAGCTCACGACCAGAGAGGTCAGCGACGTCTCAGAGGTCTTCAGCCTGACGGACAAATGCTCCAGAGCAGCAGAAGGGCGGAACTGGCACTCTCTGCAAGCCTCCGAGTCAGGAGGACAGCCCGGATCTAGCGCTGCTTCCTATGGAAGCTGCAAGAAGATCAAGAACGGGGGCGGTGGCAAGATGAAGCCACCGGCCGCAGCCCTTGTTGCCGCAGCAGCGGCACCCAGTGGAGCTCGGGGGCTACGCCCCGACAAAAGGCAGCGACAATCACCAGCTCCAGATGGTGACCAAGGCGAGCTATGCCCCGTGCACAGCACCAGTTACCATACTGCTGCCGAGTGCCGGGAGATCGAGAAGCTCGCGGAGCGCTTCCGGAAAGGGAAGCAGCTTCAAACTGATGCCCCACTCTTCCGTCATAGGGAGGGCAAGCAGAAGGTCGACGCCCCAGACAACGTTGACCACCAAGTGGAGTTCCAGGAGCCTCAGCGCGCCGTGAAGGCGGTGCACAACCATGAGGACTCCAACTCCAGTAATGACGAGCGCCAGAAGATGCTCTACGTCATCTACGGTGGGTCTGCTGACCCCTCGTACCGAAGCGCGGTAAAGACCCTGCGCCGAGCGGTAGCGTCGGTGGCTCCCCTCCCAAGTGCCGCGCCGCACATCAAGTGGATGGGAACCCCCATCAGCTTCGATGCCACCGACTGTCCCAGGAATATGGCTGGGGCCGGCCAACTACCACTCTTGGTAGCGCCCACCATCTCCAACGTGAGGATGTACCACGTTCTGGTAGATGGCGGGGCTGGGCTGAACCTCATCAGCCGCGCAGCTTTCCAGAAGCTGCAGATCCCAATGGCCAAGCTCACCCCATCCAGCCCATTCTCAAGGGTAGGGCCGGGACAGGTCGTTCCCTACGGCAACATCAGCCTTCCGGTGACCTTTGGGGCACCAGACAGCTATTAGACAGAGTACATTCTGTTCGATGTGGCGGAGATCGACCTCCCCTTCAACGCCATAATTGGCAGGCCAGCCCTGTACCGATTCATGGCAGTAGCCCACTACGGCTACCTCGTCTTGAAGATGCCTACGCCAACAGGCGTCCTCAGGATTCGTGGGGACCGCACTGCTGCAGTGTCAGCCTTGGAAAAGCTCGAGGCACTTGCAACAGCTCGAGCACCAGCCCCTGGCAGTGCAGAACCGGACCGGCTCCACCCGAGTGCACGCCACCGTGCCTCTACCGCAGCACCCCGTGTGCAACCCCTTGACGAGGGCGACGTCCCCCTGAAGGTCGTCCAAGTCGGCGCCGATGCTACCCAGACCACCCGGGTAGCCGGGAGCCTGGATAACAAATAGGAAGGTGCGCTCGTCACCTTCCTCCGGCACAACGTCGACGTGTTTGCATGGCAGCCGTTGTAGATGCCGGGGATCCCTAGGGAAGTGATCGAGCACCACTTGAAGGTCTTCCTCGACACCCGGCCAGTCCAATAGAAGCCTCGCAAGCAGTCCATCAAGCGGCAAAACTTCATCCGGGAAGAAATCAAGAAGCTGCTGGACGCTGGCTTCATACGGGAAGTCCACCACACCCGGTGGTTGGCGAACCCCGTTGTTGTCCCGAAGGCCGGCGGGAAGCTCCGGATGTGCATCGACTACACCAGTCTAAATAAGGCATGTCCCAAAGATCCATTCCCTCTCCCTGGAATAGATCAAATAGTAGACCCGACATCAGGCTGTGATATGCTGTGTTTCCTAGACGCCTACTCGGGTTTCCATCAGATCCCTATGTCTAGAGAAGATGAAGAGCACACCTCCTTCATCACAGTAGACGGCCTGTATTGTTATGTCTCTATGCCTTATGGCCTAAAGAATGCTCTTCCCACCTTTGTACGTGCAATGCACAAAACCTTTGGAGAGTTAATAAGAGACTTAGTTGAGGTGTATGTCAAAGACATCGTTGTCAAGGTCAGGCAGAGTTCATCCTTGTTAGATAACCTGGCCTTAGTCTTTGACAAACTGCGCTCCACGCGCACCAATCTGAACCTCGATAAGTGTGTGTTCGGCGTATCCTCTGGAAAACTCTTAGGATTCCTGGTCTCACACCGAGGAATTGAGGCCAATCTAGAGAAGATCAAGGCCATCGACTTGATGCGGCCTCCCGCCCGCATCAAAGAAGTCCAGAAACTCACGGGATGCCTAGCCGCGCTGAGTTGGTTCATACCGAGTCTAGTAGAGCGAGCGCTCCCCTTCTTTAAGCTCCTGCGCAAATCCGGTCCATTTGCTTGGACCGACGAAGCAGAAGAAGCTTTCCAGGAGTTGAAGCAACTCCTGACGATCCTACCCATCATGGTAGCCCCCGAGCCCAAAGAGCATTTGTTGCTATACATCGCGGCGACAACTGAAGTGGTGAGTATGGTCCTCGTCGCAGAGCGGCCGGACCTCTCGTCACCACAGCCTGCTCCGGTAGCAGGAGACAGGCACCAGGAAACCCCGGAGGTCCAAGACATCCTCCCGGATCTCCAAGACAATCTCCCAGAGGTCCAAGACAGACCCCCGGACCTCCACGACAACCTCCCGGAGGCCCAACGGGACCTCCTGGAGGTCCAACGGGACCTCCCAGAGATCCAACGGGACCTCCCGGAGCTCCCGGAAAACCAGCGGGACCTCCCGGAGGTCCAAGGCCCGGAGCTCCCGAAAAACCAGCGGGACCTCCCGGAGGTCCAAGGCGGCTTAGGAGCCTTCGAGCCCCAGCTCCCGGAAGCCCCCCTGGACCCACCCACCTCCGGTAGGCCTGAGCCAATGGATGAAGACATCTCTGGTCTGGGGGGGGAGGGTCCGGACCATCCAGAGGCCTGTCTACTACATCAGCGAAGTCCTCCATGACGCCAAGACAAGGTACCTAGAGGTCCACAAGCTGCTGTATGCAGTGCTCGTGGCGTCCAGGAAGCTCTGCCACTACTTTCAAGCCCACCGGGTCTCGGTGGTCACCTCCTATCCGCTGAAGGTGATCCTTCACAGCCCCCACGCGACTGGCAATGTCGCTAAAAGGGCAGCGGAACTGGCCGAGTTTGAGCTAGACTTCCTTCCTCGCCATGCAGTCAAGATCCAAGCACTGGCAGACTTCGTGGCTTAGTG
Source organism: Neostapfia colusana (assembly GCA_030760725.1). Lineage (NCBI taxonomy): Eukaryota > Viridiplantae > Streptophyta > Magnoliopsida > Poales > Poaceae > Neostapfia > Neostapfia colusana. The sequence goes on along the minus strand of JASWHV010000010.1, from coordinate 52,057,903 downwards.
GATGCCAGCAAAGGCTGACCTAGGGGGCCACGAAGACGGTGAACCAAAGCACCGAGCTCCGGTCTTCACCGGGCCTCACTGGACACTCTTCTTCGACGGCTCCTCGCGAAAGCAGGGGGCCGGTGCCGGCGTACTACTTCTCATGCCATCGGGGGAGCAGTTTGGGTACATGGTGCGTCTCAATTTTAAGGCAACCAACAACATGGCAGAGTATGAAGCACTCATCTTTGGCCTAAAGACAGCCCTGTCTTTGGGCGCTCGCCAGTTGTTGGCACAGGGCGACTCCCAGCTAGTTATCAAGCAAGTTAAGGGTGAATGCTCTTGCAATGACCCACAACTAGCTGCTTATCTGCTCCACGTGCAAATGTTGGAGAAAGACTTCCTCGCCTTGGACCTGCGCCATGTACCGCGTGCTGGCAATGCCGCAGCTGACGACCTCTCAACGAAGGCCTCCACCGGAGCCCCTGTGCCCGAAGGAGTCTTCGAGAGGACGTTGCTGCGGCCCACAGCCCGGCCTGCCGAGCTGGGCGAAGGGAGCTGGACCAGCACCTCGAAGCTGGCGGTCCCGGCGGCCCTGCAGCCATGGATGCCGCCAAGGATCGTAAGCGTCACTGGGCACTCCGTGCAACCCAGCGCTCAAGATCCAGAAGCTCAAGTCAGACCCAATGCATGGATCACGGAGATCCGGGACTACTTGAAAGATAACATCCTCCCTGATGAACGTGTATCCGCTGAACGGATCGTGCGCATGGCTAAGAGGCGATGGCTAAGAGGTACGCGCTGATAGAAGGGGATCTCTACTGGCGTGGCGCCAACCACGTCTTATTGCGGTGCACAACCCAGGGGGAAGGCTGCGACTTGCTCGCTGAGATCCATGGAGGCGAATGTGGGAGTCACTCTTCCTCACGCACGCTTGTCGGTAAAGCCTTCCGGCATGGCTTCTACTGGCCGACAACACTCCAGGATGCTATCAAGCTGGTCGAGAGCTGCAAGGCGTGCCAGTTTCACGCCAAGCAGATCCATACACCGGCTCAGGCGGTACAGATGATCCCGCCCTCATGGCTGTTCGCCGTATGGGGGTTGGACATCCTGGGACCATTCCCCAAAGCCGTCAGGGGATTCCGGTACCTCTACGTCGCCATCGACAAGTTCACCAAGTGGCCGGAAGCCACACCCGTCGTCACCATCAACAAGCAATCTGTAGTAAAGTTCATCAAGTCGATCATCTGCCGGTTCGGGGTCCCGAACAAAATCATTACTAATAACGGGACCTAGTTCACTAGCGCCATGTTTCTTCAAGCCGGCATAGGTGCGGGTCTTGAGGCCTCGAAGAATCTCGGCATTGGCCCTCTCAACTTGTCCATTGCTCTTTGGATGAGCCACGGAGGCATAGCACACCTGGATGTGCAGCTCCACGGATGGGCGTACGTGACGTGCTCTTTGGGTTTCCCTGCAGGTGTATATCGAGTCGATTTGCCCTATGGTTCAATGACCGCATAGTCGTACCCCAGGATATGGAGTTGAGGTCTTCGCAGTATTCTTGGAACGCGGCATAAGTGACACTATGGTTCAATGACTCCCTCTTGCTGTGCAGCTCCACGGATGGGCGTACGTGACGCTATGGTTCAATGACCGCATAGTCGTACCCCGGGATATGGAGTTGAGGAAAAAGATACTCGATGAAGCTCACTTGTCTAAGTACTCCATTCATCCGGGCAGCAACAAAATGTACCAAGATTTGAAAAAAAAAATTTGGTGGACATGGATGAAACGGGAGGTAGCGAAATACGTATCCGAGTGTGATACGTGTAGATGAGTGAAGGCTGATCACATGAAGAAGTCAGGGCTGCTGCAACCCCTGAAAATTCCAGCATGGAAATGGGAAGATGTGAGCATGGATTTCATCGTGGGATTACCCCTAACATCCAACAAACATGATTCCATATGGGTAATCGTTGACCGACTAACCAAGTCGGCTCACTTCATCCCCGTGCATACACATTTCCATGCCAACAGATATGCGGAGTTATATGTTGCCAGGATTCTGTGCCTGCATGGTGTACCCAAGACCATAGTCTCAGACCGAGGTGCATTGTTTGTATCTCGCTTTTGGGAGCAGTTGCATGCTGCTTTGGGTACTAAACTGATTAGAAGCTCCGCTTACCACCCTCAGACAGATGGCCAGACAGAGAGGGTGAATCAAGTATTAGAAGACATGTTGAGAGCATGTGCCATCCACCATGGTAGGAACTGGGATGATCACCTACCATTGGCGGAATTCTCGTACAACAACGGCTATCAGGCGAGTATCAAGGTGGCACCCTACGAAGCTCTCTACGGTCGTAAATGCCGCACCCCATTAAACTGGTGCGAGTCCGGTGAAAGGGTCACATTCGGGGTTGATGTGGTGAACGACGCCGAAGAGCGCGTTCGGACGATTCAAGCTAACTTGAAGGCCGCTCAATCCTGGCAGAAGAGCTACGCTGATAAGAGGCGTAGACCCCTGTAATGAACCCGGCAGAATATCCTTTAGGAGGTTAATGAACCCCTGTAAAAGTTTCAGCCCATTTGGAGTTGATTTGATCAGAGCAATTCAAATGTGAAGGTGTTGTGTTCATTTGAATACAGAAACATTTTCAAAGAATTTCCAAAACTTGGAAATTCAGTTCTGGGCAAATCTTAGCTCCAAAAATGCTAGGAAAATTCATGCAAACTCTATGAGCTATAATTGAAATTGTAGTTCACTAAGTTGGGCATGAACAGGGCTGTTACCTCAGAATTAATTCTTCTTTGCTTATTTGCTAAAAGAATTATTCTGAGGAAACCACTCAGTGATCACCATGAACTTTTAATTCACTAAGTTGGGGATGAAATTTGGTGGGCTAGCTCAGAAAAATGTGCTGAGTTTGAATATGAAGCTAACTTTTGAATTTGAGTGATGAAAGTTGCTGCAATTTGAATTTACATTCAAATTGGCCTCTTTTTCAAATACCTCCAAAAGTGCCTCAAAAAGTGTTGGGTTTGCATGAAACTTGGCTTGAACCCTCCCAAGACTTTTTAAATCCTAGGGGTGAGCTCAACCTCTCATGTTCATGTGTAAAAATCCAACTTTGTGAAATGAAGGCTTTCCCCTCTAATCACTCTTTTGATGGAGGTTACTTGCTATTCACAATATTTCCTAATATATCCACAATAAAAACTGTGGTGTTGTGAGGTGAAGAAAAGTTTTTGCAAGTCCCTTTTCTTGGGCTTTTACATCCCCCCCCTTAAAAGAATCTCGTCCCGAGATTACAAAAGAAGATATAGTGATGTAATAGGGACTTACCCGTGTTGAGAAGCCATGAACTCCGGGTAATTTGAGCGAAGGAACTCCTTGCTCTCCCACGTCGCTTCTTCGGCGGTGTGGTTGCTCCAGAGTATTTTGTAGAATCACAACGTTCTGCTACGCGTGGTTCGGGCTTTCTCATCAAGAATTTCCACCGGATACTCATCATAGGTCAAATCCGGTTTCAGCTCGCCGATGTCTTCGGTAGGAACAGCAGCTGTATGCTTCAAGCATTTTCGCAGTTGCGAAACATGGAAAACATCATGGACACCAGCCAGAGATGCCGGTAGCTCCAATCGATACGCTGCTGGTCCACACTCCTCAGTGATAGCATAGGGTCCATTGAAATGGGGAGCGGGCTTCCCCTTCACACCGAACCGGTGCACTCCCTTCATCGGAGACACGCGGAGGTACACATGTTCACCGACGTCGAAGTGTAACGGTCTACGCCTCTTATCAGCGTAGCTCTTCTGCCGAGATTGAGAGGCCTTCAAGTTTGCTTGAATCGTCCGAACGCGCTCTTCGGCGTCGTTCACCACATCAACCCCGAATGTGACCCTTTCATCGGACTCGCACCAGTTTAATGGGGTGCGGCATTTACGACCGTAGAGAGCTTCGTAGGGTGCCATCTTGATACTCGTCTGATAGCCGTTGTTGTACGAGAATTCCGCCAATGGTAGGTGATCATCCCAGTTCCTACCATGGTGGATGGCACATGCTCTCAACATGTCTTCTAATACTTGATTCACCCTCTCTGTCTGGCCATCTGTCTGAGGGTGGTAAGCAGAGCTTCTAATCAGTTTAGTACCCAAAGCAGCATGCAAATACTCCCAAAAGCGAGATACAAACAATGCACCTTGGTCTGAGACTATGGTCTTGGGTACACCATGCAGGCATAGAATCCTGGCAATATATAACTCCGCATATCTGTTGGCATGGAAATGTGTATGCACGGGGATGAAGTGAGCCGACTTGGTTAGTCGGTCAACGATTACCCATATGGAATCATGTTTGCTGGATGTTAGGGGTAATCCCACGATGAAATCCATGCTCACATCTTCCCATTTCCATGCTGGAATTTTCAGGGGTTGCAGCAGCCCTGACTTCTTCATGTGATCAGCCTTCACTCGTCTACACGTATCACACTCGGATACGTATTTTGCTACCTCCCGTTTCATCCGTGTCCACCAAAATTTCTTTTTCAAATCTTGGTACATTTTGTTGCTGCCCGGATGAATGGAGTACTTAGACAAGTGAGCTTCATCGAGTATCTTTTTCCTCAACTCCATATCCCGGGGTATGACTATGCGGTCATTGAACCATAGCGTCCCCTCATCATCCTTCCGGAAACACTTGATCTCTCCATTGTCTATCCGTCTCCGGAGATGTGCCATACCATTATCATTCTTCTGAGCTGCAATGATGTCCTCCCTAATAGTAGGGATGAGGGCAAGGTTGTACAGTGATCCATAAGGAACCAAGTATAAACTTGGCTCTTCCTCCTCCACCGGTGTAATGGTGAGGTGATGGACATGTGATTTCCGACTCAGCGTGTCGGCAACCATATTTGCCTTGCTAGGGTGGTAGTGAATCTCAATTTCATAGTCCTTGATTAATTCTAACCACCTCCTTTGCCTCATGTTCAGCTCCTTCTGGGTGAAAATGTATTTCAAGCTCTTGTGGTCGGTGTAGAGGTGCACCAAATTCCCCAGGAGATAGTGTCTCCACATTTTCAGCGCCAAAACCACTGCAGCAAGCTCAAGATCATGAGTCGGATAGTGCTGCTCATGGTTCCGAAGTTGGCGTGAGCCATAGGCGACCACACGTCCTTCCTGCATCAACACGCAGCCGAGCCCAATACCGGACGCGTCACAATACACGTCGAAGGGCTTTGTTGTATCCGGCTGAGCTAAGACCGAGGCTGTGGTGAGATGTTTCACCAATGTTTGGAATGCTCCTTCACACGCCGTGTTCCAAACATATTTTGTCCCTTTCTTCAGCAATTCTGTCATCGGCTTAGCGAGCTTGGAGAAGCTTAGAATGAATCTCCGATAGTATCCCGCTAACCCGAGGAAGCTTCTGACTTCATGGACTGAAGTGGGAGCTTTTCATTTCAGCACTTGCTCTATCTTGCTTGGGTCAACTGCAATGCCTTCCGCTGAGATGATATGTCCCAAGAATGGCACTTGGCTGATCCAAAACTCGCATTTACTGAACTTGGCGTAGAGCTTGTGGTCTCGCAATCGTAGAAGAACGATCCGCAAGTGTTCGGCATGTTCGGCTTCTGTCTTGGAGTAAACCAAGATATCGTCGATGAACACTACCACGAACTTGTCCAGCTCCGGCATGAACACTGAGTTCATGAGATACATGAAATGAGCTGGAGCGTTTGTGAGACCAAAGGACATGACGAGATATTCATATAGTCCATATCTCGTCGAGAAGGCCGTCTTCGGAATATCCTCCGCCCGGATTTTAATCTGGTGATATCCAGAGCGAAGGTCTATCTTGGAGAATACACTTGCACCCACAAGTTGATCAAACAATATGTCAACGCGGGGCAGTGGGTACTTATTCTTGATGGTGACGGTGTTGAGCGGCCGGTGGTCCACACACAGCCTCAGGGTTTCATCCTTCTTCTTTACAAACAGCGCCGAGCATCCCCAAGGCGAGGAACTCAGCCTAATAAAACCCTTGCTCAACAGATCATTGAGCTGTTCTTTCAGTTCAGCCAGCTCATTTGGAGCCATTTTGTTTGGTCTCCGTGATATGGGCGTAGTCCCGGGTGCAAGTTCAATCTTGAACTCGACGTCCCGCTCAGGTGGCATGCCCGGAAGATCATCCGGAAACACGTCGGGGTACTCCCGGACTACGGGGATGTCTTCTAACTTGAGAGCTTCAGCATTATTAATTGCTAAAACTTCCCGAACTGGCGTGTCTAACACCATGGAATGCGGACGTTGGAATGGAGAGTTTAAATGAACCGTCCGTGTCCGAGTCTCTAGGACAGCGCCATGGTATTGTAGCCTTGACATCCCTAAGATTGCATCAATCTTTTGTCCCATAAGGATGGTGGGATATAGTTTCCCACCTAAGCACAGAGGTGCCTTTGGAATCATCATATTAGCTGAAATCTTCCCTCCTGGTGAGCAGATCATATAAGTGCAGTCGGTTGGGAAGACTTGCATTTGATTCTTAGCCACATAGGATGCACTTATAAAGCTGTGGGTTGCACCAAAATCAAACAATATGACGATGGCCTGATGGTTGAGAGTAAACGTACCCACTAGCACGTTGTCTCCCTCTGGGGCGTCCTCATTGTCGAGGTTGCGGACACCCCCAGTCCGTTGACCAACCTTCTTCACCGGAGGTCGGCCTCGAGCACCTCCCTGGAACTGGGCTTGCCCGCTGCTCTGCTGCCCCTGGGGACAGTCCTTCGCGATGTGGCCCGTCTGGCCACACGTGAAGCAGGTGAAACGGGGCGGTCCCCCGCTGATCGGCGGACGGAATCCCAGGGCGCGTTGTGGCGGTTGAAATGCCTGGGGTACCATTTGCTGCTGCTGCTGCTGTCTTGGTGGTGGCATCGGCGGACGGAACGGGGGTGCTTGGAACGAACGTCCCCCGAACTGTTGAGGCCGCGCCGGTGGTCGCCACTGCTGCCCGGATGGTGTTCGATACACCATACGGTACTTCTGGGGAGCGCCACTCCCACCGCTGGGTGGAGCGCTGCGCTTCCGCTTCTCAGCTGCCAACTCCCGCTGAGCATCCTCTTGCATGATCGCGGCATTGACCAAGTCGTTGAATGTGCCGCGATTCCACTGAACGAGATGTGTCTTCATTTCAGGGTGTAACCCCCGATAGAAGTGCTCCCTCTTCTTCTCCTCAGTGGAGATATAGTCTGACGCGTACTGTGCCAGATGGTTGAAGGCACGGGAGTAGTCGTGGTCACTCCTCCCGCCCTGCTTCAGCTCCAAGAATTCTTGGAACTTCCTCTTCATGATCCCGGGAGGAATGTGATAGGCGCGGAACGCCTCCCGGAACTCTTGCCATTCCACGGCATGGCCAGCCGGACGTGAGGCGACATAATTCGCCCACCACGCACCAGCTGCACCGTGGAGTTGCTGCGCTGCGAACAGAGTCTTCTGCTGCTCCGTACATTGGAGCAGCCCGAACTTGGACTCGATAGTCCGCAGCCAGTTGTCCGCCTCCAGTGGTTCTTCGGCTTCGGTGAACACTGGAGGGTGCGTAATCATGAAATCCGAGTACGACACTTCACGGGGCTCACGAGGCCCTCTGTCTTGACGTCCCCCCGCCTGGGACGTATTCTGCACGATCGTGCGGAGCAGGTCGGTCTGCTCCTCACGACCACCCACCAGTGCCGCTATCACATCCGCTAAAGTAAGCGGAGGCGGCGGTGGTGGCTGCTGCTGCGGGGTGCTGTCGTAGGCCAGTGGCTGGGAGTCATCACCTCCCTGTTGGCTAGAGCCACCCACCTCGTGCGTGGTCCTAGTACGAACCATCTGCAACCACACGACAATAATCATCAGTCCCGCAACATTTTGCATGCAGGCCAATAAAAATAGGCGTAAAAACATAATGACAATAAAAACATGCAATACATCTCGTAAGTAGATAATGTAATAACTTTGCACAAGCTACACCATTACCAGACCAAACACAAGCTAGTTTAATCCAATTTGATGAACCTCCTCTTTGAAAGCGCACCATAACTAGGTTTGGTCACTACGAGACATTACTATCGCGTTGTCATTACGTATACCACCCTTAGGGTGCAACACCCTCTCCAATGAGTTCAACGGTCACTCCTCTGTCAGAATGACCAGTTTCTACCTATTCCAAGTTTTGATCTGGTTCTGGGCATTTTCATGACTCAAGCTGAACACCAAAGTTAAATTTAACTTCAGTATCTTTCCAACGAGTACTCATTTGCCCCAAGATCAGCTCTGGTTAAAAAGTTATGTTAATTCAAATCAGCATAATTTCTGGAAGAATTTTAACAGCACCTCCCTTGGAAAGTTACTGTTTTCAACTCTGGTTTCCACTGAAATCTGTGCTGAAATTTCAGAAACTTTGAATTGCAAAGATGGCACACATCTTCTACCCTTTCTAAGGATGTATCATATGACAGTTTTAGATTTTTCTGCTGGGAGCTATGTTTGAAAAATAGAACAGTTTAGAGAATGTTTTACTCTGTCCTGGTTGTGGACAGTTTACATTCCTCTGGGATTTCAGCCATCTTAAGGTGTGTTTCAGCTCTCGAAGTCTACAACAAAGTTGTAGAGTACTTAAATACCTTTCTAGAACTATATAACACACCTCTCTGGGCTAAAAGACCTGTGAGTTATGCCCTGTTGAAGATCAGCAAACTTGCTGCCCAAAACAGAGCACTCTGTTTTTCAGTCTTTTGGAACTACACTCATCAATTATCACTTTTCTACCCAACCAGAGTCCTAGATGTTGATCCTAGTGATTTTAATTCCTTGTTATCATTACTTTCATGCATATGCCTACAATATCTCGGTACTACGTTCCTCACAAAAGAAAATCCTAACCGGATTCTACAGGTATATACGTCTCAAGTGTGGCACTAAACGGTCTCTCGCACACGTTTACTACACGGATACCTACGTGGTTAGTACCTGCAGAAGACCACACAATAATGGTGCACTCAAGGGTTGTTTTCACTTCAGGCAGTTCCATATTTGAATTTAAATACAAACGCCCATATCGTTGCCATACAGCCGTCCTTGAGTTAAGTCACGTCTCAAGGTACGTGATCGTGTTTCAACACCACACGACGGGGAACCCGAGTATGTCATGAACGGGTCATCACGGTTGGGAATGTTATCAACCCAACAGATACCACCTACTGCCCTGCAGAGCACGCCGATGGCAAGCGCTGCGTATGTCCCCGTGGGCTACTTCCAGACAAACACACTCTCGCGTTACTGACCACGCGATGAGGTCTCCACTTACTTGCCTAATGCACGCTAGGGATCAGTGTTTCATATGAACTCAGGGACATGAAGAGTCCAGGAGGTTCATATTGACGTCTCACACCAAACTGTGAGATCAATCTCTGAACCACGTTCCTCGTCAGGGGGAGCTAACCGAAATTGAACCGCTTTCAGTGGCATTCCTTACCAAACTTACCATAGCGTAGGTGCATCGTTACATAATTGAAATTCAGAATTATAACACATAAGTTAGTCTTTGCCACATTAAGTAACTATGCTAATATAGTCCTTACTTGGGCAACTACCGAATCTCACTGTAAACCTAAGTTTTCCCATAATACAGTCCTTAAGTACTGTGCTATCCCCAATGCAGCTCTGATACCAGGCTGTGGCGGACCGGAATCCGCTCATCCAGGATCGCAGAGGGTGGTGCCGCGCGATGCGACACCCGACAGCACACGTCATAAGAACACATTAGATTACATGGGAAAACAAACTTAATGTATAAAGTAGTACACTTCTCAGTTACAAACTAGGGTCTTTATTACACAGCGGAAATTTCTTTTGTACAACTCACGCCCACCTATCTAGCCAAAAGTCAGTTGCCCAGCCCTAGGGCAACCCACACTAGCTGCACGTCTCAGCTCAGTGCGGCGTGTACGGCTCCCACTCAGCCGTGGTCCCCGACGGAGGGTAACCCTCGCCAGTGGACTCGTACTCCGAGTCCGTGGGTGGCTCCTCACCTGAAAAACACTTAAGCAGCAACCATGAGCACTAAGGCTCAACAAGGCTTAACCGACTCACTTAAGCATGAAACTCTACATGAGGTGTACAATGACATAGGATAGTGATATTGCAGCAAATGGACACGCCTACAAGTTCATCCTTAGTTCATCTTTTAGCACTGTCCAAACATACAACCTAATTTGCATGAAACCCCTTAATTAATTCTAGGAAATTCTTTAAAGATTTTCAGCAAAAGAATTTTAGAGGGAGTTTGGTTCATCCAAAAATCCTCAAATTTGCCAGAATATCCTTTAGGAGGTTAATGAACCCCTGTAAAAGTTTCAGCTGGCTTAATTTCCCGTCTCTTTCGCTCTAGAGCATCAGTGGCTCATGGCCAAGGACGTCCCGTACGCCAACAAGCTTGGAAACTCCTCCAAACCCTATGTCACCGTGCGCCCTCGGTGTTCGGCATGTTCGGCTTCTGTCTTGGAGTAAACCAAGATATCGTCGATGAACACTACCACGAACTTGTCCAGCTCCGGCATGAACACTGAGTTCATGAGATACATGAAATGGGTTGGAGCGTTTGTGAGACCAAAGGACATGACGAGATATTCATATAGTCCATATCTCGTCGAGAAGGCTGTCTTCGGAATATCCTCTGTCCGGATTTTAATCTGGTGATATCCAGAGCGAAGGTCCATCTTGGAGAATACACTTGCACCCACAAGTTGATCAAACAATATATCGATGCGGGGCAGTGGGTACTTATTCTTGATGGTGACGGCGTTGAGCGGCCGTTAGTCCACACACAGCCTCAGGGTTTCATCCTTCTTCTTTACAAACAGCGCCGAGCATCCCCAAGGCGAGGAACTCGACCTAATAAAACCCTTGCTCAACAGATCATTGAGCTGTTCTTTCAGTTCAGCCAGCTCATTTGGAGCCATTTTGTATGATCTCCGTGATATGGGCGTAGTCCCGGGTGCAAGTTCAATCTTGAACTCAACGTCCCGCTCAGGTGGCATGCCCGGAAGATCATCTGGAAACACGTCGAGGTACTCCCGGACTACGGGGATGTCTTCTAACTTGAGAGCTTCAGTATTATTAATTGCTAAAACTTCCCGGACTGGCGTGTCTGACACCATGGAATGCGGACGGTGGAATGGAGAGTTTAAATGAACCGTCCGTGTCCGAACTCTGGACCAAACATTAGCACTTTTCACTGAGTGGTTTGCTCAGAATAATTCTTTTAGCAAATAAGCAAAGAAGAATTAATTCTGAGGTAACAACCCTGTTCATGCCCAACTTAGTGAACTACAATTTCAATTATAGCTCATAGAGTTTGCATGAATTTTCCTAGCATTTTTGGAGCTAAGATTTGCCCAGAACTGAATTTCCAAGTTTTGGAAATTCTCTGAAAATGTTTCTGTATTCAAATGAACACAGCACCTTCACATTTGAATTGCTCTGATCAAATCTACTCCAATGGGCTGAAACTTTTACAGGGGTTCATTAACCTCCTAAAGGATATTCTGGCAAATTTGAGGATTTTTGGATGAACCAAACTCCCTCTAAAATTCTTTTGCTGAAAATCTTTAAAGAATTTCCTAGAATTAATTAAGGGGTTTCATGCAAATTAGGTTGTATGTTTGGACAGTGCTAAAAGATGAACTAAGGATAAACTTGTAGGCGTGTCCATTTGCTGCAATATCACTATCCTATGTCATTGTACACCTCATGTAGAGTTTCATGCTTAGGTGAGTCGGTTAAGCCTTGTTGAGCCCTAGTGCTCACGGTTGCTGCTTAAGTGTTTTTCAGGTGAGGAGCCACCCACGGACTCGGAGTACGAGTCCACCGGCGAGGGTTACCCTCCGTCGGGGACCACGGCTGAGTGGGAGCCGTACACGCCGCGCTGAGCTGAGACGTGCAGCTAGTGTGGGTTGCCCTAGGGCTGGGCAACCGACTTTTGGCTAGATAGGCGGGCGTGAGTTGTACAAAAGAAACTTCCGCTGTGTAATAAATACCCTAGTTTGTAACTGAGAAGTGTACTACTTTGTACATTTAGTTTGTTTTTCCATGTAATCTAATGTGTTCTTATGACGTGTGCTGTACATCCCAGAGCCGAGCCACCGGAGAGACACCCTTCTTCATGGTGTACGGAGCCGAGGCCGTGCTTCCCCCAGAGATCACCATGAAGTCCCTCCGTGTCCGAGCTTACGACGAAGCCGCGCAGGACAACCTCCGGCGTGAAGACATCGACCTTGTCGACGAGGCTCGATTACATGCGGCACTCCGCAACGCACGGTACCGACAGGCGCTCCGACGCTACCACCAAAGGTCTGTGCGTGCTCAGGAAAGCGACCTGGTGTTGCGGCACATACTTTCTCGCGAAGGGACCCACACTCTCCCCTAGCTAGGAAGGTCCTTTCCGAGTCACAAAAGTGTGTCGTCCCGGGTGCATACGCCTTTCCACCAAGGATGGGGATCCGCTCCCGCACCCTTAGAACATAGAACACCTCCGTAAGTTCTACCCCTAGAGCAATGGTAGGACAGCCTCTTCCTTTTGTAATAGATTCCATAGAGTCCAGGAACAGCGCTCGGAGCAGCTATGTCTCAGGGGATGGTCCAGGACTACGTTCAGCTTGGCCTGGTTCCGACCCTAAGCGCGTAGAGTCTTGCTTCTCTTCTTAATGGGGCGGGTCGTTGCCTCCATGTTTAGCCTGCCTTCCTCCTATGGAAATTTATATGAAAAGAAACTTGTCCTACTTTGCTCTTCCCTTGTGCTCATTTAAATTACGTATAAATTTTTATGACCGCACTTCCGATGTATGCTCACCATGCACTCAGCTCCCTTTTCTCATTCTCACCTCTAGTCGGCATTTGCTGCCCTACCGAAGGCGGTTGCGTTTGAGGTTCCTGCCGATGGCTAGGGGGCCCCGAGCTCCCGGCACTTCACGCACGGTAGTCCCCAAGCACCGTACAAATGGATAGGGACCGTAAGCCAAATAAGACTATGAGAAAGGGAAGGGGGCCCCCAAGGAGAATTACGTTTCCCTTACTTGTGTGCAGGACCTCTCGGCCTTAGCTCCCCGCAGGAGTGGTAGGAGCACCCAACCAATGGGCCACACCTACCAGGGGGCCGCTACGGGATCGCGCAAGACCGGAGCTCCAAGGCAAGACTGAAGGATCCAGACCTCGCCCCCTCCGCAGGGGCGAGCCCTGAAGGCCCCACGTGTCCAGTGGGGCCAGAGCTGCCCTCTCCTCGGGGGGGCTCCGGGCCCGCCACGTGGCCGGCAGTAGTCGGACCTCCCCCTCCGAGGGGAGAGCTCCGAAGCCTCCACGTGTCCCACGGGGCCAGGCCCCCCCCTCCTCAGGAGGGAGCTCCGGGCCCGCCACGTGGCCAGCAGATCCGGACCTCCCCATTCTTATGGGACGAGTTCCGGAGGCCTCCGGGGCCCTTAATACAATAAGGACCCGGGGAAGGTGTCTGTGCAGAGCTTTGAGATTGGTGAAGGCCTCTAAGTACCTTGCGGAGCTAAGGGCTCGGCCAGGCAAAACCAAGAAGAAGACTAAAACACAGAGACACAGAAGATAACAAGAGTCTGTTCATTCAAGGCTCCATGAGCTGGGCTACCGACCCAACAAAAAAAAAGAAGGTACAGGGCCTTTTGGCCACGGGGGCGGATGCCTAAGAGTCCCCGGACTCCCGTTGGAACCTAGAGGCCACAAGGGCGGCCACGTCCTTGACCTCGGCCCTGGCAGCTTCCTCCCGCTCGACGGCGGGCCCTAGACGGACTGGCTCTAGAGAGAAGGAAGGGTCTTGGCTCCGGAAGCACGCCAACACATGCGTAGCGACCTCCTTCGCCAGGCCTCGTCCCTCCACCTCAAGCTCGTCGGCGATCACCACTTCTTGTCGGCCCAGCTTGCCGTCGATGGACTCAAGCGCCGGGATTGCCTCAAACACCTCCTGCGCTAGAGCCTCCGTCCGCACTGGGCTGAAACCAAGAGGAACCAAGGCGGACCCCGCCTCGGTAACAAAGCTCCAGACCGCCTGGGCCTCGACAGACCGTGAAGCCTGGAGCTTCTCTACCTCTTGGCGGGCCGCTAGCTCGCGATCCAGCGCCGCCTGGCGCTCCCGGGAGGATTGCTCCTCCCTCGCAGCAGCAGCCGACTCGCGGAGCTCCAGCTCCTCGGCCTGAGCCCTCAGCTCGCCCTCTCCAGCCTTCAGCCGTGCGGCAACCTTCTCCTCCTTGGCTGCCACGGCACGTTCCTAATCGGCGAAGGCGTACTCTCGATGAACTACCTGCAGCCGCAACTCCTCCGCGGCAGCAGAACGTGCCTCGGCCTTGGCTTCGGCCTAGGCCAGAGCTTCGGGGAAGGAAGCGTGGAGCCGCCGGGTCTCTGAGTCCAGGCGGCCAATGACTTTCTTCTGAGCGTCAAGCAGAGCACCCATGGCCTCAAGCCTCGACTGCCTCGAGTCGAGCTCTGCCTTAGCCTCCTGGGTCCGCTGCTGCAGGAGGTGCTCCCAACTAAGAAGGTGCTCCCTGTCTCCAGCCAGCGCCCCCCGCTCCCGCTCAAAGGCGGCCTAGAACTGTCGGGCACCAGTCTGAACACGTCCCAAGGCATCCCACATGGGCACCAGGACGGCGGGGGCAGGAGTCGTGCCCCTGACCTCTCCTGTCGCGTCTACGACCGGCGAAGGTGCTGGTGCCTCAGCAACTGAAGCAAGACGCTGACCCGCGGGAGCCAGGGAGCCAGCAACTGCACCTACAGCAGCCTTTCCAGCCTCAGCACCGGACTTCCGGGATGGTGAAGGAGGACGAACAGGTGCTGCTGCAGCCACCGCAGAGGGCGAACCCGCCGGCACAGAAGAAGCCCCCACCGACTTGGGGGCCGTTGGAACCACCGCAGTTCCCGGATGCTGCGGCGCGGAGCCTCTGCCAACTGGAGATGGCCGGGGAATAGGCTCGCCCCCGGCAGCCGGTGAGTCCCTGCAGGCAAAGAAAGATCTCAGGCTAAGAGAGGAGAAGGGAACGCTACTCCTACAAGCCAGAAAGAGCAACATTTACTGGGCGACGTGAGCGCTCCAACGGGCTTGTAGCCCCGACCTCTGGGTCGGGGTAGAACCGCCAGGACCTGCAGCCGGAACATTCGCGGGCTGTGGAGTCGGGGCCCCCGGCACACTCCCCGGCGTCGCCCCACCGGCGTCCTTCCTAGAAGCCCCTCCGCCTGAGGAAGGGTGGCGGGACGCTTGAGGTTCCTCGGATTGCCGCTGTTCGGGAAGAGACCCGCCGGAGTGGGACACCCGGGGCCTCTTTGGGTCGCCACTCGATGGACCAACGCCTCCGGGAGATGGGCGCAAGGGTGCCCCGGCCCCGTGACTCGGCGCAAGCGACGCCCTCGGAGGAGACCGGGCACGTTTCTTCTCTGGCTGCCCGGGGGCCGGCTCCTTCCCCTTCCCCTTGTTGGTGGCTTGAGTTCCGCCGGCCCTCGGGGCGGGTTGGGCGGCGACAAACGCCTCGTGCTCCGATCCAGAGCGCTCGGTCCCAGGGATCGAGATGCCCCGGAGGGTATCCCCAACCTGACAAACGGCGATCCCGATGTCGTCGAGGTTCGACAACTTCCGCAGTAGCTCTGACCTCCTCTGCGACTCTAAGAAGAGGGGAGTGGCAGAGGTCGAGAAGGTGAGGTCGCCACAGGGGACATAGTCGCCGCTCACCTTGCCCACCATCTCATACAGCTCCTCTTTGAAAGGATCAGAGCCGAGACCCCTCTCCAACCTGGTGCAGTCCTACTCACCATTGTAGTACCATGCCGGGTGGTTGCACTGCTGCAAGGGCGCAATACGGCGCGACAAGAAATCCATTAGCACTATCAAGGACATTAGCCCCTCGTTGGCCAGGAACCGGATCTGCTGCAAGACCGGTGTGTACTCCTGCTCCAGTTCTGGGACCTCCTCCCAGAAGCGATGCTCGGTGGTTGGGCCCGCAGTTGGGAGGTGCAGGAGATCGTGCTCGTCGGTCTGCACGATCACCCAGTTCTCCCTCCAGTTTTCCCACCTCGATGCACTGAAAGGTAGAAGGTACCCAGAGGCCTTTGGGTCCTTGCAGCGATGCTGGAAATAGTACGCTCCCAGCTGGGTCTTCGAGCTGCGCCCGGTCGTCCGCAACACGAAGAAGTAGCGGAAGAGCGTCGCTGAAGCATGCACCCCCACAAACATCTTGCAGAAATGGACGAAGACGGCGGCCATTGCAAAGGAGTTGGGGGAAAGGTGGTGGAGCTGGAGACCATACGTCTCCAGCAACGTGACGAAGAAGGAAGAAATTGGCGGGACGAACCCCGCCATGGCGTAGGCAGTAAAGAAGACCATCTCCCCCTTTTCCAGGAGAAGGGGGAGAGATCCCCGGTAGAGCCGGCGTTTCTGCTCCTTCGTGTGCCATCCCAGCAGCCTGCGCACTGGCCCAAGCTCGGCCGACCGAGCCAGATGCGACGGGAGCAGGTTGGAAGCCATGGCAGGGGAGAGCTCAAGGACAGGGAAGACAAAGGCGCAAGAGTTCAAGGAAGGTGCAAGCGCTGGGAAGTGTGAAGGGAAACCACGATGCGGGTAAGATCCCCTTTTAAAAACTTCCCAGGTGCGATTCAAAGTGATTCGGAACTCTTCGAATACGCCGCTTGGGCAACCGCTTCGGCTCCAAGACCAAGCGTTGATGACAAGTGGATCCAAGTCGTCCAGCTGAACCGGTGGGCCAAGAAGTCAGTCCCCCAAGGAGACGAGTCGGCAAGGTGCTTCGGCGGTTCCCAAAAAAAGTGCCGTGACGTGCAGAAGTGGCAGCCTTGGGAACCGCCGCCGTAAAAGCAACAATCGAGTGGGCTCACGCTCCCACAATCCCGCGACTGTTCGTGCTCTGGCAACGGTCAATGCGGGACTTAGAGAAGGTGCACGGAATGGAAGAGACGGAGGCCCCACCTCGGGCTCGCTATCTCCCCCGAGATGGGCCCGGGGGCCACTGTCGGTACCCTCGATATGGGATACCCCCGCGCACAGGGGAAAATGCCTAAGGACCTCGCCCTTCTCCGCAGGGAGAGCTCCGAAGGCGCCACGTGTCCAGCGGGGCCGGACCTCCCTGTCCTCAGAGGAGAGCTCCGGGCTCGCCACGTGGCCAACTGAGCCGGACCTCCCCCTCCGTGGGGAGAGCTCCGAAGGCTGCACATGTCCCGTGGGGCCGGACCTCCCTCTCCTCAGGGGAGAGCTCCGGGCCCGCCACGTGGCCAGCAGAAGCCGGACCTCCCCCCTCCGCGGGGAGAGCTCCGAGGACTCCACGTGTCCCGCAGGGCCGGACCTCCCTCTTCTCAGAGGAGAGCTCCGGGCCCGCCACGTAGCCAGCAGAACAACGCTGCCTGCCCCCTCGCGGTAGGCAGCGGGCGTAAAGACGCGCCATACCTTGTCCGTACAAGGTATTCAAGGCCCGCGCCTTCCCAAGACGCGGAGCACGCTTCTGTCAGGTGCCGTTGCGCCCAGTCACATCGTAGACTGACGCACCGTGTCAGAGCCTGCCCGCCAATAAACACAGCAACAAGACATCCCCTGCCGCCCCTGCCATCATCAACCACTACGACTAGCTTGCAGCATGGGCAGGGCGGCAGAACGAAGACTCGGAAGCCTTCGCCAGAGATAATTACCGGCATAACTGCAGATACGGTAGTCGGCAGGCAATCTCCGCGGGACCACCTGTCGGGTCCTGGGCCCACCTTTAAGCCACTCGAGCCTTGGACTATAAAAGGCTCGGGTAGGCAACGTTAGCAAGGGTTTGAACTCGGTGAACTCGCACTCAAGACATCACTCACCCTCAAGCTCTGGACTCCAGTTCTGAGCAACAAGCAATACAGCGAGCACCTCTGCTCACCGTGGACGTAGGGTTTTACGCTCCGACGGCCTGAACCACGTAAAACTCCCCATGTCAAGCTTCTCCCTCACTCATCCCTAACGCTGAAGCTCTCCGCAAGTGTCTAGCCCCTCCGAAAAAGAACCTCCGCGGGCTGCCCAGAGCAGGTCTGGGGGAAGTGTCGACCACACACTTCGACAACATCGTTGTCAAGGTCAGGCAGAGTTCATCCTTGTTAGATAACCTGGCCTTATTTTTTGACAAACTGCGCTCCACGCGCACCAAGCTGAACCCCGACAAGTGTGTGTTCGGCGTATCCTCTGGAAAGCTCTTAGGATTCCTGGTCTCACACCGAGGAATTGAGGACAACCCAGAGAAGATCAAGGCCATCAACCTGATGCGGCCTCCCGCCCGGATCAAATAAGTCCAGAAGCTCACGGGATGCCTAGCCGCGCTGAGTCAGTTTATACCGAGGCTAGCAGAGCGAGTGCTCCCCTTCTTTAAGCTCCTGCGCAAATCCGGTCCATTTGTTTGGACCGACGAAGCAGAAGAAGCTTTCCAGGAGTTGAAGCAACTCCTGACGACCCTACCCATCATGGTAGCCCCAGAGCCCAAAGAGCATTTGTTGCTCTACATCGCGGCAACAACCGAAGTGGTGAACATGGTCCTCGTCGCAGAGCGGCTAGACCTCTCGTCACCACAGCCTGCTCCGATAGCAGAAGACAAGCACCAGGAGACTCCAGAGGTCCAAGACGGCCTCCCGGACCTCCAAGACAACCTCCCGGAGGCCCAAGACAGCCACCCGGAACTCCACGACAACCTCCCGGAGGTCCAACGGGAGCTCCCGTAGCTCCCGGAAAACCAGCGGGATCTCCCGAAGGTCCAAGGCGGCCTAGGAGCCTTCGAGTCCCAGCTAACGGAAGCTTCCCCGGACCCACCTACCTCCGGTAGGTCTGAGCCAATGGATGAAGACATCTCTGGCCCGGGAGGGAGGGTCCGGACTCCAGAGGCCTGTCTACTACATCAACGAAGTCCTCCACGACGCCAAGACAAGGTACCTAGAGGTTCACAAGCTGCTGTATGCAGTGCTCGTGGCATCCAGGAAGCTCCGCCACTACTTTCAAGCCCACCGGATCTCGGTGGTCACCTCCTATCCGCTGAAGGCGATCCTTCACAGCCCTCACGCGACCGACAATGTTCTAAATGGGCAGCGGAACTGGCGGAGTTTGAGTTGGACTTCCTTCCTTGCCATGTAGTCAAGAGCCAAACACTGGCTGACTTCGTGTCTGAGTGGACGCCAACGAAGGCTGACCCAGGGGGCCACGAAGACGGTGAACCGAAGCACCGAGCTCCGGTCTTCACCAGGCCTCACCGGATGCTCTTCTTCGACGGCTCCTCGCGAAAGCAGGGGGCCGGTGCTGGCGTACTGCTTGTCATGCCATCAGGGGAGCAGTTTGGGTACATGGTGCGTCTCAACTTCAAGGCAACCAACAACATGGCAGAGTATGAAGCACTCATCTTTGGCCTACAGACAGCCCTGTCTCTGGGCGCTCGCCAGTTGTTGGCTCAGGGCGACTCCCAGCTAGTCATCAATCAAGTTAAGGGTGAATGCTCCTGCAATGACCCACAGCTAGCTGCTTATCTGCTCCATGTGCAAATGTTGGAGAAAGACTTCCTCGCCTTGGACCTGCGCCATGTACCGCGCGCTGGCAATGCCGCAGCTGACGACCTCTCAACGAAGGCCTCCACCGAAGCCCCTGTGCCCGAAGGAGTCTTCGAGAGGACGTTGCTACGGCCAACAGCCCGGCCTGCCGAGCCGGGCGAAGGGGGCTGGACCAGCATCTCGAAGCTGGCGGTCCCGGCGGCCCTGCAGCCATGGACGCCGCCAAGGATCGTAAGCGTCACTGGGGACTCCGTGCAACCCAGCGCTCAAGATCCAGAAGCTCAAGTCAGACCCGATGCATGGATCACAGAGATCCGGGACCACTTGAAAGACAACATCCTCCCTGATGAACGTGTATCCGCTGAATGGATCGTGCGCATGGCTAAGAGGTATGCGCTGGTAGAAGGGGATATCTACCGGCGTGGCACCAACCACGTCCTATTGCGGTGCATAACCCAGGGGGAAGGCTGCGACTTGCTCGATGAGATCATGGAGGCGAATGTGGGAGTCACTCTTCCTCACGCACGCTTGTCAGTAAAGCCTTCCGACATGGCTTCTACTGGCCGACAGCACTCCAGGATGTCGTCAAGCTGGTCGAGAGCTGCAAGGCGTGCCAGTTCCACGCCAAGCAGATCCATACACCAGCTTAGGCGGTTCAGATGATCCCGCCCTCATGGCCGTTTGCCGTATGGGGGTTGGACATCCTGGGACCATTCCCTAGAGCCGTCGGGGGATTCCAGTACCTCTACGTCGCCATCGACAAGTTCACCAAGTGGCCGGAAGCCACACCCGTCGTCACCATCAACAAGCAATCCGAAATAAAGTTCATCAAGTCGATCGTCTGCCGGTTCGGGGTCCCAAACAGAATCATCACTGACAACGGGACCTAGTTCACCAGCGCAGCGTTCCAAGAATACTGCGAAGACCTCGGCATCCAGGTGTGCTATGCCTCCGTTGCTCATCCAAAGAGCAATGGACAAGTTGAGAGGGCCAACGCCGAGATTCTTCGAGGCCTTAAGACCCGCACCTATGCCGGCTTGAAGAAACATGGCGCCAAGTGGGTGGATGAGCTTCCGAGCACACTATGGGCTAACCGGACATCCCAGAGCCGAGCCACTGGAGAGACACCCTTCTTCATGGTATACGGGGCCGAGGCTGTGCTTCCCCCATAGATCACCATGGGGTCCCTCCATGTCCGAGCTTACGACGAAGCCGCACAGGACAACCTCCAGTGTGAAGACATCGACCTTGTCGACGAGGCTCGATTACATGCAGCACTCCGCAACGCACGGTACCAACAAGCACTCCGGCGCTACCACCCAAGGTCTGTGCGTGTCCGGGAGCTGCAGGAAGGCGACCTGGTGTTGCGGCGCATACTTTCTCGTGAAGGGACCGACAAACTCTCCCCCGGCTGGGAAGATCCCTTCCGAGTCACAAAAGCATGCCGCCCTGGGTGCGTACGCCTTTCCACCGAGGATGGGGACCCACTCCTGAACCCTTGGAACATAGAACACCTCCGTAAGTTCTACCCCTAGAGCAATAATAGGACAGTCTCTTCTTTTTGTAATAGATTCCATAGAGTCCAGGAACAACGCTCGGAGCAGCTAAGTCTCAGGGGACGGTCCAGGACTACGTTCAGCTTGGCCTGGTTCCGACCCTAAGCGCGTAGAGTCTTGCCTCCCTTCTTAATGGGGCGGGTCGTTGTCTCCATGTTTAGGCCGCCTTCCTCCTATGGAAATTTATATGAAAAGAAACATGTCCTACTTTGCTCTTCCCTTGTGCTCATTTAAATTACGTATTAATTTTTATGACCGCACTTCCTGTGTATGCTCACCATGCACTCAGCTCCCTTTTCCCATTCTCACCTCTAGTCGGCATTTGCTATCCTATCGAAGGCGGTCGCATTTGAGGTACCTGCCGATGGCAGGGGGCCCCGAGCTCCCGGCACTTCGCGCACTGTAGTAACCAAGCACCGTACACCGGATCAGGACCGTAAGCCAAATAAGACTATGAGATAGGGAAGGGGGAGCCCCAAGGAGAATTATGTTTCCCTTACTTGTGTGCAGGACCTCCCGGCCTTAGCTCCCCGCAGGAGTATGGTAGGAGCGCCGAAACAATTGGCCACACCTACCAGGGGGCCACTACGGGACCGCGCAAGACCAGAGCTCCAATGCAAGACCAAAGGATCTGGACCTCGCCCCCTCCGCAGGGGCGAGCCCCGAAGGCCCCACGTGTCTAGCGGGACCGGAGCTCCCCTCTCCTCAGGAGGAGCCCCGGGCCCGCCACGTGGCCGGCAGAAGTCGGACCTCCCCCCTCCGTGGGGAGAGCTCCGAAGGCTCCACGTGTCGCACGGGGCCGGACCTCCCTCTCCTCAGAGGAGAGCTCCGGGCCCGCCACGTGGTCGGCAGACCCGGACCTCCCCGTTCTCACGGGGCGAGTTCCAGAGACCTCCGGGGCCCTTAACACAATAAGGACCCGGGGAAGGTGTCTGTGCAGGGCTTCAAGATTGGTGAAGGCCTCTGAGTACCTTGCGGATCTAATGGCTTGGTCAGGCCAAGCCAAGAAGAAGACTAAAGCACACACATGCAGAAGATAACAAGAGTCTATTCAATCAAGGCTCCATGAGCTGGACTACAGACTCAACAAAAGTAAAGAAAAAAGGGAAAAAGATACAGGGCCTTTTGGCCACGAGGGCGGCTGCCTAAGAGTCCACGGACTCCCGCTGGAACCTAGAGGCCACAAGGGCGGCCATGTCCCCGACCTCGGCCCTGGCAGCTTCCTCCCGCTCGACGGCGGGCCCTAGTCGGACTGGCTCCAGAGAGAAGGAAGGGTCTTGGCTCTGGAAGCACGCCAGCACATGCGTAGTGACCTCCTTCACCAGGCCTCGTCCCTCCACCTCAAGCTCGTCGGCGATCACCGCTTCGAGCCGGCCCAGCTTGGCGCCGATGGACTCAAGCGTCGGGAATGCCCCAAACACCTCCTGCGCTGGACCTCCGTCCACACTGGGCTGAAACCAAGAGGAACCAAGGGGACCTCGCCTCGGTAACAAAGCTCCAGACCACCTGGGCCTCGATGGATCGCGAAGCCTAGATCTTCTCTACCTCTTGGCGGGCCGCCAGCTCGCGATCCAGCGCCGCCTGGCGCTCCCGGGAGGATTGCTCCTCCCTCGCGGCAGCAGCCGACTTGCGGAGCTCCAGCTCCTCGGCCCGAGCCCTCAGCTCGCCCTCTCTAGCCTTCAGCCGTGCGATGACCTTCTCCTCCTCGGCCGCCACGGCACGTTCCCGATCGGCGACGACACACTCTCGGCGAACTACCTGCAGCCGCAACTCCTCCACGGCAGCAGAGCGCACTTCGGCCTTGGCCTGAGCTTCGCGGAAGGTAGCGCGGAGCCGCCTGGTCTCTGAGTCTAGGCGGCCGACGGCTTTCTTCTGAGCATCAAGCAGAGAACCCATGGCATCCAGCCTCGAGTGCCTCGAGTCGAGCTCTGCCTTAGCCTCCTGGGTCCGCTGCTACAGGAGATGCTCCCAGCTAAGGAGGCGCTCCCTCTCTCCAACCAGCGCCCCCCGCTCCCGCTCAAAGGCGGCCTGGATCTGTCTGGCGCCAGCCTGAGCACGCCCCATGGCTTCCCATATGGGCAACGGGGCGGCGGGGGCAGGAGTCGTGCCCCTGACCTCCCCCGTCGCGTCCACGACCAGCGAAGGTGCTGGTGCCTCGGCAACTGAGGCAAGACGCTGACCCGGGGGAGCCAGAGAGCCAGCATCTGTGCCTACAGCAGCCCCTCTAGCCTCAGCACCGGACTTCCGGGCTGGCGAAGGAGGATGAGCAGGTGCTGCCGCAGCCACCGCAGAAGGCGAACCCGCTGGCAGAGAAGAAGCCCCCGCCGACTTGGGGGGCCGTCGGAACCACCGCAGTTCCCGGATGCTACGGCGCAGAGCCTCCCACTCCTTAGAGGAGAGCTCCGGACCCACCATGTGGCCAACTGAGCTAGACCTCCTCCCTCCGCAGGGAGAGCTCCGGAGGCTCCACGTGTTCTGTGGGGCCGGACCTCCCTCTCCTCAGAGGAGAGCTCCGGGCCCGCCATGTGGCCAGCAGCAGCCGGACCCCCCCCACCACGGGGAGAGCTCCGAAGGCTCCACGTGTCTCGCGGGGCCGGATCTCCCTCTCCTCAGAGGAGAGCTCCGGTCCCGCCACGTGGCCAGCAGAGCAATGCTGCCCGCCCCCGCGCGGTAGGCAGCAGGAGTAAAGACGCGCCATACCTTGCCCGTACAAGGTATTCAAGGCCCGCACCTTCCCAAGACGCGGAGACGCGGAGCACACCTCTGTCAGGTGCCGTTGCGCCCAGTCACATCGGAGACTGGCGCGCCGTGACAGGGCCTGCCCGCCAATAAACACAACGACAAGACATCCCCTGCCACCCCTGCCGTCATCAACCACTACGACTAGCTTGCGGCATGGGTAGGGCGGCAGAACGAAGACTCGGAATCCTTCGCCAGAGACAACTACCGGCATAACTGCAGATACGGTAGATGGCAGGAAATCTCCCCGGGACCACCTGTCGGGTCCCGGGCCCACCTTGTAAGCCGCACGAGCCTTGGACTATAAAAGGCTCGGATAGGCAACGTTAGCAAGGGTTTGAACTCTGTTGACTCGCCTCTTACGCACCCTCAAGCTCAAGACTCCGGTTCTGAGCAGCAAGCAATACAGCGAGCATCTCTGCTCACTGTGGACGTAGTGTTTTACGCTCCGGCGACCTGAACCACGTAAAATTCCCCGTGTCAAGCTTCTCCCTCAATCGTCGCTAACGCTGAAGCTCTCCGCGAGTGACTAGCCCCTCCGAAAAAGAACCTCCGCGGGCTGCCCAGATCAGGCCTGGGGGAAGTGTCGGCTACACACTTCGACATCATTTAATTAGGTCATTTCAGGTAGTTTAGCCTATTCACCCCCTCTAGGCAACTTTCAATTGGTATCAGAGCAGGTCTATCCGTCAAGAGTCTAACCACTCAAAGAGAAGATGGCCGGAGTGGATGGATACGAGATTCCGTCGACGTCGCAAGGCGACAACACACATGACAAGAAGAAGAACGCGGATGTGCTGCAAGACCATTCAAGTGACGATGAAGAAGTATGCCAGCTCAAGGCGTGATTTCGCGAGAAGCTAGGTCGCTCAAGCAAAGAGGAGAAGAAGAAGACAAAGGATTAAGAAAGGAGGGGTCAACTGGACTACTCCCAATATCCTTTCAACTATGAATGATTAACCTCTAACAACCATTACTTGTCTATTTCTCTTGGCAAACCTCCTCAATTCGATGGAAATGACTACTCCATGTGGAAGCATAATATGAAGATGCATCTAATCTCCTTAAACCCTAGCTTGTGGCAAATTGTCCAAACAGGTGTCCATCTTCCAAGGAATGAAGAAGACGTTACCCCGGAGCAAGCCGTCCTACTTCATCACAATGCTCAAGCAGTTGGGGTCATCACCTCATCCTTGACTCGAGATGAGTTCAACCGAGTCGATGGATTGGAGGTGGCCAAAGACATATGGGACACACTCAAGACCGCGCATGAAGGCAACCGAGTCATAAGGGAGGCCAAGATCGAGATGATCGAAAGAGAGCTTGGGAGGTTCACCATCATGGATGGTGAGTCCCCTCAAGACATGTACAACTGTCTCAAGGTCCTCGTCAACAAGAGCTGATCCTATGGATGCACCCGGTGGACGGATCATGAGGTGGTGAAGAGGATGGTTCGGGCATTCATGCCTCAAAACATTGCTCTTTGCTCCATGATTTGTGAGAGTCCGGGATATGCTCAAATGACCTAGTAGGAAGTGCTTGGAAGGATCATCAACAATGAGATGATGGAGAAGGAAGCCATGATCTACAACGACCTCCAAAGGCTCACCTCCTCCAAGAAGAAAGATGTTGCTTTCAAAGCAACATCCTCATCACAAGACCTCGAAGCAAGTGATGATGAGAGTCTTGACACCGATGAAGAAGAGCCGCTCTTCATCAACAAATTTAAGAGGATGATGAGAAGGAGAAAGGTGAGCTACCACTATGAAAACAAGAACAAGGAAAGGTCCAAGTCCAAGACGAAAATAGCATGCTATAATTGTGTTGAATATGGACACTTCATTGTGGATTGTCCATATGAAGAGAGCAATAAGAAGAGGGATGGCAAGCCCCAAGAGAAGAAGTTCTTCAAGAAGAAGAAGCCATCGGGACATGCTCACCTTGGGAAGGAATGGGACCAAAACGAAGACTCATCCTCCGAGGATGAAGAGAAAGTGGCAACACTTGTCATTGGAAGGAGCAAGCTCTTCCCCAACCTTGAAGACTTCAAGTCTACATGTCTCATGGCTAAGGAGGGAAGAAGAAAGGTTAAATATAAACCATCCTCCTGTACTTCTGCACTTGATAACTTTGATAGTAGTAGTGAAAATGAATCCATGCTCAAGGATCTAAGTAGGAGCACCTTGAAAAAGATGAGCTTGTTGTTGGAAGAAATCTTTGAGAAGGAGGAACTCATCAACCGTCAAGAAGACATGCTCATTCTTGAAAAGGAGAGATGTCATGAGCTTGAAGAGATCCTTGAGGTTGAAAGGGAAAGAAGCAAGGCACTTGAACGTGAACTCGCTTTGAGCAAGGAAACTTGCTCAAATCTTGAGGACACAACTATTGTGCTCAAGGATGAAATTATTAACTTGACAAAAGTTAACAAGATCCTTGAAACACAAGTTGAGTCTCTCAAGATCAATGCACCTTCTTCCTCTAAGATTCCACCCTCCTCAAAGAAATCTTCCGAAGCATCTCAAACTTGCAAGTGCTCAAACTTAATCCTAAAACTTAAGGATGAACTCAAGTTGGCACAAAACAAGCAATCACCGAAAGGTGGGATCTTTGACAAGGAGAAATTGGCATATGCATAAAGTGCATATACCAATGTAAGACCTCCACATGTCAAAGATGGTCTTGGCTATTCTCGGGAGTGGAAGCAACATGCTAAAACTCCCAAGAATGGGAAAGACTTGATTGTTTTTGTGAAGGAGGGTTCATCCAACAAAGAAAATGGAAAGAACATTGCAAACTCATCTAACATGCCTAAAAGTGAACCTCATCCCTTGTTCCATGACTTTGATGCTTCATATGTTTTATTGAGGAACAAATTTGGAAAGACATATGCTAGGTATGTTGGGCCACTCCGCAAGAGTCCAAAACCTTGCTTGTGGTGCCCAAGTGCCTCTTGACTAACATAAAAGGACCCGACTTCGTTTGGGTACCTAAAGGAAAGACCTCTAGGAAACTTTTAGGAAGCCACCGTGACTCCAAACATGTCTGTTTGCCTTTTCGGGTGTGTCCCCACTTGTAGGTTTCCATGCTCCTGAGAAACCCCGGTTGCTACTTGTTAAGCTACTATGCGTCGACCAGTTGAACCCGAAAGCTTAAGTTGATGGGGAAGGGTGGGCAATTCACTTATATTTTAACACTCTCCCTCACGTGCAGGCTCTCTTGGGCCGCAAACATGCAATAGGAGTCGGCTGCAATTTATTTTAATAAATCGCGCCCGCCAGGATTCAAACTCGAGACCTCTTGCTCTGATACCATGTTAAGCTACTATGCACCGACCAGTTGACCCTAAAAGCTTAAGCTGATAGGGAAGGGTGGACAATTCACTTATATTTCAACATTGCCCCTCACGTGCAGGCTCTCTTGGGCCGCAAACGTGCAATAGGAGTCGGCTGCAATTTATTTTAATAAATCGTCCCCGCCAGGATTCGAACTCAAGACCTCTGGCTCTGATACCATGTTAAACTACTATGCGCCTACCAGTTGACCCCAAAAGCCTAATCTGATGGGGAAGAGTAGGCAATTCACTTATATTTCAACACTACTGTTGATCGGGTAATTCCCCGTCAATTCGGCGACCTGGACGGAGCAAGGGTGCCAAAGTCATTGCAACCCATACAAGGGGAGAAGTCTAAAAGCCGGAGCAAAGTGGAGCCCATAGAGCGGGTCGACGGTGGGTTCCTCCCGCGCCCGTGCTCCTGTTCTGCGGTGGAGGCGACACAACACATCTGGAGCGGCTACTTGCTGGCCATAGTGGACGCAAGCAACACATTCGTCACCACCGCTACTCGCCATCCTGCTGTGGCTACCGCTCCTTGGTCCCCTCGTCGTTGCCTCATTTGCTCAGGAGCTGCTCCTCTTTGCGCACCACCGTCACTCCATCGCCGCGAGAATCGAGAACCGCTACTTCGACCTGCGGCTCGTTCCCATCTCGCTCTGCCCCGACACCACCCTGTTTGGCACAAACCGTCCCATCTTCCTGCTAGTGCCCCATCTCATGGGATTATTGAGGCTTTGCCACCCTTACATATGTGTTTCATAATCATTTACTATCATTGCGAGCGACCTCTATAATTAATTCACCACCCTTGCAAAATTTTATTTATAACTTTGCCATTCTAGCGTACATAGACATGATAATCTTTTTTTTTATTTTAACGATATGACAGACACATAGTATAATTACATTTGTGCCTTTGAATCCAATTTCGGTAACTAATCATGTTTCACTTTTTCAGCTAGCAATCGATTTTCGGCTCATATGATCATGTTGCTTGTCATATTATGATCCCTGCTAACTGCTAACAACAAGAAGTTAATATAATCTTTCAAATATGAGATTTTGTAGAACTGTATTTTATATTGTTTTTTTGTAAAGTTGGGATCAATGGACCGTTGAAAATGATACGACGGCGTTCGTATGTAAGGAACATGTGATTATAATTGTGTTGTAATAAATAATAATTAGATAGATTTGTTATTTAGATCGGCAGATCAATAGTAGCTGGACAAGAGTCAAGAACGTGATTAGTTGTCGGAATCAGATTTAAGGGCACAAATGTCATTATACTATTGTCTGTCATGTTATTAAAATAAAAAATGATGTCGTAGCGCTAGGATGACAAAATTATGATAGAAAATTTATAAAGATGACGAATTATATAGGTAACTCGTAAAAATAGTAAATGAATATGAGCCATAGGACTGGCAAATATTAAATACTCCCTGTCTCTCAGTGGCCTCGTATCTAACTCCAGCAATGTGAGTGAGTGTACTACCCCCCACACCCCCTCACCTTCCCCTTCCCCACAGATCTCAAATTGCTGATGGGTTCCGCCCCTGCGCCTTGCAGATCTTTGAGTACAACGGGTCCACCGTAGTGGTGTGATGGTGGGGAAGAATTGTTTCGCGATCGCAAATTACCAGCGCCTGGATGTGCAGCTGCAGACCGTTGCGACTGACTTCTAGAGGGTGCTCAAGATCGACAACAAGCTCCACATCAGCCTCTCGGGCCTCGCCTCTACACTCCTCTGCGAGAAGAGGTAAGTTTTACCAGCACGCCAATTTGTTATTCCGTAGTTCTTACATGGTTGAGTGAATGTGATAGGGTTCCACTTTGATTTTTCCAGTGTATCAATTGAAACGTCATGCCGATCGTAGCTGTTGCGTGAACCATGCAAAATTTATTTCATATATTGGCTCCGCAGTCTGCTGTAATATTTGTGGCATATAGAATTTAAGAAAAGGTCTATTTTACCATTCTCAAGTTATCTATATTATCCATTTAACTCTATAAATAAAATTTTAGTTCAATTTACTCCTTCAAACTATTTAGATTTGTTTAATTTCTCACCTTGTGAGATTTTTATTTTTTGTTTCTCTTTGTATGTGTTAAGTTTACAGTTCCAATTTTGTAGGATGGTATGACATCATACACAATGCTAAAATAATTCATCCAAAGTATTTATTAATTTTTTCTTGCATCATTGCATCTCCTATGTTAAATCTATACTACATGTTTTCAACGTAAAAAAATATAAAAAATTCTTAAATTATTTTTTTAAATACAATATGTGGTAACCTATGATCTCATAAAAAATATCCTGAAACATGATGTGTACATAGAGAAACAAAAAAAGGAAAAGAAAAATCTCACGAGGTGGTGAATCAAACCAATATAAATAGTTTAGTAGAATAAATTAGACTAAAATTTTATTTAGGGGGTTAAGTGGACTACAGAGATACTTGAGGGTAGTTGTCAGCGTTTAGATTTCCGACTAGTACTGAATGCTCTGTGCATTCGTCCTCGAGGTGGCCTAGCTAAAAAGACAAATGATTTATATTGGTTCGGGCAAGGTGTCCTACGTTCAGTTTGTGTGTCTCGATGCTTTTCGTTAAAAATGGGGTGGTTCTCTTACAAGCGAGTTGCCCCCGTCTTTGTTAAAAAGAGAGGATGACTGGTCCTCCTTTTATACCCCCCTCTATCGGTCCCTTAACTCTTCATGAAGAGGAGAGGGTGTAGCTGTAGGAACACCTATCCTATCGTATGTCAGTCGGGGTGCTTAACAAAGCCGCCGCATAGGACAGGTCACCGTTCTGCCTGCCCCAGTCTTGTCGTCGGGGCGATTCGTACTGGTGCGCACGCGCACTCTGCACACTCCTTCTCCATTCCATTGGACGTGACGGGGCTTCAATGTGCACGTCAGGGGTGCAATCGAGTGCTTTCCGCTTGGTTGGGGAGGCACCCACTTCGCATTGAAGGCTACCTTCCTCGCTCTCTCCCGAGCTCGGGCTCTGTCGAAGTGTTCGCTACGACACTTCCCCCGGTACCGCTACTGCAGCAGTCCGTGTAGGTTCGTTGTGTGGAGGGGCTAACGTCTCTAGATCGATCGAGCTTGGAGGACAAGGTGAACACATAGATTTACGTGGTTCGGGCCGCCAGAGCGTAAAACCCTACGTCCATGGAAGTGAGTGTTGTATTGCTTTGCGTGTGTGTGTGCCGGGGGATCAAAGATCAAACCCTTTTCTCAGAGACTGCCCCGGTACTTTTATAGCTTAAGGCCGATGCAGTTACAATGTGGCCCGGGGCCCTATAGGTGGCCCTGCGGCTGTCCGTACCCTATACACGATCTATGGTATTTACAGCTGCATGTAGTGTCGCTGTCAATGGAGTTAAGGCGCGCCGCTTGACGTGTTGGGCACCTCTGACCGAGTAGCGGTTGATGATGGCGGGAGAAATCCCCGTCTTGTTGCCGCGTCCTACTTGGTCAGCAGTGCAGCACTGTGCTTTTGTCACATCGTACAACACCGTGCCATTGTCACGTCGTGCCACCCTGTCCTGTCACTGTAATGACTGGCAGGAGTGGGCGGAGGCGTGCAGCGCGGGCCATGCTTTTGGAGAAGGCGCGAGTCATGAATGCGTGACTGGACTGCGCAATGTCTTCCTTGACTCCTAAGTACCACGGCCCACGATGGACTGTGGGACACGTGGCAACTCCAGAGCCCTCCTCACTAGGGAGGTCAGGCTCAGAGCTTGGGGACACATGGCAGCGCCAGACTTCACCGCAGTGAAGAGGCCAGGTATAGGGCAAAGGACACGTGGCAGGTCTAGAGCCCTCCTCAGCGGAGACGTCTGACCTGGAGCCCGTGGACATGTGGCAGCGCCGGGCCTTGCCTCAGCGGACCAGTTCTGGGGCCAAGGACACGTGGAGGCTCCGGAGCCCTCCTCAACGGGGAGGTTTGGCTCGGAGTCTGGGGAGACGTGGCAGTGCCGGACCATGTCTCAGTGGGGAGGCCAGGTACGGAGCCAAGGACACATGGCGGCTCCGGATACCTCCTCTGCGGGGAGGTCCAGCCCGGAGCCCGGGGACATGTGGCAGCGCCGGACCTTGCCTCAGTGGGGAGGCCAGGTCCGGGGCCAAGGACACGTGGCAGCTCCGGAGCCATCCTCAGCGGGGAGGTCCGGCCCATAGCTCAGAGACACGTGGCAGCGTTGGACCTCGTCTTAGCGGGGAGGCCAGGTCCGGGGCAACGGACATGTGACGGCGCCAGAGCCCGCCCCAATTGGGTGGCGGGTTCCGGGGCCTCTTCAAGCCTCCTCACGGGGGTACTCGGTCTGCAGGGTACCAATAGGCTCCGTCCTTCCACACAGGACCCACCCGTTAGTACGGGCACCGAGGGGAAGGGACGTCGCTCCTCCTAGTGGACGGGGTCGGGAAACTCGTCAGTACGGGAGCCGAGGGGGAGGGACGTCGCTTCTCCTGGTGATTGGGGTCGGTAACCTCGTCAGTACAGGCACCGAGGGGGAGGGACGTCGTTCCTCTCGGTGGTCGGGGTCAGGAACCTCATCAGTACGGGTGCCGAGGGGGAGGGACGTCACTCCTCCCGATGGTCGGGGTCGAGAACCCATCAATAGTAGAATATACTTTTCCCTATAATTTATGATGGCAAATGAGAGTGTGAACCAACAAAGGTTGAGCCGTTGGAGCCAGACAGTCCGTTGTTCTAACGCTGGCATATGATGTGGAGCTGACAACAGCAAAATTCATGGTAACCATTTTTACACGTGTGCAAGAAAATTATGTGGTTTATGCTAAGGGTCTGTTTGGTTACTGCCTAACTTTGACATGCCTAAGCTTAGTCGCGCCACATACTTTTAGTTAAATGTTTGGTTTCCTAGCACAAGTGTGGCAAGCCAAATCTCTTAGCCCCCTTGTCCACGTGTCATACTTCCATCTTTGACTAACTTTGCCACACTTGTGGCTAAGAATTTGTTGGCCACACTTTTTGTGGCAAGTTACACTTGAATAAGGTTAGTTGTGGCAATATCACCCACCAACCAAACAGACCCTAAATCTGTTTCCTAAGTATCATAGCAATGGAGTTGCCATACAGTTACAGTCAGATGCCGACTGTGGTGGTATTGACAACCTGGATGATTCCCTGTTGTTCATTGGATTTACCCTCCTGACAGCCTGGATGTCTTTTGGTGCATTTTTCTTTTGAACTGATTGAGGAAATGTGTTATTCCTATGCAGGGAATTGGTCAAGGATTTTGTTGTTTCTGGGACGGTATCAGGGTCTATCTGGTGTTTGTGAATCTATGTCCAAGCCAAACATGGCTTAAACATGCCATGTTTTTGCAATGGATGCTTCAAATTCCTGGTGAAACAAGTTACATGTGTTGCACCGAGAAGGACAAGTTTGCTGAGAAGAAGAAGAACAATACTAAAGCTGCAGGAGTACTGGATTTTGATTATTTGTGCAGTGAGGGTCATGCATCATGTAATGCAGATGCAAGTTTATGGTTGTGGTGAAGTGTTTTCCTGCGACACTTCCCCGGTCTGCTCGGAAGCAGCCTGCGGAGGTTCTTTTTTTGGTGGGGCTAATGGATCTCGAAGGTCGAAGCACAATGGCGAGAGGGACACAAAGATTTATGTGGTCCAGGCCGCCAGAGCGTAATACCCTATGTCCACGGGTGTGTTTTTGCTGTATTGCTTGCGCGTGTGAGTGAATGAGTTAGCTTGGTTGCGAACCTTTTGGCCGGAGGCCACCCCGGTCCTTTTATAGCCCAAGGCTAGGGCAGTTACAAGGTGGCACGGGGCCCGCAGGTGGCCCCGCGGCTATCTGCATCCTATACATGAGCTATAGGCATCTACAACTATATGCTTTGTCACTATCGGTGGAGTTAAGGCGTGCCGCCTGTCACGCCGGGCACCTCTGTCCGGACGGCCAGTGATGATGAACTTCCCGTCTTGTCGCTGCATCTCCTCACTCTGCTAGGCGGGTCTGTGCCATTGGGTGACACTGTTGTGCCGTCACGCCCTGCCGCCCTATCTTTCACCGTAATGGTGCGCAGACGGGGAACGGAGGCGTGCGCCGTGCGCCATGCTTCTAGGGAAGGCGCGAGACTTGAATACTCTGCCTGACAGCGTACCTTCCTCTTTACTCCTTGGCCATCTGCCCATTGCTCGTGGGTGGGACGCCCGGGCGGCTGGCACTCGGGACACGCGTCTCACCTGGAGCTGTCTTGCAGAGTAGCGGATGGTCTGGAGTCATTGGACACGTGGCAGCACCGAGGCCTTCCTATGCTGGTGGTTGGGTCCGGTGCCGTTGGACACGTGGCACATCTAGAGCCTTCCTTGGAGAGAAAGTACACCTGGAGTCGTAGCCCACGTGGCAGCACCGGAGCCCTCTGTGGGGAACCCCTTCCGGGATCCACACTCCAGGATACACATTGGGTGGTGCCGTGCGATGCGGCACCCAACAGCATACACGAAAAGAACCATAAAGTACAAAGTCTTTTATTTCTCAAGATAGTGTCATTTACAAAATAAGGTACCACGAAGGTACACGCAGCAGAATATACATACACACTTACTCTCTGTCCTAACTATGCAAAAGAGAAGACGTCCAGCCCGCAGACGCTTCTTACTAGCTTCCACAAAGATGAGTGCAGTGGCAGGGTCGCTGATGGCTCACCGAACAACCATCTTCATAGCAAATTTTATAACCTGCAAAACACTAATAATTGAACCGTGAGCATGATGGCTCAGCAAGACTTAACCAACACTCCTAAACATGGAACTCTACATGCAGGGATTAATAACATAGGAAAAGGACGATGCAATAACGACACACCTACATGTTAATCCTTATTTTTAGTTTAATAGCAGCAGATTATTATGCCTTAGGCAGCCCTCACATCGGAAATCCACAATCAAACAAGAAACACTTTCCTCCGATGTGGTGATGCCCAAAGCGGAATATAAACTTAGTGAGCTCTACAACTATAGCATACATGGTTGGCAATACAATGAATTTAAGAACTTCACATCAGCAATGATTCATTTCACCTCATCTGGAAATAATTACTACGTCACAACTCAGTGAACAAGTGGTACTCATATAACCGCGAGGGACGGTGATTGCAATCAGGACACACCCGGAATACACGACACATACACCCGCTTCGAAAGACTCACACTGGAGCTCTTTCTTACGTTGTATGCAGCAACCTTTCACCCGTCACTCCAATGCCGAACCAGTTCTGCTGATCCATCAGAAGGGCCACTACCCGGAACACGTCGAAGTTGCTCCGCTAGCAGGTTTACACCTCTGACACCAACCCCCAAAGGACAACCATATAAGTTTCGACACGAGAGTACCCGAGTTACATCGGTTTCCTGGACCCCATAATTCCAGTATGCATCCAGTACTGTTCAAACTTGCTCAGCAGGGCGGCATACGCATCGCTCCTTAACCGACACGAACAGAGCTACTGCCACACAGGCCCAACGTCCTGCTGCTCCTACTCTCTGCTCGGTCTCATTTTCCATTCTAGAACCTTCATTCTCTAGAATCATACCCCGCTGAACCAACATCCTACACTCATTAGTAGCTTCCAACTACCCTACTTGTACCGGATCCTATACAACTTAAGCCTAGCCAAAGCTACACGAAGGTAACCTGTTCTACCCTTTAACTCCAAGGGTTTGTGGGTCATGCATTTGGAGTATCAATCACCTTGACTTAATGCACAATACATACTAGACCCATAAAAGTGATACAAAGTAAAATGTAACTAAAAAGCTGTTAAATGCAAACCGGGGCTTGCCTTATGTTGCTGCAGGTTTAGTTTTACTTTATAGTCAGTATCTTGGCGATAATTAAGCCTCAACTTGCTGCTCCGAGTCAAGTTGCTCGTCGACCTCCTTCGTCGTATTTCCTACCGACATGAATATGCACAGTTTTATGTTGCAAGTAAAGATATTATAAAACAAAAATGTTTTATGACTTAAGAAAGGGTTCTAACTAACTAAGACTCGAGAATTTGGTTTGTCTATGTGCTGGAACAGAGACATGGACATTGTGAGCATTGGAGAATTTTGGAACTCAAGTTCAAAGAACTAGGTAAAGGATATAAGGATGAAACTAGAAAGCATTAGCAGAAAATTGAGAAGATGATCTCAACTTGCTCTGAAATTTTTACAGTAGTCCATAGATCATACAGAGGTATGGCTTGCAAAATTTCAAACAAAGTTGATGTAAGATGTGGCCTAAAGAATTTCCTTAGCTATTTGGCTTCTCTAAATTCCTATGGCAATTCTAGGGTTCTGGCATGCTCCAAATGTGTTTTTTAAGAAACTTGAGAGTCTCATGAGTCAATAGGACTTGGTTTCACCATTTTTGGAGCTTTCTACACAGAGGTATAGAATTTAGAAGTTGGAGCTAAAAGCTGAAAATCTTTCTGCTATTTTTCCTAATTTTCAGAGATATACAAGATTGAATCAACATTTGGCCAAGCAAATGAAGTCCAATGCCTCTTAAAATTTTACTGGAGTTCAAGGATTTTTGGGAAAGTGTCCTGCCCAAATTTGGGAATTTTCCAATAAACAAAACTCCGGTAAAAATTCCTACAAAATTTTAATTTAATGAATTAATGAGCCAAATCCAGGGATTTTCATAAATATTGGGCTGCACCCCTGGATAGTACTCTTTTAGGGGAATCCAACAAAATTTATTTCATAATTTTTGGAGGTTCCTACACAAAGTTATGGCTCTCCAAAGTTTGAACGGATTAGGAAAATCTGGAAAAGTTTAAACACTACCCGTGGGTCCCACCTGTCATCCCTAACCTTCAGCCTCGCGCCAAACAGAGCAGTGGCGGCTCCCTCCGGCGAGGTACCCGGAAAGGCACTTCCAAGCCACCTTCGGACCCCCTGCTTGCCCCCCCCCCCCCGCCCCCCCATTTTCCCCCACGCTGAACACGTTGGTGAGGTCGCCGGCGGCTGAAACTCGCCGGAAAACAGGGCGCACCGGTAACAGCAAATCCTAGGGCTCCGGCGAGGTCGTGCACAGTGAATTCTCCACCAAATGGTCGGTTCTTGGGCTCTAAAGCACCAGGGGATCGTATAGAACACCGACATGAGGTCTAAACAAGCCGGAGAGAGCTCCAAACCTATCGGCACCGTGCGCCCGATATGGTCCAGCGGTATACCCTCAAAAAGAACTCAGATTCCTCGCTCTACACTCAATTTCTTGGTCTAAAATGGATGGAGGAGGTGTGCTAGGCAGCTAACATCCTGTGTGTGAAGTTTGACACACAACAAACACGATTTGAGGACGAATTTTGCAATTCCTTACCTCAAGGTCAGTTTCTGCCGCCCGGGAGAAAATCTTGAAATTCTCCCTCTATGATCAATGGCTAGGGCTGAGCTTCGGAGGTGAGAAACTAGACTTGTAGGTGCACCGATGGGGTGGCTTGCTTGGGCGTTATCACTCCTGGTTTGGGCTGGCCACGGCGACCAGTTCGGTTTTTCGGTGTTCCACACAGAAGCTGCAGAACCTTTGCTGTTTTCCGGTGCAAGCAAGCTCGGGATAGGGGAGGAGAAGGACTTACTGGCTAGAGCACTGGTGGGCGAAGCACTTTGCTGTTGGGAGCTCGAGCAATCGGGGCTCGGTTGCTGTGGTATGATCAGAGAAGAAACCGGCGGCACAAAACTGTCGAGGGACTCGGTGTGGCGAGAAGAGAAGGAGCCGTGAGCGTGTATCCACTGAGGCGGCGTGCACAGGGCGATCTTTTGCTCCTCTCGGCATTCTGATCGTGAGAACAGCGGGAGTCAGTTGGCTGAGCAGCTCGGTGGCTAGCGCTGTGTCTCCCCGTGAGCCCCTGTGAAGCAGTGAACCGGTTGTGTTCAGTCAGCTGAGTCTGAACAGAGAAAACAGAGACTTGTGGGTTAAGTCTTCCCCCTCTCCATGACAATATTGGGCCCCACTCATTTCTTCTCTCAAATATCCCAATTTTGGCACATTGCAAACTTTAATCATAAGGAATTCAAATTCAAAGGCCATTTGGCAAATTGTCAAGTTCTACCTCAGTTTCAAATTTGAATTCAAATTTCAAGAAAATTCATAAGCCCCTTTGATATTCACATCAAAGCAACTCCAAACTTTCTCAAAATTTGCATCCTCACTAATTCAAACCTGAAGAATTTAAATATGCCCTCTGATCTTCGAGTTGGTCACTGCAAATAGGAGTTTTGAACCAAAAGTTTGGAACTCTCTTTTTAAAATGGCCACCTTATGATTGAAGTGAACAATTTAGTTCAAAGACTACTTTAAACTCCTTTTGCACAGGGCCACATTCACATGTTTATAAAAGTTTTTGCAAGTCCCAATTCTTCAAATTAAACTCAACTTTATCCAAAACTCAAGTTTTGCATTTAAAAGTTTTTGGGACTTTTACACCCTCCCATGCTGGAGGTCGGATCCGGAGCCATAGACCACGTGGCTCCTCCGGGGCTCTCTCTGGTGGAGGGTGTGCCAGGAGGTTCCGGGCACGTGGCAACGCCCGAGCCCCTCCTGGCGGTAAGCCGGGCCTGGCACCACTGGACACATGGCGGCTCCCGAGCCACCCTCGGTCGGTAATCATGCTCAGGGCCTGAAGGCACACGGCAACCCCGAGGCCACCCGTGGAGCTCAGGGCACGTGGCTTATGATGGGCTCCGCCTAAGCTGGAAAGGCGGGCCCCACACTGTTTTTTATCCACTACGCGGGGGTACCCGGTTCACAGGGTACCGACAGGTTGCTTATAGCGTAGGCTTCTCGCACTGTTTTCAGAATGAGGAACAAGAGTGCAGTATCCGACACTAGGGTGGGAGATGCTCCTTAGAAAATATGTGCTAATATCATTTTTTATTTTGTTTCGTGTGGGGCAAGTCAATTTTTGCGGTATAATGTCGCGTCCATGAATTCAGATTTCAGATACTACTCATGTGGGGTGATAAGAAAAGGTTATTTGAACAAGGAAAGTTTAGTAGTCTGAGGTTGTTGGCCCGTGTTATCTAATTATTTTTATTTTTTGCATTTTTTCAATGTTGTCCATAATTTTTATTAATATTTTACATTAACACCATACTTTTCATAAACTAAGAAAAATTAAAATGATATGATAAAAAATATGTGATATAGAGAGATTTAGAGGTGTATGAGTGTAGAGAACTGAATTTTAAAGATAATAATCTTTTAGAGTTTAAAAAGTTGAGAATATATTTTTAGAGATACAATATAGAGGACAACAGAGTGTGGATAGTTTTATTCACAAAGTAGCTTGGTGGTGGTGGGCGAACAGAAAAAAAACTGAAGCCTAATGAGATGATATCGATGTGAGGTAGTTTGAAGCACGCATCTCCTGGGTAAGGGAAGCCGCGGCGTCCCTCTTCGCCTCGGTACATGCATGCATTAATTCATGCCTCTTGCTCTTCGACGCAGCATTAAGTGGATGCATGAAAATCAAAGAATCAAAATTAATTAAACAGAGATTACTGAACAAAAAAATGACATGTTGATGATTGCTTTTAGTGAAGTATAAATAAATTTTAGATAATTCCTGGAGAAGGGAAGCCGACGCGTCCCTCTTCGCCTCGGTGCATGCATGCATTAATTCATGCCTCTTGCTCTTCGACGCAACATTAGGATTCATGAAAATTAAAGAATCAAAATTAATTAAACAGAGATTACCAAAATAAAGAAAATTACACGTTGATGATTGCTTTTAGTGAAGTAGAAATAAATTTTAGATAAGAAAATCTTAAAATTTCATGGCACGGAAGCCATGGGGGAGCACTCCCAATACATATACATTAAAAAAGAAGGGTGAGCATTAATTGACACCTCTTGCTCTTCGACCCAGCATTAGGATGCATGCAAATCAAAGAATCAAAACTAATTAAACAGAGATTACCGAAACAAAGAAAATTATACGTTGATGATTGCTTTTAGTGAAGTAGAAATAAATTTTAGATAAGGAAATCTTAAAATTTCATGGCACGGAAGCCATGGGGAACACTCCCATTACATATACATTAAGGGCTCGTTTGGATAGTTTACGCAATGATACACGTGTAACCTAATACCTCATGGATTGGGTTAGTACATCCCCAACCACCCTATCCACGTTTGGTTCAAAATAGACGTGGGTTCAATTGAAGAGGTCATATGGAAGGAGTTTAGAAACACAACCCATCAATTCAAAAGAATCTGACAAAGGTTAAAACTAATTTTCACATCACTGAAAAGAAATAGGAATTTCAAGAACAAAAGATGTACGGAAGCTCACAACGTCAATGAAGATTACATCAATACGTTTGTGCCTTTCTACAACTTCTTATTACTGAGACATTTCGTCGAACATGAGGCATACACTGTTTGTTGTTGCTTCCAGAAGTGTCTTCAGTGTTCCACGGAACATTATTCAATGGCTAATTGGACAAGACGAACCATCTCACAAATCTGCGAGGCATGCGGCGTCTGTGTCAAGCAAGTGACAGGCGTGAGGTGTAGGGCGACCGGCGAGAACACATGATTTTTCCAATCATCAGCTCACTATTGAGCTAGTGAACCACATGATGTGAGCATGGTAGGGAGAGGAAGTTGTCAGATCGGGAGAAGCTTGCTAGATAAGCGGTTGCGTCCAGGAGGGAGCATGTTGGAGAAGCATCTAGGCCGGGGGAGGAAGTTGACGGATCTCAGATGAGTGGCTTGAGCATGTGAGGAAGGGGCCAGAAGAGTGGTGTGCTGCTCCACGCCTCGTTCGATGATTTTTTTAGCCCCCATGGGTTAGCGAGTTTTGGGCAGTATTTTTTTTAATCCACAACACAACCAAACGTAATTTTTGCCAGCACGGAAGAGTTGGCCCCGGCGTGATTTTCAGTCCATGGAAAAGCGAAATTGGATGTGGATCCACGCTAATACATGTCTTGACAAACGATTTTTTTAGCCTTTGTGGGTTAGCGAGTTTTGGGCAGTATTTTTTTTAATCCACGACACAACCAAAAGTAATTTTTGCCAGCACGGAAGAGTTAGGCCCGGCGTGATTTTCAGTCCATGAAAAAACGAAATTGGACGTGGATCCACGCTAATACACGTCTTGCCAAACGAGCCCAAAGTGGTGCGAGTTTCACAAGTCCAACAATTACGACCAATGTGATTTTCAGCTCCTCGAGGAACGTGACAAGGAACACCCTAGGAAGGACTAGGGGAAGGCCATCACGACCATGGACGAGGATATGATGGCCTATCAAGAAGCGGACTACACAGTGGTAGTTATCAGCGGTGGGTCATGTGCTTTAACTTCACGCTATCAGTTGAAGACATTGGCAAGAGAGGCACTACAAGAAACTAGTAAATTAACGAGGGAGAAAATTATATACAATAGTGTCATCGTTAATAAGTATATTAACGACGGTGAAAAATCATCATCATTAATAAGGTCATTATTTACGACGGTTGACCTAACCGACGTAAATAAGCGACGTATTTACGACGGTTAATGTTCACTGTTCGGTTGACCTAACTGTCGTAAATAAGTCGATTATTTACGACGGTACAAGAAACCCTCGTAAATAAGGACTAAGATCCGCGCGCGACCGCCGCCGCCACCGCCTACGCCGCCCACCGCCGCCCCCGACGCCGCGCCACCGCCTAAGCCGCCCGCCGCTGCCCCCACCGGCCGCCCCCTGCCGGCCCTCCGCCGCCGCCCCGACCCGGCGCCACCCTGCCCCTGTCTATTAAGGTTTGTTTGTAATTATTTTTTTAGTTTAATTAGTTATTTAGTTTTGTTTGTAAAAAATTTAAATTAAATAGTTTAGTCTAGTTTGTAATTATTGAATTAGATTATAATTAGATTGTAATTAGTTTGTTTAATTAGATAAGGGTTTTTAAATAGTTTGTAATTGTTTACTTAGATTGTAATTGTTTAATTAGGCTGTAAATTAATTAGATTATTTAATTAGTTTGAATTGTTTAATTAGTTATTTAGTTTAGTTTGTAACTAGTCTGTTTAACTAGTATATAATTGTTTAATTATTCTTTTATTGTTCAATTAGTCTCGTAAGTTTATTAGTTTGAAGTATTTAATTGTCTATTTAGTTTTGAAATGTTCAATAATTTTTGAATTAGTTAATTAATTGATTGTTAGTGTTTACTCATTATACGTATATTAACGGGTTTCGGGCCGACCCGACACGGCCTGACCCGACACGCCACGGACTGACCCGGCACGGCCAAACCCGGCAGCACGGCACGGCCCGACCCGACACATGGCCCAACCCCCAGCATGGCCGGCCCAACCCGTCACGGCCCAACCCGGCACAGCCAAACCCGGCAGCACGACACAGTCCGACCCGGCACACGGCCCAACCCCCAGCATGGCACGACCCGACCCTGCACGGCCTGACCAGGCAATGCACGGCCCGACCCGGCACGACCCGACCCTGCACGACCTGACCCGACATGGCCCAATCCGGCAGCACGGCACGACCCGACCCGACACACAGCCCAACCCCTAGCACGGTAGAAGTGAAACACAATGAACGACTACGAGGATGTGACACATTCGTCCTTACAAACCAGGTCGAGCAAGTGTATTATTTAAATTATCCTTGCGAAAAGCTACGTGCTTGGTGGGTTGTACAAAAGGTGAATCCTCATGAACAGTTATCTACACCAGACAATGATGAGTATAATGATACTTTGTTATCGTTGAACGGTAAGATTGATGAGGTTTACCAAGAAGATGAGTTACCGGATCAATTTGTCATCGAGCCAGGTCTAGAACTTGATGAGTTAGTTGGAGATGTTCAAGATATAGAGACTCGTGAGACACGAAAACAAAAACCAGTCACCGTTGAATTCTATTATCTTCTTTTATATTATCTTCCTTATTATTAATTGAATTCAATAAATAATAATTGTTCATTTAACAGGATGTCGTCAAGTAGGAGAAAGGGAAAGATCAAGGGTGACAAGGCGCCGACGAGGGGTTTTCTGCCCACCGCCTCGAGCGAGGCCTTTCGGGGTAGCCAGCTCAGCACTAGTAGGAGGGTTGCGTTGTTGAGCCAGGTACAAGAGCTGCAAGGTAGAAATGTGGCAGTAATGCGGTCTTCAAAGGTAAATAGCATCTTCTTCAATTTTCTTAAGTTCTTAAATTGCATAAGTACTACATGCATATGTATACAATTCTTAGGACGACTTCGCCCGAGTACTCCGAGGAGTGCGGTCCACAGCAGCCACTAGTGGCTGACCACCCTTCGCAGCCGGCTTCTGGGTCTGGTGGTTCTGAGCCAGGAGGTTCCGCAGCTGACCACTCTTTTGGGCACCTGATGTGGAGCCTCGTCGGGTGCGCAAGACTAGGAGCGGTCACTTTGTGGGTCTTCCTCCTGCTCCAGCAAACCCATTGGATCGGATAGTTATCCGTCCGATTGGCGATATGTAAGTAAATATCTTATACTTCAATTTAGATTTTTCTAAGATTATATATATATATATATATCTAATGCTTCATAATTATGTATTAGGGGTTGGTACAATGACTCCTTCTCGGGCCAAGGATGACACAAGCAGGTGAAACGTGTCCTGGGTGGTCTGATCCGTTTGCACTACCCAGGTGTAGTAAACGGCGTCGCCACCACGTCATGGGACGATCACGACACCGCAAAGGACGTGACTCACGGCAACCACCAGGAGGCTGTATGGTCCGACTTCATGGTAAGCATATCAAATGTAGTCTATAATACGTTAAATACAATTACTTATAAATTTGTTATGCAAGGCAGGGTACCGTTTGGAGGACGAGGGCGCGGTGGACCACGCCCAGTTAGTCTTCCACCACAATGCCAAGAAGCTCGTGACGCAGGCCCTTTTGAGTGCCCGGATTCAAGCTACCAACAAATATTTCAAGCTACATCAGGGCGAGCAAGAGTTAGGCCACTTCAAGGCGGCGTCTTCCACATACCTGACTACGGAGCAATACATGGAGGTAAATTCTCAATTTTATTTTGTTTAATTATCTCATTCTATTTAAAGTGCTTTCAACTAATAAGACATTTGTGTGTCGTGAAGGAGTCCAATGGCTAGAAGGCAGGCCGGAGGCGTATGGGGCCCTTTGCTTACGGTGGGGAAGTGAGGATTTCCAGGTCCTCTCCCACAGTCGTCGAGAAAGCAGAGGGATGGACCCGTCTCACTTTTTTGGTGCTGACGGGTATTTGCGGTCAAAAAAACGTCTTGTAAGTGTAACTTAACAAGTATAATGTTTGTTTATGTTTCATATTTCATTGTGCTGACACGTGCATCCATAGGAGCGCGCAACTGGTCAGGAGCCCCCACCGATTGAGGTGTGGAAGAGAGGTCACAGAGGAAGTGATCCTTTACAGCCCGACCAACTCTGCTCTCAGTCGGCGACAGAGGCACTGATGAGTTGTCTCATCACATGTATTAAATTCTCTTAATCAAATTAGCTGATGTCCTTTTGTTTTCTTATTTATAGACCAGGTATGGCCAGAAGGCACAGAGGCTTTGCGGCGAGTAGTATAATTGGCAGAACGCGCCAACAATCATCCCAGAAGCCGCGTACGTAAGTGGACGCGGAAAATCTCACGGCCGGTGAGTTTCATCTTCTATAATTACTACCTACGACTTTATTGGAGTGGTCGATGAAAATCTAATAAATTTTATTCTTTATGTAGGTTCGGCATCTTCCAAGGAGTGGTCGACTC
Source organism: Neostapfia colusana (assembly GCA_030760725.1). Lineage (NCBI taxonomy): Eukaryota > Viridiplantae > Streptophyta > Magnoliopsida > Poales > Poaceae > Neostapfia > Neostapfia colusana. The sequence goes on along the minus strand of JASWHV010000010.1, from coordinate 52,013,925 downwards.
CAGGCATACACGACCCTCCAGGTCCTCTTCCTCTCAGCAGGCTGGCTCTTGTAGCCGGTCTAGCTTGCTGGAGCTCCAGATTGTACAGGAGGAGCTCCGCCGGAAACAGGAGGAGCTCCGGAGAGAGAGAGGACTCAGAAGGAGCTCCGATAAGAGCAGGAGTGACAGGCCGCAGCCACTAGGGCCATGGACGAGTATCTCAACTCGTACATGCTACAGTTTCAGGCGGCAATGGCGGTAAGTAATTGTCGTTCAAATATGTATATGTTTCAAAATAATGAATATAAAAATGTGCTAATAGTTTGTATTCGCAGGCTATGACGACTGGATAACAGGATGAGCTTCCACGGTGGGAGCCACCAACGGTGATCGAGCCAGAGCAGCCACAGGTGCCGACTACAGAAGCTCAGGTAAAAATGAACCTCTCTTGAGTTTATTTAGACATACTTGATCAATTATAACTAAACTTACTCAAATATAACTAAACTTAGTTAACATTGCTCTATGATAGACAAACATAGTTGAACTTTCTCAAATATAACCAAAACACTTTGAACTTGCTCAAATATAGCCTTATATAGTTAAACTTGCTCAAATGAAGTTAAAACTAGTTCAACTTGCTTAATTCTAGTACTATATGCTTGAACATGACAGGCATCAGGGACGGAGGCTCGCACTCCATCGCCGCACGTGCCAGGAGTGGGTTGACGGCTCGAGGATAATTTGGCGGGCTCCGGAGGTAGCGGCCGTGGTAGTAATGTGTAGCTTGGTGTGTATAGTGTCATGTGATTGCTTGTGATGGACTTGTGATATATGACTGCCTATGATTGTGATCGTGTATCGTGGCACTTTCTATGATTGTGATCGTGTATCGTGTATATGACTGCCTGTGTGCTGGCCATCAAACCAGTGGACTGGCCATAGTGCCAGTGGTCAGCACTTTCTATTTTTTTTAAAAAAATAAAAACCTTATTTACGACATTTATTTATACAGTACCGTCATAAATAAGCGTCTGTTATTTACGACGGGGTGGCTCTACCGTCGTAAATAATGCTTCCGTTATTTACGACAGCCTACACCCCGTCGTAAATACGTTTCCCGCCGTGCCATATGGACCATGATCTTATTTACGACGGCTGAATTCATCCGTCGTAAACAACATTATTTACGTCGGTAACCATCGTAAATAAAGTTATTTACGTCGACTTATTTTTGACGGCTACAAACCATCGTAAATTAGTAAATACCGTCACAAATAGCTTAATTACAAGGGTAATGTGCTTATTTATGACGGTTTTTCACCCTCGTTAATTGCGATGTTTCCTGTAGTGAGGTATACGCCATTTGGCCATCACAACCCCTCCACACTTCCTTAAATGGTCAAACATCCCCATTACAATTGACCATGGCGACCTCCCTAGTTCGGCCAACTCCGAGGGGCATATCCCTCTTGTCGTTGCCCCAACGATCTGCAACATCCGGGTCGCTCGCACCTTGGTGCATTGGGGTGGTAGCATCAAACCCCTGAGTCCGATGGTGTTTGAGAAGATGTAGATCCCCAAATTTTCCCTAGAGCCAACCAGTCCTTTCCACGAGATCCTCCTTGGTCGGGCACAATTGTTGGGTACATCTCCCTACCGGTCATGTTTGAAACTAGGGATAATTTCTGAATGGGAAGCATCATTTCGTCGTTGCCCACATGGATCTTTCTATTACATCATCATTGGTCATCCTGCGTTGTCTAGGTTCATGGCAGACGCGCACTATGTGTTCCTCACCTTGAAGATATTGAGCCCAAATGTCGTCATGTTTGTCCAACCTAACATAGAGAACACAATTTCTTATGATGAGCTCATCCTCGCCGCCAAGGCTGCCACTTTCGTTGACACAGTAGACCCTGACAGCCGGTCGGAGCTATCTGAGATTTCGGCGCTGCAGTCCCAACTCGCCACGCTCGATGTTGTCATCAGTAAGAGAATCCCCCTACACGATGGAGGCACCCAGACTGCAACCATGGGGGCTCTCAATCTCAAATAGGAACCCATGCTCGTTACCTTCCTCCGTACAAATGCTAATGTGTCCGCTTAGCAACCATCTCACAAGCTCGGGATACTTTGGGAAGTGGTTGAGCACAAGTTGAAGGTCGAGCCCAAGGTCTGACTAGTGAAGTAGAAGAAACAACGGTAGGCGCCAAAGATACAGGACTTCATTAGGGCTGAGATCAAAAGGCTACTCCAGGCGGGTTTCATCTGCGAGCCTCCATATAGAGTAGCTCGCCAACCCGGTCATCGCCCTAAAAGCCAATGGCAAGATAAGGATGTGCGTCAACTACACCGACCTCATTAAGGTATGTTCAAAGGATTTGTTCCCTCTCCCACGCATCTACACAATCGTGGACTTTAAGGGTGAGATTCAATAAGCATTTTTTGTTTTCCTATCTGAGTGGCGAACTATTTATAATAGTCATTTGGGGTGCTATGTCCCAAGCGTCAGGAAGGAAAGTGGTTTTCGTTGTGGCTCATGCTTCACCTCGATGACATCTCGGTGAGATGAGAACCTCCTCGTCTTCTCTGAACTTTTGGAACAACCGCCGCCTTGAAAGATGCGGTGTTATGGCACCAACGAAGGAGTAGCTCCAATCAACTCCCTTCAGGCCTGGTGTCAGTGATTAGAGCCAATGGCCCCTACCGGTGTATTGGGAACGAGAGTTTGCATTAACTGTCTTTGAGCAGTGATGGCCATGAGCCCCATGACCATGATGATCCTCGTGATGAAGACCCTAGAAGGCAAAAGTGAGTCGGAGGCCAGCCCCGACCCGGCCAAGCCTCGCAGCTATTTACTTGACCGGATCAGGTCGGGGCCTATTTGATTGTTGTATTTCACCTTAACTGCAACCAGCACATCGTCTCAAGAAAAGTACTCATGATGGTGCAAGTATGCGTCAGATGGCGCTACCACACCCTTGAGCAGAGGCTCGACGCGACTGAAGGAGTAAGGACGTTGTCTTGCCATGCCCTTGGATACTTCTCAAACAAGACAACTAATGGGGAAGTATGCTCCAACTAACCCCGCGTACGGGGAACTTACGAACCAAGCATGCCACTGCAACTGGCGTAATCAAAATTGTCAAGTCGTGGGCCCACTATGGACCCTGTCTGCCACTAACAACATATAATGTAGAGGCAATGGGTGACTAATTGACGCACGAAAGGCATTTCGCCCGATGCGAGACGTGACGGTTTGACCTGGCCTTTAGAGACGGCCCATCCTCGACAAGACAAGAGACTATCATAGTTATTACCCTCTAACTGGTAACCCATTGTAAAGTCTCGTCCGGACCAAAGGAAGGGGGAGCCCTTTGACGAATTCAACTATTAGAGGAGGGCATTCACTATTGTAACACCAAATCACTTAATACAAACACAAAGCAAGATGTATAACCACTAGTCTTCTTGCGGCCCGAACCTCGGTGAACCACTATGTACCATTGTCTTTCTCATAGTCCAAACCATATTCTCTCTCTCTGTATCTCTAAGCACATGTTAAATTTTTACATCCTGGCCAAACTCTCAATGGGTGATACAACGTATCCTCAAATATCGACCACATCGGTGAGATATGTATACTATATAACACAGGCATTTCATATAAGACCATATACAAAACTAAAATCTAGTCATTTGAAATATTCGGGCACATAATATTTTTATAACATATTGTATATTTTACCAAAATTTAGAAAGACCGAAATAGCTAAACGTAAATATCATATAGACCAAGGCCCATACCCAATTGTATATTTGTGTGTTGTGGTGCTGTTATTCAATGCCTTCATCCACTTTGACGCGAAAGATTTATATTGCACTATGGACGGAGTTGTTTTCGAGTCAACTGATTGGAGGGAGCTGTTTATTCGTTACACTACTCACATATTGGTCTGGGAAGTGTAAGTGCATCTAGGTATCCCCGTGGGTTTTGGATGATTGATGACAATGATTAAGAGACTAATGAGTTAAGATGATCATAAGCACAGGATATTTCCAAGGTGGACACCTAAACTCTCTAAAAGGAAAAGGATGAAGAACGGCGGTGAAGACTCGAAGAGTAGAAATTAGGGTTTTATTTGAGTCTTTAGTAGGCTAGTCGTGTTAGAGTGAGAGTGTGTGTGTCAAGTGCATTGAGATCATAGAAGAGAGCTCAAAGCGTTAGAAGTGTTGAATCCTTAGTGGAGAGTGCTAGTGAGGTAAACCCTAGTAGGCCGGACTTGTCCGGGTCAGAGGTCGGACTAGTCCGGATTCCTACGGCTTAGTCCGTTTTGGGGCGGACTAAGAGCTCCTGACTGAGTTCGGACTTGTCCGTTTAAGGACGGACTAGTCCGGTTCTCTTTTGGTGAGAGTGTTTCGGGACTAAGTCCTGGTAGACCGGACTTGTCCGCCTCAGTGGACGGACTAGTCCGTGCTAGCCAGACTTGTCCATTTTCACACGGACCAAGGGGTCCTGTGTGAGTTCGGGCTAGTCCTTTCTAAGGCGGACTAGTCCGTATGGTTGTGAGATGAGAGCTCCCATGGCTAAGTCTTGGTGGACCGGACTTGTCCGCCTTAGTGGCTGGACTAGTCCGGGTCCTCCAAACTTGTCCGTTCTCACCCGGACAAAGAGGTCCTGTCTGAGATCGGACTAGTCCGGAGATTTGTGAACGTTTGAAATTTGAACGTTGGCGAGTAGTTGGCTTTGTGACGTCAGTGGTCCCCACAGACCGGACTAGTCCGGGGTCCTGTCCGAACTAGTCCAGACTTTAGTTAGTGGCAACGATTGGCTGTCAGGACCTCTATAAAAGGAGGTGCCCCGACTTCATTTCACCCTCTCTGGAACCCTAGCGCCGCCACAGCCACCCTAGAGCCTTTCTAAGCCTTCTCTCTTGCCTACTCACCCTCTAGAACCAATTCTTGAGTGGATTTCGGTGTGTGAGGAGAGGAGAAGGAAGAACTTCATGTTTTGGCTCTTGGAGTGATCTCGTGCACTTGGTGTGAGTCTTTGTGACCTGTGGCTTGTGAGATTCGTGAAGTTTGTGGACGTATTCAAGTGGGAGCCTCAGATTGTAAGCAATCCCAAAGATCTTGTAAGTTCACCCTTGAGATAGTGGAAGAACCTGGTTAGCCTTAGTGGCGACTTGGTGAGGAAAGGGTTGTTAAACCCGGTCCTTTGTGGACTCCTAAACGGGGACATAGATTCCTGAGTGGAATCGAACCTCGGGCAAAGATCTACGTGTCTCTATTTCATTTACATTTCATCGATCGTTAAAGTTGCTTAGGGTTCGTTTTGCTTATTTTGCTCTTCTAGTGTTCCTCGTTACAATCTTGCAATCCACCTGCTATATCCTGTCATAGTTGTCATATTAGATTGCTAGATAGTTTATCCGCATTTCGTTGAGCTAAAATCTGAAGAAAAACCCATAAAATCAAGTTTTTAGGTTTTTCTAGCAGGCTAACCGGACTAGTCCGTCCCCTGTGTTCTAATCTCGTTTAATTAGGTCATTTCAGGTAGTTTAGCCTATTCACCCCCTCTAGACAACTTTCAATTGGTATAAGAGCAGATCTCTCCATCAAGAGTCTAACCACTAGGAGAGAAGATAGCCGGAGTGGATGGATACGAGATTCTGTCGACGTCGCAAGGCGACAACACACATGACAAGAAGAAAAACGTGGATGTGCTGCAAGATCATTCAAGTGAAGATGAAGAAGTTCGCCAGCTCAAGGCGCGACTTCGCGAGAAGCTAGGTCACTCAAGCAAAGAGGATAAGAAGAAGACGAAGGATCAAGAAAGGAGTGGTCAACCGGACTACTCCCAATATCCTTTCAACTATGAGCGATTAGCCTCTAACAACCATTACTTGTCTATTCCTCTTGGCAAACCTCCTCAATTCGATGGAAATGAATACTCCATGTGGAAGCATAATATGAAGATGCATCTAATCTCCTTAAACCCTAGCTTGTGGCAAATTGTCCAAACAGGTGTCCATCTTCCAAGGAATGAAGAAGACGTTACCCCGGAGCAAGCCGTCTTACTTCATCGCAATGCTCAAGCAGTTGGGGTCATCACCTCATCCTTGACTCGAGATGAGTTCAACCGAGTCGATGGATTGGAGGTGGCCAAAGACATATGGGACACACTCAAGACGGCACATGAAGGCAACCGAGTCATTAGGGAGGCCAAGATCGAGATGATCGAAGGAGAGCTTGGGAGGTTCACCATCATGGATGGTGAGTCCCCTCAAGACATGTACAACCGTCTCAAGGTCCTCATCAACAAGAGCCGATCCTACGGATGCACCCGATGGACGGATCATGAGGTGGTGAAGAGGATGGTTCGGGCATTCATGCCTCGAAACATTGCTCTTTGCTCCATGATTCGTGAGAGTCTGGGATATGCTTAAATGACCCAGGAGGAAGTGCTTGGAAGGATCATCAACAATGAGATGATGGAGAAGGAAGCCATGTTCTACAACGACCTCCAAAGGCTCACCTCCTCCAAGAAGAAAGATGTTGCTTTCAAAGCATTATCCTCATCACAAGACCTCGAAGCAAGTGATGATGAGAGTCTCGACACCAATGAATAAGAGGTGCTCTTCATCAACAAATTCAAGAGGATGATGAGAAGGAGGAAGGGGAGCTACCACTATGAGAACAAGAACAAGGAAAGGTCCAAGCCCAAGACGAAAATAGCATGCTACAATTGTGGTGAATATGGACACTTTATTGTGGATTGTCCATATGAAGAGAGCAAGAAGAAGAGGGATGGCAAGCCCCAAGAGAAGAAGTTCTTCAAGAAGAAAAAGCCATCGGGACATGCTCACCTTGGGAAGGAGAGGGACCCAAACAAAGACTCATCCTCCGAGGATGAAGAGAAAGTGGCAACACATGCCATTGGAAGGAGCAAGCTCTTCCCCAACCTTGAAGACTTCAAGTCTACATGTCTCATGGCTAAGAAGGGAAGAAGAAAGGTTAAATCTAAACCATCCTCCTCTACTTCTTCACTTGATAACTTTGATAGTAGTAGTTAAAATGAATCCATGCTCAAGGATCTAAGTAGGAGCATCTTGAAAAAGATGAGCTTGTTGTCGGAAGAAATCTTTGAGAAGGAGGAACTCATCAACCGTCAAGAAGACATGCTCATTCTTGAAAAGGAGAGATGTCATGAGCTTGAAGAGCTCCTTGAGGTTGAAAGGGAAAGAAGCAAGGCACTTGAGCGTGAACTCGCTTTGAGCAAGGAAACTTGTTCAAATCTTGAGGACACAACTACTATGCTCAAGTATGAAATTGTTAACTTGACAAAAGTTAACAAGATCCTTGAAACACAAGTTGAGTCTCTCAAGATCAATGCACCTTCTTTCTCTATGATGCCACCCTCCTCAAAGAAATCTTCCGAAGCAACTCAAACTTGCAAGTGCTCAAACTTAATCCTAAAACTTAAGGATGAACTCAAGTTGGCACAAAACAAGCAATCAATGAAAGTTGGGATCTTTGACAAGGAGAAATTGGCATATGTACAAAGTGCATATACCAATGTAAGACCTCCACATGTCAAAGATGGTCTCGGCTATTCTCGAGAGTGGAAGCAACATGCTAAAACTCCCAAGAATGGGAAAGACTTGACTGTTTTTCTTCAAGGAGGGTTCATCCAACAAAGAAAATGGAAAGAACATTGCAAACTCATCTAACATGCCTAAAAATGAACCTCATATCTTGTTCCATGACTTTGATGCTTCATATGTTTTATTGTGGGACAAATTTGGAAAGACCTATGCTAGGTATGTTAGGCCACTCTGCAAGAGTCCAAAACCTTGCGTGTGGGTGCCCAAGTGCCTCTTGACTAACATAAAAGGACCCAACTCCGTTTGGGTACCTAAAGGAAAGACATAACTCTATTTTGTAGGCATACTGCTCCAGTGGATCAAAATAAGTGCTCGACAGTGGATGCACAAACCATATGACCGGAGAGAGAACGATGTTTGTAGAGTATGAGGAAAATGAAGATCCAAGTGAAGGAATATACTTTGGGGACAATAGCCAAGGGAAAATCCTTGGCACCGGTAAAATCGCTATTTCTTCCCATCATACTATTTACAATGTTTTGCATGTTGACTCCCTTGATTATAACTTTCTATCCATATCCCAACTATGTGATAAAGGTTATAACTGTGTTCTCACTAACAAGGGTGTAACTGTCTTAAGAAGAAGCAATGACTCAATCCCCTTTAAGGGCGTGCTCAAGGGAAAGCTTTACCTTGTGGATTTCACCACGGATAAAGCTCAACTTGACACGTGCTTAATGGCGAAGACCAACATGGGGTGGCTTTGGCATAGACGGCTAGCCCATGTTGGGATGAGAAATTTGCAAAAACTTCTTAAGGGAGAACACATTCGAGGCTTGAAAAATGTTGTTTTTGATAAGGACAGGCCATGTAGTGCTTGTCAAGCCGGAAAGCAAGTTGGAGCTCAACATCCATCCAAAAATATCATGACGACTACAAGACCTTTGGAGCTACTTCACATGGACCTCTTCGGTCCAATGGCCTACATAAGCATCGGCGGTAACAAATATGGTCTTGTACTTGTAGATGATTATTCTCGCTTCACTTGGGTGTTCTTTTTGCATGACAAAGCCGAAACTCAAGGTGTGCTCAAGACATTCTTGAGGAGAGCTCAGAACGAGTTCTCCTTTAGAATCAAGAACATAAGGAGCGTTAATGGCACCGAGTTCAAGAACACTCAAGTGATAAATACTTAGATGAAGAAGGCATCAAGCATGAGTTTTCAGCCCCTACTCCCCTCAACAAAACGGGGTGGATGAAAGGAAGAATAGGACTCTTATTGAGATGGCAAGAACCATGCTTGATGAGTACAAGACGTCGGACCGGTTTTGAGTGGAAGCGGTTAACACCACTTGCCATGCCATAAACCGTTGTACCTTCATCGACTTTTGAAGAAGACGTCTTAGGAACTTCTAACCGGTAATAAACCCAACATCTCTTAATGTATTTGGGAGCAAGTGCTATATTCTCAACAAGAAGCCTACGACTTCGAAGTTTGCTTCAAAGTCCGATGAAGGTTTCTTGCTTGGTTATGACTCAAACACCTACGCCTATCGTGTTCTCAACAAATCCTCCGGAATTGTTGAAATAGCGAGAGGCATAGTGTTTGATGAGACTAATGGCTCCCAAATGGAGCAAGTTGATCAAAGTGTGCTAGATAGAGAAGAGACTCCACAAGAAGCACTTAAAAGGATGGCACTTGGAGACATTTTCCCTCAAGAACATCCTCAAGACTCAAATGATCATCCAACAAACAAAGATACATCTCCTTCCCACGATGAAGCTCAAGATGAGCAAGGCCAACCTCAACAAGATCAAAACGATCAAAGTCAAGAAGGAGGATTGGATCAAGGGGGAGACGAAGAAAAGAATGACGATGAAGATGAAGATCAAAGAGTCCAACCACCTCATCCAAGAGTGCACCAAAGTGTTCAACGAGATCATCCCGTCGACAACATATTAGGAGACATCTCCAAAGGGGTAACCACTCGTTATCGAATGGCTAACTTTTGTAAACATTACTCTTTTGTTTCCTCTTTAGAGCCTCGCAAGGTAGAAGAAGCACTACAAGATTTGGATTGGGTGGTGGCCATGCAAGAGGAACTCAACAATTTTGAAAGAAATCAAGTATGGGAACTCGTGAAGCGACCCAACGCAAATGTTGTGGGAACCAAGTGGGTATTCCGCAACAAGCAAGACGAGTATGGAGTTGTAACAAGAAATAAGGCAAGACTTGTTGCAAAGGGATATGCACAAGTTGAAGGTTTGTATTTCGATGAAACTTTTGCTCCCTTGGCTAGGCTTGAATCAATTCGTATCTTGCTTGCCTTTGCTACTCACCATGATTTCAAGCTATACCAAATGGATGTGAAAAGCGCTTTCCCCAACGGTCTGATCAAGGAGGAAGTGTACATGGAGCAACCACCAGAATTTGAGAACGATAAGTATCCTAACCATGTCTTTAAACTTCGAAAAGCCCTCTATGGCCTCAAACAAGCTCCTAGAGCTTGATATGAGTGTCTTAGAGACTTTCTCATTAAAAATAGTTTTAGGATAGGGAAGGCCGACTATACACTCTTCACTAAATATTTTAACGATGATTTATTTGTGTGCCAAATATATGTCGATGGCATTATATTTGGTTCTACTAACAAAGCTTTTTGTGATGAGTTTTCAAAGATAATGACCGAAAGGTTCGAGATGTCAATGATGGGGGAATTGAAGTTATTCCTAGGATTCCAAGTCAAACAACTCAAGGAAGGAACGTTCATAAGTCAAACCAAGTATACTCAAGACATACTCAAGAGGTTCGACATGGACAAAGCCAAACCCATGAAGACTCCAACGGGAACCAACGGACAACTTGACCTCAATGAAGATGGTCCAAGTGTGTACCAAAAGGTATTCCGTTCCATGATAGGTTCCTTGCTTTATCTTTATGCATCTAGGCCTGACATAATTCTTAGTGTGTGTATGTGTGCACGGTTTCAAGCCGCTCCTAAGGAGTGTCATTTGACAGCTGTTAAGAGGATTCTTAGATATTTGGTTCATACTCCTAACCTAGGACTTTGGTATCCCAAGGGATCCAAGTTCAATCTCATCGGATACTCGATGCCGATTATGTCGGTTGTAAGGTAGATAGAAAGAACACGTCCGGGACTTGCCAATTACTTGGTAGGTCCTTGATTTTGTGGTCTTCAAAGAAACAAAACTCCATTGCCTTATCCACAGCCAAAGCGGAGTACGTCGCAGCCGGGAGTTGTTGTGCACAACTCCTATGGATGCGACAAACTCTTAGGGACTATGGTTACACCTTGAGCCATATTCCACTCCTATGTGACAATGAGAGTGCCATCAAGATTGATCACAATCCCGTAGAGCATTCTAGAACCAAACACATTGATATCCGTCACCATTTCCTGTGAGATCACTCTATCAAGGGAGATATCGTTATCTCTCATGTTAGGAGTGAGAAGCAATTGGTGGATATCTTCACCAAACCCCTTGATGAGAAACGTTTTTTTGACCTAAGGAGTGAACTAAATATCCTAGATTTTTGAAACGTTGCTTGAGCCGTGCACATCTGTTTGTTACTTGCATATAAACTTCACAAATTGCATGCTTTCAAAATTCTACCATAATCTCTCTTACCCTATGAAAACTATGTTCAAAAGGATTCTTTGTCAAATATGGTCATTGTTTGTTTGATGTATGCTTACTGACCATGTTTGTTAAAGATATTTGCAAAAACTTGTCCAAAAAAGGATCATATTCTTGAGCTAAAATTCAAATTATATGAAGTTTCAGCTTATAGCCGGACTAGTCCGCCCCATGGGCCGGACAAGTCCGAGCTGTCTAGGTCGGACTTCTCAGCGGACAAGTCCAAACCGGACTAGTCCGACTGGGAGGCCGGACAAGTCCGGCACCGGAGAAGTCCGACTCTGGTCCGTCGACCGGACTTGTCCGTGCATCAGGCCGGACTAGTCCGGCCCCTGTGGACTTAACCTCCCAGGGGCGGCCAGACCACCCCTCTCTCTTCACTCTCAACTCTCTCTCTCTCTCTAGCGGGAACCGCCCCTCCATTGGCTATTTTCGCTTTCTCCACCAGAAACCTCTTCCAATCCACGGATTAGAGTCCTAAGGAGTGTGGAATCCTTCCTCGTGCTTCGTTGCTCGAGTTTCGCCTCCGATTTCATCGCATTTGGAGATTTGAATAGGTATTCTTGACCTATCCAAAATGGGTGTGCACCATACATTATGTGCTTAATTGGGAAGGTGTCGGGACTTGTCTTCGTCAAGGATGTGACTCATTGATCGCTCCGTCCTCAGATGCCCCCAATTGTGCTAGAACCTCCCAGAAGGAAGAATGCTCAACCTCCTCCTAGCTCAGTGGCTCCTTCATCACCTCCTCCTCCGTAGTCGTTGAGCGGATTCTTCAAGTGCTTCAACGTGATCTTCGCCTCTTGTCGCGTGTGGATGTCCGGAATCAACGCATGGAGAGGCGTCAGGAGAAGTACCTCAAGGCTGTGTGCGACAAGCTTGAGGTGCCTATGTCTCCTCCTGAGGAGAGTGATGGAGAGCTCACTCCTTATCCAGATTTCACTGCTGATGAGCTCGCCTAGTTCACGGAAGATGGAAGCTCTTCCAAGGTCGTGCCTCCATCCACCACCGCCGACAACGAGGAAGATGATCCGGAGGCCACGGAGAGCGAGTTTGAAGAAGAAGACGATGAAGATGACGAGTAGACTTAGGCGTATCTTCTTTCCTTTTTCCTTATTGGTGCCTTGATGCCAAAGGGGGGGAGATGGAAGAGGATGTCTTTTTATCATCTCCTAGTCTTGTATAGATACTTGGACATGATTATCTATGTTTTATGCATTGTGTCTCTTTTGTGTAAGACTATGTGTGGATCTTATGCTTATAATTGATCATTGTTGCCCTTTGCTATGTTTTATTGTCTTGTCACACTTTTTGAGCACAACACGTAGGCACCCCACCATAACATGTGAGTGTATGTCAACTCCCCTCTTTTACTATTGCATACATCCAGGGGGAGGTATGCATATGTTCACTTGCTATGAAAATCAAATTTTTACCTCTTATGTTAAAACTTAATGTGTTGTCATCAATCATCAAAAAGTGGGAGATTGTAAGTGCATCTAGGTATCCCTGTGGGTTTTGGATGATTGATGATGACGATTAAGAGACTAATGAGCTGAGATGATCATAAGCACATGATATTTCCAAGGTGGACACCTAAACTCTCAAAAAGAAAAAGGATGAAGAACGGCGTCGAAGACTCGAACAGTAGAAATTAGGGTTTCATTTGAGTCTTTAGTAGGCCAAACGTGTTAGAGTGAGAGGGTGTGTCAAGTGCATTGAGATCATAGAAGAGAGCTCAAAGCGTTAGAAGTGTCGAATTCTTAGTGGAGAGTGCTAGTGAGGTAAACCCTAGTAGGCCGTACTTGTCCGAGCTAGAGGTCGGACTAGTCCGGAGTCCTACGGCTTAGTCCATTTTGGGGTGGACTAAGAGCTCCTGACTGAGTTCGGACTTGTCCGTTTAGGGACGGACTAGTCCGATTCTCTCTTGGTGAGAGTGTTTCGGGACTAAGTCCTGGTAGACCGGACTTGTCCGCCTTAGTGGCCGGACTAGTCCGGGCTAGCCGGACTTGTCCTTTTTCACACGGACCAAGGGGTCCTGTGTGAGTTTGGGCTAGTCCGTTCTGAGGCGGACTAGTCCGTATGGTTGTGAGATGAGAGCTCCCACGAACAAGTATTGGTGGACCGTACTTGTCCGCCTTAGTGGCCGGACTAGTCCGGGTCCTCAAGACTTGTCCGCCTTAGTGGCCGGACTAGTCCGGGTCCTCAAGACTTGTCCGTTCTCACCCGGACAAAGAGGTCCTGTGTGAGATTGGACTAGTCCGTTGTGAGGCGGACTAGTCCGGAGATTTGTGAACGTTTGAAATTTGAACGTTGGCGAGTAGTTGGCTTTGTGACGTCAGTGGTCCCCATAGACCGGACTAGTACGTACTTTAGTTGGTGACAACGGTTGGCTGTCGGGACCTCTATAAAAGGAGGTGCCCCGACTTCATTTCACCCTCTCTGGAACCCTAGCACCGCCACAGCTAACCTAGAGCCTTTCTAAGCCTTCTCTCTTGCCTACTCACCCTCTAGAACCAATTCTTGAGTAGATTTCGGTGTGTGAGGAGAGAAGGAAGAACTTCGTGTTTTGACTCTTGGAGTGATCTCGTGCATTTGCTGTGAGTCTTTGTGACATGTGTCTTGTGAGATTCGTGAAGTTTGTGGACGTGTTCAAGTGGGAGCCTCAGAATGTGAGTAGCCCCAGTGATCTTGTAAGTTCACCCTTGAGGTAGTGGAAGAACCGGGTTGACCATAGTGACGACTTGGTGAGGAAAGGATTGTTAAATCCGGTCCTTTGTGTACTCCTCAACGGGTATGTAGATTCCTGAGTGGAATCGAACCTCGGGCAAAAATCTTCGTATCTCTCTTGCATTTACGTTTCATCGATCGTTAAAATTGCTTAGGGTTTGTTTTGCTTATTTCACTCTTCTAGTGTTCCTCGTTATCTTTCAATCCACCTGCTATATCTTGCCATACTTGTCATATTAGATTGCTAGATAGTTTATCTGCATTTCGTTGAGCTAAAATCTGAAGAAAAACCCATAAAAATCAAGTTTTTAGGTTTTTCCAGCAAGCTGACCGGACTAGTCCGCCCCTGAGCCAGACTAGTATGGCCCCTGTGTTCTAATCTCGTTTAATTAGGTCATTTCAGGTAGTTTAGCCTATTCACCCCCTAGGCAACTTTCAAAAAGCCCCCGTGACTCCAAACATGTCTGTTTGCCTTTTCGTGTGCGTCCCCACTGGTAGGTTTCCATGCGCCTGAGAAACTTCGGTTGCTACTTGTTAAGCTACTATGCATCGACCAGTTGACCCCAAAAGATTAAGTTGATGGGGAAGGGTGGGAAATTCACTTATATTTCAACACTCTCCCTCACGTGCAGGTTCTCTTAGGCCGCAAACATGCAATAGGAGTCGGGTGCAATTTATTTTAATAAATCGCGCCCGCCAGGATTCGAACTCGAGACCTCTGGCTCTAATACCATGTTAAGCTACTATGCACCGACCAGTTAACCCCAAAAGCTTAAGCTGATAGGGAAGGGTGGAAAAGTCACTTATATTTCAACATTCCCCCTCACGTGCAGGCTCTCTTGGGCCACAAACGTGCAATAGGAGTCGGCTGCAATTTATTTTAATAAATCGTGCCCGCCAGGATTCAAACTCGAGACCTCTGTCTCTGATACCATGTTAAACTACTATGTGCCGACCAGTTGACCCCAAAAGCCTAAGATGATGGGGAAGAGTGGGCAATTCACTTATATTTCAACACTACTGTTGATCGGGTAATTCCCCGTCAATTCGGGCAACCTAGACGGAGCAAGGGTGCCAAAGTCATTGCAACCCATACAAGGGGAGAAGTCTGAAAGCCGGAGCAAAGTGGAGCCCGTAGAGCGGGTCGACGGCGGGTTCCTCCCGGGACCGTGCTCCTGTTCTGCGGTGGAGGCGACGCGGCACATCTGGAGCGGCTACCTGCTGACCACAGTGGATGCAAGCAACACATCCGTCACCGCCACTACTCGCCATCCCGCTGTGGCTACCGCTCCTTGGTCCCCTCGTCGTTGCCTCGTTTGCTCAGGAGCTGCTCCTCTTTGCGCACCACCGTCACTCCATCCGCGAGAATCGAGAACCGCTACTTCGACCTGCGCCTCATTCCCATCTCGCTCTGCCTCGACAGCACCCTGTTTGGCACAAACCGTCCCATCTTCCTGCTAGTGCCCCATCTCATGGGATTATTGAGGCTTTGCCACCCTTATATATGTGTTTCATAATCATTTACTATCATTACGAGCGACCTCTATAATTAATTCACCACCCTTGCAAAATTTTATTTATAACTTTGCCATTCTAGCGCACATAGACATGATAATCTTTTTTTTTATTTTCACGATATGACGGACACATAGTATAATTACATTTGTGCCTTTGAATCCAATTTCGGTAACTAATCATGTTTCACTTACTTTTTCAGCTAGCAATCGATTTTCGGCTCATAAAATCATGTTGCTTGTCATATTATGATCCCTGCTAACTGCTAACAACAAGAAGTTAATATAATCTTTCAAATATGAGATTTTGTAGAACTGTATTTTATATTGTTTTTTGTAAAGTTGAGATCAATGGACCGTTGAAAATAGTACGACGGCGTTCATATGTAAGGAATATGTGATTATAGTTGTGTTATAATAAATAATAATTAGATAGATTTGTTATTTAGATTGGCATATCAATAGTAGCTGGACAAGAGTCAAGAACGTGATTAGTTGTCGGAATCAGATTTAAGGGCACAAATGTCATTATACTATTGTCTATCATGTTATTAAAATAAAAAATGATGTCGTAGCGCTAGGATGACAAAATAATGATAGAAAATTTATAAAGATGACGAATTATATAGGTAACTCGTAAAAATAGTAAATGAATATGAGCCATAGGACCGGCAAATATTAAATAATCCCTGTCTCTCAGTGGCCTCGTATCTAACTCCAGCAATGTGAGTGAGTGTACTACCCCCCACACCCCCTCACCTTCCCCTTCCCCACAGATCTCAAATTCCTGATGGGTTCCGCCCCTGCGCCTTGCAGATCTTTGAGAATAACGGGTCCACCGTAGTGATGTGATGGTGGGGAAGAATTGTTTCGCGATCGCAAATGACCGGCGCCTGGATGTGCAGCTGCAGACCGTTGCGACCGACTTCTATAGGGTGCTCAAGATCGACGACAAGCTCCACATCAGCCTCTCGGGCCTCGCCTCTACACTCCTCTGCGAGAAGAGGTAAGTTTTACCAGCACGTCAATTTGTTATTCCGTAGTTCTTACCAAGTTGAGTGAATGTGATAGGATTCCACTTTTATTTTTTCAGTGTATCAATTGAAACGTCATGCCGATCGCAGCTGTTGCGTGAACCATGCAAAATTTGTTTCATATATTGGCTCCGCAGTCTGCTGTAATATTTGTGGCATATAGAATTTAAGAAAAGGTCTATTTTACCACTCTCAAGTTATCTATATTATCCATTTAACTCTATAAATAAAATTTTAGTTCAATTTACTCCTTCAAACTATTTAGATTTGTTTAATTTGTCACCTTGTGAGATTTTTCTTTTTTTTTCTCTTTGTATGTGTTACGTTTACAGTTCTAATTTTGTAGGATGGTGTGACATCATACACAATACTAAAATAATTCATCTAAAGTATTTATTATTTTTTTCTTGCATCATTGAATCTCCTATGTTAAATCTATATTACATGTTTCCAACGTAAAAAATTATAAAAAATTCTTAATTTATTTTTTGGCATACAATATGTTTTAACCTATGATCTCATAAAAAATTATCCTGAAACATGATGTGTACATAGAGAAACAAAAAAGGAAAAGAAAAATCTCACGAGGTGGTGAATCAAACCAATCTAAATAGTTTAGTAGAGTAAATTAGACTAAAATTTTATTTAGGGGGTTAAGTGGACTACAGAGATACTTGAGGGTAGTTGTCAGCGTTTAGATTTCCGACTAGTACCGAGCCGTGCGTTCGTCCTCGAGGTGACCTAGCTAAAAAGACAAAGGATTTATATTGGTTCGGGCAAGGTGTCCTACGTTCAGTTTGTGTGTCTCGATGCTTTTCGTTAAAAATGGGGTGGTTCTCCTACAAGAGAGTTGCCCCCATCTTTGTTAAAAAGTGAGGACGACTGGTCCTCCTTTTATACCCCCTCTATCGGTCCCTTAACTCTTCATGAAGAGGAGAGGGTATAGCTGTAGGAACACCTATCCTATCGTATGTCAGTCGGGGTGCTTAACGAAGACGCCGCGTAGGGCAGGTCACCGTTCTGCCTGCCCCAGTCTTGTCGTCGGGCCGAGTCGTACTGGTGCGCACGCGCACTATGCACACTCCTCCTCCATTCCATTGGACGTGACGGGGCTTCAATGTGCACGTCAGGGGTGCAATCGAGTGCTTTCCGCTTGGTTGGGGCGGCACCCACTTCGCATTGAAGGTTACCTGCCTCGCTCTCTCCCGAGCTCGGTCTCTGTCGAAGTGTTCGCTATGACACTTCCCCCGGTACTGCTACTGCAGAAGTCCGCGTAGGTTCATTGCGTGGAGGGGCTAACATCTCTAGATCGATCGAGCTTGGAGGACAAGGTGAACACAGAGATTTACGTGGTTCGGGCCGCCAGAGCGTAAAACCCTACGTCCACGGGAGTGAGTGTTGTATTGCTTTGCGTGTGTGTGCCGGGGGATCAAAGATCAAACCCTTTTCTAAGAGACTGCCCCGGCACTTTTATAGCTTAAGGCCGAGGCAGTTACAATGTGGCCCAAGGCCCTATAGGTGGCCCTACGGCTGTCCGTACCCTATACACGATCTATGGTATTTACAACTGCATGTAGTGTCACTGTCAATGGAGTTAAGGCGTGCCGCCTGACGCGCCGAGCACCTCTGACCAAGTAGCGGTTGATGATGGCGGGAGAAAGCCCCGTCTTGTTGCCGCGTCCTACTTGGTCAGCAGTGCAGCACTGTGCCATTGTCACGTCTTACAACACTATGCCATTGTCACATCGTGCCACCCTGTCCTGTCACTGTAATGACTGGCAAGAGTGGGCGGAGGCGTGCACCACGGGCCATGCTTCTGGAGAAGGCGCGAGTCACGAATGCGTGACTGGACTGCGCACGTCTTCCTTGACTCCTAAGTACCACGGCCCACAATGTATTGTGGGACACGTGGCAACTCCGGAGCCCTCCTCACTAGGGAGGTCAGGCTCAGAACTTGGGGACACATGGCAGCACTGGACCTCGCCGCAGTGGGGAAGCCAGGTCCAGGGCAAAGGACACGTGGTGGCTCTGGAGCCCTCCTCAGCGGAGAGGTATGACCCGGAGCCCGTGGACACATGGCAGCGCCGGGCCTTGCCTCACCGGACCAGGTCTAGGGCCAAGGACACGTGGTGGCTCCGGAGCTCTCCTCAACGGGGAGGTCCGGCCCGGAGTCTAGGGAGACATGGCAGCACCGGATCTTGTCTCAGTGGGGAGGCCAGGTCCGGAGCCAAGGACACATGGCGGCTCCGGATACCTCCTCTGTTGGGAGGTCCAGCCCGGAGCCCGGGGACATGTGGCAGCACCGGACCTTGCCTCAGTGGGGAGGCCAGGTCCGGGGTCAAGGACACGTGGCAGCTCCGGAGCCCTCCTCAGCGGGGAGGTCTAGCCCATAGCTCGGAGACACGTGGCAGCGCCGGACCTCGTCTTAGCGGGGAGGCCAGGTCCGGGGCAACGGACATGTGATGGCGCCAGAGCCCGCCCCAACTGGGTGACGGGTTCCGGGACCTCTTCAAGCCTCCTCACGGGGTACCCTGTCTGCATGGTACCGATAGGCTCCGTCCTTCCACTCAGGACCCACCCGTCAGTACGAGCACCGAGGGGAAGGGGCATCGCTCCTCCTAGTGGTCAGGGTCGGGAAACTCGTCAGTACGGGAGCTGAGGGGAAGGGACGTCGCTCCTCCTGGTGGTCAGGGTTGGTAACCTCATCAGTACAGGCACCGAGGGGGAGGGACGTCGTTCCTCCCGGTGGTCGGGGTCAGGAACCTCATCAGTACGGGTGCCGAGGGGGAGGGACGTCACTCCTCCTGATGGTCGGGGTCGAGAACCCATCAATAATAGAATAGACTTTTCCCTATAATTTACGATGGCAAATGAGAGTGTGAACAAACAAAGATTGAGCCGTTGGAGTCAGACAGTCCGTTGTTCTAACGCTGACATATGATGTGGAGCTGACAACATCAAAATTCATGGTAACCATTTTTACACGTGTGCAAGAAAATTATGTGGTTTCTGCTAAGGGCCTGTTTGGTTATTGCCTTACTTTGACATGCCTAAGCTTAGTCGCGCCACATATTTTAGTTAAATGTTTGGTTTCCTGGCACTAGTGTGGCAAGCCACAATCTCTTAGCCCCCTTGTCCACATGTCATACTTCCATTTTTGACTAACTTTGCCACACTTGTGGCTAAGAATTTGTTGGCCACACTTTTTGTGGCAAGTCACACTTGACTAAGGTTAGTTGTGGCAATATCACCCACCAACCAACCAGACCCTAAATCTGTTTCCTAAGCATCATAGCAGTGGAGTTGCCATACAGTTACAGTCGGATGTCCACTGTGGTGGTATTGACAACCTGGATGATTCCCTGTTGTTCATTGGATTTACCCTCCTAACAGCCTGAATGTCTTTTGGTGCATTTTTCTTGTGAACTGATTGAAGAAATGTGTTACTCCTACGCAGGGAATTGGTCAAGGATTCTGTTGTTTCTGGGACGGTATCAGGGTCTATCTGGTGTTTGTGAATCTATGTCCAAGCCAAACATGGCTTAAACATGTCATGTTTTTGCAATGGATGCTTCAAATTCCTGGTGAAACAAGTTACATGGGTTGCACCGAGAAGGACAAGTTTGCTGAGAAGATGAAGAGGAATGCTCAATCTGCAGGAGTACTGGCTTTTGATTATTTGTGTGGTGAGGGTAATGCATCATGTAATGCAGATGCAAGTTTATGGGTTGTGTCGAAGTGTTTTCCTGCGACACTTCCCTCGGTCTGCTCGGAAGCAGCCCGCAGAGGTTCTTTTTCTTTTTTTTGGTGGGGCTAGTGGATCTCGAAGGTCGGAGCACAATGGCGAGAGGGACACGAAGATTTACATGGTCCGGGCCGCCGGAGCGTAATACCCTACGTCCACGGGTGTGTTTTTGCTGTATCGCTTGCGCGTGTGAGTGAATGAGTTGGCTTGGTTGCGAACCTTTTGCCCGGAGGCCTCCCCGGTCCTTTTATAGCCCAAGGCTGGGGCAGTTACAAGATGGCCCGAGGCCTGTAGGTGGCCCCACGACTATCTGCATCCTATACATGAGCTATAGGCATCTACAACTATATGCTTTGTCACTGTCGGTGGAGTTAAGGTGTGCCGCCTGTCACACTGGGCGCCTCTGTCCGGACGGCCGATGATGATGAACTTCCCGTCTTGTCGCCGCGTCTCCTCACTCTGCTAGGCGGGTCTGTGCCGTTGGGCGGCACTATTGTGCCTTCACGCCCCGCCGCTCTATCTTTCACCGTAATGGTGCGCAGACGGGGAACGGAGGCGTGCACCGTGCGCCATGCTTCTAGGGAAGGCGCGAGACTTGAATGCTCCGCCTGACAGCGTACCTTCCTCTTTCCTCCTTGGCCATCTGCCCATTGCTCGTCAGTGGGACGCCCGGGCGGCTGGCACTCAGGACACGCGTCTCACCTGGAGCTATCTTGTGGAGTAGCGGGTGGTTTGGAGTCGTTGGACACGTGGCAGCACCGGGGCCTTCCCATGCTGGTGGTTGGGCCCGGTGCCGTTGGACACGTGGCACATCTAGAGCCTTCCTTGGAGAGAAAGTACACCTGGAGTCGTAGCCCACGTGGCAGCACCGGAGCCCTCCCATGCTGGAGGTCGGATCCGGAGCCGTAGACCACGTGGCACCTCCGAGGCTCTCTCTGGCGGAGGGTGTGCCAACAGGTTCCAGGTACGTGGCAGCGCCGGAGCCCCTCCTGGCGGTAAGCCGGGCCTGGCACCACTAGACACATGGCGGCTCCCGAGCTGCTCTCGGTCAGTAATCATGCTCAGGGCCTGAAGGCACACGGCAACCCCGAGGCCACCCGTGGAGCCCAGGGCACATGGCTTATGATGGACCCAGCCTAAGCTGGAAAGGCGGGCCCTAGACTGTTTTTTATCCACTATGAGGGGGTACCCGGTTCGTAGGGTACCGAGAGGTTGCTTATAGTGTAGGCTTCTCGCACTGTTTTCAGAATGAGGAGCAAGAGTGCAGTATCCGACACTAGGGTGGGAGATGCTCCTTAGAAAAGTATGTGCTAATCTCATTTTTTATTTTGTTTCGTGTGGGGCAAGTCAATTTTTGCGGTACAATGTCGCGTCCATGAATTCAGATTTCAGATACTACTCATGTGGGGTGATAAGAAAAGGTTATTTCAACAAGGACAGTTTAGTAGTATGAGGTTGTTGGCCCATGTTATCTAATTATTTTTATTTTTTTGCATTTTTTAAATGTTGTCCATAATTTTTATTAATATTTTACATTAACACCACACTTTTCATAAACTAAGAAAAATTAAAATGATATGATAAAAAATATGTGATATAGAGATTTAGAGGTGCATGAGTGTAGAGAACTGAATTTTAAAGATAATAATGTTTTAGAGTTTAAAACGTTGAGAATATATTTTTAGAGATACAATATAGAGGACAACAGAGTGTGGATAGTTTTATTCACAAAGTTGCTTGGTGGTGGTGGGCGAACAGAAAAAAAAACTGAAGCCTAGTGAGATGATATCGATGCGAGGTAGTTGGAAGCACGCATCTCCTGGGGAAGGGAAGCTGCCGTGTCCCTCTTCGCCTCGGTACATGCATGCATTAATTCACGCATCTTGCTCTTCGACGCAGCATTAAGTGGATGCATGAAAATCAAAGAATCAAAATTAATTAAACAGAGATTACTGAAAGAAAGAAAATGACATGTTGATGATTGCTTATAGTGAAGTATAAATAAATTTTAGATAATTCCTGGAGAAGGGAAGCCGACGCGTCCCTCTTCGCTTCGGTGCATGCATGCATTAATTCATGTCTCTTGCTCTTCGACGCAACATTAGGATGCATGAAAATCAAAGAATCAAAATTAATTAAATAGAGATTACCGAAACAAAGAAAATTACACGTTGATGATTTCTTTTAGTGAAGTAGAAATAAATTTTAGATAAGGAAATCTTAAAATTTCATGGCACATATGCCATGGGGGAGCACTCCCAATACATATACATTAAAAAAGAAGGGTGAGCATTAATTGACACCTCTTGCTCTTCAACGCAGCATTAGGATGCATGAAAATCAAAGAATCAAAATTAATTAAACAGAGATTACCGAAAATTATACGTTGATGATTGCTTTTAGTGAAGTAGAAATAAATTTTAGATAAGGAAATCTTAAAATTTCATGGAACGGAAGCCATGGGGGAGCACTCCCAATACATATACATTAAGGGCTCGTTTGGATAGTTTATGCAATGACACACGTATAACCTAATACCCTCATAGATTGGGTTAGTACATCGCCAACCACCCTATCCACATTAGGTTCAAAATAGACGTGGGTTCAATTGAAGAGGTCATATGGAAGGAGTTTAGAAACACAACCCATCAATTCAAAAGAATCTGACAAAGGTTAAAGCTAATTTTCACATCACTGAAAAGAACTAGGGATTTCAAGAACAAAGGATGTACGGAAGCTCACAACGTCAATGAAGATTACATCAATACGTTTGTGCCTTTCTACAACTTCTTATTACTAAGACATTTCGTCGAACATGAGGCATGCACTGTTTGTTGTTGCTTCCAGAAGTGTCTTCAGTGTTCCACGGAACATTATTCAATGGCTAATTGGACAAGACGAACCATCTCACAAATCTGTGAGGCATGCGGCATCTGTGTCAAGCAAGTGATAGGCGTGAGGTGCAGGGCGACCGGCGAGAACACATGATGTTTCCAATCGTCAGCTCACTATTGAGCCAGTGAAGCGCAGGATGTGAGCATGGTAGGGAGAGGAAGTTGTAGGATCGGGAGAAGCTTGCTAGATAAGCGGCTGCATCCAGGAGGGAGCATGTTGGAGAAGCATCTAGGCCGGGGGAGGAAGTTGACGGATCTCAGATGAGTGGCTTGAGCATGTGAGGAAGGGGTCAGAACAGTGGTGTGCTGCTCCACGCCTCATTCGACGATTTTTTTAGCCCTGTGGGTTAGCGAGTTTTGGGCAGTATTTTTTAATCTACGACACAACCAAACGTAATTTTTGCCAGCACGGAAGAGTTGGCCCCGGCGTGATTTTTAGTCCATGGAAAAGCGACACGTCTTGCCAAACAATTTTTTTAGCCTCCGTGGGTTAGTGAGTTTTGGGCAGTATTTTTTTTAATCCACGACACAACCAAAAGTAATTTTTGCCAACACGGAAGAGTTGGCCCCGGCCTGATTTTCAGTCCATGAAAAAGTGAAATTGGACGTGGATCCACGCTAATACACGTCTTGCCAAACGAGCCCTAAAAAAGAAGGGTGAGGAAGGGGCCAGAACAGTGGTGTGCTGCTCCACGCCTCATTCGATGATTTTTTTAGCCCCCGTGGGTTAGCGAGTTTTGGACAGTATTTTATTTAATTTTTGCCAGGGAAGAGTTGGCCCCGGCATGATTTTCAGTCCATGGAAAAGCGAAATTAGACGTGGATCCACGCTAATACACGTCTTGCCAAACGATTTTTTTAGCCCCCGTGGGTTAGCGAGTTTTGGGCAGTATTTTTTTTAATCCACGACACAACCAAAAGTAATTTTTGCCAGCACGGAAGAGTTGGCCCGACGTGATTTTCAGTCCATAGAAAAGCGAAATTGAACGTGGATCCACGCTAATACACGTCTTGCCAATTGAGCCCTAAAAAAGAAGTGTGAGCACCTGGGACGGTTGCGGACACAGCCGAGTGCTTTTACCAGCCCGGATAATTCTAGAGGGAATAAATCATTGCCCCAGCTTGCTGTTCACCTCAGAGCATGCGCTTGAGTGCATGCATGAAAACCAAAGAATTGAGGTTACTTAGATTATCAAAGCAAATAAATTACACGTTGTTGCTTCCTTAGTCACGGGATAAATACGCGGTAGATAAGGGAACAAAGGAGTAATTACTGTTGAGTTGGTTTGGACTTGCACGCACCTGATGTGACAATTGCTTAGACGATAGATTAGATAATTTTCGCAAGACCAAACACTACTTCATGACGAGACGTGCTTGAATTGATCGATCACGTTTCCCACGAAGAGTAGTGCAGTACTACTACATGGGAACTCAAGAACCTCATGTTAACACCGTCAGCAGGCGATTCCGATGAAAGGCACACCGAAGCCGGGGAGGAGTATCATGATCTGCACTTGCTAGTGGTGACCCTTCTTAACTCGCTTCTTGGTGACCCGAGGAGTCGCCAATCATGCGAATAAAGTTATATATATATATATATATATATATATATATATATATTCGCTATTTTTGTATTATTCCTTCCATGCTCAAGGGAGGTCTTCTTTGGTAGGTTCTTACTCCAATATTGATATAAGGAATTTCATTCCCAAAGAGAAAGTCAGATTTTTTGTCCCCAAAGAAAAGGTCGAGCTTAAGCCGATTCCATTGCGGAAAGAAAAGAGGCTCTCCCATTCTCACCTGATACGTCAAAAGCAATTGACTAATAAGGGGAACCTCGAATTCGATTGATTATGTCACTTTCATATAATTATTATTATTATTGTAATTTACTTTTTGATTTGGATAGTTTCCGCAACTATTATATCTATTTGCACAAATACCACGACGATTGGGGGAATTACACTTGTTTTTTAGTACAAGTTGCTACCGGTTTTGCTATGACTTTTTACTATGGGCTAACCATTACAAAGACTTTTTCCTCCAAGAGAGGAGCCGCGGTGCCCCCCCCTCCCATAAGTAGTAGTTCTTAGGTCAAATCACAAGTGGGGCTTTACGTGGGATATATATAATATATATATATATATATATATATATATATATATATATATATATATATATCACACACATAACTGCAACTATAGGTAGAGACAACTTGATCTCTTGAGTGTAGGCAAACAAAAGGAACCAGGAGCCCTTTCCAATCGCATGTCCTCATTACAGGAATTCCGACAATTTGCGACGGCCATGGCCATCGCAAATGAGTGAAAAACCGTCGCAAATAATCTAATTGCGACGGTTTTACTTATTTGCGACGGTTTCCAGCCGTCGCTTGTATTTTGTCGCAATTAAGTTTATTTGTGACGGCCACCGTCGCAAATAAGGTTGTTTGCGACGGCTTCGGCCGGCCGTCGCAAATAAGAGCCCAGGCCCTGCGGATGGGCCCGACACGATAATTTGCGATGGCAGGCAGTGGCCGTCGCAAATAATATAGGTTAATTTACGACGGACAGTAACCTTATTTGCGACGGTACTGTATAAAAAGCCGTCGCAATTAAGGTTTTTTATTTTTTTTAAAAGCATAACATTCTGCCCGGCTCGGTGGCTAGAAAAACGACAGAGACAAAATATATAATAACACATAACAGTAGCAACAATAGTCACAAATGCATATCCAAAAGACAATATATACCATCTCCATCATCACAACACAAAAGTTTCTCGCATCTCATCACAAGAATAGAAAAAGAAAGGAGAGGCTATCCGCTAGCGTTTACTACCTCCAGAGCCGCCAACGTCCTCGCCGCGCGTCAGTCCAGACGCCGGTATAGACGGCGTACTCTTTCTCCGTCAGGTGCCTACTCTCCTGCCGGAAGTGTAGCACGTGGTGCTGGTTCGCCTTCAAGTGCTCATTGATAACTTGAATACGAGTGTTCGACAAAGCTTGCTGAACCGCCTTCGCAGCGTTGGCATGAAACACTTTCCTCGCATCCTCAAACATGCGAGGGTTGTTCGGGTCCTCTAAAATATACCTTTCCTATGATAAAGAATATATTGAAGGAGGGTGCGGCGGGAGACGGCGACGGCGGTGGGCGCGGCGCGACAGCGGAGACGGCGGCGGGAGGCGGGGGCGGCGGGAGGCGGGTCGCGGGAGGTGGGAGGAGGGGCGCGGCGGGGCGCGGCGGGCACAGCGGGAGGCGGGCGCGGTGGCGGCGGTGAAAGGTCTGTGAGTCGGGACGGCGCTCGACCGGGTATATCCCGTTAATTTGCGACGGCGTCGTTAATTGCGATGGCCCTAGGTTTTAGCCATCATAATTTATTTAACTTGCGACGGCTTTTTATTTGGCCGTTGCAATAGACATTTATTTGCGACGGTTATTTAATTTGCGACGGCCCCGGGTCTGGTCGTCGCAAATCAATGTCTATTTGCGACGGCCGAGGTCGTAGCCGTCGCAAATAGGTATCTATTTACGACGGTTTTTTTTTGCGACGGCGTGGGGTTAGCCGTCGCAATTTACTTTATTTACGACGGCTGACCATCGCAAATAATTTTAGCCGTCGCAAATAATCGCGTTTTGTGTAGTGCATGTGGTTCTGGGTCATATCAAACTCTTCCTCGTCTTCCTCAGTGAACCCCGTGGAAAAAAGGTAATGGCAAAACTAGGCGCCCGGCTGGTAGATCCAAGCGGCATCCTTGAGCCATCAGCTGAAAAGAACAGTGGGTACACATCGTTTGTGCGTCCCTTTGATTCCATTGTAGAGATTCATCTCATGGATTTAAGCAGTGCACGCTCGTTGGATAACATCAAGAATAGTTATCTGACCGTGGAGTGTGCCATCACCGTGTTAAAGGACTTGGAAGCTATCCCCGTGCCATCTTCTAACCTCCATCAACACCTCGGTGATCTTCTGGCGACCAAGACCGGGGTGGACGTAACGTTCACCGTGTCAGGCGAGTCCTTCGCCGCGCACAAGATCGTGCTGGCTGCAAGATCCCCCTCCCCCGTGTTTATGGCTGAATTCTTTGGCGAGATGAAGGAAACGTCCTCCCGGTGCATCGAAATCAAGGAAATGGAAGCTGCAGCGTTCAAGGCCATGCTCGGTTTCATCTATACTGACAAGGTGCCAGAGCTCGATGATGAGAAGCACGAAACAGCGACGGCCATGGCT
Source organism: Neostapfia colusana (assembly GCA_030760725.1). Lineage (NCBI taxonomy): Eukaryota > Viridiplantae > Streptophyta > Magnoliopsida > Poales > Poaceae > Neostapfia > Neostapfia colusana. The sequence goes on along the minus strand of JASWHV010000010.1, from coordinate 51,986,526 downwards.
CAGCATCTCCTTGTAGCTGCCGACAGGTACGGGCTGGATAGGCTCAAGGTGATCTGGGAACGCATTATCTGTTGGCCTAACTCTCTCTAAAACATACACTATCACACACACGAATTTTGTAGCACACGAGAAGCACTGAACACTTTATTTTTTTTCGAAAATGCCTGGAGACGTTTAATTATAAGCAGGAGATAGAACGTGTACCAGAGGTACATCTACAGAGTTTAGTTTACAAAAGTCTTATGAAAACAGAGAGGATTAATCAGCTATGCCAATTAAGCTGTTTAGTTTTTTGCATCCTGCTAGATGCCAATTTTTCGCTTCATTCTTGACATCCGCAAACAGCTGGATGAGACTCTGCTCCTTGTCGTGGAAGATCCGCGCATTTCTCTCTTGCCATAGCGCCCCTAGCGTAAGGATGATCAGGGATCTCGTGCCCTGAGTTTTATCTCTGTTTGGGGATATCTTAGTGCATGGAACCAGTCATCAACACAGGAAAGATTTTGCCAGAGGTTGGGCAGAGGCCCGAGACACGTGCCCAGGAGCTGACTTCCGACCAGAGCATTTGAGCCATAGAGCACTCGACAAATAAGTGGTAAGAGGTTTCCAGATTGCGATGACACAGGGGGCAGAAATATTCATTTGGCCATTCGCGTATAAGGAGGCGGTCAGCTGTCCATAGCCGATTTTGCAACAGCAACCACATGAAGACTTTGTATTTTGTTGGCGCCCATGATTTCGAGACCAGCTTTTAGAAGAGTGACTGAATTGAACTCTGGAATTACACTCGGTACAACGAGCTTGCTGAGTATGTACCCCCTGCGGTTAGGGTCAGGTGATTTGGTCCTGCTCAACACTTTATTTATCAGCTTTCACTTGGACACTACACTCATGCACAACACAACTGCACACTTGGATTAACTCCACCGCACACTGTGTGCAGCCAACACTTGGCTCTCTCCCGTACTAGTAGGCTACCAGCGCCGAAGCAATATTTATACACAAAGAAGCAACGAATTCCACGCTGAACTCACGATTCACATTACCCGCACCTCGCGTGATCCACATGCCCAGCCAGCCCAACTTGTATTCACTCACCGAATACTTTGGATGCATGCACTGATGTAACCCAACTGTTCTTGCATGCAAGACAACAGTTCTCAGCTACACACTCCTCCAATTAAGTCGTTCCATGCAACAACCTACTCACCTGCTTGGGTTCTGAGCCTCTCGCCTGGTCACCCTAGCGCTGCTTAGTCTTGTGGCCACACGACCAGATGAGCTCCTTTAGAATCGGTCACCATGCACACTAATCACACACATATATGCCTGATTACAACTCACACAAATAACAAGATTATTTATAACAGTATCGCCCTCAGCATCGACGCTACCACGATGGCCGCAACGCTGGCTCTAGCGGAGCAGCACGGCTGCTCGCAGCTCAAGGCTAAGTGTCTGCAGGCGAGCAGCCCTTCAGTGGTGACTGAGCTTCTCAAGGCTGCGCATCAAAGGATCAAGAAATGAAGGTGGTTAATGTTGCACATTAGTGCAGAACAGTTTGGATAAACTTTTCAAATATAGTAATTTCAAAGCGTTCCTGCGATGACTATAATTTCAAAGTTGAAATGATGCGTGTCCAGAAGATGCACACAAACACTATTTAAACAGTTAACATGTCTTCACAACGTTTGAACATTAATTACATGCCATAGAGGCCTAAGTATGCCACATATTGGAACTGCAACAGCCAGTCACACGAGAGAAATGATGCCAAGATAACTCCATGGCAAGGCATCAGGTCCAGAACCAAACTGGGCTCCGCTCATGTACGACCTTTTGCTGCGAATCTACACGAATGGGAAGTCTGATATCTCCAGAGTTAATCATATCCACGGTGAGGTGAAGTTTGTCTGAAATAGAAGGGTGAAGTATACTCACTGTTCCATCCTGCTAGCCAAACGGAGCTCCGCTCAACAACCCGATTATACTCACACATTAAGTCTTCTTATTTCTGTTTTTTTACTTTTACAGGAAATGTTTTTTTATTTGGTGATGTCCCGTGTTCTAAAAATATCTTGTGATGCCACATAGTATTCCTCTCTCCCCCAGATGGCACACTTACTTGCAGATTCCCTAAAGGCTTGGTTTGGAAGATTAGTAATTTTATATCACTTGTAAAATATTACAGTTTGAAAAAAAACAATGATGTGTTTGGTAGTCCCTGTAGTTTGCACTGCTCTCTGGTCAGAGCAAGGTAACGTATTTTGGCCTTTGTCAAGATGATAGGAAGCCAATTAGCAGTGTATCATCAGCACGCGCATTATCTTACCACTCCAACTTGCACGGTGAAAAGGCAACACCACCTTTATAAAAACTACACAAATCTCAAAGCGTTGTGGGTTAATTAAGGCAGCGACTACAACACAAACATCTCTTTGATGAAATTTTGCAAACAGCTCTCCTAGAGCTCCATCTCATTGTCGCTATAATTTTTTACTTAAGTGGTCGCACCAGAGAACGCTATCGCCAACTCGCCTTCATATTTACCGTACCGGACGGTCGAATGTCCCGCAGCGGGAGATGGCAAAACGCACGCTACACTACAGATCGCTACATAGACACGAGAAATTCACCGGTGCTCAGACTGATCGCACTCGTCGGCCTCTATATCGGATCTCTAAAAGAATATTACTAGCCTTTTACAGTCAACTCTAAAAGATTTTAATTCTCCGCACTCGTTTACCTCTAAATCAGACCTCTATATCAACTATCATCTATTTTATATTAGATACTATACCTATATCATATTTAAAATATTTTATATAACTACTTTTATATGCATAATATTATATTTAAACCCTATCACCAAATTATTTTTCACTTCTTTTTTCCTCTATTTTCTTCTTATTTTTCCTTTTCCTTTTTTTTTACTTTCTTTTCTTCCCTTTTCCCTCATTTCTTTTTTCCTTTCCTTTTTTTTCTTTTTCCTTCTCTTCTTTTTTTCCCTCTCTCCTCTCCTCTCTGCTACAGAGCAGCTCCACATGTTACTTTCCAGTGCTGTTAACGATGCCGCTGCGGGGGCCCGTTATACTCCGGACCGCTACATTCGACGGCCAGGCCTTCTTACACGCCCCCGCTGCGACCAGTCTCACGTCGGACGGTATGTTGTCCAGGCCGCGGTAGTTGGCTCCGCGCGTGATATGGGAGTGTTCGGGCGGAGTGGACCTGCGGAGGCGAAGAGTCCGGCGGTGGCACCCAAAAGATGGCAGCCACGGACGCGTCCTGGAGGCCTTCAGGCGACGACGGGAGCTCGATGGGGGCAACGATGGGGACACGGAGGTCCGGCAACTTGCACCCAGGCAGGCTGAGGCGGAGCTCAGTGCCCTTTAGATCGTCGTTTCATTCATTTTGTTCCTTGCAGCCCTGCTCTGCTTCTTTTTATGGCAGATGTAGGCAAGCTTCAGTGGAGGCGACATGGAGAGAAGCAGGAGTGGGGTGACATGGGGCGGAGCAGGAGGAATAGAGGCCAGGGAAGAGCAGCTCAAGCACGGCCCATGGGCGACATGGGGAGGAGCAGCTCGAGTTGGGGGAGGAGAGGGGTGCGTAAGAGTTGTTGCCGGAGAAGTGATATGCTGGCAGGAGAAGATAAGGAAGAGAAAGAAAAGGAAAAAAGTAAAAGAAAAGAGAGGGCTAGGGAGAAAAAATAGGAAAGAAAATAAAAAAAAGAGAGGGAAAAAGTAAGGGAAAAGGACAAAATAAGAAGAAAAGATATGAAAAGGGAAGCGAAAAAAATTTGTTGATTTTATATAAGTTCCAAATATATACTATTAACATAAAAATAGTTATTGAAATAATATAAAATATAGATATAGCTTGATGAGTAGTTTAGGCCCGATCTTTTGAAAGGTAGGTCGATTGAAGTGAAGATCTCGACGTTGATGATCCGAGACACTCGAGCATACCCGAGTTACCCCTGCAATCACTACACCTCTGCTCCGTTGGTTATCAACCGTGCTTCACACACTTGACCTCGCCAAGAAGGCTATTCCTGCAGGTGCAACCGAGAACACAAGCAAGAACGTTGAAGATGCAATCTGAAATTACAAAACTGGGGTCTCACAAACCGTAGAATGGCGAGATTGTTCAATCTAAGCAAAACCCACGAATCTAGCCGACAGCTACAGTATTTAAAGGCTAGGGTTCGGCCATAAGACCCTTAGACGCGTCCCTAATGGACTCATACTGGATACAAGGCCCAAAAGCCCAATAAGGTGGTGCAGCACTGGACAGAACTCTGAGTTCAATTTGTTTCGACAACTCCCAATGACTCCTGGCGAATTTAATATGGGACCAGAACCATTGGAAAGTTTATCTTCTCATATTTCCATGCGAATGTAGAACGTCAAAAACGGAGTCCGTATTGTAACACCCCAAAACCTGTTAAGAGGAGAATTTAAAAATTTTTGGACGTATTGCATGTGGTGCAGAAATTCAAATTCAAATTGGAATTCAAATTAAACTCAAAACAGAAAAGAAAAAAGAAAAAGAAAAAGAAAAAACAAACCCCCCGGCCAGTGGGCCAAAACCCACCAGCCGGCCCACCCACCCCCGCGCCAGCCCGCAGCCGCGCGCCCCCTCTCCCTCTCACTGACATGCGGGGCCCGCCTGTCATCCCCGACCTCCCGCTCGCGCCAACTGCCGGACTCTTCCGCGCGCGCGCGATCGTAACCAACCCGAAATTCCGCGTCTCTCAGCCCGACTCCCGGTCCCAGACGACTCAAACTCGATCTAAACAAACCCGTCGCTCTTCCTCGTCTATGAAAACGTCGGCATCGCTCCGTTTTTCCCCCACGATCAGCCGTTTTTCCTCCCGGTGAGAACCAGAGTTTCTCCGGCCAATTTCTCTCGATCTTCGCTCGGGATTTCTGATCTAACGCGCTGATCTTGATCCACCGCCTCCGGGGAATCACGCAGGTGCAGAAAACTCGGTGCTTTGCGCTTCAAACACAACGCCGACGAGTATCGCCGTGAATTCACCTCGGACCTCGTCGCCGACCGCTTTCCAGGACCTCCGAGCTCAAGAAAAAACCCGAGGTGAGATCCCCGACCTCCCCTCTACCGTTCTATGCCATGAAATCCCAATTTTAGGAAGAATTGACGAAGATCCGAAGTTTTCCGGCGAGATCGCCGCCTTCCGCCGTAGCGCGCCGCCGGGCAGCGCCGCCCGCGCTCGATCAGAGCGACGTGGCTTCTTGAGGGCCGTCTATTTTAAATCGCACGGTAGAATTTAAATCCCCGCGTACCGGTTCGACGTTATAATCTCAGCCGTCTGTTTTAAATCGGACGGTCCACGTCAGCCCCGCATTATAAAGGCCGGGATTCTTACGCGCTACCCCCTGGGGACCTCGGAAAATACGAGCTAGCCCCGGAAACTTCTGATCTAGCCACTGGAACTTCAGAAATTCATGTAAATTCAATTAAAAATAAGTTTTAGCCCCTGGACTTAATAAAATTAGCAAAACCCCTCTGTTATGCATAGTTAGGCCCCTGGAAATTCTTAAAATAATATAATAGACCCTGTAGTGGGGTGAGTTTACCTTTTTAACCCTATGTGATATTAAATTTAGGAGTTTGAGTATGTGATTAGTATTTAAAATTTAAAAGATGGGACAAACACATTGTAAATTCAAATTTAAACTTTTCTAGCACTTGGAAAACTTTGGAGTGAGATAAAAATAGATTTTTAGCTGAAATGGATCTGTCTAATTGATTGTTCACATTTATTAGTTATAGGGACACATTTTTAGGATAGGAAATAATTATAAAAATTGATAAAATAAATTTAAATTAGTTCACATCAGAGGAGAAGTTCAAAAATATATTATTTAATATTTTAGATCAGAACCTATTCTGTTTAGATGAGGTGTCTTACTATTTTCCTAATAAAGTTCACATTTAGGCATAGGAAATAAATCTGGAAATATAGCAAGCTAAGTGTGAATAACTAGAAAATGATAAATGAAGTTTCCAAAATCCAGAAAATTCAGTTTAGGATTGGTAGAAGGTCTGAAAACCATTTGGAGTAGGAAATTACCTTGCATGCACTCTTGGTAGCTAAAGAGGGTATTAAAGAATTTATTTAAATTGGGAATTTATATATAGTGTACAAACAGAAATCTGAATACAAAAGTTAGAAATAATATACAAATATTTAAAAGTGCATGTAGGTCAAAAATCACCACACATAGAGTAACCACAACCCTTAGAAAGTGTGAATGACTTTCACAGGTGTGAATGTTTGGTTTGTATGAAGTGAAAGTGTGAACTATGTCTTATGGATTGTTGTTTTCTTTTGCTATGTGTGATAGTATGAGTAGAACCTGCTCCAGAGCAAGTTCTTCCCTTCCAAGAACAAGACTTTCTACTCCCAGAGCAGCAGGAAGAAGGCAAGTGTCCTTGACCACTTTGATCCTATGCTAAGATGTGTAGATAGAATTATTTGTATTGTCAATTGAAATATGAAACCCATGCTAGGAAGTTTCCCTAGAATTGCATTATCTTGTTTCCTTGTAGCTTGGGTTTGGATTTATTTTATCATGTTATTTATTTATATGTTTATGCTTAGCCATGCTTAGAATGGGATAATTAGGGTATGAGATCATCAATTTATTTACCTTACTCTTGAATGAGATATTATGAGTTATGTAAAGGTAGGGATCGAGGCAAGTTGGATGATTTGGTTGGTGCTGGGTGCACGAGACTCGGGTTTGTGTTTAGTACTTGCCTGGATCCTAAGGACCGGTTCATTGAGCATGTAACCTGGCTTTACCGTGTCAACCACATGCTGAGATGGGGCAGCTTGGCCAATTAATTAGGTGTATCCCCGGCGTAGTATGGGTGTGTTGGATGGTGCGGGGAATAGGTGTCAGCTGGACTACCTTATAAACCGCAAGGCTCAAGAGGGGGCCACTGCAGCGGGGTTCGAGCCTCTTGTATGCTGTTAAGGGTGAAACCTCAGTGGGCCCATGCTCGTCGGGAATCCCTTTGTAAAGGCTTCGTAGTGATCTCCTGGCTATACACCTGGGAAGTGTGAATGTGGTTCGTGGCCACTGGCATAATGGAGGTTCTTTTAGTCCACCCGGCAACGGGGGATGAAATCACTACATGTGGGTACAGTGGTGCAAACTCTGCAGAGTCAAAACTGTCATGACAGCCGTGCTCACGGTCAAGAGCGGCTTGGACTTATTCATGATTAGAGGATTGATGGTTTTGGAAGTTGAGGATGTTATGCGGGGAGCTTGTCACACCCGGTTTTTCCGAAGAACAACCAAGTGAATATCACATGTATGCCAGGATCATTTTCTCATACATGTGATGACAAATAGTGAAGCATCATTTATTACAAGCCAGGTATCGAATATAAGTAAGGCTTACATAGTAAATGTCTCGATGGACAATAATAAGTTCATCACAAGTAAATAAACTAGCAGCGGAATATTATTCTTTAGGGCTCCATCACAGGCGTTGCCCGGGGTCTTCATGAACCTAAAAACCTTCCTCGGGTCCAAAATCTTGGTCATTATACACCACCTCATTATCTTGACCTGAGCAGCAATATAAACCAACAAATATGCAAGGTTGAGTACCAATGGTACTCAGCAAGTGTGGGAAAATTTTATCATGCATGGCTAGAACAAGGAGAGGTTGAACTCATGGTTAACGCACTACGCAATTAATACCTATCACCTTAGCTTATTAGGCACTTACATTACTACACAGGTGAAATGGTCCCAATCTCCCATCCCGTCATCATAATCCAATAACCATAACATCATTTCCAATGTTAAGCTCCCCGCTTAACTTCCAAAACCATCAATCCTCTAATCATGAATAAGTCCAGGCCGCTCTTGACCGTGAGCACGGCTGTCAAGACAGTTTTGACTCTGCAGAGTTTGTACCACTGTACCCACATGTAGTGATTTCATCCCCCGTTGCCGGGTGGACTAAAAGAACCTCCATTATGCCAGTGGCTACGAACCACATTCACACTTCCCAGGTGTGTAGCCAGGAGATCACTACAAAGCCTTTACAAAGGGATTCCCGATGAGCGTGGGCCCACTGAGGTTTCACCCCTAACAGCATACAAGAGGCTCCAACCCCGCTGCAGTGGCCCCCTCTTGAGCCTTGCGGTTCATATGGTAGTCCAGCTGACACCTACTCCCCGCACCATCCAACACACCCATACTACGCCGGGGATACACCTAATTAATTGGCCAAGCTGCCCCATCTCAGCATGTGGTTGGCACTATAAAGCCGGGTTACATGCTCCATGAACCGGTCCTTAGGATCCAGGCAAGTACTAAACACAAACCCAAGTCTCGTGCACCCAGCACACAACCAAAACATCCAACTTGCCTTGATCCCTACCTCTACATAACTCACAATAGCTCATTCAAGAGTATGGTAAAATAAACTGATGATCTCATATCCCAAATATCCCATTCTAAGCATGACTAAGCATATGCATGTGAATAAATGACATGACAAAATAAATCCCAACCCAAGCTACAAGGAAACAGGGTAATGCAATTCTAGGGAAACTTCCTAGCATGGGTTTCATATTTAACTTGACAATGCAAATAATTCTATCTACACATCCTAGCATAGGATCAAAGTGGTCAAGGACACTTGCCTCCTTCTTGCTGCTCTTGAAATGGGTAGTCCTGATCTTGGAAAGGGTTAACTTGCTCTTGAACAGGTTCTACTTCATACCATCACACATAGCAAAAGAAAAACAACAATCATAAGACATAGTTCACACTTCTACTTTATACAAACCACACATTCATATTTATGAAATTCATTCACCATTATATGTGTTGTGGTTACTTTGTGTATTGATCTGTGGCTTGCATACACTTTTATTTATATGTGTATGATTCCTACTTTGGTGTTCATATTTATACTTACATACTATATTTATATATATATATATATATATATATATGTGTGTGTTTCAGTTTTAAATAAATTCCTTACATTAAACTACCAAGTATGTATGAAAAGTATTTTTCTTCTCCATATGTGCCTTCATAATTTCTATCAACCCTAAACTGAATTCTTTGGATTTTAGAAACTCCATTTATCTTTTACTAGTTGCTATATTTTCAGATTTATATTCCTATGCATAATTGTGTATTTTATTATGAAATTAGTAATACACATCATCTAAACAGTATAGGTTCTGGTCCTAAATAATCTAATAACATGTTTTGACCTTGGCTTCTGATGTAGACTATTTCATAATTATTTTCCCTATTTTTCTATAACTATTCTTTACTTAAAAATGTGTCCCTATACTAATAAATGTGAATAATAAATGAAACAGATTCATTTCAGCCCAAAAATAGATTTTTATCTCACTCCAAAGTTTTCTAAGTACTGAGAAAGTTTTTAATTAATTTTGACAATTATGTTTGTCCCCTTTTTTAATTTTTAAACACTAGTTACATATTCAATGTTTTAAATTAAATACTAAACAGGGCTAAAATAATGAACTCACCCCATTACAGGGTCTATAATATTATTTTCATAATTTCCAGGGGTCTAGCTACACTTATCAGAGGTGTTTTTCCTAATTTTTATTAAGTCCAGGGGCTAAAACTGATTTTTAAATGAATTTACATGATTTTCTGGAGTTCCAGGGGCTAGATCTGAAGTTTCCGGGGCTAGCTCTCAATTCCAGAGAACCCCAGGGGGTAACACGTAAGAATTCCAGTCTTTATAATGCGGGGCTGACGTGGACCGTCCGATTTTAAACCGACGGCTGAGATTATAACATCGAACCGGTACGCAGGGTTTTAAAGTCTACCGTGCGATTTAAAATAAACGGCGCACAAGCGGCCACGTCGCTCTGATCGAGCGCGGGCGGCGCTGCCGGCGGCGCACGGCGGCGGGAAGCGGCGATCTCGCCGGAAAGTTTCGGATCCGCGAGAATTCTGCCTAGAACTGTGATCTTATGGCATAGATCGGTAGAGGGGAGGTCAGGGATCTCACCTCGGGGGTTTTCTTGAGCTCGGGGGTCCTGGAAAGTGATCGGCGGCGAGGTCCGAGGCAAAACCACGGCGAAGCTCGTCGGCGCTGTGTTTACACCGTAATTCTCCAAGTTTTCTGCACCTGCAAAGCTCCCCGGAGGCGGTGGATCAAGACCAGCGAGTTAGATCAGAGTTTCCGAGCTTAGATCGGCCAGAATTCACCGGCGAAGTCTCGGTGCTCACCGGAGTGAAAATCGGCGATCGCGTGGGAAAAACCGATCGGGGCTGGGGTTTTTATAGCCGGGGAAGGGCGGTGGGTCAGTTGTGATCGAGTTTGATTCTTCTGGGACCGGAATTCGGGCTGAGGGACGCGGTATTCCGATCGGTTAAGATCGCGCGCGCGCGGGAGAGTCCGGGGTCGCGGGGTTAGGGATGACAGGTGGGTCCCACCTGTCTGTGAGGGATAGCGCGGGCGCGCGGCTGCGGGCTGGCACGGGGGGAAATTGGGCCGGCTGGCGGGTTTCGGCCCACTGGCCGGTTTTTTCCCGTTTTCTCTTTTTCTTTTTCCATTTCTTTTCTGTTTTGAGTCTAATTTGAATTCCAGTTTGAATTTGAATTTTTGCAAAACATGCAACACGTCCAAAAATTTTTAAATTCCCCCCTGAACATGGTTTAGGGTTTTGAATCAAAATTTGGGGTGTTACAGCTCTACCCCCCTTAAAAGAAATCTCGTCCTCGAGATTGGTGTTTCTAAGAAAATAATTCCGGAAATTGTGCCTTGAGCTCATCTTCCCGTTCCCAGGTGCCTTCCTCTTCTGAGTGATGCTTCCACTGCACCTTGCACATTCGGATTCTTTTATTTCTGGTGAGGCGTTCCATTGTCTCCAAAATCTTGTATGGTTGTTCGGCATAAGACAAATCTTCAGCTACATCCACTTCATTCATGGGTAACACCTCTTCAGGCGTCCTCAGACATTTCTTGAGTTGTGACACATGGAATACATCGTGTACATCCGATAGATGAACCGGTAACTCTATTTGGTACGCCACTTCGCCTTTTCTTTCCAACACTTGAAAGGGTCCGATGTATCGAGGTGACAACTTCCCTTTCACCTTGAACCGACGAAGTCCTCTGATAGGGGACACCTTGAGATAAACATAGTCTCCCACGTTGAAAACGAGCTCTCTTCTTCGTACATCAGCATAACTCTTCTGGCGTGTTTGTGCTATCCTCAAGTTGTTGCGAATCTCCCTCACCTTCGCCTCGGCTTCTTGAAGCACTTCTGGACCAAACACTTTACTTTCTCCTGTTTGTTTCCAAAATAGGGGAGTTCTGCACTTCCTTCCATACAAAGCTTCAAACGGTGACATTTTCATACTAGCTTGATAGCTGTTGTTATAGGAAAACTCCGCATACGGTAAGTTCTTGTCCCAACTCCTATTGTTTTTGAGTGCACATGCCCTTAACATATCTTCAAGGATCTGATTGGTTCTCTCCGTCTGCCCGTCAGTTTGGGGATGATAGGCAGAACTAAAGTTCAGATGGGTTCCCATGGTTTCATGCAACTTCTGCCAGAACCTTGAGGTGAACTGTGTCCCTCGATCCGACACAATCTTCTTTGGCACTCCATGGTAACACACGATCCTTGACATGTACAACTCTGCCAATTTGGATCCGCTGCAGCTTTCTTTCACAGGAATGAAATGAGCTACCTTGGTTAGCCGATCAATAATGACCCATATTGAATCATACCCGGATTGGGTCCTAGGCAATCCCACGACAAAATCCATGCTGATTTCTTCCCACTTCCATTCAGGCACTTTGAGTGGTTGCAATAATCCCGCGGGTCGTTGATGTTCTGCTTTCACCAACTGACATGTGTCACATAGGGCAACATGTTCCGCGACATCTCGCTTCATGCCGTACCACCAATACTTGCTCTTGAGGTCCTGGTACATCTTCGTACTTCCAGGATGAATGGAATAGTCAGAATCGTGAGCCTCCTTCAAAATTAATTCACGGATCTCCTTTACTTCTGGCACACAGATCCTTTTCCCGTGCCACACCTTTCCTTGTTCATCCTCTCTAAAACCAGGAGCTTTATCTTCCTTAATGAGCTGTCTGATCTCTTGTATCTTCTCATCATTCTTTTGGCCCTCGCGTATGTCTCGCTCGAGTGTGGAGTCCACTTCCATGGCGATGGCTTCACCACTATTTACTAGACATAGATTGAGCCTTATAACCTCGTCCTTCAATTCTGCGGGCATGTCCTTCAAGCTCAACTTATTGACCTGCACTTTCCGACTCAAAGCATCGGCCACGACGTTTGCTTTCCCGGGATGATAGTTGATGCCCACATCAAAGTCATTGATTAGCTCTAACCATCTCCTTTGTCGGAGGTTGAGATCTGGCTGTGTGAATATGTACTTCAAACTCTTATGATCAGTATATATCTCTGTCCTCTTCCCCATCAAATAGTGCCGCCAAATTTTCAACGCGTGTACCACTGCAGCTAGTTCTAGGTCATGTGTAGGATAGTTCTTCTCGTGCTTCCGAAGCTGCCGGGATGCATATGCCACGACATGTCCTTCTTGCATGAGAACACATCCCAACCCATTCCTAGAGGCATCGCAGTACACTGTGAAATTCTTCTGCATATCTGGCATAACCAACACTGGGGCTGTTGTCAATCTCTTCTTTAGCTCCTGAAAGCTCGTATCGCACTGTGGCGTCCAGGTGAATGTGATTCCCTTTTCCAACAGTTTGGTGAGAGGTCTCGAGATCTTGGAGAATCCCTCAATAAACCGTCGATAGTATCCAGCCAATCCCAAAAAGCTTCGAACTTCCCCGACATTTTCAGGGGTCTTCCACTTCTGGATATCCTCGATTTTGGCGGGATCGACGGAGATTCCTCCCTCCGAGATTATATGTCCTAAAAAGGGAACTCTCTTCAGCCAAAACTCACACTTGCTCAACTTGGCATATAGTTGGTGTTCTCTCAGCCTCTGTAACACCAACCTTAGATGTTTCTCATGTTCTTCTTCATCTTTGGAGAAGACGAGAATATCATCTATGAAAACCACCACAAATTTGTCCAGATATTCCATAAATACCTTGTTCATGAGGTACATGAAATATGCCGGGGCATTGGTTAGCCCGAAAGGCATGACAGTGTATTCATACAGTCCGTACCGAGATACGAAAGCTGTCTTGGGAATATCAGATTGCCTTATCTTGAGTTGGTGATATCCCGACCTGAGATCAATTTTCGAGAACACACAAGCTCCCCTCAACTGATCAAACAAGTCTTCAATGCGAGGCAATGGGTACTTGTTCTTGATGGTTACCTCATTCAAGGCACGGTAATCCACGCATAACCTTTGGGTTCCATCTTTCTTGGGCACAAATATCACCGGAGCTCCCCATGGTGAGGAACTAGGGCGAATATACCCCTTCTCCGTCAATTCTCTCAAATGATCCTTGAGCTCTTCTAGCTGCTTGGAGTCCATTCGATAAGGTCTCTTGTATATCGGGGTTGTTCCCGGTACTAGCTCAATTGTGAATTCCACGTCACGGTCGGGAGGCATACCTGGCAACTCCTCCGGAAAAACATCTGGATATTCCCTGATGGTCCTGATTTCCTCAACTTTCACCTCCACTTGATTTAATTTAATGTCCCTCCTAGGCTCATGTATCGTTATGAACTTTACTCTGGTACCACTGGGGTGAGTTAGTTCCACCGTTCTGGTCAAACAATGGATGATTCCTTTATGTTTGGTCAACCAATCCATACCCAAAATAATATCTATCCCTTGTGAATCTATCACTATGAGGTTAGCAGTAAATACTACCCCATTAATGTCTAGGTTCACTTTGGGACACACTTGTCTTGTCCTTATTTCTCCACCTGGAGAATTTACAGCTAGCATATGGTTCATTTGTGTGGTTGCTAGGTCATGCTTCTTAACAAACCCTTGAGCAATGAACGAGTGGGTAGCACCAGAATCAAACAGCAGAGTTGCAAGGTGTAAATTGGCAGGAAACTTACCAACTACCACGTCGGGTGCCTCTTGTGCTTCCTCCATAGTGACGTGGTTCACCCGTCCTCTCATTACATTCTGCTGTTGTGGCGGCGCAGGCTTCTTCTTTGGGCATTTATGGGCGTAGTGCCCCACTTCACCACAGCTGAAACATTGCACCCCAATCTTAGATGCTTGGCCCTTGTTGTCTTGGGGTTGGTTTGGGGGTCCTTGCACTGCTGGTCGAGGTGGATATGCGGGGCGAGGCTGCTGCACAAACTGACGTTGCGGCTGTGCTGGTGCTGCGGGAGGCCTGTAGTTTGGGTTGTACCCTCTTGGTGCTGAATAGGGTACCGCAGCACGGCTCGTCTGCCCCGTAGGTTGCTGCATCATACGTGGGCGGGTGTTGCTCCCTGAGGCCTGATGTGACCACCCCGCCTTCCTCTTATTCTCATTTTCCAGGGCCTTTAGCTTCCTTTCCACCACAAATGCTCTGTCCACCATCTTTTGAAAGCTTTCATACTCATTGGAGGACATTGCACACTGCATCTCTGCGGTAAGTCCTTCCACGAAACAATCTTGTTTCTGCTCATCAGTCTCTATGTCTCGTGGAGCATAACGGGATAGTTGGGTAAATTTAGTGAGGTATTCCCTCACCGTCATGTTTCCCTGCTGCAGTCCCAGAAACTCTTTCCTCTTGTTTTTGAGTTCACCTCTTGGGATGTAGTGGTTGCGGAAGTTACGCTTGAACTCTTCCCAAGTGATGTTCTAAGGGTCATGATGGACGGCCACGTAGGCGGTCCACCAATCAGCAGCAGGTCCATGCAATTGATGAGAGGCAAACAGCACCCTCTCATACCCTTGGCATTGTATTATCCTCATCTTACTTTCAATGGTCTTCAGTCAATCATCTGCCTCCAGAGGTTCAGCAGCACTTGCAAACTTTGGAGGTTGAGTTCCTAGAAACTCACTCAACCTTGGTTGGCGTGGTGCAGCTTGTGTAGGTGGAACTTGATGCAAGTTAGCCACCACTTGAGTCAAGTTCTGGATGAGCTGATTTTGATTCTCCAGCATTTGGTGGAGAGGATCAACTTCTTCACGGCGACCACCCCGGTCCTGGCCTCCAGAAAGATGAGGGTTGCATGCCTCATCATTGTTGTTGGTGGGGTTGGCAGCACGTCCTTTTCCTCTTCCGGCCATCTGGCAGAATCAACAAATGTTAATTTTGATACCATTTAGTATCATCTTACTACTTTCATTTGTTGGTACTTTAAGGTGTTGAGGCTTTGTTAAAATTTTACGAGGGTTCATATCTCACACCAAATAAATGCACTATTATTTCCTGTGGGTTCACACACCAAAGCAAAACAATCTGAAGACGAGGCTGTGGACAATTGCTCATGGCTTCCACAACTCACGTCACACACCAAGCATTATCACACCATTAACTACGTAACGACTCGACTACTCGACCTCTTGCTAGCTAGGGGAAAGACTCTACACTACTCGTCCTCTTGAGCTGGCTCCTCGGGATCTTCCTCCTCATTTCGGCTACCTTCTGACTCTGCTTTGGGTGGGGAGGCCGCTGGTGGAGAAGTGCGACGACGCCTGATCGCTCGGCGATCCGGGGAGTCAGGAGTCCATGTATCATTCACGGTGACACACAGTTCATTCCCATCTCCTCTTTCTCTCGCCTTTAAGCAAGCTCGCAGCAACGCCTCCGTTTCCTTCAGGGTGTCTCGGACATCCTGAAGCTCTTGTTGACACTCCTGCAGTCGAGTGCTGAGCATAGCATCATCCTCCAAGCACAAGTCCATGTGGTCATGGGAAGTCCCTTGCTGCACCGGTGGGTACTTGTACTCCGTGGTACCACTCTCACGTTGGAGGACATACATGTACTCAGTTTTGTCAAGTGGCGATGATAGATGTGACTCTGGCAGGTGATGGCCTCCCAGGTGACATCTTTCTCCGCGTCAACTTGTGTTGCTCGACAAGCTGGAGAGTGGTGAATCTTAAGCAGCTGATTCTCGTGTATAATCCTCATCTCCGAACTCCATTCTTCCCTCTTCTCACGGATGGTCCTGGTGGAGTTATAGTGGATGATTAGCTTGCCCGTATTGCCGGCGGCTTCGAGCATACGTCGAAGACGGCGCAACAAATCTCCTACTGCCAATCCGTAGGAAAGGTACGTCACTGGACGACTCTCCTCTCTTTCGGCAAGGGCAACTACGGGAACTCTCCCTCCTGTGGACTTACGAGCGGTGCGAATCATGCGAACCATCTAAAAACAAAAGAATTTAAAATTAGGTTAGATAAATTCTCAAACAGAAATCCTATTTTGAATGAAAGTTGGGGTAAGATGAAGAAAATGACTCCTTTAATAACACTTTTCCACCCACACCTTGGAAAATAGTTTTTAAGAAAATAGGGCCCTTAAATACGTCCATTTCTACCTAGGTCCACGTTCCTACGGGCAACCTTGGCTCTGATACCACCTCTATCACACCCGGTTTTTTCCGAAGAACAACCAAGTGAATATCACATGTATGCCATGATCATTTTCTCATACATGTGATGACAAATAGTGAAGCATCATTTATTACAAGCCAGGTATCGAATATAAGTAAGGCTTACATAGTAAATGTCTCGATGGACAATAATAAGTTCATCACAAGTAAATAAACTAGCAGCGGAATATTATTCTTTAGGGCTCCATCACAGGCGTTGCCCGGGGTCTTCATGAACCTAAAAACCTTCCTCGGGTCCAAAATCTTGATCATTATACACCACCTCATTATCTTGACCTGAGCAGCAATATAAACCAACAAATATGCAAGGTTGAGTACCAATGGTACTCAGCAAGTGTGGGAAAATTTTATCATGCATGGCTAGAACAAGGAGAGGTTGAACTCATGGTTAACGCACTACGTAATTAATACCTATCACCTTAGCTTATTAAGCACTTACATTACTACACAGGTGAAATGGTCCCAATCTCCCATCCCGTCATCATAATCCAATAACCATAACATCATTTCCAATATTAAGCTCCCCGCTTAACTCCCAAAACCATCAATCCTCTAATCATGAATAAGTCCAGGCCGCTCTTGACCGTGAGCACGGCTGTCAAGACAGTTTTGACTCTGCAGAGTTTGTACCACTGTACCCATATGTAGTGATTTCATCCCCCGTTGCCGGGTGGACTAAAAGAACCTCCATTATGCCAGTGGCTACGAACCACATTCACACTTCCCAGGTGTGTAGCCAGGAGATCACTACAAAGCCTTTACAAAGGGATTCCCGACGAGCGTGGGCCCACTGAGGTTTCACCCCTAACAGCATACAAGAGGCTCCAACCCCGCTGCAGTGGCCCCCTCTTGAGCCTTGCGGTTCATATGGTAGTCCAGCTGACACCTACTCCCCGCACCATCCAACACACCCATACTACGCCGGGGATACACCTAATTAATTGGCCAAGCTGCCCCATCTCAGCATGTGGTTGGCACTGTAAAGCCGGGTTACATGCTCCATGAACCGGTCCTTAGGATCCAGGCAAGTACTAAACACAAACCCAAGTCTCGTGCACCCAGCACACAACCAAAACATCCAACTTGCCTTGATCCCTACCTCTACATAACTCACAATAGCTCATTCAAGAGTATGGTAAAATAAACTGATGATCTCATATCCCAAATATCCCATTCTAAGCATGACTAAGCATATGCATGTGAATAAATGACATGACAAAATAAATCCCAACCCAAGCTACAAGGAAACAGGGTAATGCAATTCTAGGGAAACTTCCTAGCATGGGTTTCATATTTAACTTGACAATGCAAATAATTCTATCTACACATCCTAGCATAGGATCAAAGTGGTCAAGGACACTTGCCTCCTTCTTGCTGCTCTTGAAATGGGTAGTCCTGATCTTGGAAAGGGTTAACTTGCTCTTGAACAGGTTCTACTTCATACCATCACACATAGCAAAAGAAAAACAACAATCATAAGACATAGTTCACACTTCTACTTTATACAAACCACACATTCATATTTATGAAATTCATTCACCATTATATGTGTTGTGGTTACTTTGTGTGTTGATCTGTGGCTTGCATACACTTTTATTTATATGTGTATGATTCCTACTTTGGTGTTCATATTTATACTTACATACTATATTTATATATATATATATATGTGTGTGTGTTTCAGTTTTAAATAAATTCCTTACATTAAACTACCAAGTATGTATGAAAAGTATTTTTCTTCTCCCTATGTGCCTTCATAATTTCTATCAACCCTAAACTGAATTCTTTGGATTTTAGAAACTCCATTTATCTTTTACTAGTTGCTATATTTTCAGATTTATATTCCTATGCATAATTGTGTATTTTATTATGAAATTAGTAATACACATCATCTAAACAGTATAGGTTCTGGTCCTAAATAATCTAATAACATGTTTTGACCTTGGCTTCTGATGTAGACTATTTCATAATTATTTTCCCTATTTTTCTATAACTATTCTTTACTTAAAAATGTGTCCCTATACTAATAAATGTGAATAATAAATGAAACAGATTCATTTCAGCCCAAAAATAGATTTTTATCTCACTCCAAAGTTTTCTAAGTACTGAGAAAGTTTTTAATTAATTTTGACAATTATGTTTGTCCCCTTTTTTAATTTTTAAACACTAGTTACATATTCAATGTTTTAAATTAAATACTAAACAGGGCTAAAATAATGAACTCACCCCATTACAGGGTCTATAATATTATTTTCATAATTTCCAGGGGTCTAGCTACACTTATCAGAGGTGCTTTTCCTAATTTTTATTAAGTCCAGGGGCTAAAACTGATTTTTAAATGAATTTACATGATTTTCTGGAGTTCCAGGGGCTAGATCTGAAGTTTCCGGGGCTAGCTCTCAATTCCAGAGAACCCCAGGGGGTAGCACGTAAGAATTCCAGTCTTTATAATGCGGGGCTGACGTGGACCTTCCGATTTTAAACCGACGGCTGAGATTATAACATCGAACCGGTATGCAGGGTTTTAAAGTCTACCGTGCGATTTAAAATAAACGACGCACAAGCGGCCACGTCGCTCTGATCGAGCGCGGGCGGCGCTGCCGTCGGCGCACGGCGGCGGGAAGCGGCGATCTCGCCGGAAAGTTTTGGATCCGCGAGAATTCTGCCTAGAACTGTGATCTTATGGCATAGATCGGTAGAGGGGAGGTCAGGGATCTCACCTCGGGGGTTTTCTTGAGCTCGGGGGTCCTGGAAAGTGATCGGCGGCGAGGTCCGAGGCAAAACCACGGCGAAGCTCGTCGGCGCTGTGTTTACACCGTAGTTCTCCAAGTTTTCTGCACCTGCAAAGCTCCCCGGAGGCGGTGGATCAAGACCAGCGAGTTAGATCAGAGTTTCCGAGCTTAGATCGGCCAGAATTCACCGGCGAAGTCTCGGTGCTCACCGGAGTGAAAATCGGCGATCGCGTGGGAAAAACCGATCGGGGCTGGGGTTTTTATAGCCGGGGAAGGGCGGTGGGTCAGTTGTGATCGAGTTTGATTCTTCTGGGACCGGAATTCGGGCTGAGGGACGCGGTATTCCGATCGGTTAAGATCGCGCGCGCGCGGGAGAGTCCGGGTCGCGGGGTTAGGGATGACAGGTGGGTCCCACCTGTCTGTGAGGGATAGCGCGGGCGCGCGGCTGCGGGCTGGCGCGGGGGGAAATTGGGCCGGCTGGCGGGTTTCGGCCCACTGGCCGGTTTTTTCCCGTTTTCTCTTTTTCTTTTTCCATTTCTTTTCTGTTTTGAGTCTAATTTGAATTCCAGTTTGAATTTGAATTTTTGCAAAACATGCAACACGTCCAAAAATTTTTAAATTCCCCCCTGAACATGGTTTAGGGTTTTGAATCAAAATTTGGGGTGTTACAGAGCTTAACATTAGAATTGATGTTATGGTTATTTGATTATGATGATGGGTTTGGAGATTGGGACCATTTCACCTATGTAGTAATGTAGGTGCTTAATAAGCTAAGGTGATAGGTATTAATTGCGTAGTGCTTTAACCATGAGTTCAACCTCTCCTTGTTCTAGCCATGCATGACATAACTTTCCCACACTTGCTGAGTACCATCGGTACTCAACCTTGCATATTTGTTGGTTTATATTGCTGCTCAGGTCAAGAGAATGATGTGGTGTTTAATGATCAAGATTTTGGACCCGAAGAAGGTTTCTAGGTTCATGGAGCCCCCCGGGCAACGCCTGTGACGGAGCCCACAAGAATAACATTCCGCTGCTATTTTATTTACATATTATGAACTTATCATCGTCCATCGAGACATATGCTATGTAAGACTTATTTATATTCGACACCTGGCTTGTAATAAATGATGCTTCACTATTTGTCATCACATGTATGAGAAAATGATCCTGGCATACATGTGATATTCACTCGGTTGTTCTTCGGAGAAACCGGGTGTGACAGAAGTGGTATCAGAGCCAAGGTTGCCCGTAGGAACGTGGACCTAGGTAGAAATGGACGTATTTAAGGACCCTATTTTCTTAAAAACTATTTTACAAAGGTGTGGGTGGAAAAGTGTTATTTAATGGGGTCACTTTATTCATCTTACCCAACTTTTATTCAAAATAGGATTTTTGTTTAAAACCTTATCTAACTTAAGTTTAAATGCTTTATGTTTTAGATGGTTCGCATGATCCGCACCGCTCGCAAGTCCACCAGAGGGAGAGTTCCCGTAGTTGCCCTTGCCCTGAGAGAGGAGAGCCGTCCGGTGATGTACCTCTCCTACGGATTGGCAGTAGGAGGTTTGTTGCGCCGTCCTTGACGCATGCTCCAAGCCGCCGGCAACACGGGCAAGCTAATCATACACTATAGCTCCACCAGGACCATATGTGAGAAGAGGGAAGAATGGAGTTCAGAGATGAGGATTATCCACGAAAATCAGCTGCTCAAGATCCACCGCTCTCTAGCTTGTCGAGCGACACAGGTCAATGCGGAGAAGGATGTCACCTGGGAGGCAATCACCTGTCAGAGTCACATCTATCGTCGTCACCTGGACAGGACTGAGTACATGTATGTCCTCCAGCGCGAGAGTGGTACAACGGAGTACAAGTACCCGCCAGTGCAGCAGGGGACTTCCCATGAGCACATGGACTTGTGCTTGGAGGATGCTGCTATGCTCAGCACTCGACTGCAGGAGTGTCAGCAGGAGCTTCAGGATGTTCGTGACACCCTGAAGGAAACCAAGGCGTTGCTTCGAGCCTGCTTGAGGGCGAGAGAAAGAGGAGATGGGAATGAACTGTGTGTCACCGTGAATGACACATGGACTCCTGACTCCCCAGATTGCCGGGCGATCAGGCGTCGTCGCACTTCTCCACCAGCAGCCTCCCCACCCAAAGCGGAGTCAGAAGGCAGCCGCAATAATGAGGAAGATCCCGAGGAGCCAGCTCAGTGATACGAGTAGTGTAGAGTCCTTCCCTTAGTTTAGCAGGATGTCGAGTAGTCGAGTTGTTACCTTAGTTAATGGTGTGTTAATGCTTGGTGTGTGACGTGAGTTGTGGAAGCAATGGACGTTTGTCCACAACCTCGTCTTCAGGTTGTTTTGCTTTGGTGTGTGAACCCATATGAATTAAGAATGCATTTATGTTCACGTAAGACATGAAATCCTCAGAAAATATAAATGAAATAAGTTATCAAAATCTTAAAGTTTAAACAAGCAAAAACTGGTAAGTTAATACGTAATGCTTTAAATTAACATCTGGTTAATCATGATAGATGGACGGAAGAGGAAAGGGTCGTGGTGCCAACCCTGCCAACAACAACGATGAGGCCGACAACCCTCATCTTTCTGGAGGCCAAGACAGGGTTGGTCGCTGTGAAAGAGTTGATCCCATCCACTAAATGCTTGAGAATCAAAATCAGCTCATCCAGAACCTGACTCAAGTGGTGGCCAACTTGCACCAAGCTCCATCTCCACAAGCTGCACAACGCCAACCAAGGTTGAGCGAGTTTCTGGGAACTCAACCTCCGAAGTTTGCAAGTGCTGCTGAACCCCTGGAGGCAGATGACTGGCTAAAGGTCATTGAGAGCAAGATGAGGATCATACAGTGCCAAGGGTATGAGAGGGTGCTGTTTGCCTCTCACCAATTGCATGGACCTGCTGCTGATTGGTGGACCGCTTACGTGGCCGCCCATCATGACCCCGAGAACATCACTTGGGAAGAGTTCAAGCGTAGCTTCCGCAACCATTACATACCAAGGGGTGAACTTAAAAACAAGAGAAAGGAGTTCTTGGGGCTGCAGCAAGGAAACATGACGGTGAGGGAATACCTCACTAAATTCACCCAACTATCCTGTTATGCACCACGGGACGTAGAGACTGATGAGCAGAAACAGGACTGCTTTGTGGAAGGACTTACAGCGGAAATGCAGTGTGCAATGTCCTCCAACGAGTATGAAAGTTTCCAAAAGATGTTGGACAGGGCATTTGTTGTAGAAAGGAAGCTGAAGGCCTTGGAAAATGAGAACAAGAGGAAGGCGGGATGGTCACACCAAGCCTCGGGTAGCAACACCCGCCCACGTCTGATGCAGCAACCTCGCCCCGCATATCAACCTCGACCAGCAGTACAAGGACCCCCGAACCAACCCCAAGACAACAAAGGCCAGGCACCTAAGGTTGGGGTGCAATGCTTTAACTGTGGTGAAGTGGGGCACTACGCCCATAAGTGCCCAAAGAAGAAGCCCGTGCAGTCACAACAGCAGAATGTAATGCGAGGACGGGTGAACCACGTCACCATGGAGGAGGTGCAAGAGGCACCCGACATGGTAGTTGGTAAGTTTCCTGCCAATTTACACATTGCAACCCTGCTGTTTGATTCTGGTGCTACCCACTCGTTCATTGCCCAAGGGTTTGTTAAGAAGCATGACCTAGCAAACAACACAAATGAATCATATGCTAGCAGTAAACTCTCCAAGTGGAGAAATAAGGACAAGACAAGTGTGTCCCAAGGTGAATCTAGACATTAATTGGGTGGTATTTACTGCCAACCTCATATTGATAGATTCACAAGGGATAGATATTATTTTGGGCATGGATTGGTTGACCAAACATAAGGGAATCATCCATTGTTCGACCAGAACGGTGGAACTAACTCACACTAGTGGCACAAAAGTAAAGTTCATAACAATACAAGAGCCTAGGAGGGACATTAAATTAAATCAAGTTGAGGCAAAAGTGGAGGAGATCAGGATTATCAGGGAATATCCGGACGTTTTTCCGAAGGAGTTGCCAGGTATGCCTCCCGATCGTGAAGTGGAATTCGCGATTGAGCTAGTGCCTGGAACAGCTCCGATATACAAGAGACCTTATCGGATGGACTCCAATCAGCTGGGAGAACTCAAGGATCATTTAAGAGAATTGACGGAGAAGGGGTATATTCGTCCTAGTTCCTCACCATGGGGAGCTCCAGTGATATTTGTGCCGAAGAAGGACGGAACCCAAAGGTTACGCGTAGACTACCGTGCCTTGAATGAAGTAACCATCAAGAACAAGTACCCATTACCCCGCATTGAAGACTTGTTTGATCAGTTGAGGGGAGCTTGTGTGTTCTCGAAAATTGATCTCAGGTCGGGATACCACCAACTTAAGATAAGGCAAACTGATATTCCAAAGACAGCTTTCGTATCTCGGTACGGACTGTATGAATACACCGTCATGCCTTTCGGGCTAACTAATGCCCCGACATACTTCATGTATCTAATGAACAAGGTATTTATGGAATATCTGGACAAATTTGTGGTGATTTTCATAGATGACATTCTCGTCTTCTCCAAAGATGAAGAGGAACATGAGAAACATCTAAGGTTGGTGTTGCAGAAGCTGAGAGAACACCAACTATATGCCAAGTTGAGCAAGTGTGAGTTTTGGCTGAAGAGAGTTCCCTTCTTAGGACATATAATCTCGGAGGGAGGAATCTCCGTAGATCCCGCAAAGATCGAGGATATACAGAAGTGGAAGACCCCTGAGAATGTTGGGGACGTTCGAAGCTTTTTGGGATTGGCTGGATACTATCGACGGTTCATTGAGGGATTCTCCAAGATATCGAGACCCCTCACCAAACTGTTGGAGAAGGGAATCACATTGACATGGACACCGCAGTGCGAGACGAGTTTTCAGGAGCTAAAGAAAAGATTGACAACAGCCCCAGTGCTAGTTATGCCAGATATGCAGAAGAACTTTTCGGTGTACTGCGATGCCTCTGGAAACGGGTTGGGATGTGTTCTCATGCAAGAAGGGCATGTCGTGGCTTATGCATCCCGTCAGCTCCGGAAACACGAGAAGAACTATCCTACACATGACCTAGAACTAGCCGCAGTGGTACACGCGTTGAAAATTTGGCGACACTACTTGATGGGGAAGAGGACAGAGATATATACGGATCATAAGAGTTTAATGTACATTTTCACACAGCCAGATCTCAACCTCAGACAAAGGAGATGGTTAGAGCTAATCAATGACTTTGACGTGGGCATCAACTATCATCCTGGGAAAGCAAACGTCGTGGCAGATGCTTTAAGCCGGAAAGTGCAGGTCAATAGGTTGAGCTTGAAAGACATGCCTGCAGAATTGAAGGACGATGTTATAAGACTCAATCTATGCTTGGTGAATAGTGGTGAAGCCATCGCCATGGAAGTGGACTCCACACTAGAGCAAGACATACGCGATGGTCAAAAGAATGACGAGAAGATACAAGAAATCAGACAACTCATCAAGGAAAATAAAGCCCCTGGTTTCAGAGAGGATGAACAAGGTACGGTGTGGCACGGGAAAAGAATCTGTGTGCCTGAAGTAAAGGAGATCCGTGAATTGATTTTGAAGGAGGCTCACGATTCCGACTATTCCATTCATCCTGGGAGTACGAAGATGTACCAGGATCTCAAGAGCAGGTATTGGTGGTAAGGCATGAAGCGAGATGTCACGGAACATGTTGCCCTATGTGACACATGTCAGTTGGTGAAAGCAGAACATCAACGACCCGCGGGATTACTGCAACCACTCAAAGTGCCTGAATGGAAATGGGAAGAAATCGGTATGGATTTCATAGTGGGATTGCCTAGGACCCAATCAGGATATGATTCGATATGGGTCATCATCGACAGGCTAACCAAGGTAGCTCATTTCATCCCCGTGAAAGAAAGCTACAGCGGATCCAAATTGGCGGAGTTGTACATGTCAAGGATCGCGTGTTACCATGGAGTGCCAAAGAAGATAGTGTCGGATCGAGGGACACAGTTCACCTCAAGGTTCTAGCAGAAGTTGCATGAAACCATGGGAACCCATCTGAATTTTAGTTCTGCCTATCATCCCCAAACTGACGGGCAGACGGAAAGAACCAATCAGATCCTTGAGGATATGCTGAGAGCGTGTGCACTCAAAAACAATCGGAGTTGGGATAAGAACTTACCGTATGCGGAGTTCTCCTATAACAACAGCTATCAGGCTAGTATGAAGATGTCACCGTTTGAAGCTTTGTACGGGAGGAAGTGTAGAACTCCACTATTTTGGAACCAAACGGGGGAAAGCAAAGTGTTTGGACCCGAAGTACTACAAGAAGCCGAGGCGAAAGTGAGGGAAATTCGCAACAACTTGAGGATAGCACAGACACGACAAAAGAGCTATGCCGATGTACGAAGAAGAGATCTCGTTTTCAATGTGGGGGACTATGTCTATCTCAAGGTGTCCCCTATCCGAGGACTTCGTCGGTTCAAGGTGAAAGGGAAGTTATCACCTCGATACATCGGACCCTTTCAAGTTCTGGAGAGGAAAGGCAAAGTGGCGTATCAACTAGAATTACCGGCTCGCCTATCGGATGTGCATGACGTATTCCATGTGTCACAGCTCAAGAAATGTCTGAGAACACCTGAAGAGATGTTACCCATGAATGAGGTTGACGTAGCTGAGGATCTGTCTTATGCCGAGCAACCATCCAAGATTTTGGAGACCATGGAACGCCTCACAAGAAATAAAAGAATCCGGATGTGCAAGGTGCAGTGGAAGCATCACTCGGAAGAGGAAGCCACATGGGAGCGAGAAGACGAGCTTAAGGCACAGTTTCCGGAATTGTTTTCTTAGAACCACCAATCTTGAGGACGAGATTTCTTTTAAGGGGGGTAGAGCTGTAACACCCCAAAACCTGTTAAGAGGGGAATTTAAAAATTTTTGGACGTATTGCATGTGGTGCAGAAATTCAAATTCAAATTGGAATTCAAATTAAACTCAAAACAGAAAAGAAAAGGAAAAAGAAAAAGAAAAAACAAACCCCCCGGCCAGTGGGCCGAAACCCACCAGCCGGCCCACCCACCCCCGCGCCAGCCCGCAGCCGCGCGCCCCCTCTCCCTCTCACTGACATGCGGGGCCTGCCTGTCATCCCCGACCTCCCACTCGCGCCAATCGCCGGACTCTTCCGCACGCGCGCGATCGTAATCAACCCGGAATTCCGCGTCCCTCAGCCCGACTCCCGGTCCCAGACGACTCAAACTCGATCTAAACAAACCCGCCACCCTTCCTCATCTATAAAAACGCCGGGATCGCTCCGTTTTTCCGCCACGATCAGCCGTTTTTCCTCCCGGTGAGAACCAGAGTTTCTCCGGCCAATTTCTCTCGATCTTCGCTCGGGATTTCTGATCTAACGCACTGATCTTGATCCACCGCCTCCGGGGAATCACGCAGGTGCAGAAAACTCGGTGGTTTGCGCTTCAAACACAGCGCCGACGAGTATCGCCGTGAATTCACCTCGGACCTCGTCGCCGACCGCTTTCCAGGACTTCCGAGCTCAAGAAAAACCCCGAGGTGAGATCCCCGACCTCCCCTCTACCGTTCTATGCCATGAAATCCCCGTTTTAGGAAGAATTGACGAAGATCTGTAGTTTTCCGGCGAGATCGCCGCCTTCCGCCGCAGCGCGCTGCCGGGCAGTGCCGCCCGCGCTCGATCAGAGCGACGTGGCCGCTTGAGGGCCGTCTATTTTAAATCGCACGGTAGAATTTAAATCCCCGCGTACCGGTTCGACGTTATAATCTCAGCCGTCTGTTTTAAATCGGACAGTCCACGTCAGCACCACATTATAAAGGCCAGGATTCTTACGCGCTACCCCCTGGGGATCTCGGAAAATACGAGCTAGCCCCGGAAACTTCTGATCTAGCCCCTGGAACTTCAGAAATTCATGTAAATTTAATTAAAAATCAGTTTTAGCCCCTGGACTTAATAAAAATTAGCAAAACCCCTCTGTTATGCATAGTTAGGCCCCTGGAAATTCTTAAAATAATATAATAGACCCTGTAGTGGGGTGAGTTTACCTTTTTAACCCTATGTGATATTAAATTTAGGAGTTTGAATATGTGATTAGTATTTAAAATTTAAAAGATGGGACAAACACATTGTAAATTCAAATTTAAACTTACCTAGCACTTGGAAAACTTTGGAGTGAGATAAAAATAGATTTTTAGCTGAAATGGATTTGTCTAATTGATTGTTCACATTTATTAGTTATAGGGACACATTTTTAGGATAGGAAATAATTTTAAAAATTGATAAAATAAATTTAAATTAGTTCACATAAGAGGAGAAGTTCAAAAATATATTATTTAATATTTTAGATCAGAACCTATTCTGTTTAGATGAGGTGTCTTACTATTTTCCTAATAAAGTTCACATTTAGGCATAGGAAATAAATCTGGAAATATAGCAAGCTAAGTGTGAATAACTAGAAAATGATAAATGAAGTTTCCAAAATCCAAAGAATTCAGTTTAGGATTGGTAGAAGGTCTGAAAACCATTTGGAGTAGGAAATTACCTTGCATGCACTCTTGGTAGCTAAAGAGGGTATTAAAGAATTTGTTTAAATTGGGAATTTATATATAGTGTACAAACAGAAATCTGAATACAAAAGTTAGAAATAATATACAAATATTTAAAAGTATATGTAGGTCAAAAACCACCACACATAGAGTAACCACGACCCTTAGAAGTGTGAATGACTTTCATAGGTGTGAATGTTTGGTTTGTATGAAATGAAAGTGTGAACTATGTCTTATGGATTGTTGTTTTCTTTTGCTATGTGTGATGGTATGAGTAGAACCTGCTCCAGAGCAAGTTCTTCCCTTCCAAGAACAAGACTTTCCATTCCCAGAGCAGCAGGAAGAAGGCAAGTGTCCTTGACCACTTTGATCCTATGCTAGGATGTGTAGATAGAATTATTTGCATTGTCAATTGAAATATGAAACCCATGCTAGGAAGTTTCCCTAGAATTGCATTATCTTGTTTCCTTGTAGCTTGGGTTGGGATTTATTTTATCATGTCATTTATTTATATGTTTATGCTTAGCCATGCTTAGAATGGGATAATTAGGTTATGAGATCATCATTTTATTTACCTTACTCTTGAATGAGATATTATGAGTTATGTAGAGGTAGGGATCGAGGCAAGTTGGATGATTTGGTTGGTGCTGGGTGCACGAGACTCGGGTTTGTGTTTAGTACTTGCCTGGATCCTAAGGACCGGTTCATGGAGCATGTAACCTGGCTTTACCGTGCCAACCACATGCTGAGATGGGGCAGCTTGGCCAATTAATTAGGTGTATCCCCGGCGTAGTATGGGTGTGTTGGATGGTGTGGGGAATAGGTGTCAGCTGGACTACCTTATAAACCGCAAGGCTCAAGAGGGGGCCACTGCAGCGGGGTTGGAGCCTCTTGTATGCTGTTAGGGGTGAAACCTCAGTGGGCCCACGCTCGTCGGGAATCCCTTTGTAAAGGCTTCGTAGTGATCTCCTGGCTACACACCTGGGAAGTGTGAATGTGGTTCGTGGCCACTGGCATAATGGATGTTCTTTTAGTCCACCCTACAACAGGGGATGAAATCACTACATGTGGGTACAGTGGTGCAAACTCTGCAGATTCAAAACTGTCATGACAGCCGTTCTCACGGTCAAGAGCGGCTTGGACTTATTCATGATTAGAGGATTGATGGTTTTGGAAGTTGAGGATGTTATGCGGGGAGCTTAACATTAGAATTGATGTTATGGTTATTTGATTATGATGATGGGTTGGGAGATTGGGACCATTTCACCTATGTAGTAATGTAGGTGCTTAATAAGCTAAGGTGATAGGTATTAATTGCGTAGTGCTTTAACCATGAGTTCAACCTCTCCTTGTTCTAGCCATGCATGACATAACTTTCCCACACTTGCTGAGTACCATCGGTACTCAACCTTGCATATTTGTTGGTTTATATTGCTGCTCAGGTAAAGAGAATGATGTGGTGTTTAATGATCAAGACTTTGGACCCGAAGAAGGTTTCTAGGTTCATGGAGTCCCCCGGGCAACGCCTGTGACGGAGCCCACAAGAATAATATTCCGCTGCTATTTTATTTACATGTTATGAACTTATTATCGTCCATCGAGACATATGCTATGTAAGACTTATTTATATTCGACACCTGGCTTGTAATAAATGATGCTTCACTATTTGTCATCACATGTATGAGAAAATGATCCTGGCATACATGTGATATTCACTCGGTTGTTCTTCGGAGAAACCGGGTGTGACATGTATGCATTCTGGGCGTCCGTTTTAAGATGGACTGCTCCTGGACTCCGAGTTGATCTCGAGTCCAAGTTGGCGACTGTTTCCATCAACTTGTGGACGTCCCATCTGGTTCTCCACATCCCCAAATCCTCCTCCCTTTACTTATTGATCATGTCCATGGTTCCTAATAACAATTAAATCATTAAATAGCAATCCATTCTCAAAATCACATGGTAGGAAGTTAGGAACGAGTTTACCTGCTGATTTAGTAACCGTCCTCGTGCTCTTGTGGTTGGTCCTTGTATATCAATGTGAGTATCCACTGTTGTGATGTCCTCATCATCCTCCCCCTCTTGAATCGGAGTCGTCCTCGACTCAAGATCATCTTCTTCTCTTAAGTATGGTCATAAATCTGAAATATTAAATGTGGGACTAACCCCAAAATCGGGAGGCAACTCAAGCTTATAGGCATTATCATTGATCTTTTCAACAATCTTAAAAGGACCAGCAGCTCGTGGCATAAGTTTAGATTTTCTCAAGTGAGGGAATCGTTCTTTTCTCAAATGTAGCCATACCAAGTCCCCTGGTTCAAGTTTTACTTCTTTTCTACCTTTACTACCAGAAATTCTATACTTCTCATTCATCCTTTCAATATTTTCTTTGTAGTTTCATGCATCTTAAGAATGAATTCAGATCGTTGTGTAGCATCCAAATTTATAGTTTCAGAAGGAGGCAAAGGTAATAAATCAATAGGAGCACGGGGATTGAAACCATACACTACCTGGAATGGGCTTACCTTTGTACTAGAGTGAACTGACCTGTTGTAAGCAAATTCTATATGTGGTAAACAATCCTCCCAACTCTTTAAATTTGTTTTTAAAATAGCCCGCAACATAGTGGATAGAGTATGATTTACTACCTCAGTTTGTCCATCGGTTTGTGGGTGACATGTGGTTGAAAACAGCAGCATGGTTCCCAATTTATACCACAAAGTTCTCCAAAAATGACTTAAAATTTTTGCATCACGATAAAAAACAATGGTATTTGGCACACCATGTAAGAATAATTTCCGTCATAAACAAATCAGCAATGTGTGAGGCATTATCATTCTTATGACAAGGTATAAAATGT
The DNA here is from genome assembly GCA_030760725.1 of Neostapfia colusana. Taxonomy (NCBI): domain Eukaryota; kingdom Viridiplantae; phylum Streptophyta; class Magnoliopsida; order Poales; family Poaceae; genus Neostapfia; species Neostapfia colusana. Next base: position 51,955,741 of record JASWHV010000010.1, on the reverse strand, counting down.
GCCATTTTGGAGAAACGATCAACAACCACAAAAATACTATCCCTCCCCCTCTTAGTCCTAGGCAATCCCAAAACAAAATCCATGGAAATATCTTGCCAAGGTACACTAGGAACAGGAAGAGGCATATAAAGACCATGTGGGTTAAGTCGAGACTTAGCTTTATTGCAACTAGTGCATTGTGACATGTAGCGCTCGACATCACGTCTCATCTTTGGCCAAAAGAAGTGTGTGGCCAGCACGTCCTCAGTTTTCTTCACTCCAAAATGTCAGGCGAACGGAACTAGCAGGAACACATAGCTTGTTAGCACGATAGAGGAGACCCTCCCGTAGTACATATTTATTCTAAGTTCTTCCTTCTCTATAATTTTCAAAGGCATCTTTGAAGTTCAAATCAGTAGGATATAATCCTATTATTGTTTCCAAACCAAATATTTTATGACCAAGTTGAGACAGCATGGTGTAACGTCTAGATAATGCATCTTCAATAACATTCTCCTTCCCTTTCTTATGCTTAATGATATATGGAAACGATTCTATGAACTCAATCCATTTAGCATGTCGTTTATTCAGAATGGTTTGACACTTAAGATACCTCAAAGATTCATGATCGGAATGTATGACGAACTTCTTAGACCACAGGTAATGTTGCTAAGTTTGTAGAACTCGCACTAAGGCATACAATTCCTTATCATAAGTGGAATAATTCAGAGAAGGACCATACAATTTTTCACTAAAGAATGCAACGGGTTTACCTCCTTGTATGAGAACACCTCCAATACCAATGCCACTTGCATCTCATTCTAGCTCAAATGTCTTGTCAAAATCAGGAAGTTGTAGCAATGGTGCTTGTGTAAGCTTTGATTTGAGAACATCAAAAGCTTGTTGCTGCTGTTCGCCCCATCGAAACTGCACTCCCTTCTTCGTCAGTTCATGGAGAGGTGCTGCAATGGTGCTGAAATCCCGCACAAAGCGTCGATAAAAACATGCAAGACCAAGAAAACTACGCACATGTGTGACGGTCCATAATTTTTGCCTCTCCATCTCAATTCCCTGCGATGAAACGACATATCCAAGAAATGAAACTCGATTGGTGCAAAAGATGCACTTTTCGAGGTTACCAAACAAACGTGCATCTCTCAAGACACTGAAAACAGCACGCAAATGATTAAGATGTTCGTCATATGACTTGCTGTAAATGAGGATATCATCGAAGTAAACCACCACAAATTTTCTAATAAAAGCACGTAAAACCTCGTTCATTAATCGCATAAAAGTGCTAGGTGCATTAGTTAAACCAAAAGGCATGACTAACCACTCATAAAGTAACTTGGTTTTAAATGCATTTTTCCATTCATCTCCTAGGGACATTCTAATTTGGTGGTAACCACTACGCAAGTCAATTTTTATGAAAATAATAGCACTACTCAATTCATCAAGCATGTCATCTAAGCGAGGAATAGGATAAAGATGTCGAATGGTGATGTTATTAATCGCTCTACAATCAACACACATGCGCTAGCTACCATCTTTCTTAGGAACAAAAAGAACAGGAACAGAACAAGAACTAAGTCTTTCACGAATATACCCGCGGTTCAAAAGATCTTGAACTTGTCGCTGAATTTCCCTTGTCTCTTCCGGATTCGCCCTGTACGCCGCACGATTTGGCAAACTTGCCCCTGGAATCAAGTCGATCTTATGTTCAATGCCCCTCATAGGTGGTAATCCAGAGGGTATCTCGGGGGGGGGGGGGGGGGGGAAACACATCTGCAAAATCCTTCAAAAGGTTAGCAACAGCAGGGGACAATGTAATGGACATTTCATAAGGCGAAAACATGGCTTCTTTGCATACTAAAGCATAATACATCCCCTTGGTATTAAATAAATCAGCAAGGTCAGATTTAGTTGTGAGCAACGAAGGTGATTTTAACTTAATTACTTGCTGTTTTTCAGAGTCTAGTGATTTTGTTGCCTTATCATCACGTGTTTTACTTTTCTCCAAATGCACAATTTCAGCAGGAGTCATAGGAAGCAAAGATTTTCTTTCCTTTATGCATCAGAGTATATTTATTAGTTCTACCATGATGAATAGCATCTGTATCAAATTCCCAAGGATGTCCCAACAAAAGAGAACAAGCATCCATAGGTACGACATCAAAATCGGCAAAATCATGGTAAGAACCAATCGAAAAATGTACTCTCGCTGTTTGTGTTACCCTAACCTTACCGCTGTTGTTGAACCACTGAATGTGGTATAGATGAGGGTGTGCTCTTGTTGTCAACCCAAGTTTCTTGACCACATCTGTGTTCACCAAGTTATTGCAGCTGCCTCTATCAATTATAGTGTGCACACGACAGTCCTTGACGATGAGAAACATGTGAAAAAGATTGTGTCATTGTAGCTTGTCATCCGCCTAAACTTTGGAGCTCAAAGCACGCTGCACAATTATGCTTCTATAATTTTCCGTTGCTGCAGTACCAAATACCTCTTCATCTGTGCTATAGTGGTCATCTTTTGGTCCTGCAACGTTAGTAGCAAGAGAATATTCATCTTCAACATACGAAGTACTACCATACACGCCATCATCTCATGCTATGTATGCTCGTTTGCTAGGGCAATCTTTCATCACATGACCAACTCTCTGGCTGCGATGACACTTAATATCGGAAGTTCAACTCGTGGAAGGAGTGGAAGACGTAGGCTTGAATGGTGTTGTCTTTCTGACCTCCGGTGCGTGAGGAAAGGGAGAAGTAGGTGAAGTTCATTGGCTTCCATTGGATGGTGTAGTGGCTGTACGAAAACTCGAAGATGGTGCTATTTTGGATGGTGTAAATGTCGAACGCGGTGTGAAGGTGCTCCTCGTGCGTTGTTGTTGCTACTGTTGGCGACCCTGCAATTCTTTTTCTGCCAACATAGCCAGCTGAAATAATCTGTTAACAGTATCATATTCCTTATAATCAACAATGTCCTGAATTTCACGCCTCAACCCCCATAAAAATGAGTATTTTATCATCCATGTCCGCTACTACCCCACAGCGCAACACAAGGTGGGCATTAAATTTCTGCTCTACTGTCATCTCTCAATCAAGATATGCCTCAGCATCATAAGCACCAGAAAAAAGAGGGTATAGTAAATTTGACTTTAGAAAAAGGATCATTAAGAGGGCGATTAAAATTTTTATGACGATCATTATAATTATAATGATTATTACCTCCCATACCTCGTAGATAAAGTGGAAGTTGTGGTTAATTGTTATGATCTTCCATATTATAAGCACCGTCTTCATGTTCTTCAGCGAGAGGCAGCCGCGCCTCAAGAGTATCCATCCGAACAACAAGATCAGCAAGTTGGCGATTCAAGGTCGTCAATGACGCCTCTGTTTATGCGTGGGTTTTGGTGAACATATCTGTCATTTCCCTCATCATGTCACGCAACTCAGCATCTTGAACACATTCATCATCCTTTTTATCTTCTGCCATTGTTAGTAGTAAATAAAAGACAACAAAAAGATGTTATTCCTATCAACTACAAAGGATAGTGGCAATGTGAAAAGTGGAAGGAAGGAAACAATCTCTCTCTCTCAAGCGTCTTACCACGTTCTTACAAGTGTTCTTACTGACACAGCAGGTAGTAAATGGTGGACGGTGAGAATCAATGAAGCGTGGAGTGATTGCAAAAGGTACCTGTTCAGCTCAAGAGGAAAAGTGGAGCTTGGATGGCACAATATGGTTGCTAATAAGCAAAAATTGTTAACAGCAAAATAAAGTTGAATAAGTATTCAATATAGGAACTGTTGCTGTTTAACAAGTGTTCTAGGCCTAGCACAACACAAGGCAGTAGAAAGGCAAATAGAGAATCAGGAAGATATAACCAATAAGTACAACACAAGTGTATAGGACAACTGTTTTCAAGTGTGTGCTGTCAATGCTTTAATATCTGTGCTCTCTTCACAATTTTTTCTTTTCTTTTAATATTTTTTTCTGATATTTTTTTGTTTACTCGAGAGCACGAAAATAGGAAGCACATAACTTTGCAGCTCAATTGGATGTAAGATGTGGCCTATAGAAAATCAGGAAGATTCTTTAAAATTAGGGCTAAAACTTCGGAGGCCAGATAGTCTATCTTCCGAGGGGAATCTGGCCAAACAAATTTCGCCGAACACGGCAAAGCCGTGGAAAATTGGTTGCTAAATTTCGAGTAGATCAATTTGAAAAAATTTGCCCGATTTCGAGTTCGTATACAAAAGTTATGGCCGTTTTAAGGTAGGCTATCCGAGTTACTATTTTTTATGTTGATTCAAACTCAGTTTTGAAAATGATCTCGCAATAGTATGTGAAAAACAATTGGAATTTAGCAACGGCGACTAATGGGATGTTGTGTGATGAATCAAGGAGGACTGACACAATGGTTTGTCACCTGTTCTAGGGTTGGCGATGTAAGAGTTCACGCAAGGCGGCTAGGTAGGGCAAAACGATGATCTTGGTGGCTCGGTTTGTTGTTTAGGGATTGTGGAATAGGTGAGCAGCAAGAAAAACAAGGAAGAAAAACGATACTACGACCAAAAAACACAAAGCTAAACCAGCAACAAGACTCGACCACACGAATGCAAACTCAACAATGCAAACTGAAAAACGAAACTTGCAGGCACTATGGTCTAGGAATTGGTAAACACAATATGTTTCTTTGTGGCTTTTTCTGTGGACTCTAGGTATGAAAAACAAAAACTAATCTAGTGGAAAATCAAAGTACCTCACGGGTAACCTCAAATCTGATACCAATTGATGAGTGGTTTAGGCCCGATCTTCCGAAAGGTAGGTCGATTGAAGTGGAGATCTCGACGTTGATGATCCGAGGCACTCGAGCAGACCAGAGTTACCCCTGCAATCACTACACCTCTGCTCCGTTGGTTATCAACCGTGCTTCACACGCTTGACCTCGCCAAGACGGTTATTCCTGCAGGTGCAACCGAGAACACAAGCAGGAACGTTGAAGATGCAATCTGAAATTGCGAAATTGGGGTCTCACAAACCGTAGAACGGCGAAAACGGAGTCCGTATGCATCCTGGGCGTCTGTTTTAAGATAGACTGCTTCTGGACTCCGAGTTGAACTCGAGTCTGAGTTGGAGACTGTTTACATCAACTTGTGGATGTCCCATCTGATTCTCCACGTCTCCAAATCCTCCTCCCTTTACTTGTTGATCATGTCCATGGTTCCTAATAACAATTAAATCATTAAATAGCAATCCATTCTCAAAATCACATGTGTAGGGAGTTAGGAACGAGTTCACCAGCTGATTTAGTAACCGTGCTCGTGCTCTTGTGATTGGTCCTTCTATATCAATGTGAGTATCCACTGTATTATTTAATATAAAATAGTGAAATTGCCTAGAGGGGGTGAAAAGGCTAAAATTCCTGAAATGACTTAATTAAACAAGATTAAAACACAGGGGTCGGACTAGTCTGGCTCAGGGGCGGACTAGTCCGATCAACCTGCTGGAAAAGCATAAAAGGCCGGACTAGTCCGGTCAGACTGCTGAAAAGCCTAAACTTGATTTTTATCGGTTTTTCTTCAGATTTTAGTTTAACGAAATGCAGATAAACTATCTAGCAATCTAATATAACAAATATGACAAAGTATTGAGGTGGATTGTAAGATTGTAACCTGAAATATTATAAAAGCGAAATGATCGAAAGAACCCTAAGCAATTCTAATGATCAATGAAATGTAAGTGCAAAATGATACGAAGATTTTTTGCCCGAGGTTCGATTCCACTCAGGAATATACATCCCCGTTGAGGAGTCCACAAAGGACCGGGTTTAACAACCCTTCCCTCACCAAGTCCCAGTAAGGCCAACCCAGTTCTTCACTATCTCAAGGGTGAACCTACAAAGTGTTGGGCCTGCTCACAATCTGAGGCTCCCACTTGATCACGTCCACAAAACTCCACCGATCTTACAAGCCACATGTCACACAAAGTGCACGAGATCACTCCGAGAGCCTTAAACGTGAAGTTCTTCCTTCTCCTCTCCTCACACACCCAAATCCTTTCAAGAATTGGTTCTAGAGGGTGAGTAGGCAAGAGAGAAGGCTTAGGGGGGCTCTAGGATCGCTGTGGCGGCGCTAGGGTTCCAGGTTCCTATAAATGAAGTCAGGGCATCTCCTTTTATAGAAGTCCCGAAGCCAACCGTTGCCACCTACCGAAAGTCCGAACTAGTCCGCCTCACACCGGACTAGTCCGATCTCAAACATGAACTATTTGTCCGGGTGAGAACGGACAAGTCTGGAGGACCCGGACTGGTCCGGCCACGAAGGCGGACAAGTATGGTCTACCAAGACTTAGCCGTGGGAGCTCTCATCTCACACCCATATGGACTAGTCCGTCTTAGAACGGACTAACCCGAACTCACACAGGAATTCTTAGTCCGTGTGAAAACAGACAAGTCTGGCTAGCCCGGACTAGTCCGGCCACTGAGGTGGATAAGTCCGGTCTACCAGGACTCAGCCTCAAAAACGCTCTCTCCAAGAGAGAAACAAACTAGTCCATCCCAAAACGGACAGGTCTGATCTCAGTCAGGAACTCTCAGTCCACCCCAAAATGGACTAAGCTGTAGGACTTCCGGACTAGTCCGGCCTCTTCCCCGAACAAGTCCGGCCTGCCCAACTTTACCTCTCTACCTCTCTCCACTAAGGATTTGACACTTTCTAACACTTTGAGCTCTCTTCTATGATCTCAATGCACTTGACACACACACTCTTTCTTTTACACGGCTAGCCTACTAAAGACTCAAGTGAAACCCTAATTTCTAATCTTCGAGTCTTCGACGCCGTTCTTCATCTTTTTCCTTTTTGAGAGTTTAGGTGTCCGCCTTGGAAATGTCCTGTGCTTATGATCATCTCAGCTCATTAGTCTCTTAATTTGTCGTCATCAATCATCCAAAACCCACAAGGGTTCCTAGATGCACTTACAATCTCCCTCTTTTTTGTGATTGATGACAACACATTAAGTTCCAACATAAGAGGTAAAAATTTTATTTTTATAACAAGTGTACGTATGCAAAACTCCCCCTGAATGTATGCAAGACTAAAAGAGGGGAGTTGGCATACATTCACATGTTATGGTGGGGTCCCTACGTGTTGTGCTAAAAAATGTGATAAGTCAATAAGCATAAAAACAACCATAAAATCAAACACGTAGTGTTACACAAAAGATAGTCATGCATAAAACATAAAACATAGATAACCATGTCCAAAGATCTATTACAAGATAGTCATGTCCAAAATATCTATTACCAGATAGTCATGTCCAAAAGATCTATTACAAGACTAGAAAATAGGACATCCTTTTCACATTTCTCCCCCTTTGGCATCAAGGCACCAAAAAGGAAAAGAGGGAAGAAGATACGCCTAAGTCTACTCATCATCTTCTTCGTCTTCTTCTTCATCGCCATTTTCATCACTCTCCGTAGCCTCCGTATCCTCTTCTTCTTCGTCGGCGGTGGTGGATGGAGGCACGGCCTTGGAAGAGCTTCCATCTTCCCTGAATTGGGCGAGCTCATCAGCGGTGAACTCTGGATATGGAGCGAGTTCCCCATCACTCTCCTCAGGGGGAGACATGGGTACCTCAAGCTTGTCACACACAGCCTTGAGGTACTTCTCCTGACGCCTCTCCATGTGTCGAGTCCGGACCTCCACACGCCGATAGGAGGCGAAAAGTACGTTGAAGCACTTGAAGAATCCGCTCATGGACTGCGGAGGAGGAGATGATGGGGGAGCCGCTGAGCTAGAAGGGGCCGCTGAGCTGGACGGAGGTTGAGCATTTTTCCTCCTTGAGGGTTCTCGCACAATGGGGGGTAGCTGAGGACGGAGAGGTCGATGAGTGACATCCTTGACAAAGACTATCTCCGACACCTTCTCAATTAGGCACATGATATACGGTGCATAACCACATGAACGGTTGGGAGTGTGAGAGATGTTAAAGATGTCATCATAAATATGCTCAACAAGGTTGAACTTCTCTTCACCATTTATCAAGAGGAGGAGATGCCTTAAGTTTTCTTGAATTACCCCTGCATCTCCATCCTTGGGGGCAATGGTCCTCCTTAGAATCCGGTTGAGGATGCTATAGAACGGCTTGATGTTCCTAGCAAGCCCGGCCTCATAGGGAACATGACTAGGATACATATAGTAAAGTTGATCCCTGTCCACTGCCTTGAGATTGGAAATGATAATCTCATGATCCAAGTGCCCCTCAAGGCCAAGTATCTGTGCAAACCTCTCATAGGTGACTGAGTACTACTCTCCATGAGTCATCCAGGTGATTTTCCTGTCACCGTAGGTGGAGAAGTACACAGTGGTGTAGAACTGCATAATTACCTCAATGTTCCAGTCATACTTGAAGCTCATGATCTCCTTGATTCCATGGCGCTCTGCGGCTTCAATCACTTCATCAAAAGCATTGTGCTCCCTTTTGGCCATGTAGTCCCAATCTACCCATTGAGCTTGAGTGACTGGGGTCTTCATTTTTAGGTACACCAAGCGGTAGTAATCGCAGTGAAAGTCACACCAAAACCTAGGGTCGGCTGTGTGCTTCTCATAGTCATAGACTTTATCCATCCACAACCTTCTCGCCTTTTCAACCCCCTTTCCTTTGAATAAAAATGCCGGATTGTTGGGCTGTCGGTTTGGGTCTCTAGCAGGGGCAGCCATCTTTAAGGGGCCGATGGGCTTAGGTTGCCCTTTCTCTCTGATTTTTATCCCTCCTGCTCTGTTTGTCGGTGCTTTGGCAGTTGCCTTTTTGTTCTTGGGCTCCTTAGGTAGTGGAGCCTTACCCTTCTTTGGATCACGAGGAACCCTACCCTCGGATTCCTTTTCCTTCTCCTTTTCCCGCTCTTTATCTCCCAAGGTGATCAACCTCTTTCTCTTGGGCTCTGAGGCACTAGCAGCTTGGGAGCTTTGGGCTTCACGTTCGGCCCTTTTCTTTCTCCGTTGATCCTTCAAGGATTCTTCAACGGCTTGGGCAATTTGTGCCTCTTCGTCAAGATCATGCTTCTTCTTTGTTCTTGCTTCTCGACGGACGACTTCTTTAGTCGCTTGGGTCTCCTTTGCCGTCCTTTCTTCGGCAACGTGCCGATGAAGGGCTTGTCGAGCCTCCTCGGTCATGGGACTTGGAAGGGGAGAGTTTTGGTCGGAGTTTGACATATTTCCTAAGAGACAGGAGATTAGAGGTCAAGGAAGTGGAATATTGCAAGAGAATTCACTAAAAATGGCTAAAGTTGGAGTTTGTTCTATGTAAAGCGTACTTGTCCGTTAAAGGACCGAACTAGTCCGCTCGAGAATGGATTTGTCTGCCCAAAACCGGACTAGTCCAGGTTATACAGGAAGAACCCTAATCCTAACATTTTTTTGCAAAAACTTCGAATTAAGTTGCAATACTCCTAGGCTATGATCGCATCGACACTAGGAACAACATTTGTGAAGAGGTTTCTAGGAAAAGACCTGAGAATGAAGAAAAGGAAGGATTTTTGGTTAGGTCAAGAATACCTCTTGAAATCTTCAAATGTGATGAATTTGGAATCGAAACTTGAGCAACAAAGCCCGGGGAAGTGAATGTGGCCTAGAGGGGGGGGGGGTGAATAGGCCTTTAAAGAATTCCTGCACACTTAATAAAGTTGTTAGAAATTTGACTGACCGGACTAGTCCGGTTGTGTGGGCGGACTAGTCCGGTGTGCTGAATTGTTTGAGTTGATTAAGTGTGTCTCACAAGTTTTATCTTATAGCAGCGGAATAAGACCAACAGTTTTTATAACTTAAATTTATAGTATGGATGCACGTGCAAACTTGTAAAGAACTCAAACGATGACTAGCAAACTAGTAATCTAATGTGTCAAGATGTAAACCAAATGAGAGACAAAAGACACGAATTTTTACCGAGGTTCGATCTCACCAAGAGATCTACGTCCTCGTTGAGGAAGCTCACACAGAGCCGGGTTCTCAACCCTTTTCCTCTTCAAGTCACCACACAGGCCGACTTGACTTCACTATCAAGTGTAATCACCGTTTTTATGGGGCTACCTCACACGTTGAGGGCTCCCACAAGAATTACTATGAGAAGTTGATCAAATACACTCAAAAAGATTACAATTCAGAATATGAGTGTAGAGAGATCAAACCCCAAGAGCTCACAACGAAGGAACGACGATCTCCCAATCCCAAATCCAAGTATTTTATTGATCTTCACCTTTTTGCACCTTAGATGTGTGGGGAGATGTGTTTTTGGGCTCTTGGGACAGGTGGTGGCGCTAGGGTTTCAAGTTTTGACAGTATGAGTCGTGTCTTGTTGGGGAAAAGCCGAAGGACCTCTTTTTATAGGCTTTTCCAAAAAGTTTCCGTTGTTAAACCTACTACCGGACTAGTCCGGTATATGATCGGACTTGTCCGGCCTACTTCCAGTGGGTTAACCGGACTAGTCCGGTTCACAAACCGGACTTGTCCGGTACTATGTGAGATGGGTTTTCAGAAACTTTAGCGGACTAGTCCTGTTGCTGGATGGACTAGTCCGTAGTCCTCTAAGGAGGACAACAGAGACATGACCGGACTAGTCTGGTCTAAAACCGGACTTGTCCGGTTGCGTTCCAGTGAGCAGACCGGACTAGTCCGGTTCACAAGGCGGACTAGTCCGGTGCACTATGTTTGCGTCTTTCAGAAAGTTAAACGGACTAGTCCGGTCCATGAACGGACTAGTCCGGTTTTCAGTGGATTTTAGTTGATTTTTAAACCCCTTACCCCTACGCAAAGTCATGAGCTCTTGGGATGTGTCTCTCTCACACACCACCTATACATTTATATCTACTTTGCTTCTCTAAATTTCACTAACTTCTTCCTTTTCGGGCACCACTCTATTTTTCACCTTTTTGTGTGTGTGCCGAGCCAGTTCACTTTGTTTATCCTGCAATCATCTTAATAGTTTCATTAGGATCTCATATGTTCGTCATCAATTAGCCAAAACCCACAAGGGATATCCTAGATGCACTTACAGGAAGGGTTTCCGCACTCCTTAGGTCTCCAATTTGTGGATTGGACGAGATTTTTGGTGGAGGAAAGCGAAAATCGCCAATTTTGTGGGCGCTTCCTGCTTGAGAGAGGATGTGAGCGGACTAGTCTGTGAAGAGAGAAGTCTGGCCGCCCCTGGGAGGTTATGTCCCCAGGGGTCGGACTAGTCCAGCTTGGTGTCCGGACAAGTCCGGTTGGCGGACCAGAGCCGGACTTCTCTGGGGCTAGAAATGTCCGGCCTCCCCAGGCGGACTAGTCCGGTTTGTACTTGTCCGCTGCGAAGTCTGACCCTGCCACGTGGCCACTACCAGGGTGAGCTCCGAAGGAACCACGTGTCCAGCGGGGTCGGGCCTTCCCTCTCCTCAGAGGCGAGCTCCGAGGGCGCCACGTGTCCGACGGGGCCGGACCTCCCCTCTCCTCAGAGGCGAGCTCCGAGGGCGCCACGTGTCCGGCAGGGCCGGACCTCCCCTCTCCTCAGAGGCGAGCTCCCGTGGCGACATGTGTCCAGCGGGCTGAGGCCTCTCCTCTCCTCAGAGGCGAGGTTCGGTGGCGACACGTGTCCAGCGGGCCGGGGCCTCTCCTCTCCTTAGAGGTGAGCTCCGGTGGTGACACGTGTCTCGTGGGACCGGACCTCATCCCTTCCACAGGGGTGAGCTCCGATGGCAACACGTGTCCCGCAGGACCGGACCTCATCCCTTCCACAGGGGTGAGCTCCGGTGGCGACACGTGTCCCGCAGGGCCGGACCTCATCCCTTCCACAGGGGTGAGCTCCGGTGGCAAAACGTGTCCCGTGGGGCCGGACCTCATCCCTTCCATAGAGGTGAGCTCCGGTGGTGACACGTGTCCCGCGGGGCCGGACCTCATCACTTCCACAGGGGTGAGCTCCGGTGGCAATACGTGTCCCGCGGGGCCGGACCTCATCCCTTCCATAGGGGTGAGCTCCGATGGTGACACGTGTCCCACGGGGCCGTACCTCATCCCTTCCACAGGGGTGAACTCTGGAGTCGACACGTGTCTGGCGGGGCCAGACCTCATCCCTTCCGCAGGGGTGAGCTCCAAAGTCGACACGTGTCTGGTGGGGCCGGACTTGTCCGTCTTGTTGTCCGGATAAGTCCTGTTGGCGGACCAGAGCCAGACTTCTCTGGGGCCGAACTTGTCCGGCCTCCCAGGCGGACTAGTCCGTCTACAAGCTGAAGTTCATATAATTTGAGTTTTAGCTCAAGAATATGATCCTTTTGGACAAGTTTTTGCAAATATCTTTGGCAAACATGGTCAGTAAGCATACATCAAACAAACAATGACCATATTTGACAAAGAGTCCTTTTGAACATAGTTTTCATAGAGTAAGAGAGATTAGGGTAGTATGTTGAAAACATGCGGCTTTTGAAGTTTATAAACAAGCAACAAACAGATGTGCACACTTCAAGCAAAATTTCAAGAATCTAGGATATTCAGTTCACTCCTTAGGTCACAAAAGTGTTTCTCATCAAGGGGTTTTGTGAAGATGTCCGCCAATTGCTTCTCACTCCTAACATAAGAGATAACGATATCTCCCTTGATAGAGTGATCTCTTAGGAAATGGTGACGGATATCAATATCTCTCAGGAGCTACCAAGAGCGGTAGTTGGCCGGCCCCAGCCATGTTCCTGGGGCAGTCGGTGGCGTCAAAGCTGATGGGGGTCCCCATCCACTTAAGGTGCGGTGCGGCACTTGGGAGTGGCGCCACCGACGCTACTGCTCGGCGCAGAGTCTTGACTGCGCTTCGGGACGAGGGGTCGGCGGACCCGCTGTATATGGCGTAGAGCTTCTTTCGACGCTCATCGTCGCTGGAGCTGGAGTCCTCATGATTGCGTGCCGCCTTCACGGTGCGCTGAGGCTCCTGGATCTCCTCTGGGTGGTCGATGCTGTCTGGGACATCCACCCTCTGTTTGCCCTCCTTTGGACGGAAGGGTGGGGCATCAGCCCGCTGCTGTTTCCCCTTGCGGAAGCGCTCTGCGAGCTTTCGGATCTCCCGGCACTCGGCAGTATTGTGGCGATAGCTGCCGTGCACGGGGCACATATTGTCTTGATCACCTTCTGGGATTGGTGATCTTCGCTGCCTCTTTTCGGGGCGCGGCCCCCGAGCCCCACTGAGCGTCGCTGCAGTGACGACTGGAGCTGCGGTCGGTGATTCTATCTTGCCTCTGCCTTGGTTCTTGGCCTTCCTGCTGCCTCCACAGGGAGTAGGACCAGATCCGGGCAGTCCTTCTGACTCGGAGGACGGCAGTGAGTGCCAGTTTCGCCCTTCGGCTGCTCTGGCGCACTTGTCTGCCAGGCTGAAGAGCTCTGAGACATCGCGGACCTCCCTGGTCGCGAGCTTCTCGAGCATCTTCTTGTCCCGGACGCCTTTCCGGAACGCCACCACCACAGAAGCATTTTGAATGTGTGGGATGGTGTTCCACACCTGGGAGAACCGCTGGATGAAAGAGCGCAGCGACTCCCCAGGTTGTTGCTAGATGGCGTGGAGGTCGAGCTCCGTGCTAGACCGGGTGTAGGAACTGCCGAAGTTGGCGATGAACTGCCGACAAAGCTCTCCCCAGGAAGTTACAGAACCCTGTGGGAGGTTCATGAGCCAAGACCGGGCTGGACAGGTCAAGGCGACAGGGAAGTAATTGGCCATGATGGCTTCATTCCCTCCTGCGGCAGGTACGGCGGTGGAGTAGATCTGGAGGAACTCCGCCGGGTTGACGCTGCCGTCGTACTTCTCGGGAAGGTGCGGACGAAACTTGCGCGGCCACTTCGCGAAGCGAAGGTGGGGCGCGAGGGCCGCACACCCTGCTTCTGTCGCCGCAGGTTCTGGTGTCGCGAACGCTCGGTTTGCACTGGGCACAGTGTACCCCGGTACGGGCAAGGCTGCACCATAGGCCGGGGGCGCCATCTGCAGGACATATGACTGTGGCATATTCTGCACGGCGCAGGCCTGGGGCAGAGATCGCGTGGCGAAGGTCTGCTCTTCAGGCTGGGTCGAGGCCGACGTCATGCTGTCATCAGCCTCTTGGTAGCGACGCCTTTCTCGGCGTTGCTCGAGGTATACCCGGGCATCTTGACCCAAGCGACACCGCTCCAGCTCTGTCCTTAGATCCGTCGATTGGATCCTGGTAGAGCTGGAATCTGCCATCTGTTCGTCAACCATTGGCGTGCGCATCAGCGACACGGCCGGTTGGCCAGAGTGTCGTCCCCGCCGAAGTCGAGGGTTTGTGGCGGCGACGACAAGACGGTCTACCTCGCGAATCCACTGCTGGGTCGCTGCCTGAGGCGCGTCCCCAGCGGGCGGATTGTGCAGTAGCGCTCTTGCTGCAGCTAGCGCATCCCCACCGGGTACGCCCAGCGCTACTGAAGACCTGATGCTGGTTGGAGCCTGCATTGCCGGGGTCGGCGCTGCCAGAGCCGGTTGCTGGCTCCCAGCTTGTACCAACACACTCCGTCCCGAGTGTGTTGACATGTACTCCCTCCTGGTCGCGGTTCGCCGCGGAGGCGGGGGAGGTGAGTTTGCCGCTGAAGGGAGCTTGGTCATCTTCGTCGGCAGAAACTCGTCGCGCAAGGGGACAAGCCCCCTACCTGGCGCACCAAATGTCGAGGTGTTCGGTCGACACTTCCCCCGGGCCTGCACTGGGCAGCCCACGGAGGTTCTTTTTTCAGTGGGGCTAGACCCTTGAGGAGAGCTTGCGCAGATGGACGAGTTAGTAAGAGCTTGACACTGTGAGTTTTACGTGGTTCAGGCCGCCGGAGCGTAAAACCCTACGTCCACGGCGAGCTATGGAGCTCGCTGTATTGCTTGCTGCTCAGGGCCGGAGTCCTGAGCTTGGGGGTGAGTTACAGCTTGGGTGTGAATGGCTAGCGTATGAGTTGCAGAGGTGCGAACCCTTGCTATCTTCGCCTACCCGAGCCTTTTATAGTCCAAGACTCGGGTGGCTTACAAGGGGGCCCGGGACCCGACAGGTGGTCCCGGGAAGATTGACTGTTATCTACCGTATCTGCAGTTATGCCGGTAGTTGTCTCGGGCGAAGGCTTCCGAGTCTCCGTCTTGCCGCCCTGCCCATGCCGCATGCTAGTCGTAGTGCTTGATGACGGCGCAGGCGGCATGCGATGTCTTGTCGCGGTGTTTATTGGATGGCAGGTTCTGACACCGTGCGCCAGTCTGTGATGCGACTGGGCGCAACGGCACCTAACAGAGGCGTGCTCCGCGTCTCCGCGTCTTGGGAAGACGCGGGCCTTGAATACCTTGTACGGGCAAGGTATGGGGTGTCTTTACGCCCGCTGCCTATCGCTCGGGGGCAGGCAGCGCCGTTCCGCTGGCCACGTGGCGGGCTCGGAGCCCTTCTCAGAGGAGAGGAGGGTCCGGCCCCGCGGGGCACGTGGAGCCTTCGGACCTCTCCCCGTGGAGGGGGAGGTTCGGCTTCTGTCGGCCACGTAGCGGGTCCAAAGCTCCTCTCTGAGGAGAGGGAGGTCCGGCCCCGCCAGATACGTGACACCTTCGGACCTCTCTCCCGCGGAGGGGGAGGTCCGGCCTCTGTATGCCATGTGGCGGGCCCGGAGCTCTTCTCTGAGGAGAGGGACGTCCGGCCCCGCCGGACGCGTGGCGCCTTCGGAGCTCTCCCTGCGGAGAAGGGCGAGTTCCTTAGGCATTTTCCCCTGTGCGCGGGGGTACCCCATATCGCAGGTACCGACACACGCAATGTCAGAAGCTGTACACTAATAAACACAGCGACAAGACATTCCCTGCCGCCCCTGCCATCATCAACCACTACGCCTAGCTTGCGGCGTGGGCAGGGCGACAGGCCGGAGACTCAGAAGCCCTCACCAGAGACAACTACCGGCGTTATTGCAGATACGGTAAATGACAGAGATCTCCCCGTGTCGGTACCCACAATACGGGGTACCCCCGCGCACAGGGGAAAATGCCTAAGGACCTCGCCCTTCTCCGCAGGGAGAGCTCCGAAGGCGCCATGTGTCCAGCGGGGCCGGACCTCCCTCTCCTTAGAGAAGAGCTGCGGACCCGCCACGTGGCCAACTGAGCCGGACCTCCCCCCTCCGCGGGGAGAGCTCCGGAGGCTCCACGTGACCTGCGGGGCCGGACCTCCCTCTCCTCAGAGGAAAGCTCCGGGCCCGCCACGTGGCCAGCAGAAGCCGGACCTCCCCCCTCCGTGGGGAGAGCTCCGAAGGCTCCACGTGACCCACAGGGCCGGACCTCCCTCTCCTCAGAGGAGAGCTCCGGGCCCGCCATGTGGCCAGCAGAACAGCGCTACCTGCCCCCGCGCGGCAGGTGGGAAGAATAAAGACGCGCCATACCTTGCCCGTACAAGGTATTCAAGACCCGTGCCTTCCCAAGGCACGAAGACACGGAGCACGCCTCTGTCAGGTGTCGTTGCGCCCAATCACATCGCAGTGAAGTCTGGCGCCCCGCGTCAGAGCCTGCACGCCAATAAACATAGTGACAAGACATCCCCTGCTGCCCCTGCCATCATCAACCACTACGACTAGCTTGCGGCATGGGCAGGGCGGCAGAACGAAGACTCGGAAGCCCTCGCCAGAGACAACTACCGGTGTAACTGCAGATACGTTGGATGGCAGGCAATCTCCCCGGGACCACCTGTCGGGTCCCGGGCCCACCTTGTAAGCCGCTGGAGCCTTGGACTATAAAAGGCCCGGGTAGGCAACGTTAGCAAGGGTTCGCCTCTTACACACTCTCGCACCCTATCCATTTGACATCCGACAACCTCAAGCTCAGGACTCCGGTTCTGAGCAGCAAGCAATACAACGAGCAACTCTGCTCACCGTGGACATAGGGTTTTACGCTCCGGCGGCCTGAACCACGTAAAAATCCTCGTGTCAAGCTTCTTCCTCAATCGTCCCTAACGCTGAAGCTCTCCGTGAGTGACTAGCCCCTCCGAAAAAGAACCTCCGCGGGCTGCCCAGAGCAGGCCTGGAGGAAGTGTCGGCTACACACTTCGACATTTGGCGCGCCAGGTAGGGGGCTTTTCCCTTGCACGACGAGCTTCTGCCGACGAAGATGATGAAGCTCCCATCAGCGGCAAGCTCCCCCCGCTCACGTTCATGATGAACGGTGACCAGCAGGGACTACATCTTGACACACTCAGGACGAAGTGTGTCGGCACAAGCTGGAAGCCAGCAGCCGACTCCGGCAGCGCAGGCTCCAGCAAGCGTGAGATCCTCTGCAGCGCTGAGCGTCTCCCACGGGGGCGCACTAGCTGCAGAAAGAGCGCTACTGCACAATCCACCTGCTGGGGACGCGCCTCGGTCAGCGACCCAGCAGTGGATTTGCGACGTAGACCGTCTCGTCGTCGCCGCCGCCAACCCTCGACTTCGGCGGGGACGACGCCCCAGTCAACCGGCTGTGTCGCTGACGCGCACGCCAACGGTTGACGGGCAGATGGCCGATTCCCGCTCCACCAGGCTCCCATCGGCGGACCTGAGGTTGGAGCTAGAACAATGCCGCTTGGGCAAAGATGCCCGAGTGCTCATTGAGCGACGGCGAGAAAGGCGTCGCAACCAGAAGGCCGGCGACAGTATGTCGACCGCCTAGACCCAGCCTGAGGCGCAGACGTTCGCCACGCGATCTCTGCCCCAGGCATACGCCATGCAGCATATGCCCCAGTCATATGCCCTGCAAATGGTGCCCCCCGGTCTATGGCACAGCCTTGCCTGTACCGGGGTACACAGTGCCAGCAGCAAACAAAGCGTTCGCGGCACCAACGCCTGCAGCAACAGGAGCAGGATGTGCGGCCCTGACGCCACACCTTAGCTTTGCGAAGTGGCCGCGCAAGTTCCGGCGACACCTGCCCGAGAAGTATGATGGCAGCGTCAACCCGGCGGAGTTCCTCCAGATCTACTCCACCGCTATCCTTGCTGCAGGAGGGGGCAAGGCCGTCATGGCCAACTACTTCCCCATCACCTTGACCGGCCTAGCCCGGTCTTGGCTCATGAACCTCCCCCAGGGTTCCATAACCTCCTGGGGAGAGCTCTGCCGGCAGTTCACTGCTAACTTCGGCAGCTCTTACACCCGGCCTGGCACGGAGCTCGACCTCCACGCCATCCAGCAACAACCTGGAGAGACGCTGCGCTCCTTCATCCATCGGTTCTCCTAGGTGCGGAACACCATCCCGCATATTCAAAATTCTTCTGTGGTGGTGGCGTTCCGGCAGGGTGTACGGACAAGAAGATGCTTGAGAAGCTCGCGACCAGAGAGGTTCGCGACATCTCAGAGCTCTTCAGCCTGGCGGACAAGTGCACCAGGGCAGCAGAAGGGCGGAACTGGCACTCACTGCCAGCCTCCGAGTCAGGAGGACAGCCTGTATCTGGCGCTGCTTCCCATGGAAGTGGCAAGAAGATCAAGAACCGGGGCGGTGGGAAGATGATGCCACCAACCGCAGCCCCCGTTGCTGCAGCAGCAGCACCCAGTGGAGCTCGGGGGCCGCGCCCCGACAAGAGGCAGCGACAGTCACCAGCTCCAGGTGGTGACCAAGGCAATCCATGCCCCGTGCACGACACCAGCAACCATACTGCTGCTGAGTGCCGGGAGATTCAGAAGCTCGCGGAATTCTTTCGCAAGGGGAATCAACCGCATGCTGATGCCCCTCCCTTCCGTCAAAGGGAGGGCAAGCAGAAGGTCGACACTCAAGACAACGCCGAGCACCAAGTAGAGTTCTAGGAGCCTCAGCGCGCCGTGAAGGCGGTGCGCAACCAAGAGGACTCCAGCTCCAGCGATGACGAGCGCCGGAAAATGCTCTACGTCATCTACGGCGGGTCCGCTGACCCCTCGTCCCGAAGCGCGGTTAAGACTGCGCCGAGCGGTAGCGTCGGTGGCTCCCCTCCCAAGTGCCGTGCCGCACCTCAAGTGGATGGGAACCCCCATCAGCTTCAATGCCGCTGACTGCCCCAGGAACATGGCTGGGGCCGGCCAACTACCGCTCTTGGTAGCACCCACCATCGCCAACGTGAAGATGTACCACGTTCTGGTAGATGGTGGGGCTGGGCTGAACCTCATCAGCCGCGCAGCCTTCCAGAAGCTGCAGATCCCGATGGCCAAGCTCACCCCATCAAGCCCGTTCTCAGGGGTAGGGCCGGTACAATTCGTTCCCTACAACAACATCAGCCTTCTGGTGACCTTTGGGGCACCGGACAGCTATCGGACAGAGTACATTCTGTTCGACGTGGCGGATATCGACCTCCCCTTTAACGCCATAATCGGCAGGCCAGCCCTGTACCGATTCATGGCAGTAGCCCACTACGGCTACCTTATCTTGAAGATGCCTACACCAACAGGCGTCCTCAAGATTCGTGGAGACCGCACTGCTGCAGTGTCAGCCTTGGAAAATCTCCAGGCATTTGCAACAGCTCGAGCACCAGCCCCTGGCAGTGCAGAACCGGACCGGCTCCACCCAAGTGCACGCCACCGTGCCTCTACCTCAGCACCCTGCGTGCAATCCCTTGACGAGGGCGACGTCCCCCTGAAGGTCGTCCAAGTTGGCGCCGATGCTGCCCAGACCACCCGGGTAGCCGGAGGCCTGGATAGCAAATAGGAAGGCGCGCTCATCACCTTCCTCCGGCACAACGTCGACGTGTTTGCATGGCAGCCGTCGAAGATGTCGGGGATCCCTAGGGAGGTGATGGTGCACCACATGAAAATCTTCCCCGACGCCCGGCCAGTCCAGCAGAAGCCTCACAAGCAGTCCATCGAGCGGCAGAACTTCATCCGAGAAGAAATCAAGAAGCTGCTGGACGCTGGCTTCATACGGGAAGTCCACCACCCCCGGTGGTTGGCGAACCCCGTCGCCGTCCCGAAGGCCGGCAGGAAGCTCCGGATGTGCATCGACTACACCAGTCTCAATAAGGCATGTCCCAAGGATCCATTCCCTCTCCCTAGAATAGATCAAATAGTAGACTCGACATCAGGCTGTGATATGCTATGCTTCCTAGACGCCTACTCGGGTTTCCATCAGATCCCTATGTCTAGAGAAGATGAAGAGCGCACTTCATCACAGTAGACGGCCTGTATTGTTATGTCTCTATGCCTTATGGCTTAAAGAATGCTCTTCCTACCTTTGTACGTGCAATGCACAAAACCTTTGGAGAGCTAATAAGAGACTTAGTCGAGGTGTATGTCGATGACATCGTTGTCAAGGTCAGGCAGAGTTCATCCTTGTTAGATAACCTGGCTCTAGTCTTTGACAAACTGCGCTCCACACGCACCAAGCTGAACCCCGACAAGTGTGTGTTCGGCGTATCCTCTGGGAAGCTCCTAGGATTCCTGGTGTCACACCGAGGAATTGAGGCCAACCCAGAGAAGATCAAGGCCATTCACCTGATGCGGCCCCCCGCCCGCATCAGAGAAGTCCAGAAACTCACGGGATGCCTAGCCGCGCTGAGTCGGTTCATACCGAGGCTAGCAGAGCGAGCGCTCCCCTTCTTTAAGCTCCTGCACAAATCCGGTCCATTTGTTTGGACCGACGAAGCAGAAGAAGCTTTCCAGGAGTTGAAGCAACTCCTGACGACCCTACCCATCATGGTAGCCCCCGAGCCCGAAGAGCATTTGTTGCTCTACATCGCGGCAACAACTGAAGTGGTGAGCATGGTCCTCGTCGCAGAGCGGCCAGACCTCTCATCACAGCAGCCTGATCCAATAGCAGAAGACAAGCACCAGGAGACCCCGGAGGTCCAAGACGACCTCCCGGACCTCCAAGACAACCTCCCAGAGGTCCAACGGGACCTCCCGGAGCTCCGGGGTAACCCCCCGGAGACCAAAAGGAACCTCCCAGGAGGACAAGACGTCCTCCCGAGGGTCCAGGATGATCACCTGGAAAACCAGCGGGATCTCCCGGAGGTCCAAGACGGCCTAGGAGCCTCCGAGTCCCAGCTCTCGGAGGCTCCCCCGGACCCACCTACTTCCGGTCGGCCTGAGCCAATGGATGAGGACATCTCAGGCCCGGGAGGGAGGGTCCGGACCATCCAGAGGCCTGTCTACTACATCAGCGAAGTCCTCCACAATAACTAGACAAGGTACCTGGAGGTCCACATGCTGCTGTATACAGTGCTCGTGGCATCCAGGAAGCTCCACCACTACTTTCAAGCCCACCGGATCTTGGTGGTCACCTCCTACCCGCTGAAGGCGATCCTTCACAGCCCCCATGCGACCGGCAATGTCGCTAAGTGGGCAGCGGAACTGGCGGAGTTTGAGCTGGACTCCTTCCTCGCCATGCAGTCAAGAGACAAGCACTGGCTGACTTCGTGGCCGAGTGGACGCCAACGAAGGCTAACCCAGGGGGCCCCGAAGACGGTGAACCAAAGCCCCGAGCTCCGTTCTTCACCGGGCCTCACTGGACACTCTTCTTCGACGGCTCCTCGCGAAAGCAGGGGGCCGGTGCTGGCGTACTGCTTCTCATGCCATCGGGGGAGCAGTTTGGGTACGTGGTGCGTCTCAATTTCAAGGCAACCAACAACATGGCAGAGTATGAAGCACTCATCTTTGGCCTAAAGACTGCCCTATCTCTGGGCGCTCGCCAGTTGTTGGCACAGGGCGACTCCCAGCTAGTCATCAAGCAAGTTAAGGGTGAATGCTCCTGCAATGACCCACAGCTAGCTGCTTGTCTGCTCCACGTGCATATGTTGGAGAAAGACTTCCTCGCCTTGGACCTGCGCCGTGTACCGCATGCTGGCAATGCCGCAGCTGACGACCTCTCAACGAAGGCCTCCACCGGAGCCCCTGTGCCCGAAGGAGTCTTCAAGAGGACGCTGCTGCGGCCCACAGCCCGGCCTGCCGAGCCGGACGAAGGGGGCTGGACCAGCACCTCGAAGCTGGCGGTCCCGGCGGCCCTACAGCCATGGATGCCGCCAAGGATCGTGAGCGTCACTGGGGACTCCGTGCAACCCAGCGCTCAAGATCCAGAAGCTCAGGTTAGACCCGATGCATGGATCACGGAGATCCGGGACTACTTGAAGGACAACATCCTCCCTGATGAACGTGTATCCACTGAACGGATCGTGCGCATGGCTAAAAGGTACGCACTGGTAGAAGGGGATCTCTACCGGCGTGGCGCTAACCACGTCCTATTGCGGTGCATAACCCAGGGTGAAGGCTGCGACTTGCTCGCTGAGATCCATGGAGGTGAATGTGGGAGTCACTCTTCCTCACGCACGCTCGTCGGTAAAGCCTTCCGACATGGCTTCTACTGGCCGACAGCACTCGAGGATGCCGTCAAGCTGGTCGAGAGCTGCAAGGCATGCCAGTTCCGCCAAGCAGATCGACACACCGACTCAGGCGGTTCAGATGATCCCGCCCTCGTGGCCGTTTGCCGTATGGGGGTTGGACATCCTGGGACCATTCCCCAAAGATGTCGGGGGATTCCGGTACCTCTACGTCGCCATCGACAAGTTCACCAAGTGGCCAGAAGCCACACCCGTCGTCACCATCAACAAGCAATCCGCAGTAAAGTTCATCAAGTCGATTGTCTGCCGGTTCGGGGTCCCGAACAGAATCATCACCGACAACGGGACCCAGTTCACCAGCGCAGCGTTCCAAGAATACTGCGAAGACCTCGGCATCCAGGTGTGCTATGCCTCTGTTGCTAACCCAAAGAGCAATGGGCAAGTTGAGAGGGCCAACGCCGAGATTCTTCAGGACCTCAAGACTCGCACCTATGCCGGCTTGAAGAAACATGGCGCCAAGTGGGTGGACGAGCTTCCGAGCACACTATGTGCTAACCGGACATCCCAGACCCGGGCCACCGGAGAGACACCCTTCTTCATGGTGTATGGGACCGAGGCTGTGCTTCCCCCAGAGATCACCATGGGGTCCCTCCGTGTCCGAGCTTACGACGAAGCCGCGCAGGACAACCTCCAGCGTGAAGACGTCGACCTTGTCGACGAGGCTCGATTACATGCAGCACTCCGCAACGCACGGTACGGACAAGCGCTCCGGCGCTACCACCAAAGGTCTATGCGTGTCCGAGAGCTGCAGGAAGGTAGACTTGTGTTGCGGCGCATACTTTCTCGTGAAGGGACCGACAAACTCTTCCCCAGCTGGGAAGGTCCCTTCCGAGTCACGAAAGTTTGCCACCCCGGGTTCGTACGCCTTTCCACCGAGGATGGGGATCCGCTCCCGAACCCTTGGAACATAGAACACCTCCGTAAGTTCTACCCCTAGAGCAATAATAGGACAGTCTCTTCTTTCCGTAATAGATTCCATAGAGTCCAGGAACAGCGCTCGGAGCAGCTAAGTCTCAGGCGACGGTCCTGGACTACGTTCAGCTTGGCCTAGTTCCGACCCTAGGCGCGTAGAGTCTTGCTTCCCTTCTTAAATGGGGCGGGTCGATGCCTCCATGTTTAGCCTGCCTTTCTCCTATGGAAATTTATATGGAAAGAAACCTGTCCTGCTTTGCTCTTCCCTTGTGCTCATTTAAATTACGTATTAATTTTTATGACCGCACTTCCTGTGTATGCTCACCATGCACTAAGCTTCCTTTTCCCATTCTCACCCCTAGTCGGCATTTGCTATCCTATCGAAGACGGTCGCGTTTGAGGAACCTGCCGATGGCCAGGGGGCCTCGAGCCCCCGGCACTTTGCGCACTGAAGTTCCCAAGCCCCATATACTGGATCAGGATCGTAAGCCAAATAAGACTATGAGATAGAGAAGGGGGAGCCCCAAGGAGAATTGTGTTTCCCTTACTTGTGTACAGGACCTCCCGGCCTTAACTCCCCGTGGGAGTATGGTAGGAGCGCCCAAACAATTGGCCACACCTACCAGGGGGCCACTACGGGACCTCGCAAGACCGGAGCTCCAACGCAAGACCGAAGGATCCGGACCTCGCCCCCTCCGCAGGGGCGGACCCCAGAGGCCCCACGTGTCCGGCGGGGCCGGAGCCCCCCTCTCCTCAGAAGGTAGCTCTGGGCCCGCCACGTGGCCGGCAGAGCCAGGCCTCGCCCCTCCGCAGGGGTGAGCTCCGAAGGCCCCACGTGTCCCGCGGGGTCGGACCTCCATCTTCCCAGAGGAGTTCTCCGGGCCCGCCACATGGCCAGCGGATATGGACCTTCCCGTTCTCACGTGTCGAGCTCTGAAGATCCCTTGGGCCCTTAATACAATGAGGACCCGAGGAAGGTGTCTGTATAAGACTTCAAGGTTGGTGAAGACCTCTGAGTACCTTGCGGAGCTAAGGACTCAGCTAGGCCAAGCCAAGGAGAAGATAAAAATATACAGACACGGAAAATAACAAAAGTCTATTCATTCAAAGCTCCATGAGCTGGACTACAGACTCAACAAAAGTAACAAAAAGGAGGAGAGATACAGGGCCTTTTTGGCCGCGGGGGCGGCTACCTAAGAATCCCCGGACTCCCGTTGGAACCTAGAGGCCACGAGGGCAGCCATGTCGCCGACCTCGGCCCTGGCAGCTTCCTCCCGCTCGACGGCGGGGCCTAGTCGCACTGGCTCCAGAGAGAAGGAAGGGTCTTGGATCCGGAAACATGCCAGCACATGCGTGGCGACCTCCTTCGCCAGGCCTCGTCCCTCCACCTCAAGCTCATCGGCGATCACCGCTTCGAGCCTGCCCAGCTTGGCACCGATGGACTCAAGCACCGGGATTGCCCCAGACACCTCCTGCGCTGGAGCCTCCGTCCGCACCGGGCTGAAACCGAGGGGAACCAAGGCAGACCCCACCTCAGTAACAAAGCTCCAGACCGCCCGGGCCTCGACAGACCGTGAAGCCTGGAGCTTCTCCACCTCTTGGTGGACTGCCAGCTCGCGATCCAGCCCGCCTGGCGCTCCCGGGAGGATTGCTCCTCCCTCGTGGCAGCAGCCGACTCGTGGAGCTCCAGCTCCTTGGCCCGAGCCCTCAGGTCGCCCTCTCCGGCCTCAAGCCGTGCGGCGACCTTCTCCTCCTCGGCCGCCACGGCACACTCCCGATCTGCGACGGCGCACTCTCGGCGAGCTACCTGCAGCCGCAACTCCTCCACGGCAGTGGAGCACGCTTCGGCCCTGGCCTGAGCTTCGCGGAAAGTAGCGCGGAGCCGCCGGGTCTCTGAGCCCAGGCGGTCGACGGCCCTCTTCTGAGCGTCGAGGAGCGCCCCCATGGTATCAAGCCTCGACTGCCTCGAGTCCAGCTCTGCCTTAGCCTCCTGGGTCCGCTTCTTCAGGAGATGCTCCCAGCTAAGGAGGCGTTCCCTCTCTCCAGCCAGCACCTCCCGCTCCCGCTCAAAGGCGGCCTGGACCTGTCGGACGCCAGCCTGAGCATGCCCCAAGGCATCCAATATGGGCAGCGGGGCGGCGGGGGCAGGAGCCGCGCCCCTGACCTCCCCCGTCGCGTCCACGACCGGTGAAGGTGCTGGTGCCTCGGCAGCTGAGGCGAGGCGCTGACCCGGGGGAGGCAGGGGGCCAGCAGCTGCGCCCACAGCAGCCCCTCCAGTCTCAGCACCGGACTTCCAGGCTGGCGAAGGAGGATGAGCAGGTGCTACCGCCGCCACCGCGGGGGGCGAACCCGCCGGCACAGAAGAAACCCCCACCAACTTGGGGGCCGTCGGAACCAACGCAGTTCCCGGATTCTGCGGCACAGAGCCTCCGCTGGCTGGAGATGGTCGACGAAGAGGCTCGCCCCCGGCAGCCGGTGAGTCCCTGCTGACAAAAGAAGCTCTCAGGCTAAGAAAGGAGAAAGGAATACTACTTCTACAAGCCAGAAAGAGCAACACTTACTGGGCGGCGTGAGCGCTCCAACGGGCTTGGAGCTCCGGCCTCTGGGCCGGGGCAGAACCGCCAGGACCTGCAGCCGGAACGCTCACTGGATGTGGCGTCTGAGCCCCCGGCACACTCCCGGGCGTCGCCCTATCGGCGTCCTTCCTGGAAGCCCCCCCCCCCCCCCCGCCTGAGGAAGGGTGGTGGGACGCCTGGGGCTCCTCGGATCGCCGCTGTCCGAGAAGAGACCTGCCGGAGTGGGAGACCCGGGGTCTCTTTGGGTCGCCACCCGACGAACCAGCGCCTCCGAGAGATGGGCGCAAGGGTGCCCCGACCCCCTGGCTCGGCGCAAGCGACGCCCTCGAAGGAGACCGGGCACGTTTCTTCTCTTGCTGCCCGGGGGCTGGCTCCTTTCCCTTCCCCTTGTCGACGGTCTGAGCCCTGTCGGCTCTCGGTGCGGGTTGGACAGCGACAGACGCCTCGCGCTCCGTCCCGGAGCGCTCGACCCCGGGAATCGAGATCCCCCGGAAGGCATTCCCAACCTGACGAACGGCGATCCCAATGTCATCAATATTCGGCATCTTCCGCAGCAACTCTGCCCTCCTCTGCGGCTCCAAGAAGAGGGGAGTGCGAGAGGCCGGGAAGGTGAGGTCGCCGCCGGTGACGTAGTCGCTGCTCACCTTGGCCACCATCTCGTACACCTCTTCATCAGAAGGATTGGAGCTGAGACCCCTCTCCAGCCTGGTGCAGTCGAGCTCACCGGTGTAGTACCACGCCGGGCGGTTGCGTTGCTGCAAGGGCGCAATACAGCGCGACAAGAAATCCACCAGCACCATCAGAGACATCAGCCCCTCGTTTGCCAGGAACCAGATCTGCTCCAAGACCGGTGCGTACTCCTGCTCCAGCTCCGGGATCTCCTCCCAGAAGCGACGCTCGGTGGTCGGGCCGGCAGTTGGGAGCTGCAGGCGATCATGCTCGTCGGTCTGCATGATCATCCAGTTCTCCCTCCAGTTTTCCCACCTCGACGCACCAAAAGGTAGAAGGTACCCAGAGGCCTTCGGATCCTTGCAGCGATGCTGGAAGTAGTACGCCCCCAGCTGGGTCTTCGAACTGCGCCCAGTCGTCCGCAACACGAAGAAGTAGCGGAAGAGCGTCACTGAAGCGTGCACCCCCATGAACATCTCGCAGAAATGGACGAAGACGGCGGCCATCGTGAAGGAGTTGGGGGAAAGGTGGTGGAGCTGGAGACCGTACGTCTCCAGCAGCGTGACGAAGAAGGAAGAAATTGGCGGGACAAACCCCGCCATGGCGTAGGCGGTGAAGAAGACTATTTCCCCCTCTCCAGGAGCAGGGGGAGAGATCCCTGGCGGAGCCGGCACTTCTGCTCCTCCGCATGCCAGCCCAGCAGCCTGTGCACTGACTCGAGCTCGGCCGACCGAGCGAGACGTGACGGAGGCAGGTTGGAAGCCATGGCAGGAGGAAGCTCAAGGACAGGGAAGACAAGGCGCAAGAACTCAAGGAAGATGCAAGCGCTGGGAAATGCGAAGGGAAGCCGCGATGCGGGTAAGATCCCCTTTTAAACTTCCCAGGCGCGATTCAAAGCGATTCGAATCTCTTCGAATACGCCGCTTGGACAACCGCTTCGGCTCCAAGACAAAGCGTCGATGACAAGTGGACCCAAGCTGTCCAGCTGAAGCGGTGGGCCAAGGAGTCAGTCTCCCAAGGAGACAAGCCGGCAAGACGCTTCGGCGGTTCCCAAAAAGGCGCTGCGACATGCAGAAGTGGCAGCCTTGGGAACCGCCGCAGTAAAAGCATCCATCAAGTGGGGCACACACTCCCACGATCCCGCGACTGTTCGTGCTCCGGCAACGGTCAATGCCGGTCTTAGAGAAGGTGCACGGAATGGAAGAGATGGGGGCCCCACCTCGGGCTCGCCATCTCCCCCGAGTTGGGCCGGGGGGCCACTGTCGGTACCCATAATATGGGGTACCCCCGCGCACAGGGGAAAATGCCTAAGGACCTCGCCCTTCTCCGCAGGGAGAGCTCCGAAGGCGCCATGTGTCCAGCGGGGCCAGACCTCCCTCTCCTCAGAAGAGAGCTCCGGACCCGCCACGTGGCCAACTGAGCCGGACCTCCCCCCTCCGCGGGGAGAGCTCCGGAGGCTCCACATGACCTGCGGGGCCGGACCTCCCTCTCCTCAGAGGAAAGCTCCGGGCCCACCACGTGGCCAGCAGAAGCCGGACCTCCCCCCTCCGCGGGGAGAGCTCCGAAGGCTCCACGTGACCCGCGGGGCCGGACCTCCCTCTCCTCAGAGGAGAGCTCCGGGCCCGCCACGTGGCCAGCAGAACAGCGCTACCTGCCACCGCGCGGTAGGCGGCAAGAATAAAGACATGCCATACCTTGCCCATACAAGGTATTCAAGACCCACGCCTTCCCAAGGCACGGAGACGCGGAGCACGCCTCTGTCAGGTGCCGTTGCGCCCAATCACATCGCAGTGAAGTCTGGCGCCCCGCGTCAGAGCCTTCACGCCAATAAACACAGCGACAAGACATCCCCTGCCGCCCCTGCCATCATCAACCACTACGACTAGCTTGCGGCATGGGCAGGGCGGCAGAACAAAGACTCAGAAGCCCTCGCGAGAGACAACTATCGGCGTAACTGCAGATACGGTGGATGGCAGGCAATCTCCCCGGGACCACCTGTCGGGTCCTGGGCCCACCTTGTAAGCCGCTCGAGCCTTGGACTATAAAAGGCTGGGGTAGGCAACGTTAGCAAGGGTTCGCCTCTTACACACTCTCGCACCCTAGCCATTTGACATCCGACACCCTCAAGCTCAGGACTCCGGTTCTGAGCAGCAAGCAATACAACGAGCAACTCTGCTCACCATGGACGTAGGGTTTTACGCTCCGGCGGCCTGAACCACGTAAAAATCCTCGTGTCAAGCTTCTTCCTCAATCGTCCCTAATGCTGAATATCTCCATGAGTGACTAGCCCCTCCGAAAAAGAACCTCCGCGGGCTGCCTAGAGCAGGCCCGGGGGAAGTGTCGGCTACACACTTCGACACCCTGGGACTACATGTCGGGTCCCGAGGCCCCCTTTGTAAGCCGCCCGGGCCTTGGACTATAAAAGGCTCGGGTAGGCAACGTTGCAAAGGGTTCGTTTCGCACCCCAGCTGGTTCGAAACTCAGTAGACATACACCCTTCACCCTCAAGCTTAGAACTCCGGTTCTAAGAACCAAGCAATACAATGAGGACCTTTTCTCACCGTGGACATAGGGTATTATGCTCTGGTGGCCCGAACCAAGTAAAAAACCCTTGTGTTCATCTCCTTCCTTTGCCTAGTACAGCAAGACCCACGCAGGGGGACTAGCCCCTCCGAAAAAGAACCTCCGCGGGCTGCCCAGAGCAGGCCCGGGGGAAGTGTCGACCGCAGACGCTTCGACATTTGGCGCACCAGGAAGGGGGGTTTTTCCCTCTTGCGTTGAGTCTTCGCTCATGAAGATGACCAAGCTTCCGTCCGCGGCAAGCTCTCCTCGCCCTCGTTCCCGGCGAACGATGACAAGCGAGGCTTACGTCTCGACACACTCAGGGAGGAGTGTGTCGGGATAAGCTGGGAGTCCGCAGACAACTCCAACAACATGGACTCCAGCAAGCCCAAGATCTGCTGCAGCGCCGAGTGTCACCCATGGGAGTACACTAGCTGCAGCACGGGCGCTTCTACGCAATCCACCTGCTGGGGACGCGCCTCAGGCAGCGACACAACAGTGGATTCGCGACGTCAACCGTCTCGTCGTCGCCGCCGTCAACCCTCAGCTTCGGCCGGGACGACGCCCCAGTCAATCGGACGTGTCGCTTTCGTGCATGCCAACAGTTGACGGACAGACGGCAGACTCCCGCTCCACCAGGCTCCCATCGGCAGACCTGAGGTCGGAGTTGGAGCGACGTCATCTGGGCGAGGATTCCCGCGTGACCATCGAGCGACGATGAGAAAGGCGTCGCAACCACGAGGTCGGCGACAGCATGTCGACCGCCTCGACCCAGCCTGGCCGCAGACGTTCGCCACGCGATCTCTGCCCCAGGCATATGCCACACAGCATATGCAGCAGCCATATGCCCTGCAAATGGCGCCCCCGGTCTATGGTGCACCTTTGCCCATACCGGGGTTCACCGTGCCAACAGCGGACCAAGCGTTCGCGGCACCGAGACCTGCAGCAACAGGAGCGGGGTGTGTGGCCTTGGCACCACACCTTCGCTTTGCAAAGTGGCCGCGCAAGTTCCGACCACACCTGCCAGAGAAGTACGACGGCAGAGTCAACCCGGCGGAGTTCCTCCAGATCTACTCCACCATCATCCTTGCTGCAGGAGGGGATGAGGCCGTCATGGCCAACTACTTCCGCGTCGCCTTGACCGGCCCGGCCCGGTCTTGGCTTATGAACCTCCCCCAGGGTTCCATAACCTCCTGGGGAGAGCTCTGTCGACAGTTCACGGCGAACTTCGGCAGCTCCTACACCCGTCCCGGCACGGAGCTTGACCTCCACGCCATCCGACAACAACCTGGAGAGTCGCTGCGCTCCTTCATCCAGCAGTTCTCTCAGGTACGGAACACCATCCCCCACATCCAGAATGCTTCAGTGGTGGTGGCGTTCCAGCAGGGTGTGAGACAATAAGATGCTTGAGAAGTTGGCCACCAGAGAGGTGCGCGACGTCTCAGAGCTCTTCAGCCTGGCGGACAAGTGCGACAGAGCAGCAGAAGGGCGTAGTTGGCATTCACAGCCAGCCTCCGAAGCTGGAGGTCAGCCTGGAGCTAGCGCTGCATCCCATGGGAGCAGCAAGAAGATAAAGAAGAAGGGCGGTGGCAAGATCAAGCCACCGGCCGGAGCTCCCGTTGCTGCTGCTGCAGCGCCCACCGGAGCTCGGGGGCCACTCCCCGACAAGAGGCCGCGACAGTCACCAGCCCCTGGCGGTGACCACAGCGAGCCGTGCCCTGTGCACAACACCAGCAGCCATACTGCTGCTGAGTGCCGGGAGATCCAGAAGCTCGCGGAATGCTTCCACAAGGGGAAGCAACCGCGTGTGGACGCCCCTCCATTCCGTCATAGGGAGGGCAAGCAGAAAGCTGACCCCCGGGACAACGTCAACCAGCAGATAGAGTTTCAGGAGCCCCAGCGCGCTATGAAGACGGTCTACCACCACGAGGGCTCCAGATCCAGTGACAACGAGCACCGGAA
The DNA here is from genome assembly GCA_030760725.1 of Neostapfia colusana. NCBI lineage: Eukaryota > Viridiplantae > Streptophyta > Magnoliopsida > Poales > Poaceae > Neostapfia > Neostapfia colusana. The sequence goes on along the minus strand of JASWHV010000010.1, from coordinate 51,924,749 downwards.
GACGCTCTACGTCATCTACGGAGGATCCTCGGACCCCTCGTCCCGGAGTGCAGTCAAGACCCTGCGCCGGGCTGTGGCGTCGGTGGCCCCCACCCCATGCGCAACGCTGCACCTCAAGTAGGTAGGGACCTCCATCACTTTCGACTCCACCGACTGCCCCAAGAACATGGCTGGGGCCGGGCAGCTACCGCTCCTGGTAGCCCCCACCATCGCCAACGTTAAGATGTACCACATTCTGGTGGATGGCGGGGCCGGCCTCAACCTCATCAGTCGTGCAGCCTTCCAGAAGCTGCAGATCCCAATGGCCAAGCTCGCCCCCTCGAGCCCATTCTGAGGGGTAGGGCTGGGACAAGTCATCCCCTACAGCAACATCAGCCTTCTGGTGACCTTCAGGGCACCAGACAACTACCGAACAGAGTACATTCTGTTCGACGTGGCGGAGGTTGACCTCCCCTTCAACGCCATCATCGGCAGGCCAGCGCTGTACCGGTTCATGGTGGTAGCCCATTACGGCTACCTCGTCTTGAAGATGCCTACACCAACAGGCGTCCTCAAGATCCGTGGAGACCGAACTGCTGCAGTGTCGTGCTTGGAGAAGCTCCAAACACTTGCAGCAGCCCGAGCACCAGCCCCTGGCAGCGCAGAACCGGGCCAGCTCCACCAGAGTGCATGCCACCGTGCCTCAACCTCTGCACCCTGAGTGCAACCCCATGACGAGGACGACGTCCCCCTGAAGGTCATCCAAGTCGGCGCCGAAGCTGGCCAGACCACCCGGAGCTGGTGGTCTGGACAGCAAATAGGAAGGCGCGCTCATCACCTTCCTCCGGCACAATGTCGATGTGTTTGCATGGCAACCGTCGCAGGTGCTGGGGATCCCTAGGGAGGTGATCGAGCACCACATGAAGATCTTCCCTGACGCCCGGCCAATCCAACAGAAGCCTCGGAAGCAGTCCATCAAGCGGCAGAACTTCATCCGTGAAGAAATCAAGAAGCTGCTGGACGCTGGCTTCATACGGGAAGTCCACCACCCCCAGTGGTTGGCCAACCCTGTCGTCATCCCGAAGGCCGGCGGGAAGCTCCGGATGTGCATCGACTACACCAGTCTCAATAAGGCATGTCCCAAAGATCCATTCCCTCTCCCTAGAATAGATCAAATAGTAGACTCTACATCAGGCTGTGATATGTTATACTTCCTAGACGCCTACTCAGGTTTCCACCAAATTCCCATGTCTAGAGAAGATGAAGAGCATACCGCATTTATCACTGTAGATGGCCTGTATTGTTATGTCTCCATGCCTTATGGTCTAAAAAATGCTGTCCCTACCTTTGCATGTGCCATGTACAAAACCTTTGGATAGTTAATAAGAGACTTAGTTGAGGTGTATGTCGATGACATCGTTGTCAAAGTTAGACAGAGCTCTTCACTGTTAGATAACCTAGCTCTAGTCTTTGATAAGCTGCGTTCCACGCGCACCAAGCTGAACCCAGAAAAGTGTGTGTTCGGCGTATCCTCTGGTAAGCTCCTAGGATTCATAGTCTCACACCGAGGAATTGAGGCCAACCCAGAGAAGATCAAGGCCATCGACCTGATGCGGCCCCCCGCCCGCATCAAAGATGTCCAGAGACTCACGGGATGCCTAGCCACGCTGGGTCGGTTCATACCGAGGCTAGCAGAGCGATGCGGCCCACAGACCGCATCAAAGATGTCCAGAAGCTTACAAGATGCCTGGCTGCGCTGAGTCGGTTCATACCGAGGCTAGTGGAGCGGGCTCTTCCCTTCTTCAAGCTCCTGCGCAAATCTGTTCCGTTTGCTTGGACCGAAGAAGCAGAAGAAGCATTCCAGGAGTTGAAGTAGCTCCTGACGACCCTACCCATCATGGTAGCCCCAGAGCCCGGAGAGCACCTGCTGCTCTACATCACGGCGACCACAGAGGCGGTGAGCATGGTCCTCGTCACAGAGCGGCCGGACCTCTTATCACCGCAACCAGCTCCAGCAGCTGAGGTCAAGCACCAAGGCTGTCGGGGACCCATGGGGGGCCCCGACAGCTAGGAGGTCTTGGAAGACCAAAACGACCTCTCGACGCTCCAAGAAAACCTCCCGGAGGTCCAAGGGGACCTCCTGAAGGTCCAAGGCATATTCTCGGAGGTCCAAGGGGACCTCCCGGAAGTTCAAGACAACCTTCCGGAGGTCCAGCAGGACCTCCCGGTGGTTCAAGACGACCTCCCGGAGGTCCAAGATGACCAAGGAGCCTCCGGGTCCCAGCCCTTGGAGGATGCCCAGGGCCTGTCTTCCTCCTGTCGGCCTGAGCCAATGGAGGAAGACACCCTAGGTCCTCCAGAGAGGACCTAGACCATCCAGAGGCCCGTCTACTACATCAGCGAAGTCCTCCACGATGCCAAGCAAGGTACCTGGAGGTCCATAAGCTGTTGTATGCAGTGCTCGTGGCGTCCAGGAAGCTCCGGCACTACTTCCAAGCCCACCGGATCTCGGTCGTCACCTCCTTCCCGCTGAAGACCATCCTTCACAGCCCCAACGCGACTGGCAACGTCGCCAAGTGGGCAGCGGAGCTAGCGGAGTTCGAGCTGGACTTCCTACCTCGACACACGGTCAAGAGCCAAGCACTGGATGACTTCGTGGTCGAGTGGACGCCATCGGCAACCAACCCAGGGGGCCCCGAAGACGGTGAACCGGAGCCCCGAGCTCTGGTCTTCACCGAGCCCCACTGGACGCTCTTCTTCGACGGCTCCTCGAGAAAGCAGGGGGCCGGTGCCGGCGTACTGTTTCTCATGCCATCGGGGGGGGGGGGCAGTTCGGGTACATGGTGCGTCTCAGTTTCAAGGCAACCAAAAACATGGCGGAGTATGAAGCCCTCATCTTCGGCCTGAAGACGGCGCTGTCTCTCGGAGCTCGCCAGTTGTTGGCAAAGGGCGACTCCCAGCTAATCATCAAGCAAGTCAAGGGTGAATGCTCCTGCAACGACCCGCAACTAGCTGCCTATCTGCTCTACATGCAGATGCTGGAGAAAGACTTCCTCGCCTTGGACCTGTGCCATGTACCGCGCGCCGACAACGCTGCGTCCGACGACCTCTCAACGAAGGCTTCCACCGGAGCCCCGGCGCTCGAAGGAATATTCGAGAGGACGTTGCCGCGGCCCACAGCCTGACCTGCCGAGCCGGGTGAAGGGGGCGGGACCAGAACCTCGAAGCTGGCGGTCCCGACGGCCCTGCAACCATGGACGCTGCCAAGGATCGTAAGTGTAACTGGGGACTCCATGCTACCCAGTGCTCAAGATCCAGAAGCTCAAGTCAGACCCGATGCATGGATCACGGAGATCCGGGACTACTTGAAAGACAACATCCTTCCTGATGAATGTGTATACGCTGAACGGATCATGCGCATGGCTAAAAGATACACGCTGGTAGAAGGGGATCTCTACCGGCGTGGCGCCAACCACGTCCTATTGCAATGCATAACCCAGGAAGAAGGCTGCGACTTGCTCGCTGAGATCCATGGAGGCGAATGTGGGAGTCACGCTTCCTCACGCATGCTGTTGGTAAAGCCTTCCGGCATGGCTTCTACTGGCCGACAGCACTCTAGGATGCCGTCAAGCTAGTCAAGAGATGCAAGGCGTGCCAGTTTCATGCCAAGCAGATCCACACACCGGCTCAGACACTGCAGATGATCCCGCCCTCATGGCCGTTCGCGGTATGAGGGTTGGACATCCTGGGGCCATTCCCCAAAGCCGTCGGGGATTCCGGTACCTCTACGTCGCCATCGACAAGTTCACCAAGTGGCCGGAAGCTACACCCGTCGTCACCATCAACAAGCAATCCGCAGTCAAGTTCATCAACTCGATCGTCTGCAGGTTCGGGGTCCCGAACAGAATCATCACCGACAACGGGACTCAGTTTACCAGTGCAGCGTTACAACCTACTGCGAAGACCTTGGCATCCAGGTGTGCTATGCCTCCGTTGCTCATCCAAAGAGCAATGGGCAAGTCGAGAGGGCCAACGCCGAAATCCTTCGGGGCCTCAAGACTCGCACCTATGCCAGCTTGAAGAAACATGGCGCCAAGTGGGTGGACGAGCTTCCGAGCACACTATGGGCTAGCCGGACATCCCAGAGCTGGGCCACCGGGGAGACACCCTTCTTCATGGTGTACGGGGCCGAAGTTGTGCTTCCCCCAGAGATCACCATGGGGTCCCCCCGCGTCCGAGCTTACGACGAAGCCGCGCAGGACCAGCTCCGGCGTGAAGACATCAACCTCATCGACGAGGATCGACTACAAGCAACGCTCCACAACGCACGGTACCGGCAGGCGCTCCGGCGCTACCACCAAAGGACCGTGCGTGTCCGGGAGCTCAAAGAAGGCGACCTAGTGCTGCGGCGCATACTTTGTCGCGAAGGGACCAACAAACTCTCCCCCAGCTGGGAAGGTCCCTTCAGAGTCACGAAAGTGTGCCGTCCCGGGTGCGTACGCCTTTCCACCGAGGATGGGGATCCGCTTCCGAACCCTTGGAACATAGAACACCTCCATAAGTTCTATCCCTACAGCAGTAGTAGGACAAGTCTTTTTCTTTCTGTAATAGATCCCATAGAGTCCAGGAACAGCGCTCGGAGCAACTAAGCCCCAGGGGACGGTCCAGGACTACGTCCATCTTGGCCTAGTTCCGACCCTAAGCGCGTAGGATCTTGCTTCCCTTCATAATGTGGTGGGTCGTTGCATCCATGTATAGCCTGACTTCCTCCTATGGATATTTATATGGAAAGAACCCTGTCCCACCACGCTCTTCCTTACGTGTTCATTTAAATTACGCATTAATTTTTATGATCACGCCTCCATACCAAACACATTGTATGCTCATCGTACACTCAGCTCTCCCTTCCCGCTCTCATCCCTAGTCGGCATTTGCTATCCTGACTAAAGGCGGTCGCGCTTGAGGTACCTGCCGATGGCCAGGGGACCTCTCGGACCTCCCCCAGTCAGGTGTTGCAGCGCCAGTTGGTCACCTCCAGGAAAAACCTGCGCTGTGCACGGGGGGTCCAGGGTGCGTAGCCTGCTTTGCCTTGTTCCATACCCAAAGCGTGCGCACTCTGCCCTTCGGAGGTCCAGGGGAGTATAGCTTGCTTTGCCTGGTCCCGTACCCAAAGCGTGTGCACTCTGCCTCCCCAGCGTTACGGTCTAGTACTAGGGGCCGGACGGTCGTACCCTGACCTCGGAGGGAGCCGGACCTCCGGTGTCGGGCGCACTGAATTGCCCAAGCCCCGTATACCGGTCCAGGACCGTAAGCCAAATAAGACTAAGAGACAGGGAAGGGAGAGCCCCCGAGGAGAATTACGGTTCCCCTACTTGTGTGCAGGACCTCCTGGCCTTAGCTCCCCCGCAGGAATATGGTAGGTGTGCCCAAACCATTGGCCCCACCTACCAGGGGGCCACTACGGGGACCGCACAAGGAAGGACCAGAGCTCCCGACTACTCCAACACAAGATTGGAGGAGCCGGACCCCGCCCCCTCCGCAGAGGCGGGCTCCGAAGGCCCCACGTGTCCGGCGGGGCCGGAGCTCCCCTCTCCTCAGAGGATAGCTCCGGGCCCGCCACGTGGCCAGCAGAGCCGGACCTCGCCCCCTCCGCATGGGCGAGCTCCGAAGGCTCCACGTGTCCAGCAGGACCGGGCCTCCCCTTTCCTCAGAGGAGAGCTCCGGGCCTCCCACGTGGCCAGCAGAGCCGGACCTCCCACCGTCCTCACGGGGCGAGCTCCGAAGACCCCTTGGGTCCTTATGTCAGCAAGGACCCGAGGAAGGTGTCTGTGCAAGCTTCGATATTGGTGGAGACCTCCCGAGGTCCTTGCGGAGCTAAGGTCTCGGTCAGGCCAAGCCAAGAAGAAGAAGATAAAAGTGCAGAAACAAAATACAAAAGTTTGTTCATTCATCAGAGGCTCCATGAGCTGGACTACAGACTCAAGAAACACAAAAACAAAAGATACAAAGGCCCTCCATCTACAAGGGCAAGCCCCCTAAGAGTCCCCGGACTCCCGCTAGAACCTAGACGCAACAAGGGCGACGACGTCTAAGACTCCAGCCCTGGTGACCTCCTCCTGCTCGGCGACGGGGCCCCGGACCACCGGCTCCAGAGAGACAGAGGAGTCCTAGCTCCGGAAGCACGTCAACACGTGCGTGGCGACCTCCTTCGCCAAGCTCTGTCCCTCCGTCTCGAGCTCGTCGGCGATCACAGCCTCGAGCCTATCCAGCTTGGCGCCGATGGACTCGAGCGTCGGGATCGCCTCGACCACCTCCTAAGGTGGAGCCCCCGTTATCACGTGGCTGAAGCCAAGAGGCACCAGAGCGGACTTCGCCTGGCCGACGAAGTCCCAGACTGCTCGGGCCTCGACGGTCCGCGAAGCGCGGAGCCCCTCCACCTCCAGGCGAGCCGTCAGTAGAGCGCCAGGACCCTCCTCAGTGAACCTCCTCTCCTTCACCGCCAGGTCCTTCTCCCGTAACTGGAGGTCCTGGGTAAGTCGCTCCAGCTCCGATGCTCGGAAGTCAGCGGCCAGCTCCCGGTCTAGTGCCGCCTGGCGGTCCCGGGCGACCTGCTCCTCCCTCACGGCCAGAGCTGCCTCCTGAAGCTCCAGCTCTTTGGCCCGGGCCTTCAGGTCGCCCTCTCCAGCCTCCAGCCGCTCGGCGACCATCTTCTCCTGAGTTGACACAGTGCGCTCCTGATCTGCGACGGCGCACTAACGGCGCGCCAGCTGCAGCCGCAGCTCCTCATTGGCGTCGGAGCGGGCCCGAATACTGGCGTAGGTCTTGTGGCACTCCCGCAAGAGCCGCCGGGTTTCAGCGTCCAGGCGCTCGATGAGTCTCCTCTGCACCTCGAGGAGCTCCTCCTTGGCATCAAGCCTCTCCCGCCTCGCGTCGAGCTCCTCCTCGACCTCCCGAGTCCGCTGCTTCAAGAGTCGCCCCCAGCTGAGGAGGCGGTCTCTCTCATCCGCCAAGGCCTCCCGCTCGTGCTCGAGCGCAGCCTGGACCTGCCGGACGCTAGACTGGGCCTGCTCCATGGCGTCCGACAGGGGCATAGGGGAAGCAGAGGTCGGATCCGCGCCACAGACCTCCTCCATGACATCGTCTGAAGGAGGAGATGACGGCATCTCGACAACCAGGATGATGCGCCGGTCAGGAGAAGATGGCGCCAAGGCGGGGACGGTCCCAACGCGCCCCTGCTCGCCGCCTGCCGGAAGGCCTGCAACAGCTCCTCCTGCTTCAGCACTTGGAGGCTGGACGCCGCCAGCCGGCTCCTCCAAGTCTTCAACAGCCGCCGGTTCCCGAGCTGGCGAAGGAGGAGGAGTGGGCGCCGCTGCCGTTGAAGGAGCTGGTCCCGCCGGACCACAAGCAGGAGGCACCCGGACCTGCTCGGGCGCCGGTGAAGCTGCCGCAGCGTCCTGACGCTGTGGCGCTGGGCCCCTGCCAACCAGAGGAGGCCGAGGAACAGACGCGTCCCTGGCAGCCGAAGAATCCCTGCAAGCACAGGGAGCTCTCAACACAAGAGAAAAAATACGCAAAGTACTAAGACCCGGTGAGTGCAAACTTACGGAGGAACGCGAACACTCCAGCGGGCATGGAGCCCTGGCTTCCGAGCCGGGGCAGGGCCGCCGGAGCCTGCCGTCGCCACCGGGGCCTGCGCCGAAGGCACCCGGACCGGCGGAGCAGGGGGTGCTCCTGGAGCCGCCCTAGGAGGCGGAGCAGTAGGGCTGCCGCCGGCAGTGCTCCTGGCTCCGCTTGTCGATCCAGCCCTTGAAGCCCGGGGCGCCTGCGTCCTCGGATGAGTCCCGGCTGCGCTCCCTCTGGCGCCGCCGCCTGCCGAGCCAGCAGCAGGGACACTCGACGACCGGGGCACATGAGACCTCGGCTCAGCCCCGGATGCCGCAGTGCCGGCGTCCCTCCTCGGAGCTCCACCGCCTGTGGAAGGAGGGTGGGACGCCCGGGGCTCCTCTGACCGCCGCTGTCCAAGAGGAGTCCCGTCGGTGCGGAAGACCCGAGGCCTCTTGGAGTCGCCACCCGACGAACTGACGCCTCTCGAGGAAGGGCGCGGGGGGACTCCAGTCCCCTGGCCCGGCGTGAAAGACGCCCTCGATGGAGACCGGGAGCGCTTCCTCTTCGGCGAACCAGAGGCCGGCTCCTTGCCCTTCCCCTTGTCGGCAGTCCGAACTCCGTCGACCCTCGGCGCAGGTTGGGCATCGGCCGACGCCTCACGCTCCGCTCCGGAGTGGTCAGCCCCGGGGATCAAGATTCCCCGGAAGGCATCTCCGACCTGGCACATGGCGATCCCTATGTCGTCCAGCGTCGGCATCCCCCGAAGCAGCTCCGCCCTCCACGCCGGTTCCATGAAGAGAGGGATGCAGGACTCTGGGATGGTGAGGAAGCCGCCACCAATAAGGTCGCTGCTTACCCTCGTCACCATATCCCACAACATCTCGGCAGGTGGGTCAGAGCCTAGACCCGTCTCTAGCCTGGTGCAGTCATGCTCGCCGGTATAGTACCACGCCGGGCGACTACGCTGCTGCAGGGGAGCAAGGCGGCGCGACAAGAAATCTGTCAGCACCATCAGGGATGTCAATCCCTGATCCGCCAGGAACCGGATCCGCTCCAGGACCGGCGCGTACTGTGGCTCCAACTCCGGGTTCTCCTCCCAGAAGCGACGCTCGGTGGTTGGAGCACCAGTCGGTAACTGAAGGCGATCGTGTTCGTCGGTCTTCACGATCACCTAGTTCTCCCTCCAGCCTTCCCACCTTGCAGCGCCGAAGGGCATAAGGTACCCGGAGACCTTCGGGTCCTTGCAGCGGTGCTGGAAGTAGTAGGCACCCAGCTGGTTCTTCGTGCCGCGCCCAGTCGTACGCAGCATGAAGAAGTGATGGAAGAGCGTCACTGAAGCTCGCACTCCCACGAACATTTCGCAGAAGTGGACGAAGACGACGGCCATGGCGAAAGAGTTGGGGGAGAGGTGATGAAGCTGGAGACCCTACGTCTCCAGCAGCGTCACGAAGAAGGAGGAGATCGGCGGGACGAACCCCGCCAAGGCGTAGGCTGCAAAGAAGACGGTTTCCCCCCTCTCCAGATGCAGAGGGAGAGATCCCTGCCGAAGGCAACGCCGCTCCTCCTCAGAGTGCCATCCCAGCAGCTTGCGCATCGCCCCCAGGTCTCTCGTCCGGGTGATGCGCGGCGGAGGCAGGCAGGAAGCCATCGGCGATGAAGGCGTGAGAGCTTGGAGGATGAAGAAGGCTTGGACGCTCAAAGGATTCTGGGGGGCTCAAGCGCAGGGAAGTGTGCAAAGGGAAGCATGCGATGCAGATAAGATCCTCTTTTAAACTTCCCAGAAGCGATTCAAAGTGTTTCGAAACGCTTCGTATGCGCCGCGTAAAAAACCCTTGTGTTCATCTCCTTCCTTCGCCTAGTACAGCAAGACCCACGCAGGGGAACTAGCCCCTCCGAAAAAGAACCTCCGTGGGCTGCCCAGAGCAGGCCGGGGGGAAGTGTCGACCGCAGACGCTTCGACACACAGCCTGAGGAAAGTGAACAATGTCACTAGAAACCAGTTTGGTTTTATGCCTGGGAGGTCTACAATAGAGGCGATTTTCTTGCTTCGTCAGCTTATGGAGACATATAGGGAGCAGAAGAGTGGTGTTCATCGACTTGGAGAAGGCGTACAACAAGATACCAAGGTCAGTCATGTGGTGGGCACTAGAGAAACATAAAGTGCCAACAAAGTACATTACCCTTATCAAGGATATGTGCAATAATGTTAGGACAAGTGTGCGCGTAAGTGATAGTGAGACTGATGCATTCCTATCACGGTAGGACTACATCAAGAATTAGCTTTGAGCCCATACATCTTTTCCTTGGTGATGGATGAGGTGTCGAAGGATATAAAGGGGATATCCCTTGGTGCATGCTCTTTGCTGATGATGTAGAGCTGGTAGATGAAACTAGAGATGGTGTTGATAAGAAATTAGAGTTATGGAGACAAACCTTAGAGTCCAAGGGGTTTAGACTTAGTAGGAACAAAACCGAGTATATGAGGTGTGACTTTAGTGGTGTTGGTCGTGAAGAGGGAAATATTAGTCTACAAGGACAAATAGTACCTAGAAGGGACTCTTTCCGATACTTAGGATCAATGTTACAAAGTAATGGCGATATTGATGAGGATGTTTGCCACAGGATCAAGGTAGGGTGGATGAAATGGTGACAAGCCTCTGGAATCCTATGTGATAGGAAAGTCCCACAAAAGCTAAAAGGGAAGTTCTATAGGACGGTGATCAGACCCGCGATGCTCTATGGGGCGGAATGTTGGCCAACTAAACGGCAACATGTCCAACAAATGAGTGTCGCAGAGATGTGCATGCTACGGTGGATGTGCGGGCACACAAGAAGAGACTGAATAAGGAATGAGGCGATTCGTGATAGGGTAGGGGTGGCGCCGATTAAAGAGAAGTTAGTCCAACATCGACTTAGGTGGTTTGGACATATCCAACGGAGACCTCCAGAAGCACCGGTTAACAGTGGGATTTTAAGAGGTAGAGAAAATATTAGGAGGGGTAGAGGAAGACCAAGGTTGACATGGGAGGAGGCAGTAAAACGAGATTTGAGAGAGTGGAATGTATCCAGAGACTTAGCTCATGATAAGACCGCTTGGAAAGTAGCAATTCGTGTGCCAGAATTGTAGTCATGTTTTTTTCCTTTTCTCTTTTTTCTTTTTCTTTTTTTTTCTTTTTTTCTTTTTTTCTTTTTTCTTTGTTCTTATATCTCTTCCTCTCTTTTACTTCATTGATATTGGGTTTCATGTCTAGCTGACCCCAACATGCTTGGGATAAAGGATTGGTTGTTGTTGTTTGTATTTAATATAAAATATGTGATAGTTGATATAGAGGTCTGATTTAGAGGTGAACGAGTGTGGAGAGCTAAACTGTAAAGTCACGAATCTTTTAGAGTTAACTGTAAAAGACTAAGAATATCTCTTTACAGGTCTGATATAGAGATCCACGAGTGCGAGCAGCCTTACAAGCCTCTCCACGTAACAACACAAATTGAAAAAAAATAAAACATGGACACCGCTCATAGGTGAAAGAGATTAACTGAAAAAAATGTAACAACCATAGAATAGAAAATTTCTGATCAAAGATAGTTGTTTGCACAATTATATCATAGAGTTGTTTTCGTCCTAGCCACCCCGAAGGAATGCTATACAATTTTGTTTTCGCTTAGAATGGGTTTAATTGGTTCACCTTTTTGGACCAGACTCTCCGTCCTCAACCAAAGATGTTTTCCTACGAAGTAGATTCTCGAATTTTTTTAGATTTTCACAATATAAATTAGAATCACCTTCCACTCTAGATTTTTAGATTCCTCAACAACTATTAGGAAAAATCACCTACATACCTATCATTGGTTGTAAATCTAAAGTGTTTTTTCTTTCTCAAAGCTCACAACGGCTTTCCATATCTTACAGATAAAATCAGATTTTTTTTCACAAAAATCACAGCTGAACCAAACACATATTAAATCGAGTTTTAAAAGCCGAAAAATAACTTTTGAGTCATATTTTCTCCATCACGGGCTAAAACTCAACGTTTCACTATAGTATCCATGATTTTCCTCCTGTACCCTCACTACTCCTATCCTTCACGCCTCCTTCGCCCTCGATCCACTCACCCTGGCATCTAACTCAAAATCTTCGGCCAAAAAAGAGGAGGTCGACAATCTTGTTAAATTCCAAAGCAAGATGAGGCAAAAGAACCATGTTTTATAATGTTGTGGTTAAATTCTGTGATATTATTCAGTGTCAATTCATCCAATTTTTCTTGGCAATTACGTGTTTATTATGAAAACATGGTAACTACAAAAGTATACATCATTATTGTTGGTACCCTGCAGACCGGGTATCCCCACGTGGAGGGTTAAAGACAGCTCAGGCCCCGCCCCTCTCTCGAGGCAGGCCCTGACACGGCCACGTGCCCTTGGCCCCGGACCTGGCCTCCCCGCTGGGGCAGGGTCCGACGCTGCCACGTGTGCCTCCGGGCTTCAGAGCCATCAAGTGCCCTTGGTCCCGGACCTGACCTCCTCGAGGTGAGGTCCGGAGCTGCCACGTGTATCCGGGCTCTGAACCCTCCCTCCCTGCTGAGGAAGGCTTTGGAGCCGCAACGTGCCCTTGGCCTCAGACAAAACCTCCCCGCTGAGGTGAGGTCCGGAGCTGCCACGTATACCCGGGCTTCAAAGCCGCCACGTGCCCTTGGCCCCGGACCAAACCTCCCTGCTGAGGTGAGATCCGGAGCTGCCACGTGTATCCGGGCTCTGAACCCTTCCTTCCCGCTGGGGAAGTCTCCGGAGCCACCACGTTCCCTTGGCCACGGACCAAACCTCCCCGCTAAGGTGAGGTCTGGAGCTGCCACGTGTACCTCTGCTTTGGAGCCGCCACGTACCCTTGGCCCTGGACCAAACCTCCCCGCCGAGATGAGGTCCAGAGCTGCCACGTGTATCCGAGCTCTAAACCCTTCCTCAATGCTGAGGAAGGCTCCAAAGCCGCCACGTGCCCTTGGCCCCATACCAAACCTCCCCGCTGAGGTGAGGTCCGCAGCTGCCATGTGTATACGGGCTCTGAACCCTTCCTCCCCGTTGAGGAAGGCTCCGGAGCTGCCACGTGCCCTTGGCCCCAGACCAAACCTCCCCGCTGAGGTGAGGTCCGGAGCTGCCACATGTTTTCTAGCTCAGAACCCTTCCTCCCCGCTAAGGAATGCTCTGGATCCGTCACGTGCCCTTGGCCCCAGACCAAACCTCCCCGCTGAGGTGAGGTCCAGAGCTGCCACATGTCCCATGATCCATCGTGAGCCTGGGTCTTAGAAGTCAAGGAGGAAGTGTGCTGTCAGGCCACACATTTTGACTCCCGCCTTCCCCAGAAGCATAGCGCATGGCGCACACCTCCGTCCTTCGCCCGTTCACCACTATGGTGATAAGACAGAGTGACAAGGCGTGACAGCGGCACAGCGCTGCCCAACGGCACAATGCCGCCTAGCAGAGCGAGAGGATGCAGCGACAAGATGACATCTTCATCATGACCTGCTGCCCGGTCAGAGGCTTTCAATGTGCCAGGCGTTTAGCCTTAACTCCACCGCCAATTACTCTACATGTAAATGTAAATACCCTAGATCATGTATAGGGTCTAGACAGCCTCGGAGCCACCTGTCGGGCCCTGGACCACATTGTAACTACCCCGGCGCTTGGACTATAAAAGGACCGTGGCCGCCACCCGACAGAGGGTTCAGTTCGCAACCCAGCCAACTCACACACACGCGCAAGCAATACAACACTCACTCCCGTGGACATAGGGTTTTACGCTCCAGCGGCCTGACCACGTAAATCTCCGTGTTCACCCGTGTCCATCAGCCTCGTTCGATCTAGCGGCGGTTAGCCCCTCCAAACAATGAATCTCCACGGACTGCTCCAGTATAGGTACCGGGGAAAGTGTCCCAGCTCACACTTCAACATTTGGCATGCCAGGAATGGGGGCTATCACACTCCCAAGGCGATCGAGCATCACCACCATGGTGAACATCCACTCCCTTGGCGGTTCGTCTCGCCCCACTCGCCGTTGTCTCCAGGGGGGAGGTGAGGAGGCCACTTCTCGCTCCAGGGTGGGTAGATCTGTCTGGGCAGGCGACTACACGGTCGGCGTGCCCACGGCGCCCACAGCTGCTACCTCGCGGCAGCCTTCTACTCCCACGGTGGCAACCGTGCCACCAGATCCAAGTCCAGAGAGCGTGCTGGCTGCAGCACGCGCTCTACTCGACAACTCCCTTGGCGAGCGTGCTAACCCAGGGGCGAGAGAGCAATGGCGCAACGACGTCGACCACCTCGTCGCCACTGCCATGAACACATACGCCTACAGAAGGCAGCAGGCCGAGCCCTTGCAGGTCCAGTCGCATACACCGATGGTGGTCCACGAGACGGCAACGATGCGTGTGGAGACCACGGCCAGGCAGGCCACAGCCGACCTCAGGGTCGAGCTAGATCGCCGCCGCGTGAGCAAAGATGGCCGTGTTACCATCTAGCGACGTCACGAGAGGCGCCACAACCTCGAAAGAGAGTACGGCTCCCTGAACGTCATACTAGCGGTACGATCCCCGCAAACCCCTGCCTCTTTAAATGCAGGCAGAGGCTGCATGTTGCTCTCCCCGTACCTTCGCACAGTGGTCTGGCCACCCAAGTTCCGGCCCCACTTGCCAGAGAAGTATGATGGGACAGTCAACCCCGTCGAGTTCGTGCAGATCAACTCCACCTCCATCCTAACTGTAGGAGGGAATGAGGTCGTCATGGCCAGCTACTTCCCAGTAGCCCTGACTGGCACTGCCCGGTCATGGCTCATGAATCTTACCCCAGGCTCGATCTACTCCTAGGAAGAGTTGTGCTGGAGATTTATGGCCTACTTCGGAAGTTCCTACATGCGCCGCAGCAGCAAGCTCGACCTGCACGCCGTGCATCAACGCGAGGGGGAATCACTGCGGTCCTTCATCCAGCAGTTCTCCCAGGTCAGGAACACCATCCCCCGCATCTCCAATGCCTCTGTCGTCATCGCCTTTCGGCAGGGCACCATAGACAAGAAGAATGCTCGAGAAGTTAGCCACGCACGACATGCAAGACGTCTCCGAGCTCTTCATCCTGGAGGACAAGTGCGCCACGACGGCGCAGGGCCGAGAATGGCACTTACGACCTGCCTCCGCAGCGGGGAGTGCCAGTGAAGCCGCTGCTCAGGGCAGCGGCAAGAGAAGAAGAAGGTCGGAGGCAAGGACAAGCCTCTGGCCTGGGCACCCACCATCGCCGCAGCAGCATCCGGTGGGGGCCATACCCCACACACCGACATGTGACCATGACCGCGAAGACGGCCAACGGTGCCCGGTGCACAACTCCAGGCGCCACGGTGCCATTGAGTGCCGTGATATCAAGAAGCTCGTGGAACGCTTCCGTGAGCTGCAACAGCAGCAGCACCAAGACGGACAAACAGAATGTAACAGACAACACAAAAAAAACAAAGCACCAACCGGGCCCACTTGTAAGTCAAACATGTATTCTTCTTCCTCCATTGGGAAGCTTGGGAGGCAAGTACTACGTGGCCGGCGGCCACAGGGGAGCTGCGCCCCTGCTCCTCTACCCCACGCTATTCCCCTAGCTTCTTCCATTCCCATTTGCTTCCTCCTTCATTTTCTTCCCTGTTTTCTCTCTCCTCCATTGTTGGAGAACCGTCGATCTCCGGCTACAGGCATCTCCTCCCCAAATCGACCGCATGCCGGTCTTCTAGTCGACGAGGTGAACCTCTCCTCTTGTTTTCATTTCATTTCCTTCTTTGTTTCGCGAGCAAGAGCTCGCCGAAGTCCGTACAAAAACTATCTCACTGCCGGAGAGCTTCGTCCTTTGAAGCTGCACGGGACCTCAAAATGGGATGCCCTCACCATGCTCTTCATCTTCATCTCATCCGTTGGGCACACCGCCGCTCGGAGCGAACTCTGACGGGCCGGCCGGCCATGGCCGCCATGGCCAGGAGCTCGAGCTCCTGTTCGCTGGCTGGGCCTGGGGTGGGCACACTAATATTCAGATCTACACAATGGAACACAAAAATCAATATGTTCATGCAATGTGGAATTATTATGAACTTTAGATGATTTATATTAAAGAAATCTTTACCCTATATATATATCTCCAAAAATCATAATATTTTGCACACATGTTCACCTATAGTATACCTATTTTCAGACCAAATTTAGCTCCATGATTATCTGTAGTTAATTAGAAACTAATTTAATATTATATTTCCTTATTTTAATCATGATGAATTATTTATTGCATGAAAAACTCTGAAATTTCGTCAGTACCTTCCTGAACAATGTAATAACCTACATTAAAACTTGTAATATCATTCTCATAGCAAAATTGTCACAGTTTTAGTTTGAAGATCTATTTCCATTATTAGTTATTTTTGTTAACCATTGGTCTAATGTGATAAAATTATTTTAGATTATGTCATTATGTAAACACCAAAATAGGACCTCTGACCCTAACATTGATCTAATTCTGCATTGCTCGACGTTCACATAAAAGTTCTACTATATGATGTTATTGTCATATCAATTATTATTGAAATATAAGTTATTTATCTTTTACAAGGAAAGGGTACCTCCACCTAAAAATAATTTGGTCATGCTACTACCCTCTGAAAAGCTGTTGTAAATTAACTACAAGACCACGATATTGAACTTCTCTTCATAACACTTTAATTTCTATGACATTGCATAATCATATGTGCATTGCATTGCATTTCAACATAGGAAACGACGGTGGCAACACAGTGATTGGAGGTACTGCGGCGACTTTGGAGACTAACCCAGCCGTCCCTTTTGAGTATGCTCCCAATCCACAGGCTCAAGGCAAGCCCCGGTGCACTACCAAGTATTTCAAAAAATTTCCTTTAGTATCACATGATTGTAGGTCGTGTATTGTGCATTACGTATAGGATTTGATTGAAACTCCAGCTGCATGTGATCCAAAATAATCCTATCATGTGTTGTTTTAGATTGATATTAATGCCTCGTTACATTATGCTTAACTTTTCTAGCTATCAGTAGAAGTCAAGCAGATTGGAACCCGTTCGCGAGTTGTAGGTGCTTGAAATATTATTTTATTATTACTTATAGGTTTTTTCATGATGTTTAAATGGAGACCGAGCAAAGAGGAGTTAGGGTGCAACAAGACATGGGTCTTGTGTGCGGTAGCTTTGCTCGTGGAGGTTGAGGATCGACTCGAATGCGGCTTAGGGTATCAAGTTTGAATTGTACTAATCACATACTAGTTATATGGGAACTAGCAAACCGATGTAACTCAATGACAATGATTGTTGGACATTAAACTCCCCTCTTTGGATTTATGTGGGAGAGCATGGCTATGGTGCTATGCAGGGGAGATTTGAATCAACTCTAATTGTGTTGTTGTGAAAGGTTGTCACGTACGACTCCACAGGAGGGCGTACGTGACGTGTGATTCGGTCTCTTCTGCAGGATATAAATCGATTTAAATCGCCGTTCCTCACGGTTAATGAGTACACTTGTGATCTCATCACATCGTAGTAAGAAGTGAGCAAATGAATTATTTATATTATGCTGAATTGTTTTAATATTGTATGCAAACCATGTATTAATTATTATAGGTTGGCACAACTTATGTTTCTAATGAACCCACATAACTTGGCTAAAACATGAATATAATGATCGATATCCTAGTGCTGTTTCAGCAAATAAAAATCAGCCCCTTGAGCCTTGCATGGTCTAGAAATCGTTACGGAGAACCAAAAAATGTGATGGGCAAGTCATGCTGAGTATTAGTTGCTCAGGCTTTGTGGATTAAATTTTTGTTGCAGATGATTATCAAGGAAGCTTTTGTGATTGTTGTGGCAAGATGGTGTGGGAGTGTGAACCCCCATCGGAAGGGACAGTCGAGTGGGTTCCCGCCTCTCCATCGCACGACCCATGAAGGATGAAGCGTGTCTATGGGCCGGCATGCTTCGGATTAGGCTAATGGCGTTGAGTACGAGAGAGGACACTTCCACATATTTTGTATAAACTCGCTTTATTTTGATGTCATATGACACTATGGACTTGAACTATTGCAAGACCTTAACTATGTTCATGTAATATAAGTACCTTGCCTATGTTGTACCATTGGGCCATTTGCTTGCCAAATTAACACCCGGTAATCCTGGAATGACGAGTTGTCCCGTAATTCGGGCGGTTCTGTCACACACAAGGCTGAGCCTGAGGCCAGGGCTTGGCAAGAGATGGAGTATCAAGACGCCAAGTAGGCGTTGAAGGCCGTCTATGGCCACTCCGACTCCAACTCCAGCACCGACAATGAGCGGCGTAAGGCGCTCCACGTGATGTACGGAGGTTCCTCCGACTTCTCATCCCGGCGAGCT
Organism: Neostapfia colusana; assembly: GCA_030760725.1. Lineage (NCBI taxonomy): Eukaryota > Viridiplantae > Streptophyta > Magnoliopsida > Poales > Poaceae > Neostapfia > Neostapfia colusana. The sequence goes on along the minus strand of JASWHV010000010.1, from coordinate 51,906,751 downwards.
ATCAAGACTCTGCGTCGAGCAGTGGAAGCAGCTGCTCCAACCCCCAGGTCGGCGCCGACACCGATCAGCTTCGACGCCTCCGACTGCCCCAAGAACATGGCGGGCACCGGGCAATTGCCACTCCTCGTTGTCCCAACCATTGCTAACGTGAAGCTCTACCACATGCTGATCGATGGCGGGGTGTCCCTCAGCATCATCAGCCTTGCATATTTTAAGAAGTTGCAGATTCCAATATCCCAGCTCACCCCCCTCACGTCCATTCTATGGGGTGGGCCGAGACCCTATCTTCCCGTGCGGTAGCATCTCCCTCACGGTGACATTTGGGACGCTTGAGAACTACCACATGGAGAGCTTCGTATTCGACGTAGCGAAGGTCAGCCTCCCCTTCAACGCCATCATCGGCAGGCCAGCCCTATACCGGTTCATGGCAGTAGCCCACTACAGCTACTTAGTCTTGAAGATGCCGAATTCAGGAGGCGTCTTTAAGATCCGTGGAGATCACACGGCTGCTGTATCAGTGTTGGAGAAGCCCCAAGCATTGTCAGCGGTGCAAGAGGCTTCTTCTGGCCATGCAGAAGCTAGCCGGCTGCCTCCTAGCAGGCGCCTGCGAGGGATGACATCTGCACCTCGCGTGCATCCCTCATACAGCGAGGACCTCACCATCAAGATTGTCCAAGTCGGCTCAGATGTCGCCCAGGCCACCCGCATTGCCGGGGCCTGGGTGACAAATAGGAAGACACACTTGTCACCTTCCTCCGGGCTAACGCTGACGTGTTTGCATAGCAACCGTCGGAGATGCCCGGGATCCCTAGGGAGATGATTGAGCACCATATGAAGATCTACCCCGACGCCAGGTCGGTCTAACAGAAGCCTTGGAAGCTGTCCATCTAGCGGCAAGACTTCATCCGCAAAGAAATCAAGAAGCTGCTCGATGCCGGCTTCATCCGAGAGGTCCACCATCCACAATGGCTGGCTAACTCTGTTGTCATCCCCAAGGCTGGCGGGAAGCTTCAAATGTGCATCAACTACACCACCCTCAATAAAGTATGTCCAAAGGATCCATTTCCTCTCCCCGGTATAGACCAAATAGTTGATTCTATATCCGGTTGTGATCTACTGTGTTTCCTATATGCATACTCAGGTTTTCACCAAATACCTATGTCTAGGAAGGATGAAGAGCATACTGCCTTCATAACAGTAGATGATCTATATTGCTATGTATCCATGCCTTATGGTCTTAAGAATGCTCTTTCCACTTTCGTGCGTGCAATGCATAAAACATTTAGGAATCTCATTCGTGACCTAGTAGAGATGTATGTCGATGACATCGTAGTTAAGATTAAGTCGCAAGCATCTTTGCTCGACAACCTAGCCCTAGTCTTTGACAGGCTGCGTTCGACACGCACGAAGTGGAACCTAGACAAATTTGTCTTCAGGGTCTTTGCCGGAAAGCTTCTCGGTTTCCTGGTCTCACACCGGGGGATCAAAGCTAACCCAGAGAAGATTAAGGAGACAGAATTGGTGCGGCCACCTGCCCGCATCAAGGATGTGTAGAAGCTTACCGGATGCTTGGCTGCACTTAGCCGGTTTATCTCTAGACTGGCTGAGTGTGGGCTCTTCCGTCCTTCAAGCTTCTGCGTAAATCTGGTATATTCATATAGACCGAGGAGGCAGGCGAGGTGTTCCAGGAGCTGAAGAAGTTTCTCAACAATGCCTCTACTCTTCTACATCGCTGCAACAACGGAGGTCATGAGCATGGTCCTGGTCGCAGAGCGACCAGAAATCCATCAACCTCAAGTCCCAGTCGAGGCTCCTGCTGCTACTGGTCCAGGGTCCCAGAACTTGGACTCCACAGGAGACCCAGGGGACGGTGTCAAAGTAGGATCCCGGCCAGCCGGACTTGATGATCGATGCATGTCCTGGTCCGAGCTCCCAGAGTGCGGTCCTGGATCCTAGGACCGACGGTCCCTGAGTCCCGGACCTCCCCAAGATGAGACAGTGAGGTCCCAGCTAGCTGTACCTGACAACCCGTGCACATCTGGATCCCAGCTCCCATATTGCAGTTCAGGACAATAGGGCCGGGCCCCCCCGAGTCCCGGACCCCTTGAAGATGATGCCCCAGACCCCTCCGAGAGGGTCCGAACCATACAGCGTCCGCTCTACTTCATCAGCGAGGTCCTCCACAATGCCAAGACAAGATATCTGGAGGTGCATAAGCTGCTCTATGTAATCCTCGTTGCATCAAGGAAGCTGCGCCACTACTTCGAAGCTCACAAGATCTCAGTGGTCACCTCATACCCACTGAGAACCTTCCTCCACAGTCCCAATGCAACTGGGAACGTGGCCAAATAGGCTACAGAGCTAGCGGAGTTCGAGCTGGACTTCTTACCGCGCTATGCGATGAAGAGTCAGGTGCTAGCTGACATTGTGGCAGAGTGGACACCATCACCATGCCACCCAGGGGGCCAAGACATCGGTGAGCCAGAGCCTAGAGCTTTGGTCTTCACCGGGCCTCGCTGGATTCTCTTATTCAATGGCTCCTCACGCAAGCAAGGTGCCAGAGCGGGTGTGCTGCTCCTCACCCTGACTGGGGAGCAGTTCAACTACATGGTGCGACTTGACTTCAAGGCAACCAACAACATGGAGGAGTATGAGGCACTCATATTTGGGTTAAAGACCGTACTGTCCCTCGGTGTCCAGCAGTTGTTGGTCAAGGGTGATTTTTGGTTGATCATTAAGCAAGTCAAGGGAGAATGATCCTCAGCTTGCAGCCTATCTCCTCCAAGTGCAGAAGTTTGAGAAAGACTTCCTAGCCTTGTACTTGTGTCATGTTCCCAGCGCCAACAACATAATAGCCGACGACCTGTCAACGAAGGCTTCCACCTTTGCTCCGGTGCCTTAGGGGGTTTTCAAAGGGAATTTGCTGCGACCTACCGCCTGGCCGGCCAAACCAGGCAAAGAGGGTGAGATCAGCACCTCAAAGCTGGCGGTCCCAGTAGCCCTGCTACCATGGAGCCCACCAAGGATCGTAAGCATCACAGGGACACCGTGCAACCTGGTGCTCAATATCCAAATGCTCAAGCAGGTCCCGATGCATGGATCACGAAGATCCAAGACTACTTGAAAGACAATATGCTTCACGATGAACATGTATCCGCTAAACGATCGCTCGGTTGGCTAAGAGATACTCGCTGGTAGAAGGGGATCTCTACCAGCGTGGCGCCAATGGCGTCCTATTGCGGTGCATAACCCGGGAGGAGGGCTGCGACTTGCTCGCAGAGATCCATAGAGGCGAGTGTGGGAACCATACATCTTCCCACACGCTGGTCGGTAAAGCCTTCTAGCATGGCTTTTACTGGCCGGCTGCTCTCTAGTATGCCGTCGAGCTGGTCAAGAGATGCAAGGCGTGGCAGTTCCATGCCAAGAAGATCCACACACTGACGCAGACGCTGCAGATGATCCCATATTCATGGTCCTTCGTTGTGTGGGGGATAGACATCCTGGGGCCATTCCCCAGATCTGTCGGAGGGTACTGGTACCTCTACGTCGCCGTAGACAAGTTCACCAAGTGGCCAGAAGCTGCCTCTGTAGTAACAATCAACAAGCAGCCAGCAGTCAATTTCATCAAGTCAATCATCTACCGGTTCGGGGTCCTGAACAGAATCATCACCGACAACGGGACCCAGTTCACCTGTGCAGTGTTCCAATACTACTGCAAACATATCGGCATCCATGTTTTCTATGCTTCCATTGCTCACCCAGAGAGCAACAGTCAAGTCGAGAGAGAAAATGCCGAGATACTCAGGGGACTCAAGACGCGCACCTACAACTGCTTGAAGAAGCATGGTGCCAATTGGGTAGATGAGCTTCCGTGTGCACTGTGGGCTAGCCAAACGTCCCTCAGTCGTGCGACAGGGGAAACTCCCTTCTTCCTGGTGTATGGGTCTGAGGCCGTCCTCCCCCCGGAAATCGCCATGGGCTCCCCCTGTGTCCAAGCGTACGACGAAGCCACACAGGATCAGCTCCGGTGTGAAGATATCGACCTTGTGGATGAGCGAAGGTGGCAAGCGGCTACTCAAAACGCACGGTACCGCCAGTCGCTCCGGCATTATTATCAGCGGTTCGTGTGGAGTAGACAGCTCGAGGTGGGCGACCTGGTGCTTCGGCGAATACTTTCTCATGAAGGGGCGAGCAAACTCTCCCCTGCTGAGAGGGTCCCTTCTGAGTGACACAGGTATGTCGCCCCGGGTGCGTCCGCGTGGCCACAGAGGATGGAGTACCTCTACCCAATCCATGAAACATAGAGCACCTCCGTAAGTTCTATCCTTAGTGCAGCGGTAGGGCTCTTTCTTCTCTGTTAGTGTTTCATAGAGTCTAGGAGCAACACTTAGAACAACTAAACTCCGGAGGAGTCCTACTACTCTTGTCTTCCGGAGTGGGTCGCTGCCTTCTTGTACAACCTATTTCTTCCTATGAATAAACCTGATATGAGAAAAAAATTCTTACCCTGCGTCTCCCACCCTCCCTCTCTTTACAGTTTATGCTTATTCATGCATATCAACTGTAAATGGCATGTCCAGAGCCTGTCCTACATATTTGTTCTAGGTCCTATGGCGCTAGAAGGTCCCCTCGCTGAAAGGTTAATGCCCATGGGAGGTCCAGGGCGTGCAGCCGCTTAGCTTGGTTCCGTACCCTAAGCCTTCTGCACTGCCTCGTCAGTGCTACTTCTAAGTACTTGGGGCCAGAGGGCACACAACTACAGACAAGTGAGTAACCGGACTTGGGACATCGCCCTTTTTATTTTCGTGCTTTCTTTCCATACCGCTCTGGCCGTGTGCCCAGTCACTTTTTCCTATGCTTACCCATAGTAGGAGCTGTGCCATCCTTCCGCAGGCGGGCCTGCTTGAGGTACTGTGGTGTACCAGGGGTCCTTCGGTTATCTCATTGCTCGGGGTCCCTATGGCGCTGAATGGTCCCTCGCCTGAAAGGCTAACGCTAGCGGGAGGTCCAGGGTGTGTAGCCTGCTTAGACTAGTTCCGTACCCTAAGCGTGCACACTCTGCCTCTCCAGCGCTACAGCTAAGTACCGGGGAGCCGGACAGCTCATACCCCTGAGCAATGTTGTAACAATAATCCGGATGCCTTCACACCGAATTTCCCAAGCCACGTAGCTCAGCTAAGGACCGTAAGCCGCAACGAAACTAGGAGCAGGAAGGAGTGACGAGTGAGCATGAATTACTCCTTTCTATGCATGTCAGCGCAGGTCCGAACAGGTCCTTGGCGTCCCGGACCCCTCAGGGGGCCCGTTGCTGACGTCCTGCCCCAACCAGTCTGCTTGGTAGGTGTTCCCAACCTAAGGGCCACACCTACCTAGGGGCCATCATGGTGAACCACGTAGGCAGAACGTCGGAGCCACCACGATGACAAGTGGAGAACTCGGAGCGCCAACTACAACAAGCTAACGACACGGCCGAGATTCCCTCGGGTCCTTGCGCTGGCAAGGACTCGGGAGGTTAAGTTAGCCACACTGTCGGAGCCCGTTTAGGTCCTTGCGCTGCTAAGGACCCAGAGGGACAAGCTCACGACATCGGAAAAGAGGTACCTCCCTCGACTAAGCCATTCCGGACCCTTGCGCTGCCAAGGGCCTGAAGTCTACATCAACAACACAAGAAAAGACTTCAACAACAAGTCTTTATTCAAGGAAGAGCCTCCGACGTACAGAGGGGCATACATAGCGAGCGGGAAGCCTAAGGGACTACTGGCGCTGGAACCTAGCAACTACAAGTCAGGCGACCTCCTCCACAGAAGACATGGACGCCTCTGACATCTCTGCATAGGTGTCCTGCACCACCGGGTCGAGGGAGATGTTGAGGTCTTGGCTCCGGAAGCATGTGAGCACATGATCTGCGACCCGCTGATCCAGGGCCTTGCCCTCGACTTCTAGCTGCTCCCCAGTGATGCCCTCCAGCGCCAGCATCTTGGTCCCAGTGGAGTCCAGAGTAGGGAGCGCCTGGCTCACCTCCTGCACCGGACCACCAGAGCGCATAGGACTGAAGCCGAAGGGCTCCAGCGCCGTCTCCACATGGCTAAGGATTTCCCAGACCTTCTCTGCCTCAATGGCGCAAGAATCCTGCAGTTCCTCAACCAACTTGGCGGTGGCAGCCAGCTCCCCGACCAAGTCCCTGCTCGCCAGCTCCTGCTCCCGAGCAGCTAGCTCCTTCTCCTTGACAGTCAGCTCCGCAGCCCTGCCGTCTAGGTCGGACTCCCTGGTCGTGGCGGCGAGCTCCTGGTCGTAGACGCCCTGCAGCTGCTTCCTCAGATGCTCCCGCTCCCCCTCATGGGCGGCCTGGTAGATGGAGAGGTCCCTCTCCTTGCCCTGCACCTCCTTCTCCCATTGGAGAAGCATCTCCCGAAGCTTAGACAGAGCTTCAGTGCATGCATCAGCGGTGGAGTGGAGCTGCTTGGCCTCAGCCATGATGTCCACCGCTATCCTGTTGAGCTCATTGATGGCAGCCTCCTTCAGCTCGAGGGTCTCCTCGATCAGCTCCAGCTGCTCCTCCCGTACCCGGGCCTTCTCCCTGGTGGTCTGGACCCGCTCTTTCAACAGGTTGCCCCAGTCGCGGAGGCGCTCCCACTCAGATCTCAGCTTGGCCCACTCTCGGTCGAGCACCTCCTGCACCTGGTCTAAGATTGAGCGAGCCGCTCTCACGGCCCTAGGGAGCGGGATGGTCTCCGGCATCTGCAAGTGAGGAATTGCCTCAACCTCCTCTAGCTCTTCATCTTCTGGTGAGGCTGCTACCACGGCAGCTAGTAGAAGGAGGAGGGCTTGCAACCTGCCTCGCAGCAGCAGCACCGCCACCAGAGACGTCCACATCTGCCGATCGGATAGCCTCTGGGGCCCGGATGCCAGCATCTGGAGCCAGTCCAGGCGCAGGATCCGGCACTGCAGCCGGCATTGGAGCTTCGACGGCAAAGGATCTCTGGCTCCTAAGCTGCTGTGAAGGAGAAGGATCGCTCTGCGGAGAAGCCCTGTGAGAAGAAGCGTCAAAATCAATCACACTAGCCAGCAATCCTGCGCTGCAACTTACTCCAAAGGGTTGCATCGTACCTGGGGGCTTGGAAGTTCCACGATGAGCAGAGCTTCTTGCGTGGAGGGCTGGAGCCACTCGTCCCCGCCTACCTCGCAACCGGAGGCGCGTCAGACATTGGGGCCGCCCCTGTCGGCTTCGGAGCCGGCAGCACCTCAGGAGTCTTCGCAGCTGCAGGTGATGTGGCAGGATCCTTCCCCGCTGCCGGCCTTGGGGACGGAGGCGTGCCCACCGACGGAGCTGCCCTCATTGGCTGTGGAGCCGACGATGCCGCAGGGACCTTCATCGTCGCCAGCATCGCATCAGGAGTCTTCCCTGCCGATGGCTTCTGAGTCGATGATGTGCCAAAGGACTTCTTTTGCATCGTAGGCGCGTCAGGGGCTCTCCTCAAAGCTGCAGCAGCACCAGACGTCCTCCCCATGCCTGCCGGGGCTGCCCCGGCAGCAGTAGTCATAGAATTGCCACCGGCTCCGGCCACCAAGCCCGACACAGGGCTGCGGAAGGCCTGAGGACCCTCTGCCTGGGAGCCCGAGACGAAGCTTCTGTCAGAGCGGACCAGCTTCCTCTTCGGCGCCTTGCTTGACTCCGCGGCGTCCTTGGGTGGTGAGCATGGGCATGCCAAGGGTGCAGGTCCACCTGGCGATGCCCACCCCTTCACCTTGTTGGGGAGTGGCCCGGTCACGGACCCCGCCTGGTCACTAGCGCCACCTCCTCCGCCGATCTCCATGCCCCGCGAAGCATCACCAACCTGCCACACTACAACATCGATGTCGTCCTGTGTCGGCAGCTCCCTCAGCAGCCTCGACCGCGCCTGCTGGTTGAGGTAGACGGGCTGGTAGCTTGCTGATGGGTTGATGCGGTCATCGGAGATCGGGTCGCAGGAAAGCTTCTGCAGCATCACGCCCAACATCGCCCGATCCGGCGACAACCCAGCTCTGCGCACCAACCGGGTGACATCACCCTCCCCGGTGTACAGCCAGGTAGGCCAGGTGCGCTGCCAGAGAAGAGCGATCTGGCGCGACAAGAAGTCGGCCAAGACCAACAGCGACATCAGGCCCTCCTCCACCAGGAACTTGATGCTCTCCAGCACCGGCGTGTAGGCGTCCTGAAGGCCGGGGATCTCATCCCTGATGGCTTCCTTGCTGACCGAGGGGCCGCTTGGCAACTCCAGGCGGTCGTGCGTCTGTCTGAGCAATCACTCAGTCTTCCCTCCAGTGCTCCCACTTGCTGAGGGAGAAGGGTGAGATGTACGGCGTGGAGTTCCGCCCTCGGTGCTAGAAGTAGTAGGCCCCTGGGTAGCCTGTGCTTCTTCTCGAGGCCTACATGGAGAAGAACACCCTGAAGAGCCTCACCGAGGGCCGCACGCACATGAACATCTCGCAGAAGCGGACGAAGACCGCCGCTAGTGCGAGAGCGTGCGGCGTCAGGTGCTGAAGCTGTAGCCTATACACCTCCAGCAGCGTGAAGAGGAAGGATGACACTGGCAGCGGGAACCTGGACAGCACGCACGAGATGAAGAGGACAACCTCGTCGTGCCGCATGCCAGTGAGCGGGGTCTTGCCGCAACGGATCTTTCCATCGAGCTCAGCTAACTGCCAACCAAGCAGGCACCTTATGCGCTCGAGCTCTTCATCAGTGCGAAGACACGAGGACCGAAGGCCGGAAGCCAGGGCAGCAGGCAGTGGTTGTGTGTGTTTGGGAGCGGAGGATTCGAGCGCAAAGGTGAAAGGCGAAGATCACAAGGCGCAAGGAGGGAGGAAAGGAAGAGATCACCCTTCACCAAAAGGCTTCTTTTTCTACGCCTGCGGCCTTCGGCAGGGCATCATGTGTGACACTTTGGCTGCCACTGCCACGCGCTACCGACACTCCCAATGATGGGTGGGACCCAGGTCCACCTATTAGAGATTGGGAGCCAGGCGGGCTGCGTCTCGGGAACAAGGCTCTAGCGGTTCCCGAGGAAAGCGTCGTGGTGGAACTGCAGCGGTCAATCCAAGAACTGCCACAGTCAATGCTCACGAGCGATCCCTCGGGCATGTCGCCACGACCCTCCAGTCAACGGCGGACACGCGTCCACTGCACCGAGGATGTGCTACCGTTTTGACTGTCAAGTACGCCCACTACGTCGAGGACATGGAGCCTTTTCATCTGCCAGGTACACTTGGACACCCACTACGCCAGCCATCGCTTTGATTCCCAAAGTGCAGATTCCAAGAAACCAAGCGGGAGGGAAAGATTGAGGCCCCACCTGCGGGATCGTCTCACCACCCCCCCCCCCCCCCCCCGAGATGGGCCCGGAAGCCACTGTCGGTACCCTGTAGACCAGGTATCCCCGCGTGGATCATTGAAGACAGCTCAGGCCCTGCCCCTCTCTCGAGGCGGGCCCTAACACGGCTACGTGCCCTTGGCGCCGGACTTGGCCTCCCTGCTAAGGAAGGGTCCGATGCTGCCACGTGTTCCCGGGCTTCGGAGCCGCCACGTTCCCTTGGCCTCGGACCTGACTTCCCCGAGGTGAGGTCCGGAGCTGCCACGTGTATCCGGGCCCTGAACCCTTCCTCCCCACTGAGGAAGGCTCTGGAGCCGCCACGTGCCCTTGGCCCCAGACCAAACCTCTCCGCTGAGGTCCGGAGCTGCCACGTGTATCCGGGCTCTGAACCCTTCCTCCCTGCTGAGGAAGGCTCCGGAGATGTCACAAGCCCTTGGCCCCGGACCAAACCTGCCCGCTGAGATGAGGTCCGGAGCTGCCACGTGTACCCGGGCTTCGGAGCCCCCATGTGCCCTTGACCCCGGACCAAACCTCCCCGCTGAGGTGAGGTCCGAAGGTGCCACATGTATCCGGACTCTGAACCCTTCCTCCCTGCTGAGGAAGGCTTTGAAGCCGCCACGTGCTCTTGGCTCCAGACCAAATCTCTCTGCTGAGGCGAGGTCTGGAGCTGCCACGTGTATCCGGTTTCCAAACCCTTCCTCCCAGCTGAGGAGGCTCCAGAGCTGCCACGTGCCCTTGGCCCTGGACCAAACCTCCCCACTGAGATGAGGTCCGGAGCTGCGACGTGTATCTAGGATCTAAACCCTTCCTCCCCGCTGAGGAAGGCTCCGGAGATGTCACAAGCCCTTGGCCCCGGACCAAATCTGCCCGCTGAGATGAGGTCCGGAGCTGCCACGTGTACCCGGGCTTCGTAGCTGCCACGTGCCCTTGGCCCCGGACCAAACCTCCCTGCTGAGGTGAGGTCCAAAGCCGCCACATGTATCTGGACTCTGAACCCTTCCTCCCCGCTGAGGAAGGCTCCGAAGCCGCCACGTGCCCTTGGCCCCGGACCAAATCTCTCTGCTGAGGTGAGGTCCGGAGCTGCCACGTGTATCTGGTTTCTGAACGCTTCCTCCCAGCTGAGGAAGCTCCGGATCCGCCACATGCCCTTGGCCCTGGACCAAACCTCCCCACTGCGATGAGGTCCGGAGCTGCCACGTGTATCCGGGCTCTGAACCCTTCCTTACCGCCGAGGAGGGCTCCGGGGCAGCCACGTGTCCCACGATCCGTCGTGGGCCGTGGGTTTTAGAAGTCAAGGAGAAAATGCGATGTCAGGCCACGCATTTCAGACTCGCGCCTTCCCTAGAAGCATGGCGCACGGCGCACACCTACGTCCTTCGCGCGTTCGCCATTACGGTGACAAGGCGTGACAACCGCATAGTGCAACTCAACAGAGCGAGAGGACGCAGCGACAATATGACGTCCTCATCATGACCTGCTGCCCGGTCAGAGGCGCTCAGCGCGCTAGGCAGCCAGCCTTAACTCCACCGCCAACTACTCTACATGTAGCTGTAAATATGCTAGATCCTGTATAGGGTTCATACAGCCTTGGGGCCACCTGTCGGGCCCCGGGCTACCTATCAGGCCCCAGGCCACATTGTAACTGCCCCGGCCCTTGGACTATAAAAGGACCGGGGCAGCAACCTGACAGGGGGTTCAGTTTGCAACCTAGCCAACTCACACACACGCGCAAGCAATACAACACTCAATCCCGTGGACGTTGGGTTTTACGCTCCGCCGACCGGAACCACGTAAATCTCCGTGTTCACCCGTGTCCATCAGACTCGTTCTATCTAGCGGCGGTTAGCCCCTCCAAATAACGAACCGCCACGGACTGCTTCAGTAGTGGTACCGGGGGAAGTGTTGCAGCTCACACTTCGACAATTATAATAAAATATTTGGTATTAATATTATAACTACTATAAGATAAAACAGGGAAAACCAATAAAAATAGCTATTATAAGCTTCAAGGATATACAAGTCATTTTATAGATAGGATAGATAATTCATTGAAAATAATTGGGATTGTCAAACACCTCGAATTCTTTAAACAATAAATTCTCTGGTCAACGACTTATTAGAAAATCTTAACAAATAGCCCAACTGACATGAATGACCATAGTACTGCTGGGCCGATCAGCCCAAGTCTAACTTCGAAATTGCTAGCCCAGATCGCAGTGTTCCCGTATCCCCTTGCCCTCTAACCCTAACAACAGATCAATCGTAATCAGAAGACAAATCACCTGTTTGATAACGTACCACAAGTTATGTCAAAACCCTTGTCTATTATGACGTGTTCTTAATTTAATGTCTCACCAGCAAAGATCGTTCTACCACCAGATCACGTCTGTGCTTTTATTCATTTATTTTCACTTCGAGGTTCTAATAATGATATCCTTGGTGATTGGACATGGCCATCAATTTACTGACGCAGCTAGTTTTGCTTTAGTTTGAATGACATTAACTGAACATTTTTCTCACCTCTTAATAGGGAACGAAAAATAATCTATCTTCGGATAATGCCGTGCAACAAGATTGTGCAATATCAGATGAAGATGATGTTATTGTTGATGAGATTAAAGGTGATCCAGATAGCCAATTACACAGAGAAACATGCCTTGTTAAAGAAAACCCGGTGAATGGTTGTTTCAATTAGTAAATGAGAAAGGCGCGTAGCAAGAATTATTAAGAAATAAATATTTAAAAAACCGAACTATTGGTCAGGTACAAAAAACAAGGTGATTCACACTTCTGGTCTAGATTGATGAAGGTGAAGGAAAACTCCTTAATCTAGTACATTTCCATGTAAATAGTGGAAATTACACTAGATTCTGGATGGACAAATGGTTGGGGAACTTCACCTTTAAACAACTTTATCCTTCACTTTATAATATTGTTAGGAGGAAACATGTGCTGTAGCTACTATTTTTAGTACAACGCCACTAAATGTATCCTTCCAACGTGGGATGTGGACCATAATCTGTTATGTTGGAACAACTTAGTAGCACAGATAACACATGTTAGACTGAATAATAGCAATGATGTGTTATGGTCTTTACATCAAAACAGTTCCTTTTCAGTCCAATCGATGTATAATCTTTTGATGACTAATATGAATATTCATCAGAATAAGTGTTTATGGAAATTGTAAATACCTTTGAAAATTAAAATATTCATGTGGTATTCAAATAGAGGAGTGGTATTGAGCAAAGATAATCTAATTAGACGTAATTAGAAAGGAGACAAGAAATGTGTATTCCGTTTAAAGAATGAAACTATTCAACATCTTTTTTTATTTTCATTATGCTAGATTTATTTGGCGGGCTATCCAAGTAACTTTTAGAATTGATACTCTAAGGAGTTCCACACACTTATTCAATCAATGGTTGTTCCAATTTAATATTGAGTTGTTGATGTGGCAACAGTCTGTTAGGCCATTTAGCTTAGCGGGAACGATATTGTTTTTGATAAAGATTAAATATGAAAAGGTACTTGCAGGTGATATTCATGGGAACATGTTGGTGTTGTACCTGGGAACCACTACAAAAGCGTAATGAGAATATCGACACATTAAAGGATGCATACCGATCTCTAGAGTCCACGGTTATGCATGTGTTTATCCACTACGGATGGAGTTTTAGAAATAGAATTTCCACTTAATAATGTAACCATTTAGATTGGTTATTGACTCCTCTTTGTTTTGTAAAACTTTTATGTATGTGGTACCGAGTCGTCTGAGAATAAAATAAGTTGGCCATAACCTCTACGCAGGGGAAAGCCAGATTGTTTGTCTAGTATCTAAAAAAATGTTAAGGCAAACAACGGGAATGCAATTTGACAGCAAAGATGGTGATATTAGCTTCTACAAAGTTATGCAAAAAAAAGACTGGATTTGGCGTGACAAAAAGAGGCTGTAAAAAGAAGGTGAATCCTTCCCTCACGACTTCGTCATTTTAGTGAAAAGTCTATCTTTGGTGAAAAATATTATCAAAAATTGTGGTTACTTATTGTTGGAAATCTAGCCAGTTGTGAGACGTTACGATAATATGTGCAAGTGTTTCAGTGAAGAGGCAGAGAAGAATCATGATCGGATACATTGTACAACTGGGTGATGTATCATCTTAATGAATTGCAGCCACATTTGAATTCTAGCATCACTTTAGTTTTTTATGACATACCAACTTTGTGCAGGGTCTCCTATTAGATCAGCTTGCACAACCAACACACATGACCTCTTATATGGACCTTCTTCGGGTGCTACTTTAATGTTTTTGATGTTTCACTATGTTAGTATATACCGATTTATATAGTTGAACCTAAAATTCGTTAAAAGAAAATAGCTCATTCGTACCACCCTATTTATGCTGGTTCAACCTGAATCCATATAGATAGGTTATTAGAACCCATTCGTAAGCTTCCAGGTCCAATCATTCGTTAAAGCGGAAAGAATTGGTACAAAAAATAGGTATATATACCAGTTCATAACTGAAATCTGTACTAAAAATAAGTATATGTGCTATATTTCCACAATTTCAGACCAAGCGCTGAACATGTCTCACATGTTGCTGGCCAAATTGAAATCAGTGACTTTTCAGCAGCAGTCCAGCACTACAGGAAACCGATCAATTTATAATGGCCAGAACCGTCGTAGTTAAGCCCTAAACCGTCGTAATTAAGCTATTTACGACGGTTTCCACTTATTTACAACGGCAACAAGACATCACAACTTTTCGGCTGTAAATGAGCTTATTTACGACGGCCCCGTCGTAAATAACGTATTTACAACGGCCAAGTCTGGCCGTCGTAATTAACTGAGAGGGTGGCAGCTTACGACGACTTGCAGCTGGCTGTCGTAAACAACAGAGGCTTATTTACGACGGCCAGCTCTAGGCTATCGTAAATAAGGTGTGTAATTAAAAAAACAGAAAAATGCCAGCCTTGCACGATGGGCAGCTCACAGGCAGATAAAAAAATTATTCTATCAAACACACAGGCAGTTCATAATACAATATTATCAAACAACCAACGACACTACACACTGCCACGTCCGCTACCTCCGGAGCCCGGAATATCGTCCTCGCGTCGTGTTCTAGGTCCCGGTAGCACATGCGATACAGTGTGAGCCTCCGCCGCCGATCCCTGTAAGATGTAACAGCAATTTTGGCGATGTTTGAGAAAATATAGCTAAGTTTGACTAAGTTTTGGCTACGTTTTTCTATGGCTGTCTAAATTTATCCTAGTTTGCTATAATAATCTAATGCACGATATTTGAATAAATAGTGCTTACCTGGCCGCAGAAGAAGGCACCTGTGGCTCCGGCATCGGCGGTGGCCATGTGGGAATGGTAATTTGTTGTCCATGTGCTAAATCCTGTGCTAGAAAAATATTAGAACATGAATAGGAATGAAATTATACAATTGCTTTGTATTTAAATCTATTACCTGTATCGCCGTTTATATTTTTCCGTTGTAGGTGGCTTGAGAGTCTTGAGTGTCCTTCAATAAGGCTGCTTACTCATGGAGCTTCTCCTGTGTCTGGCATAGCTCCTCCTGGACACTTAGAAGCTCCAGCTCCCTTGCTGACATCCGCCGGCTGGGTCTAGCGGACGAAGACTGCGAGGAGAAGCCCTTCGATGGCCTTGCCTCCATCGAGTAAACCACTCCATCAAAAATGGCAAAAGTATACAAAAAATATTAAGAGTTAGATAATGTAAGTTGAATTGATAAAAAAATAAATAAGTAGCATCTCACCATCCATGGGCTTTACCGCCATCGCTCGCATACACGGCGCTCACATCAAAATCTTGACCACGAATCTTCACCGCCTCCTCCCCATACTTCTCCTACAAATACAAGCAATACATAATAAGGCGTCAGTAACAATGTTCATTACAAGTAAAGCAACATGTTATTCAGAGGACTCGTCTGTGGGGACCACCGCCCCGATAGTCCAGGAATCGTATTGGGTGGTGCCGTGCGATACGGCACCTAATAGCACATCACCGAGAAATACACATACACAACAATATATGTCTTTAATACATCATATCGTCTCATTTTTTTCAAATAATGTACAACTTACATTGTAGCGGAAGATAAGAATACACTCACGGACTAAAGCCTACACTAAGCAAAATGAAGCCATCCTGCCCGCGGAGGCTTCACACTAGCACCACATCAAAAATCCGGCGGCGTGCAGGGTCCAAGAGAGACTCACACCTCTCTTTGGGTGCTGCCCCACTCGGATCTCCCTTCCTCCCTAACGTTGCCTTATGCAACGTTACCCGCAAAACAATGGATCAACAAACTGTGGGCTTATGCTCAGCAAGACTTAACCGACGTCCTACACATGGAACTCTAAATTCTGAAAATAGAGGGCTGATTAGAGAAGTTTTCATAAACAATGAAGTTGAGCTAATGTGGAGCCCTTACTTCAAGTTTTAAGCAACTTTTACAGCCCTCGCACAATATACATCAAGACACCACAATCAAACAAGAAACACTTTATCTCGATGCCAATTTCCTGAGGAGAAGGTAAATTTAGTGAGCTGCCCTAGACCCATACATACCTTGCGCCATCAACGCCGAGACTCCATAATCAAACAAGAAAGGCTTTGTCTTGAAGCGACTAGCCCAAGGTAGAATGTAAATTTAGTGAAGGTATTTCTCATCCCTCATCTCCAATATGAGATATTACAACGAAGCATCTTCCTTTTCCCCTAGTTTCTTACTACGTCACGACGCAAAGAACAAGTATGCTCACTACCGTGAGCAACGGTGATTCGAATCAAAAACACCCGGCTGACATGACACATACGCCAGTCCGAGACCGTTGATCAACCAATCCCCTCAACATCGTATGTGACAACCTTTCACACGACACCCAAATATCGAACCGTCCCACCGACTTGGATTAAGTCGCACTACGACAAACCCTCATAGAGCCGACTTCTCTATCCTTTCAGCATCTGCATAAGACGGTGGGGATCGCCTCGACACCCAGGTTAACATGTTACATCGGTTTCCTGGGTCCCATATTGCCAGTATGCATCCGGTACACAACTCAAACTTGTCCCGCTGGGCCGCACACAAGAACGGGCCTTAATCGACTCAGACAGAGACTAGGTTCACAGGACCACATCCTTGAGCCTTCCATCCATACTGTCCGGTCTCCATTTCCAAACTAAGAGGATCAATTCCCAACTCTTCCGATTGATCCCCCTTAATCCCGGTTCACGAGTAGGAAACGGCCTACTCGAGTTATGCCTCTTTTAATCCACTTTTGTTAACTTTATAACAGCAGTTATAATTAAGTAAAAACCTATTCTAAATCAAACTCTAGGGATTTATTGGGTCATGCATGTGGAGTGTCATACAAACCTAGCCATAATGCAAAACTAATATTCTAGACAATATAAAGTGTATACAAATAAAAACTTGTAAATTTGGATGCAAACCGGGGCTTGCCTTAGTGTTGATCCCGACTAAAGTTTCTGTCAATAGGATTCAAGTCAGCGGCCTCCGAAGTCTTTGTGTGATGTATCGCTATCAAAATGATCAATTAAAGAAATGCGTCACATTATGAAATAAGGTGCTATATACAAACTATAGAAACAAAACCTAGGAAGAGAGGATTCTAGGGTTGAAATTTTTACAGAAGCTTCCTAATATCATGATAGGGTTGTGGTATAATTTTCAGAGGTCTTTGAAGAAGGAATTGGCCACAAGAATTCTTGGAACCTTTAATTTTCAATGATTTATATGAATTTAATTAAAGTTGGTCATATGGAGAAATTTGATATCCTGATAGGTCTGGACCTAAGGTTCCTAGGAAAATTTGTTTCAAATCTTTCTAAGTCTTCTGCTGGCTAGAATTGCTTGTGGAAATTTCTTTTATTTTTCTGGAAATTCCCTTCTGTGATTTTCAGCTCTTTTATTTAATACCTGAGATAATCTACTGATTAATACCTCTTAATCATCTCCAAACCTCTTAAGGTTTTTTACTGAAACTCAGTAACTAGGAGAAAGATTTGCTGCCCAAAATTGGGCGTGTTTCATGAAGAATTGTTCCTGGAATTAATTCCTAAAGGATTTAATAAACATAATTCTACAGAAATTCCTAGGTACTTTCATAGCTAGAACTTTGTTTCTCTGCAAAGTACTCTTCATAAGGATTCCAAGAAAATTTGTATCACTAATTTTGGAGTTTTCTACGCCGAGTTATGGATTTTCCAAGTTTGAACAACTCTCTGTTTTTATTTTACACAGCAATTCAAATGTGGGGCCCACGGGTCAGGTATTTCTTCAACCTCTCGCCAGGGCCCATGGGTGCACACCGGAGAGAGGAATGGCACGCCCTGTTCTCCCTCATTTCTCCACCGTTTTTGCTTCGGTTTCGCCCTACACGACCCTTGGAACGTGACGCAGCTGCCGGGCAAGGTCCCCCCCCCTCAAGAAAACAGCCAGAAACAGGTCGGCACCAACGGCGGCGGTCGGCGGCGCGACATCAACGCGTTCCGGTGTGTCCCTTGCCTCTCCCAACGAGCTATGTTGCCGTACAGAACCCCTAGAGCTCGTGGAACATGGAACACGCCCCAATTCTTGCAGCAAACGGCGGGAAGAGGGTGGTCACCGGAGGACCGACCCGTTTTTGCCGCCGGCGGCGAATTCTCGTCGCCCGGGGCATGGGATGGCCGGTTTCATGCGTGCTTTGGAGTGGTAGGGCGCTAGGGTCCGAGGTTGCTATGGTTTGAATTGTAGAACGGATGATCAAGCGATTTGAGCGAATTTCAGAAATTGTCTAGCTTCGGTCCTTCACGTACTCCGGCGGTAAAACCCAAATTCCGGTTAGCCGGCGACGGGGAAGAGCAAGGGGGCTACAGGGTGATGAGATAGACAGATTTGCTAACCTATGTATGTGTTTGCTCGGACCGGAGCCGCTCGGAGTAGCCCGGACGTCGAGTAGCGGCAACGTGCGGCGTGTTCTGTTTTTCCCGGAGGAAGAACGGGTTGGCACCGGTTGTAGACGGCCGGCCACGGGCTGAGGACGTGTTGGGGAGGTAGAGGAACGACGGGCGCAGCTCGTGGGTGGCTCAACAGGGCGCTAACTCTGCGGGAGAGTGATCGGCGCCGAGGCAACCGAGAGTGGCCGAGCGTTGTTCTTGCGGTTGAGCATGGAACCATGTGAGCAGAGACTGTGGAAGCAGAGAAAGAGCAATTCGCTTGTGCCCCGGTGATATTTAGCGAGTGCCGATCGCACAGAGGTTGAACTGCCTCCCGGGAGCTAGAGCACAGGCAGCTCGGTGGCAAATCGCCGGTGCCTCGGTGTTGAAGGCACAGAAGAAGCAAACTCGCTTGTGGCCTCTATTACACTGACCTGCGGGTCCCACCGAGTCTCCCCCTCCAAACAACCGTAGCTCTCAAACTCGAATTCAAAGATTTCCGCAAATTCCGTAAGTTGAATTTGAAATCCCGGGGCGTTAACCCTCGTTTGCGATCGCGTTTGAATTGCCGGTTTTATTTCCTTTTGGGCTAAATTTCTTTTGTAACCTTTCCTCTATTTCATGTAGCCGAAGTTCAAATTTGAAGCCCTAGTTAAGCTTCAATTTGACCCCGTAGATTTAAATTCTACAAAGAGCTATGCATGCTGAAATTTGGGGCTTTTACAATCCTCCCTCCTTAAAAGAATCTCGTCCCGAGATTAGTAAAAAGAACGAGATGGAAGAAGAATGTTACCGGCTATAGCTCGATAATACTTCTGGGCAATTTGTTCGTAGAAAATCCTCTGCTTTCCCAAGTAGCCTCGTCGTCGGTGTGGTTACTCCATCACACGTTGTAAAACCGCAATGATTGACGCCTTGTTTCATGAGTCTCTTCGTCGAGGATTTGTACCGGCTTCTCGATGTAGGTGAGATCCGGTTGTAATGTTTCCATGCCTCCCGAAAGAACCTCTGTCGGCTCCTTCAAACATCTTCTCGATTATGAGACATGGAAGATGTCGTGGATGCCCGATAATGATGTTGGCAGCCTCAAACGGTGGGTACCGGTCCACACCGTTCTGTAATAAGGAATGGACCAACAAAACGAGGCGCTAGCTTCCCCTTGACCCCGAATCGATGAATTCCCTTTATTGGGGATACTCGGAGATAGACGTGATCTCTGACTTCAAAATACAAGGGTCAGCGTCGCTTGTCCGCATAACTTTTTTGGCGAGATTGAGCGGCTTTGAGATTTGCTTGAATAAGCTGGACCCGCTCTTCAGCGTCTTTTACAAGATCAATGCCAAAAAGCACCCTCTCGCCGGATTCACACCAATTGAGTGGTGTGCGGCACTTCCTGCCATATAGCGCTTCGTATGGTGCCATTTTTTCTGGATTGATAACCATTATTGTAGGAGAAATTCGCTAATGGAAAATGGTCATCCCAATTCTTTCCATGATCTATGTCACATTCTCTCAGCATATCTTCTAGAATCTGATTCACTCTCTCCGTCTGACTGTCGATCTGAGGATGGTATGCTGAGCTTCTATGTAACTTTGTTCCCAAAGATTCATGTAGTTGCTCCCAGAAATGAGCAACGAATATGGAACCTCGGTCGGATACAATGGTTTTGGGGACTCTGTGTAAGCACACGATTCTTGAGAGATACAACTCGGCATAAGGCTTAGTCAAAAATCTCGTATTCACTGGGATGAAGTGGGCTGATTTTGTTAACCGATCAACAATCACCCAAATGGAGTCATGCTTTTTGAACGTGAGAGGCAGTCCGACAATAAAGTCCATACTGATGTCCTCCCACTTCCATGCTGAAATACTTAATGGTTGCAGCATTCCCGCTTTCTTTATATGATCAGCTTTGACTCGCCGACATGTATCACACTCGAATACATACTTGGCAATTTCTCGCTTCATCCGAGTCCACCAAAATTTTGTTTTAAGGTCTTGATACATCTTATTGCTTCCTGGATGTATTGAGTACTTGGACATATGGGCTTCATCCAGGATTTTCTTCC
Source organism: Neostapfia colusana (assembly GCA_030760725.1). NCBI lineage: Eukaryota > Viridiplantae > Streptophyta > Magnoliopsida > Poales > Poaceae > Neostapfia > Neostapfia colusana. Next base: position 51,886,351 of record JASWHV010000010.1, on the reverse strand, counting down.
TTAGCTTCATATTCTGGGGTACCACAATACAGTTGTTAAACCATAACACACCTTGATCATCTTCCCGGAAGCATTTCATTTTATCCTCTTTAATTTTTGCTCCGATATTCTGCATTCCCTTATCTCTCTTTTGAGCTTGTACAATCTCCTCTCTAATGGTAGGCACTCTAGCAAGATTATACAACGCCCCATACGGAATCACCCTCAAGTTTGGTTCCTCTTCCTCATCCGGAATAACTGACAAGCTATTCACGTGGGACCTACGAATGAGTGCATCAACCACCATGTTAGCTTTGCCCGGATGGTAATGGATCTTGAGCTCATAATATTTGATTAATTCCAACTATCTCCGCTGCCTCATATTAATATCCTTCTGAGTGAATATATACTTGAGGCTCTTATGGTCGGTGTAGAGGTGCACTAAATTTCCAAGTAAGTAGTGCCTCCACATTTTCAACGCGAGCACCACTGCAGCAAGTTCTAGATCATGAGTGGGGTAGTGCTGCTCATGGTTGCGGAGTTGATGTGACCCATACGCGATCACACATCTATCTTGCATTAATACGCAGCCAAGTCCAATGCCTGAGGCATCACAATAAACATCGAATGGCTTTGTTGTATCCGGTTGGGCTAGAACCGGTGCCATTGTGAGATGTTTCTTCAGAGTTTGAAATGCCTCTTCACAGGCCTCCGTCCATACATAATTGCTGCTCTTTTTCAATAATTCTTTCATGGGCTTAGCAACCTTTGAGAAGCTAGGAATAAATCTCCGATAGTAGCCCGCTAGTCCTAGAAAACTGCGGATTTGATGAATAGATGTCGGAGACTCCCACTTCAAGACTTGCTCAACTTTTGTCAGATCTACGACCACACCCTCCGCTGAAATAATGTGGCTAAGAATGGTACTTTGCTGATCCAAAATGCACCATTGCTGAATTTGGCATACAACTTATGTTCTCGTAAGCGTTGGAGCACAATATGGAGATATTTAGCGTGCTCTTCCTCCGATTTGGAGTATACGAGAATGTCGTCGATGAAAACCACGACAAACTGATCCAACTCTGGCATGAATACAGAATTCATGAGGTACATGAAATGTGCGGGTGCATTCGTTAGCCCGAAAGACATGACTAGATACTCATAGAGTCCATATCTAGTCGAGAAGGCCGTCTTCGGTATATCCTCCGCTCTAATTTTTATCTGATGATACTCGGACCTCAAGTCCATCTTGGAGAATATTTTGGCACCCACTAACTGATCAAATATAATATCGATCCACAGCAGTGGATATTTATTTTTTATCGTCTCTGCATTCAGCGGTCGATAATCCACACATAACCGTAGCGATTCATCCTTTTTCTTCACAAAGAGAGCTGAACAGCCCCATGGTGATGAGCTTGGCCTGATGAACCCTTTGTCTATTAAGTCCTTTAGCTGCTCTTTCAGTTCAGCTAATTCTTTTGGAGACATTTTGTACGGCCTCCGAGATATCGGTGTGGTTCCCGGTGCTAACTCGATCTTGAATACCACATCTCTTTCAGGTGGCATCCCTTGAAGATCGTCGGGAAACACATCTGGGTACTCACAGACCACGGGAATATCCTCCAGTTTCATGGTAACACTGTGGTACACAACTGATCTCAGTCTCCACGTCTTCAATTATGAGTGTTTGAAGACCGTAGAACGGAGAGTCCAAGCAAACAATCCGTGGACCGATGTCAAAAACAGCCCCGTGGTAGTTCATCCACGCCATACCTAAGATCACATCGATCTTCTGCCCTTCTAACACAATGAGGGTTGTGGGGTACAATTTTCCACCTAAGCACAGGGGTGCTTTGATCACTACTTCATTAGCAGCTATGTTTCCACCGGGTGAGCTGATAAGGTAGTAATCTTTCGGTGTAGTGTGGAGAGCTCAGCTTTGCACACAAATAATCTGCTGATGGAATTGTGTGTGGCTCTAGAGTCGAATAAAATCACTACAGAAAGTTCATTGAGTGTGAACGTTCCCGCTAGCACAGGTGCACCTTCCGGCACATCCTCTAGAGCTGCATGATAGATGCACCCGGACATTGGTGTTGTTCCTTGGAGCTGAGCACGGGATTGATTTATACCCTTCTCCGGTGTATTTACTCTGTGCCGTATCCTTTCTGGACACCTCCTGCTGGTGTGACCCAAATAACCGCATGTGAAGCACGGTTTCTCAGCCGGTTCTACGTTACTCTGAGTACGGACACTGGGTGCATTCTATTGCGGCATGAACGCTTGAGGGACAGAATATTGCGGTTGCATATACCGTTGTTGTAGCTGTCCGAATTCAGAATATTGAGATGAACGACTCGAATATTGTTGGAGTCGTCTAGCCAGCTGCATCAGCTGACAGTTCATGGTACTGTCTACCACCCGGTATTTATGAGGAGCGATATTGCTACTATCCGGTAGTATACTGTTCTTTCTTTTCTCAGCCTGAACTTCTCGCTGAGAATCTTCAACCATGATGGTAGTACTCATCAATTTGTTGAAGTTATTTCAATCTGCTAAGACGAGTCTTTCCTTTATCTTGGGATTGAGGCTGCGAAAGAACCATTCACACTTTTGTGCCTCAGTGTTCACATATTCAAGTGCATACTGTGCCAGTTTGTTGAACACTCGCGAATGTGAGTATGCATCCCTCCCTACTTGTTTTAAGACTAGAAACTCCTCGAGTTTCCGTTGAATTATTCCGGAAGGAACATGATAAGCAAGAAATGCCTTCCGGAATTCCGTCCATGTGAAATAATGTCCAGCTGGTAGGGAGGCGAGTTGATTTGCCCACCATGCACTGGCAGACCCGTGAAGCTGTTGCACCGTGTATAAGACTTTCTGCTGTTCGGTGCATTGGAGCAACCCGAACATATCTTGAATGGTACGGATCAAGCTATCCACCACCAGAGGATCCTCAGCTTCAATGAAAACCGGTGGTTGAGTTACCAAGAACTCAAAGTAGGAACTCATTTGAGGTTGGCGAAAGTCTCCATCTTGACATCCCTCTTGACGGGATGTATTCATCACAAGGGTGCGGAGCAAGTCGGTTCACTCATCACTTGCACCTGTCATGGCAGCCAGAATGTCCGCCATTGTGACCGCAGGTGAAGTTCTTAGTGGCGCTGCTGTTGCGGATCTCGCTGCTCCCGCTGTGGAGAGTTATCTCCACCACCACCACTGGAACCACCCATTTCACCCATGGAATGAGTTCGCACCATTCTGCAATTGCAAGAGTTCATTATCAGTTTAACACTATCACTTGATTTATTCCATGAACAAAGTAGTGAAACACTGATAATGAAGTCTTAACATGTAAGCAAAATGATTTATGCGTAAACTGTTTCAGTAACAATAAGGTTTTAAGGAAATAACTGGAATAGTCCCAGTCAAGATCATCCTGCCTTGGATTGACCAGTCCTCAAACCAAGCCGATTTCTGCTGCCAAAACAACTGTTTCATAGCTTGGGTTAAATACCAAAGTTGTAGCTAACCTCAGTACCTTTCCAGAAAATAGTCATTTGCCACTAACTAAGTTCTAGATCAAAAGTTATGAGCTTCCAAGGTTTCCAGAAATTCTGTAGGAATTTCAGCAGCACCTCCCTTGTACGTGCTCACTTTGAGTCAACTTTCCATACAGTTAAGACGTATATGGACTCAACTCATAATTACAAAGTTGAAACACGATTCGTAAGCTTTCCATAATTGTAATATTTCACATTTTACAACCCTTATACAGGAAGTTATAAGCAAAATCCAATCAGTACAGTAACTATGCACAGCTTTTGGGTACTCTGGACCATTTTACTTGTACTGCGAATTTCACCCTTTTACATGAGGATTCTGCCCGGAGGTTGAACAGAAACATTGTAAAGAACTTCCCAAGATTTCCAAAATGTATTTATATGACCCCTTTGCATTCCTGTATCAAAAGATATGATGGTTCAAAGTTAAAAGAATTTCTGGAAGGATTTTGACAGCACCTCCCCAGAGGTACCTAGTTCAACCCACAATTCCAGTTAATTCTTCTCCAGTTTTGGCAAAACTTTGAATTACAAAGTTGTAGAATATCTCATGCCCTTTCCAGAAATGTATCACAATACCCTTATAGATTTTTCCACCTAGAGTTATGGTGGAATTACAGAGACTCTATTTCAGTTCTACCCATTTGTAACAGTTTTTGGTTTCTAAGGTTTTTGACCAACATTAATTGTGTTTCTTTCCTGAAGGTTTATAGAAACGTTTTAGAGGACTTATCCAAATTTCCAAAAATGTATCACACACTACCATTGGTCTTTTCTACAACGAGTAACACCCTATGTAAGTTTCAGCAAAAGCACTGCCAAACAGGGGACTCTGTTTTTGGGTCTATCTATACTCACATATTCTTGAGTGGGTTCCTAAATGAGTTTTAAGCAATTACTTTGAACTGTATTCATTCTAATTCTATAGAATCTTCAAGTTTATGAGATAAGCGAGGTGTTCATGCAATTTCCATGATAATGCTGGTACTACGTTCCTCACAAAATACAAAATACTAACCGGATTACATCCGGCATATACGTTCTATTAGTGGCACTAGAATCGTTCACTTGCAAACGTGTTCTACTCATAATATGGATACGTGGTTAGCGTACCTGCAGAAAACCACTCAATAATGATGCACACATAGGGTAATGAGGACATCACAACAGTGGATAATCACATTGATATACAAGGACCAATCACAAGAGCATGAGCACGGTTACTAAATCAGCAGGTGAACTCGTTCCTAACTTCTTATCCATGTGAGTTTGATAATGGATTTCTATTTAATGATTTAATTGTTATTAGAAACCATGGACGTGATCAACAAGTAAAGGGAGGAGGATTTGGGGATGTGGAGAACCAGATGGGACGTCCACAAGTTGATGGAAACAGTCGCCAACTCGGACTCGAGTTCAACTCGGAGTCCAGGAGCAGTCCATCTTAAAACGGACGCCCAGGATGCATACGGACTCCGTTTTCGACGTTCTACATATGCATGGAATGATGAGAAGATAAGATTTCCAATGGTTCTGGTCCCACATTAAAATTCACAGGAGTCGTTGGGAATTGTCAAAACAAGTCGAATTCAGAGTTCTGTCCGGTGCTGCGCCACCGTATTGGGCTTTTGGGCCTTGTATCCCGTATGAGTCCATTAGGGACGCGTCTAAGGGTCTTATGGCCGAACCCTAGCCTTTAAATACTGTAGCTGCCAGCCATATTCGGTGGGTTTTGCTTAGATTAAACAACTTCGCTGTTCTATGGTTTGTGAGACCCCAATTTCACAATTTCAGGTTGCATCTTCATCGTTCTTGCTTGTGTTCTCGGTTGCACCTGCAGGGATAGCCTTTTTGGCAAGGTCAAGCGTGTGAAGCACGGTTGATAACCAACAGAGCAGGGGTGTAGTGATTGCAGGGGTATTCGGGTCTGCTCGAGTGCCTCGGATCATCAACGTCGAGATCTCCACTTCAATCGACCTACTTTCGGAAGATCAGGTCTAAACTACTCATCAATTGGTATCAGATTTCTGGTTGCCCGTGAGGTACTTTGATTTTCCACTAGATTAGCTTTGTTTTTCATACCTATAGTCGACAGAAAAAGGCACAAAAAACATATCGTGTTTACCGATTCCTAGACCATAGTGCCTGCAAGTTTCATTTTTCAGTTTGCATTGTTGAGTTTGCATTCGTATGGTCGAGTCTTGTTGCTGGTTTAGCTTTGTATTTTTTAGGTCGTAGTTATCATTTTTCTTCCTTGTTTTTCTTGCTGCTCACCTATTCCACAATCCCTAAACAACAAACCGATCCACCATGATCATCGGTTTGCCCTAGCTAGCCGCCTTGCGTGAACTCCCGCATCGCCAACCCTAGAACAAGTGACAAACCATTGTGCCAGTCCTTCTTGATTCATCACACAACATCCCATCAGTCGCCGTTACTAAATTCTAATTGTTTTTCACATCCTATTGTGAGATCTGTTTCAAAACTGAGTTCGAGTCAACATAAAAAACAGTAACTCTGATAGCCTACCTTAAAACGGCCATAACTTTTGCGTACGAACTCGAAATCGGGTGATTTTTTTAAAATTGATCTGCTTGAAATTTCGCAACCGATTTTCCGCCGCTTCGCCTCGTTCGGCGAAATTTGTTTGGCCAAATTCCCCTTGGAAGATAGACTATCCGGCCTCCGAAGTTTCAGCATGAATTTTAAAGAATCTTCCTGATTTTCTATAGGCCACATCTTACATCCAATTGAGCTGCAAAATTATGTGCTTCCTACTTTTGTGCTCTCGAGTAAACAAAAGATATCAGAAAAATATTAAAAAAAAAGAAAAAAATAGTGAAGAGAGCACAGATATTAAAGCATTGACAGCACACACTTGAAAACAGTTGGCCTATACACTTGTGCTGTACTTGTTGGTTATATCTTGCTGATCTTCTATTTGCCTTTCTACTGCCTTGTGTTGTGCTAGGCATAGAACACTTGTTAATCAGCAACAGTTCCTACATTGGATACTTATTCAACTTTGTTTTGCTGTTAACGATTTTTGCTTATTAGCGACCATATTGTGCCATCCAAACTCCACTTTTCCTCTTGAGCAGAACAGATACCTTTGTAATCACTCCACGCTTCATTGGTTCTCACCGTCCACCGTTTACCACCTGCTGTGTCGGTAAGAACACTTGTAGGAACGTGGTAAAACGCTTGAGAGAGAGAGAGAGAGATTATTTCCTTCCTTCCACTTTTCACATTGCCACTATCCTTTGTAGTTGATAGGGATAACATCTTTTTGTTGTCTTTTATTTACTACTAACAATGGCATAAGATAAAAGTGATGATGAATGTGTTCAACATGCTGAGGTGCATGACATGATGAGGGAAATGACAGATATGTTCACCAAAACCCACGCATCAACAGAGGCGTCATTGACGAACTTGAATCGCTAACTTGCTGATCTTGTTGTTCGGATGGATACTCTTGAGGCGCGGCTGCCTCTCGCCAAAGAACATGAAGACGATGCTTATAATATGGAAGATCATAACAATCAACCATGACTTCCACTTTATCTATGAGGTATGGGAGGTAATAATCGTTATAATTACAGTGATCGTCATAACAATAATCGTTATAATCACCGCCCCGACAGTCCAGGAATCGCTTTGGGTGGTGCCGTGCGATGCGGCACCTAACAGCACATCACCGAGAAATACACATACACAACAATATATGTGTTTAATACATCATATTGTCTCATTTTTTTCAAATAATGTACAACGTACATTGCAGCTGAAGATAAGAATACACTCACAGACTAAAGCCTACACTAAGCAAAACGAAGCCATCCTGCCCGCAGAGGCTTCACACTAGCACTACATCAAAAACCCGGCGGCGTGCAGGGTCCAAGAGAGACTCACACCCCTCATTGGGTGCTGCCCCACTCGGATCTCCCTTTCTCCCTAACGTTGCCTTATGCTACGTTACCTGCAAAACAATGGATCAACAAACCGTGAGCTTATGCTCAGCAAGACTTAACCGACGTCCTACACATGGAACTCTAAATGCTGAAAATAGAGGGCTGAATAGAGAAGTTTGCATAAACAATGAACTTGAGCTAATGGAGAGTCCTTACTTCAAGTTTTAAGCAACTTTTATAGCCCTCGCACAATTTACATCGAGACTCCACAATCAAACAAGAAACATTTCATCTTGATGCCAATTGCCCGAGGAGAAGGTAAATTTAGTGAGCTGCCCTAGACCCATACATAACTTGCGCCATCAACGCCGAGACTCCACAATCAAACAAGAAACGCTTTTTCTCGACGCGACTAGCTCAAGGAAGAAAGTAAATTTAGTGAAGGTATTTCTCATCCCTCATCTCCAATATGAGGATTTACCACGAAGCATCTTTCTTTTCCCCCAGTTTCTTACTACGTCACGACATAGAGAACAAGTATCCTCACTACCGCGAGCGATGGTGATTCGAATCAAAAACACCCGGCTGACACGACACATACGCCCATCCGAGACTGGTGATCAACCAATCCCCTCAACGTTGTATGTGGCAACCTTTCACACGACACCTAAATATTGAACCGGTCCCACCGATTTAGATTAAGTCGCACTATGGCAAACCCTCGTAGATCCGATTTCTCTATCCTTTCATCATCTGCATAAGACGGTGGGGATTGCCTCCACACCGAGGTTAACATGTTACATCGGTTTCCTGGGTTCCATATTGCCAGTATGCATCCGGTACACAACTCAAACTTGTCCCGCAGGGCCGCACACAAGAACGGGCCTTAATCGATTCAGACAGAGACTAGGTTCACTGGACCACGTTCTTGAGCCTTCCATCCACACTGTCCGGTCTCCATTTCCCAACTAAGAGGATCAATTCCCAACTCTTCTGATTGACCCCCCTTAATCCAGATTCACGAGTAGGAAACGGTCTACTCGAGTTATGCCTCTTTTAATCCACTTTTTTTAACTCGATAACAACAATTATAATTAAGTAAAAACCTACTCTAAATCAAACTCCAGGGATTTATTGGGTCATGCATGTGGAGTGTCATACAAACCTAGCCATAATGCAAAACTAATATTCTAGACAATATAAAGTGTATACAAATAAAAACTTGTAAATTTGGATGCAAACCGGGGCTTGCCTTAGTGTTGATCCTGACTGAAGTTTCTGTCAATAGGATTCAAGTCAGCGGCCTCCGAAGTCTTCGCGTGATGTATCACTGTCGGAATGATCAATTAAAGAAATGTGTCACATTATAAAATAAGGTGCTATATACAAACTACAAAGCAAAACCTAGGAAGACAGAGGATTCTAGGGTTGAAATTTTTACAGAAGCTTCCTAATATCATGATAGGGTTGTGGTATAATTTTCAGAGGTTTTTGAGGAAGGAATTGGCTACAAGAATTCTTGGAACCTTTAACCTTCAATGATTCATATGAATTTAATTAGAGTTGGTCATATGGAGAAACTTGATATCCTAATAGGTCTGGACCTATGTTCCTAGGAAAATTTGTTTCAAATTTTTCTAAGTCTTCTGCTGGCTAGAACTGCTTGTTGAAGTTTCTTTTGTTTTTCTGGAAATTCCCTTCTGTGATTTTCAGCTCTTTTTATTTAATCCCTGAGATAACCTACTAATTAAGCCCTCTTAATCATCTCCGAAAATCCTAAGATTTTTACTGAAACTCAGTAACTAGGAGAAAGATTTGCTGCCCAAAATTGGGAATGTTTCATGAAGAATTGTTCCTGGAATTAATCCCTAAATGATTTATAAAAATAATTGTACAGAAATTCCTAGGTACTTTCACAGCTAGAACTTTGTTTCTATGCAAAGTACTCTTCATAAGGATTCCAACAAAATTTGTCTTACTAATTTTGGAGTTTTCTACCCCGAGTTATGGATTTTCCAAGTTTGAACAACTCTCTGTTTTTATTTTACACAGCTATTCAAATGTGGGGCCCACGGGTCAGGTGTTTCTTCAACCTCTCGCCAGAGCCCGCGGGTGCACGCCGGACAGAGGAATGGCGCGCCCCATACTCCCTCATTTCTCCACCGTTTTTGCTCCAGTTTTGCCCTACACGACCCTTGGAACGTGGCGCAGCTGCCGGGCATGGTCTCCCCTCAAGAAAACAGCCAGAAACGGGTCGGCACCAACGGCGGCGCTGGGCGGCGTGGCATCAACGCGTTCCGGCGTGTCCCTTGCCTCTCCCGACGAGCTAAGTTGCCTTACAGAACCCCTAGAGCTCGTGGAACATGGAATACACCCCAATTCTTGCAGCAAACGATGGGAAGATGGTGGTCACCGGAGGACCGACCCGTTTTTGCCGCCGGCGGTGAATTCTCGTCGCCAGGTGTGGGATGGCCGGTTTGATGGGTGCTTTGGCATGGGAGGGCGCTAGGGTCCGAGGTTGCTATGGTTTGAATTGTAGAACGGATGATCAAGCAATTTTGAGCGAATTTCAGAAATGTTCTAGCTTCGTTCCTTCTCGTACTCCGGTGGTAAAACCCGAATTCCGGCTAGCCGGCGACGGGGAAGAGCAAGGGGGCTATTGGGTCATGAGATAGACAGCCTTACTAACCTCTGTGTGCGTTTGCTCGGACCGGAGCCGCTTGGAGTAGCCCAGACGTTGCGTAGCAGCAACATGCGGCGTGTTCTGTTTTTCCCGGAGGAAGAACGGGTTGGCACCGGTTGTAGACGGCCGGCCACGGGCTGAGGACGTGTTGAGGAGGTAGAGGAACGACGGGCGCAGCTCGTGGGTGGCTCAGCTGGGCGCTAACTTGAGTGATCGGCGCCGAGGCAGCCGAGAGTGGCCGCGCGTTGTTCTTGCGGTTGAGCGTGAAACCGTGTGAGCAGAGACCATCGAGCAGAGAAAGAGCAATTCGCTTGTGCCTCGGTGATATTTAGCGAGTGCCGATCGCACAGAGGTTGAACCGCCTCCCGGGAGCTAGAGCACAGGCAGCTCGGTGGCAAATCACCGGTGCCTCGGTGTTGAACGCACAGCAGAAGAAAACTCGCTTGTGGCCTCTGTTACACTGACCTGCGGGTCCCACCGAGTCTCCCCCTCCTAACAAACTTAGCTCCAAAACTCGAATTCAAAGATTTCCGCAAATCTGGAAGTTGAATTTTAAATCCCGGGGCGTTAATCCTCGTTTTTGCTCGCGTTTGAATTGCCGGTTTTATTTCCTTTTCGGCTAAATTCCTTTTGTAACTTTTCCTCTATTTCATGTAGCCAAAGTTCAAATTTGAAACCCTAGTTAAGATTCAATTTGACCCCGCAGATTTAAATTCTACAAAGAGCTATGCATGCTGAAATTTGGGGCTTTTACATCACCAGTCTTGCTGTGGCCACTGAAGTGCACAGCTGGTCGGGCTGTAAAGGGTCACTTGCCCTGTGACCTCTTTTGTACACCTGAACGTCGATCGGTCATTCACCGAGCTCGTTTTCCTTTAAATACAAGTCAGTAGCATAAATATACTATAAATAAAGTTTTGAACGTATTTTACTTACCATTCGTCTAGCAAGATGTAGATGGCCATCCGGACCATATGCATGGCCTCCGGTAGAGCCTCTGCACTGTCGGGCCCTCTTGGACTTGGCGACGAAGTCCTCGCTGGACCACAGGCGACAGAGGGCCTAGTAAGCATCTGAACGGTCCTCCAACCAAGAAATCCCTACCTGTGCATGCATTTAGTAATTGATTGAAATAAAATTGACATTACAAAATCATACTCCTAAGTAAAATACTACTAGTTTACCTCGGCGTACTGCTCCTCGATCAAGTATGTGTCGGAGCCGTCTCTGAACGCCCCAAGCTCCTGCCCTTGATGTCTCTTCAAATAATTGTTTGTTGCTTGAATACGGGCATAGGAGATTGCCTGCGTAACGAGCTTCGTGGCGTTCTTGTTGAAGACGGCTCTCGCTTGGTCGCCATCCTCTGGATCCGCCAAATGGTACCGTCTCTACAAGAAGACAGAAACCTAAGTGTTAAATGTTGTAGCTATTGAAGAACTAAATTTGAAACATATATTTAACATACTTACCCAGAAGTCGGCCCACATTGCACCCTGAGCAGTCCCGTACGTCAAGTCAGTAGCACGAGCGTAATCATCCCATGACTTGGCAGGGATATGCTCGTCACCGCTGCCAGGGACCTCACCAGGATAGTGCAAACGCACGAGGTTCCCTAAGACAGCGTTGACCTGTCTCTGACATCCTCTACCCTCGAAGGTAGTGTCCTCCCATCCGCTGCAAGAACAATTATGCATCAAAGAGTTTTAGCACTACATAATTTTCTAAAGGTACAATGTAAGGGCTTCTTACCTATCGCCAACAGGGCGAATATCCGGTAATGTTGCTTCTTCTCTAGGAACATGGCTCCTCCTCGTCCGTCACTTTCTCTGCACCTCCGTGTCCTCGGACGACCTTGAAGGATGGTCTGTCGACCCGAAAGGGTGGTCAGCTGACCCGGACGGGTGGTCAGCCGACTATGGCGCAGGAGGAGCCTCGACCTCGACCTCGGCATCTGACCCTGACTCTGAGTCATCCTGCAATATTATAATAGTTTTAAGAAATATAAATATATTAATTAATAATATAATGGAATAAGATTGTTAAGTTAAATTAACTCGGTCTGCTGAAAGGCAACAAGTTTACCTGTCAGCTCTGAGGGCACGTGTCTCAACAACTGAGACCGTCTGCTCTCTCCAGAGCAACTACCCCGAAAAAGAGTGTCCGCCACGTCTCGTGTGCGAGCCACCATGCTCGTACTACTGAGAAACATCTTCATGGCCCTCTGAAAGCATCTAGGCCCCCGTGAGATATGGTTTCGGTGATTAATGACAACCGTTCGTTATTACTAATGAGTTTGTGGATGCGAGGTTTCACATATATCACATCAACCGTTAATGAACTATCTATTCACACCATCTACTGCTCATTGGATACAAATGGAGACCCCTCAACGATCTATTCTAAGGGGTCATTCGATATGAAGAACTCATACAAACAAATCTATTCTATCAAAATTGGCAACACAAGAAGCTTACACTTTACCGTAATATCATTTCAAACAAGTGTTAAAGAGGCCACTCAAGAAGATTCCAAAAGATCAACTCAAAACAACTCGAAGCAAACAAGTTGCATTCACCGGATCATCCGATGTCTTGCAAATTGACCACATCGGTCGAGTTTGAGTTGGCAGAAGAAGAAGACCTCAGAGCCCAGTACACACCGGATCATCCGATGTGAAGGAAGTGGCACATCGGTTGATTTCACCCGAAGGATGATATCTGAGTTATTCTGAAGAAGTACACACCGGATCATCCGATGATGAAGTAAGTGTACATCGGTCAAATTCAACAGAGACAATATTTCTGACCCAATTCTGAAGATCAACTCACCGGATCATCCGATGATAAATTGAAGTAACATCGGTCGATTAAAAGATCCAACGGTTATATCCAACGGTCACATCTGACACGTGACATCAGCTAATTTGGAACTCGACCGATGCTCATATAAAGGGGTGCATCGGAGGATCCGATGTTCACTAAAAAAGTCTGCCCACTTTTCCAACGGCTATCTCGTGTGGGCTGGCTATAAATACCCCTCCAACCGGCCATTTCGACAAGTCTTGATCTCCAGAGCCTCACTACACATTCTCAAGCATTCAAGACCAAGAGCTACCACTTCCACACTTCAAAACCTCTTGTACTCCAACTATAGGTTATATCTAGCTAGAGAGAAGCTTGTGTGCGTCCATTCTTGGTGATTGGAATCTCTAGGCTAGTGAGAGAGAGTGTCTTGGTGACTTCTCTCACCTTGTAAACGTTGGAGGAAGAAGAGATCACTCCGGAGCTTACCAAGGTGTTTGTGGAAGCCCAGAGGATCACCGTTGTACAAGGCTTGAGCTCCACCTTGCCGGAGAAGGCGAACGGAGAAAGATAGTGGATTCCCTCGTCTTGGTGACTTGGGAGTGGCTATACCCTTTGGTGGGTGCCACAACGTGGACGTAGGAAGATTTTTTATGATCTTACCGAACCACGGGAAAAATCGCCGTGTCTCCGAGTCTCCGCGGGAGTTTGCATTTCTCTCCTCACCCCTTACTATTACGCTTTTACTATTCCGCACTTAACTCTCTTGCTTGCGTACTTAGTTTGCATAGGGAATTGGGCTTCAACCATTAAAGTTTTAAATTGCTCTAAAATTTAAAAAAGCCCAATTCACCCCCCCCTCTTGGGCGTTTCGATCCTTACAATTGGTATCAGAGCAAGGTTGCTCATTGGATCATTCTAGCTTCACCGCTAGAGAGCGAAAATGGCCAAGAATGGGGGTTCGGTTCCTACCTTCGAGGGCAAGAATTTTGCTTATTGGAAAGCACGCATGCGCGCTTACCTTGAGGCAATTGCTCCCGAAGTGTGGGAAGCGACCCATGCGGGGTTTGGAAATCTTGACTATGTTGGTGACCAACTAAAATGGGATGCTAAGGCTAGAAATGCCATATATGAATGCATTAGTCAAGTTGTCTTTGCTAGGATTGCTAGTAAAGAAAAAGCGTGTGAAATTTGGGCATGTCTAATTGAAATACATGAGGGCTCATCTCGGTTTAAAGAACTCAAATATCACATGCTTAAATCAAAATATGATGAATTTAAGATGTTTCCTCATGAGAACGTTAACCAAATGTTTTTGAAAGCATCTAGGCCCCCGTGAGATATGGTTTTGGTGATTAATGACAACCGTTCGTTATTACTAATGAGTTTGTGGATGCGAGGTTTCACATATATCACATCAACCGTTAATGAACTATCTATTCACACCATCTACTGCTCATTGGATACAAATGGAGACCCCTCAATGATCCATTCTAAGGGGTTATTCGACACTCATAAAAACTAAATGAAGAAATCATACAACGACTCTACTTTATCAAAATTGGCAACACAAGGAGCTCACACCTCATCGTAATATCATTTCAAACAAGTATCAAAGAGGTCACTCGAGAGGATTCTAAAAGATCAACTCAAAACAACTCGAAGCAAACAAGTTGCATTCACCGGATCATCCGATGTCTTGCAAAAAGACTACATCGGTCGAGTTTGAGTTAGCAGAAGAAGAAGACCTTAGAGCCCAGTACACACCGGATCATCCGATGTGAAGGAAGTGGCACATCGGTTGAGTTCACCCGAAGGATGATATCTGAGTTACTCTGAAGATATACACACCGGATCATCCGATGATGAAATAAGTGTACATCGGTCAAATTCAACAGAGACAATATTTCTGACCCAATTCTGAAGATCAACTCACCGGATCATCCGATGATAAATTGAAGTAACATCGGTCGATTAAAAGATCCAACGGTTATATCCAACGGTCACATCTGACACGTGACATCAGCTAATTTGGAATTCGACCGATGATCATATAAAGGGGTGCATCGGAGGATCCGATGTTAACTGACAAAGTCTGCCCACTTTTCAACGGCTATCTCGTGTGGGCTGGCTATAAATACCCCTCCAACCGGCCATTTCGACAAGTCTTGATCTCCTGAGCCTCACTACACATTCTCAAGCATTCAAGACCAAGAGCTACCACTTCCACACTCCAAAACCTCTTGTAATCCAACTACAGGTTATATCTAGCTAGAGAGAAGCTTGTGTGTGTCCATTCTTGGTGATTGGAATCTCTAGACTAGTGAGAGAGAGTGTCTTGGTGACTTCTCTCACCTTGTAAACGTTGGAGGAAGAAGAGATCACTCCGGAGCTTACCAAGGTGTTTGTGGAAGCCCGGAGGATCACCGTTGTACAAGGCTTGTGCTCCACCTTGCCGGAGAGGGCGAACGGAGAAAGATAGTGGATTCCCTTGTCTTGGTGACTTGGGAGTGGCCATACCCTTTGGTGGGTGCCACAACGTGGATGTAGGAAGATTTTTATGATCTTACCGAACCACGGGAAAAATCGCCGTGTCTCCGAGTCTCCGCGGGAGTTTGCATTTCTCTCCTCACTCCTTACTATTACGCTTTTACTATTCCGCACTTAACTCTCTTACTTGCGTACTTAGTTTGCATAGGGAATTGGGCTTCAACCATTAAAGTTTTAAATTGCTCTAAAATTTTAAAAAGCCCAATTCACCCCCCCCTCTTGGGCGTTTCGATCCTTACAATTGGTATCAGAGCAAGGTTGCTCATTGGATCATTCTAGCTTCACCGCTAGAGAGCAAAAATGGCCAAGAATGGGGGTTCGGTTCCTACCTTCGAGGGCAAGAATTTTGCTTATTGGAAAGCACGCATGCGCGCTTACCTTGAGGCAATTGCTCCCGAAGTGTGGGAAGCGACCCATGCGGGGTTTGGAAATCTTGACTATGTTGGAGACCAATTAAAATGGGATGCTAAGGCTAGAAATGCCATATATGAATGCATTAGTCAAGATGTTTTTGCTAGGATTGCTAGCAAGGAAAAAGCATGTGAAATTTGGGCATGTCTAGTTGAAATACATGAGGGCTCATCTCGTGTCAAAGAACTCAAATATCACATGCTTAAATCAAAATATGATGAATTTAAGATGCTTCCTCATGAAAACGTTAATCAAATGTTTTCTCGTTTAAATGTGCTCATTGAGGAAATTAACGCACTTGATATTGCTTCTCTTGGCAAGGGACTTATAAATCGCAAGATCCTCATGCTTCTACCCAAGCCCAAGTACAACATTATCAATTCAATGCTCCAAAAAGAGTCACTAGACAACATTGAAGTTTCGGAGCTCATTGGAGAAATTCATGCTCATGAAATGAGCGTACTTGGAATGATGGAGGAGTCATCATCAAAAACCATTGCTCTCAAGGCGTCAACCAAGAAGACAACTCCCAAGAAGAAGAAAATGGTTGAGCCTAGCTCAAGTGAAGAAGAGCAAGAAACAAGTGAAGATGATGATGATGAGCTTGCCTTGATGATGAGAAAATTCTCACGCCTCAACTCTAAGATTGCAAAGAAGGGATACTCTTTTGATCCCAAAAAGAAAGCCTTCTTGCCAAGAAAAGATGAAAACAAGACGTGCTACAATTGTGGTGATCTAGGCCACATATCATATGACTGCCCAAGACCGGACAAAAGAAAGGAAATCGGCAAGCATCACAAGCTAGAAGAAAGTGATGATGAAGAGGAGGTCAATCCCAAGCGCTCTTTTGGAAAGAAGAAATTTGACAAAGGCAAGAAAACCAAGCTCTTTCCAAAGAAAAGAAGAGGGCCTCAAAAGGTCTTCATGTGTGAAGCAAATGAGTGGATCACGGATGAAGAGTCAAGCGACGAAGATAGTGAAATTGAAGAAAACTTGGCGGGCCTCGCCATCGTCAACAAGAATGACTCCCCTCTTCGTCCACCTCCTATGTGCCTAATGGCAAAAGGTAACTCAAAGGTATGTGAAGACTCTAGCGATGATGATGAGGAGCTTTCACCCGATGAATTAGCATCCATGATTAGTGAATATCATGCCATGATAAAAAGGGAAAAGGCTAAGGTTAAGGCTCTTGAGCTAGCTCGTGCTAAGCTTGAAAGTGCTAACCTCGATTTGCATGACAAGTATGTAACCATACTTAAAGAGCATGACACGCTCAAATTAAATGTCAAACAAATCGAGGATGAAAATGCTACAATCAAGCTTAAGTATCATGAGCTTGACTTAGCTAACTTAGCACTCTTGGCAAAGCACAATGAGTTGATTCAAGAACATGAAGTGCTTAACCGTGCTTATGAAGCTATTAAACTTAAATTGAAAAACACAAAGAAAGAAACCCTTGATGGCAAAATATCATCTAATTCACATGCCACTAATGTTTTGGATAAGTCTTTGCCTTTGAAAGCAAGCCCTAGGGAGAAGGAACTAATGGACGAAATTGAAAGTCTTCGCACTAGTGTGGCAAGACTCTCTAAGGGGGAGGATAAGCACAAGGAAATCCTCTACCAACAAGCGAAAAGCTTCAACAAGAGAGGACTTGGATCCTTCCCGGTACCCAACAAAGGAAAGGTGCCCTCACCGGAGCTTAGGACAAGCTTCATCAAGGAAGTTGGGTCATATTGCCAACATTGTGAGGTCACCGGACATCACACGAGGGAGTGTCCTCTTCCCAACCGTCCTTCTCCCAAATTGCCTCCTAACTACAAATCTACTTTCAATGATTATCACTATCTATTGAACAAAGTAGGTGGAAAGGTGAAGGCAAGGTTCATCGGCAAAGACATCAAGGGCATGAAGGGGAAGCTCCCCAAGCAACTTTGGGTTCCAAAATCACTTGTATCACACATACAAGGACCTAAGTTGGCTTGGGTTCCTAAACTCAAAAACTAACTTCATGTGTGTAGGTGAACTACAAAGCCGGAGGAAAGCATTGGGTACTAGATAGTGGGTGCACTCAACATATGACCGGCAATGATGGTATGTTCACCTCCATAGAAAACCCCGGCAATCATGAACAAGTCACTTTTGGTGATAACTCAAAGGGGAAGGTAATTGGTTTGGGTAAAATTGCTATTTCTCATGATTTGTCCATCTCTAATGTGCTTTACGTTAAGTCTCTTAGCTTCAATTTACTTTCCATAGCACAATTATGTGATCTTGGACTAACATGCACATTTGACAAGAATGGTGTTGTGGTGACTAGTGAGTCAAGTAAAGAACTAATATTCAAAGGTTTTCGGCATGGACATCTTTACTTGGTGGACTTTTCCAACAAGGATGCTAGCTTGACCACTTGTCTTTTCACCAAGACTAGTTTGGGGTGGCTATGGCATCGGCGCATTGCTCACATTGGGATGAGCAAGCTCAAGAAGTCATTCAAGCTTGGGATGGTGACCGGCGTGAAGGATGTCACATTTGAGAAGAACAAGCTTTGTAGCGCATGTCAAGCCGGGAAGCAAGTTGCCTCACACCATCCGTTAAAGACAATGGTGTCAACCTCCAAGCCACTTGAACTACTTCACATGGACCTCTTCGGACCGTCCACGTATCAAAGCCTTGGCGGTAACCTCTATTGTCTTGTTATTGTTGATGACTACTCTCGCTATGCTTGGACATTGTTCCTAGGCGACAAGGGTGAAACTCCGGAAATCTTCAAGACCTTCGCTAAACGAGCTCAAAGGGAATTTCAACTTCCCATCATCAAGGTCCGGAGTGACAACGGCACCGAGTTCAAGAACTACAACATTGGGGAGTGGTGTGATCGTGAAGGCGTGAAGCACGAGTTTTCGGCCACATACACCCCTCAACAAAATGGTGTCGTTGAAAGGAAGAACAAGACTCTCATCACCCTTGCAAGAGCAATGCTTGATGACTATGGCACGTCGGAGAAGTTTTGGGCCGAAGCAATCAACACGGCGTGCCATGCTGCAAATAGGGTCTACCTTCATCGACTACTTCAAAAGACCCCATATGAGCTCCTCATTGGGAGAAAGCCCAACATCTCCTACTTCCGAGTCTTCGGGTGCAAGTGCTACATCTACCGCAAGAAAAGGCTCGGTAAGTTTGAAAGAAGGTGTGATGTTGGTATCTTTCTTGGTTATGCGTCAAACTCAAAAGCATATCGAGTATTCAACCAAACCTCCGGGTTAGTTGAAGAAAGTTGTGATGTTGAGTTTGATGAGACTAATGGCTCCCAAGAGGAGGGTTTTGGTCATGATGATATAGATGATGAGCCTCTACGAGAAGCCATGAAGAACATGACCATAGGAGACATCAAGCCCGAAGTTGAGGAGAGCCATGATCAAGGGGGAGCCTCAAGTTCCAACATCAACACCTCCATGGCGCCTCAAATTGATGAAGAAGAAGAGAAAAATGATCCATTGCCAATACAAGATTCACATGCCACACAACACCAAGAAGAAGAAGAAGTCCAAGGTCAAGTCCAACCACAAGATGAGCAAGATGCCTCACCACCACCAAGTGCATCACAACCTCTTATGAGGCATGGGCGCATCTCCAAGGCACATCCGATGGATCAAATCATCGGAAGTCCGTCACGGGGAGTAAGTACTCGTTCTCGCCATGTTGCTTCATTTTGTGAGCACTACTCCTTTGTTTCGTGTGTAGAACCCACAAATATTGAGGAAGCACTCCAAGATCCAAATTGGGTGATGGCTATGCAAGAAGAACTCAACAACTTCACCCGCAATGAAGTTTGGGTACTGGAGGAGCGACCTAAGGACAAGAACGTCATCGGAACGAAGTGGGTGTACCGCAACAAACAAGACGAGAATGGCGTGGTGGTCCGCAACAAGGCAAGGCTTGTGGCCAAGGGTTTTTCACAAGTAGAAGGACTAGATTTTGGAGAAACCTTTGCCCCGGTCGCACGGTTAGAAGCTATTCGTATACTCCTAGCTTTTGCTTCACATCACAATATTATGCTTTATCAAATGGATGTGAAAAGTGCTTTCCTAAATGGTTATATTAACGAGCTTGTTTTCGTTGAGCAACCTCCCGGGTTTGAAGATCCGAGGAATCCTAACCATGTGTATAGGTTACACAAGGCGCTCTACGGGCTCAAGCAAGCACCTAGGGCATGGTATGAACGTCTTAGGGATTTCCTAGTCATGCAAGGATTCAAGATCGGGAGGGTGGATACTACACTTTTCACCAAGGATATCAACGGGGATTTATTTCTTTGTCAAATTTACGTTGATGACATTATTTTTGGCTCAACTAACAAATCTCTTAGTCTTGAGTTTGGCACCATGATGTCTAGGGAGTTCGAGATGTCAATGATTGGAGAACTCAATTTCTTCCTAGGATTTCAAATCAAGCAACTTCAAGAGGGGACTTTCATCTACCAAGAAAAGTACACCAAAGACCTCTTGAAGAAGTTTGAAATGGAAGATTGCAGCTCAAGAAGCACTCCAATGGCAACAAATTGTCATCTCGACGCGGACATGGACGGTAAACCTATTGACCAATCTCATTACCGTTCCATGATTGGTTCATTATTATATCTCACCGCATCTAGGCCCGACATCATGTTTAGTGTGTGCTTGTGTGCTCGCTTTCAAACAGCACCTAAAGAATCGCATCGTAAGGCGGTCTTTAGGATACTTAGGTATCTCAAGCATACCCCAAGTGTAGGTTTGTGGTACCCCAAGAACGCTAGCTTTCATCTCTTGGGTTACTCGGATTCGGACTTTGCCGGATGCCGTGTGGATCGCAAGAGTACATCCGGTGGGTGCCACTTACTTGGGCGTTCCCTAGTATCTTGGTCGAGCAAAAAGCAAAACTCCGTGGCTTTGTCCACCGCGGAGGCAGAGTATATAGCGGCCGGCGCATGTTGTGCCCAAATTCTATATATGAAGCAAACCCTTTTGGACTTTGGAATTAAGTTTGATTGTGTGCCTCTCCTTTGTGACAATGAAAGTGCGGTTAAGATAACTAGAAACCCCGTTCAACACTCCCGCACTAAGCACATTGATATTCGCCATCACTTCTTGCGGGACCATGAGGCTAAAGGAGACATCTCTTTGCAAGGTGTAAGGTCCGAAGAACAATTGGCGGATATCTTCACTAAGCCACTTGACGAGAAAACTTTTTCTAGACTAAGAAGTGAATTAAATGTGCTAGATGCATCTAACGTCATGTAAGTTGCCATGTTCATGTAAGGTTGCATATCAAATAGGTCTTGTCTAACTCCCAAAGGATAGGGGCAAGCTAGAAATAGCTTTTCCTGAGGAAGCCTTTGGCAGGTTTAAACTTGGCAAGATAGATTTACATTATGCCTTGCATGATTCCTACCATATAGACTTGCACTCATTCAATATCTTGCATCAGTTTGGTTGGCATTGCATACGGTAGATTGTCACAAAGGGGAACCACATCATGAGAAGGAGACTTGTTCAAAATGCAATAACTCAACTCATATGATGTGGATAGAGCAAAATTCTAAAGGTACATGCTTTAAAGAGATAGAAGTTCTCTACACTCTAGCTCACAAAGCATGGGCCTTACATTTTCATGGTTTCACTCCTAACCCTGTGTGTTCTCTTTGCTTAAGGGCTTAGCCAATATGTGGCACTATATTTAAGGCCTTATATTAGAGGTTAGGAGTTGCCCAAAAAGTCCTAAGACCAATCCTTATCTTTGTGTGCTTAAGTCAAAGGACATATATGGGCAGTCTTAGATTTTCTGTAGTCATCGGATTATCCGATGCTAGGGCCAGCAGATCATCGGATCAATTGGTGCTTCACCTCAGTGCTCAGATCAAGTCAGATGTCACAAATCAACCGATGAGTTCTTTTCAGAAGGCATCGGAGCATCCGATGTTTAGCCTTCCTGGTGCCCTGCAGAAATCGACCGATGATCGCCAACTCAACGTCGGATCATCCGGTGTGCAAAGAGAGTCTTTGGAACAACTCTCTGTTGAACTCAACCGATGCATCCTCCGATGATCATCGGTCCATCCGGTGTTTTATGTGCGGCTAGGGTTTGCCCGTACAGTTTAAAAAGGGGGGGTCGGCCGCCGATTCCTTTTTCTTCTTTCCCGAGCTCCGCCGCCGCCCGACGCCCCCGTCGCCGTCCTCGCCTCCCTGCCGCCGCCGCCCTTCGGCCACCGCCGCCGCCTCCCTGCCGCAGCCGCCGTCCTTCGGCCGCCGCCGCCTCCCTGCTGCAGCCGCCGCCGCCGCCTCCCTGCCGCAGCCGCCGCCGCCTCCCTGCTGCAGCCGCCGCCGCCGCCGCCTCCCTACCGCCGCCGCCGCCCTTCGGCCGCCGCCGCCTCCCAGGTGCCGCCTTCGCCGCCTCCCACGCACAACCGCCTCTCCCGCGCACGCCACCTCCCGCGCGCGTCGTCTCCCCTCCACCACTCGCCGTCGGCACGCATCACCCTCTCCGCTAGGGTTTCGCCGTGGTTCACCGATTCGTCGATAAGGTTTGCTCCGTGCCGCGCAACGCCTTTCATTGTTTTCGTCGTGCATCTTCACCGTCGCTAACCCTAGCTCTCAAATTGCATCAAGATGGGTCGGGATCGCAAAGGAAAGGGCAAGGCTATTGAGGAGCCCGCCGCGAAGAAGCGCAAAATGTCCAAGGACACTCGTCGTGCGGAGTTGGCCGCTCGCGCCGCCGAGGAGCGTGAGCGCGGCCATCGCGGTTCCTTACGGATCCGCGAGTCCCGGCAGAGGCAGGAGCAGCCTCTGATCCAGCCGGTGCCTCCCGAGGGCTCCGACGAGGAGGAGACCGAGGTGCCGCCACTCATCCGCCGGCGCACCCCGAGGACTCGTGGGGGTGGACAGACCCCTACGGCGAGTCGGCGTCCCTCTGCGGCTGACCGCACCGAGGACAGAGAGGCCGAAAGGGCCATCCACCTGATGGACACAGCTGTCCGTGTTGCCGAGGATGTCAGACTCACCGACTACAGGAAGACGAAGGCTAGGCAACTGAAGAAGCTCAGATGGTCAGTGATCCTTGAGGAGTGGTTCCCGCGGCCTAGGGACTCTCGAGTTGACTCCCGTTTCTGGACCCTGACACAGGCGTCCTTGTACGAGACTTACAGGCGTCGGGGTCACAAGCTATTCCAGCATAACAGCATTGACTGGGATCAGCTTGCAGTGGCAGCAGGACACGGGATCAGGCCCCTCTTTGAGAGATACAGAGGACTTGTGGATTTGCTCTCACACCAGAGGAGTGCCTACGTCGAGGAGTGGGTCAGGGTGTTCTACGCGACACTCTATGTCTCTGAGGGCCGTCGCTCGATCCACTTCATGTTCATGGGGCGGATCCACGACGTGTCTCGCGACTTGTTGGGCAGACTGCTCGGTGTGGAGCTTTCTACTACGTGTCTGCACCAGATAGTCTACGGAGACGCAGACCCGCCGAGGAGGCCACTGACTGGAGGAGTGGCACCACCTTTCGAGGAGATCAGAGGTCTGTTCACTCAGACGTTCACTCCTGACCAGCCGAGGGTGCCAGCTCTTCTCACCCCAGCAGCCCGGACAGTTCACCACGTCCTCAGGCGTACCCTGCTGCCGAGGTCCGGCTACTTGGAGGGATTCACGAGCCTTCAGCAGACCATCCTGTTCTATGTGATGAACGGGATGGAGTTCGACATAGTAGACATTCTAATCTGCGAGATGGAGGACGTGATCACCGATGGAGTTGGGATGTTACGACAGCTGGTCTTTGGTCACTGGATCTGTCACCTTCTTCACCAGCTGGTTCCAGAGGACACTCCAGGAGTCTCTCAGCTGACAGAGATGCACGTGACCCGGTACAGCCACTACCGAGTCCCCACTCCGGGAGACCGCCGCCTTGGCCGTCCCGTCGAGCGTGAGGTACGAGCCAGACTGTCCGAGGAGGACTGGGCAGAGCTGACTCAGGAGGACGCAGAGCTGGCACAAGCAGAGGCTCAGGGAGGAGACCTACAGCACGTGTGGTCGGACAGCGACACCAGCGACAGTGTCGAGGAGTACTTCCCTCCTGCTCCTCCCTCACCGAGGCAGCACGACGCAGAGGCAGGAGGCTCAGCTGCTCCACCACCTTCACCTCCTCCAGTGTCAGAGGCTCAGGTGACTCAGCCGTCAGAGCTCACTGCTTTACTTCAGCGGATGGCTCAGCAGCAGGAGCAGCAGGCAGCTCGACAGGAGGAGCTTCAGAGGCAGCAGCAGGAGATGCAGCTGGAGATCGCCCGTCAGAGGCGAGAGGACACCGACAGGTTCACCAACCTTGTCGACCAGATGACGCGACGCACTCTGGACCAGCAGCAGCAGACTCAGCAGATGCTGTTGGGCATCCTGGGGTTGGTCACCAACCTCTATCAGCAGACAGGAGTCGCTCTTCCACCTCAGCACTCAGGGCTCGGTCAGGTTCCAGGTGCACCGTCACTAGCGCCAGCTCCAGTACTGCCGCCGACGCCGTTCCAGTCCTCACCTCTTCCGGCAGTACCTCCACCGGCGCCTGCAGCCTCAGCGGATCCCACAGCAGCTCCAGCTCCAGCTCCAGCCCCCACAGCAGCTCCAGCTCCAGCTCCAGCTCCCGCTCCAGCTCCAGCACCAGCAACCTCTACCTCCAGCAGCTCCGACGACAGCACCGTCGACGCCGACCGCTTCACCATCGCCAGGAGCGCGCCTGAGTCGTAGGCACTCGACTTCCCTTTTTGGTGTCTTGATGCCAAAGGGGGAGAAGAGTTAGAGTCAGGGGGAGGGTTAGCTCAGTTCTAGGGGGAGTGTCTATGTCTACACTTTTGCTACTATATCTGAGATTGTCCTTTTGCTACTTTATTTGAGATTGATCGTTATTATTATTTGCTATTATTGTACTCCGGGTGCTACTCTGTGCTCTTACGCCTTATCGTTTATTATTTGAGCCTTCGAGCCACTTGTGTTGCAAATTTGTACCTGTTATATTTCTTTTTGGAGCATTGCGTTTTAATTCAATTATATGCTCTACTCGTTGTGTTGTCATCAATCACCAAAAAGGGGGAGATTGAAAGCATCTAGGCCCCCGTGAGATATGGTTTTGGTGATTAATGACAACCGTTCGTTATTACTAATGAGTTTGTGGATGCGAGGTTTCACATATATCACATCAACCATTAATGAACTATCTATTCACACCATCTACTGCTCATTGGATACAAATGGAGACCCCTCAATGATCCATTCTAAGGGGTTATTCGACACTCATAAAAACTAAATGAAGAAATCATACAACGACTCTACTTTATCAAAATTGGCAACACAAGGAGCTCACACCTCATCGTAATATCATTTCAAACAAGTATCAAAGAGGTCACTCGAGAGGATTCTAAAAGATCAACTCAAAACAACTCGAAGCAAACAAGTTGCATTCACCGGATCATCCGATGTCTTGCAAAAAGACTACATCGGTCGAGTTTGAGTTAGCAGAAGAAGAAGACCTTAGAGCCCAGTACACACCGGATCATCCGATGTGAAGGAAGTGGCACATCGGTTGAGTTCACCCGAAGGATGATATCTGAGTTACTCTGAAGATATACACACCGGATCATCCGATGATGAAATAAGTGTACATCGGTCAAATTCAACAGAGACAATATTTCTGACCCAATTCTGAAGATCAACTCACCGGATCATCCGATGATAAATTGAAGTAACATCGGTCGATTAAAAGATCCAACGGTTATATCCAACGGTCACATCTGACACGTGACATCAGCTAATTTGGAATTCGACCGATGATCATATAAAGGGGTGCATCGGAGGATCCGATGTTAACTGACAAAGTCTGCCCACTTTTCAACGGCTATCTCGTGTGGGCTGGCTATAAATACCCCTCCAACCGGCCATTTCGACAAGTCTTGATCTCCTGAGCCTCACTACACATTCTCAAGCATTCAAGACCAAGAGCTACCACTTCCACACTCCAAAACCTCTTGTAATCCAACTACAGGTTATATCTAGCTAGAGAGAAGCTTGTGTGTGTCCATTCTTGGTGATTGGAATCTCTAGACTAGTGAGAGAGAGTGTCTTGGTGACTTCTCTCACCTTGTAAACGTTGGAGGAAGAAGAGATCACTCCGGAGCTTACCAAGGTGTTTGTGGAAGCCCGGAGGATCACCGTTGTACAAGGCTTGAGCTCCACCTTGCCGGAGAGGGCGAACGGAGAAAGATAGTGGATTCCCTTGTCTTGGTGACTTGGGAGTGGCCATACCCTTTGGTGGGTGCCACAACGTGGATGTAGGAAGATTTTTATGATCTTACCGAACCACGGGAAAAATCGCCGTGTCTCCGAGTCTCCGCGGGAGTTTGCATTTCTCTCCTCACTCCTTACTATTACGCTTTTACTATTCCGCACTTAACTCTCTTACTTGCGTACTTAGTTTGCATAGGGAATTGGGCTTCAACCATTAAAGTTTTAAATTGCTCTAAAATTTTAAAAAGCCCAATTCACCCCCCCCCCTCTTGGGCGTTTCGATCCTTACAGTTTTCTCGTTTAAATGTGCTCATTGAGGAAATTAACGCACTTGACATTGCTTCTCTTGGCAAGGGACTTATCAATCACAAGATCCTCATGCTTCTACCCAAGCACAAGTACAACATTATCAATTCAATGCTCCAAAAGGAGTCACTAGACAACATGGAAGTTTCGGAGCTCATTGGAGAAATCCATGCTCATGAGATGAGCGTACTTGGAATGATGGAGGAGTCATCATCAAAAACCATTGCTCTCAAGGCTTCAACCAAGAAGACAACTTCCAAGAAGAAGAAAGTGGTTGAGCCTAGCTCAAGTGAAGAAGAGCAAGAAACAAGCGAAGATGATGATGATGAACTTGCTTTGATGATGAGGAAATTCTCACGCCTCAACTCCAAGATTGCAAAGAAGGGATACTCTTTTGATCCTAAAAAGAAAGCCTTCTTGCCAAGAAAAGATGAAAACAAGACGTGCTACAATTGTGGTGATCTAGGCCACATATCATATGATTGTCCAAGACCGGACAAAAGGAAGGAAAATGGGAAGCATTACAAGCTAGAAGAAAGTGATGATGAAGAGGAGGTTAAGCCCAAGCGTTCTTTTGGAAAGAAGAAATTTGACAAAGGCAAGAAAACCAAGCTCTTTCCAAAGAAGAGAAGAGGGCCTCAAAAGGTCTTCATGTGTGAAGCCAATGAGTGGATCACGGATGAAGAGTCAAGGGACGAAGATAGTGAAGATGAAGAAAACTTGGCGGGCCTCGCCGTCGTCAACAAGGATGACTCACCTCTTCGTCCACCTCCTATGTGCCTAATGGCGAAAGGTAACTCAAAGGTATGTGAAGATTCTAGCGATGATGATGATGAGCTTTCACCCGATGAATTAGCATCTATGATTAATGAATATCATGCCATTATAAAAAGGGAAAAGGCTAAGGTTAAGGCTCTTGAGCTAGCTCGAGCTAAGCTTGAAAGTGCCAACCTCGATTTGCATGACAAGTATGTAACCATACTTAAAGAGCATGACACGCTCAAATCAAATGTTAAGCAAATCGAGGAGGAGAATGCTCAAATCAAGCTTAAGTATCATGAGCTTGACTTAGCTAACTTAGCACTCTTGGCAAAGCACAATGAGTTGGTTCAAGAACATGAAGTGCTTAACCTTGCTTATGAAGCGATTGAACTTAAAGTGAAAAACACAAAGAAAGAAACCCTTGATGGCAAAATATCACCTAATTCACATGCCACTAATATTTTGGATGAGTCTTTGCCTTTGAAAGCAAGCCCTAGGGAGAAGGAGCTAATGGACGAAATTGAAAGTCTTCGCACTAGTGTGGCAAGACTTTCTAAGGGGGAGGACAAGCACAAGGAAATCCTCTACCAACAAGCTAAAGGCTTCCACAAGAGGGGACTTGGATCCTTCCCGGTGCCCAACAAAGGAAAGGTGCCCTCACCGGAGCTTAGGACAAGCTTCATCAAGGAAGTTGGTTCCTATTGCCAACATTGTGAGGTCACCGGACATCACACGAGGGAGTGTCCTCTTCCCAACCGTCCTTCTCCCAAATTGCCTCCCAACTACAAATCTACGTTCAATGATTATCACTATCTATTGAGCAAAGTAGGTGGAAAAGTGAAGGCAAGGTTCATCGGCAAAGACATCAAGGGCATGAAGGGGAAGCTCCCCAAGCAACTTTGGGTTCCAAAAACACTTGTATCACACATACAAGGACCTAAGTTGGCTTGGGTTCCTAAACTCAAAAACTAACTTCATGTGTGTAGGTGAACTACAAAGCCGGAGAAAAGCATTGGGTACTCGATAGTGGGTGCACTCAACATATGACCGACAATGATGGTATGTTCACCTCCATAGAAAACCCCGGCAATCATGAACAAGTCACCTTTGGTGATAACTCAAAGGGGAAGGTAATTGGTTTGGGTAAAATTGCTATTTCTCATGATTTGTCTATCTCTAATGTGCTTTACGTTAAGTCTCTTAGTTTTAATTTACTTTCTATTGCACAATTATGTGATCTTGGACTAACGTGCACATTTGACAAGAATGGTGTTGTGGTGACTAGTGAATTAAGCAAAGAACTAATATTCAAAGGCTTTCGGCATGGACATCTTTACTTGGTGGACATCTCCAACAAGGATGCTAGCTTGACCACTTGTCTTTTCACCAAGACAAGTTTGGGATGGCTATGGCATCGGCGCATTGCTCACATTGGGATGAGCAAGCTCAAGAAGTCATTCAACCTTGGGATGGTGACCGGCGTGAAGGATGTCACATTCGAAAAGAACAAGCTTTGTAGCGCATGTCAAGCCGGGAAGCAAGTTGCCTCACACCATCCGATGAAGACAATGGTGTCAACCTCCAAGCCACTTGAACTACTTCACATGGACCTCTTCGGACCGTCCACATACCAAAGCCTTGGCGGTAACCTTTATTGTCTTGTCATTGTTGATGACTACTCTCGCTATGCTTGGACACTGTTTCTAGGTGACAAGGGTGAAACTCCGGAAATCTTCAAGACCTTCGCTAAACGAGCGCAAAGGGAATTTCAACTTCCTATCATCAAGGTCCGGAGTGACAACGGCACCGAGTTCAAGAACTACAACATTGGGGAGTGGTGTGATCGTGAAGGCGTGAAGCATGAGTTTTCGGCCACATACACCCCTCAACAAAATGGTGTCGTTGAAAGGAAGAACAAGACTCTCATCACCCTTGCAAGAGCAATGCTTGATGACTATGGCACGTCGGAGAAGTTTTGGGCCGAAGCAATCAACACGGCGTGCCATGCCGCAAATAGGGTCTATCTTCATCGACTACTTCAAAAGACCCCATATGAGCTCCTCATTGGGAGAAAGCCCAACATCTCCTACTTCCGAGTCTTCGGGTGCAAGTGCTACATCTACCGCAAGAAAAGGCTCGGTAAGTTTGAAAGAAGGTGCGATGTTGGTATCTTTCTAGGTTATGCGTCAAACTCAAAAGCATATCGAGTATTCAACCAAACCTCCGGGTTAGTTGAAGAAAGTTGTGATGTTGAGTTTGATGAGACTAATGGCTCCCAAGAGGAGAGTTTTGGTCATGATGATATAGATGATGAGCCTCTACGAGAAGCTATGAAGAACATGACCATAGGAGACATCAAGCCCGAAGTTGGGGAGAGCCATGATCAAGGGGGAGCCTCAAGTTCCAACATCAACACCTCCATGGCGCCTCAAATTTATGAAGAAGAAGAGAAAAATGATCCATTGCCAATACAAGATTCACATGCCACACAACACCAAGAAGAAGAAGAAGTCCAAGGTCAAGTCCAACCACAAGACAAGCAAGAAGCCTCACCACCACCAAGTGCCTCACAACCTCTTATGAGGCATGGGCGCATCTCCAAGGCACATCCGATGGATCAAATCATCGGAAGTCCGTCACGGGGAGTAAGTACTCGTTCTCGCCATGTTGCTTCATTTTGTGAGCACTACTCTTTTGTTTCGTGTGTAGAACCCACAAATATTGAGGAAGCACTCCAAGATCCCAATTGGGTGATGGCTATGCAAGAAGAACTCAATAACTTCACCCGCAATGAAGTTTGGGTATTGGAGGAGCGACCTAAGAACAAGAACGTCATCGGAACAAAGTGGGTGTACCGCAACAAGCAAGACGAGAATGGCGTGGTGTTCCGCAACAAGGCAAGGCTTGTGGCCAAGGGTTTTTCACAAGTAGAAGGACTAGATTTTGGAGAGACCTTTGCCCCGGTCGCACGGTTAGAAGCTATTCGCATACTCCTTGCTTTTGCTTCACATCACAATATTATGCTTTATCAAATGGATGTGAAAAGTGCCTTCCTCAATGGTTATATTAACGAGCTTGTTTTCGTTGAGCAACCTCCCGGGTTTGAAGATCCGAGGAATCCTAACCATGTGTATAGGTTACACAAGGCGCTCTACGGGCTCAAGCAAGCACCTAGGGCATGGTATGAACGCCTAAGGGATTTCCTAGTCATGCAAGGTTTCAAGATCGGGAGGGTGGACACCACACTTTTCACCAAGGACATCAACGGGGATTTATTTCTTTGTCAAATTTACGTTGATGACATTATTTTTGGCTCAACTAACAAAACTCTTAGCCTTGAGTTTGGCACCATGATGTCTAGGGAGTTCGAGATGTCAATGATTGGAGAACTCAATTTCTTCCTAGGATTTCAAATCAAGCAACTTCAAGAGGGGACTTTCATCTACCAAGAAAAGTACACCAAAGACCTCTTGAAGAAGTTTGAAATGGAAGATTGCAGCTCAAGAAGTACTCCAATGGCAACAAATTATCATCTCGACGCGGACATGGACGGTAAACCTATTGATCAATCTCATTACCGTTCCATGATTGGTTCATTATTATATCTTACCGCATCTAGGCCCGATATCATGTTTAGTGTGTGCTTGTGTGCTCGCTTTCAAGCGGCACCTAAAGAATCGCATCGTAAGGCGGTCTTTAGGATACTTAGGTATCTCAAGCATACCCCAAGTGTAGGTTTGTGGTACCCCAAGAACGCTAGTTTTTATCTCTTGGGTTACTCGGATTCGGACTTTGCCGGATGCCGTGTGGATCGCAAGAGTACCTCCGGTGGGTGCCACTTACTTGGGCGTTCCCTAGTATCTTGGTCGAGCAAAAAGCAAAACTCCGTGGCTTTGTCCACCGCGGAGGCAGAATATATAGCGGCCGGTGCATGTTGTGCCCAAATTCTATATATGAAGCAAACCCTTTTGGACTTTGGAATTAAGTTTGATTGCGTGCCTCTCCTTTGTGACAATGAAAGTGCGGTTAAGATAGCTAGAAACCCCATTCAACACTCCCGCACTAAGCACATTGATATTCGCCATCACTTCTTGCGGGACCATGAGGCTAAAGGAGACATCTCTTTGCAAGGTGTTAGGTCCGAAGAACAATTGGCGGATATCTTCACTAAACCACTTGATGAGAAAACTTTTCTAGACTAAGAAGTGAATTAAATGTGCTAGATGCATCTAACGTCATGTAAGTTGCCATGTTCATGTAAGGTTGCATATCAAATAGGTCTTGTCTAACTCCCAAAGGATAGGGGCAAGCTAGAAATAGCTTTTCCTGAGGAAGCCTTTGGCAGGTTTAAACTTGGCAAGATAGATTTACATTACGCCTTGCATGATTCCTGCCATATAGACTTGCACTCATTCAATATCTTGCATTATTTTGTTTGGCATTGCATACGGTAGATTGTCACAAAGGGGAACCCACATCATGAGAAGGAGACCTGTTCAAAATGCAATATCTCAACTCATATAATGTGGATAGAGCAAAATTCTAAAGGTACATGCTTTAAGGAGATATAAGTTTTCTATACTCTAGCTCACAAAGCATGGGCCTTACATTTTCATGGTTTCACTCCTAACCTTGTGTGTTCTCTTTGCTTAAGGGCTTAGCCAATATGTGGCACTATATTTAAAGCCTTATATTAGAGGTTAGGAGTTGCCCAAAAAGTCCAAGGACCCATCCTTATCTTTGTGTGTTTAAGTCCAAGGACACATATGGGCAGTCTTAGTTTTTCTGTAGTCATCGGATTATTCGATGCCAGGGCCAGCAGATCATCGGATCAATTGGTGCTTCAGTTCAAGTCAGATGTCACAAATCAACCGATGAGTTCATTTCAGAAGACATCGGAGCATCCGGTGTTCAGTTTTCCTGGTGCCCTGCAGAAATCGACCAATGATCGCCACCTCAACGTCGGTCCATCCGGTGTTCAAAGAGAGTTTTTGGAACAACTCTCTGTTGAACTCGACCGATGCATCCTCCGATGATCATCTGTCCATCCGGTGTTTTATGCGCGGCTAGGGTTTGCCCGAACAGTTTAAAAAGCGGACTCGGCCGGATTTCATTTTTTCTTTTCTCTTCTTCCCGACCTCCGCCGCCGTCCGTCGCCCTCGCCGGCTCTCCCACGCGCCTCCGCCTCCCAGCTGCCGCCGCCGGCTCCAGGCGCCGCCGCCGCCACCGCCTCTCCCGCGCACGCCGCCTCCCGCGCGCTCCGCCTCCCAGCCGCCGCCGCCCTACCCAGGCGCCGCCGTCGCCTCCTCCCAGGGGCCGCCGCCGCCCTTCCCAGGCGCCGCCGCCGCCTCCTCCCAGGAGCCACCACCGCCATCTTTCGGCCGCCTAGGCGCCATCCGTGCCCGCGCCGCCGCCTCTCCCGAGCGTGCCGTCGCTGTTCCACCGCGCCGCAACAGTTCCCTCCTCCACCGCGTCTCCCTCGCCGAGCTTCGCCGTTCGTCGCTGAGATGGGTCGCAATCGCAGAGGAAAAGGGAAGGCTATTGAGGAGCCCGCCGCGAAGAAGCGCAAGATGTCCAAGGACGCGCGTCGTGCGGAGTTGGCCGCTCGCGCCGCCGAGGAGCGTGAGCGAGGCCATCGCGGTTCCTTACGGATCCGCGAGTCCCGACAGAGGCAGGAGCAGCCTCCGATCCAGCCGGTGCCTCCCGAGGGCTCCGATGAGGAGGAGACCGAGGTGCCGCCTCTCATCCGCCGGCGCACCCCGAGGACTCGTGGAGGTGGACAGACTCCTACGGCGAGTCGGCGCCCCTCGGCCATCCACCTGATGGACACAGCAGTCCGAGTTGCCGAAGAGGTCAGACTCACTGACTACAGGAAGATGAAGGCGAGGCAACTAAAGAAGCTCAGATGGTCAGCATTGATCGAGGAGTGGTTCCCACGGCCCAGGGACGCTCGAGTGGACTCCCGCTTCTGGACCCTGACACAGGCGTCCCTGTACGAGACTTACAGGCGTCGGGGTCACAAGCTATTCCAGCATAACAGCATTGACTGGGATCAGCTTGCAGTGGCAGCAGGACACGGGATCAGGCCACTTTTTGAGAGATACAGAGGCCTTGTGGACCTACTCTCGCACCAGAGGAGTGCCTACGTCGAGGAGTGGGTCAGAGTGTTCTACGCGACACTCTATGTCTCTGAGGGCCGTCGCTCGATTCACTTCATGTTCATGGGGCGGATCCACGACGTATCTCGAGACCTGTTGGGCAGACTGCTTGGTGTGGAGCTCTCTACTACGTGCCTGCACCAGATAGTCTATGGAAACGCAGACCCGCCGAGGAGACCACTGACTGGAGGAGTGGCACCACCTTTTGAGGAGATCAGAGGTCTGTTCACTCAGCCGTTCACTCCAGACCAGCCGAGGGTGCCAGCGCTTCTCACCCCAGCAGCTCGGACAGTTCACCACGTCCTCAGGCGTACCCTGCTACCGAGGTCTGGCTACTTGGAGGGTTTCACGAGCCTTCAGTAGACTATCCTGTTCTATGTGATGAACGGGATGGAGTTCGACATAGTAGACATTCTGATCTGCGAGATGGAGGACGTGATCACCGACGGAGTTGGGATGCTACGACAGCTGGTCTTTGGTCACTGGATCTGTCACCTTCTTCACCAGCTGGTTCCAGAGGACACTCCAGGAGTCTCTCAGCTGACGGGGATGCACGTGACCCGGTTCAGCCACTACCGAGTCCCCACTCCAGGAGACCGCCGCCTTGGCCGTCCCGTCGAGCGTGAGGTTCGAGCCAGACTGTCAGAGGAGGACTGGGCAGAGCTGACTCAGGAGGACGCAGAGCTGGCACAGGCAGAGGCTCAGGGAGGAGACCTACAGCACGTATGGTCGGATAGCGACCCTAGTGACAGTGTCGAGGAGTACTTCCCTCCTGCTCCTCCTTCACCGAGGCAGCACGACGCAGAGGCAGGAGGCTCAGCTGCTCCACCACCTACACCTCCTCCAGTGTCAGAGGCTCAGGTGACTCAGCCGTCAGAGCTCACCACCTTACTTCAGCGGATGGCTCAGCAGCAGGAGCTGCAAGCAGCTCGACAGGAGCAGCTTCAGAGGCAGCAGCAGGAGATGCAGCTGGAGATCGCCCGTCAGAGGCGGGAGGACACCGACAGGTTCACCAACCTTGTCGATCAGATGACGCGACGCACTCTGGACCAGCAGCAGCAGACTCAGCAGATGCTGTTGGGCATCCTGGGGTTGGTCACCAACCTCTACCAGCAGACTGGAGTGGCTCTTCCACCTCAGCACTTGGGACTCAGTCAGGCTCCAGGTGCACCCCCACTGGCACCAGCTCCAGTACTGCCACCGACGTCGCTCCAGTCCTCACCTCTTCCGGCAGTACCTCCACCGGCGCCAGCAGTCTCAGCGGATCCCCCAGCAGCTCCAGCTCCAGCTCCAGCCCCCACAGCAGCTCCAGCTCCTCCCGCTCCAGCTCCAGCACCAGCGACCTCCACCTCCAGCAGCTCCGGTGACAGCACCGTCGACGCCGACCGCTTCACCATCGCCAGGAGCGCGCCTGAGTCGTAGTCACTCGACTTTCCTTTTTGGTGCCTTGATGCCAAAGGGGGAGAAGAGTTAGAGTCAGGGGGAGGTTAGCTTAGTTCTAGGGGGAGTGCTTGGTTCTAGGGGGAGTGTCTATCCCTTTTGCTACTTTATTGGAGATTGTTACTTTATTTGAGATTGCCTGTTATTATTATTTGCTATTACTGTACTCCGGGTGCTACTCTGTGCTCTTACGCTTTATTGATTATTATTTGAGCCTTCAAGCCACTTGTGCTGCAATTTGTACCTGTTATATTTCTTTTTGAGCATTGCGTTTTAATTCCATTAATTCTATGCTCTACTCGTTGTGTTGTCATCAATCACCAAAAAGGGGGAGATTGAAAGCATCTAGGCCCCTGTGAGATATGGTTTTGGTGATTAATGACAACCGTTCGTTATTACTAATGAGTTTGTGGATGCGAGGTTTCACATATATCACATCAACCGTTAATGAACTATCTATTCACACCATCTACTGCTCATTGGATACAAATGGAGACCCCTCAACGATCTATTCTAAGGGGTCATTCGATATGAAGAACTCATACAAACAAATCTATTCTATCAAAATTGGCAACACAAGAAGCTTACACTTTACCGTAATATCATTTCAAACAAGTGTCAAAGAGGCCACTCAAGAAGATTCCAAAAGATCAACTCAAAACAACTCGAAGCAAACAAGTTGCATTCACCGGATCATCCGATGTCTTGCAAAATGACCACATCGGTCGAGTTTGAGTTGGTAGAAGAAGAAGACCTCAGAGCCCAGTACACACCGGATCATCCGATGTGAAGGAAGTGGCACATCGGTTGATTTCACCCGAAGGATGGTATCTGAGTTATTCTGAAGAAGTACACACCGGATCATCCGATGATGAAGTAAGTGTACATCGGTCAAATTCAACAGAGACAATATTTCTGACCCAATTCTGAAGATCAACTCACCGGATCATCCGATGATAAATTGAAGTAACATCGGTCGATTAAAAGATCCAACGGTTATATCCAACGGTCACATCTGACATGTGACATCAGCTAATTTGGAACTCGACCGATGCTCATATAAAGGGGTGCATCGGAGGATCCGATGTTCACTAAAAAAGTCTGCCCACTTTTCCAACGGCTATCTCGTGTGGGCTGGCTATAAATACCCCTCCAACCGGCCATTTCGACAAGTCTTGATCTCCAGAGCCTCACTACACATTCTCAAGCATTCAAGACCAAGAGCTACCACTTCCACACTTCAAAACCTCTTGTACTCCAACTATAGGTTATATCTAGCTAGAGAGAAGCTTGTGTGCGTCCATTCTTGGTGATTGGAATCTCTAGGCTAGTGAGAGAGAGTGTCTTGGTGACTTCTCTCACCTTGTAAACGTTGGAGGAAGAAGAGATCACTCTGGAGCTTACCAAGGTGTTTGTGGAAGCCCGGAGGATCACCGTTGTACAAGGCTTGAGCTCCACCTTGCCGGAGAAGGCGAACGGAGAAAGATAGTGGATTCCCTCGTCTTGGTGACTTGGGAGTGGCTATACCCTTTGGTGGGTGCCACAACGTGGACGTAGGAAGATTTTTTATGATCTTACCGAACCACGGGAAAAATCGCCGTGTCTCCGAGTCTCCGCGGGAATTTGCATTTCTCTCCTCACCCCTTACTATTACGCTTTTACTATTCCGCACTTAACTCTCTTGCTTACGTACTTAGTTTGCATAGGGAATTGGGCTTCAACCATTAAAGTTTTAAATTGCTCTAAAATTTAAAAAAGCCCAATTCACCCCCCCTCTTGGGCGTTTCGATCCTTACACCCTCTTTTTACCCTTACCCTTGTCTTACGACATCCTATTTAAACGATGTTTTGATAAGTATAGTTATTATAATATATGCAACATGAATATTAAATGAAGAGCATTACTTGTATTAATTTTAAAAGTCATCAGAATCTCGCTCATGTACTCTACTCTTCTCGCGAGTCTGTACATCATCGGCATCTCCAACTAAGTCATCGAGCTCTCTTGACTAGACCTAACGACAAATGAGGGCGGGGGATGTTCTTCTTGGTAAACATTATCGAACTCACCACCAGACGTCAGAGTATCATGGTACCGAACATCGCTTGGGGTAAATAACCATTCACGAGGATTGACCTTTTACACGACCCACCAAGAACTCATCTTCTAGCATGGATAAGGTAGATAATATACTTGCTCAACTTGGTCTGCAAGGACAAAAGAGTCGTACCGTGCAGCCTTTCGTTGTCTCTCACTTCAACCATGCCAAATTGGTTTTCACGGGTTCCATTGTGGTTATCAAACCAGTCACAATCAAAGAAAACTACTTTAAGTTCCTTATTGCCGACAAAGTTGAATTCAAGAATTTTGTTAATGATCCCATAATAATTTGTTTCCCTTCCTACAACATCGATTGCTTTCATCACAACTCCGGTACTAGTCGTTGCCGCAAGAGGACGAAGAGCTTCAGATTGAGTCGAACGGAATCGGAACCCGATGATGTCGTACCGACCGTACATTCTAACTTTGAATAATCCATAAGATAGTTGTCCAAGTCTTGATGGACGTCGGCATCTTTTATACACTGTCCATAATATGAACTTATAAGAATATTTTTACAAAGTACTATATAATTCAGGATAGAGAAGTGGGAAGAAAATGTTACTTGATCTCGAACCAAGATAGAAAATTAGGCCCTCCATTAATGCCATCTCGTCGCATCGTTTCTACCTGCTTGCTTGTCGGTTGATGTCTAAGTGTCCAATTTTGCTTATGAAACGCACTGTCCGCAAAACATGAATGTTAGCATTAAGGTATAATAAAGAATTCTACGTAGCATAGAAGTAGAACAAATACTTACTCGAAATATTTGTCCATCCCATCTATATTAGCATACATATACAGCAAAGCAGCCTTCCTTTCTTCCGCGATACAATTGTAGCTCGTGCTACTACCGACAGGGGTGCTCCTCGTTGCAAAAATGAATAGGTCACTACAAGGAGGATCTTCGTCCACATCGTACCGCACTGTAGAAGCATTGACACTGTTTTCCTCTACAAAGTAAACACTTGAAAAGTATCCGACCTCCTTAAGAATAAATGCTTCAGCGATGCACCCTTCAACTCTAGCCCTTTTGCCAACCATTGGTTTAAGATATCTTAGAGCTCTTTCAATGTGATACATCCACCTATATTGCACAGGGCCGCCCACTTTAGCTTCATACGGTAGATGAATAAGGAGATGTTGCATTGGATTGAAAAATCTTGGAGGAAATATTTTTTCCATCTTACATAAAAGAATTGGTATCTCCTTTTCCAACTTCTCCATCATCTGTAT
Organism: Neostapfia colusana; assembly: GCA_030760725.1. NCBI lineage: Eukaryota > Viridiplantae > Streptophyta > Magnoliopsida > Poales > Poaceae > Neostapfia > Neostapfia colusana. The sequence goes on along the minus strand of JASWHV010000010.1, from coordinate 51,848,149 downwards.
CATGATTTCTTTAGAACATAGATGTCTATAAAAATAGCTAAGCTCGACTAACACTTTCCAAACTGAATCATCAAGGTAGCCCCGAACACATAACGGGCAGGAGCTTTTCCATGATTATGTGATAATCATGACTCTTTAACCTAGTTAGTTTTTCCGTCTTGACATTAACGACTCGTCTCAAGCTGGCAGCGTAGCCATCAAGGAATTTTAATCCTTTCAAACAATTCAGAACCTCTTTCTTTTGGTTAGCTTTAAGACAGAAAGAAGCACGTAGCTTGCCACCACTTTCAGAAAGCTCAAGCGTTGGACGATTACAAAGCTCTGCCAAATCCTTTTGAGCCTTTATATTGTATTTTGTTTTGCTGGGCATATCCATACACGTGCTTATTATGCATTCACCCATGTTATGCTCCTGGTGCATGACATCAATATTGTGCATTAAAATCAATGACTTGACGTACGGTAGGTCCCATAATCCACATCCATGAGTCCAATTATGTACCTCTCTGTAACCTATGAAAAATCCTGTACGATCTTTATCTAACACCAGTTTCTCCAACATATTAGCAATTTCTGGCCCACTTAAATGCTTTGGCGGTCTCTTTGTCACAATAGTGTTCTTTTTGAAAGCATTCTTTTGTTGCCTAAACACGTGATTCTGGGGCAACCAACGTCTATGACAATCAAAGTAGCAGACCTTGCCATCATGAGTAAGACGAAAACAATCCATGTCTGAAGCACATATCGAACATGTCAAACGTCCGTGGACGCTCCAGCCAGCAAACATGCCGTATGCCGGGAAATCATGGATGGACCACAGGTACGCAACTCGAAGGTTGAATTTCTGTTTTTTAACAGTCGTACGCTTCAACTCAAGTCCACAACTGTTTTAACTCTTCAATTAGGGGTTGCAACATCAAGTTCAGGCGCAGACCAGGATGATCTGGTCCAGGTATTATGAGACAAAGGAACATGTACTCATATTTCATACAAAGAACATGTGGTAGGTTGTACGGAATAGCAAAAATCGGCCAACATGAGTAAGGTGCGGCATTTGTACTGAAAGGTGAGCAGCCATCTGTCGCTAAACTGACGCGAATATTTCTCGCATCACTAGTGAAGTCTGCATCAAAGCTATCTAGCGCCTTCCATGCATCACCATCGGACGGGTGCACCATTACTCGATCGTTGTCACGAACACTTTCCTTGTGTTACTTCATATGTCTAGCAGTACTTTTGGATAGAAACAATCATTTCAACCGAGGTGTGATTGGGAAGTAACGAAGTTGCTTATGTGTGACTTCTTTCATCACCTCTTCACCGTCGTCGTTAACAACTTCGACAAACCTCGATTTACCACACTGTAAGCATTTGTTCTCTTTGCGATGCTCTTTCGAGAAAAGCATGCAGTTGTCTGGGCATACATCAATCTTGTCATATTTCATACCCAAACCAGAAAGTATTTTCTTTGACTAGTACATGTCTTTAGGAACTTTATGAGGCTTTGGAAGAATATCGCTGATCAATTTGATACGACCGTTGTAGCAATTATTTGAGAAAAAAAATACTTAGACTTAATTGCCATAAATCGTGTCAAAAAAGAAAGGAGTGTCACTTTTGTGTGCTCATGGAGCGGTTCTTCTGAGGCTTTTAGAAGATTGAAGAACGCTTCAACCTCCAGTGTATGAGAGACTTCGCTAAATTCTGGTTGTAAAGATTCAAGCATCTCGTCCATACTATCAACCCCCATGCTATAAGCATCCTCTTCCTCTTCTTTTATGCGTTTAGGCGCTTATTCGCCGTGAAAGACCTACACCTCATAATGTGGCTGTCGGTACCCTCAAGACTGGGTACCCCTGCGTCTAAGAGCAAAAGAAGACATACGTCAGCACGTATGCAGAAGACAGGGACCCAACCTGCAGTTTGGGCCCAACCGCTAGCTAGGGAGCACTCATGAGAAGGTGTGTGTCCTAGGCCTCACGTACGACAACTTGCTAAGGAGGGCTCCGAGGCTGCCACGTGTCTGCAGGCTCTGACTTTCACCACCGGCCAAGGATGGATCCGGAGCCACCACGTGTCCGATGGTGCCGGACCCGACCTCCCGCAAGGGAGGACTCCGGCACTGCCACGTGTCCGGAACCTCCGAGCCACGTCTTTCGCAAAAGAGAGCTCCGTAGCCACCACGTGTCCGATGGTGCTGGGCCCGACCTCCCGCCACGGAGGGCTCCGGTGCTGCCACGTGTCCGGAACCTCTGAGCCACGCCTTTCACCAGAGAGAGCTCTAGAGGTGCCACGTGTCCTACGGCTCCGGGCCCGACCTCCAGCATGGGAGGGCTCCGGTGCTGCCACGTGAGCAACAATTCCAGGCGTCCCTTCCCGCCAAGGAGGGCTCCAGTGCGGCCACGTGCATGACAGCTCCGGACCTCCCCTCCTTCTAGGGAGAGCTTTGGCATTGCTACGTGTCCAATGACTCTTGACCCTTCGCTACTCCGCAAGACAGCTCCGGTGGCGACGCATGTCCCGGGGGCCAGCCACCGGGACGCCGGGCCGATAGGCCAAAGGGCAGATAGCCAAGGAGCAAAGAGGAAGGTGTGCTGTCCTATTGCACATTTAAGGTTCGCATGTTCCCAAAGCAAGCAATCGAGCATATCCCGGTGCAGGCATGCCTGGCAGCAGAGACCAGTCGTTCGGCGCTCTGACGGCACCAATAGTGCAACGCCGCAGGACAAGACGTATTCCTACCGCCTTCGTCGGGCAGCACTTAAGGATGGCGATGCGACAAGGCGACGCACATGTTCTAGCCGTAGCAGGGGTTGCTGCCCATACTGGGGCCGCCTGTCAGGCCCTGGGCCCATTTGTAAGGCTGTCTGGCCTTGAGCTATAAAAATACCAGACAACCAACGGGCAAAACAATTCGATCCTGATTCCCATTTCTGATCCCCGAACACCATTGTAAGCTCGCAAGCTCGAGCCACCCTCAAACTCAAGCAACAAAGAACAACCAACACTACGTGGACGTAGGGTATTATGCTCAGGCGGCCCCAACTACGTAAATCCTCGGGTTCTTCTGGCCACCGTGCTAAGACACTCAAAAGCACTAAGCCCCTCCTAAAAAAGAACCTCCGCGGGTTGCTCCAGAGCAGACCAGGGGAAGTGTCGCAGAAAATACTTTGACATTTGGTGCAGCCTCGAAGCCCTCCTTAGCAGGTGGTCGGACACGAGGCCTAGGACACACGCCTTCTCATGAGTGCTCCCTAGCTGGTGGTTGGGCCCAACCTGCAGGTTGGGTCCCTGTCCTCTGCATACGTGCTGATGTATGTCTTCTTTTGCTCTTACACACGGGGGTACCCGGTCTTGAGGGTACCGACAGTGGCCCTGGGCCCATCTAGACAGAGACAAAGGCTTCTGCGGATGAGGCCTCCGTCAAAAATCCCGCGTGGTGGTATTCTGATCTTGGGAGGCACCAGCTCCGGACCCTTCGGGAGACGCCAACCTTGGGGGTCCGAGAGTGGTCCCCTGGGAAAGTTGGTGTTCCAGAACCAACCCCACGAACCAGAGCCTTGTGGCCTGCACAAACACTAGAAGAAAAGGGTAATTGTGCCATGTAGTTGTATTTTCTCCGTTCGCTGGCCCCATTATATCTTATGGTCCTCTTCTAAGCTACGGGGCCTGGGCAATTTGATGTAGTAGTGTCCAGACCATGGTTACCATCCTTCCTAGAGTGGTGTGCCATCCGGGCCCCCAGCACTCGCTGCTGCGTTGAAGAGGCAAAGTGTGCACGCTTAGGGTACAAGACCAAGCTAAGTAGGCTATACACCCTGGACCTCCCGCTAGAATGGCACCTCGAAGGGAGGGTACTTCTGGCGCCACGGGACCAGAGCGGGAAGGTTACCAAGAGGGTCCAGAGACAACACAGGTGCCTCAAGCGTGTCCGCCTTGTAGCAGGACAGCATAATTTTTGCCAAGATCGAGACAGAGAAACACAACTATGTACACATCGAAAGACACGCAAAAAATATACGCAAGCTTCAAAGGGAAGCTGCAAAAATATAGATGTGCCTAAAGTAGGGCAAGAGTTTTGTTTATCATGGTGTTACATAGGAGGAGTCAGGCTGTACAGGAGTTCAACGACCCACTCTGGGATGACAGGGGTAGCCGGACCCCCCCCCCCCCCCCCCCCCCCGTTGAGTTTAGTTGATCTGAGCACTTGTCCTAGGCACTATGGCCCTTTTTACACAAAATACTGCTCTACCCTAAGCTACGGGTAAAACTTACGGAGGTGCTCAATGTTCCAAGGATTTTGAATCGGGTCGCCATCCTCTGGACACCATCTCTGGGGAGTCAGCGAGCCCGTAGGTGGGGCCTCCATCTCTCCCGCATGGTGGTTTTGAACCTGCACTTGTGTTGGGTCGCACCTACCACTGGATGAGACATGACGTCAACATCGGGTCCCCTGGGAGGTCTGGGACACCAAGGACCTGTCTGGACCTGCACACATGGCAGAAAAAGGAGTAGTCGTGCTCTCCAGTCACCCTTCCCTGTTTGGTAGCTTTACTGTGGCTTACGGTCCTCAGCTGAGCTACGGGTCTTGGGTATTTTGATGTGAGTCGTCCAGGCTATGGTTGAAGCCTTGCCCAGGGGTATGAGCCATCTGGTTCCACGGTACTGAGCTGTAGCGCTGGAGAGGCAGGGTGTTCACGCTAGGGGTACGGAACTAGGCATAGAAGGCTACACACCCTAGACCTCCCGCTGGTGTAAGCCTTTCAAGGGAGGGACCATTTGGTGCCAAGGCTCCCGAGCAATGAGACAACCACAGGACCCCGGGTACACCACAGGTACCTCAAGCAGACCCGCCTGCAGAAGGATAGCACAACTCTTGCTACGGTTGAACACGGGAAAAAGTGACCGGCCACACGGCTGGAGCAGTATGGAAAGAAAGCACGAAAAGAGTATTGAGGCAATGTCCGGGGTCCGGTTACTTTTCTTGTCTGTAGGCGTGTTCTTTCTAGCCCCCAAGTACTCAGTTGTAGCGCAGGGGAGGCGGGATGTGCATGCTAGGGGTACGGAACCAGCATAGTAGGCTACACACCCTGGACCTCCCGCGGGCGTTTAAAGCTTTCAGGGAGGGACCTTCAAGCACCACGAGACATAAGACAAGTATGTAAGACAGGCTCTGGACATGCCATTTACACAGTTGATATGCATGAGTAAGAACAAACTGTAAAGAAGGTACGCAAGGTAGGATAGATTTTTCTTATTTCTGGCTTCCTTTGGGTGATAGAAGGAAACAGGCCGTGCAAGAAGGCAGCAACCCGCCCCCGGATGACAAGAGTAGCAGGACCCTTCCAGGGCTTAGCTTTTCTAAGCGTTGTTCCATGACACTATGACACCTTTACAAAGAAAGAGATAAAGAAAAAAATACCCTACCACTACGCTAAGGATAGAACTTAGAGAGGTGTTCTATGTTCTGTGGATTGGCTAGAAATACCCATCGCCTATGGCTAGGTGGGTGCACCTCAGGCGGCATACTTGTGTGGGTCAAGAGGGACCCTCCCAGCTAGGGGAGGGTTTGTCACCCCTCCTCGAAGAAGTATTAGCCATCAGGTGGCCCTACCTTAGCCTGTCTACTCTGCGCATACCGTTGCCGAAGCGTTCTGCGGTGTGGCGCATTTTGAACAGTCTCTAGCCACATTGCCTCATCGACGAGGTTGATTTCTTCACGCAGAAGCCGGTTCTGCGTGGCTTTGTCGTATGTCTGGACGTCGGGTGACCCCTGGCGTGTTTTGGGGGGAGGGCGGCCTCGGCCCCCTATACCAAAGTAAGAGGATGTTTTCTCTTCTCGCACGACGGAGGGGGAATGCCTCATTAGGCATAGAGCGTCTTGCGTCGCAGCCGAAGGCCGCTGGGTGGCAGCGGGCACCGTCGCTGTAGGGACTGCCACCAGCGCAGTCGGTCCCGCTCTAGAACGGGATGAGGCTTCCTGCTCCCTCTGCTGCTGGCGGCGCGAGGGGCGGAAAGAGGCTCCGAGAGACCGGATGTTCACCATCGTGAGCTACACAAAAAACTTTGAAAACCAGAAGGCCCCTACCTGGCGCGCCAAATATCGAAGTGTTTTCTACGACACTTTCCCCGATCTGCTCTGGAGCAGCCCGCGGAGGTTCTTTTTTAGGAGGGGCTTAGTGGTTTTGAGCGTCGTAGCACGGTGGCGAGAAGAACACGAAGATTTACGTGGTTCGGGTTGCCTGAGCGTAATACCCTACATCCACGGAGTGTTGGTTGTTCTTTGTTGCTTGAGTTTGAGGGTGGCTCGAGCTTGCGAGCTTACAATGGTATTCGGAGATCAGAAATGGGAATCGGGGTCGAATTCTTTTGCCCGTTGGATGTATGGTCTTTTATAGCTCAAGGCCAGACAGCCTTACAAGTGGGCTCGGAGCTTGACAGGTGGCCCCAGTATGCGAAGCAAACCCTACTACGGCTAGAACGGGCACGTCGCCTTATCGCATTGCCATCCTTAAGTGCTGTCTGATGAAGGCGGTAGGAATACGTCTTGTCCGACGGCGCTGCACTGTTGCTGCTACCAGAGCGCCGCGCGACTGGTCTCTGCTGCCAGGCACGCCTGTATCGGGATACGCTGGATTGCTTGCCTGGGGAACATGCAAACCTTAAATGTGCAATAGGACAGCACACCTTCCTCTTTACTCCTTGGATATCTGCCCATTAGCCTGTCGGCGCATCGTCCCGGTGGCTGGCCCCCGTGACACGTGTCGCCACCGGAGCTGTTTTGCGGAGTAGCGAGGGGTCTGGAGTCGTTGGACACGTGGCAACGTCAGAGCTCTCCCTGGCAGGAGAGGGAGCTCCGGAGCTGTCATGCACGTGGACGCACCGGAGCCCTCCTTGGCGGGAAGGGATGCCTGGATTTGTTGCCCACGTGGCAGCACCGGAGCCCTCGCATGCTGGAGGTCGGGCCCGGAGCCGTAGGACACGTGGCACCTCCATAGCTCTCGCTGGCGAAAGGCGTGGCTCGGAGGTTCCGGACACGTGGCAGCACCAGAGCCCTCCCTAGCGGGAGGTCAGGTCCAGTACCATCGGACACGTGGTGGCTCCGGAGCTCTCTTCTGTGAAAGACGTGGCTCGGAGGTTTCAGACACATGGCAGCACCGGAGCCCTCCCTAGTGGTAGGTCAGGTCCGGCACCATCGGACACATGGTGGCTTTGGAGCTCTCTTCTATGAAAGATGTGGCTCGGAGGTTCTGAACATGTGGTAGTGCCAGAGTCCTCCCTAGCGGGAGGTTGGGTCCTGCACCATCAGACACGTGGCGGCTCCGGAGCCATCCTCGGCTGGTAGTGAGACTCAGAGCCTGCAGACACGTGGCAGCCTCGGAGCCCTCCTTAGTAGGTGGTCGGACCGAGGCCTAGGACACACACCTTCTCATGAGTGCTCCCTAGCTGGCGGTTGGGCCCAACCTGCAGGCTGGGTCTCTGTCTTATGCATGCGTGCTGATGTATGTCATCTTTTTCTCTTACACGCGGGGGCACCCAGTCTTGAGGGTACCGACAGTGGCACAAAACCATATCGGCACAAGTCCAATGAAAGTTTTCTCTTGTCCAAACACCCTATATTCTGGCATCTGCTACATCGACACCACACCTTATTTATCTTGGCTAACGAAAAAGCACGGTCCATAAAAGTTGTAGTCTTGGTCACCCACTCATCTGAGTGACTTCCATTTTTTCCAACTAATATACATCCAACTAAAGTCTTCACCCATATTTGAGCGTAGAAACCAAATTCAGTGTTAAATATCACACATCTACATCTCTATTAGGAAGGATGTGTCCTAAACCCACCCAAGAGTGACCGAAAGAGCTTGCTTACAACGAGACGTGGGGTCCGGATCTAGATGAAAATTCGGCAGCATAACCCCGCAGTTCTCCAACTGCACGCCCGAAATGGTGTAGTAGAGAACATCAGGGTTATACAACCGAAACTTCATTAGGATCCAGACCTCTCTCGTCTCGCCATAAGAAAGCTCTCTCAGTCACTCCGAGGATGTCCAAAAAGGGACAATTCTGAATCTACATGTCTCACGTGTAAGTTCGAAACGGGTGACACATAGGTTACATTAAGACGTGTTTCATATGTTCCAATGAGATAGAGATAGAAAAGAAATAGAGAGAGAGTGAAAAGGTTTAAGAAATGGCCATGTTCACACGCTATTGGTTCCATTCGCCTCTGTGTCCTTGTTTCAATGAGCTCTTGCCTTCCGCATCGGTACCATTCACTTCCATGTCCAGGTTGATGATTGTTTGACTAATTATTGTTGTACTAGCGACTTCCCAGTCTAGAGTCGTCGTAAATAACATATTATACACATGCTCTCACAACGGTGTATATGGCTAACCGTCGTGAGAGCTAATAATTATCATTCAATTTTAAAGACAATTTACAATGCAATTAAACACTAATACATATTGTTTTCATAAATTAAAGACAACTTAATTTACAATGCAGTTACACATGTATACAAGCAATTTACAGAAGTCCAGTGTTATCCTAAATGCTATTAAACAGCTGATTTGTGTCACTAGCAGCATTGGCAGCGAGTTCAGGTGAGGAGGCCGCGACGGCGAGACGAGGAGGAGGAGCGGCGGCGGCGAGGAGGAACAGTGGTGGCGGCAGCAGGGCGAGGAGGAGGAGCAGAGGCCACGGGTGTGGGAGGGGAGGCAGCGTCGGGTCAAGGCGGGGCGTCGTCGACACTGAGTAGGAGAGGAAGGCAGCATTAGATATGGGCTGGGCTGGGCCTTGAGAGTCAGTCCGGTTGATGTGAACCGTTAGATGAGATCCAACGGTCCCCCTTTGATATGGAATATATAAAAACTCTTCCTCTTTCATCCTAACCCTACTTTTTCTCTCCTCATTCCTCCCCTTCCCCTCTCCAACCAGCGGCGGCGACGACCAAACGACGATGGCCCGGCGAGTCACCCCGCCATGGCAATTTACATAAACTAAAACAATTCAATTCAACACTAACAAAAGCAATTTACATAAACTAAAACAATACATTTATACACTAATAAAAGTAATTTACATAAAATAAAACAACTAAATTCAATTTGATTCAATTAAATTCAATCCATACTAATTTGATTCAATTAAATTCATACCAATTTTATTCAGTTAAATTCAATTCATACCAACATCTATAAAATTAAACAAAAAACTCCATTTACTTGATCGGAGGCGACACGACGCACGGGGGAGGCACGGGGGAGGCCAGGGGGGCTAAAGGGACCTGGGGGGGGGGGGGGAGGCGGCTCCGGTGGTGGGCCGACGTGCAGCGCTCGGGGCGGGGCGGGGGGGGGGGTGGTGGCTTGGCAGCGGGGGTCGGCGGCTCGAGCGCGACTGCGGGGGCGCGGTACTTCACGCCTGCGCCGACCCAGGCCCGCAGAGTATGTAGGCCTTATTTAAGATGGTCCGTTGTCTAACCGTCGTAAATAAGTGTAATTATGACGGCCAAGCCTCGGTTGTCGTAAACAAGTTGCTACTTACGATGACCTAGGTCAAGCCGTCGTAAACAATATTTTATTTACGACGACCAGACTTAGCCGTCGTAATTAACTTAATTTACGACGGCCAACACTAGGACCGTCGTAAAACTAAGGTGGCCGTCGTAAATTATCATGTTTCCTGTAGTGCGGGTATGTTGATTTCTCCACACTAGTTTTGGATTTGAATAGCATGATTTATTTTTTAAAATATTCCCGGCGCAGATTAATCTGTTGGCATCCAGTTATCTATATGTCGTTATGTTGTTGCATTTATAAATAGCATGGTACTTTTGACTTTAGTGGTTGAATTGTGCTCAAAGTGGCCGTAGGATAAAGATTATGTGAAATTTATAAACTACTTGTACGATTTGCACTGATGATTAGATCGTTGACCCTCCCTGATTCAAAAGTAAGGTCTCACAAAGTTACCACGCTGACACTATGGTACATGTACAAGTACTGGCGTCTGGAGCACGCGAGCACGTGTAGAACGGTCGGACCACGGTTTGGGACAGTTGACGCTGGCGTCCAGCGGCGCACGACGTATCAACCCCGGCGCTAGATATACAATAATCGACGCCGAAGTCGTCGCGTTGATTGCTGCCACGATTCATCATCACCGAATCAACAACGTCGCGCACGCAACAACCAACTCCTCCCTCTTCTCGTTGCGACGACCAAGAACACAACCGAGCCTTGAGCCATGGCCGCGACGGCGCCAAGGAAGCTAGCCGTCGCGTCCGACGCGGCCCTCGGCTTCGTCTCCGGCCCTGGCGACGCGGTCCCGTGGAACGTCGTCGCTGAGAGGCTCGGCGAGCTGCTCCGCTTCCTCGCCTCCGCGCTGCAGGTGCTGGTCGGGGAGCTCCAGGACCGGGCGGCCGCTCTCCTCGCCTCGGTGGTGATCGCGGTTTTCCTCTTCGTCTGTTGCTGCTGCTGCTGCGCGGGTGTTGGGAGGAGACGGAGAGGGCCCGACGGGGAGGAGGTCATCACAGCTGCCTGCGACGGGCCGGTGGTGAGGTACCGCCGTGGCGGCGGGTGGGTCTTCAGCATGCACCCCAGTAAGCCCATCGTGTGCTAGCGTAACCCCCACCATTAGCAGATATGCTTGCCCATTTGTGATGCCATAACTAATAAGAGTGCGATTTATTGGTGTCTATTGTATAGCTTTCTGAGTTTTGTATTCTTGTTGTGTAACTGTTCATCTGCTGTGTCACCCCTTGAAGCTGCTCCTCTACCTGGCTGTGAAGCGGCAGCCACATCAAGGCCTTCTCGCTTCTGTCTGGCTTGTTCAGCATACCACTTCCTCCAACTGCTTGTCTGGCGGCTACGTCGGCAGCAGTTTTCTCATTTTATCGTCTTCTTCTTTGGTAGGCTATGAGCGATCAAGGCTATCAGGAAAAAGGGAAACGCCAGAACTGAGAAATCGCAAGTGAAAAGCTACCTTGACATTCTTTGGACAACTTTCCTCTCTGTCCTTTCCCGATTCTGCACCACCACCACCATCATCAGCCTACAAGAAAGGCGCTAGTTAATCAGTTCCACTAACTGATCCTAAGTTCACCATGAAAGCATACTGAAACGAACTCATGGAAGCTTTAGCCAACACATAATTGAATGAAATGAATCATAATGCATCAAGGTTTTGGTAGAAAATCGGGACAGTTTCATTTTTCAATGATGCTACTGAGTTTAGAACAAGAGAAATTTACAAAAATTGAAAGGTAACTGAACAAATGCAAAAATATTCAACTTTCATATGGGAAAACTTGAAATACAATGAAAATTCAGGCAAATTTGCACATATTTAAATAGAACACAGATTATGACCAAGCACCTCAGTTTGTTTTTTGTCCTTGCTAGCTTCTTCTGCTTGTTGTTTTTATCTCATTCTTCTTCAGCTTTTTGGTTCATCATCAAAATTTGATGGCCAACATCCGAAGTAATAACTAATGGATGACCAGTCTTTCCAGTGTCGATTCTCAAACAGTAGAAATTGAATGGTTAGTATCAGAAGGTAGCAAATCACGCTACTACTGAGTGCTCTCGAATAAAACAAACCTGTTCTGAAACTCTTATGAGTGTACTTCTGAATCTGCGCAATCTCTCCTCCACACACTGAAAGTGTTGCAATTAATTGCAGTTTGAATCATTCATGACAATAACGATAAGGATAACTTCACTTAACAGAAAACCATCATAAATTACTTATTTATGATGTTTTTTCTTATTTACGATGTTTTATGGCCGTTTGAATTAATTGATCGTAAATAATGTTAATTACGACGGTCACCATCTTAAATAACTTATTTACGACGGTCATTCCAAGCCGTCATATATAAGGGCCGTCACCCAGGTCCATGTCACGTGACGGGCTGGATACATAACTTGCGACGGCTTGACCCACAGGCCATCGTTAGTTAAGTAGGTTACTTACGATGGCTTGGACCTCATGCCATGGTAAGTCATGTAGGTTTACTTACGAACGGCTTGTATAACTGACGTTGTAAATAAGGTTTTTAATTTTTTTAAAAAGACAGAAAACAACTACCCTGACACGATGGCCAACTAACAGAACAAATATACACAAGAAGATATTCATATACATCAGATAATCATCCAAAATATAAAACAACAAGAGGCAAACACTACCCCTTCAACTTGCTCCTCCACTCGCTCCGGAGCCGAAGAATCCGTCTCCGCGCCCTCCTCCCGGTGCCAGTAGCTATGGCGGTGGAGTTTGAGCCTCCGTTACCGATCACTGCAATGCAAATAAATAGTTAGAGTGAGTTTGAGCTTCTAACTCACTGATTTCTTTATCCCTTCCCCTCTCAGTCCCCCTCTCTACCACTCCCTCTCTCTCACACTCCCCCTCTCTCTATCACTCCGTCTCTCTCGCTCCCTCTCCCCCTCACTCTCACTCTCTCTCCCTCTCTCTTCCTCGCACTCTCACTTTCTCCCTCGCCCTCTCTATACCACTATCTCTCACTCTCCCTCCCTCCCTCCCCCCCTCACTCCCACTCTCACTCTCTCCCCTCTACCACACTAAGTTTTTCTTAGATTAGAAAATAGCAAATAAAAAACACATTACCTGGATATCTGAATGTCCATGTGCTGGGAGCACCTGTGGTGGGATTGTGGGGGCCGGTCAACCCGACACTCCAGGAATCGCATTGGGTGGTGCCGTGTTAAGCGACACCGACTAGCACACACAGAAATGAATCCAAGACATACACAAGAGTGTATTAAACAAGAGATCCGTTTACAAATAATAATGTACACTCTAATGTACAGCAGCGGAATATAAAATCAAAGTTGCAGCGGGAGTACATCTGTGTTCACTCTCACGAACCTGCTAAGCAGCAAAGGAGATATCCTGCCCGAGGATACCACTTTCTAGCAGCAGGAAATGTATTTGGCGGCAAGCAGGGTTTTTGTGACCATGCAGCCAAGAATGGCGCTGTCATGCTTAACCCTTCACGGTATATGGCAGATTACATGCAAAACAACAACTCTGCAAGAGTGAGCACGAAGGCTCAGCAAGACTTAACCATCTCTCCTAAGGCATGCAACTCTACACGAAGGTAACTTAAGACATAAACAAGTAAGTTGCATAAAGACTCGCCGACACGATCATCCTTAATTTTTAGATTTTAGCCATCATAGTAATGACCTTGCGCCGAGCAACATTGGAACTCCACAATCAAACAAGAAACATTTCATTCCAATGTTACTTGTCCCAAGGTGGAAAATGACTTTAATTTGCTCTATTGCTACTTCATACATGGTTTTCATGCAATTCAAATTATCATAACAGCATATAAATCTTGCAAAATATTGTCACACAACTTTGATTACTACGTCGAAACACAGTGAACAAGCGGTACTCATATCCGCAAGGGACGGTGATTCGAATCAAACACTGCCCGGCTTACTCGACACATACGCCCGCCTCTGAAGACCCAAATCTGGCATTCTTCATTATGTCGTATGTGGCAACCTTTCACAGGACACCCGACTGTAGAACCGATCGCGCGCTCGGGCTCATAGGTCTAACGAGACGATATGGTATGCCTCTACAATCCAGTTAACCTGGTACATCGGTTTCATGGGTCCCATATACCAGTAAGCATCCGATATACAACTCAATACTTGCTCAGCGGGGCCGCACACGAGAATTGTCCTTAACCGACACAGGCAGAGCTACTCGACCAAGACCTCATCTTGTTGCTACCTACACTCTCTGCCCAGTCTCATCTTTGGAAACATAAATTTTAGTTTGCCTATTAACCATACCTGGGTGGTCCCGAACTATAGCTCGTGAGTAGATTCCAACTACTCGACTTCTACCGGATGTCATAACCTATTTAGCATGGCAATAGTCTACTACGAGGACACTTCTCCTACCCTTGACTTGAGGGTTATTTGTTCATGCGGTTGGAGTATAAATCATTCCTGACCTAATGCACAAATAAACTCTAAACCATAGTAGTGAACAAATTAAAAACTTTATAAATAACTTAAATGCAAACCGAAGCTTACCTTTGTTTTGCAGGGAACTAAAGTCAGATATAGTATGCGGTTAGTTTGCTGATGACTTGAAGCTTAATCACGGCTTCTTCGTGCTCCTTGATCCAAGCTTCACTTTTTTCCACTTCTTCACGTTTAATCACTACACGATATAAACATGCATATGTATTGCATTCTAAATATTTTTCCATCAAGGCCTAATGACAACTTAAACTTAGGATTCTGTTTCTAGGCTGGAATGGAGATGATCCTAGTGAACGAAGCTAGATTTAGCAAAGGGAGATCAAGTGCTAAGGGTTCTTATTAATTGTTGCATTTTCCCCTAAGAAAGGTATATAGAAACATACTGATCCAAAGCTCAAATTAATCTGAGAATTTTCCTGTGAGTTCCTTGTCACAAGAAGACATTCTGGACCAAAATTTAGAACTTTTCAATGAGTAGTTCATCCAGAACAATTCCCTAAGCATTTAGGCAAAAATGAATTAATTCTGAATAAGTTTGCACTTTCATGCAAATTCAAGTGAACCACAATTTCAAAAATAGCTCAGGAACCATGCATGAATTTTCCTAGAACTTTTGGAGCTAGGAATTGCCCAGCACTGATTTGTCAAAGTGGGGATTTTCTCTGAAAAAGTTTCTGGACTTTTTGAACACAGCAACTTGTAATCTAAATTTTCATACACAAATCAATTCCAAATGAGCTGAAAATTTAGCTGGAGTTCAATAATATCCTTTTGAATATTCTGGCAAAATCTGGGGATTTTCGGATGAACCAAACTCCCTCCAAAATTCTTTTACTAAAAAGATTCAAAGAATTTTAGAGAATTTATTATTGACTTTCATAGACTTTGGGTTTCACATTTGGATATATCTTTCCAATATGAATCTAACCAATTTGAATAACCCACTTTGGAGTTTCCTAGCAAAAGTTATGAGGTTCCCAAGTTTGAACTAAATCTGTGAATTCAAATAAACCGGGAAAAGTTTAAAAGTCTGACAACCGGGTCTGGGGTGACGTTGTGACACGGCCCAACGGCCTCGTCGAGCCAGTATCACGCTGAGGGGTGCTGCGTTGCACAGCACCGAATAACACACATCAAAGATACAAAGCGGAAGCAAAGTTTTATTACATAAACCAGTATATGAACATTTTTACAACAAAATAAATTCCGTCTACACTCACGGGCGTAGACTACGCATCAAGTTCACGTTCAGACCGTGAACGTGTCCCCGCTAGCACGCACACACACTAACACGGCGGCGTGCACGACTCCCACTTGACGGGGTTTCCCTATTGGGGTTCCGTCTCCTCCTCGGGAGTCCCTTGCTCATAAACCCCTGCAAAAGCTTCAAACACAAGCAGTGAGCACGGTGGCTCAGCAAGTCTGACCTGTCTCTCCTATAATGAAACTTCTATATGAAGGGTTTCAGGGTACATGAGGTAAATAAATTGCAAAGGACTCACCTAATTTTTTGAACCTTACTTTCAAGTTTTAGCAGCAGGTGGTGGATAACCTCACGCTAAGGCACATGAGAGAGCCGCAATCAAACAAGAAACACATTTCTCTCATGTACTTTGCTCAAAGTTAAAAAGAACTTTAATTAGCTCTAAACTACAATAAGTCATTAACAATCAATGTATAGCTTTCAAATCAGCAAACTTTTAACATGTATCTAGCATGTTCTTTCTACGTCACGGTACAGTGAACAAGTGGTACTCATTGACCACAAGGGATGGCGATTATAATCGATTTACACCTGCAGGGTTACCCAAATAACCCGTCACGTACGCCCGTACTCGATGTTGCCTACAACAACCATCACGGACGTTGTACGCAACCACCTTTCACCCGTCAGCCAAATGTTGAACCGGTCCGATCGTCCCGAGCAAGAGGTCTCTGCGCGCGTATCCGTAGTGCCGCCAGCTGACTTACACCTCAAGCTCTCAACCTACCCTCTGAACGACCAGCTATGCCTCAACACCCAGCTACCCGAGTTATATCGGTTTCTCGGTTCCCATATATCCGGTAGGTCTTTGGTACTGTTCTAGCTTGTTCAACAGGCCCGCACACGGCTCAGTCCTCAATCGATACAAGCGGAGCTATGGCACCCAGGCCCCAACGTCCTGCTGCCCTTACTCTCCGCTCGGTCTCATTTTTCTTGCCATGTGTTTCATTTGCTATCTTTACCCGAGTAGTGTGCCTCTAGCCTATTCTCGCGAGCAGTTCCAACTACTCGACTTGTACCGAATCCTACACTATCTTAGCATTGCAGTAGCTAATTGAGGTTTACAAACCTAATCCCAACCCAGTGTTTTCTTGGCTATGCATTTGGGTTTCCAAACAAGACTCTAATGCAAAAATTAAGTGGGTGCTCAAAGTAAGTTCTCAAAACAGTAAAATTTGTAAAAATGGTTAATGCAAACCGGAGCTTACCTTGCTGCTCTTGGTCGTAGGCTAGCTGTTCCTCTGGAGTGACGAAGTCTAAGATTTCGGGCTCCTCCTCAACCTTAGCGACTACATGAGAGAATACATACATATATCAATTTGAATGCATTTAAATTGAAGTTAAACTTGTGAGAGCTATAAGTCTTACTAGACAGACCCAATGATATTGAAATTTTTGCTGTGTTTTGGATACAACCTAAACAAAGACTTGGCCAAGTTTCATTTGCAGAAAAGCTCATTTGAGCTCTCCACAAATAATTATATACTTGGCTTTAATTGGAACTCCTAGGGGGTTCTAGGGATTTTCATGGAGAAAGCCATGCCTTTCTGAAAACTATATTTTCAGGGGGTTCTAATACAGTTGGTTTCACTTAATATGAAGGTTCCTAGCCAAAGATATGATCTAAACAAGTTCAGAGAATTTCTGAAAAATGTTTCTGGATATTTTTTATTTTCTCTGGAACAGTTTTATTAATCACACCATTAGATGGATCCAATGAGCTCAAATGGATCTGACATTTTTATGGTAGCTCAGGGATATTTTGGTGAACATCCTAGCAAAATTTCAGAATTTTCTTCCAATGGGTTCTCCAGTTAAAATTCTAAACGTTTAAACTTTTAAGAATTAATTCTGAAGAATTAAAGGTTTTCATAGAGTGAAACTTGATTTGTTGGAAAGTACTCTGAGAGATGAATCCAACAAAATTTGTTTCACTCGATTTGGAGTTTCCTAGCCAAATTTATATGGGTTTGAAGTTGAACTAAATCTGAAAATCGGGGAAATGTTTAAAACACTGCACGTGGGTCCCACACACAGTGTCTTCTTCAACCTCCCGCCAGCGCCCGAGCGCGCGACACACAGCAACGGTGGCACGGTTCGTTCTCGGCCGTTACTGCCTAATTCTCGATATGGTTTCTTCCTACGTGACCCTTGGAGCATGGCGCACACGCAGGGCAACCTCTCGCGCCTCGACATCGCCGGGAACGTAGTCGGCGACGGTGGCGGCGGAACGGAGCTCGGGTCCGACAGTGCTAGCTCATCACGGCGGTGAACACGATCAACCAATGGGTCACAAAGCACCACTGGGGCACGAAGAAGCTAACCCTGCCCTCCTCTTGGCCGGAGATCGCCGGGAAAGTAGACTTCACTGGCGACCCGAGCCATTTTCACCGGCGGTGGCCAAAATCAGGTGCTCTGCTCACTGGGTTGATCATCATCGCTAGGATTTGGCTGAGGTAACCGTGAGGTGCTACTCTAGCTTCAGCTCGACCAGGATTTCCAGTGATCAAGTGATCGAGATGAATTTTGAGTTTTGGTTCTCGGTGTTCTATACGGTGATCATCAGGGAAAATTGAAATTCCGGCTAACGGGCGCTAAGAGGGAGCTCGTGGAGAGCTACTAGACTTCAATGCTAACCTCAGAGACCAGTTTTCCGCGCTGAAGAAGCTTGGAGCTGCTCGGGCGACGGCGTCGAGTCGGAGGAGCTTTCAGGTTGACAGAGCGGTGGAAGATCGGATCGGACACGATCAACAGAAGCTGATCACGAGCAGCTGAGGGCTGGAGCATGTCGAGCAAAGGCCGGCGGTGCTGTTTGTGGCCTCAGCTTGCGGTGGGAAGGACTGCTTTGGCCGGTGGACGGTGGGGTGGTGAGTTGGGGTGTGCGGCGGCTTGCTTCGGTTTCTCAGTGTGGGAAAACGTCGAGGCAGCGTGAAAACCGGCTGCTGCCATCGGTAGCTCAAGGCTAAATAGCTGAGGACGTCGGTTTGCAGCTGTGATCGGCGATCAGGAGGTGGCAGCGGCGTGCAGCACCGTGGCGACTGCATGGGCGCGCGCAAGACCCAAGTCTCGGTTGCTTCAGTCGGTTCACTGGCTTGTGTGGCTGACAAGTGGGACCCACTCCCCTTTTAACCTCTGAAATTAACTTCCTCCCACTGCTCCAAACAGTAATCCCACTAATACCCTTTAGAATTTGAATTATCTACCAAATGCCCATTTGAACTTGATAGAATTCAAATTGTGAAGTGTTTGAATATATTTTCAGCACATATGCAGTTTGAAATTCAAATTGAGTTTGAATTTGCTAAAATTAGCTCATGTCAAGATCAACTCCAAATGGAGTGAAAATTGGTGGGTGAGCTCACAAAAATGTGCTGAGTATGAATATGTCTCCAACTTTTGAAGTCATGGGATAAAAGTAGTTTGAATTTACATTTGAGTTCAAACTAGCCTCTTTCTAGTTACACCCAAAAATACCTCAAAAAGGTTTTGGATTTGGGTGAATTTTGGCATGAGCGTTCCTAGCAAGGTGTTGGAGTTTTCCATATGCTCATCCCTTATATGATGCATATGGGAAATGCCACTTTTGCATTTTGTGAGTTTATGCTCTAATGACCATGTTGATGGTGTTTACTTGCTCTTCAAAGGTGTTCATAAGTTTTCCTCAAATGAGGTGTTTGGAGGTGTGCAAAAAAATTAGGCCCTTACATTCCTCCACCCTTAAAAGAATCTCGTCCCGAGATTATAAGGTGAAAATGAGAGAGAGGACGGTGGAACATTACCGTATATGCGCCGTGAAAAAGTCAGGGTAGTTAGCGTGAAGGAAACCTTCGCTCTCCCATGTCGCCTCGTCTATGGAGTGATTAATCCAGAGAACTTTGTAGAACCACAACGTACGGTTGTCTGTGGTTCGGGCCTTTCCATCAATGATTTGAACCGGTTCCTCCCAATAAGTGAGATCCGGTTTCAGTTCTTCAATATCCCCCAGCTGAATGGTAGTTGATAGCTTAAGACACTTCCTCAGCTGAGAAATGTGAAAGACGTCATGCACACCGGAGAGTGTTTCCGGTAATTCCAGCCGGTATGCTACCGATCCACATCTTTCTGTAATCTGGAATGGACCGATGAATCGGGGTGCCAACTTTCCTCTCACCCCGAATCTGTTCACGCCCTTCATTGGAGATACATGTAGATACACATGATCCCCGACTTTGAATTGTAACGGGCGTCTTCTCCGGTCCGCATACTGTTTTTGTCGGGATTGGGCAGCTTTTAGGTTCGTTTGAATTAGTCGAACCTTTTCCTCCGCGTTGTTGACAAGATCAATCCTGAAGGTGACCCTTTCACCAGACTCACACCAATTCAGTGGTGTGCGGCATTTTCTCCCGTAGAGCGCCTCGTAAGGCGCCATCTTGATGTTGGCTTGGTACCCATTGTTGTACGAGAACTCAGCCAACTGTAAGTGATCATCCCAATTCTTACGGTGGTTGATAGCACAAGATCGTAGCATGTCCTCTAGAATCTGATTTACCCGCTCGGTTTAGCCATCCATCTGCGGGTGGTACGCTGAACTATGGATCATCTTCGTTCCCAATGCAGCATGTAGCTGCTCCAAAAAACGGGACACAAATAAAGTGCCCTGATCCGATATGATGGTGCGGGGTACGCCGTACAACCATAGGATCCGTGAGATGTACAATTCAGCATACTTCTTGGCGTTGTAGTTTGTGTGTGACCGGGATGAAATGGAAAACTTTGGTGAGCCGGTCGACGATCACCCACACAAAATCATGCTTCTGAAAAGTGGTGGGTAAACCGACGATGAAGTCCATGCTCACATCTTCCCACTTCCAGGTAGGAACGCCCAGTGGTTGTAGCAGTCCCGGTTTTCTCATGTGGTCTGCCTTCACCCTTCGACATGTATCATGCTCGGACACATATTTTGCGATCTCCCGCTTCATTCGTGTCCACCAAAACTTGTTTCTGAGTTCTTGATACATTTTGTTGCTGCCGGGGTGAATAGAAAACTTTGACAAGTGAGCCTCATCAAAGATTTTCTTCCATAACTCCGGGTTATGTGGTACGACGATCCGGTCCTTGAACCATAGGACACCATCTCCGTCTTTCCGGAAACATTTCAGCTCCCCACTGTCTACACGTCTCTGCAAATGCGACATGCCCTTGTCATTTTTCTGAGCTACCGCTATTTCTTCACGGATGGTGGGGATCAAAGCTAAGTTGTAGAGAGCTCCATGTGAAATCACATGTAATGGTGGCTCGCTCTCTTCCAACGGTGTGATGGTTAGATTGTTGATGTGTGACTTGCGACTTGTGACTCAGCGCATACGCCACTACGTTTGCTTTGCCGGGGTGATAATGGATCTCTATTTCGTAATCCTTTATCAACTCTAACCATCTTTGCTGCCTCATGTTCAGCTTTTTCTGAGTGAATATGTACTTGAGGCTTTTGTGGTCGGTATATAAATGCACGAGGTTACCGAGTAGGTAGTGCCTCCACATCTTGAGTGCGAGTACCACGGCAGCGAGCTCTAAGTCATGAGTTGGATAATGCTGCTCATGGTTTCTGAGCTGCCATGATCCATACGCGACCACTCTTCGGTCTTGCATCAGCACGCATCCGAGCCCAATGCCGGACGCATCGTAGTACACATCGAACGGTTTTGTTGTGTCTGGCTGCGCCAAAACTGGTGCTGATGTTAGGTGCTTGACTAATGCCTTGAACTCCTTTTGTCGAAGTGGAATCGTAGAACAGAATGTCTGCTTCACATGCTGGACTCCAAACATATTTGGTAGCCTTCTTCAGCAGCTCTGTTATAGGCTTGGTAATCTTCGAGAAGTTCAGAATGAACCTCCGATAATATCCCGCGAGTCCGAGGAAACTCCGTACCTCGTGAACAGTTCTCGAGGACTTCCAATTCAGCACTTGTGTGATCTTACTCGGGTCTATGGCGATGCCCTCCGCTGAGAAAATATGCCCGAGAAAAGGCACTTGCGATATCCAGAATTCACACTTGATGAATTTTGCGTAGAGTTTGTGATCCCGCAGCCGTTGTAAGACTATACGCAGATGCTTTCCGTGTTCTTCCTCCGACTTGGAATATACCAGTATATCATCGATGAAGACCACGACAAACTTGTCCAGCTCTGGCATGAATACCGAGTTCATCAAGTACATGAAATGAGCTGGAGCGTTGGTGAGGCCGAAGGACATGACCAGGTACTCATAAAGTCCGTACCTCGTCGAGAAAGCTGTCTTTGGAATATCCTCAGCCCGTATTTTAATCTGATGGTACCCGGATCTTAAGTCCATCTTGGAAAAGATCTTTGCTTTGACCAACTGATCAAACAACATGTCGATCCGTGGCAACGGGTATTTGTTCTTGATGGTTACGGTGTTTAGTGAACGATACTCCACGCCAAGTCGCAACGTCTCGTCTTTCTTCTTCACAAATAATGCCGAACAGCCCCATGGCGAGGAGCTCGGCCTTGTAAAACCCTTCTCCAGCAGGTACGTTAACTGTGTCTTCAGTCCAGCCAATTCCTTGGGCGCCATCTTGTACGGCCTCCGGGATATTGGCATCATTCCCAGTGCAAGTTCAATCTTGAACTCCACCTCTCGGTCGGGCGGCATCCCCGGTAAATCATACGGGAACACGTCAGGGAACTCATGGACTACTGGAATGTCTTCCAATCTGATGGTTGTGGATTGATATACATTTGGAAGTTTTATTTCTGGACTATCCAGAAATAAGGAGTGAGACTCGTGCACTTCTGAGTGCAAATGCACGACTCAGAGTACGGTGTCTAAAACAGCGCCGTGGCGGGTTAACCACGACATCCCTAAGATGACATCGACCTTCCGTCCCTCTAAAACTATGAGAGACGTAGGGTATACTCTACCCTCTAAGCATAATGGCGCTTTTGGAACCATCATGCTTGCTGAAATTCTCCCACCCGGTGAATAAATCAAGTATGGACTGTCGGTGGGTAGTTTTTGTAAGCTGTATTTAGCAAAAAAAAGCTTGGCTAATAAAGCTATGCGTGGTGCCTGAATCAAATAACACTATAGCGGGATGCTGGTGGAGTTGGAACATACCCGCAAGGATTGGCTCTCCCTCCGGCACGTCCTCTATGACAAGTTGGTGGACGGTGCCGGGCCTAGGATTTGCCCGCCGCACATTAGTGGGGTTCCAGGGCTGATTCCTCCCCAGAAACTGCGGTGCCACTCCGCCGCTTTGCCTCTTAGGACAGTTGTTGGTGAAGTGTCCTGGGCGACCACATTTGTAGCATGTGGCTGCTGACTGGACGGTGCTTGGGGGATGAAAGCCCGGCATGCGCTGCTGAGGTGCATACACACGAGGCATCGCCCGCTGCTGCTGTTATTGTTGCGGAGATGGTGCTGGCAGTGCCGGCCTGAATGCCGGTGGAGAATATGGCCGACTGCGGAATGGCATCGGCCTCTGTGGTGGCTGCCAGCGTTGACCCGATGGTGAGCGATTTACCATCCGGTATTTTTGAGGAGGACCACCTCCTTCTCCGCTGCTTTGCAGTGTGCTTCGCTTCCTCTCTGCCGCTGCTAACTCCTTGCCGGAGTCCTCCTGAACAATCGCAGCATCAATAATATCATTGAGGCTGCCGCGATTGAACATCGCCAGCTTATCCTTCAGGAGCGAGTTAAGCCCCTGGTAAAAATGATCCCGCCGCTTCTCGTCGGTATCGGCGTGATAAGAAGCGTAGAGTGCAAGATCATTTAACGCACTGGAGTATTCTAGCGTGTTCCTTCTTCCTTGCTGCAGGCGGAGAAACTCCTGCCTCTTCCTCTTCATAATACCCGGCGATATGTGATAGGCCCTGAAGGTCGTCCGGAATTCCGCCCAGATCATATTTCGCTCGGTGGGTTGCGAGGCGCAGTAGTTCGCCCACCAAGCGCTCGCGGATCCTTGAAGCTGTTGGACCGCAAACTGAGTCTTGCGCTGCTCACTCACTTGGAGCAGCCCGAACTTCATCTCCATCATGCGGAGCCAGTTGTCTGCATCGATGGGTTCATCCACCCTTGAGAATACCGGGGAGCGGGTAGCCAGAAAGTCAGAGTAGGAGCTTTGTTGGCGCTCCTCGCGATCTTGACGCCTCTCTGGTCGAGACGTATTCGCAATAAGGGTCTGCAGAAACTCCGTGTGCTGCTGATGAGAACCCGCCATCGCCGCAACGATGTCAGCCAATGTAACCGTTGGCGGTGGCGGTGGCGGTGGTTGTTGTTGCTGTTGCTGTCCCAAGGAATCCTCGGGAGGCTGTTGGGAGATCTCTCCCCCCTGACTGTAACCCCCAATGTCTGGGTTGGCACGAGTGCGAGTCATCCTGAAATTCAAAACAGCAGCGATCAGCACATGTCATACTTAAAATTCCATATGAAACAGTAGGTATTGAAGTGACACTTGAATAATTTGCACAACATTCACATATATTGATAAAGCATAAACTTTATACAAGATACATTATCCTTGGTTCTCCAAAAAGTCGTTCTCATGTCGTCACTACCTATACATATACTACTGTCTACACGACATGTCACAGATTACAAAAGTTACCCTTACACCACCCTCGCTGCCCTACTTGGCAATGGTAACCTACTACTCGGAGTAGAACTCGACCTCCTGCATGTCGTCCTCCTCCGCTACCTCTGCTGGTGGCTCCGGGTCCATGACCTCCTCTTCCGGTTCAGGTTCCCCCATTGCCGGAAGAGCCAAAACTACGGATACGGCACCTACCATTGGTATGCCCATTACTGGAGGTACGAGGTCCTGCAACGCGTGCACCTCGTCCATGGCCTGGTTGTAGTCCTCTTCCCAGCCTTGCCCCTCCTCAATAGCATCATCCCGCTCTTGAGTGAGGACCTCATTCCGCTGGGTCAGAGTCTGCACTTGTTGTTGTAAAGCCGTGATGTCGACGAGGCTTTTCTTTTTCGCCTTCTTCAGACGATGCAACTGATTGTGTTGCTCATTCAGTCACTTTACCGCCAGAAGGAGCACATTGCGGAGTGCGCTGTGAGCACTTTCGAAATGGTCTCCACGGCTGGTGCTCTCCTTGAGCTTTTCAGCAAGACAATCCGTATGAACAGCTTGGCTGTCCATCACCGTTTTTCCTGCCCTCAACTGGAGGCTGAGGTTCGCCTCCGCGGGGTTGTACCTTGGGCAACCCGGATCTGTTGCCTCCATGTACCTTTCCCCCCACACATGATTAGCTCATCCATCCACCGGAAAGAGCGCGTATGGAGTTCCCTCCATAGCTCTCACGTGTAGTTGGCAGAAACGCGACATGGTGTCGCGAGCTGCCACTTGCCACATTTCCTCCGGCTGTCTACCTCTCACCATGACGGTGAACGGCGCCCAACCGGGTGGCATAGGTCCTGCAGGAACTTCGACATGGATTGTACATGTCTTTTTTCCCTCCTCACCCTCTTCCTTGGCGAAGTACTGCAGCGTCTTGACGTACCCGAAATATTGAAGCATTTGCCTCAACACTTCCGGATAACCGCTGCGGTAAGAACAGTGGGATACCACCCACCCGTTCTCCAGTTGGTTGTCCGCTGTCATCTGTAGAAACATATTTGAAAAAGGTCAAATATTCATTTCAACAGTATATCATTGAGTTATAACATAAAACATTTCATTGAACTCATCGAACTTGGAAACATAGTTCAAACTTAAACAAATCTGACTAATGATCTGCTGTCCAATATGACAGCCCTGACTAGTTTCCATTTCAACCTGATTTAGACCATGCTAAAGGCAAAACCAATTCTGGAGCTCAACATAAAAGTTAAATCTAACTTCAATAGCTTTCCAGAAAGTATTCACTTGGCCTAAGATCTGTCCTGGTTCAAGAGTTATTAGATGTCAAAGTTGACAGAATTTATGGAGAAAATTGGACAGCACCTCCCTGCTTGAGGTACTGATTTTATCCAAGAATTCCAGTTAATTCTACACCAAATTTGACAAAACTTTCTATTACAAAGTTGTAACCCATCTCATGAACTTTTCAGGACTACCTTATTTTCTATTTTTAGATTTTTGTACAGGAAGTTATGCTCAATTTACAGAGAGTTGTAGAGAGTGTTTGCTCTGCCCTGTTTTCTGGACAGTTTCAACTCTACTGCATTTTTGACTGGTTAAGGATGAAACACCTCTGGACATCAACAGAAAAGTTGTAAAGCTCTTCCAAATCTTTCCAGAAATGTATCATATGACCCCAACTTCGGAAGAACTCAACCTCTAACCTCTGTTTAACTCCAGCCTTATTTCAGCTGAAAACAGGGGACTCTGTCCTTAGTATCCTATAAGTTGAAAACTTGTTAACTTTGAACATCCTGATTAAGGAAAGAAGTTATATCGAATTTTTAGTGCTCTGGATTAAAACCTTCAAGTTTTACAATGAGGTTTCTCATTTAGTGGGGTGTGACGTCGATGCGTCACCAGTTCATGTCGGTACTACGTTCCTCATAAAGAAAAACCTATACCGGACTTAGCTGGCTTCGTTAGTTCAGTGGCACTAAACGTCTCTCGCACCCGGATGCTACTCGTCTACCGATTCGTGGTCAGACTACCTGCAAATAACTCACACAATCATCAAACTCGGCTGCACACCGAGCCCGGTCCCAGTACAGCTCATACACCCGTCCGTCATCACTCACGCACGTGTTCTCAAGCCAAATACGCCTTGAGCTACGTGTTCACGTTACTTACCACGTGACGGGGTCTCCCAAACTTGCCCGAAGCACGCCAGGGAAGGGCGTTGCTCGAATACCCCAAATGACATAAAGAGTCGTAGAGGATATTAAAGCTGGTCGGGTTACCTGCCACCCGTGAGAATCCACCCTTCAGCTTGTGCGCACTGGTGGACGGCGCTTACGTGCACCCCCCAAGACATAAAACGTCCCAAGATTCACGATTTTCTGACATAAGCAAATAGGTTAGTATGCTACTTTCTATAACCTAATAACATCATTATATGGGCTACTAACTCGTTCCTCACCGAATTTTTGAAAAAGATGACCTTTGTAGTGTGTTAAACCTCAAGTGAGCTCTGATACCACGCTGACACGGCCCCATGGCCTCGTCGAGCCAGGATCACACTGAGGGGTGCTGCGTTGCACAGCACCGGATAACGCACATCAAAGATACAAAGCGGAAGCAAAGTTTTATTACATAAACCAATATATGAACATTTTTACAACAAAATAAGTTCCGTCTACAATCACGGGCGTAGACTACGCATCGAGTTCATGTTGAGCCTGTGAACATGTCCCCGCTAGCACGCACAAACACTAACACCCGGGCTATCTCCCTCTCTCTCTCTCTGGAGCTCATCTCTCTCTCTCTCTAGATCTCGTCTCTCTCCCTATGGAGCTCCTCTATCTCGCTCTAGGAGAGACGACGACTTGTCTGGTCGATGGAGTGACGATTGAAGGTCGCGCTACTCTCGAGTCAACAACTCCATCGAATATGGCAAACCTACAAACGAATAAAAATAATAATCAAAAGAAGCAAGATTGTAAAGAAACAAACAAAATGACCAAAACTATCCGTCCATGTTTTCCCGCCTACGCTAGCGTACACGGCTTGAGGGTCGATTGGGACGTTTTCCCAATCGTACCCTTCCCCGAGTATCCTCACGGCCCCCCGCCCATACTTTTTCTAAAAGCAGTAAAATTGCGTATTAGTAACAACAATGGTATTAGTAACAACTGAATTGACGAGTTTTGATAACTTACCAATCGATCGGCCGCGACCTGACTGCACTGCCCAATGGCATGGAGTTTGTACTAAACGGCGAGCAGCCATCTGTCGCTAACCCAATGTGAACATTTCTCGCATCACTGGCAAAGTCTGGATCAAAGTGGTCCAGCGCCTTCCGTGCCTCAACATCGGACGGGTGTGTCATGACTCCATTGTTCTGACGTACACATTCTTTTTGCCATTTCATGTGTCTGGTTGTTCTTTTTGAAATAAACAACCACGTCAATTGGGGTGTCAGAGGTAAGTAATGAAGTTGCCTATGTGTGACTTCTGTCATCACGTTATCACCATCATTGTTAACAACTTCGATAAAACTCAATTTACCACATTTTAAGCACTTGTTCTCTTTTGCATGCTCTTTCCAAAAAAACATACAGTTGTCTGGACACACATCAGTCTTCTCATATTTCATACCAAGACCAAACAACAATTTCTTCGACTGATACATTAGGCACTTTATGGGGTTGTGGAAGGATATCGCTGATCAATTTGATTAGGTCATTGTAACAGTTGTTGGAAAAGAAGTATTTAGACTTAATTGCCATAAGTTTGGTGATGAGCGTAAGTAGAGTCACTTCTCTATGTTCATGAAGCGGCTCTTCTGAAGCTTTCATAAACTTGAAGAATGTTCTACTCCGTTGTTGGAGGATCCTCCGTAGCCTCTAGTTCAATAGCTTATAGCATCTCATCTATCCGATCAACCCTCGTGTTGTCATCATCCTCTTGCACTTCTTGTACGGCTTGAGAAGCTGTCTCGCCGTGAAAGCTTCACGCCTCATA
The DNA here is from genome assembly GCA_030760725.1 of Neostapfia colusana. Classification (NCBI taxonomy): domain Eukaryota; kingdom Viridiplantae; phylum Streptophyta; class Magnoliopsida; order Poales; family Poaceae; genus Neostapfia; species Neostapfia colusana. Next base: position 51,820,255 of record JASWHV010000010.1, on the reverse strand, counting down.
ATGTGACATGTAACCGTTTTGACACAGGTGTATCGAAAACAGCCATTTTATCAAACCACTTTGTGTTTCAGCATTTCGTACGTGGGAACCACACCTTATCGATTGTCGAATACGAAAAATCTTGATCTACAAAAGAATCTGTCTTTGCAAACCATTCATCTGAGTGACCACCTTTCTTGTTCCAACCAGTATACATCGAACGATGGTCTTCACCCATGTTTGAGGCTACAGATTAAGGACAAGGAAAATATCGTTAATTTATACTTTACTATATGTCATGGCCCTACTTCTATTGGGATGGATAGGTCCTAAACCCACCCAAGAGTGACCGAGAGGAACGTGCTTCTGACTAACGCCAGGTCCAAATCCAGATGAAATTTCGACAGCATAACCGTGTTGTTCTCCAACTGCATGCCCGATAATGGTGCAGCAGAGAACATCAGGGTTACACTATCGAAATCTCATCCGGATTCAGACCAACGTCTCGTCAAAGGCATGCCCCCTCGGTCACTCCCAGGCTGTCCAAAAAGGGACAATTCTGAACCTACGGGCTGGTTCGAAACAGGTGATGCATATTATAAAGGGTTACGTTACTCATTCATTTTTGAGTCATTTACGAGAAAGAGATAGAGGGGAAAGAACGAAAGAGAGAGAGGGGGAGAATAGGGCTGACCGTCAACATGCGGATGTGCGTCCATGCAACCTAATCCCTTAGCATGTCCGGGGTCTCAAGAACAGTGGGAGAAGGACGAAGCCAAAGCCCGCCGGCCTTTCGGGGGCTCGGGCACCGGACACTCGGGTCGTTGGGGGATGCTTACCCTTCTGCGACGTGTCACGGTGGATGGGCGGTCGAGCGTTGGAGGGAGGTCAATCGGGCGCCGAGCCCGGACAGACGGCTCTCGTCGAGCATCTCTCCGCGTCCATGGGTGCTGGAAGCTTGGAGTTGTGGGGCATTCCGGCTCCCACCGCCATCGCGACAGAGAGGGTAACGCGTCAACCCAGCCCGGCCGTCGTAAATAACGTATTTTACACATGCTCTCACGATGGTGTATATATATAGCTAACAGTCATGAGAGCATATAATAATCACTCAATTTTATACACAATATTCAACTAAATAATCAAATGAAGCAAATAGTTAACAATTAAACTAACAAAATAAGAATTTATCTATAATGTAACAACTACTTATCACCTAAAATAAAACTAATTAATAAACTAAAGATATTTTCACCTAATAATTAACAAACTACTAAATTCAATATACAACAAATTACAACTAAACTAAACTAAATTCATAAACTACATAATTTACAACTAAACTAAAAAATTTACATGAAAACTAATAATTCACAAACGGAATTTACAAATTACTTGTTTTTGGAGGTGGCGTGGCGCGGGGAAGCCGGGGGCAGCGCAGATGAAGACGGGGGCGACACAGGGAGGTTGGGGATGGCGTGGAGGCGGTCGGGGAGAGCCCAGGGCGGATGGGGGTGGCCAGGGAAGCGGCGGATGGGGGCGGTGCTGGGGCGGTCGGGGAGGCCAGGGAAGCGGCGGAGGCGCGCGGGGGAGGCAGCGCGGAGGCGGAAAGGGTCGGAGGCGGCGCCGGTGTGAATGCCCGCGCCGACCCAGGCTCGGTGGGTATATACCCCTTATTTACGACGGCTGGTCCCTGGCCGCTGTAAATAAGGTGGTATTTACGACGACCATATTTAATTACGGTGGCCTTAGGGTTAGCCATCATAAATTGGTGCTAACTTACAACGGTCGTCACCAGACCATCTGTGAAATCCCACATTTGTTCTTGCTGTGTAAACTGAACTTGTGAGGTTCAGATCATGCCCATGAGTGATCAAGCATGTTCTATAATTAAATCAATTTATTCACTCGAATACAGATGTGGTCATCACAAAAAGAGGATGCAAACTGTTGTTTTAATTTTCCCATTTGCAGCCGCCAATTTAAAATTTTGATTCCATATTTGAATTCCTCAGGTTCAAATTAGGGGGAATGCAAAGTTTGATAAAATTTGGAGGTGTTTGACTAAGTATTTCAAAGAGAGCATTGAATTGCATTTGAATTCAAATTCAAATTTGAGTTTGGAAGAAACTTTGTCTTATGTCAAAGTGGATTCCAAATTTGAACTCTACAAATGTAATTTGGATCACCTGCCAAATTGGAGAGAGATTTTTGGATGATAAGGAGGGGGAAAGGGTGGACCCCACTTGTCATTGAGACAGTTAAACTTACACCCGAAGAGTCGGTTTCCGAGCTTCCCGAGCACGGTGAAACCCTAGTAGGCGACCTTCCCGAGCATGTTGGCGTCCATGTTGACCTTTCCCATGAGCCACTGGTGCTCTAAAGCCAAGAAACCACGAGTTTGGATGGCTAGGGGGGAGGGCCGACGTCGCCGAAGCTCCACCGTGGCCGCCGCCTGTCGCACGACCATTTCCGGCCACCGGCAGCTCAAACCGACCCCACAAAAGAGTTCCTCGTACCCAAAAACCCCTAGGAAGTGAGTTTGCGGGTTGGGGACGGCCGGAAACCCGAGATCTGGGCGGCGCCGACGCTGCCGGCGAGGGGGGGCGCGAGGGAAAGGAACCGGAGGAAGAAGAAAGGGAGGCTGGCCCACACGTCAGCGTCTGTTGGAATTAAACCGGATTTGCTGTGGCTGCGGATCAAATGCGACTGTGTGCTTTAAAACCCTGTGACCACGTGTGTATTTCACTCTGGTGGCGCCACATCGTTGGTAGGACCCGCTGGAAGCCATTTGAACTTTTTCAATTTGTATTTGAATTTCCAGAATTCAGTCCAACTTTAGAAGCCCATAACTTCTTGTAGAAGTGTCCAAAAATTGTAAAATAAATTTTGTTAGAATCCTCTTGATGAGTAATATCCAGTGGTGTATCATAATTTTTATGAAAGTTCCTGGATTTGTGTCATTAATTCCTTTAATAAAAAGCTTAGAAATTTAATTCCAGCAGTTCTGTTAATTGGAAAATTTCCTATTTTGGCCAGAATGTCCTACATAAATCCCTTGATATACTGTCAACATTTCAGCTTAATTAGGCTTCAATTTCTATGCCAAATGGTGTTTCAATTGCTTATGTCTGAAAATTGAAAGAAAATACAGTAAGCATTTCAGGGTATTGCAAATTTGTGAAGTCCATTAGTCTCTGTAGGAAGCTCCAAAAATCATGAAATCAAATCCTATAGACTCAGAAAATTTAGTACTTAATTGAAAGTCTAATTTGCAGCTTGTCAAAGTTCCATGTTTTGCTCATTTAAACAAAAAAGCCAACTCACTTAGGGAATTAATTAAGACACAATTTTCATCCACTTTATCTGAAATTTGCAAGCTGAGTCCCTGTTTCATATAGGAATTTCTGTAAAAATTTTGAAAACATTGGAGATTGGAGTACATGTTCTTCAGTTTCTTCCAATCCTTTCATCCCATCTCATATGTCCATTATGAAGCATAGAACACTATAACTGGATTTCCTATGAGCAGATGGATTTTCCCTTTATTCTCTCTGCACAACAGGGGCAATAAATTCATTATTAGCACTCCAACACATTCCTATGTTCTTAACAAGTTCAAGTACTCAATTACATAAATTGCATTATAAAACTTGTTCATGTGCATGTCGATAGCGCTTATGATGAAGGCGATCAACGAAGGAGTTCGATGGAGTGATTTCATTGAAGTTTGGATCAAACTCAAGAAGATCAAGGGATTAAGCGTCAATTGACAAGCAAGCTAACTGATATATATATATATATATATATATATATATATATATATATATATATATAAAATATATATAAAATAGTCACCTGCAAAACGAAGATAAGCCCCGGTATGCATTCGACCGCTATTAAGTTTTTTCTTTGTATACACTATATTGGTTAGGATGTAATTGTGTATTAAGTCTAGATGATTTGATACTCCACTTGCATGACCAGAGAACCCTTAGGAGTATTTGGGTAGTTTTCATTTCATCGTGTAGAAACTGCTATGCTTAATAGGATTCGGTAGAAGTCGAGTGGTTGGACTCCACTCGCATGAATAGGAAATTGGGACACATGGGATTGGTTTGAGAACTTTTTTAGCAAGCTGAAGTTGAGACCGGGCAGGTTGTAGGGGCAGCAGGACATAGGGGCCTGTGTGCGTTAGCTCTGCCCATGTCAGTCAAGGACCGATCCGCGTGCGGCCCTGTTGAACAAGTTTGAGTTGTGTACTAGAAGTATGCTGGCTATATGGGACCCAGTAAACCAATGTACCTCGGGGAGTCTGCGTTGAGACTTTTTTGGTCACCTCAGTCGTTCGGCTGTAGCACAGTAGTGGGTAACTCACTCATGCCATCTCATGTCGGAAGGTGCACCATGAGGTGGGACTACTGTCCGGGACGATTGAATCGACTCGGCGTAGGTGGAACTTGGGAAAGGTTGACACGTACAATGTCCGTGGAGTGCACTGAGGTGACTTCCAGTACGGGCGTACGTGCCGTGTAGTCCGGGTGTCTTCTGATTCAAATCACCGTTGCTCGCGGATATTTGAGCATACTTGTTCTCACAGCCGTGACATAGTAACTACTTGCATATGAGATAAGAATTAATCCCTGTTGTTGTGAATTGTATACCCTCATTGTATTGATTAGCATGTAGGGATTACATTAGGTGTAAACTCGATTCGTTTCCACCTTGAGAAACTAACATTGAAAGGAAGCGTTTCTTGTTTGATTGTGGACTTCCAATGTGAGGTGCCCAAGGTTATTCTTAATCTTCTGCTAATAAGATCTGAAAATAAGGATCCACATTTAGGCGAGTCCATTATGCAATTTACTCTCATATGTTTATGTCTTTAACCTCATGTATAGTTTCGTGTTTAGGAAATGGTTAAGTCTTGCTGAGCTCTCATGCTCACAGTTGCTACACTAGTTGTTTTGCAGGAAATAACCACTATGCTCATGAGTACGGTTGTCCCATGAGACTCGGAAACCTCCGAGTGGTAAACTCATGGAAACCCCTGCCGCTGTTGTACCTCTTCGTGTTACTAGTGAGAAGAGTTCACGAGCTGGACAGCTTCTCTGTTGCTTAGTTTAGTATGAGACGTGAGTTGTATTAGTCTTCCACTGTAGTGTACTTTGAGGTAAAGTATTTGTAAACATAACACTTTGTAAGCTTCCACAATGATTTATATACTATGATACCTTTACTATGTGTGTTGTTGGGTGCAGCATCGCACGACACTACCCAATGCAATTCAAGGGATGTGAGGACCTTGGGGTCCCCACACCGTCGTAAGTTAGCCTCAATTTATGATGGCCAGAAGCGGCCGTCATAAATAAGGTTGTTTACGACGGCTAACCCTAAGGCCGTCGTAAATTAACTTGGCCGTTGTAAGTCGTGCTTTTTCCTGTAGTGCTTACCATTGATAAACAATGCTCAACATCACAACTAATGCTCTTCAGATCACATTTGAGAGCTGTCAAAAAGCATTTTGTCAGTAAGTGTAGCCATTAAAATCAATAAGGTGGTAATTCACAAATTTTGACAACAAGGTTTAATAAATTAACTGATTTCTGCTAGCTTCTTCAGAAGCGGGCCCTTCCGTAAAAAGGGTTTTTCTTCTACTTCTTCTTCCTGTGCATTTCTGTGTGCTGCTTCTGTGGCAACGCTCTCTTCCTTGGGGGCACCAGTAGCTGCCCTTCCTCCTATCACAATACAACAGCACTGGCACAGTGTCACAAAGAAAAGGGCGTAGCCAGTGCCAAAAGCCCCGCACGTTATAAGGTATCTTGGAAATCCAACGTTGGTTCTCATTTCCAGCAGCTCCTCTATTATTTCTCTTATGTAAAGGTCCATATGTAGTACTACTGAAACTTCATCTACAGTTTGACCTGATGGTAAATACGTGAGATGCTACTCGCTAGCACACAACAAAATTAACCGTTTAAAACAGGAACACTTGGATATGGATGATCATAGATATACCTTTCCGTCGAGCGGTGCAGCGGAAGACTCGTAGCCAATGGGGAAGTAGTCCCCTGGCCTGATAAAGTGTGCAACACATCAACACCTCTACTAATGTCCAAACATACGGAAAGACGAACCCCGTGTCGGAATGTGCTAGCGTTCCGTGGCACGGATGCGGATTCCGCGATCAACCTTTAATGCGGGAGGAGACATGAAGCAGATCCTCCTTGCAGAAGCAACCTCACGCGTCTTACGCGTGAGGGGCAGAAGCTTGTGTGTGGCGGCTGCTGTGGTGGAGGCTCTCTTTTAAATAGGGTTAGGGAACAACCATCTATTATTTATAGAGTAAATAATGAGCCTTCCTACATGGGCCTTTGTTCAACTTCTTGAGCAGACCTAACAATCTCCCACTTGCACTAGACTTGAACGATGTGTTCGAAAGCTCCCGCATTCTGGACCCAATCCAATTGATCCAGTTAACTCCTTGATTGTCTCTCCTTAAGTGTGTGACCCCGTAGGTTCATGGAACCAACGACCATGACTCCGAACCATTTCTAATCAATAATTAGCATTGGTCTCTAGCAAGGCTTACTAACTCCTAAAGGTTCACGAACATCATATCTTGCATAACCTATAACACCTGCCAATACATAAGTCCTTCTGCCACACGACACCTAGCCAAGTACAAGGCGACTGAAGTGCTACCCTTGTCAACTTAGCCTTATCTCGCTCCGTATATGGATATTTTGTCATTAACCTTTAATCGAGGCATGGCCATGCACTTTAATTCCAAACACATCGAGAGGGCCCGAAGGAGTCTCTCTCTAATAAGAGAGGGGCAGATTCCATCCTGAATTGACGCACCCAGCGACTTTCTATAGGTATACCAAAAAGCTACTTTTATAACTACCCAGTTACGAGTAGCGTTTGACAGCCTCAAAGTATGACTTACGCAATCCGGGGCTCTTCGCCAATCTCAGGTCAGAGGACACAAGTATGCGTATTATTCCGAGACCACCGATAACACTGTATATTCGTGGTGTCTCATAGTCGGTCAGATCCAGCCCTGTCTTCCTAACACGTGCCTGCATTGTTGGTGCAATATCTCATATTGTTATGATCTGTGAAACAAGATCATCCACCCAACACATGCACCAACCTATCTCTACGTCATAGTTCCACAGATGGATAGAAGCTGGGGATTACATTTAGCACAATGTCATTTTATATTATGTAGTTTCACTAACAAATCACATATTCATCAATACACGAAATGACAAAGTCACGGAACATATCACTAAACATGCAGGTCACAAATGTTGACATGATGTCATCATCCTATGACTACCAATAAGGTACACATCATCATAGCTCCCAATCACACTAATCAATCCAGCATCCTATTCCAATTGACCTTGTGTGTGCTTCATGCTTTGCTTGTGGAAGTGGTTTGGTCAACGGATCTGCTATGTTCAGGTCGGTGTGCACTTTGCATATCTTCACATTACCTCGATCGATGATATCTCGAATCAGATAATATTGCCGTAATCTGTGTTTTGATTTTTGGTGCGACCTCAGCGCCTTTGCTTGTGCGGTTGCACCACTATTATCACAATAGAGGTCAATCGGACTGGAGCAAGTAGGGACCACGCCTAATTCAGAAACAAATTTTCTGATCCATACAGCTTCCTTTACAACTTCTGAGGCTGCAATGTACTCGACTTCTGTTGTTGAGTCCACGACCCTTAGAACTCTTCCATCTCACCACCCCACCGTTGAGACGGTAGATATATCCCGACTATGATTTGATATCGTCCTTGTCGGTTTGGAAACAAGCATCAGCGTAACCATTTACAACGAGCTCTTTTGAACCTCCATAGACTAGGAACATATCCTTTGTTCTTTGCAAGTATTTAAGGATATTCTTAACTGCCGAAGCGTATGGGTTTGATTGGTAGCTGCTCGTAACACTTAGAGCATATGAGACATCTGGGCGTGTACACAACTCGGCATACATGATAGATCCAATAGCCAAAGCGTATGGGATTCTACTCATCCTTTCTTGCTCATCAGGTGATACGAGACACTGATTCTTGCTCAAGGATATGCCATGTGACATAGGTATGAATCCTTTCTTGGAGTCATTCATGTTGAACCTATTCAACACCTTGTTAATGTACATACTTTGGCTTAATCCAATTAAACATTTAGATCTATGTCTGTCGAAGTGTGCCATCGACACTTCCCCCGGGCCTGCACTTGGCAGCCCGTGGAGGTTCTTTTTCGGAGGGGCTAGTCACTCACGGAGAGCTTATGCGTTCGGGACGATAGAAGGAGAAGGTTGACACAGAGATTTCTTACGTGGTTCAGGCCGCCGGAGCGTAAAACCCTACGTCCACGGTGAGCAGAGGTGCTCGTTGTATTGCTTGGTGCTCAGAACCGGAGTTCTGAACTTGAGAATGAGCTGAGTGCTCGAATGCTAAATCAGGGTGCTGAGCCAAAATGCCGAACCCCTTGCAACGGCGCCTATCCGAGCCTTTTATAGTCCAAGCCTCTGGCGGCTTACAAGGTGGGCCCGGGACCCGACAGGTGGTCCCGGGGAGATTGCCTACCATCTACCATATCCTGCAGTTACGCCGGTAGTTGTCTCTGGCGAGGGCTTCTGAGTCTTCGTCTTGCCGCCCTGCCCACGCTGCAAGCTAGGCGTAGTGGTTGATGATGGCAGGGGCGGCAGGGGATGTCTTGTCGCTGTGTTTATTGGTGTAGAGCCTCTGACGCAGCGTGCTAGTCTTCACTGTGATGCAACTGGGCACAACGGCACCTGCCAACGGCGTGCTCCGCGTCTCCGCGCCTTGGGAAGGCGCGGGTCTTGAATACCTTGTACGGACAAGGTATGGCGTGTCTTTACTCTTGCTGCCTACCACGTGGGGGCAGGTAGCGCTGTTCTGCTGGCCACGTGACGGGCCCGGAGCTCTCCTCTGAGGAGAGGGAGGTCCGGCCCCTCTGGACACGTGGAGCCTTCGGAGCTCTTCCCGCGGAGGGGGGAGGTCCGACTCTGCTGGCCATGTGGCGGGCCCGGAGCTCTCCTCTGAGGAGAGGGAGGTCCGGCCCCGCTGGACACGTGGAGCCCTCGGAGCTCTCTCCACAGAGGGGGAGGTCCAGCTCTGCTGGCCACGTGGCTGTCCCGGAGCTCTCCTCTGAGGAGAGGGAGGTCCGGCCTGGCTGGACACGTGGAGCCTTCGGAGCTCTCCCTGCGGAGAAGGGAGGTCCGGCTCTGCTGGCCATGTGGCGGGCCTGGAGCTTTCCTCTGAGGAGAGGGAGGTCCGGCCCCGCAGGACACGTGGGGCTTCCAAAGCTTGCCCCTGCGGGAGGGGCAAAGTCCTTAGGTGATTTCCCCTATGCGCGGGGGTACCCCATATTGAGGGTACCGACAGTGGCCCCCGAGCCCATCTCGGGGGAGATAGCGAGCCCGAGGTGGGGCCCTCGTCTCTTCCACTTCGCGTACCTTCTCGAAGACCCGCTTTGACCGTTGCTGGAGCACGAACAGTCGTGGGATCGTGGGGGTGTGAGCCCTGCTTGATGGCTGCTTTTACTGCGGCGGTTTCCAAGGCTGCCACTACTGCACGTCGCAGCGTCTTGTCAGGAACCGCCGGGTTCTCCGCCTGGGGGCTGACAACCTGGTCCACCACTTCTGTAGGGCAGCCTGGGCCCGCTTGTCATGGACTCCTGGGCTTAGAGCTGAAGCGGTTATCCCAAGCAGCGTATTCGAAGAGTTTCGAATCGCTTTGAATCGAGTATGGGAAGTTTAAAGGGGGATCTTATCTGCATCGCAGGCTTCCCTTTGCACTTCCCTTCGCCTGAGCCCTCCTTGTTTCTTCAAGCTATTGCGTTTACGCCGCCAAGTTCTTGCGCCTTCGTCTTCCATGGCTTCCAACCCGCCTCCAGAGAAAAAACGTGCCCAGTCCCCTCCGGTGGCGTCGTTTGCGGCAAGCCAGGAAACAGGGGTACCTTCACGTCCTCCTTCTGGTGGTGTCAGTTCGTCGGGTGGCGACCCCAAGAGGCCTCGGGACTTCCATTCTGACGAGACTCCACTCGAGCGACGGCGGTCCGAGGGGCCCCGGGCGTCCCATCCTCCTTCCTCGGGCGAAGGAGCTCCGGGGGGGACGCCGGTGTTGCGATGCTCGGGGGCGAGCCGAGGGCTCAAGCACCCTGGTCAGCGAGCGTCCCGGCTGCAGGCTCGGCAGGCGGTGGCGCCGGAAGGAGCAGCGCTGGGAGTCATCCGGGGGCACAGGTGCCCCGGGCCTCAGGAGCTGGTTCTGGACCGGCGAGCAGCGCTAGAGGCGCCGCTGACGGGCGCCCTACTATTCTGCCTCTTAGGGGGGCTCCGGGAGCACCCCCTGTTCTTCCGGTCCGGGTGCCTGCCGGGCAGGCCCCGGCGGCGACGGCAGGCTCCGTCGGACCTGCCCTGGCTTGGAAGCCGGGGTTCCGTGACCGTTGGAGCACTCGCGTCCCTCGGTAAGTGTTGCCCTTACCGGGTTCCAGAACTTGCGTTCTTTTCTCCTTTTCTTAGCCTGAGAGCTTCCCATGTTGGCAGGGACTCATCGGCTGCCGGGGGCGAGTCTGTTCCCCGGCCATCTCTGGCTGGCAGAGGATCTGTGCCGCAGCGTCCGGAAGCTGCGGTGGCTTCGCCGGCCCCCAAGCCATTGCAGGCTTCTCCTGTGCCGGACGGACCAGCTCCTGCAGCGGCGGCGGCAGCACCCGCTCGTCCTCCTTCGCCAGCTCGGAAGCCGGCGGTTGTCGAAGACTCGGCGGGGCCGGCTAGCGGCATCCAGCCCTCTAGTGTCGAGGTGGGAGGAGCAGCCACGGGTCCCACGGCGGGCAGTGAACAGGGGTGCGTCGAGAGCGGCCCCGCTTCGGTGCCGGCTTCTCCAGATCAGCGCCTCATCCCGGTCGCCGAGATGCCGGCACCTCCTGATGACGACGTGATGGAGGAGGTCGGGGGTGCGGCTTCGGCCTCTGCCGCCCCGCTGCCCCTGGCAGACGCCTTTGAGCTCGCCCAGACGAGCATCCGGCAGGTCCTGGCCGTGCTCGAGTGTGAGCGGGAGGCGCTGGTAGGGGAGAGGGATCGCCTCCTCAGCTGGGGGCGCCTCTTGAAGCAGCGGACTCAGGAGGTTAGGGCAAAGCTCGACTCGAGGCGGTCGAGGCTCGATGTCATGGAGGCGCTCCTTGACTTTCAGAAGAAGGCCGTCGACCGCCTGGACTCCGAGACTCGGCGGCTCCACCAGGAGACCCGCGAGGCTCATGCCAAGGCCGTGGCGCACTCCGCTGCCCTGAAGGAGCTGCGGCTGAAGCTGGTGCGCTGCGAGCGCGTCGCCGCGGATCGGGAGCGCGCCTTGGTGGGTGAGGCGAAGAAGGTCGCCGCACGGCTGGTGACTAGTGAGGGTGACCTGAGGGCCCGAGCTAAGGAGCTGGAGCTTCGGGAGGCAGCTCTGGCCGTGAGGGAGGAGCAGGTCTCCCAGGAGCGCCAGGGGGTGCTGGACCGGGAGCTGGCGGCCGACTTTCGAGCATCGGAGTTGGAGCGGCTCGCCCAGGGCCTCCAGCTTCGGGAGGGCTCTCTTGCGGCCAAGGAGAAGAGATTCTCCGAGGAGGGACTCGACGCCCTGCTGACAGTCCGCCAAGAGATGGAGGAGCTCCAGGCTTCGCGGTCCGTCGAGGCCCGAGCGGTCTGGAGCTTTGTCGACCAGGAGGGGTCCGCCTTGGTTCCCCTCGGCTTAAGCCCGGTGAGGACGGAGGATTCGGCGCAGAATGTGGCCAAGGCGATCCTAGCGCTCGAGTCCATCAGCGCGAAACTGGACAGGCTCAAAGCGGTGGTCGCCGGCGAGCTTGAGGCGGAGGGGCGAGGCCTGGCGAAGGAGGTTGCCACGCACGTGCTAGCGTGCTTCCGGAGCCGGGATCCCTCCCTTTCTCTGGAGCTAGTGAGGCAGGTCCCCATCGCGGAGCGGGAGGAAGTTGCCATGGCCGAAGTCAGGGATGTGGCCGCCCTCGTAGCCTCTAGGTTCCGGCGCGAGTCTGGGGACTCCTAGGCCTTGTACCTTTTCTTTTCTGCTTTTGTTGAGTCTGTAGTCCAGCTCATGGAGCCTTGAATGAATAGACTCTTGATTATTGTGTCTATTCCTTATCTTCTTCTTGGCTTGGCCTGCCCGAGTCCTTAGCTCCGCAAGGTACTCGGAGGTCTTCACCAATCTTGAAGCCTTGCACAGACACCTTCCTCGGGTCCTTGTTGTGTTAAGGGCCCAAGGGGTTTTCGAAGCTCGCCCCGTGAGGACGGGGGAGGTCCGGCTCTGCTGGCCACGTGGCGGGCCCGGAGCTCCTCTGAGGAGAGGGTGGTCCGGCCCCGTGGGACACGTGGAGCCTTGGGAGCTCGCCCCTGTGGAGGGGGCGAGGTCCGGCTCTGCCGGCCACATGGCAGGCCCGGAGCTATCCTCTGAGGAGAGGGGGGCCCCGGCCCCGCCGGACACGGGGGGCCTTCAGAACCCACCCCTGCGAAGGGGGCGAGATCCAGATCCTCCGGTCTTGAGTTGGAGTCGTCGGGAGCTCCGGTTTTTCCCTGCGCGGTCCCCGTAGTGGCCCCCTAGTAGGTGTGGCCAATGGTTTGGGCACACCTACCATACTCCTACGGGGGAGCTAAAGTCGGGAGGTCCTGCAACAAGTAGAGGAACCGTAATTCTCCCTGGGGCTCTCCCTTCCCTAACTCATAGTCTTATTTGGCTTACGGTCCTGGTCCGGTATACGGGGCTTGGGCAATTCAATGCGCCCGGTGCCGGGGGTCCGGCTCCCTCCGAGGCCAGGGTACGACCGTCCGGCCCCTAGTACTGGACCGAAACGCTGGGGAGGCAGAGTGCACAGGCTTTCGGTATGGAACCAGGCAAAGCAGGCTGTACTCCCCGGGACCTCTGAAGGGCAGGGTGTGCATGCTTTGGGTCGGAACCAGACAAAGCAGGCTACGCACCCTAGACCCCCCGTGCACAGCGCAGGCTTTTCCTGGAGGTGACCAACTGGCATCGCAGCACCTGACTGGGGGAAGCCCGAGAGGCCCCCTGGCCATTGGCAGGTACCTCAAGCGCAACCACCTTCGGTAGGATAGCAAATGCCGAATAGGGATGAGAGTGGGAAAGGAGAGCTAAATGTACGGTGAGCATACATGGAAAGTGCGGTCATAAAAACTAATGTGTAATTTAAATGAGCACAAAAGGTAGAGCGCGGTATACCAGGTTTTTCCCTGTACGAACGTCCACAGGAGGAAGACAGGCTAAACATGGAGGCAACGACAACCCCATTATGAGGGGAAGCAAGATCCTACGCGCTTAGGGTCGGAACCAGGTCAAGATGGAGTAGTCCTAAACCGTCCCCTGGGGCTTAGTTGCTCCGAGCGCTGTTCCTAGACTCTATGGGATCTATTACAGAAAGAAAAAGACCTGTGCTACCAACGCTCTGGGGATAGAACTTACAGTGGTGTTCTGTGTTCCAAGGGTTCGGGAGCGGATCTCCATCCTTGGTGGGGAGGCATGCGCACCCGAGGCGGCAAACTTTTGTGACTCGGAAGGGACCTTCCAAGCTGGGGGAGAGTTTGTCGGTCCCTTCGCGAGAAAGTATGCGCCGCGGCACCAGGTTGCCCCCCTGGAGCTCCCGGACACGCTTGGTCCTTTGGCGGTAGCGCCGGAGCACCAGCCGGGACCGTGCGTTGCGGAGCATTGCTTGTAATCGTGCCTCGTTGACGAGGTCGATGTCTTCACGCCGGAGCTGGTCCTGCGCGGCTTCTCCAGGGAGCCCCGGGGTATCTTCCTCAATTGGCTCAGGCTGACAAGAGGTAGACGGGCCCGGACCCTCCTTGGGGGACCCAGGATATCTTCCTCCATTGGCTCAGGTGATAGGAGGTTGACAGGTCCATGGCGGCCCCCGGGAGGTGAGGCCGAGGCACGGGGGCGTGCGCTCTGGTAGAGCTGGCCCGGCTCTGCACCGCCGGGGGCTGGTGCTCGCGCTGCTGCAGATGCTTGGAGCTTTTCCAAGGCTGACACTGCAGCAGTGCGGTCTTCACAGATCTTGAGGACGCCTGTTGGTGTAGGCATCTTCAAGACGAGGTAGCCGTAGTGGGCTACCGCCACGAACCGGTACAGGACTGGACTGCCGATGATGGCGTTGAAGGGGAGATCAATCTCCGCCACATCGAACAGAATGTATTCTGTTCGATAGCCGTCCGGTGCCCCGAAAGTCACCGGCAGGCTGATGTTGCCGTAGGGGACGACTTGTCCTGGCCCTACCCCTGAGAACGGGCTCGAGGGGGTGAGCTTGGCCATTGGGATTTGCAGCTTCTAGAAAGCTGCGCGGCTGATGAGGTTCAGGCCGCCTCCGCCATGTACCAGAACGTGGTACATATTCACGTTGGCGATGGTGGGGGCTACCAAGAGCGGTAGCTGGCTGGCCCCAGCCATGTTCTTGGGGCAGTCGGTGGTGTCGAAGCTGATGGGGTCCCCATCCACTTGAGGTGCGGTGCTGCACTTGGGACAGGAGCCACCGACGCCACTGATCGGCGCAGAGTCTTGACTACGCTCCGAGATGAGGGGTCAGAGGACCCGCCGTACATGACATAGAGCGCCTTCCGGCGCTCGTCGTTGCTGGAGCTGGAGCCCTCGCGGTCGTGCACCACCTTCACGGCGCGCTGGGGCTCCTGGAACTCCATCTGCTGGTTGACGTTGTCGTGGGCATCAACCTTCTGCTTGCCCTCCCTCTGACGAAAGGGAGGGGCGTCTGCAAGCAGTTGCTTCCCCTTGCGGAAGCGCTCCGCGAGCTTCTAGATTTCCCGGCACTCCGCAGAAGTGAGGCTGCTGGTGTTGTGCACGGGGCACGGCTCGACTTGGTCACCGCTAGGGGCTGGTGACTGTCGCGGCCTTTTGTCAGGGCGTGGCCCCCGAGCTCCGGTGGGTGCTGCAGCTGCAGCAACTGGAGCTTCGGTTGGCAGCATGATCTTGCCGCCGGCCTTCTTGACCTTCCTGCCACTCCCATGGGGAGCAGCACTTGGTCTGGGCTGTTCTCCGGCTTCGGAGACTGGCTGTGAGTGCCAGTTGCGCCCTTCTGCTGCCCTGGCGCACTTGTCCGCCAGGCTGAAGAGCTCTGAGACGTCGCACACTTCTCTGGTCGCGAGCTTCTCGAGCATCTTCTTGTCCCTTACACCCTGTCGGAACGCCACCACCACAGAAGCATTCTGGATATGGGGGATGGTGTTCCGCACCTGGGAGAACCGCTGGATGAAGGAGCGCAGCGACTCTCCAGGTTGTTGTTGGATGGCATGGAGGTCGAGCTCCGCGCCAGGCCAGGTGTAGAAGCTGCCGAAGTTCGCAGTAAACTGCCGGCAGAGCTCTCCCCAGGAGGTTATGGAACCCTGGGGGAGGTTCATGAGCCAAGACCGTGCTGGGCCGGTCAAGGCGACGGGGAAGTAGTTGGCCATGACGGCCTCATCCCCTCCTGCAGCAAGGATGGCGGTGGAGTAGATCTGGAGGAAATCTGCCGGGTTGACGTTGCCGTCATATTTCTCGGGCAGGTGCAGCCGGAACTTGCGCGGCCACTTCGCGAAGCGAAGGTGTGGCGCCAGGGCCGCACATCCTGCTCCTGTTGCTGCAGGTGTTGGTGCCGCGAACGCTTGGTCCGCTGTTGGCACCATGTACCCCAGCATGGGCAAAGGTGCGCCATAAACTGGGGGCGCCATTTGCAAGGCATATGGCTGAGGCATATGCTGCGTGGCGTATGCCTGGGCAGAGATCGCGTAGCAAACATCTGCAGCCCAGGCTGGGTCGAGGCGGTCGACATGCTGTTGCGAGCCTCTTGGTTGCGACGCCTTTCTCGCCATCTCTCAATGACCACACGGGCATCTTTGCCCAGTTGGCGTCGTTCCAGCTCCGACCTCAGGTCTGCCGATGGGAGCCTGGTGGAGCGAGAGTCTGCCGTCTGTCCGTCAACCGCTGGTGTGCGTGACAGCGACACGGCCGGCTGACTGGGACGCCGTCCCTGCCGAAGCTGAGGGTTGGCGGCGGCGACGACAAGACGGTCTACGTCGCGAATCCACTGTTAGGTCGTTGTCTGAGGCGCGTCCCCAGCAGGTGGATTGCGTAGAAGCGCTCGTGCTGCAGCTAGTGCACTCCCATGGGAGACACTCAGCGCTGTAGTAGATCTTGGGCTTGCTGGAGTCTGCGCTGCCGGAGTCGGCTGCTGGCTTCTAGCTTGCCCCGACACGCTCTGTCCCGAGTGTGTTGAGACGTAGTCCCCACTGGTCACCGTTCATCGGGAACGTGGGTGAGGGGAGCTTGCCGCTGAAGGAAGCTTCATCATCTTCGTCGGTGTAAGCTCGTCGCGCAAGGGAAAAGCCCCCTACCTAGCGCGCCAAATGTCGAAGTATGCCGTCGACACTTCCCTCGGGCCTGCACTTGGCAGCCC
This sequence comes from Neostapfia colusana, assembly GCA_030760725.1. NCBI lineage: Eukaryota > Viridiplantae > Streptophyta > Magnoliopsida > Poales > Poaceae > Neostapfia > Neostapfia colusana. The sequence goes on along the minus strand of JASWHV010000010.1, from coordinate 51,803,791 downwards.
GCGGAGGTTCTTTTTCGGAGGGGCTAGGCACTCACGGAGAGCTTTTGCGTTCGGGACGATGGAAGGAGAAGGTTGACATAGAGATTTTTTACGTGGTTCAGGCCGCCGGAGCGTAAAACCCTACGTCCACGGTGAGCAGAGGTTCTTGTTGTATTGATTGGTGCTCAGAACCGGAGTTCTGAGCTTGAGAATGAGCTGAGTGCTCGAATGCTAAATCAAGGTGCTGAGCTAAAATGCAGAACCCCTTAGAACGTTGCCTACCTGAGCCTTTTATAGTCCAAGGCTTGGGCGGCTTACAAGGTGGGCCCGAGACCCGACAGGTGGTCCCGGGGAGATTGCCTGCCATCTACCGTATCCTGCAGTTACACCAGTAGTTGTCTCTGGCGAGGGCTTCTGAGTATTCGTCTTGCCGCCCTGCCCACGCTGCAAGCTAGGCGTATTGGTTGATGACGACAGGGGTGGCAGGGGATGCCTTGTCGCTGTGTTTATTGGTGTAGAGCCTCTGATGCGGCGTGCCAGTCTTCACTGCGATGCGACTGGGTACAACAGCACCTGACAACGGCGTGCTCCGCGCCTTGGGAAGCCGCAGGTCTTGAATACCTTGTACGGACAAGGTATGGCGTGTCTTTACTCTTGCTGCCTACCGCGCGGGGGCAGGTAGCGCTGTTCTGCTGGCCACGTGGCGGGCCCGGAGCTCTCCTCTGAGGAGAGGGAGGTCCGGCCCCGCTGGACACGTGGAGCCTTCGAATCTCTCCCCACAGAGGGGAGAGGTCCGGCTCTGCTGGCCACGTGGCGGGCCCGGAGCTCTCCTCTAAGGAGAGGGAGGTCCGGCCCCGCTGGACACATGGAGCCTTCGGAGCTCTTCCCGAGGAGGGGGGAGGTCCAGCTCGGCTGGCCACGTGGTGGGCCCAGAGCTTTCCTCTGAGGAGAGGGAGGTCCGGCCCCGCTGGACACATGGAGCCTTCGGAGCTCTCCCTGCGGAGAAGGGAGGTCCGGCTCTGCTGGCCACGTGGCGGGCCCGAAGCTTTCTGTGGGGGCCCGACCTCCATCACGGGGCCGTGCCGCCTCGCCCGAGGAATCACATTGGGTGGTGCCGTGTTATGCGGCACCCAACAGCACACATATAAGGAACCCAGTATTACATAAATCAAAAGCGGAAGCTTACAATTATTCTTTGTAAATTTACATAAAATAGCTACAGCGGAAGTCTATGAATAGCTCACGATGAATATCTAAGAAGCACTCGAGAAGAGATCCAGCCCGCGGACTCCTCTCGCTAGCAACACGAAGACAGGGCAGCGGCTAGGTTCTCCAAGTGTGACATGACTCGGAAGTTTCTGAGTCTCACCGGACAACCCTCTTTATAGCGTCGATGCTTACCTGCAAAACCACTTATATAGCAAGAGTGAGCACAAAGGCTCAGCAAGACTTAACCGTCTCTCCTAAGACATGAAACTCTACATGAAAGTAACCTAAGACTTAAGCCTGTCATTTGCGAAAAGACGCGCCTACGAGTTCATCCTTAACTTTCAGATTTTAGCCATAATAGTAGTGACCTTGCGCCCAGCAACATTGGAACTCCACAATCAAACAAGAAACGCTTCATTCCAATGTTACTTGTCCAAGGTGAAAAATAACTTTAGTTTGCTCTATCTCTACTTCAACCATGGTTTTCATGCAATTTATAATTAGCATAACAGCATTTAAAACTTTTGCAAACTATTCCCACACAACTTGATTAACTACGTCACAACACAGGGAGCAAGCGGTAATCAATAACCGCGATGGACAGTGATTCGAATCAAACACTACCCGGATAACTCGACACATACGCCCACCTCTGAAGACCCAACTCTGGCGTCCTTCATTACGTCGTATGTGGCAACCTTTCTCAGGACACTAGATTGTAGAACCGGTCGCGCCGTCTCGGGCTCATAGGTCTAACGAGACGATGTGGTATGCCTCTACAACCCAGTGAACCTGGTACATCGGTTTCCTGATTCCTATAGGTCAGTAAGCATCCGGTACACAACTCAATACCTGCTCCTGGGTGCCGCACACGCATCGGTCCTTAACCGACACAGGCAGAACTACTCGACCAAGACCTCGTCTTGTCACTGCCTAACTATCCTGCCCGGTCTCATCTTTAGAAATGTAAACTTTAGTTTGCCTCTTTTTCCAGCTACACCCAGGTAATCCCGTCTATAACTCGCGAGTAGATTCCAACTACTCGTCTTCTACCGGATGCCCTAGTCTATTTAGCATGACCTTATTCTACAGCGATGACACACTTTTTCCCTTGACCTCAGGGTTCATGTTTGGTTATGCAAGTGGAGTATCAAACCTCCTTGACCTAATGCACATACAAACTTTGACCAATAGTAGTGAACAAAGGGAAAACTTTAAAAACAACTTAAGTGCAAACCGGGGCTTGCCTTGGTTTTGCAGGTGACTTAAGTCAGATAAGATGAAGTTAGTTTCTGATGATGACTTGAAACTTAATCCTTGCCTTCTTGCTCCTTGATCAAATCTTCACATATCCACGTTTAATCACTACACGTTATGAGTATGCATTCATGGTTAATTATAAAACTTTTGCTAACAAGTGTTAAAGACAATTTAAAACTGGAACTCTGTTTAAGAATTTAAAATGACACTAGGGTGGTGGTTTGGGTGTGTGTTTAAGCACTATCATCAAGTGATGAGTGGGGTTTCATCACTTGGGTGGGGATCAACTAATGAGGTTGAACAGGACATAATGATCCAGGGCTCCAATGGAGTTGGAAATTTTCTTGTGAGTTCCTTGTCACAAGAAAGTCCTCTGGACCAAAATTCAGAATGTTTCACTGATTTGGTCACCCAGAACAATTCCCTAAGCATTTAGGCATAAAGGAATTAATTCTGATTAAACTTGCACTTTCATGCAAATCCAAGTGAACTATAATCTCATACATAGCTCAGGGAGTATGCATGAATTTTCCTAGGATTTTTGGATCTAAGGAATGCCCAGAACTGAATTTCCAAGTTTTGGAAATTCTCTGAAAATGTTTCTGTATTTATTTGAATACAGAAACTTGGAATTAGAATTACCCTAAATAAATCAACTCCAAATGAGCTGAAACTTTTACAGGAGTCTCCTACTATCCTAAAGAATATCCTGGCAAAATTTGGGAAATTTTGGACGAACCAAACTCCCTCTAAAATTCTTTTGCTGAAAAGATTTAAAGAATTTTCCAGAATTTTCTATTGGTTTTCATGAAAATTGGATTGTATATTTGGATAGAGATTTTCATCCTGAATCCAACCCAATTTGAATCACCAAATTTGGAGCTTCCTAGCAAAAGTTATGAGGTTCTAAAGTTTGAACTAAATCTGGAATTCAGATTAAATGGGGGAAATGTTTAAACTCTGACAGTGGCCCCATCCCCACGTGTCAACCGCTGGGATCGCGCCACACGGGGCCACAGACCTTTTCCCGTGCCACCACACAGGATCACACGCCACAGCTGATCTGGATTTTTAATCTTCAGCTGCTGACACGTGGGCCTGGTGGGGGTCTTCTTTTTCCTCCCGCTCCCGCGCCTCCCCCTCGCCGGCGCTCCACTGGAGCTTGCCGGACCCGGCTTCCCGGCCACCTCTCGGCCGGATACTCGCCGCCTGGGGGTTTTCAGGGTCGGGGAACATGTCTACGGGGTTGGCTCGGGTTGCCAGTGGCCGGAAGTAGGCCAGCGACGTGCGCACACCTCGGTGAGACTTCGGCGTCGTGGCACGAGCACCCTAGCCCGCCAAAAGTTCGGCGTACATGCTCTAAAGCAGCAGTGGAGGTCAGGCCAACTCGGCACAGCCTCAAACTGGCTCGGAAACGGCGGCAACCCGGTTGTCACCGTGCGCCCGCGCGTTCCCGCCATGGCCGCCGATCGGAAAGCTCGGAATTCGCCGCTAACACGGGGTTTCTAGCTAGGGTTGTGAAGGTGATCGGATCGCTAGCCAGTCTAGTTCATTCATGCATGATTTGAAGAGCTATGAACAGAGAACAAATGAGAATTTTGGGTTTCCATACCGGATCATCGGTCTGGAGCCGCCGGCGATGTTTTCCCGAATTCTCGCTCGGTGGTTCACGGATTTGCTTGAGGTTTGGAGGTGAGCAGCACGGGGCCACAGCGCGTCCGGGGACGCCGGCACTTGGTCATGACAGACGCTAGACTCAGCTGTCCACGGGAGCTCTCTCCTCGGTTTACTTTCGGCTGCCGCGCGAATAGGGCGCCCCTGCGGCAGAGAGGACCAAACTCGGTCGCTTTTGTGGCGGGGAGATGAAGAGTGGGCGCGCGGTGTTGCTCAGTAGCTCGGAGGGAGGCTGTGCACGGTGTTTATACGCCTCCCCGATCAGATCCGAGGCGGCGGCGAGCTCGACGTTTATCGAGCGCGAGGTGAAGAAGGGAAATAGCGTTGGCTCGGTTCAGAGAGAAGGATCACGCCGAGGCAGGGGGAAGGTGGTAATCTGGTCGCCAGCGCGCGATGGCGGGGTGAGGCGGTGGCTTCTGTGCTTCGGTGTAACCGCGGTGTCGCCCGGTGAGGTGAGCTGCGTTCGTGTCTGACCGAGAGTAAAACTTAGGCAGTAAGTTTGCTCTCCCCTCTCAATGACAACTGGGGCCCACAACTCCCCTCAGCACCAAAAGATCTCCAACTTTTAACACCTTGCAGATTCAGCTGTGAGGGGTCCAAATTCAAAAGCCAATTTGCCATTTGACAATTTGTGCCACAGTTTCAAGTTTAAATTCAAATTTGGATGGAATTCACAAGTTCCTTTGATATTCATATCAAAGCACCCCCAAATTTGCTCAAAACTTGGCTCCCTCATAATTTGGACCTGAGAAAAAACTCAAATATATACTTTTATCTTTGAGTTGGCTATTGCAATTACAGCTTCTCAAACATCAGTTTGCATTTTCCTTTTTGGAGATGGCCCTCCTCTTTTTGGAAGTGACCCTCTTAGTTCAAACTGAATTTAGAGTTTTATTCCACATGCCAACACTTTCATGAGTATACAAAAGTTTTTGTAAGTCTCATTTCTTGAATATAAACTCCACTTTTATTCATGGCTCAAGTTTCCTATTTACAAGTTTTTGGGACTTTTACACTTTCCTCTGAGGAGAGGGAGGTCCAGCCCCGCAGAACACGTGGGGCTTCCGGAGCTTGCCCCTGCGAGAGGGGCAAAGTCCTTAGGCGATTTCCCCTGTGCGCGGGGGTACCCCATATTGAGGGTACCGACAATGTCTATAGATCTTTATTCCCAAAATATAGGACACCTCTCCAAGGTCCTTCATAGAGAAACTTTTTCTCAGCGAAGCCTTTACATCCTCCATAAACGGGATTGTCGGCGTTCGGATTTCTGACTAGTAAATAATGTACCGCACGTTCGTCCTCGAGATGGCGTAGCTATGAACACGAGGGATTTATACTGGTTTGGGAAAGGCACCCTACATCCAGTTTCAGGTGTCTCGTTGCTCCTTGTTGAAAAATGGGGATGGTTCTCTTACAAGTGCAAGAGCTCTGTCCGCATGAGGGGGACTATTGACCCCCCTTATACTAATTCCTGGTGACTCCCTCTTAACTCTCCGCAAGTGGAGAGGGAGTCATGACTACAAGAATAAGCATCATATCCTACATTGGTCGGAGCGCTTGATGAGGTCGCCGTATCTCAAGTCCGTCGCCCCACCTGCTCCTGCCTTGTCGCTGGGGCAGGCCGTACTGGGGCGCACAGGCGCGGCTTGCACTCCTCCTCTTTCGTTCCATTGGACGGGGCGGGGATTCAATGGGCATGTCAGGGGAGGCACACGAGTGCCCTCCCACTTGGTCGTAGCAGCGCCTGCTCCGCATTGAAGGCTACCTGCTTATTTCCTGCCCAAGCTCGGGCTCAGGTCTTCTCTCCCGAACTCGCCCCTCGCCTGCGTGTCATGGGCGAGGATCATTGCTTCCTCCGGAGGTTGGGGTCAGGACCCCTATTACGCCTGCTTCGTCCTCTACCCAAGCTCGGGCTCGAGGCTTCTCCTTCGAGTCTGCCCCTCGTCCGGGCGCCGAGGGGAAGATCGCCGCTTCCTTCAGGGGTTGGAGTTGGAAACCCCATCAGGGATACCATTTCTGATCAGTAGTATGTCATCCACATACAAGATCAGAAATATGAGTGCGCTCCCACTAGCCTTGTTGTACACACAAGGCTTGTCCACATTTTTCGAGAAGCCAAATGATTTGACTACATCATCAAAATGAAGATTCTAACTTCGAGATGCTTGTTTCAGCCCGTATATAGACTTCCTAGTCTACATACTTTTATAGCATTTTGTTGGTCGACAAAACCTTCAGGTTGTATTATATACACATCCTCACGTAGGTTTCCGTTAAGGAAAGCCGTTTGACGTCAATTTTCCATATTTCGTAATCATAGTACGCGACAATTGCTAGAAGGATCCGAATAGACTTCAACATTGCAACAAGCAAAAATGTTTCGTGGTAATCAACACCTTGAATTTGATGGAAACCTTATGCTACTAGTCGTGCTTTATAGATGTGAATCTTTCCATCAACATCTATCTTTTTCTTGAAAATCCATTTACACTCAATTGGTCATACACCACTGGGTTGATCAATCAGGTTCCAAACCTGATTTTCTGTCAATGATTCCAATTCGGATCGCATGGCCTCAAGCCATCTCTCATATTCTGGTCCCATCATTGCCTCCGTATAAGTGATCGGCTCATCATTGTCCAACGAAAATATGTCACATTGTCCTATGGTAAGTAACATGTACCTCACTGGTGGATGATGAGCCCGTATTGATCTTCGTGGTTGAGGTTCAACATTTTGATCAGTGACCATCACTGGCTCATCATGTTGTGCCTCATCAGTGAAGATCGGAACATCTTCATGTGCTTCTCGAACTTCTTCGAGTTGCACTGTGCTCCCACTGACTTCTTTCAAGAGAAAATCTTTCACAAGAAATACCGCATTTTGAGAAACAAACACTTTGTTCTCTTGTCTGTTATAAAAATAGTGTCCTTTGGTTTCCCTTGGATACACCACAAAGACACACTTATCTGATTTGGGCTCAAGATTAGTTGGCCTCAAACGCTTCACATAAGCATCGCAACCCAAATCTTTAAGAACGACAAACTGGGACGCTTCCCGGTCCACATCTCATATGGCGTTGTCTCCACGGATTTAGATGGAACATGGTTTATTGTGAACGCAGACGTCTCTAGCGCATAACCCCAAAAGTACAATGGAAGATTTGTATGACTCATCATTGAGCTCACCATGTCCAACAGTGTTTGGTTTCTTCGATCAGACACACCATTCCACGACTTTTCAGATGATTGCTAAACTCATGGCTAAAATATTCTCCACCACGATCAGATCGCAGGAATTTAATTGTCTTGTCAGTGTGATTTTGTACTTCATTTTAAAATTCCTTGAACCTTTCAAAGGACTCCGCCTTATTTCTCATTAAATAGATATAACCATATCTACTTAAATCATCAATAAAGGTAATGAAATACTGATAACCACCTCTTGCGGCAGAATTCATTGGGCCACATACATCAGTAATATTAGTTCCAAAAACTCACTTGCTCTCTCATTTTGTGCAACAAAGGGAGCCTTAGTCATTTTACCAAGAAGGCATGACTCGCATGTCTCAATGGATTCATAATCAAAAGAGTCGAGAAAACCATCTTTATGGACTTTCTCTATGTGTTTCTAGCCTATGTGGCCCAAACGACAATGCCACACGTATATAGGATTTGAGTCATTAGCTCGCATTCTCTTAGCAGTCACATCATTGATTTTAGAACTCTCCATATCAAGAACATAAAGCCCGTTCACAACGGGGCAACGGCCATAATACATCCCATTCATAAAAATAGAACAACATTTGTTCCTTATTATGAAACCATAGCCTTCTTCTTCCATATATGAAGAATAAATAATATTTTTATTGAGTGCAGGAACACAATAACAATTACTTAATTCTAGCACCAATCCAGAAGGTAATACGAGTGGGTAAACGCTAACAACCAATGCAGCAACCTTTAATTCATTTCAGAGCCTGCAACGATTTGCAAGTGTGAATCATAGCACCAGTATCAAATAACCATGCGTTATTAGAACGAATTACAAGATTAATTTCAATAATGTTAATACCTTGAGCAGAGGTCCCACTTCTCTTTTTCTTGATTTCTTCCAAGTGCTTCTCATAATTCCTTGACCAATGTCCACTAGCATTGCAATGCCAACAGACATTGTCAGGAGAGGGACCAGCCTTTTTCTTGGCCTTAGACACTTGCCCGGAAGTTTTACTTTCTGCGGTCTTAGCTATGGCTGGGCCCTTATGCTTTTTACCCTTCTGTACTGTTATCACATGACTAGGAGCCTTCCTAAGACTCACCTCTGCCGTCTTTAGCATCACATGCAGTTCAGTTAGTGTCTTTTTCAAGCCATTTATATGATAGTTCAGTGTGAAAGGCTCAAAACTAGCTGGCAAAGACTGCAGTATCACATCAATGGAAAGCTCCTCGTTGAGTGGAAAATCTAGTCTCTGCAAGCTCTCAATGTAACTAATCATTTTGATTACATGAGTACTAACTGGAGCGCCTTCAGCAAGCTTGAAGCCAAACAAGGCCTTTGAGGTGTTAAACCTATAAACCCTCGCTTGGTTCTCGAACATGCCACACAATCCCATGATCATATCGTATGGATTGGTGCTCTCATATTGTTTCTGTAGATTAGAGTTCATGCAATCAAGCATCGGACATTGCACATTCACTGCATCATCAGTGTGCTTCACAAAAGCACGATAAACATTGGAGTTGTGCCCCGACATCCTGAGGTCCATCGGGGTATGGCGTATAGAGAACATACTCTTTCTTTTACTATCTAAGAACAGTTCTCAGATTTCGGTTCCAATCAACATAATTAGTTACATTTAGCTTTTCTTTGTCTAGGATTGATCGCAGATTAAAATTCAAAGAGCTCGACATTTTCTACAACAACAGAGATATGTAATAGTTAGCACTACTTTCCTTAAAAAAATTTTAACGAAAGTAACCCCACTATGTTTTGTTAACGTCCCTCTGGTGTTGCATAGTGGGACGAGATCCAACGTTTCTATGAAACTAGTGAGCTTTGGCATCACCGCTAGCACTAGAGACAACAAGGAAGCCAACTTTTGCCAATCGCATCCTATGCGACTCTCGTTTGTTGGGTGACATCTGATGTCCTGGCTCCTAACGTTTATGCCCCAGAGCCCAAGTCCAACTTGACAGCTCCGTCAAGCAAACCAATACAATACTGTGATGTCCGATACCACCCTATAAGCCAAGGTAGAAAATGACACCATGCTTTGGCAGACCCATTATCAACTAACATGACCCAATAGCTGCAGCTATTGGAAGGGCATCAAAAACTTAATTTTTTCGTGAGGGATTTTTCACTTTCATCTCAGGAGTTCATAAATATGAATATCATAAATAATCAAATTATTGTGACAGCATGACCTTTCTTCGTCCAACGAAAATCAACACATGAAGACATCTGCAACGTAGTCGTCTACTCCTTAGACGTCACAGCTCGTTTGTCTGGTAGTAGTCGTGTCATCTCGCACTCGCCTATGTCGATGAATTACATCATTTAATCGGCTATTACACACTAATAGAAATTAAAATAAATAAAATTACATCACATGGGCACTCCACAGACCGGCATGTAGGCCGAATACAATATGCGAACAACCTCAACCCAGCTGTAATTAACTTGTATCACGCAGGACACACAAATAATTACATGGATCATATCACATAATTTGAAGGTCATATTGTTACATCATTCTCTGCAAAAATAAGTTAGATTTCCTACAGAATGCATGTGACACGTATTTTGCAAAACACGCGTTTAGCCCGTCAGGTATGACATTTCAAGTGATATAGCAGTTCACGCTATGCATCAGACTAATTTACTCAACGCACTCGCAACCTCGTGGTCAGCCGCGTAGCGCTTATGCGCCATCAAGAAGATGGCCATTTAACCAGTCACTTAATGAGGTGGCAAGAACGGAATAAAACAGTCTGATTTACGCGTAATGTTGTACATCAAAATGATCTGTTATACAACTAAACACGAAATTTTAATCTAGACCAAAAACATTACAATCATGTCTCTGATACCATCTATGATAAATACGCGGGATGCTACTCGCTATCAAACAACAAAATTAACCGTGTAGAACAGGAACACCTTGATGTGGATGATCATAGATATACCTTTCTGTCGTGCGGCGCAGCGGAAGACTCGTATCCGATGGGGAAGTAGTCCTCCAGCCTGATGAAGTGCGCAACACAGCAGCACCTCTACTAACGTCCACACGAACGGAAAGACGAACCTCGTGCCGGAACATGCTAGCGTTTCGTGGCACAGATGCGGATTCTGTGATCAACCTTTAATGCGGGAGGAGACATGGAGCAGATCCTCCTTGCAGCAGCAACCTCATGCATCTCGCACGTGAGGGGCAACAGCTTGTGTGCGGCGGCTGCTGTGGTGGAGTCTTTCTTCTAAATAGGGTTAGGGGCCAGCCATCTATTATCAATAGAGTAAATAAAGGGCCTTCCTACATGACTTGTGTTCAACTTATTGGGCAGACCTAACATGATCAGTACTCTTTTAATTAATTTATTCTAAAAACCACAACAAATATTTCTATCCTTAAGATCATTTATTTATTTTCTAAACTAGAGACCTAGACCAATATGGCGAGGACTCATCAACCACACCCGCCAGCCCCATCGCACCCGAAAGAAAAATTAACTCTAACAATCACCCCCCTTAATCCTGTTTTCTTCACGGACTCCAATCTTGACACACCTTGCAATCATTTTCAGGATGGCAGAGATGCCTCTTCCACCCTAAGATGGCGAACAAACCTCTTCCACCTTGCACTCAAATTTGGATGGAGAACATATCTCTTCCACCCTGCACTCAAACTCAGGATGCCTCGTATCTGCGAGGACCCGACGGTCTCGATAAGCAAGGATCTCGCTGAGGGGTGCTGCGTTGCACAACACCGGATAACACACATAAAAGGCATAAAGCGGAAGCGAAATTTTATTACATAAACGTGTGTAGGAACATAGTTACATCAAAATAACGTTAAGTATACACTCACAGGCGTAGCCTAAGCAAAAGAAGTTCACGTTCAGCCCATGAACATGTCCTCACTAGCACACACGCACACTAACACGGCGGCGTGCACGGCTCTTACTCGACGGTGGTTCCCTCTTGGGGGTCCGTCTCCTCCTCGGGAGCCTCCTCCTCATAGCCACCTGCAAACGCTTCAAACACAAGTAGTGAGCACGATGGCTCGGCAAGACTCACCCGTCTTACCTACACATGAAACTCTACATGCTGGGTTTGCAGTGTATAATAGGAAAGCATGTTGCGAAAGACACGCCTAATTAGTTGAACCTTACTTTCAAGTTTTAGCAGCAAGTTGTTGAAAAACCTCATGCTAAGACACATAAGAAAGCCTCAATCAAACAAGAAATGCATTTCTCTTATGTGCTTTGCCTAAGGTTGAAAAGAACTTTAATTGGCTCTAAACTAAAGCAATTCATTAAGAAACAATGTAAAGCTTTCAACCAGCAATCTTTTAACATGACACTAGCACGTTCTTTCTACGTCACAGTACAGTGAACAAGTGGTACTCACTGACCGTGAGGGACGGTGATAGGAGGATGAGTCCCAATCTTCCGAGAGGTAGGGTAAACTTGATTGGGTGGAGATCTCGACGTTGATGATCCAAGGCTCCGAACGAACGAAACCCCGCAATCACTACACCACTGCTCCGTTGGTTGTCACCCGTGTCACACGAATGACCTCACCATGAAGGCTTATCTCTGCAAGCACAATCAAGAACACAAGCAAGAACAGAGAAGTTGCAATCAAAACTGAATTGATCACGAATTTGGGGTCTCACAACCGATGATCAGCGACACTGTTCAATGACAGATTGTAACTAAGCAAAACCCGACCCTAATGTGGTGGCGGCTGCTGTATAAAAAGGAGTTTAGGGGCGTGAAAGACCCCTGGATGCAACCCTAATGGGCTTCCACACGATACACGGGCCAGCAGCCCAAAAGGCGGTGGCACAGCACCGGACAGATTCTGTATGCCCACTTGTTTCGCTGATTCCCGTCAACTTAGAAGGAATTTTGAGGTGGGGCTGGTTCCATTGGAAGCATTATGAAATCACAGTTCCAACCATATATAGAACGTCCAAATCCGACTCCGTATGTGTCCAGGACGTCAGTTTTGGTGAAGGAAGCTCCTGGAACCCAAGGTGGAGTTGAAGTCGAGTTGTACTTGGGCTCCTCCTTGGTGTGCACGTCCTATATCCTCCTCCTTGACTCCTTGGACTCCTCCCAGCCCTTGCTGGTCCTCTCCATTTTTCCTAATCAATAAAACATGCATGGAAACAAGCGTAAGTTCTGAAAAACAATCGACAAGGTTAGAACGTACCTGGAGATCCAATTGTCGTGCACGTGCTCTAGTGATCGGTCCTTGCATTGTATGCAAAGGAGAGATGTCCTCATCATCCTCCCCCTCTTGAATTGGAGTCGTCCTCGACTCAAGCTCATCTTCCTCACCCAACTATGGCTTCAAATCTGAAATGTTAAATGTGGGACTAACCCCAAACTCGGGAGGAAACTCAAGTTTATATGCATTGTCATTTATGTTCTCAAGAACCTTAAAAGGTCCAGCAGCACGTGGCATGAGTTTGGACATTCTCAAATCCGGGAACCTATATTTTCTCAAATGAACCCACACCAAATCACCGGGTTCCAATTTTACCTCCTTCCTACCTTTACTAGCAGCAATGCGATACTTTTCATTCATTTTTTCAATTTGTAACTTAGTAGTTTCATGCAACTTAAGAATAAATTCAGAACGTTGTGTAGCATCTAAGTTCACAATTTCAGTATGTGATAAAGGTAGCAAATCAATTGGAGCACGAGGATTGAAACCATAGACTACCATAAACGGACTTAACTTGGTTGTGGAGTGAATAGACCTGTTATAAGCAAACTCAATATGTGGCAAACACTCCTCCCACAACCTCAAATTGTCTTTCAAAACAGCCCGCAACATAGTAGATAAGGTACGATTAACTACCTCCGTTTGCCCATCAGTTTGTGGATGACAAGTAGTAGAAAACAGCAACTTTGTTCCCAATTTATACCATAAAGTTCTCCAAAAGTGACTCAAAAACTTAGCATCCCTATCAGAAACAATAGTATTGGGAACACCATGCAAACGCACAACCTCATTAAAGAACAAATCAGCAACATGTGAAGCATTATCGGTCTTGTGGCAGGGTATAAAATGAGCCATTTTAGAGAAACGATCAACAACCACAAAGACAGTATACCTTCCCCTCTTTGTTCTAGGCAATCCTAAAACAAATTCAATAGAAATATCCTCCCAAGGTGCACTAGGAACCGGAAGAGGCATATAAAGACCATGTGGGTTAAGTCGAGACTTAGCTTTGTTGCATGTCGTGCAACGTGAAACGTAGCGCTCCACATCACACCTCATTCGTGGCCAAAAGAAGTGAGCGGCCAGCACATCCTCTGTTTTTTTTAACACCAAAATGTTTCATCAAACCACCTCCATGCGCTTCCTGCAACAACAAAAGACGAACGGAGCTAGCTGGAACACACAGCTTGTTAGCACGGTAGAGAAGGCCTTCATGCAGCAGGAATTTTTGCCACGTTCTTCCCTCTCTACAATTTTCAAAGGCATCTTTGAAGTCCAAATCAGTAGCATATAACCTCTTTATGGTTTCCAAACCAAAGATTTTATGAGAAAGTCGGGACAGCATGGTATAACGTCTAGATAAAGCATCGGCAATCACATTGTCTTTCCCTTTCTTATGTTTAATAATGTAAGGAAATGATTCTATGAACTCAATCCATTTAGCATGAAGTTTGTTCAGATTAGCTTCTCCTTTAATATACTTCAAAGACTCATGATTTGAATGTATGACAAGTTCTTTAGACCATAGGTAATGTTGCCAAGTTTGCAAGACACGCACTAAAGCATAAAGTTCTTTGTCATATGTAGAATAATTCACCGAAGGCCCATGCAATTTTTCACTAAAGAAGGCAACAGGTTTACCTCCTTGAATTAGCACTCCTCCAATGCCAATGCCAATGCCGCTCGCGTCACATTCAAGCTCGAAGGTCTTCTCAAAATCAGGAAGTTGCAGCAATGGTGCTTGTGTGAGCTTCGACTTGAGAACATCAAAAGCTTGTTGTTGTGCTGGTCCCCATTGAAACGGCACTCCATGCTTTGTCAACTCGTGGAGAGGTGCCGCAATGGTGCTGAAATCCCGCACGAAACGCCGGTAGAAACCTGCGAGACCAAGAAAACTCCGAACATGTGTGACCGTAGTCGGAAGTGGCCAGCTTGTGATGGCAACAATCTTTGCCTCGTCCACCTCAATCCCCTGCGAAGTAACAATATACCCAAGAAAAGACACATGATCGGTGCAAAAGGTGCACTTCTCAAGGTTACCATATAAACGTGCATCGCGCAAGACATTAAAAACAGCACGCAAATGTTCAAGATGCTCATCATATGACTTGCTGTAAATAAGGATATCATCAAAGTAAACCACCACAAATTTACCAATGAAAGCACGTAAAACCTCATTCATCAACCTCATGAAAGTGCTGGGCGCATTAGTTAAACCAAATGGCATGACTAACCATTCATAAAGTCCGAATTTAGTTTTAAAAGCAGTTTTCCATTCATGACCTAAATCCATACGAATCTGATGATACCCACTACGCAAATCAATCTTGGAGAAAATAACAGAACCACTCAACTCATCAAGCATATCATCCAATCTAGGAATAGGATAGCGATAATGAATGGTAATGTTATTGATGGCTCTACAATCAACACACATGCGCCAAGTGCCATCTTTTTTTGGAACCAAAAGAACAGGAACAGAACAAGGACTAAGGCTCTCACGAATGTACCCGCGGTCCAGAAGATCTTGGGCTTGTCGCTGAATTTCCTTAGTCTCGTCGGGGTTGGTCCTGTAGGCAGCACGGTTTGGCAAGCTCGCCCCTGGAACCCAATCAATCTTGTGCTCAATGCCTCGCACAGGTGGTAATCCAGGGGGTATCTCTGATGAAAAAACATCCATATATTCCTGCAAAAGGTTAGCAACAGCAGGTGGCAAGACAATGTATGTATCCTCAATGGAATATAAAGCATGTTTGCACATTAAAGCATAGCAAGTTCCATTAAAGGCATATAAATCATCACGATCAGATTTAGTTGCAAGCAAAATAGGATTTTTCAACTTAATAGGTTGCTGAATTTCAGAATTGAAAACACCCTTTTGCTTAGCATTATTCTTTTTCTCCTGCTCAAATTGTACAATTTCAGTGGGACTCATAGGAAGCAACACAATTTTCTTGCCCTTATGCATGAGAGTATACTTATTAGATCGACCATGGTGAATAGCATCAGTATCAAACTCCCAAGGACATCCCAACAAAAGAGAACAAGCATCCGTAGGTACCACATCAAAATCAGTAAAATCATGATAAGAACCAATGGAAAAATGTATCCTTGCTGTGTGTGTTACCTTTACCTTACCATTGTTGTTAAACCATTGAATGTGATAAGGGTGGGGATGCTCCCGTGTGGTCAAGCCAAGCTTCTTGACCACCTCAACATTCACCAAATTGTTGCAGCTACCAGCATCAATGATGATATGTACACGGCAGTCCTTGACGACGAGAAACATGTTGAAAAGGTTGTGACGTTGGCGGTTGTCGTTCTCTCGAACCGTGGCACTCAAAGCTCGCTGCACAATCAAAGTCCTATAGTTGTTTGTTGCAGATGTACCAAGAACCTCCTCAGCGCCATCATCAGAACCTGAAATGTTAGTTGCAATAATATTTTCATCTTCAATATCAGAAGCACTAACATACCCATCATCAGAAGTGGCAATGATCGCCCATTTGCTGGGGCAATCTCGTTGCATATGGCCAAGTCCCTGGCAGCGGTGGCACTTGATGTCGGAGCTGCGACTTGTCGAAGTGTTGGGTGTAGCCGCCTTTGCTGCAACACCTAGAGGCATCTGGTACTTGCTGTTATCTTGTCCCCGTGATGTAGAAGGTGTGATGCTGCTGCGTACAACACCCGTGGATGGTGGTGTAGAAGCACGTACGCTCGAGGAGGGCGCTGCTTTGGATGGCACCGGAAATTGTCGTGGTGTGAAGGTGTTGTTCCGCCGCTGCTGTTGGCGACGCTGCACTTCTTTTTCTGCTAACATAGCAAGTTGAAATAAACGTTGAATAGAATGATATTCCTTGTAGTCAACTATGTCCTGGATCTCACGCCGCAAGCCCCCATAAAACCTAACAATTTGGTCTTCCTGATCCTCAACTACCCCACAATGAAGCATACCTTTCTGCAACTCTTGGTAGTACTCTTGGACAGTCATGTCACCTTGATCAAAGCGTTGCTATTTCTTAAGAAGATCACGTCTATATGAAGGAGGAACAAACCTAGCGCACATCTCTTCTTTTAACGCAGCCCATGTCTGTGGTGCATTACGTGTATTGACAAGTTCATTCCACCAAATTATAGCAAAATCTTTAAACTCACTAGTGGCCTGTCTAACTCTATGTCGCTCAGGAACAAGATGAGAGCTAAATTTTTGTTCTACCGTCATCTCCTAATCCAAGTAAGTCTCAGCATCATAAGATCCATAAAATGTTAGAATAGAAAACTTAATCTTAGCATAAGGATCATTATCTTGTTCAGGAGCATGAGGACGAGGTCTACCTCCCATACCTTGACGATTTCGTCGAGGGCGATGGCGCTGCTGTGCATCAACCTCATCGTTATTGAAGTCATCCTCTGTGTCATAGTGAGCATGTGCATCACCATCAAGGATGATAGAGGGTGTAGCTTGTTGGGGAAGACGAGTCTCCATCTCGTCCAACCATGTGGTCAGACCAGCAACACTTGTATGGAGCCTCTGAAAGGTGGCTGTTGTAGTGGTCTGGTAATTGTTGAAAGCTTCGGTCATTGCCCGCATCATGTCCCTTAGTTCCATATGGGACACGCAGTCATCATCATCCGGAGGTATAGAACCAGAGGTCTTATCCATAGGCTTCTTTCCTGTCATTGTTAGTACAAAACAGAAACGAAGACAAAAAGATCGTGAAGAACCCTATTACTACGCTCTCCGAAGTGGGTGGAAAATCGATCAGTAAGATGCGTCTTACCCTGCTCTTACAAGTTTCTTACCAGCACTGCAGGTGGCCAACGGTGACCGGTGTGAAGCAAGCAGAGAGTGGGTGTGATTGCAAAGGTTACCAGTTCTGCTCGAGAGAAGGTGGAGCTTGGAAGGCTCAAATGCAGTATATGTATGTGGCACACAAGTTAGTAACAGATAGCAATGCTGAATAAGTGTCCAAAGAATTTCACCTAGTTGCTGGCCTAAGAATGTATTAGAACAGTTGTGGCAACAAGCAAGGACAAGGATGAATGATGATGAACAACAAGGATAATATCAGCAAGTATCCAACACTCACACAGAAATAGCACAACTAGAAAACCCCTTAGCCTCCTGTTTTTGTCCTGAAGCACTAGTAGAAAACAAAATCTTTTTTCTCTTTATTTTTTTGATATTTTTTCTCAACCAGGGGCACAAGAATAGAAACAGCACCAAGTATTAGCTCAAGCCGATGAAAGATGAGATCGGCACAAATTCACGAGCGATTGGAAAAACTGGTGCTGGAACTTTAAAGTTCGAAACGAGGGCCTTCTTAAATTTTTAAATTTTTTTTTGAAAATGTCGTGACCGGCGTAGCTGGTGTATCGTATGTAGACTTTTTCGAGACCTTTCCAGGAAAAAAATGCGCCGCAATCGGAGTTACGAGCGAAAAGTTATGCCCGTTTTAAGGATGATACCCGAATCAGGTTTTGGTGGTGGTGGAAACTGCAACAGAAACGAATCGGTGGATAGAATTTTTTTGTAGATTGGTTTTTTGTAGATGGCAGCGGATGGAAGAAACAAAACTGAACCAAAACAAATCTAAACCAGCAACCAGACTCAACCTAGGACACGAACTCAGAACTACGGACTCCGAAACTATATTGTGCAAAAGGTTGAGCGGGGGCTGTAGGTCAGGGAAACTAAAAAAATTTTTGTGGCTTTTTGTGGACGATAGGACTGAAACAAAATAAATCTAAAGGGCACGCAAGTATACCTCATGGTGAACCTGGAAATCTGATACCAATTGATAGGAGGATGAGTCCCGATCTTCCGAGAGGTAGGGTAAACTTGATTGGGTGGAGATCTCGACGTTGAAGATCCAAGGCTCCGAACGAACGAAACCCCGCAATCACTACACCACTGCTCCATTGGTTATCACCCGTGTCACACGAATGACCTCGCCACGAAGGCTTATCCCTGCAAGCGCAATCAAGAACACAAGCAAGAACAGAGAAGTTGCAATCAAAACTGAATTGATCACGAATTTGGGGTCTCACAACCGATGATCGGCGACACTGTTCAATGACAGATTGTAACTAAGCAAAACCCGACCCTAATGTGGTGGCGGCTGCTGTATAAAAAGGAGTTTAGGGGCGTGCAAGCCCCCTGGACGCAACCCTAATGGGCTTCCACACGATACACGGGCCAGCAGCCCAAAAGGCGGTGGCGCAGCACCGGACAGATTCTGGATGCCCACTTGTTTTGCTTATTCCCGTCAACTTAGAAGGAATTTTGAGGTGGGGCTGGTTCCATTGGAAGCTTTATGAAATCACGGTTCCAACCATATATAGAACGTCCAAATCCGACTCCGTATGTGTCCGGGATGTCAGTTTTGGTGAAGGCAGCTCCTGGAATCCGAGGTGGAGTCGAAGTCGAAGTCGAGTTGTACTTGGGCTTCTCCTTGGTGTGCACGTCCTATCTCCTCCTCCTTGACTCCTTGGTCTCCTCTCAGTCCTTGCTGGTCCTCTCCATTTTTCCTAATCAATAAAACATGCATGGAAACAAGCGTAAGTTCTGAAAAACAATTGACAATGTTAGAACGTACCTGGAGATCTAATTGTCGTGCACGTGCTCTAGTGATCGTTCCTTGCATTGTATGCAAAGGAGAGATGTCCTCATCATACGGTGATTATAATCGATACACCTGAAGGTTACCTGATTAATCCGTCACTACGTCCGTACTCGATGTTGCCTTCAGCAACCATCACGGACGTCGTACGCAACCACCTTTCATCCGGTAGCCAAGTGTTGAACCGGTCCTATCGTTCCGAGCAGGAGGTCTCTATGCGGAGCATCCATAGTGCCCGCCAACCGATGTACACCTCGCTGCTCTCAACCTACCCTCTGGACGACAAACAATGCCTCAACATATCACTATCCGAATTACATCGGTTTCCCGGTTCCCATATATCCGGTAGGTCGTCGGTACTGTTCTAGCTTGTTTAACAGGCCCGCACACAGCTCGGTCCTCAATCAACACAAGCAGAGCTATGACAACCAGGTCCCAAAGTCCTGCTTCCCTTACTCTCTGCTCGGTCTCGTTTGCTTGCCATGTAATTCATTGTCTATCTCTAACCGAGTAGTGTGCCTCTAGCCTATTCTCGCGAGTAGTTACAACTACTCGACTTGTACCGAAACCTATACCATTTTAGCATTGCAGTGGCTACTCAAGATTGAAAAACCTAAGCCCGAAACCCCTAGTTCTTTTGGCTATGCATTTGGGTTTTCAAACAAGACTCTAATGCCCAATTGTAGGAAATACATAAAGTAAGTGATCAAAACATAAGACTTTATGAAATGGCTAATGCAAATCGGAGCTTGCCTTGCTGCTGGTCGTAAGACAGTTGTTCTTTCGGAGTGATAAAATCCATAACCTCCGGGCCTTTTTTGATCTTAGCGACTACACGAAAAAGAATTACGATGTGTGTCAATTTAAATGCAATTGAGTTAAATTTGATATGGTAAAGACTATAAGTATAGCTAGACAGTCCAATTGACTCTGAAATTTTTACTGAGGTTTGGTGACAACCTAAACAGGAACTTGGCCAAATTTCATATGAAGCATAGCTCGTTGGGCCCTGCTCAAATAAATGTGTATTTGGCCCTAATTAGAGCTCTTATGATTTTCTAAGGATTTTCATGGAGCAAGCCATGACTTTCTGGAAACTAGATTGTCAGAGAGTTCTAATGGAATTGGTTTCATCTAATTTGAATAATCCTAGCAAAGGATATCAGCTAAACAAATTCAGAGAAAATCTGAAAAATGTTTCTGGACATTTTCTTTTTCTCTGGACCAGATAAAGTTCTAAACAGTTTAAACTTTAGAGAATTAATTCTGAAGAAATAAATGTTTTCTTGGTTTGAAACTTGATTTGCTGAAAGTACTCAGAGAGCTGAATCCAGCAAAATTTGGTTCACTCGATTTGGAGCTTCCTAGCAAAAGTTGTGTGTGTTTGAAGTTTGAACTAATAACTGAAATTCGGGGAAATGTTTAAATCCTGTCAGTGGGTCCGGGGCTACGTGGCGGCTCCTCAGCCAATGCCACACGGGGCCACTGAGTTTCACTGTGCAGCCACAAATGGATCCGGAGCCGCAGACAATCCGATTCAGTGCACCCGAGTGGCTGACGCGTGGGGCCGGGTGGTCGTCTTCATCCTCCCGCCTTCCGCACGCGCCTACGCCCGATGTCGCCGGAGTTCACCGGAACTTGGTCGTCCGGCCTCCTCCTGCACTCCCACTCGCCGCCAGCCCCTAATTACATGTGCTGAACACGTTGGTGCAACTTTCCCGGACCGGCGATGCCCCTAACCCATCTCGCGACGAGCGGCGGCTCAAACCAAAGTCCGGCGATGTTGGCCGCCACTTCTAGCCCGCCAAACGCTCGGCTAAACGTCTCTACAGCATCAGAAGATCACAGTGATGCTCGACATGGTCGTAAACAGGCTCGGGAGAGGCTCTAGGGTTGCTCTCATTGTGCGCCCGAGGCGGTTTGCTACGGTCGCTGATGAAAGAGCTCGAAATAAGCCGGATACAGAGGCTTTCATGCTAGGGTTCTGAAGATAATTTTTTCCTTAGCAAGTCTAGCTTGCGTGCACCTAATATGGTGAACTCTCAACAAACAGTGAATGCAAATTTCTCTAAACCTTACCCGAAGGTCGGTTTACAGCGAGCGGAAGAAAAATCCAAAATTCGTCGCCGGCGATCAACCACTCGGGCTAAGGTTCGGACGTGAGCAGCACGAAGTCCTAGCACGTCTCGGGGTGCCTTGGCTCAGGCGTAACAAGTTCCCGTTAGGGTTGTCCACGAGAGCCCAAGGTGCGGAAATCTTTCGGTCGCCGTGAAAACTCTCGGTTGAGGTCGAGGAAAGCCAAACTTTGCTTGTTTTCATGATGGGGAGGTAGGAGGAGAGGCTACGGTACCGTTTTGCAGCTCAGGGATGCTCGGTGCACGGAGGTTTTGCCGGCGCCCGATCGCTCGACGGCAGCGGCAGTGGCGGCTCTGTTCGTGTGTGTGAGGAGGAAGCAAAACTGGTTTGGTTCTGATTGTGTGGCGAAAGATCGCCTCGTGGTGTGAAGTAGCCCGAGCAGGACTCCAGCTCGACGCCACAGCGAGGTGGTGGTGGCTTCGGTGGCGCCCGGTAAGTCTTCGGTCTGATCCGAGGGAAAAACAGAGTAACCAGGTTTCAGGAGTATGTCAATTGCTCACTGACATGTGGGTCCCAATTGGTATTTTTGTCCTCAATACTGGATTTCCTACTGCTCCAAATATTAGTGACCCCAATACCCTTTGTAATTTGATCAAACCCCCAAATGACCCTTTGGATTCGAATAATTCAAAGTGTGATTTGGTTTGACTGAATTTGCAGCAATTGTGATCTGAAATTCAAATTTGGTTTGAATTCACTCAAAATAGCTAATGTCAAGATCAACTCCAAATGGAATGAAAATTGGGGTGTGAGCTCATAAAAATGTGCTGAGTGTGAATATGAAGCCCACGTTTGAATTCATGGGTGTAAAAGTCCCAAAACTTGTAAATAGAAAACTTGAGCTATGAATAAAGTTGAGTTTATATACAAGAAATGGGACTTACAAAAACTTTTGTGTTACTCATGAAAAGTGTTGGCATGTGCAATAAAACTTTGAATTCTTTTTGAATTAAGAGGTGCACTTCAAAAAGAAGGGCATGTTCAAAAGAGAAAATTCAAACTGTTGTTTGAAAAAGTATATTTGCAATAGCCAACTCAAAGATCAGAGGACATATTTGAATTCCTCAGATCCAAATTATGAGGGAGCCAAGTTTTGAGCAAATTTGGAGAGGCTTTGATATGAATATCACAGGAACTTATAAATTTATTCCAAATTTGAATTTAAACTTGAAACTGTGGCACAAATTGTCAAATGGCAAATTGGCTTTTGAATTTGGACCCCTCACAGCTGAATTTGCATGTGCCAAAAATTTGGAGATCTTTTGGTGCTGAGGGGGGCTGTGGGCCCCACTTGTCATAGAGAGGGGGGTTATGACTTACTGCTTAAGTCTGCCTCTGTGTGTTGGTTTCCACCCGAGCTACCGATGTCGCTCCCGGCGCCACCGAGCGCACGCTGTTGCCACCTCCTCACCGAAGCAGAACGCTGGAGAGCTGCCTGGACGCCTACCCTCTTCTCCCGTGCGATCTTTTGCCTCATCACCGACGCCTCGGCCGTTTTTCTTCCCTCGCACAACAAAAGAACCGAGGACGCTGCCGCCTCGGGCGATCGACCGGGAACTGAGGAAAACCGAGCGCGCAGAGGCCAGCCAAGCCGGAAAACCACACGGTGAGCTCGTCCTCCACCTCCTGAGCACAGAATCCAGCGAGTTGCTGCATCCCCGACCCGAAATTGGCTCGGTGCCGCAGCGACTTCACTTCACCGAGGGTTGGGGCGCTCGTGGACAGCCTAACCCAGGCACTTCCACGCCCAAGAAAGGCCACCTCCGGGCGCGCTGGTGAACCCTTCTGCTCACCCCCAAGCCTCAAGTCGAGCTGTGAATCACCGAGAGCCAATTCAGGAATTTTCACTCGGAGGACGCAATTCGACCTTCCAGTATGAGGTGATTAAATTCGATTGCAACTCGTGTTTGTAGTTCATCAAATCATGCACGAATAAACTAGACTGGATAGCGGTCCGATCCCCTTCACAACCCTAGCTAGAAACCCCGTGTTAGCAACGAATTCCAAGCTTTCCGATCGGCGGCTATGGCGGGAACGCGCGGGCGCACAGTGAAAACCGAGTTGCCGCCATTTCCTAGCCAGTTTGAGGCCATGCGGAGCTTGCCTGACCTTCACTGGTGCTTTAGAGCAAATTCCCCGAGCTTTTGGCGGGCTAGGGTGCTCGGGCCACGGTGCCGAAGCCTCACCGAGGTGTGCGCACGTCGCCAACCGGTTTCCGGTCGCCGGCAGCCCGAATGCACCGCACCGTTGAATTCCTCGTGGCTGAAAACCCCCAGGCAGCGTGTACCGAGCCGGGAGATGGCCGGGAAGCCGACTCCGGCGAGCCCCGATGAGTTGCCGGCGAGGGGGCGGCGTGGGAAAGGGGACGGGCCGAGGAGGAAGAAGGACCGGCCGATCCCACATGTCAGTGGCGATATTTTAAATCTTCGATCCGCTGCGGCCCCGGGATCCAGTGTGGTGGCGTGGGAAGGGTCCTGTGGCCCCGTGGGGCTTAGCTCCGGCAACCGACACGTGTAGGGTGGACCCACCGTCAGAGTTTGAACATTTCCCGAATTAATTTGAATTCCAGATTTAGTTCAAAATTTAGAACCTCATAACTTTTGCTAGGAAGCTCCAAATTTAGTGATTAAAATTGAGTTGGATTCAGGATGAAAATCTCTATCCAAATATGCAACCCAATTTTCATGAAAACCAATAGACAATTCTGGAAAATTCTTTAAAGCTTTTCAGCAAAAGAATTTTAGAGGGAGTTTGGTTCATCCAAAAATCCCCAAATTTTGCCAGAATAGTCTTTAGGATATTAGGAGACCCCTATAAAAGTTTCAGCTTATTTGGAGTTGATTTATTTGGGGTAATTCTGATTTTAAGTTTCTGTATTCAAATGAATACAGAAACATTTTCAGAGAATTTCCAAAACTTGGAAATTCAGTTCTAGCCATTCCTTAGCTCCAAAAATCCTAGGAAAATTCAGGCATACTCCCTGAGCTATGTATGAAATTATGGTTCACTTGTATTTGCATGAGAAGTGCAAGTTTAATCAGAATTAATTCCTTTATGTCTAAATGCTTAGGGAATTGTTCTGGGTGACCTAATCAGTGAAACATTCTGAATTTTGGTCCAAAGGACTTTCTTGTGACAAGGAACTCACAAGAAAATTTCCAGCTCCATTGGAGCCCTGGATCATTATGTCCTGTTCAACCTCATTAGGTGATCACCACCCAAGTGATGAACCTCACTTCTCACTTAATGATAGTGCTTAAACACACACCCAAACCACCACCCCAGTGTCATTTTAAATTCTTAAACAAAGTTCCAGTTTCAAATATGTCTTTAGAACTTGTTAGCAAAAGTTTTACAATTAAACATATGTGCATGTTCATAACGTGTAGTGATTAAACGTAGAAGAGTGGAAGAGAAGTTAAGCTCGGATCAAAGAGCAAGAAGGGCAGGGATTGAACTTCAAGTCATCAGGAACTAACCTCATATCATCTGACTTTAGTCACCTGCAAAACTAAGGCAAGCCCCGGTTTGCATTTAAGTTGTTTTCTAAAGTTTTTACTTTGTTCACTACTATGGGTCTCAGTTTGTATGTGCATTAGGTCCAGGATGTTTTATACCCCACTTGCATAACAAAAAAAAATGAACCCTGAGGTCGAGGTTAGAATTGTGTCATCGTTGTAGAGTAAGGCCATGCTAAATAGACTAGGGCATCCGGTAGAAGACGAGTAGTGGAATCTACTCGCGAGCTATAGTTCAGAATATCATAAGTGTGGTTGGGGAAGGAACCAAACTAAAGTTTATATTTCTAAAGATGAGACCGGGCAGAGGGGTTAGGCAGCGACAAGACGAGGTCTTGGTCGAGTAGCTCTGCCTGTGTCGGTTAAGGACCGATTCGTGTGCCGCGTCCAGGAGCAAGTATTGAGTTGTGTACCGGATGCTTACTGATATATGGGAACCAGGAAACCGATATACCAGGTTCACTAGATTGTAGAGGCATACCACATCGTCTCGTTAGACCTATGAGCCCGAGATGGCGCGACCGATTCTACAGTTTAGTGTCCTGAGAAAGGTTGCCACATACGACATAATGAAGGACGCCAGAGTTGGGTCTTCAGAGGCGGGTGTATGTGTCGAGTTATCCGGGTAGTGTTTGATTCGAATCACCGTCCCTCGCGGTTATTGAGTACCGCTTTCTCCTATGCTGTGACGTAGTAAATCAACTTGGGTGGAAACAGTTTGCAAAAGTATAATTGCTGCTATGATTATGTTAAGTTGCATGAAAACCATGTTTGAAGTAGAGATAGAGAAAACTAAAGTTATTTTCTACCTTGGGACAAGTAACATTGGAACGAAGCGTTTCTTGTTTGATTGTGGAGTTCCAATGTTGCTGGGCTCAAGGTCACTACTAAAATGGCAAAAATCTGAAAGTTAAGGATGAACTCGTAGGCGAGTCTTTTCGCAAATTACAGGATAGGTCTTAAGTTACCCTCATGTAGAGTTGCAGGCTTTAGGAGAGACGGTTAAGTCTTGCTGAGCCTTTGTGCTCACTCTTGCTATATATGTGGTTTTGCAGGTTAATACGACGCTATAAAGAAGGTTGTCCAGTGGGACTCGGACACGTCCGAGTCATGTTACACATGGAGGACCTAGCCGCTGCTATGTCTTCGTGTTGCTAGCGAGAGGAGTCCGCGGACTGGACCTCT
The DNA here is from genome assembly GCA_030760725.1 of Neostapfia colusana. Lineage (NCBI taxonomy): Eukaryota > Viridiplantae > Streptophyta > Magnoliopsida > Poales > Poaceae > Neostapfia > Neostapfia colusana. The sequence continues at coordinate 51,777,750 of JASWHV010000010.1, read as the reverse complement.
TCTCGGGTGCTTCGTAGTTATTCGACGTGAGCTGTTTATAAGACTTCCGCTGTAGCTATTTTATGTACAGTATTTACAAAGAACAGCTGTAAGCTTCCGCTTTTGATTTATGTAATACTGTGTTTTCCTTATTTGTGTGCTGTTGGGTGCCGCATAACACGGCACCACCCAATGCGATTACCGGGCGAGGTGGCATGGCCCCGTGATCGAGGTCGGGCCCTCTCAGCATTGGTATCAGAGCCGCATTTGTAATAGCACACGAAATAAGGATCGTATTACAACAAAAACTTAGGATACGGTGAAGAAACGGTATTAGGCCCACATAAGGACTATAGTAGTATAGTTACTCAAAGTGGCATTGTTAACTTACTTGTTATAATTCTGAATTTTTGATTATGCAATGACGCACCTACGCTCAGGTAAACATGGTAAGGAACGCCACCGAAAGCGGTTCAATTTCGGTTAGCTCCCGTGACGAGGAAAGTGGTTCAGGGCTAGGTCTCACAGCTTGGTGTGAGACGTCAATATGAAACTCTTAGACTCTTCATGTTCCTGAGTTCATATGAAACGCTGATCCCTAGCGTGCATTAGGCAAGTAAGTGGATACCCCATTGCGTGGTCAGTAACGCGAGAGTGTGTTTGTCTGGAAATAGCCCAGGAGGACATACGCAGCGCTTGCCATCGGCGTGCCCTGCAGGGCAGTAGGTGGTATCTGTTGGGTTGATAATATTCCCAACCGTGACGACCCGTTCAAGACATACTCGGGTTCCCCGTCGTGTGGTGTTGAAACACGATCACGTACCTTGAGACGTGACTTAACTCAAGGACGGCCGTATGACAATGATACGGGCGTTTGTATTTACTTTCAATTATGGAATGGCCTGAAATGAAACAACCTTTGAGTGCACCACTATTGAGTGTTTTTCTACAGGTACTAACCACGTACGTATTCCGTGTAGTACACGTGTGAGAGAGACCGTCTTAGTGCCACTGATAATACGTATATGCCGGTGTAATCCGGTTAGGATTTTACTTTTGGTGAGGTTACATAGTACCGACATGATTCTTACGGTGCATCGACATCGTACTAAACATATAATTCTCTTCCTTATGAAGAAATGATTCATGAACTAACTTTCAACAAAAAATGGAAGTTTGAAACAAGTATTAGTTAATTAACTCTTATTTTGAGCTAAGATTCAAATCAGAGAATTACTAGGCTTCAAAGATTTCAAAAACAGAGTGCTCTGTTTCTGGCAGGAAATTCTTGCTGGAATTTAACAGGGCATAACTCTGAGTAGCTTTAACCGATTAAGGTGTATGATACAGTTCTGGAAAGATTTTCAAGGGCTCTACAATTTCTTTGTAGACCTCCAGAGCAAAATCACATGTTAAGTGGGTGAAAAGTCCAGTTGAAGGCAAACTGTTCAGAACCAGGACAGTAGCAAAAACCTCTCTGGACCTTTCTGTTTGTAAGCCATAACTTCCTGTAGAAAAATCCTTAAGGAGCACATAAGTACTTGTTGGAAAGCTACTGAAGTTTACTAAAACTTCGTATTGAACTCAAGTCAAGAATCTGTTGATAACTTGAGTAAAATTTGGAGTTTGTGTGAACTGGTCAGGGTAGTCCCGCTGATTAGTTAAGCGTACTTAAGATTTGTTTAAACATGAATGTGGTTATGCTTTCATAAAGTTCATAACATGTTCATGTTTTTCTTATCTTTACTTACTACTGAGATAGAATTTTGATTGACTCAAAATTTTGTTTCATGCAGTATGGTACGCACACATCCTCAAATGGAGATTGGAGGTTCAAGTCGAGGTGGGAATGACTCGACTTCATCACAAGAGCCATCGCCAACCGGATTGTCGGAAATCATGGCAAGGATGAATGAAACTCTCCAAACTCTAGTTCAGCAAGGAATAGATCGAGAAGCTCAACGTCACATGCCAACCACGAGCACGTATCTGGATTTCTTGGCGACACAGCCGCCGGTATTCTTTGAGGCGGCTGACCATTGTGAAGCAAATCACTGGTTACGTGTCATTGAGTCCAAGTTCGGGTTGATCCAATGTGATGAATTCTCGAAGACTCTATATGCCGCTCAGCAGATTCACGGCTTTGCTGGAGCATGGTGGGCATATTACCTTGCCGTCCAACCAGCAGGGCATCGTGCCACATGGGCGGAGTTCCAGGCTGCATTTCGTGCTCGTTTCATCCCTGCGGGCATAATGCAAACCAGCCTGGATGAATTCTGGAGTCTGAAGCAAGGGGACATGAGTGTCATTGAGTATGCGAAGGAATTCAATCGCTTAGCTCAATATGTCCCTGACTATGTGAAATCACCATCCATGAGGGGTTATCATTTTTATCGAGGGCTGACTGCTAGGCTGCGATGTGAATTGGCTCAAGTTAGCCAAGAGAATTTTGATGAGTTTGTGAGCTGTGCTATCACTCAGGAATATTATTCCAACCTCTACCTTAAAGAAAAGAGGGAGAGGGACTCATCACAGGATGAAGGCAATCATCTACCTCAGAAGTATCGGTGGGTAATTCGTTCACCTTCCGGTCGAGAGGTTCCCCAAAGAGTGCAGTCATTCCTGGAGTATGACGACTCGTATACTCCACAGAGGTCTTCTTCACCTCCACCGCAGCAGCAACTTATTTCTTATGCACCTCAGTATCAACAAGGTGCACCAGAATACTTTTTCCCTCAAGAGGTTGAAGATGATCAAGGTGATTTCTCAGTTGAACCAAGTGTTGTCCCGCTTCATATTGACAATGAACTCAACATCAATGAAGCAACTGAACCAAGCAGCAACATTGTGTCCGCGGGTCCAGTTCCACAGAGTGATCTTGGACAGCCAAGAAAAGCTATGTCCAAAGTGGGGACAGTTAATTATGTGTCAGTCGATGATCTGCCAAAGGGAGGACCTGTTCTTGCCGGCAGGTTCACCTTAAATGACAAGCCGGTTGTCATTTTATTCGACTCTGGTGCGACACATAACTTCATTATCAGGGCAACGGTGATCCGGGATCAGATCTCCACAACTGTCACAAAAGGTTCTTACCTTATTCATTCGCCAGGTGGAGACATCTCAACTAATGAAGTCATGTCTCGAGCACCACTTTGCTTGGGTGGAAAAATTTATCCTACCACCCTCATCATTCTCGAAGACCAAGGAATAAATGCCATATTGGGAATATCATGGCTGACCTTCCATAAGGCTGTTCTGGATATAGAGAACAGGAGCGTTCACTTGGACTCTCCACTTCACATACGTCAAACATTGTATCTCGGCGAAGCGGTTTCCAAAGACCCAGAAGTATGTAATGCCGAGGCGTGCAAGTTAGAAGACATTCCAGTAGTCCGTGAATATCCGGACGTGTTTCCCGAAGATCTTCCCGGCCTACCACCTGAGCGCGAGGTGGAGTTCAAAATAGAGTTGATACCGGGAACCACGCCAATCTCTCGGAGACCATACAAAATGGCTCCGAATGAATTAGCCGAGCTTAAGGAGCAACTCAAAGATCTGATGGACAAGGGGTTTATTCGTCCAAGTTCATCACCATGGGGTTGCTCAGCTTTATTTGTGAAGAAAAAGGATGAGACGCTGAGGCTATGCGTCGATTATCATCCTTTGAATGCTGTGACAATAAAGAACAAGTATCCACTACCCAGAATTGATATTCTATTCGATCAACTAGTGGGTGCTAAAGTCTTATCCAAGATGGACTTAAGGTCAGGATATCATCAAATTAAGATCCGAGCGGAAGATGTCCCGAAAACAGCATTCTCGACAAGATATGGACTCTATGAGTATCTTGTCATGTCATTTGGATTGACCAATGCTCCGGCTCACTTTATGTATCTTATGAACTCGGTGTTCATGCCGGAGCTGGACCAGTTCGTCGTGGTATTCATCGACGACATCTTGGTCTATTCCAAATCTGAAGAGGAACACGCTAAACATTTGCATATTGTGCTCCAACGACTTAGAGATCACAAGCTCTATGCAAAGTTTAGTAAATGTGAATTCTGGATCAACCAAGTGCCATTTCTTGGGCACATTATTTCAGCAGAAGGCATTGCTGTTGATCCAAGCAAGATTAAACAGGTGCTGAAATGGAAGTCTCCAACATCAGTCCATGAAGTTCGTAGCTTCTTGGGTTTGGCGGGGTATTATCGGAGGTTCATCCCGAGCTTCTCAAAAATCTCCAAACCTATGACGGATCTACTGAAGAAGGGCATCAAGTATGATTGGAGCAAGCCATGTGAGGAAGCTTTTCAAGCGTTGGTGAAACACCTCACAACATCCCCGGTTCTAGCTCAACCGGATACAACCAAGCCTTTTGATGTGTATTGTGATGCGTCGGGCATCGGGCTTGGTTGTGTACTCATGCAAGGAGGACGTGTGGTCGCATATGGATCACGACAATTACGGAATCATGAGCAACATTATCCAACTCATGATCTCGAGCTTGCTGCCGTGGTATTAGCTTTGAAGATGTGGGGACATTACCTATTGGGATATCTGGTTCATCTCTACACCGACCACAAAAGCTTTAAGTACATATTCACTCAAAAGGAGTTGAATATGCGGCAACGGCGATGGTTGGAGCTGATCAAGGACTATGAGATTGAAATTCATTATCATCCGGGCAAGGCAAATGTGGTTGCCGATGCACTCAGCCGGAAATATCATATTAATAACTTGACCATTGCGCCGATAGAAGAGGAAGAGCCAAGCCTCTACTTGGTTCCATATGGAGCTCTACATAATCTAGCTCTCATACCCACAATAAGAGAGGAGGTTAAGGAAGCTCAAAAGAAGGACAAGGGCATGGCTCATATTAAAAGGAGGTTGAAGAACAGGGAGATGAAATGTTTCCGGTTAGATAATGAAGATACCTTGTGCTTCAAGGACCGGATAGTCATACCCCGTGATATGAGGCTGCGGAAGAAAATTCTGGATGAGGCTCACTTATCCAAATTTTCTATTCATCCTGGCAGCAATAAAATGTACCAAGACCTCCGAAAGAAGTTTTGGTGGACACGTATGAAACGTGAAGTTGCAAAATACGTTTCAGAATGTGATACGTGTCGAAGAGTTAAGGCCGACCATGTGAAGAAGTCGGGCCTGTTGCAACCGCTACAAATACCGGCATGGAAGTGGGAAGACTTAAGTATGGATTTCATCGTTGGGTTGCCGATGACCTCCCACCACCATGATTCGATTTGGGTAATCGTTGACTGATTAACCAAATCAGCACGTTTCATTCCGGTGCATAACAACTACAGCGCCAAGCAATATGCGGAGTTATACATAGCACGAATCCTATGCCTGCACCGAGTTCCCCGTACCATTATCTCCGACAGAGGATCACTGTTCGTATCCCGTTTCTGGGAACAACTACACGCATCCTTGGGAACTAAATTGATTCGAAGCTCCGCGTATCACCCTCAAATTGATGGACAAACTGAGAGGGTGAATCAAATCCTTGAAGATATGCTAAGGGCGTGTGCCATCCACCACGGTAAGAGCTGGGATGATCACTTACCGTTGGCGGACTTCTCGTATAACAATGGTTATAAAACGAGCATAAAAATGGCACCTTATGAAGCTCTCTACGGCCGGAAGTGCCGCACACCCTTGAACTGGTGTGAATCTGGCGAGAGAGTGATTTGCGGGATTGATCTCGTAAATGAAGCTGAAGAGAGGGTACAGCTTATTCAAGCAAATCTTAAAGCCGCTCAATCCCGGCGAAAGAGCTATGCGGATAAGAGACGTCGTCCTCTGAACTTTCAAGTTGGAGACCACGTATATCTCCGCGTATCTCCTATGAAGGGCATCCACCGATTCGGAGTGAAAGGGAAATTAGCTCCATGTTTTATCGGTCCCTTCGCCATTATTGAAAGGTGTGGACCCGTGGCATACCGTTTGGAGCTACCGGCAGCCTTTGCCGGGGTGCATAACATCTTCCACATATCTCAGCTGCGGAAGTGTGTAAAAGTTCCAACGGAGATTCTCACGGATGACGTAGCAGATTTGAAGCCGGACCTCACCTATGTTGAGCATCCAACCCGGATAATTGATGAAAAGACTCGCGAAACCAGAAATCGGACGCTGCGATTTTTCAAGGTGCTATGGGAAAATCACACGTCCGATGAAGCCACATGGGAAAGCGAGGAGTATTTGCAAAGCAATCATCCGGAGTTGTTAGAGGCGTATGTTGAGTAACTGTCCTCTCCACATTGTCCTTAATCATGAATCTCGGGACGAGATTCTTTTTAAGGGGGGAGGAATGTAAAAGTCCCAAAACTTGTAAATAGAAAACTTGATCTATGAATAAAGTTGAGTTTATATACAAGAAATGGGACTTACAAAAACTTTTGTGTTACTCATGAAAAGTGTTGGCATGTGCAATAAAATTTTGAATTCAGTTTGAATTAAGAGGTGTACTTCAAAAAGAAGGAGGGCATGTTCAAAAGAGAAAATTCAAACTGTTGTTTGAAAAAGTATATTTGCAATAGACAACTCAAAGATCAGAGGACATATTTGAATTCCTCAGATCCAAATTATGAGGGAGCCAAGTTTTGAGCAAATTTGGAGAGGCTTTGATATGAATATCGAAGGAACTTGTAAATTTATTCCAAATTTGAATTTAAACTTGAAACTGTGGCACAAATTGTCAAATGGCAAATTGGCTTTTGAATTTGGACCCCTCACAGCTGAATTTGCATGTGCCAAAAATTTGGAGATCTTTTGGTGCTGAGGGGGGCTGTGGGCCCCACTTGTCATAGAGAGGGGGGTTATGACTTACTGCTTAAGTCTGCCTCTGTGTGTTGAGGTTTTCACCCGAGCTACCGAAGTCGCTCCCGGCGCCACCGAGCGCACGCTGTTGCCACCTCCTCACCGAAGCAGCACGCTGGAGAGCTGCCTGGACGCCTACCCTCTTCTCCCGTGCGATCTTTTGCCTCATCACCGACGCCTCGGCCGTTTTTCCTCCCTTGCATAACAAAAGAACCGAGGACGCTGCCGCCTCGGGCGATCGACCGGGAACTGAGGAAAACCGAGCGCGCAGAGGCCAGCCAAGCCGGAAAACCACACGGTGAGCTCGTCCTCCACCTCCTGAGCACAAAATCCAGCGAGTTGCTGCATCCCTGACCCGAAATTGGCTCGGCGCCGCAGCGACTTCACTTCACCGAGGGTTGGGGCGCTCGTGGACAGCCTAACCCAGGCACTTCCATGCCCAAGCAAGGCCACCTCCGGATGCGCTGGTGAACCCTTCTGCTCACCCCCAAGCCTCAAGTCGAGATGTGAATCACCGAGAGCCAATTCAGGAATTTTCACTCGGAGGACGCAATTCGACCTTCCAGTACGAGGTGATTAAATTCGATTGCAACTCGTGTTTGTAGTTCATCAAATCATGCACGAATAAACTAGACTGGCTAGCGGTCCGATCCCCTTCACAACCCTAGCTAGAAACCCCGTGTTAGCGACGAATTCCAAGCTTTCCGATCGACGGCTATGGCGGGAACGCGCGGGCGCACGGTGACAACCGAGTTGCCGCCATTTCCTAGCCAGTTTGAGACCATGCCGAGCTTGCCTGACCTTCACTGGTGCTTTAGAGCAAATTCCCCGAGCTTTTGGCAGGCTAGGGTGCTCGGGCCACGGTGCCGAAGCCTCACCGAGGTGTGCGCACCGGTTTCCGGTCTCCGACAGCCCGAATGCACCGCACCTTTGAATTCCTCGTGGCTGAAAACCCCCAGGCGGTGAGTACCGAGCCGGGATATGGCCGGGAAGCCGACTCCGGCGAGCCCCGATGAGTTGCCGGCGAGGGGGCTGCGCGGGAAAGGGGACGGGCCGAGGAGGAAGGACCGGCCGGTCCCACATGTCAGTGGCGATATTTTAAATCTTTGATCCCCTGCGGCCCTGGGATCCAGTGTGGTGGCGCGGGAAGGGTCCTGTGGCCCCGTGTGGCTTAGCTCCGGCAACCGACACGTGTAGGGTGGACCCACCGTCAGAGTTTGAACATTTCCCGAATTAATTTGAATTCCAGATTTAGTTCAAACTTTAGAACCTCATAACTTTTGCTAGGAGGCTCCAGATTAAGTGATTCAAATTGGGTTGGATTCAGGATGAAAAGCTCTATCCAAATATGCAACCCAATTTGCAAGGAAACCAATAGAAAATTCTGGAAAATTCTTTAAAACTTTTCAGCAAAAGACTTTTAGAGGGAGTTTGGTTCATCCAAAAATCCCCAAATTTTGCTAGAATAGTCTTTCGGATATTAGGAGACTCCTTTAAAAGTTTCAGCTCATTTGAAGTTTATTTAGTTAGGGTAATTCTGATTTTAATTTTCTGTATTCAAATGAATACAGAAACATTTTCAGAGAATTTCCAAAACTTGGAAATTTAATTCTAGCCATTCCTTAGCTCCAAAAATCCTAGGAAAATTCAGGAATACTCCCTGAGCTATTTATGAAATTATGGTTCACTTGGATTCGCATGAGAAGTGCAAGTTTAATCAGAACTAATTCCTTTATGCATAAATGCTTAGGGAATTGTTCTGGGTGACCTAATCAGTGAAACATTCTGAATTTTGGTCCAAAGGACTTTCTTGTGACAAGGAACTTACAAGAAAATTTCCAGCTCCATTGGAGCCCTGGATCATTATATCCTGTTCAACCTCATTAGGTGATCACCACCCAAGTGATGAACCTCACTTCTAACTTAATGATAGTGCTTAAACACACACCCAAACCACCACCCCAGTGTCATTTTAAATTCTAAAACAAAGTTCCAGTTTCAAACATGTCTTTAGCACTTGTTAGCAAAAATTTTACAATTAAACATATGTGCATGTTCATAACGTGTAGTGATTAAACGTGGAAGAGTGGAAGAGAAGTTAAGCTCGGATCAAAGAGCAAGAAGGGCAGGGATTGAACTTCAAGTCATCAGCAACTAACCTCATATCATCTGACTTTAGTCACCTGCAAAACCAAGGCAAGCCCCGGTTTGTGTTTAAGTTATTTTCTAAAGTTTTTACTTTGTTCACTACTATGGGTCTCAGTTTGTATGTGCATTAGGTCCAGGATGTTTTATACCCCACTTGCATAACAAAAAAAAATGAACCCTGAGGTCGAGGGTAGAATTGTGTCATTGTTGTAGAATAAGGCCATGCTAAATAGACTAGGGCATCCGGTAGAAGACGAGTAGTGGAATCTACTCGCGAGCTATAGTTCAGAATATCATAAGGGTGGTTGGGGAAGGAAGCAAACTAAAGTTTACATTTCTAAAGATGAGACCGGGCAGAGGGGTTAGGCAGCGACAAGACGAGGTCTTGGTCGAGTAGCTCTGCCTGTGTCGGTTAAGGACCGATGCGTGTGCCGCGTCCAGGAGCAAGTATTGAGTTGTGTACCGGATGCTTACTGATATATGGGAACCCGGAAACCGATGTACCAGGTTCACTGGATTGTAGAGGCATACCACATCGTCTCGTTAGACCTATGAGCCCGAGACGGCGTGACCGGTTCTACAGTTTAGTGTCCTGAGAAAGGTTGCCACATACAACGTAATGAAGGATGCCAGAGTTGGGTCTTCAGAGGCGGGCATATGTGTCGAGTTATCCGGGTAGTGTTTGATTCGAATCACCGTCCCCCGCGGTTATTGAGTACCGCTTGCTCCCATGTTGTGACGTAGTAAATCAACTTGGGTGGAAACAGTTTGCAAAAGTATAATTGCTGCTATGATTATGTTAAGTTGCATGAAAACCATGTTTGAAGTAGAGATAGAGCAAACTAAAGTTATTTTCTACCTTGGGACAAGTAACATTGGAACGAAGCGTTTCTTGTTTGATTGTGGAGTTCCAATGTTGCTGGGCGCAAGGTCACTACTAAAATGGCAAAAATCTGAAAGTTAAGGATGAACTCGTAGGCGAGTCTTTTCGCAAATTACAGGATAGGTCTTAAGTTACCCTCATGTAGAGTTGCAGGCTTTAGGAGAGACGGTTAAGTCTTGCTGAGCCTTTGTGCTCACTCTTGCTATATAAGTGGTTTTGCAGGTTAATACGACGCTATAAAGAAGGTTGTCCAGTGGGACTCAGACACGTCCGAGTCATGTTACACATGGAGGACCTAGCCGCTGCTATGTCTTCGTGTTGCTAGCGAGAGGAGTCCGCGGGCTGGACCTCTTCTCGGGTACTTCGTAGTTATTCGACGTGAGCTGTTTATAAGACTTCCGCTGTAGCTATTTTATGTACATTATTTACAAAGAACAGTTGTAAGCTTCCACTTTTGATTTATGTAATACTGTGTTTTCCTTATTTGTGTGCTGTTGGGTGCCGCATAACACGGCACCACCCAATGCGATTCCCGGGCGAGGTGGCACGGCCCCGTGATCGAGGTCGGGCCCTCTCAATGGGATGAAGGGAGTTTGAATTTGAATTTAAGTTCCAACTAGCCTTTTAATAATTGTACCCAAAAGTACCTCAATTAGAATTAGATTTGGGTGAAATTTGGCATGAGCATTCCTAAAATAGTTTAGAAGTTAATCATATGCTCAGCCTCTATATGATGCATGCGGGAAATACCATTTTGCATTTTGTGAGTTCATCTTCTAATTATCTATTGATTGTGGTTACTTGCTCTTCAAATGTGTTCATGTGATTACCACAAATGAGGTGAGGTGTGGGTGTGATGAACACTTCTAGCAAGTGAAAAACTTGGGCCCTTACATTCCTCCCCACTTAAAAGAATCTCATCCCAAGATTATAAGGTAAAAATAAGAGAGAGGGCGGTGGAAAATTACCGGATGTGCGACGCTAAAAAGTCTGGGTAGTTGGCACGAAGAAATCCTTCGCTCTCCCATGTCGCTTCATCCACGGAGTGATTACTCCATAGAACTTTATAGATCCACAACATACGGTTGCATGTGGTTCGGGCCTTCTCATCAATAATCTGAACCGGTTCCTCCCGATAGGTGAGATCTGATTTAAGTTCTTTGATATCTCCCAGCTGAATGGTGGTTGAAAGCATGAGGCACTTCCTCAGCTGAGAAATGTGGAAGATGTCGTGCACACCGGAGAGTGTCTCTGGTAATTCCAGTCGGTATGCAACGGATCCACATCTTTCCAGAATCTGGAATGGATCGATGAATCGGGGTGCCAACTTTCCTCTGACCCCGAATCTGTTCACGCCCTTCATTGGAGACACACGTAGATACAAGTGCAACTTCAAATTGGAGAGGGTGTCTTATCCGGTACGCATATGTTTTTGTCGGGATTGGGTGCCTTTTAAGTTCACTTGAATCCGCCGAAGTTTTTCTTCCGCATTGTTGACAAGATCAATCCCGAAGGTGACCCTTTCGCCAGACTCACATCAATTCAGCGGTGTGCGGCATTTTCTCCCGTATAGCGCCTCGTAGGGCACCATCTTGATGCTGGCTTGGTACCCATTATTGTACGAGAACTCGGCTAACGGTAAGTGACCATCCCAGTTCTTACCGTGATTGATAGCACAAGCTCGTAACATATCTTCTAATATTTGATTTACCTGCTCGGTTTGCCCATCCGTCTGCGGGTGGTATGCTAAACTACGGATCAGTTTCGTACCCAATGCAGCATGTAACTGCTCCAAAAAACGAGAGATAAATAAAGTGCCCTGATCCAAGATGATAGTGCGGGGTACGCCGTATAAGCAAAGAATCCGTGAGATGTACAGTTCAACATACTTGTTGGCGTTGTAGTTGGTGTTGACCAGAATAAATGGGCAACCTTCATGAGCCGATCGACGATCACCCACACTGAATCACGTTTATGAAATGTAGTGGGTAAACCGATGATGAAATCCATGCTCACATCCTCCCACTTCCAGGCAGGAATGCCAAGCGGTTGCAACAGTCCCGGTTTCTTCATGTGGTCAGCTTTAACCCTCCAGCATGCATCACACTCGGACACGTATTTTGTGATCTCCCGCTTCATCCGTGTCCACCAAAATTTCCCTCTGAGTTCTTGATACATCTTGTTGCTGCCTGGGTGAATAGAAAACTTTGACAAGTGAGCCTCATCAAAGATGTTCTTCCTCAACTCCTGGTTACGGGGTACGACTATCCTGTTCTTGAACCATAGGACACCGTCTCCGTCCTTCCGGAAACACTTCAACTCCCCACTGTATGCACGTCTCTGCAAATGCAACATGCCTTTGTCATGCTTCTGAGCTGCCACTATATCTTCACGGATAGTGGGGGTAAGAGCTAAGTTGTAGAGAGCTCCATGAGGAACCACATGCAATGGTTGTTCACTCTCTTCCAACAGGGTGATGGTTAGATTATGCACGTGTGACTTGCGACTCAGCGCATCTGCCGCCACGTTTGCTTTGCCGGGGTGATAATGGATTTCTATTTCATAATATTTTATCAGCTCTAACCATCTTCTTTGCCTCATGTTCAACTCCTTCTGAGTGAATATGTACTTGAGGCTCTTGTGGTCAGTATATAAATGTACGAGGTTACTGAGTAGGTAGTGCCTCCACATCTTGAGTGCGAGTATCACGGCAGCGAGTTCTAAGTCATGAGATGGATAGTTTTGCTCATGATTCCTGAGATGCTGTGATCCATACGTGACCACCCTTTGGTTTTGCATCAGCACACATCCGAGCCCAATGACGGATGCATCGCAATACACATCGAACGGTTTTATTGTGTCTAGCTGCGCCTAAACCAGTGCTGATGTTAGGTGCTACACTAAAACCTTGAATGCTGCTTCACATGCTGGACTCCAAACATATTTGGTAGACTTCTTCAGCAGCTCGGTCATAGGCTTGGCAATTTACGAGAAGTTCGGAATGAACCTCTGATAATATCCCATGAGTCTGAGGAAACTTCGTACCTCATGGACAGATCTCGGGGACTTCTAATTCAGCACTTGTGTAATCTTGCTCGGGTCTAAAGCGATGCCCTCCACTGAGATAATATGCCCAAGGAAAGGTACTTGCGATATCCAGAATTCGCACTTGCTGAATTTCGTGTATAGCTTGTGATCTCGCAGCCGTTGCAATACTATACGCAGGTGTTTCGCGTGTTCTTCCTCCAACATGGAATATACCAATATGTCGTCGATGAAGACCATGACAAACTTGTCCAGCTCCGGCATGAATACCGAGTTCATTAAGTACATGAAATGAGCTGGAGCGTTGGTGCGGCCGAAGGACATTTCCAGGTACTCACAGAGCCCGTACCTCATCGAGAAAGCCGTCTTCGGGATGTCCTCAGCCCATATTTTAATCTGGTGGTACCCTGACCTTAATCCATTTTGGAAAAGATCTTTGCTTTGACCAACTGATCAAACAACATGTCAATCCGTGGCAACAGGTACTTGTTATTGATAGTCACGGTGTTTAGTGGACAATAGTCCATGCAAAGCTGCAACGTTTCATATTTCTTCTTCACAAATAATGCTGAACAGACCCATGGCGAGGAGCTCGTCCTAATAAACCCCTTTTCCTGCAGGTCCATCAACTGTGTTTTCAATTCCGCCAATTCCGGTGGCGCCATCTTGTACGACCTTCTGGATATTGGCATAGTTCCCGGTGCAAGCTCAATCTTGAACTCCACCTCTCGGTTGGGCGGCATACCCGGTAAATCATCCAGGAATACGTCTGGGAACTCACGGACTACTAGAATATCTTCTAATGTGATGGTGGTGGATTGGTATACGGTTGGAAGTTTTATTTCTGGACTGTCTAGAAATAGTGAATAAGATTCGTGCATTTCTGGGTGCAAAAGCATGACTCGTAGGACGGTGTCTAAAACAGCGACATGGCGGGTTAACCATGACATCCCTAAGATGACATCGACCTTTTGTCCCTCTAAAGCTATGAGAGACGTAGGGTATACTCTACCCCCTAAGCATAATGGCGCTTTTGAAACCATCATGCTTGATGAAATTTTCTCACCCGGTGAACAAATCAAGTATGGACTTTTAGTGAGTAGCATTTGCAAACTGTGCTCCGTAATATAAGCTTGGCTAATAAAATTACGCGTGGCATCCAAATCAAATAAAAACTATGGCAGGATGTTTGTGGAGTTGGAACATACCGGCAAGAATAGGTTCTCCCTCCGGCACGTCCTCTATGGCGAGTTGGTGGACGGTGCCGGGCTTAGGGTTTGCCCGCCATGCATTAATGGGATTCCGAGGCTGATTCCTCCCTGGAAACTGTGGTGCCATTCCGCTGCCTTGCCTCTCGGGGCAGTTGTTGGCAAAATGTCCCTGGCGACCGCACTTGAAACCTGTGGTCGATGGCTGTCCAAAGCCCGGCATGCGCTGCTGAGGTGCAAACGCACGCGGCATCGCCCGCTGCTACTTTTGTTGCTGCGGAGGTGCTGGTAAGGCTGGTCAGAACGCCGGTGGTGAATACGGTCGATAGCGATACTGCATCGGTCGCTGCGGTGGCCGCCAGCGTTGACCTGAAGGTGAGCGATACACCATCCAATATTTCTGGGGAGGACCACCTCCCTCTCCACTGCTTTGCGGCATGCTTTGCTTCTTCTCCGCTGCCGCTAATTCCTTGCCGGTGTCCTATTGTACAATCGCAACATCAATTATGTCATTGAGGCTGTCGCGATTGAACATCGCAAGCTTGTCCTTCTGGAGCGGATTTAGCCCCTGGTAAAAGTGTTCTCGCCGCTTCTCATCCATGTCGGCGCGATAGGAAGCATAGACCGCGAGATCATTGAACGCCCTGGCATAGTCCAGTGCATTCCGGTTGCCTTGCTGCAGGTGGAGGAATATCTGTGTCTTCCTCTTCATCAGACCCGGCGGTATATGATAGGCTCTGAAGGCCGTCTGGAATTCCATCCAGGTCAGCACTCACTCAGTGGGTTGTGAGGCGCAGAAATTTTCCCACCAAGCGCTCGGGACCCCTGAAGTTACTGGGATGCAAACTGAGTCTTCTGCTGCTCACTAACATGGAGCAGCCCGAATTTTATTTTCATCGTGCGGAGCCAGTTGTCCGCATCGATGGGCTCATCTGCCCTTGAGAATACCCGGGGATGGGTAGCAAGGAAATCCGAGTAGGAACTTTGTTTGCGTTCCTCTCAGTCTTGACGCCTCTCCGGACGAGACGTATTGGCAATTAAAGTTTGCAGCAACTCCGTGTGCTGCTGATGTGAGCACGTCATGGCCGCATCAATGTCGGCCAACGTGGCCGTTGGCAGCGGCGGTGGCTGTGGTTGCTGTTTCTGCTGCTGCTGTCCCAAGGAAATCTTGGGAGGCTGTTGGGAGGCTTCTCCCCTATGACTTGAACCACCAACCTCAGGGTTGGCACGTGTACGAGTCATTCTGAAATTCAAAACAACAACGGTCAGTAAATATCATACTCAAAATTCCAAAGCAACAGAAGGTACTGCAGTGACACATGGAGAAAATTGCACAACATTCACATATATTGATAAAGCATAAACTTTATACAAGATACATTATTCTCGGACCTCCGAGAAATCATGCTCATGTCATCACTACATATACACATGCTACTGTCTACACGACATGTCACTGTTACAAAAGGTATGACACACCACTCGCGTTGCCCTACTTGGCAACGGTAAAATCACTACTCGGAGTAGAACTCGACCTCCTGCGGGTCTTCCTCATCCGCTATCTCTGCTGGTAGCTGAGGGTCCATGACCTCCTCTTCAGGTTCAGGTTCCGGCATAGCCGGGATACCTAAAACCACAAGTACTGCACCTACCATTGATAGGCCCACTACCAGATGTACGAGGTCTTGAAAGCATGCACTTCATCCATGGCCTGGTTGTAATATTCCTCCCAGTTCTGCCCCTCCTATATAGCATCATCACGCTCTTGAGTAAGGACCTCGTTCTGCTGGGTCAAGGATTGTATCTTCTGCTGCAAAGCCGTGATGTCGATACGGCTTTTCTTCTTCACCTTCTTCGGACGACGCAACTGATTGTGCTGCTCATTCAGTAGCTTGATCGTTGGCTGTGAGCACTCTCAAAATGGTCTCGGTGGCTGGTGCTCTCCTTAAGATCCACGGCAAGTCGATCCGTATGGACAGCTTGTCTGTCCATCACGTTATTCCCTGCCATCAAATGGAGGCTGAGGTTCGCCTCCGCTGGATTGTACCTTGGGCAACTCGGATTAGTCACCGCAAAGTACCTCTCCCTCCACACGTGGTTAGCTCGTCCCTCCACAGAGACTAGCGCGTATGGAGTGCCCTCCATAGCTCTCACGTGTAGCTGGCAGAAACGCGACATGGTGTCGTGGGCTGCCACTTGCCACATCTCTTCCGGTTGTCTTCCTTTCACCGTGACGTTGAACGGTGCCAACCCAGTGGCATAGGTCCTGTTGGAACATCGACATGGATAGTCCATGTCTTGTTCCCCTCCTCGCCTTCTTTCTTGGCGAGGTACCGCGGCGTCTCCACATACCTGAAATATTGAAGCATCAGCTTCAACAATTCCGGATACCCGATGCGTTGAGAACAGTGGGATACCACTTATCCATCCTCCTGTTGTTTATCCTCTGCCATCTTGTGATGCCCTCAATTCTGTGGAAAACCACGGAACCGAGAACTGATGCATATGTGTGCCCAGGATGTTCATCACACATATACATATCATCCACAAACTGAATTTCAGAATATATATAACCACGAATAACAGGGTTTATTACAAAGTTTCATGAGTCTTGGACTCATGCTGGCAGTGGAAGTATTAATCTAACAGCGGAAGTCTTTATTCTAGCAGTGGAAGTCTTCTAACTAGTGCGGAAGCAAACTAAGCAGCAGCAGCGGCTCCATCTCTACTCCATCCCCACAGGCAAGGTTGAGGACAGATTACACGCCTAAGGCTCCACTTGGTCTTCATAGTAATATTCTCCTGTAGCTGATGATGAAGTAATAATGCAAGTTTAAGTACAATGATGTACTCAGCAAGTGCGGGAAAATATGATATGTAGCTCACAACAAGGAAGGTATAAAATGGCTCATTGCAGAAAGCAAAGTTAATTTCTCAAAACACGATAAAAATAGCAACTTAGCTTTAAGTGAATGTAATCCCAATATGTATTAAAAATTAACATACCTCCATTATGATTCATCCCTTTTCCATGTCTCAACCAGACATTAATCTTTCAACTTTGCTCACAAATACCTTCTCGTATTCGTTACCATCTCACGAATATCATCTTGTATTCGCTACCAATCTCATGAATACCATCTCGTATTCGCTACCATTCAATTCTGTCTCATTCCGAGACCCATCTCGTTGTCATGACTCAACAGTCATGCAACCAAATCTTATCACCCGGACTCAACAGTCCCGAAAACAAAAACCATAACCAAACCATAACCAAAACCAAATACCATCCCAACTAATCATGTGGGTTGTCCAGGCGCTCGTGACCGTAAGCTCGGCTATCATGATAGTTTTAAGACTCTGCAGAGTTTGTACCACTTTACCCACAAGTTTGTGATTTCGTCACCTGTCGGCGACTGCAGAACATCCATTATACCAGTACACAACCGTCGGTGTATGGTCAAGAGATCACAAAATAGCCTTTACAAAGGGGTTACTAGATGTATTGACTCACTAAGGTTTCACCGGCAGGGCTAGAATCTCCAATTCTCCCACCCACGGGCCCCCTCTTGTGCCATGCAGTTCCCAGGGCAGTCCTCACTCAACTCCCATTCCCCACGCCTTCCACGGTCCATAACAATCTAGCAACTTACCTAATTACTCAGCTAAGCCGCACCCATACTTGGCCTTGTGGTGGCACTGTTATCCTGGCATGGCTCGCATGAACCGGTCCTTATATCTACGGCAAGTAACCACCATCTCATGCTACCTCATTCACTAACCCAGGCTTACCTAGATCTCCCTCTGATTCACGTCCATTAACAACATCAGTTCCTCATTATCATTACGAGTGCAGTTAGCTAGACACATTTATCTCGCTTCCCATACCCCATGGACTCGGCGAAGCATAAAAGGAAAAACCATTCCCGACAAAATAACTTTCCCGGTGACAAGGGTGGCTAACAAAACTAGTAAACTCCTATGCAAGGGTTTCCCATCATGTTTGACTCAAGCACACACACCTTTTCACAAACAAAACAGATTTCCAAAACATAGGATCAATGTGGTCAAGGTGCACTTGCCTTGTTCTTGCGGTTCCTGTTGCTCTTGGATCTCAAAACCTTGTCGTTGCAGCTCGTCGTAGACGGCTCCCTGAGCTTGTCCTTCTAATTACGATCACGCACATAAAAGATTCACAATAATCAATATCATGTACAAACTCTACTTTAAGATGCAATCATGCATATGCATGCTAATCCTATGATGTAGTTTTATTAGATCAGTTCGTACGTGTTCTAGCATGGATTGCATGGGTTTTACGATGAACAAAGGTATTCGGATCAAATGTGGATGTGGCGATGATCTCATTACAAGATCTAGATCACACCGATCAACACGTGATCTGTCCGCGAAAAAGCTTCTGCTTGAAAGGAATCAAAGAACAGATGCAAAGAAAACGCAATGATGTCATAAGGTGGTATGGAGAACTACCTTACTCTCTTCTTGGTCTATCTTAACAACTTATCTTAAATTGATTCTGTCGAAGTGTGTAGCCGACACTTCCCCCGGGGCCTGCTCTGGGCAACCCGCGGAGGTTATTTTTCAGATGGGCTAGTCACTCACGGAGAGCTTACGCGTTAGGGACGATTGAGGGAGAAGCTTGACACAGGGATTTTTACGTGGTTCAGGCCGTCGGAGCGTAATACCCTACGTCCACGGTGAGCTGAGGTGCTCGTTGTATTGCTTGTTGCTCAGAACCGGAGTCCTGAGCTTGAGGATGAGTCGAACCTTAGGATGCGAATGGCTGGAGTGTGAACCCTTGCTAACGTTGCGTACCCGAGCCTTTTATAGTCCAAGGCTCGGGCGGCTTACAAGGTGGGCCCGGGACCCGACAGGTGGTCCCGGGGAGATTTCCTGCCATCTACCGTATCTGCAGTTACGCCGGTAGTTGTCTCTGGCGAGGGCTTCCGAGTCTTCGTTCTGCCACCCTGCCCATGCCGCAAGCTAGTCGTAGTGGTTGGCAGGGGCGGCAGGGGATGTCTTGTCGCTGTGTTTATTGGCGGGCAGGCTCTGCCGCGGCGCGCCAGTCTGCGATGTGACTGGGCGCAACGGCACCTGACAGAGGCGTGCTCCGCGTCTCCGCACCTTGGGAAGGCGCGGGTCTTGAATACCTTGTGCGGGCAAGGTATGGCGCGTCTTTACTCCTGCTGCCTACCGTGCGGGGGCAGGCAGCGCTGCTCTGCTGGCCACGTGGCGGGTCCGGAGCTCTCCTCTGAGGAGAGGGAGGTCCGGCCCCGCGGGACATGTGGAGCCTTCGGAGCTCTCCCCACGGAGGGGGGAGGTCCGGCTCTGCTGTCCACGTGGCGGGCACAGAGCTCCCCTCTGAGGAGAGGGAGGTCCGGCCCCGCTGGACACGTGGATCCTTCGGAGCTCTCCCCGTGGAGGGGGGAGGTCCGGCTCTGCTGTCCACGTGGCAGGCCCGGAGCTCCCCTCTGAGGAGAGGGAGGTCCAGCCCCGCTGGACACGTGGAGCCTTCGGAGCTCCCCCGCGGAGGGGGGAGGTACGGCTCAGTTGTCCACGTGGCGGGCCCGGAGCTCTCCTATGAGGAGAGGGAGGTCCGGCCCCGCTGGACACGTGGAGCCTTCGGAGCTCTCCCCGCGGAGGGGGGAGGTCCGGCTCAGTTGGCCATGTGGCGGGCCTGGAGCTATCCTCTGAGGAGAGGGAGGTCCGGCCCCGCTAGACACATGGCGCCTTCGGAGCTCTCACTGCGGAGAAGGACGAGGTCCTTAGGCAGTTTCCCTTGTGCGCGGGGGTACCCCTTATTGAGGGTACCGACAGTGGCCCCTGGGCCCATCTCGGGGGGGATAGCGAGCCCGAGGTGGGGCCCCAGTCTCTTCCGCTCCGCGCACCTTCTCAAAGACCCGCATTGACTGTTGCCGGAGCATGAACAGTCGCGGGATCGTGGGAGCGTGTGCCCCACTTGATGGCTGCTTTTACTGCGGCGGTTCCCAAGGCTGCCACTTCTGCACGTCGCCGCGTCTTTTCGGGAACCGCCGAAGTGTCTCGCCGGCTCGTCTCCTTGGGAGACTGACTTCTTGGCCCACCGCTTCAGCCGGACGACTTGGGTCCACTTGTCATCGACGCTTGGTCTTGGAGCCGAAGCGGTTGTCCAAGCAGCGTATTCGAAGAGTTTCGAATCGCTTTGAATCGCGCCTGGGAAGTTTAAAAGGGGATCTCACCCGCATCGCGGCTTCCGTTCGCACTTCCCAGCGCTTGCATGTTCCTTGAGCTCTTGCGCCCTTGTCCTCCCTGTTCTTGAGCTTTCTCCTGCCATGGCTTCCAACCTGCCTCCGCCGCGTCTTGCCCGGTCGGGCGAGCTCGGGTCAGTGTGCAAGCTGCTGGGATGGCGCACGGAGGAGCAGAAGCGCTGGCTCTGGCAGGGATCTCTCCCGCTGCTCCTGGAGAAGGGGGAAATAATCTTCTTTACCGCCTACGCCATGGCGGGGTTTGCCCCGCCAATTTCTTCCTTCTTCGTGACACTGCTGGAGACATACGGTCTCCAGCTTCATCACCTTTCCCCCAACTCCTTCGCGATGGCCGCCGTCTTCGTGCACTTCTGCGAAATGTTCATGGGGGTGCACGCTTCAGTGACACTCTTCCGCTACTTCTTCGTGTTGCGGACGACTGGGCGCAGCTCGAAGAATCAGCTGGGGGTGTACTACTTCCAGCATAGCTCCAAGGATCCGAAGGCCTCTGGGTACCTTCTACCTTTCAGTGCGTCGAGGTGGGAAAACTGGAGGGAGAACTGGGTGATCGTGCAGACTGATGAGCACGATCGCCTGCAGCTCCCAACTGCCGGCCCGACCACCGAGCGTCGCTTCTGGGAGGAGATCCCCAAGCTGAAGCCGGAGTACGCGCCGGTCTTGGAGCGGATCCGGTTTCTGGCCAACGAGGGGCTGACGTCCCTGATGGTGCTGATAGATTTCCTGTCGCGCCGTATTGCGCCCTTGCAGCAACGCAACCGCCCGGCGTGGTACTACACCGGCGAGCTCGACTGCAACATGCTGGAGAGGGGTCTCGGCTCCGACCCATCTGAGGGGGAGCTGTACGAGATGGTGGCCAAAGTGAGCAGCGACTTTGTCACTGGCGGCGACCTCACCTTCCCGGCTTCTGGCACTCCCCTCTTCTTGGAGCCGCAGAAAAGGGCGGAGCTGCTGCGGAAGATGCTGAACCTTGACGACATCGGGATCGCCGTTCATCAGGTTGGGGACGCCCTTCGGGGGATCTCGATTCCCGGGGTCGAGCGCTCTGGGGCGGAGCGCGAGGCGTCTACCGCTGCCCATCCTGCACCGAGGGTCGACAGAGCTCAGACCGTCGACAAGGGGAAGGGAAAGGAGCCGGCCCCCGGGCAGCCAGAAAAGAAACGTGCCCGGTCTCCCCCAAGAGCGTCGTTTGCGCCGAGCCAGGGGGCCGGGGTACCCTTGCGCCCATCTCCCGGAGGCGCTGGTTCGTCGGGTGGCGACCCAAAGAGACCTCGGGTCTCCAGCTCCGGCGGGTCTCTTCTCGGACAGCGACGGTCCGAGGATCTCCAGGTGTCCCGCCTCCCTTCCTCAGGCGGAGGAGCTTCAAGGAGGGACGCCGGTGGGGCGATGCCCGGGGGTGAGCTGAGGGCTCAGGCGCCGCAGCCAGCGAGCGTCCCGGCTGCAGGCCTGGCCAGCAGCGGTGTCGGAAGGAGCAGTGCTGGGACTCACCCGGGGACGCAGGTGCCTCAGGCCTCAGGGGCCGGCTCAGCGAGCAGTGCTAGGGGCGCCACTGACGTGTAACACCCCAAATTTTTAGTCAAGACTCAAATTTTGATTTAGAACCATAAACCATGTTTAGAGGGGAATTTAGAAATTTTTGGACGTATTGCATGTTTTGCAAAAATTCAAATTCAAACTGGAATTCAAATTATACTCAAAACAGAAAAGAAATGAAAAAGAAAAAGGAAAGCCAGAAAAAAACTGGCCAGTGGGCCGAAACCCCAGCCGGCCCAGCAAACCCCCGCGCAGCCCGCCCCCGCGCGCGCCGCGCTGCCCCTCGCTGACATGTGGGACCCGCCTGTCATCCCTAACCCCGCGACCCCGGACTCTCTCCCGCGCGCGCGATCGCAACCGATCGGGAAACCTGTCCCCGCAGCCGAATTCCGGACCCAGCGGACTCCAACTCGATCACAACAGAACCACCGCCCTCCCCCGGCTATAAAAACAACCGATCCGATCAGTTTTTCTCACGCGATCGCCGATTTTCACTCCGGTGAGCACCGAGACTTCGCCGGTGAATTCTGGCCGATCTAAGCTCGGAAACTCTGATCTAACTCGTTGGTCTTGATCCACCGCCTCCGGGGAACTTTGCAGGTGCAGAAAACCCGAAGACTTACGGTGCAAATCCAGCTCCGACGAGCTTCGCCGTGGTTTTGCCTCGGACCTCGCCGCCGAGCACTTTCCAGGACCCCCGAGCTCGAGAAAACCCCCGAGGTGAGATCCCTGACCTCCCCTCTACCGATCTAGGCCATAAGATCACAGTTCTAGGCAGAATTCTCGAGGATCCGAAAGTTTCCGGCGAGATCGCCGCTTCCCGCCGCCGTGCGCCGCCGGCAGCGCCGCCCGCGCTCGATCAGAGCGACATGGCCGCTTGTGCGCCGTTTATTTTAAATCGCACGGTAGACTTTAAAACCCCGCGTACCGGTTCGATGTTATAATCGCAGCCGTCGGTTTAAAATCAGACGGTCCACGTCAGCCCCGTGTTATAAAGACTGGAATTCTTACGTGCTACCCCCTGGGGTTCTCTGGAATTGAGAGCTAGCCCCGGAAACTTCAGATCTAGCCCCTGGAACTCCAGAAAATCATGTAAATTCATTTAAAAATCAGTTTTAGCCCCTAGACTTAATAGAAATTAAGAAAAACACCTCTGAAAAGTGTAGCTAGACCCCTGGAAATTATGAAAATAATATTATAGACCCTGTAATGGGGTGAATTCATTATTTTAGCCCTGTTTAGTATTTAATTTAGAAAATTGAATATGTAACTAGTGTTTAAATATTAAAAAGGGGACAAACCTAATTGTCAAAATTATTAAAAACTTTCTCAGTACTTAGAAAACTTTGGAGTGAGATAAAAATATATTTTTGGGGCTGAAATAAATCTGTTTCATCTATTATTCACATTTAATAGTATAGGGACACATTTTTAAGTAAAGAATAGTTAAAGAAAAATAGGGAAAATAATTATGAAATAGTATACATCAGAAGCCAAGGTCAAAATATGATCTTAAATTATTTAGGACCAGAACCTAATCTGTTTAGGTAGTGTGTATTACTAATTTAATAATAAAATGCACAATTATGCATAAGAATATAAATCTGAAAATATAGAAACTAGTAAATGATAAATGGAGTTTCTAAAGTACAAAGAATTCAGTTTAGGGTTGATAGAAATTATGAAGGCACATATGGAGGAGAAAAATACTTTTCATACATACTTGGTAGTTTAATATATAAGGAATTTATTTAAAACTGAAACACACATATATACATGTATATATATATATATATATAGTATGTGAGTATAAATATGAACACCAAAGTAGGAATCCTACACATGTAAATGAAAGTGTATGCAAGCTCCAAATCAACACACATAGAGTATCCACAACACCTAAAATGGTAAAGAAACTTTCATAAATGTGAATGTGTGGTTTGTATGAAGTAGAAGTGTGAACTATGTCTTATGATTGTTGTTTTTCTTTTTGCTATGTGTGATGGTATGAAGTAGAACCTGTTCAAGAGCAAGCTATCAGTTTCCAAGATCAGGACTACCCATTTCAGGAGCAGCAAGAAGGAGGCAAGTGTCCTTGACCACTTTGATCCTATGCTAGGATGTGTAGATAGAATTATTTGCATTGTCAAATGAAATATGAAACCCATGCTAGGAAAGTTTCCCTAGAATTGCATTACCTTGTTTCCTTGTAGCTTGGGTTGGGATTTATTTTACCATGTCATTTATTTACATGCATATGCTTAGCCATGCTTAGAATGGGATATTTGGGACATGAGATCATCAGTTTATATTACCATACTCTTGAATGAGACATTGTGAGTTATGTAGAGGTAGGGATCAAGGCAAGTTGGATGTTTTGGTTGTGTGCTGGGTGCACGAGACTTGGGTTTGTGTTTAGTACTTGCCTGGATCCTAAGGACCGGTTCATGGAGCATGTAACCCGGCTTTACAGTGCCAACCACATGCTGAGATGGGGCAGCTTAGCCAATTAATTAGGTGTATCCCCGGCGTAGTATGGGTGTGTTGGATGGTGCGGGGAATAGGAGTCAGCTCGACTGCCATATGAACCGCAAGGCTCAAGAGGGGGCCACTGCAGCGGGGTTGGAGCCTCTTGTATGCTGTTAGGGGTGAAACCTCAGTGGGCCCACGCTCGTCGGGAATCCCTTTGTAAAGGCTTCGTAGTGATCTCTTGGCCACACACCTGGGAAGTGTGAATGTGGTTCGTAGCCACTGGCATAATGGAGGTTCTTTTAGTCCACCCGGCAACGGGGGATGAAATCACTACTTGTGGGTACAGTGGTACAAACTCTGCAGAGTCAAAACTGTCTTGATAGCCGTGCTCACGGTTAAGAGCGGCCTGGACTTATTCATGATTAGAGGATTGATGGTTTTGGAAGTTAAGCGGGGAGCTTAACATTGGAAATGAGGATTATGGTTATTGGTTTATGATGATGGGATGGGAGATTTGGACCATTTCACCTGTGTAGTAATGTAGGTGCTTAATAAGCTAAGGTGATAGGTATTAATTGCGTAGTGCTTTAACCATGAGTTCAACCTCTCCTTGTTCTAGCCATGCATGATATAATTTTCCCACACTTGCTGAGTACCATTGGTACTCAACCTTGCATATTTGTTGGTTTATATTGCTGCTCAGGTCAAGATAATGAGATGGTGTATAATGACCAAGATTTTGGACCCGAGGAAGGTTTCTAGGTTCATGAAGACCCCCGGGCAACACCTGTGATGGAGCCCTAAAGAATAATATTCCGCTGCTAGTTTATTTACTTGTGATGAAGCATTAGTGTTCATTGAGACATTTGTGATGTAAAACTTATTTATATTCGACACCTGGCTTGTAATAAATGATGCTTCACTATTTGTCATCACATGTATGAGAAAATGATCCTGGCATACATGTGATATTCACTTGGTTGTTCTTCGGAAAAACCGGGTGTGACAGAGGTGGTATCAGAGCCAAGGTTGCCCGTAGGAACGTGGACCTAGGTAGAAATGGACGTATTTAAGGGCCCTATTTTCTTAAAAACTATTTTCCAAGGTGTGGGTGAAAAAGTGTTATTAAAAGGGTCATTTTCTTCATCTTACCCCAACTTTCATTCAAAATAGGATTTTTGTTTGAGATTTTATCTAACCTAATTTTAAATTCTTTTGTTTTAGATGGTTCGCATGATTCGCACCGCTCGTAAGTCCACGGGAGGGAGAGTTCCCGTAGTTGCCCTTGCTGAAAGAGAGGAGAGTCGTCCAGTGACGTACCTTTCCTACGGATTGGCAGCAGGAGATTTGTTGCGCCGTCTTCGACGTATGCTCGAAGCCGCCGGCAATACGGGCAAGCTCATCATCCACTATAACTCCACCAGGACCATCCGTGAGAAGAGGGAAGAATGGAGTTCGGAGATGAGGATTATACACGAGAATCAGCTGCTTAAGATTCACCACTCTCCAGCTTGTCGAGCAACACAAGTTGACGTGGAGAGGGATGTCACTTGGGAGGCCATCACCTGCCAGAGCCACATCTATCGTCGCCACTTGGACAAAACTGAGTACATGTATGTCCTCCAACGTGAGAGTGGTACCACGGAGTACAAGTACCCACCGGTGCAGCAAGGGACTTCCCATGAGCACATGGACTTGTGCTTGGAGGATGCTGCTATGCTCAGCACTCGACTGCAGGAGTGTCAACAAGAGCTTCAGGATGTCCGAGATACTCTGAAGGAGACGGAGGCATTGCTGCGAGCGTGCTTAAAGGCGAGAGAAAGAGGAGATGGGAATGAACTGTGTGTCACCGTAAGTGATCCATGGACCCCTGACTCCCCGGATCGCCGAGCGATCAGGCGTCGTCGCACTTCTCCACCAGCAGCCTCCCCACCCAAAGCAGAGTCAGAAGGTAGCCGAAATGAGGAAGATCCCGAGGAGCCAGCTCAAGAGGATGAGTAGTGTAGAGTCTTTCCCCTAGCTAGCAAGAGGTCGAGTAGTCGAGTCGTTACGTAGTTAATGGTGTGATAATGCTTGGTGTGTGACGTGAGTTGTGGAAGCCATGAGCAAGTGTCCACAGCCTCGTCTTCAGATTGTTTTGCTTTGGTGTGTGAACCCACAGGAAATAATAGTGCATTTATTGGGTGTGAGATATAAAACCCTCGTAAGATTTTAACAAAACTTCAACACTTCAAAGTACAAACAAGTGAAAGTAGTAAGATGATACTAAATGCTTTCAAATTAACATTTGTTGATTCTACCAGATGGCCGGAAGAGGAAAAGGACGTGCTGCCAACCCCGCCAACAACAATGATGAGGCATGCAACTCTCATCTTTCTGGAGGCCAGAACCGGGGTGGTCGCCGTGAAGAAGTTGATCCTCTCCACCAAATGCTGGAGAATCAAAATCAGCTCATCCAGAACTTGACTCAAGTAGTGGCCAACTTGCATCAAGTTCCACCTCCACAAGCTGCACCACGCCAACCAAGGTTGAGTGAGTTTCTAGGAACTCAACCTCCAAAGTTTGCAAGTGCTGCTGAACCTCTGGAGGCAGATGATTGGCTGAAGACCATTGAAAGTAAGATGAGGATCATACAATGCCAAGGGTATGAGAGGGTGCTGTTTGCCTCTCATCAATTGCAAGGACCTGCTGCTGATTGGTGGACCGCCTACGTGGCCGCCCATCATGACCCTGAGAGCATCACTTGGGAAGAGTTCAAGCGTAGCTTCCGCAACCATTACATCCCAAGAGGTGAACTCAAAAACAAGAGGAAGGAGTTTTTGGGACTGCAGCAGGGAAACATGACGGTGAGGGAATACCTCACTAAATTCACTCAACTATCCCGTTATGCTCCACAAGACATAGAGACAGATGAGCAGAAACAAGATTGTTTCGTGGAAGGACTTACCGCAGAGATGCAGTGTGCAATGTCCTCCAATGAGTATGAAAGCTTTCAAAAGATGGTGGACAGAGCATTTGTGGTGGAGAGGAAGCTAAAGGCCCTTGAAAATGAAAATAAGAGGAAGGCTGGGTGGTCACATCAAGCCTTAGGGAGCAACACCCGCCCACGTATGATGCAGCAACCTACGGGGCAGACGAGCCGTGCTGCGGTACCCTATTCAGCACCAAGAGGGTACAACCCAAACTACAGGCCTCCCGCAGCACCAGCACAGCCGCAACGTCAGTTTGTACAACAGCCTCGCCCCGCATATCCACCTCGACCAGCAGTGCAAGGACCCCCAAACCAACCCCAAGACAACAAGGGCCAAGCATCTAAGATTGGGGTGCAATGTTTCAGCTGTGGTGAAGTGGGGCACTACGCCCATAAGTGTCCAAAGAAGAAGCCCACGCAACCACAGCAGCAGAACGTAATGAGAGGACGGGTGAACCACGTCACTATGGAGGAAGCACAAGAGGCACCCGACGTGGTAGTTGGTAAGTTTCCTGCCAATTTACACCTTGCAACTCTGCTGTTTGATTCTGGTGCTACCCATTCGTTCATTGCTCAAGGGTTTGTTAAGAAGCATGACCTAGCAACCACACAAATGAACCATATGCTAGCGGTAAATTCTCCAGGTGGAGAAATAAGGACAAGACAAGTGTGTCCCAAAGTGAACCTAGACATTAATGGGGTAGTATTTACCGCTAACCTCATAGTGATCGATTCACAAGGGATAGATATTATTTTGGGTATGGATTGGTTGACCAAACATAAAGGAATCATCCATTGTTCGACCAGAACGGTGGAACTAACTCACCCTAGTGGCACAAGAGTAAAGTTCATAACGATACACGAGCCTAGGAGGGACATTAAATTAAATCAAGTGGAGGTGAAAGTTGAGGAAATCAGGACTATCAGGGAATATCCAGATGTTTTTCCGGAGGAGTTGCCAGGAATGCCTCCCGACCGTGACGTGGAATTCGCAATCGAGCTAGTACCGGGAACAGCCCCGATATACAAGAGACCTTATCGAATGGACTCCAAGCAGCTAGAAGAGCTCAAGGATCATTTGAGGGAATTGACGGAAAAGGGGTATGTTCGCCCTAGTTCCTCACCATGGGGAGCTCCGGTAATATTTGTGCCTAAGAAAGATGGAACTCAAAGGTTATGCGTGGATTACCGTGCCTTGAATGAGGTGACCATCAAGAACAAGTATCCATTACCCCGCATTGAAGACTTGTTTGATCAGTTGAGGGGAGCTTGCGTGTTCTCGAAAATTGATCTCAGGTCGGGATACCACCAACTCAAGATAAGGCAATCTGATATTCCCAAGACAGCTTTCGTATCTCGGTACGGACTGTATGAATACACTGTCATGCCTTTCGGGCTAACCAATGCCCCGGCATATTTCATGTACCTCATGAACAAGGTATTCATGGAATATCTGGACAAATTTGTGGTGGTTTTCATAGATGATATTCTCGTCTTCTCCAAAGATGAAGAAGAACATGAGAAACATCTAAGGTTGGTGTTACAGAGGCTGAGAGAACACCAACTATATGCCAAGTTGAGCAAGTGTGAGTTTGGCTAAAGAGAGTTCCCTTTTTGGGACATATAGTCTCGGAGGGAGGAATCTCCGTAGATCCCGCCAAAATCGAAGATATCCAGAAATGGAAAACCCCTGAAAATGTCGGGGAAGTTCGAAGCTTTTTGGGATTGGCTGGATACTATCGACGGTTTATTGAGGGATTCTCCAAGATCTCGAGACCTCTCACCAAACTGTTGGAAAAGGGAATCACATTCACTTGGACGCCACAGTGCGATACGAGCTTTCAGGAGCTAAAGAAGAGATTGACAACAGCCCCCGTGTTGGTTATGCCAGATATGCAGAAGAATTTCACGGTGTACTGCGATGCCTCTGGAAACGGGTTGGGATGTGTTCTCATGCAAGAGGGACATGTCGTGGCATATGCATCCCGGCAGCTTCGGAAGCACGAAAAGAACTATCCTACACATGACTTAGAACTAGCTGCAGTGGTACACGCGTTGAAAATTTGGCGGCACTATTTGATGGGGAAGAGGACAGAGATATATACGGATCATAAGAGTTTGAAGTACATATTCACACAGCCAGATCTCAACCTTAGACAAAGGAGATGGTTAGAGCTAATCAATGACTTTGATGTAAGCATCAACTATCATCCCGGGAAAGCAAACGTCGTGGCCGATGCTTTGAGTCGGAAAATGCAGGTCAATAAGTTGAGCTTGAAGGACATGCCTGCAGAATTGAAGGACGAGGTTATAAGGCTCAATCTATGTCTAGTAAATAGTGGTGAAGCCATCGCCATGGAAGTGGACTCCACACTTGAGCGAGACATACGCGAGGGACAAAAGAATGATGAGAAGATACAAGAGATCAGACAGCTCATCAAGGAAAATAAAGCTCCTGGTTTTAGAGAAGATGAACAAGGAACGGTGTGGCACGGGAAAAGGATCTGTGTGCCAGAAGTAAAGGAGATTCGTAAATTAATTTTGGAGGAGGCTCACGATTCCGACTATTCCATTCATCCTGGGAGTACGAAGATGTATCAGGACCTCAAAAGCAGGTATTGGTGGTATGGCATGAAGCGAGATGTCGCGGAACATGTTGCCCTGTGTGACACATGTCAGTTGGTGAAAGCAGAACATCAACGACCCGCGGGATTGCTGCAACCACTCAAAGTGCCTGAATGGAAGTGGGAAGAGATCAGCATGGATTTTGTCGTGGGATTGCCTAGGACCCAGTCCGGGTATGATTCAATATGGGTTATTATTGATAGGCTAACCAAGGTAGCTCATTTCATCCCTGTGAAAGAAAGCTACAGCGGATCCAAATTGGCAGAATTGTACATGTCAAGGATTGTGTGTTACCATGGAGTGCCGAAGAAGATAGTGTCGGATCGAGGGACGCAGTTCACCTCGAGGTTTTGGCAAAAGTTGCATGAAACCATGGGAACCCATCTGAATTTCAGTTCTGCCTATCATCCCCAAACTGACGGGCAGACGGAGAGAACCAATCAGATCCTTGAAGATATGTTAAGGGCATGTGCACTCAAAAACAATAGGAGTTGGGACAAGAACTTACCGTATGCGGAGTTTTCCTATAACAACAGTTATCAAGCTAGTATGAAGATGTCACCGTTTGAAGCTTTGTATGGAAGGAAGTGCAGAACTCCCCTATTTTGGAACCAAACAGGAGAAAGTAAAGTGTTTGGTCCCGAAGTGCTACAAGAAGCCGAGGCAAAGGTGAGGGAGATTCGCAACAACTTGAGGATAGCACAGACACGCCAGAAGAGTTATGCTGATGTACGAAGAAGAGAGCTCGTTTTCAACGTGGGAGACTATGTTTATCTCAAGGTGTCCCCTATCAGAGGACTTCGTCGGTTCAAGGTGAAAGGGAAGTTGTCACCTCGATACATCGGACCCTTTCAAGTTTTGGAAAGAAAAGGCGAAGTGGCGTACCAACTAGAGTTGCCGGTTCATCTGTCGGACGTGCACGATGTGTTCCATGTGTCGCAACTCAAGAAATGTCTGAGGACGCCTGAGGAGATGTTACCCATGAACGAAGTGGATGTAGCTGAGGATTTGTCTTATGCCGAGCAACCATACAAGATTTTGGAGACAATGGAACGCCTCACCAGAAATAAGAGAATCAGGATGTGCAAGGTGCAGTGGAAGCATCACTCAGAAGAGGAAGCCACCTGGGAACGGGAAGATGAGCTTAAGGCACAATTTCCGGAATTGTTTTCTTAGAAACACCAATCTCGAGGACGAGATTTCTTTTAAGGGGGGTAGAGCTGTAACACCCCAAATTTTTAGTCAAGACTCAAATTTTGATTTAGAACCATAAACCATGTTCAGAGGGGAATTTAGAAATTTTTGGACGTATTGCATGTTTTGCAAAAATTCAAATTCAAACTGGAATTCAAATTATACTCAAAACAGAAAAGAAATGAAAAAGAAAAAGGAAAGCCAGAAAAAAACTGGCCAGTGGGCCGAAACCCCAGCCGGCCCAGCAAACCCCCGCGCAGCCCGCCCCCGCGCGCGCCGCGCTGCCCCTCGCTGACATGTGGGACCCGCCTGTCATCCCTAACCCCGCGACCCCGGACTCTCTCCCGCGCGCGCGATCGCAACCGATCGGGAAACCTGTCCCCGCAGCCGAATTCCGGACCCAGCGGACTCCAACTCGATCACAACAGAACCACCGCCCTCCCCCGGCTATAAAAACAACCGATCCGATCAGTTTTTCTCACGCGATCGCCGATTTTCACTCCGGTGAGCACCGAGACTTCGCCGGTGAATTCTGGCCGATCTAAGCTCGGAAACTCTGATCTAACTCGTTGGTCTTGATCCACCGCCTCCGGGGAACTTTGCAGGTGCAGAAAACCCGAAGACTTACGGTGCAAATCCAGCTCCGACGAGCTTCGCCGTGGTTTTGCCTCGGACCTCACCGCCGAGCACTTTGCAGGACCCCCGAGCTCGAGAAAACCCCCGAGGTGAGATCCCTGACCTCCCCTCTACCGATCTAGGCCATAAGATCACAGTTCTAGGCAGAATTCTCGAGGATCCGAAAGTTTCCGGCGAGATCGCCGCTTCCCGCCGCCGTGCGACGCCGGCAGCGCCGCCCGCGCTCGATCAGAGCGACGTGGCCGCTTGTGCGCCGTTTATTTTAAATCGCACGGTAGACTTTAAAACCCCGCGTACCGGTTCGATGTTATAATCTCAGCCGTCGGTTTAAAATCAGACGGTCCACGTCAGCCCCGTGTTATAAAGACTGGAATTCTTACGTGCTACCCCCTGGGGTTCTCTGGAATTGAGAGCTAGCCCCGAAAACTTCAGATCTAGCCCCTGGAACTCCAGAAAATCATGTAAATTCATTTAAAAATCAGTTTTAGCCCCTAGACTTAATAGAAATTAAGAAAAACACCTCTAAAAAGTGTAGCTAGACCCCTGGAAATTATGAAAATAATATTATAGACCCTGTAATGGGGTGAATTCATTATTTTAGCCCTGTTTAGTATTTAATTTAGAAAATTGAATATGTAACTAGTGTTTAAATATTAAAAAGGGGACAAACCTAATTGTCAAAATTATTAAAAACTTTCTCAGTACTTAAAAACTTTGGAGTGAGATAAAAATATATTTTTGGGGCTGAAATAAATCTGTTTCATCTATTATTCACATTTAATAGTATAGGGACACATTTTTAAGTAAAGAATAGTTAAAGAAAAATAGGGAAAATAATTATGAAATAGTATACATCAGAAGCCAAGGTCAAAATATGATCTTAAATTATTTAGGACCAGAACCTAATCTGTTTAGGTAGTGTGTATTACTAATTTAATAATAAAATGCACAATTATGCATAAGAATATAAATCTGAAAATATAGAAACTAGTAAATGATAAATGGAGTTTCTAAAGTACAAAGAATTCAGTTTAGGGTTGATAGAAATTATGAAGGCACATATGGAGGAGAAAAATACTTTTCATACATACTTGGTAGTTTAATATATAAGGAATTTATTTAAAACTGAAACACACATATATACATGTATATATATATATATATAGTATGTGAGTATAAATATGAACACCAAAGTAGGAATCCTACACATGTAAATGAAAGTGTATGCAAGCTCCAAATCAACACACATAGAGTATCCACAACACCTAAAATGGTAAAGAAACTTTCATAAATGTGAATGTGTGGTTTGTATGAAGTAGAAGTGTGAACTATGTCTTATGATTGTTGTTTTTCTTTTTGCTATGTGTGATGGTATGAAGTAGAACCTGTTCAAGAGCAAGCTATCAGTTTCCAAGATCAGGACTACCCATTTCAGGAGCAGCAAGAAGGAGGCAAGTGTCCTTGACCACTTTGATCCTATGCTAGGATGTGTAGATAGAATTATTTGCATTGTCAAATGAAATATGAAACCCATGCTAGGAAAGTTTCCCTAGAATTGCATTACCTTGTTTCCTTGTAGCTTGGGTTGGGATTTATTTTACCATGTCATTTATTTACATGCATATGCTTAGCCATGCTTAGAATGGGATATTTGGGACATGAGATCATCAGTTTATATTACCATACTCTTGAATGAGACATTGTGAGTTATGTAGAGGTAGGGATCAAGGCAAGTTGGATGTTTTGGTTGTGTGCTGGGTGCACGAGACTTGGGTTTGTGTTTAGTACTTGCCTGGATCCTAAGGACCGGTTCATGGAGCATGTAACCCGGCTTTACAGTGCCAACCACATGCTGAGATGGGGCAGCTTAGCCAATTAATTAGCTGTATCCCCGGCGTAGTATGGGTGTGTTGGATGGTGCGGGGAATAGGAGTCAGCTGGACTGCCATATGAACCGCAAGGCTCAAGAGGGGGCCACTGCAGCGGGGTTGGAGCCTCTTGTATGCTGTTAGGGGTGAAACCTCAGTGGGCCCACGCTCGTCGGGAATCCCTTTGTAAAGGCTTCGTAGTGATCTCTTGGCCACACACCTGGGAAGTGTGAATGTGGTTCGTAGCCACTGGCATAATGGAGGTTCTTTTAGTCCACCCGGCAACGGGGGATGAAATCACTACTTGTGGGTACAGTGGTACAAACTCTGCAGAGTCAAAACTGTCTTGACAGCCGTGCTCACGGTTAAGAGCGGCCTGGACTTATTCATGATTAGAGGATTGATGGTTTTGGAAGTTAAGCGGGGAGCTTAACATTGGAAATGAGGATTATGGTTATTGGTTTATGATGATGGGATGGGAGATTTGGACCATTTCACCTGTGTAGTAATGTAGGTGCTTAATAAGCTAAGGTGATAGGTATTAATTGCGTAGTGCTTTAACCATGAGTTCAACCTCTCCTTGTTCTAGCCATGCATGATATAATTTTCCCACACTTGCTGAGTACCATTGGTACTCAACCTTGCATATTTGTTGGTTTATATTGCTGCTCAGGTCAAGATAATGAGATGGTGTATAATGACCAAGATTTTGGACCCGAGGAAGGTTTCTAGGTTCATGAAGACCCCCGGGCAACACCTGTGATGGATCCCTAAAGAATAATATTCCGCTGCTAGTTTATTTACTTGTGATGAAGCATTAGTGTTCATTGAGACATTTGTGATGTAAAACTTATTTATATTCGACACCTGGCTTGTAATAAATGATGCTTCACTATTTGTCATCACATGTATGAGAAAATGATCCTGGCATACATGTGATATTCACTTGGTTGTTCTTCGGAAAAACCGGGTGTGACATGACGGGGGCCCTACTGCTATGCCTCCTACTCTGCCGGTCCGGGCGCCTGCGGCGCAGGGGCAGGCGCCGGCGGCAGGCTCTGGTGGTCCTATCCCTGCTCTGAGGCTGGGGCTCCAAGCCCGTTGGAGCGCTCACGTACCCTGGTAGGTGTTGTTCTTTCCGGCTTTTAAGAGTAGTGTTCCTTTTTTCTTTCTTAGCCTGAAAGCTCCTTATGTCGACAGGGACTCACCGGCTGCCGGGGGCGAGTCTGTTCCCCGGCCATCTCCGGCCAGCGGAGGCTCTGTGCCACAACGTCCGGGAACTGCGGCAGCTCTGACGGCCCCCAAGTCGGCGGAGGCTTCTTCTGTGCCGGCGGACCCATCCCCCGCGGTGGCGGCAGCAGCGCCCGCTCGTCCTCCTTCGCCAGCTCGGAAGCCCGGTGCTGAGGCTGGAAGGGCAGCTGTGGGTGCAGCTGCTGGCCCCCTGGCTTCCCTAGATTAGCACCTCGCCTCAGTTGCCGAAGCACCGGCGTCTCCACCGGTCGTGGATGCGATGGGGGAGGTCCGGGGCGTGGCTCCTGCT
Organism: Neostapfia colusana; assembly: GCA_030760725.1. Lineage (NCBI taxonomy): Eukaryota > Viridiplantae > Streptophyta > Magnoliopsida > Poales > Poaceae > Neostapfia > Neostapfia colusana. The sequence continues at coordinate 51,742,548 of JASWHV010000010.1, read as the reverse complement.
TCTGCCGCCCCGCTGCCTCTAGCGGATGCCTTGGGGCTTACCCAGGCTGGCGTCCAGCAGGTCCAGGCCGCCTTTGAGCGAGAGCATGAGATGCTGGCTGGAGAGAGAGACCGCCTCCTTAACTGGGGGCATCTCCTGAAGCAGCAGGCCCAGGAGGCTGAGGCAGAGCTCGACTCGAGGCAGTCGAGGCTTGATGCCGTGGGGGCGCTGCTCAATGCTCAGAAAGGGCCGTCGACCGCCTGGGTTTGGAGACCCAGCGACTCCGTCAGGAGGCCCGCGAAGCTCACGCCAGGGCCGAAGCGTGTTCCACTGCCGCGGAGGAGCTGCAGCTGCAGGTAGCTCGCCGCGAGTGCGCTGTCGCGGATCAGGAACGCGCCGTGGCGGCCGAGGAGAAGAAGGTCGCCGCACGGCTCGAAGCCAGCGAGGGCAAGCTGAGGGCTCGGGCCGAGGAGCTGGGCTCCATGAGTCGGCTGTTGCCGCGAGGGAGGAACATGCCTCCCGGGAGCACCAGGCGGTGCTGGACCGCGAGCTGGCGGCCCGCCAAGAGGTGGAGAAGCTCCAGGCTTCGCGGTCTGTTGAGGCTCGAGCGGTCTAGAGCTTTGTCACTGAGGCGGGGTCCGTCCTTGCTCCCCTCGGTTTCAGCCCGGTGCGGACGGGGGCTCCAACACAGGAGGTGCTCGAGGCAATCCCGGCGCTTGAGTCCATCAGTGCCAAGCTGGGCAGGCTCGAGGCGGTGATCGCCGACGAGCTTGAGGCAAAGGGACGAGGCCTGGCGAAGGAGGTTGCCACGCACGTGCTGGCGTGCTTCCGGAGTCAAGACCCTTCCTTCTCTTTGGAGCCGGTGAGACTAGGCCCCGCTGCCGAGCGGGAGGAAGCTGCCAGGGCTGAGGTCGAGGACATGGCCGCCCTTGTGGCCTCTAGGTTCTAGCGGGAGTCCGGGGACTCTTAGACAGTCACCCCTGTGGCCAGGAGGCCCTGTATCTCTCCTTTTTTGCTTTTGTTGAGTATGTAATCCAGCTCATAGAGCTTTGAATGAATGAACAGGCTCTTTGTTTTTTGCGTTCGTGCTTATCTTCCTCTTGGCTTGACCTGGCCAAGTCCTTAGCTCCGCAAGGACCTCGTAGGTCTCCACCAATCTTGAAGTCTTGCACAGACACCCTCCTCGGGTCCTTGTGTTAAGGGCCCAAGGGGTCTCCGGAGCTCGCTCCGTGAGAACGGGGAGGTCCAGATCTGCCGGCCACGTGGCGGGCCCGGAGCTCTCCTCTGAGAAGATGAAGGCCTGACCCCGCGGGACACGTGGAGCCTTCGGAGATCACCCCTGTGGAGGGGGCGAGGCCCGGCTCTGCCGGCCACGTGGCAGCCCCGGAGCTACCTCTGAGGAGAGGGGAGCTCCGGCTCCGCCAGGCACGTGGGGCCTTCGGAACCCGCCCCTGCGGGGGGGGGGGGGAGGGGGCGAGGTCCGGATCCTGTGGTCTTGCGTTGGAACTCCTGTCCTTCCTTGCGCGGTCCCCGTAGTGGCCCCCTGCTCGGTGTGGCCAATGGATTGGGCACACCTACCATACTTCTGCAGGGGAGCTAAGGCTGGGAGGTCCTGCACACAAGTAAGGGAAGTGTAATTAATTCTCTTTGGGGCTCTCCCTTCCCTATCTAATAGTCTTATTAGGCTTACAATCCTGGTCCGGTATACGGGGCTTGGGCAATTCAGTGCGCCCGGCGCTGGTGGCCCGGTTCCCTCCGAGGTCAGGGTATGATCGTCCGGCCCTCAGTACTGGACCAACTGGCATCGCAATACCTGACTGGGGGAGACACGAGAGGCCCCCTGGCCATTGGCAGGTACCTCAAGCGCGACCGTCTTTGGTAGGATAGCAAATGTCGACTAGGGATGGGAATAGGAAAATAGAGCTGAGTGTATGGTGAGCATACACAGAAAGTGGGGTCATAAAAATTAATGCGTAATTTAAATGAGCACAAGGGCAAGAGCAAAGCATGACATGTTCCTTTTCATATAAATATCCATAGGAGGAAGGTATGCTATACATGGAGGCAATGACCCGCCCCATTAAGAAGGGAAGCAAGACTCTACGCGCTTAGGGTCGGAACCAGGCCAAGCTGTACGTAGTCCTGGACCGTCCCCTGAGGCTTAGCTGCTCCGAGCGCTGTTCCAGGACTCTATGGAATCTATTACAGAAAGAAAAAGCACTGTCCTACTATTGCTCTAGGGATAGAACTTACGGAGGTGTTCTATGTTCCAAGGGTTCGGGAGCGGGTCCCCATGTAAGGGCCTCAGTTTTTGACACCTATTTGAAGTGTTCATCACCACACCACACACCTCATTTGAAGTAAGTTGATGAACACAAATGAAGAGCAAGTAACCACCATCAACATGCTCATTAGGGAACAAACTCACATATTGCAAAAGTGGTATTTCCCACATGTGATATAGGTGGGATGGACATATGAAAACTCCTACACATTGCTAAGGATGTCCATGCCAAGTTTCACCCAAATTCAAAACCTTTTTGAGGTCATTTTGGGTATAGCTAGAAAGAGGGCAGTTTGAAACCATATTTAAATTCAAACTGTTTTTATCCCATGAATTTAAAAGTGAGAGGCATATTTTAACTCAGCACATTTTTGTGAGCCCACACACCAATTTTCACTCCATTTGGAGTTGATCTTGACATGAGCTAAGTGGGGGAAATTCAAACTTTATTTGAATTTCAAAACTGAACTTGTGCTGAAATTCATTCAAACCAAACCCCATTTGAATTCTAACTAATTCAAATGGCTCATGGGTGAATAATTTGAATTACCAGGGGTATTATGGGGCTCACTGTTTACAACAGTGATTAGGAGTAAATTTCAGAGGTTAAAACTGGAAGTGGGACCCACAAGTCAGCCACTGCTCCAACCCAAACCGACTGAAAACCCAGCTCGGGTTCTTGCGCCGGACTGAGCGGCCGCCACGGCGAAGAGGCGACCGGGACACCACCTGCTTGCCGCCCCGACGTGCTGAACCGCCTCACAGCCCCCTTATCTACGCCACCGCCCTGATCGGAGCGATCACCGCCCACTCTGCTGCCTCCTCGCATCAGAACCGCGCCATCGCTGCCGATCACTCGGAGCTGATCAGAGAAGCTTGATCACCACGTCTCCGTCCCCTCCAGAGCCACGGCAAGGTACTAGAGACCTTCCTCCGTCTTCCCCGCTGCTAGAATTCAGTTGAGACCGATTGAAATCGGTTATGCCGAAAGATCAATTCGGTGACTTAGAACCGCCGCACCTCGGGCTCCCGTGGACAGCCCAACCAGGGCGTTGTCACGCCCGAGCCAAGGCACCCTTGGACGCGCTGGTGTCCGGTGCTGCTCACCCCCGAGCCACAGCCCGAGTGATTGGCCACCGGTGGCGAATTTCCAGTTTTCCCCTTTCTGTGTGCAGAATGACCTTCGGGTGCGATTCCGTCGAATTCATACCCTAGAAAGGATTAGAGGGCCTCAATACGCTCTCACACAAACTGGACACGGTAACGCACAAGTTGCCTTCACAACCCTTGGCCGGAGAACCTCTGTACCTGGCGTAATTCGAGGTTTACCAACGGCGGAACAAACGGGAGGCATCGGGCGCACGGTGAGGACCTACTTCGGGCCTTCCCCGAGCTGCCTCAAGCTCATGTCGACCTTCCCTGAGGTCCACTGATGCTTCCCGACCAGTTCCTCGAGTAGTTGAGGTGCTAGGGAGACAGCCGACATGGCCGAAGTTTTTCCGAGGTGGCGGCTCGTCGCCGACCATGCACCGGCCATTGTCATGAGTAGCTGACCCCAGAATCCTGTTCCCCGAGTGAAAGTAGGCAGGGGCGGCCAGGATCGTGAAGTTTGGGGTTGTACAGAAGCCGGCGGCGAGCTCACCGGCGAGGTCCCTCGGCGGCGGAGCGCGGGCGTCGCGAGGTTGAAGAAGGGGGTGGACCCCAGCTGTCAGCGGCCCATATTTTGAATCGGGATCGGGCTGCGGCCGGGATCGGGTGTGCTGGCGCGCAAAATCCTTGTGGGCCGCGGTGTGCTGTCGCCTCGGCATGCGACGCGTGTCCCCGGGGCCTACCCGCAAGTTTAAACTTTTCCCCCGATTTTCAGATTTCCTTCAAACTTCAAATCCTCATAACTTTGGCTAGAAAGCTCCAAATTTAGTGAACCAAATTTTTCTGTATTCAGCTCTCTGAGTACTTTCCAGCAAATCAAGTTTCACTTAATGAAATTCCTTATTTCTCCAGAATTAATTCCTCAAAATTTAAACTGTTTGGAATTTTAACTGGAGAATCCTTTGGAGAAAAATCCTGAAATTTTGCTGGGATGTTCACCAAAATATCCCTGAACTACCATAAAAATTTTAGACCCATTGGAGCTCATTTAATCCACCTAATGGTGTGATTAGTAAAACTGTTCCAGAGAAAATAGAAAATGTTCAGAAACATTTTCAGAATTTTCTCTGAAATTGTTTAGCTCATGTCTTTAGCTAGGAACCTTCAAATTAAGTGAGACCAACTCCATTAGAACCCTATGAAAATCTAGTTTTCATAAAGTCATAGTTTGTTTCATGAAAATCCTTAGAGCACCCTAAGAGTTCCAATTAAGGTCAAGGACATAATTAATTGTGGAGGACTCAAATGAGCTTTGCTGCAACTAAAACTTGACCAAGTCTCTGTTTAGGTTGTAACCAAGCCACAGTAAAAGTTTCACAGTCATTGAGTCTGTCTAGTGGGACTTATAAGCTTCACAAGTTCAAACTTAATACAAATGCATTCAAATTAATACATGTACCTCTCTTATCATGTAGTCGCTAAGGTCGAGGAGGAACCCGAAGTCCTAGACTTCGTTACTCCGGAGGAACAGCTAGCCTACGACCAAGAGCAGCAAGGAAAGCTCCGGTTTGCATTAACCCTTTTTATAAATGTTTACTGTTTTGAGCACATCTTTGAATACTATTATTCTTTGCATTAGAGTCTTGTTTGGAAACCCAAATGCATAGCCAAGAAAACCATGGGTTGGGATTAGGATTGAAAACCTCGTTAGCCACTGCATTGCTAAGATAGAGTAGGATTCGGTACAAGTCGAGTAGTTGGAACTACTCGCGAGCATAGGCTAGAGGCACTCGACTCGGGTAGTGATAGCACATGAAACACATGGCCAGAAAATGAGACTAAGCGGAGAGTAAGGGCAACAGGACTTTGGGGCCTGTGTGCTATAGCTCCGCTTGTGTCGATTGAGGACCGAGCCGTGTGCGGGCCTGTTGAACAAGCTAGAACAGTACCGAAGACCTACCGGCTATATGGGAACCGGGAAACTGATGTAACTCAGGTAGCTGGGTGTTGAGGCATAGCTGGTCATTCAGAGGGTAGGTTGAGAGCTCGAGGTGTAAATCGGCTGGCGGCACTGAGATGCGCGTGCAGAGACCTCTTGCTCGGGACGATTGGACCGGTTCAACATTTGGCTAACGGGTGAAAGGTAGTCGCGTATGGCATATGTGATGGTTGTTGTAGGCAACATCGAGTACGGGCGTACGTGACGGGTTGTTCGGGTAACCCTGCAGGTGTAAATCGATTATAATCGCTGTCCCTCGCGGTCAGTGAGTACCACTTGTTCACTGTACCGTGACATAGAAAGAACAGGCTAGTTACATGTTAAAATGTTGCTGATTGAAACATGGACTTGATTGCTAATGAATTGCTATAGTTTAGAGCTAACTAAAGTTCTTTTCAACTTTGGGCAAAGTACATGAGAGAAATGTGTTTCTTGTTTGATTGCGGCTCTCTCATGTGCCTTAGCGTAAGGTTCTCCACAACCTGCTGCTAAAACTTGAAAGTAAGGTTCCACTAATTAGGCGAGTCCTTTGCAAATGATTTTTGCCTCATGTACCCATCACCCCTCATGTAGAAGTTCCATGTTTAAGTGAGACGGGTCATACTTGCTGAGCCTTCGTGCTCACTGCTTGTGTTTGAAGCTTTTGCAGGGTTCTATGAGGAAGGGACTCCCGAAGAGGAGACGGAACCCCAGGAGGGGAACCCCGCGAGTGGGAGCCGTGCACGCCATAGAGTTAGTGTGCGTGTGTGCTAGCAAGGACACGTTCAAGGGCTTAACGTGCACTTGATGCTTAGTCTACGCCCGTGAGTGTAGACTGAACTTATTTTGATGTAAACATGTTCATAACTTGTTTATGTAATAAAATTTCACTTCCGCTTTGTACCTTTGACGTGTGTTATCCGGTGCTGTGCAACGCAGCACCCCTCAGCGTGATCCTGGCTCGACAAGACCGTGGGGTCGTGTCAGCGTTGGTATCAGAGCTCGCTTGAGGTTTAACGCACTACAAAGGTCATCTTTTTCAAAAATCCAGTGAGGAACGAGTTAGTAGCCTGTATAAGGATGTTATTAGCATATAGAAAGTGGCATATTAACCTAATTGTTTATGTCGGAAAAATCGTGTATCTCGGGACGTTTATGTCTTGGGGGGTACACGTGAGCGCTGTCCACCAGTGCGCACAAGCTGAAGGGTGGAGCCCCACAGGTGGCAGGTAACCCGGCCCGCTTTGATATCCTCTACGACTCTTCATGTCGTTTGGGGTATTCGAGCAACGTCTGTCCCTGGTGTGCGTGGTGCAACTTGGGAGACCCCGTCACGTGGTCTGAAACGTGAACATGTAACTCAAGGCGTGTTTGGCTTGAGAACATCCGGGCGAGTGATGACGGCCGGTTGTACTAACTGTATGGATTCCGGGCTCGGTGTGCAGCCGAGTCTGACGATTGTTTGAGTTTCTGCAGGTAGCCTGACCATGAAACGGTAGACGTGTAGCATCCATGTGCGAGTGACGTTTAGTGCCACTGAATTAACGAAGCCGGCTAAGTCCGGTATAGGTTTTTCTTTGTGAGGACGTAGTACCGACATAATTTGGTGACGCATCGACGTCACACCCTATTAAATGAACAACTTCATTTAAAAATTGAATGTTTTGATCTAAAGTAGTAAAACTTGATGTAACTCCTTCCCTTGAACAGGATATTCAAAGTTAACAAGTTTTCAACTTATAGGTTGTTAAGGACAGAGTACTCTGGTTTCAGCTGAAATAGAGCTGAAGTTGATCAGAGGATAAAGGTTGATTTCTTTCGAGGTTGGGGTCATATGATACATTTGTGGAAAGCTTTGGAAGATCTTTACAACTTTTCTGTTGAGGTCCAGAGGTGTTTCATCCCTTATCCAATCGAAAAATGCAGTGGAGTTGAAACTGTCCAGAAAACAGGACAGAGTAAAGACTCTCTGTAAATTAAGCATAACTTCCTGCTTAAAATCCAAAAAAATAGAAAATGAGGTAGTTCTGGAAAGATTATGAGGTGGGTTACAACTTTGTAACAGAAAGTTTTGTCAGATTAGGAACAGAATTAACTGGAATTCTTGGATTAAATCAGTACCTAAAGCAGGCAGGTGCTGTCCAATTTTCTCTAGAAATTCTGTTAACTTTGACATCTCATAACTTTTGAACCAGGACAGATCTTAGGCCAAGCAAATACTTTCTGGAAAGCTATTGAAGTTAGCTTTAACTTTGATGTTGAGCTCCAGAATTGGATTTGCTCTTAACATGGCCTAAATCAGGTTGAAATGGAAACTGATCAGGGCTGTCATGTAGACAGCAGATCAGCAGTCAAATTTGTTTAAAATTTGAACTATGTTTCCAAGTTTTATGGGTTCAATGACATGTCTTATGTTATAACTCAAGGGTTTACTGTTTAAATAAATATTTGACATTTCTCAAATATATTTTTACAGATGACAGCAGATAAACAGTTGGAGAACGGGTGGGTGGTTTCCCACTGTTCTCACCGTAGCGGCTACCCAGAAGCATTGTGGCAAATGCTCCAATATTTCGGGTACAACCAGATGCTGCAGTACTTCGCTAAGGAAGAAGGCGAAGAGGGGAACAAGACGTGGATGATCCATATCGAAGTCCCTGCAGGACCTACACCACCCGGTTGGGTGCCGTTCACCATCACGGTGAGAGGAAGACAACCGGGAGGGATATGGCAAGTGGCAGCCCGTGACACTATGTCACGTTTCTGCCAACTACACGTGCAGGCTATGGAGGGCACTCCATACGCGCTCGTTCTGGTGGAGGGATGGGCTCAGCATGTGTGGGAAGAGAGGTACCGGGAGGCAACAGATCCGAGTTGCCCAAGGTACAACCCCGCGGAGGCAAATCTCAGCCTCCAGATGAGGGCGGGAAACGCTGTGATGGACAGCCAAGCTGTTCATATGGAGCATCTCGCCACAAAGCTCAAGGAGAGCACGAGCCGTGGAGACCATTTCGAGAGTGCTCACAGCGCACTCCGCAATGTACTCCTTCCGACTATCAAGCGACTGAATGAACAACACAATCAGTTGTGTCGTCTGAAGAAGGCAAGAAAAAAGAGCCGTGTTGACATCGCGGCATTGCAAGAACTGGTACAGAATCTGACCCAGCAGAACGAGGACCTTGCTCAAGAGCGAGACGACGCGGTTGAGGAAGGGCAAGGCGGGGAAGAAGATTACAACCGAGCCATGGACGAGGTGCATGCATTGCAGGACCTCGTACCTCCGGTGTTAGGCGTACCAGTGGTATTGGGTCTTCCAGCAATGGGAGAACCCGGGATGGGAGAAGAGGTGGTAGATCCAGAGCCACCAGCAGAGGTACCGGAGGAGGACGACCCACAGGAGGTTGAGTTCTACTCCGAGTAGGGGGTTACAGTTGCCATGTAGGGCAGCCAAGGTAGTGTAACCCAACTTTTGTAATCGGTGACATGTCGTGTAGACAGTAGCGTATGTATAGGTAGTGACGACATGAGCACGACTTCTCGGAGACCCGAGAATAATGTATCTTGTATAAAGTTTATGCTTTATCAATATATGTGAATGTTGTGCAAATTATTCATGTGTCACTTCAATACCTACTGTTGCATATGGAAATTTTTAAGTAAGACATGTGCTAATTGCTGCTGTTTTGAATTTCAGAATGACGCGTACTCGTGCCAACCCTGACGTTGGGGGTACCAGTCAAGGGGGAGAGACCTCCCAACAGCCTCCCGAGGACTCCTCGGGACAACAGAAACAGCAGCAACAGCAACAGCAAACACCGCCACCGCCACTACCGACAGTTACATTGGCCGACATCGTCGCGGCAATGGCGGGTTCACACCAGCAGCACACAGAGTTGCTGCAGACTCTCATCGCCAATACGTCTCGCCCAGAGAGACGTCAAGACCGGGAGGAGCGTCAACAGAGCTCCTACTCCGACTTCCTGGCGACTCATCCCCCGGTATTCTCAAGGGCGGATGAACCGCTTGACGCAGACAACTGGCTCCGCGCCATAGAGATGAAGTTCGGGCTGCTCCAGATAAGCGAGCAGCGCAAGACTCAGTTCGCGGTCCAGCAGCTCCAAGGATCCGCGAGCGCATGGTGGGCCAACTTCTGTGCTTCACAGCCCACCGACCGAGTGATGACCTGGACGGAGTTCCGGACGGCCTTCAGGGCCTATCATATACCGCCAGATTTGATGAAGAGGAAGACGCAGGAGTTCCTGCACCTGCAGCAAGGGAGCTGGAACGCGCTGGAATACTCCAGGGCATTCAACGATCCCGCGCTCTACGCGTCGTATCACGCAGATACGGACGAGAAACGGCGGGACCACTTCTACCAGCGGCTTAACCCGCTCCTGAAGGACAAGTTGGCGATGTTCAATCGCGGCAGCCTCAACGACATCATTGATGCTGCGATTGTTCAGGAGGACTCTGGCAAGGAGTTAGCAGCGGCGGAGAGAAAGCGAAGCGCGCCGCAGAGCAGCGGAGAAGGAGGCGGTCCTTCTCAAAAGTTTCGGATGGTGAATCGCCCACCATCAGGTCCACGCTGGCAGCCACCACAGCGGTCGATGCCGTTCCACAGTCGACCATACTCTTCACCGGCATTCAGGCCAGCACTGCCAGTACCACCTCCACAACAACAACAGCAGCAGCGGACGATGCCGCGTGCATATGCACCTCAGCAGCGCATGCCGGGCTTTCATCCCCCGAGCACTACACCAGCAGCGGCCACATGTTACAAGTGTGGTCGTCCAGGACACTTCGCGAGCAGTTGCCCGGAGAGGCAAGGCGGCAGAGTGGCACCACAGTTTCCGGGGAGGAATCAACCCCGGAACCCTACTAATGCGCGGCGGGCAAACCCTAGGCCCGGCACTGTCCACCAGCTTGCCATACAGGACGTGCCGGAGGGCGAGCCAATCCTTGCGGGTATGTTCCAACTCCACCAGCATCCCGCTATAGTACTATTTGATTCAGGCGCCACGCATAGCTTTATTAGCCAAGCTTTCATTGATAAATATAGCTTGCAAATACTTCCCACCGATAGTCCTTATGTGATCTTTTCGCCGGGTGGGAAAATTTCAGCAAGCATGATGGTCCCAAAACGCCATTGTGCTTAGAGGGTAGAGTCTACCCTACGTCTCTCATAATCTTAGAGGGACAAAAGGTCGATGTCATCTTAGGGATGTCGTGGTTAACCCGCCGCGGCGCTGTTTTAGACACCGTCCTCCGAGTCGTGCACTTGCACTCAGAAGTGCACGAGTCTCACTCCTTATTTCTGGACAGTCCAGAAATAAAACTTCCAAGTGTCTATCAAGCCACAACCATCAGATTGGAAGATATTCCAGTGGTCCGAGAGTTCCCTGATGTATTCCCGGACGATTTGCCGGGGATGCCACCCGATAGAGAGGTGGAGTTCAAGATTGAACTGGCACTGGGAACCATGCCAATATCCTGAAGGCCGTACAAGATGGCGCCCAAGGAGTTGGCTGAACTGAAGACTCAGCTAACGGACCTTCTGGAGAAGGGTTTTATTAGGCCGAGCTCCTCACCATGGGGCTGTTCGGCATTATTTGTCAAGAAGAAGGATGAGACGTTATGGCTTTGCGTGGACTATCGTCCATTAAATGCCGTAACCATCAAGAACAAGTACCCGTTGCCACGGATCGACATGTTGTTTGATCAGTTGGTCGAAGCAAAAATCTTTTCCAAGATGGATTTAAGATCCGGGTACCGTCAGATTAACATAAGGGCTAAGGACATTCCAAAGACAGCTTTCTCGACGAGGTACGGACTTTATGAGTACCTGGTCATGTCCTTCGGCCTCATCAATGCTCCAGCTCACTTCATGTACTTAATGAACTCGGTATTCATGCCGGAGCTGGACAAGTTTGTCGTGGTCTTCATCGAGGACATCCTGGTATATTCCAAGTCGGAAGAAGATCACAAGAAACACCTGCGTATAGTCTTGCAACGGCTGCGGGATCACAAGTTATACGCGAAATTCAGCAAATGCGAGTTCTGGATATCGCAAGTGCCTTTCCTCGGGCATATCATCTCAGCGGAGGGTATCGCTGTAGACCCGAGCAAGATCACTCAAGTGCTGAATTGGAAATCCCCGAGAACTGTTCACGAGGTACGGAGTTTCCTCGGACTCGCGGGATATTATCGGAGGTTCATTCCGAACTTCTCGAAGATTGCCAGGCCAATGACAGAGCTGCTGAAGAAGGTTACCAAATATGTTTGGAGTCCAGCGTGTGAAGCAGCATTCAAGGCTTTAGTCAAGCACCTGACATCAGCACCGGTTTTGGCGCAGCCAGACACAACAAAACCGTTCGATGTGTACTGCGATGCATCTGGCATTGGGCTCGGATGTGTGGTGATGCAAGACCGAAGAGTGGTCGCATATGGATCACGGCAGCTTAGAAACCATGAGCAGAATTATCCAACCCACGACTTGGAGCTCGCTGCCGTGGTACTCGCACTCAAAATGTGGAGGCACTACCTACTCGGTAACCTCGTACATTTATATACCGACCACAAAATCCTCAAGTACATATTCACTCAGAAAGAGCTGAACATGAGGCAACGAAGATGGTTAGAACTGATAAAGGATTACGAAATAGAGATCCATTATCATCCGGGCAAGGCAAACATAGTGGCAGATGCGCTGAGCCGCAAATCACACGTCAATAATCTGACCATCACACCGTTGGAAGAGAGCGAACCACCACTACATGTGATTCCACACGGAGCTCTCTACAACCTAGATTTGATCCCCACCATCCGTGAATAGATAGCGGCAGCCCAAGAGAATGACAAGGGCATGTCACATTTGCGGAGACGTGTAGACAGTGGGGAGCTGAAATGTTTCCGGAAGGACGGAGACGGCGTCCTATGGTTCAAGGACCGGATCGTCGTACCCCGTAATCCGGAATTACGGAAGAAAATCTTTGATGAGGCTCACTTGTCAAAGTTTTCTATTCAGCCCGGCAGCAACAAGATGTATAAAGAACTCAGAAGCAAGTTTTGGTGGACACGGATGAAGCGTGAGACTGCAAAATACGTGTCCGAGTGTGATACATGTCGAAGGGTGAAGGCAGACCATATGCGGAAACCAGGACTGCTGCAACCACTGGGCATTCCTGCCTGGAAATGGGAGGATGTGAGCATGGATTTCATCGTCGGTTTACCCACCACCTTGCAGAAACATGATTCTGTGTGGGTGATCGTCGATCGGCTCACCAAAGTTGCCCATTTCATCCCGGTCAACACCAACTACAACGCCAAGAAGTACGCTGACCTGTACATCTCACGGATCCTATGCTTGTACGGTGTACCCTGTACTATCATATCGGATCGGGGCACTTTATTTGTGTCCCGTTTTTGGGAGCAGCTGCACGCTGCCTTGGGATGAAACTGATCCGTAGTTCAGCATACCACCCGCAGACGGATGGGCAAACGAAGCGGGTAAATCAAATCATAGAAGACATGCTACGAGCTTGTGCTATCAACCATGGCAAGAATTGGGATGATCACTTGCCATTAGCCGAGTTCTCGTACAATAATGGGTACCAAGCCAGCATCAAGATGGCGCCCTACGATGCGCTATACGGGCGGAAATGCCGCACACCACTGAATTGGTGTGAATCTGGCGAAAGGGTTACCTTCGAGATTGACCTTGTCAACAACGCGGAAGAAAAGGTTCGACTAATTCAAGCGAACCTAAAAGCCACTCAATCCCATCAGAAACAGTATGCGGACCGAAGAAGGCGCCCATTACAATTCGAAGTTGGAGATCATGTATACCTACCGGTGTCTCCAATGAAGGGCGTAAACAGATTTGGGGTGAGAGGAAAGTTAGCACCCCGATTCATCGGTCCATTCCAGATTACCGAAAGATGTGGATCGGTGGCATACCGGCTGAAGTTACCAGAAGCACTTTCCGGTGTGCACGACGTCTTTCACATTGTCCAGCTGAGGAAGTGTCTTAAGCTATGAACTACCGTTCAGCTGGAGGATATTGAAGAACTGCAACCGGATCTCACCTATCGGGAGGAACCGGTGCAGATTATCGATGAAAAGGCCCAAACCACACGCAACCGTATGTTGTGGTTCTACAAGGTTCTATGGAGTAATCACTCCATGGACGAAGCGACATGGGAGAGCGAAGAATTTCTTCGCGCTAACTACCCCGACATTTTCACGTCGCATATCCGGTAATTTTCCACCGTCCTCTCTCTCATTTTCACCTTATAATCTCGGGACGAGATTCTTTTAAGGGGGGAGGAATGTAAGGGCCTCAGTTTTTGACATCTATTTGAAGTGTTCATCACCACACCACACACCTCATTTGAAGTAAGTTGATGAACACAAATGAAGAGCAAGTAACCACCATCAACATGCTCATTAGGGAACAAACTCACATATTGCAAAAGTGGTATTTCCCACATGTGATATAGGTGGGCTGGACATATGAAAACTCCTACACATTGCTAAGGATGTCCATGCCAAGTTTCACCGAAATTCAAAACCTTTTTGAGGTCATTTTGGGTATAGCTAGAAAGAGGGCAGATTGAAACCATATTTAAATTCAAATTGTTTTTATCCCATGAATTTAAAAGTGGGAGGCATATTTTTACTCAGCACATTTTTGTGAGCCCACACACCGATTTTCACTCCATTTGGAGTTGATCTTGACGTGAGCTAAGTGGGGGAAATTCAAACTTTATTTGAATTTCAAAACTGAACTTGTGCTGAAATTCATTCAAACCAAATCCCATTTGAATTCTAACTAATTCAAATGGCTCATGGGTGAATAATTTGAATTACCAGTGGTATTATGAGGCTCACTGTTTACAACAGTGATTAGGAGTAAATTTCAGAGGTTAAAACTGGAAGTGGGACCCACATGTCAGCCACTGCTCCAACCCAAACCGACTGAAAACCCAGCTCGGGTTCTTGCGCCGGACTGAGCGGCAACCACGGCAAAGAGGCGACCGGGACACCACCTGCTTGCCGCCCCGACGTGCTGAACCGCCTCACAGCCCCCTTATCTACGCCACCGCCCTGATCGGAGCGATCACCGCCCACTCTGCTGCCTCCTCGCATCAGAACCGCGCCATCGCTGCCGATCACTCGGAGCTGATCAGAGAAGCTTGATCACTGCCTCTCCGTCCCCTCCAGAGCCACGGCAAGGTACTAGAGACCTTTCTCCGTCTTCCCCGCTGCTAGAATTCAGTTGAGACCGATTGAAATCGGTTATGCCGAAAGATCAATTCGGTGACTTAGAACCGCCCACCTCGGGCTCCCGTGGACAGCCCAACCAGGGCGTTGTCACGCCCGAGCCAAGGCACCCTTGGACGCGCTGGTGTCCGGTGCTGCTCACTCCCGAGCCACAGCCCGAGTGATTGCTCACCGGCTGCGAATTTCCAGTTTTCCCCTTTCTGTGTGCAGAATGACCTTCAGGTGCGATTCCGTCGAATTCATACCCTAGAAAGGATTAGAGGGCCTCAATCCGCTCTCACACAAACTAGACACGGTAATGCACAAGTTGCCTTCACAACTCTTGGCCGGAGAACCTCTGTACCCGCGTAATTCGAGGTTTACCAACGGCGGAACAAACGGGAGGCATCGGGCGCCTGGTGAGGACCTACTTTGGGCCTTCCCCGAGCTGCCTCAAGCTCATGTCGACCTTCCCTGAGGTCCACTGATGCTTCCCGACCGGTTCTTCGAGTAGTTGAGGTGCTAGGGGAGACAGCCGACATGGCCGAAGTCTTTCCGAGGTGGCGGCTCGTCGCCGACCATGCACCGGCCATTGTCATGAGTTGCTGACCCCAGAATCTTGTTCCCCGAGTGAAAGTAGGCAGGGGCGGCCAGGATCGTGAAGTTTGGAGCTGTACAGAAGCCGGCGGCGAGCTCTCCAGCGAGGTCCCTCGGCGGCGGAGCGCGGGCGTCGCGAGGTTGAAGAAGGGGGTAGACCCCAGCTGTCAGCGGCCGATATTTTGAATCGGGATCAGGCTGCGGCCGGGATCCGGTGTGCTGGTGCGCAAAATCCTTGTGGGCCACGGTGTGCTGTCGCCTCGGCGTGCGACGCGTGTCCCCAGGGCCCACCCGCAAGTTTAAACTTTTCCCCCGATTTTCAGATTTCCTTCAAACTTCAAATCCTCATAACTTTGGCTAGAAAGCTCCAAATTGAGTGAACCAAATTTTGCTGGATTCAGCTCTCTGAGTACTTTCCAGCAAATCAAGTTACACTTCATGAAATTCTTTATTTCTCCAGAATTAATTCCTCAAAGTTTAAACTGTTTGGAATTGTAACTGGAGAATCCTTTGGAGGAAAATCCTGAAATTTTGCTGGGATGTTCACCAAAATATCCCTGAACTACCATAAAATTTCAGAACCATTGGAGCTCATTTAATCCACCTAATGGTGTGATTAGTGAAACTGTTCCAGAGAAAATAGAAAATGTTCAGAAACATTTTCAGAATTTTCTCTGAAATTGTTTAGCTCATGTCTTTAGCCAGGAACCTTCAAATTAAGTGAGACCAACTCCATTAGAACCCTCTGAAAATCTAGTTTTCAGAAAGTCATAGTTTGTTTCATGAATATCCTTAGAGCACCCTAAGAGTTCCAATTAAGGTCAAGGACATAATTAATTGTGGAGGGCTCAAATGAGCTTTGCTGCAACTAAAACTTGACCAAGTCTCTGTTTAGGTTGTAACCAAGCCACAGTAAAAGTTTCACAGTCATTGAGTCTGTCTAGTGGGACTTATAAGCTTCACAAGTTTAAACTTAATACAAATGCATTCAAATTAATACATGTACCACTCTTATCATGTAGTCGCTAAGGTCGAGGAGGAACCCGAAGTCCTAGACTTCGTTACTCCGGAGGAACAGCTAGCCTACGACCAAGAGCAGCAAGGCAAGCTCCGGTTTGCATTAACCCTTTTTATAAATGTTTACTGTTTTGAGCACATCTTTGAATACTATTATTCTTTGCATTAGAGTCTTGTTTGGAAACCCAAATGCATAGCCAAGAAAACCATGGGTTGGGATTAGGATTGAAAACCTCGTTAGCCACTGCATTGCTAAGATAGAGTAGGATTCGGTACAAGTCGAGTAGTTGGAACTACTCGCGAGCATAGGCTAGAGGCACTCGACTCGGGTAGTGATAGCACATGAAACACATGGCCAGAAAATGAGACTAAGCGGACAGTAAGGGCAACAGGACTTTGGGGCCTGTGTGCTATAGCTCCGCTTGTGTCGATTGAGGACCGAGCTGTGTGCGGGCCTGTTGAACAAGCTAGAACAGTACCGAAGACCTACCGGCTATATGGGAACCGGGAAACTGATGTAACTCGGGTAGCTGGGTGTTGAGGCATAGCTGGTCGTTCAGAGGGTAGGTTGAGAGCTCGAGGTGTAAATCGGCTGGCGGCACTGAGATGCGCGTGCAGAGACCTCTTGCTCGGGACGATTGGACCGGTTCAACATTTGGCTAACGGGTGAAAGGTAGTCACGTACGGCGTCCGTGATGGTTGTTGTAGGCAACATCGAGTATGGGCGTACGTGACGGGTTGTTCGGGTAACCCTGCAGGTGTAAATCGATTATAATCGCCGTCCCTCACGGTCAGTGAGTACCACTTGTTCACTGTACCGTGACGTAGAAAGAACAGGCTAGTTACATGTTAAAATGTTGCTGATTGAAAGATGGACTTGATTGCTAATGAATTGCTATAGTTTAGAGCTAACTAAAGTTCTTTTCAACTTTGGGCAAAGTACATGAGAGAAATGCGTTTCTTGTTTGATTGTGGCTCTCTCATGTGCCTTAGCGTAAGGTTCTCCACAACCTGCTGCTAAAACTTGAAAGTAAGGTTCCACTAATTAGGCGAGTCCTTTGCAAATGATTTTTGCCTCATGTACCCATCACCCCTCATGTAGAAGTTCCATGTTTAGGTGAGACGGGTCAGACTTGCTGAGCCTTCGTGCTCACTGCTTGTGTTTGAAGCTTTTGCAGGGTTCTATGAGGAAGGGACTCCCGAAGAGGAGACGGAACCCTAGGAGGGGAACCCCGTCGAGTGAGAGTCGTGCACGCCGCAGAGTTAGTGTGCGTGTGTGCTAGCAAGGACACGTTCAAGGGCTGAACGTGCACTTGATGCTTAGTCTACGCCCATGAGTGTAGACTGAACTTATTTTGATGTAAACATGTTCATAACTTGTTTATGTAATAAAATTTCGCTTCCGATTTGTACCTTTGACGTGTGTTATTCGGTTCTGTGCAACGCAGCACCCCTCAGCGTGATCCTGGCTCGACAAGACTGTGGCGTCGTGTCACCCCATCCTCGGTGGAAAGGCGTACGCACCCGGGGCGGCAAACTTTCGTGACTCGGAAGGGACCTTCCTAGCTGGGGGAGAGTTTGTCGGTCCTTTCGCGAGAAAGTATGCGCCGTAGTACCAGGTCGCCTTCTTGCAGCTCCCGGACACGCACGGACCTTTGGTGGTAGCGCCGGAGCGTTTGCCGGTACCGTGCGTTGCGGAGCGCTGCGTGTAATTGAGCCTCGTCGACAAGGTCGATGTCTTCATGCTAGAGGTTGTCCTGCGTGGCTTCGTCGTAAGCTCGGACACAGAGAGACCCCATGGTAATCTCTGGGGGAAGCACAACTTCGGCTCCGTATACCATGAAGAAGGGTGTCTCTCCAGTGGCCCAGCTCTAGGATGTCCGGTTAGCCCACAGTGTGCTCGGGAGCTCGTCCACCCACTTGGCGCCATGCTTCTTCAAGCTGGCATAGGTGCGAGTCTTGAGGCCCCGAAGAATCTCGGGGTTGGCCCTCTCGACTTGCCCATTGCTCTTTGGGTGAGAAACGGAGGCATAGCACACCTGGATGCCGAGGTCTTTGTAGTAGTCTTAGAACGCTGCGCTGGTGAACTGGGTCCCGTTGTCGGTGATGATTCTGTTCGGGACCCCGAACCGGCAGACGATCGACTTGATGAACTTCACTGTGGATTGCTTGTTGATGGTGTCGACGGGTGTAGCTTCCGGCCACTTGGTGAACTTGTCGACGGCGACGTAGAGGTACCGGAATCCCCGACGGCTTTAGGGAATGGTCCCAGGATGTCCAACCCCCATACGGCGAACGGCCACGAGGGTGGGATCATCTGAACCACCTGAGCCGGTGTGTGGATCTGCTTGGCGTGGAACTGGCATGCCTTGCAGCTCTTGCTTGACGGCATCCTGGAGTGCTGTCGGTCTGTAGAAGCCATGTCGGAAGGCTTTACCGACGAGCGTGCGTGAGGAAGAGTCACTCCCACATTCACCTCCATGGATCTCAGCGAGCAAGTCGTAGCCTTCCCCCTGGGTTATGCACCGCAATAGGACGTGGTTGGCGCCACGCCTGTAGAGATCCCATTCTACCAGCGCGTACCTTTTAGCCATGCGCACGATCCGTTCAGCGGATACACGTTCATCACGGAGGATGTTGTCTTTCAAGTAGTCCCGGATCTCCGTGATCCATGCATCAGGTCTGACTTGAGCTTCTGGATCTTGAGCGCTGGGTTGCACGGAGTCCCCAGTGACGCTTACGATCCTTGGCGGCGTCCATGGCTGTAGGGCCGCCGGGACCGCCAGCTTCGAGGTGTTGGTCCAGCCCCCTTCGCCCGGCTCGGCAGGCCAGGCTGTGGGCCGCAGCAACGTCCTCTCGAAGACTCCTTCGGGCACAGGGGCTCTGGTAGGGGCCTTCATTGAGAGGTCGTCGGCCGCGGCACTGCCAGCGCGCGGTACATGGCGCATGTCCAAGGCGAGGAAGTCTTTCTCCAACATCTGCACATGGAGCAGATAAGCAGCTAGCTTTGGGTTGTTTCAGGAGCATTCACCCTTAACTTGTTTGATGACTAGCTGGGAGTCGCCCTGTGACAACAACTGGCGAGCGCCCAGAGACAGGACTGTGTTTAGGCCAAAGACGAGCGCTTCATACTCTGCCATGTTGTTGGTTGCCTTGAAATTGAGATGCACCATGTACCCAAACTTCTCCCCCGATGGCATGAGGAGCAGTATGCCAGCACCGGCCCCCTGCTTTCACGAGGAGCCGTCGAAGAAGAGCGTCCAGTGAGGCCCGGTGAAGACCGGAGCTCGGGGCTGTGGTTCACCGTCTTCGTGGCCCCCTGGGTTAGTCTTCGTTGGCGTCCACTCGGCCACGAAGTCAGCCAGTGCTTGGCTCTTGACTGCATGGCGAGGGAGGAAGTCCAGCTCAAACTCCGCCAATTCCGCTGCCCACTTAGCGACATTGCCGGTCGCGTTGGGGCTGTGAAGGATTGCCTTCAGCGGGTAGGAGGTGACAACCGAGATCTGGTGGGCTTGAAAGTAGTGGCGGAGCTTCCTGGACGCCACGAGTACTGCATACAGTAGCTTGTGGACCTCCAGCTATCTTTTCTTGGCATCGTGGAGGACTTTGTTGATGTAGTAGACAGGCCTCTGAATGGTCCGGACCCTCCCCCCCGGGCCTGAGACGTCGTCATCCATTGGCTCAGGCCGACAGGAGGTAGATGGGTCCGGGGGAGCCTCCGGGAGGTTGTCTTGGAGCTCCGGGAGGTCCCGTTGGACCTCCGGGAGGTTGTCCTGGAGGTCCGAGAGGTTGTCTCGGACCACCGGGGGGGGGCCCTTTTGACCTCTGGGAGGTTGTCTTGGAGCTCCGAGAGGTCCCGTTGGACCTCCGGGAGGTTGTCCTTGAGGTCCGGGAGGTCGTCTTGGACCTCCGGGGTCTCCTGGTGCTTGTCTTCTGCTACCGGAGCAGGCTGCGGTGACGAGGGGTCCGGCCGTTCTGCGATGAGGATCATGCTCACCACCTCAGTTGTTGCCGCGATGTAGAGCAACAAATGCTCTTCGGGCTCGTGTGCTACCATGATGGATAGGGTCATCAGGAGCTGCTTCAACTCCTGGAAAGCTTCTTCTGCTTCGTCGGTCCAAGCAAATGGACTGGATTTGCGCAGGAGCTTAAAGAAGGGGAGCGCTCGCTCTGCTAGCCTCGGTATGAACCGACTCAGCGCGGCTAGGCATCCCGTGAGTTTATGGACATCTTTGATGCGGGCGGGGGGCCGCATCAGTTCGATGGCCTTGATCTTCTCTGGGTTGGCCTCAATTCCTCGGTGTGAGACCAGGAATCCTAGGAGCTTCCCAGAGGATACACCGAACACACACTTGTCGGGGTTCAGCTTTGTGCGCGTGGAGCACAGTTTGTCAAAGACTAGGGCTAGGTTATCTAACAAGGATGAACTCTGCCTGACCTTGACAACGATGTCAACGACATACACCTCGACTAAGTCTCTTATTAGTTCTCCAAAGGTTTTGTGCATTGCACGTACAAAGGTGGGGAGAGCATTCTTTAAGCCATAAGGCATAGAGACAAAACAATACAGGCCGTCTACTGTGATGAAGAAAGTGTGATCTTCATCTTCTCTAGACATAGGGATCTGATGAAAACCTGAGTAGGCGTCTAGGAAGCATAGCATATCACAGCCTGATGATGTCGAGTCTACTATTTGATCTATTCTAGGGAGGGGGAATGGATCTTTGGGACATGCCTTATTGAGACTAGTGTGTCGATGCACATCTGGAGCTTCCCGCCGGCCTTCGTGACGACGATGGGGTTCGCCAACCACCGGGGATGGTGGACTTCCCATATGAAGCCAGCGTCCAGCAGCTTCTTGATTTCTTCTCGGATGAAGTTCTGCCGCTCGATGGACTGCTTGCGAGGCTTCTGTTGGACTGGCCGGGCATCGGGGAAGATCTTCACATGGTGCTCAATCACCTCCCTAGGGATCCCCGGCATCTGCGACGGCTGCCATGCAAACACGTCGACGCTGTGCCGGAGGAAGGTGATGAGCGCGCCTTCCTATTTGCTGTCCAGGCCCCCGGCTACCCGGGTGGTCTGGGCAGCATCGACGCTGACTTGGAGGTCCTTCAGGGGGACGTCATCCTCGTCGAGGGGTTGCACGCGGGGTGCTGAGGTAGAGGCACGGTGGCGTGCACTCGGGTGGAGCCGGCCCGGTTCCGCACTACCAGGGGCTGGTGCTCGGGCTGTTGCAAGCGCTTGGAGCTTCTCCAAGGCTGACACTGCAGCAGTGCGGTCTCCACGAATTGTAAAGGTCCCAAAAATGTGAATACAAAGAAACATGAGTTTGCACAAATGTTGGAGTCATGTGTATGAAAAAGGGGCTTAGTTGAAACTTTTTTCCCACATATGATAACATAGGTGAGATTCTTCTAAACAAACTTAGGGCTATTGCATGGATGGACCTAATGTGGATTAAAACCACAGAAATGAAGAGCTCAAGTGCAATGGAAGGGTTTAAAAATCAGTGATGAACTAAATGTAGATTCAAACTTCAAGTGAGGGGAAGACACAATGGAAATTCAAAACGGTTTGTGTCCAAACTATTGTTTGCAGCAGCTAACCCAAGAATCAAGTGGCATATTTGGATTCCTTAGGTCCAAATTAGTGGGGAGGCAAAGTTTCATTTATTTTTGAAAAGTTTTGCTGCCCATTTTTCCAAAGGGAGTCAAATGTGCAAAGAATTTAAATGAACATTTGAATTTGCATGGAATTTGTCCAAACTTGTCAAATGAGCTCAGTTTCCAATTTTCAAACAATTGGGTTGGATAATTGTCAAACTTTGGAGATATTTTGAGAAAAAGAGGTACTGAATTGTGGGGCCCACATGTCATAGGAATGAGTAGACTTAACACTTAAGTTTTCTCTCTGTTCCTCACTCCACTGGGGTTTCACCCGCGGGCGACACCGAGCGACCGCCCCCGTCGACCGAGGCTCCACCTCCTGCTCTTCGCCCGGGCCGCTGGCAGCACGGGAGTCGGCGGCGCCTCTCCACGTGATTCCTCCCGCGTTTACAAGGTGACCACGGGTGTTCCTCCTCCTCACACGCGCGTTCTCCCGAAAATAAAACCGAGCTCGCCGCTCCTCTGGAAAGCCATCGGGAGCCAGCTAAACCGCACCACAGCGCCTCCCCGAGCTGCACAACGACGCTGTGCCACCGTTCCGCACCTTCTGAGCGCGAGAGCTAGCCATCCGTGGTGGGTTTCGAGCGTTAAACGCTTCACCCGCGGCGAACCACAGCCAGCCGACGATCGGGCGCACGCGGGCAGCCTTCCACGAGGGTTGTCACGTCCGAGCAAGCCCGGCCACGGGAGCGCGCCATCGTGCTGCTGCTCTCCTCCAAAGCCTGGAGCAAACCGTGGAGGATCGGCGGCCAATTAGGAGATTTTGTCCCGGCGACCTCCAATAGAGCATCCGGTAATCGCCGCAAAAATTCTCGCTCTCCAATCCTCTGTAGCTTGTCAAATCTTGCACACAGGTCGGCCACTAGCCGGCGATCAGTAGTCCTTCACAACCCTAGTTGGAAAGACGCACGTAGACCGCATGAATTCCAGAATTTCCGACCTCAAACGCGGAAGAGGTTTCGGGTGCACGGTGAGACACCATTAGCCGCCGGTCCCGAGCAGTTTTGAGGCTAGGTCGAGCATCCCCATAGTCCACTGGTGCTGTAGCGCTGTTCCACCGAGGTCTGGGCAGGCTAGGATGACCGGGCGACGTTGCCGAACCGGTCCAGAGCCGCCGCGCCGTGGCCAGCTAGGTTAGAGCCATCGCCGGCCGGGGAAGAGGGTTCCATCGTGTTCAGCATGTGAAATTAGGCCCTAACGGCGAGGGAGGGCTCGGGGGATGGCCGGGAGGCCGGAATCCATCGAACTCCGGCGAGCCCGGCGGCGCGCGGGCGCGGGGGCCGGAGGTAGAAGACGACCCGGCGGGTCCCGCCCGTCAGCGACGGTTTTTTTTCAAATATTTGATCGGTTATGGCGCAGGGATCTGGTGTGGCGGCGCGGGAAATACCCTGTATCCCCGTGTGGCTTGCCTCAGCGAGTGACACCTGTCCCTGGACCCACAGACAGTATTTGAACATTTTGGGGAATTTCAGTTTTCAGTTCAAACTTTGAATAGCTACAACTTTGGGTAGGAGAATCCAAAAATTGTGAAACAAATTTTGTTGGATTCCTCTGATAGAGTACTATCCAAATGTAGAACCCAATTTGTATGAAAACCTTTATTTAATTCTGTAAAATTCTTAAAACTTTTTAGCAAAAGAATTTTAGAGGGAGTTTGGTTAATCCAAAAATCCTCAAATTTTGCCAGAATAGTCTTTAGGGTATTAGTGAACCCCTGTAAAAGTTTTATCTCAATTGGAGCTGATTTGTGCAGGGAAATTTAGATTTGAAGATGCTGTATTCAAATAATACAGAAACATTTTCAGAGAATTTCCAAAAGTTGGAAATTCAATTCTGGGCAGATCTTAGCTCCAAAACGCTAGGAAAATTCATGCAAACTCTATGAGCTATAATTGAAATTGTGGTTCACTAATTTTTGCATGAACATGGGTGGGATCTCAGAATTAATTCTTCTTTGCTTAATTGCTTAGAAAATTATTCTGAACAAACCACTCAATGAAAAGTGCTAATTTTTGGTCCAGAGGACTTTCTTGTGACAAGGAACTCACATGAAAATTTTCAGCTCCATTGGAGTCCTGGATCACCCCTGTACTTTTAACCTCTTTAGGTGATCAATATAGAAGAGGGGGAAAACCACTTAGCATTTAATCATGTGTTTAGATCCAAACCTAAACCACTAGCACCAGTGTCATTTTAAATTCTTAAACAAAGTTCCAGTTTTTGAAAATTTGTTATTAGGACTTGTAGCAAAGTCTTTACAATTAAACGATATGCATATTCATCACGTGTAGTATCTACGTGAAGGGGTTGAAGTCATCGGAGTAGAAATCAAGGAAGGAGGAAAGAGGTTGATCCAGCACCAAGTGGTCTTCACTAACTGCATATATATATAAGTCACCTGCAAAACAAAGGCAAGCCCCGGTTTGCATCAAATTTACAAGTTTTTATTTGTATTCACTTCATACGTCTAGCATTTTATTTATTGCATTACGTCTAGATGGTATGAAACTCCAAATGCATGCCCCAGAAAACCCTGGAGTTTAATGTAGAATATGTTATCAATTAATTATAACTACTGTTCTCAATAAAAGTGGATTAAAAGAGGCATAACTCGAGTAGGCAGATTCCTACTCGTGAAATGGGATTAAGGGGGGGATCAATCGGAAGAGTTGGGAATTGATCCTCATAGTTGGGAATGGAGACCGGGCAGTGGATGGAAGGTCAAGGACGTGGTCCTGTGAGCCTAGTCTATGTCTGAGTCGATTAAGGCCCGTTCTCGTGTGCGGCCCCGCTGGACAAGTTTGAGATGTGTACCGGATGCATACTGGCAATATGGGACCCAGGAAACCGATGTAACATGTTAACCTGGGTGTCGAGGCATACCTCACCGTCTGATGCCGATGCTGAAAGGATAGAGAAGTCGGCTCTACGAGGGTTTGCCGTAGAGAGTCTTAATCCCAGTCGGTGGGACCGGCTCGACATTTGGGTGTCGTGTGAAAGGTGGCCACGTACGGCGTCAGTGACGGTTGCTGTGTGCAACATCGAGTACGGGCGTATGTGTCGTGTCAGCCGGGTGTTTTTGATTGCAATCACCGTCGCTCGCGGTAGTGAGCATACTTGTACACTGAGTCGTGACGTAGTAATAAACCGGGAAATATTTAATATGCTTCGTGGGTAATCCTCATAATGGAGATGAGGAACGATCAACACTTCCCTAAATTTAATTTCCACCTTGGGCTAGCAGCGTCGAGGCAAAGCGTTTCTTGTTTGATTGTGGAGTCTCGACGTTGACGGCGCAAGGTCAGTTTGAGTCTAGGATAGCTCACTAAAGTTACTTTCACCTCGGGCAAGTGACATCGAGATGAAGCGTTTCTTGTTTGATTGTGAAGTCTCGATGTAAGTTGCACGGGGGCTATAAAAGTTGCTTAAAACTTGAAGTAAGGACTCTTCTTTAGCTCAAGTTCATCGTTTGTGCAAACTTCTATAATTAGCCCTCTATTTTCATCATGTAGAGTTTCATGACTAGGGTGACGGGTCAGTCTTGCTGAGCTTCGTGCTCACAGATACTGCATAAGTTGTTTTACAGGTAATAACTGTAGGCTGATATGTACAGGTGCCCGATGAGACTCGGAACTCCCCGAATGGTGAACTCAGGGCAACCCCTGCCGCTGCTATCACGACAGTGTTGCTAGTGAGAAGGGTCCGCGGGGTGGACACCTTCTCTGTTGCTTAGCATAGGTATGAGACGTGAGTTGTAATAGTCTTCCGTTGTAGTTTATTTTGAGAGGTATTTGTAAAGTCAAAACTTTGTAAGCTTCCGCTTGTTTTATGTAATATGATGCTTTATTATGTGTGCTGTTGGGTGCCGCATCGCACGGCACCACCTAATGCGATTCCCGGGCGAGGTGCTCCGTCCCCGTGCGTAATCGGGACGGCGGGGTCCTCACAGCGTGGTATCAGAGCCACATTGGTAATGGCACACGGAATAAGGATTGTATTACGACAAAAACTTAGGATACGGTGAGGAAACGGTATTAGGCCCACGTAAGGACTATAGTAGTATAGTTACTTAAGGTGGCATGACTAACCTACTTGTTATAATTCTGAAATTTTGATTATGTAACGACGCACCTACGTTCAGGTAAGCATGGTAAGGAACGCTACCGAAAGCGGTTCAATTTCGGTTAGCTCCCCTGACGAGGAAAGTAGTTCAGGGATAGGTCTCACAGCTTGGTGTGAGACATTAATATGAAACTCTTGAACTCTTCATGTTCCTGAGTTCATATGAAACGCTGATCCCTAGCGTGCATTAGGCAAGTAAGTGGAGACCCCATCGCGTGGTCAGTAACGCATGAGTGTGTTCGTCTGGGAGTAGCCCAGGAGGACATACGCAGCGCTTGCCATCGGCGTGCCCTGCAGGGCAGTAGGTGGTATCCGTTGGGTTGATAACATTCCCAACCGTGACGACCCGTTCATGACATACTCGGGTTCCCCGTCGTGTGGTGTTGAAACACGATCACGTACCTTGAGACGTGACTTAACTCAAGGATGGCCGTATGGCAATGATACGTGTCACACCCGGTTTTTCCGAAGAACAACCAAGTGAATATCACATGTATGCCAGGATCATTTTCTCATACATGTGATGACAAATAGTGAAGCATCATTTATTACAAGCCAGGTGTCGGATATAAATAAGTCTTACATCGCGAATGTCTCGATGGACAATAATAAGTTCATCACAAGTAAATAAACTAGCAGCGGAAAAAATTATTCTTGAGGGCTCCATCACAGGCGTTGCCCGGGGTCTCCATGAACCTAGAAACCTTTTTCGGGTCCAAAGTCTTGGTCATTATATACCACCTCATTATCTTGACCTGAGCAGCAATATAAACCAACAAAATATGCAAGGTTGAGTACCAATGGTACTCAGCAAGTGTGGGAAAATTATATCATGCATGGATAGGACAAGGAGAGGTTGAACTCATGGTTAAAGCACTACGCAATTAATACCTATCACCTTAGCTTATTAAGCACCTACATTACTACACAGGTGAAATGGTCCCAATCTCCCATCCCATCATCATAATCAAATAACCATATCATCATTTCCAATGTTAAGCTCCCCGCTTAACATCCACAACTTCCAAAACCATCAATCCTCTAATCATGAATAAGTCCAAGCCGCTCTTGACCGTGAGCACGGCTGTCATGACAGTTTTGACTCTGCAGAGTTTGTACCACTGTACCCACATGTAGTGATTTCATCCCCCGTTGTCAGGTGGACTAAAAGAACCTCCATTATGCCAGTGGCTACGAACCACATTCACACTTCCCAGGTGTGTAGCCAGGAGATCACTACGAAGCCTTTACAAAGGGATTCCCGACGAGCGTGGGCCCACTGAGGTTTCACCCCTAACAGCATACAAGAGGCTCCAACCCCACTGCAGTGGCCCCCTCTTGAGCCTTGCGGTTCATATGGTAGTCCAGCTGACACCTATTCCCCGCACCATCCAACACACCCATACTATGCCGGGGATACACCTAATTAATTGGCCAAGCTGCCCCATCTCAGCATGTGGTTGGCACTGTAAAGCCAGGTTACATGCTCCATGAACCGGTCCTTAGGATCCAGGCAAGTACTAACCACAAACCCGAGTCTCGTGCACCCAACACACAACCAAAACAACCAACTTGCCTTGATCCCTACCTCTACATAACTCACAATATCTCATTCAAGAGTATGGTAAAATAAACTGATGATCTCATATCCCAAACATCCCATTCTAAGCATGGCTAAGCATATGCATAATAATAAATGACATGATAAAATAAATCCCAACCCAAGCTACAAGGAAACAAGGTAATGCAATTCTAGGGAAACTTCCTAGCATGGGTTTCATATTTCATTTGACAATGCAAATAATTCTATCTACACATCCTAGCATAGGATCAAAGTGGTCAAGGACACTTGCCTCCTTCCTGCTGCTCTTGAAATGGGTAGTCCTGATCTTGGAAAGGAATAACTTGCTCTTGAGCAGGTTCTACATCATACCATCACACATAACAAAAGAAAAACAACAATCCATAAGACATAGTTCACACTTCCACTTCATACAAACCACACATTCACATTTATGAAAGTCATTCACAATTATATGTGTTGTGGTTACTCTATGTGTGTTGACTTGTGGCTTGCATGCACTTTTAATCATGTGTACATGATTCCTACTTTTGTATTCATATTTATGTTTGCCTATTATATATATATGAGTTTCCAAATTTAAATAAATTCCTTATATTTAATTGATACACCTTTTAGCTACCAAGTGTGCATGGAAGTCATTTTCCTACCCCACATGTGTCCTCAGACCTTCTACCAACCCTAAACTGAATTCTTTGGATTTTAGAAACTTCATTTATCATTTTCTAGTTATTCATACATAGCTTGCTATATTTTCAGATTTATTTCCTATGCCTAAATGTGAACTTTATTATGAAAATAGTAAGACACCTCATCTAAACAGAATAGGTTCTGATCTAAAATATTTACTAATATATTTTTGACCTTTTCCTCTGATGTAAACTATTTTACAATTATTTTCCCTATTTTCTAGAACTATTCTTTACTTAAAAACGTGTCCCTAAATGTGAATAATAAATTAAACAGATTCATTTCAGCCGAAAATATATTTTTATCTCACTCCAAAGTTTTATAAATACTGAGAAAGTATTTAATTTAATTTTGACAATATGTTTGTCCCTCTTTTAAATTTTTAAACACTAGCAACATATTCAATTTCCTAAATTAAATACTAAACAGGGCTAAAAAGGTAAACTCACCCCATTACAGGGTCTATAATATTATTTTAGAATTTCCAGGGGTCTAGCTACACTTATCAGAGGTGTTTTCCTAATTTTTATTAAGTCCAGGGGGCCAAAACTGATTTTTAAATGAATTTACATGATTTTCTGGAGTTCCAGAGGTTAGATCAGAAGTTTCCGGGGCTAGCTCTTATTTCCTGAGAACCCCAGGGGGTAGCACGTAAGAATTCCAGTCTTTATAACGCGGGGCTGACGTGGACTGTCCGATTTTAAACCGACGGCCAAGATTATAATATCGAACCGGTACGTGGGGATTTAAACCCTACCGTGCGATTTAAAATAAACGGCGCACAAGCGGCCACGTCGCTCTGATCGAGCGCGGGCGGCGCTGCCGGCGGCGCACGACGGCGGGAAGCGGCGATCTCGTCGGAGACTTTCGGATCTTCGAGAATTCTTCCTAGAACTGTGATTTTATGGTATAGATCGGTGGAGGAGAGGTCGGGGATCTCACCTCGGGGGTTTTCTTGAGCTCGGAGGTCCTGGAAGGTGATCGGCGACGAGGTCCGAGGTGAAACCACGGCGAAGCTCGTCGGCGCTGTGTTTACACCGCAAATCACCGAGTTTTCTGCACCTGCAAGGTTCCCCGGAGGCGGTGGATCAAGACCAGCGAGTTAGATCGGAATTTCCGAGCTTAGATCGGCCAGAATTCGCCGGAGAAGTCTCGGTTCTCACCGGAGTAAAAATCGGCGATCGTGGGGGAAAAACAGAACGATGTCGGGGGTTTTATAGACGGGGGAGGGCGGCGGGGTGGTTTAGATCATGTCCGTGTCGCCTACGAACAGAATTCAGCAGGGATACGACGAAATCCCGATTGGTTTTGATTCGGGTGCGAGGGAGTTCGGCGCTGGCGCGAGGTAGACGATGATCGGGTGGGCCCCGCCTGTCAGTGTGAGGAAGCAGCGCGCGCGGCTGTGGGCTGGCGCGGGCGCTGGCTGGGCCGGCTGGTGGGTTTCGGCCCGCTGGCCAGTTTTTTCTGTTTTTTCTTTTTCTATTTCTTTTCTGATTTGAGTTTAATTTGAATTCCAGTTTGAATTTGAATTTTTGCAAAACATGCAACACGTCCAAAATTTTTTAAATCCCCCTCTTAACATAATTTAGGGTTTTGAATCAAAATTTTGGGGTGTTACAGCTCTACCCCCCCTTAAAAGAAATCTCGTCCTCGAGATTGGTGTTTCTAAGAAAACAATTCCGGAAATTATGCCTTGAGCTCATCTTCCCGCTCCCAGGTGGCTTCCTCTTCTGAGTGATGCTTCCACTGCACCTTGCACATCCGGATTCTTTTATTTCTGGTGAGTCGTTCCAAAATCTTGTATGGTTGCTCGGCATATGACAAATCCTCAGCTACGTCCACTTCATTCATGGGTAACACCTCTTCAGGCGTCCTCAGACATTTCTTGAGTTGTGACACATGGAACACATCGTGCACATCCGATAGACGAGCCGGTAATTCTAGTTGATACGCCACTTCGCCTTTCCTTTCCAGAACTTGAAAGGGTCCGATGTATCGAGGTGACAACTTCCCTTTCACCTTGAACCGACGAAGTCCTCGGATAGGGGACACCTTGAGATAGACATAGTCCCCCACGTTGAAAACGAGCTCTCTTCTTCGTACATCAGCATAACTCTTTTGGCGTGTCTGTGCTATCCGCAAGTTATTGCGAATTTCCCTTACCTTCGCCTCGGCTTCTTGTAGTACCTCTGGACCAAACACTTTACTTTCCCCTGTTTGGTTCCAAAATAAGGGAGTCCTGCACTTCCTCCCGTACAAAGCTTCAAACGGTGACATCTTCATACTAGCTTGATAGCTGTTGTTATACGAAAACTCCGCATACGGTAAGTTCTTGTCCCAACTCCGATTGTTTTTGAGTGCACATGCCCTTAGCATATCTTCAAGGATCTGATTGGTTCTTTCCGTCTGCCCGTCAGTTTGGGGATGATAGGCAGAACTAAAGTTCAGATGGGTTCCCATGGTTTCATGCAACTTCTGCCAAAACCTCGAGGTGAACTGTGTCCCTCGGTCCGACACAATCTTCTTTGGCACTCCATGGTAACACACGATCCTTGACATGTACAACTCTGCCAATTTGGATCCGCTGTAGCTTTCCTTCACGGGGATGAAGTGAGCTACTTTGGTTAGCCTATCAATGATGACCCATATTGAATCATACCCTGATTGGGTCCTAGGCAATCCCACGACGAAGTCCATGCTGATTTCTTCCCATTTCCATTCAGGCACTTTGAGTGGTTGCAATAATCCCGCGGGTCATTGATGTTCTGCTTTCACCAACTGACATGTGTCACATAGGGCAACATGTTCCGCGACATCTCGCTTCATGCCATACCACCAATACCTGCTCTTGAGGTCCTGGTACATCTTCGTACTCCGAGGATGAATGGAATAGTCGGAATCGTGAGCCTCCTTCAAAATTAATTCACGGATCTCCTTTACTTCAGGCACACAGATCCTTTTCCCGTGCCACACCGTACCTTGTTCATCCTCTCTGAAACCAGGAGCTTTATTTTCCTTGATGAGTTGCCTGATTTCTTGTATCTTCTCGTCGTTCTTTTGACCATCGCGTATGTCTTGCTCTAGTGTGGAGTCCACTTCCATGGCGATGGCTTCACCACTATTCACAAGGCATAGATTGAGACTTATAACCTCGTCCTTCAATTCTGCAGGCATGTCCTTCACGCTCAACTTATTGTCCTCCACTTTCCGACTCAAAGCATCGGCCACGACGTTTGCTTTCCCGAGATGATAGTTGATGCCCACATCAATGTCATTAATTAGCTCTAACCATCTCCTTTGCCTGAGGTTGAGATCTGGCTGTGTGAAAATGTACTTCAAACTCTTATGATCCGTATATATCTCTGTCCTCTTCCCCATCAAATAGTGCCGCCAAATTTTCAACGCGTGTACCACTGCGGCTAGTTCTAGGTCATGTGTAGGATAGTTCTTCTCGTGCTTCCGGAGCTGTCGGGATGCATAAGCCACGACGTGCCCTTCTTGCATGAGAACACATCCCAACCCGTTTCCAGAGGCATCGCAGTACACTGTGAAATTCTTCTGCATATCTGGCATAACGAGCACTGGGGCTGTTGTCAATCTTTTCTTTAACTCCTGAAAGCTCGTCTCGCACTGTGGCGTCCAGGTGAATGTGATTCCCTTCTCCAACAGTTTGGTGAGAGGTCTCGAGATCTTTGAGAACCCTCAATAAACCGTCGATAGTATCCAGCCAATCCTAAGAAGCTTCGAACTTCCCCTACATTTTCAGGGGTCTTCCATTCCTGTATATCCTCGATTTTGGCAGGATCCACGGAGATTCCTCCCTCCGAGATTATATGTCCTAAGAAGGGAACTCTCTTCAGCCAAAACTCACACTTGCTCAACTTGGCATATAGTTGGTGTTCTCTTAGCCTTTGCAACACCAACCTTAGATGTTTATCATGTTCTTCTTCATCTTTGGAGAAGACGAGAATGTCATCTATGAAAACCACCACAAATTTGTCCAGATATTCCATGAATACCTTGTTCATGAGGTACATGAAGTATGCCGGGGCATTAGTTAGCCCGAAAGGCATGACGGTGTATTCATACATTCCGTAACGAGATACGAAAGCTGTCTTGGGAATATCATATTGCCTTATCTTGAGTTGGTGGTATCCCGACCTGAGATCAATTTTCGAGAACACACAAGCTCCCCTCAACTGATCAAACAAGTCTTCAATGCGGGGTAATGGGTACTTGTTCTTGATGGTTACCTCATTCAAAGCACGGTAATCCACGCATAACCTTTGGGTTCCGTCCTTCTTGGGCACAAATATCACCGGAGCTCCCCATGGTGAGGAACTAGGACGAATATACCCCTTCTCCGACAATTCTCTCAAATGATCCTTGAGTTCTTCCAGCTGCTTGGAGTCCATCCGATAAGGTCTCTTGTATATCAGGGCTGTTCCAGGCACTAGCTCAATTGCGAATTCCACTTCATGATCGGGAGGCATACCTGGCAATTCTTCCGGAAAAACATCTGGATATTCCCGGATGGTCCTGATTTCCTCAACTTTCACCTCAACTTGATTTAATTTAATGTCCCTCTTAGGCTCGTGTATTGTTATGAACTTTACTCTTGTTCCACTAGGGTGAGTTAGTTCCACCGTTCTGGTCAAACAATGAATGATTCCCTTATGTTTGGTCAACCAATCCATGCCCAAAATAATATCGATCCCTTGGGAATCTATCACTATGAGGTTAGCAGTAAACACTACCCCATTAATGTCTAGGTTCACTTTGGGACACACTTGTCTTGTCCTTATTTCTCCACCTGGAGAATTTACGGCTAGCATATGGTTCATTTCTCACACAAAAACAAATGCAATATTATTTCATGTGGGTTCACACACCAAAGCAAAACAATCTAAAGACGAGGCTGTGGACAATTGCTCATGGCTTCCACAACTCACGTCACACACCAAGCATTATCACACCATTAACTTAACTTAACGACTCGCCTATTCGACATCTTGCTAACTAAGGGAGGGACTCTACAATACTCGTTTTCTTGAGCTGGCTCCTCGGGATCTTCCTCATCATTTTGGCTGCCTTCTGACTCTGCTTTGGGTGGGGAGGCTGCTGGTGGAGAAGTGCGACGACGCCTGATCGCTCGACGATCTGGGGAGTCAGGAGTCCATGTATCATTCACGGTGACACACAGTTCATTCCCATCTCCTCTTTCTCTCGCCCTCAAGCAGGCTCGCAGCAACGCTTCCGTTTCCTTCGGGGTGTCCCGGACATCCTGAAGCTCTTGTTGACACTCCTGCAGTCGAGTGCTGAGCATAGAAGCATCTTCCAAGCACAAGTCCATGTGCTCATGGGAAGTCCCTTGCTGCACCGGCGGGTACATGTACTCCGTGGTACCACTCTCACGCTGGAGGACATACATGTACTCAGTTTTGTCCAAGTGGCGACGATAGATGTGACTCTGGCAGGTGATGGCCTCCCAGGTGACATCTTTCTCCGTATCGACCTGTGTCGCTCTACAAGCTGGAGACTGATGAATCTTAAGCAGCTGATTTTTGTGTATAATCCTCATCTCTGAGCTCCATTCTTCCCTCTTCTCACGGATGGTCCTGGTGGAGTTATAGTGGATGATTAGCTTGCCCGTATTGCCGGCGGCTTCGGGCATACGTCGAAGACGGCGCAACAAGCCTCCTACTGCCAATCCGTAGGAAAGGTACGTCACCGGACGGCTCTCCTCTCTCTCGGCAAGGGCAACTATGGGAACTCTCCCTCCTGTGGACTTGCGAGCGGTGCGAATCATGCGAACCATCTAAAACAAAAAAACATTTAAACTTAGGTTAGATAAACTTTTAAACAAAAATTCTATTTTGAATGAAAGTTGGGGTAAGATGAAGAAAGTGACTCCATTAAATAACACTTTTCAACATACACCTTGTAAAATAGTTTTTTAAGAAAATAGGGCCCTTAAATACGTCCATTTCTACCTAGGTCCACGTTCCTACGGGCAACCTTGGCTCTGATACCACCTCTGTCACACCCGGTTTTTCCGAAGAACAACCAAGTGAATATCACATGTATGCCAGGATCATTTTCTCATACATGTGATGACAAATAGTGAAGCATCATTTATTACAAGCCAGGTGTCGAATATAAATAAGTCTTACATCACGAATGTCTCGATGGACAATAATAAGTTCATCACAAGTAAATAAACTAGCAGCGGAAAATTATTCTTGAGGGCTCCATCACAGGCGTTGCCCGGGGTCTCCATGAACCTAGAAACCTTCTTCGGGTCCAAAGTCTTTGTCATTATACACCACCTCATTATCTTGACCTGAGCAGCAATATAAACCAACAAAATATGCAAGGTTGAGTACCAATGGTACTCAGCAAGTGTGGGAAAATTATATCATGCATGGCTAGGACAAGGAGAGGTTGAACTCATGGTAAAGCACTACGCAATTAATACCTATCACCTTAGCTTATTAAGCACCTACATTACTACACAGGTAAAATGGTCCCAATCTCCCATCCCATCATCATAATCAAATAACCATATCATCATTTCCAATGTTAAGCTCCCCGCTTAACATCCACAACTTCCAAAACCATCAATCCTCTAATCATGAATAAGTCCAAGCCGCTCTTGACCGTGAGCATGGCTGTCATGACAGTTTTGACTCTGCAGAGTTTGTACCACTGTACCCACATGTAGTGATTTCATCCCCCGTTGCCGGGTGGACTAAAAGAACCTCCATTATGCCAGTGGCTACGAACCACATTCACACTTCCCAGGTGTGTAGCCAGGAGATCACTACGAAGCCTTTACAAAGGGATTCCCGACGAGCGTGGGCCCACTGAGGTTTCACCCCTAACAGCATACAAGAGGCTCCAACCCCGCTGCAGTGGCCCCCTCTTGAGCCTTGTGGTTCATATGGTAGTCCAGCTGACACCTATTCCCCGCACCATCCAACACACCCATACTACGCCGGGGATACACCTAATTAATTGGCCAAGCTGCCCCATCTCAGCATGTGGTTGGCACTGTAAAGCCAGGTTACATGCTCCATGAACCAGTTCTTAGGATCCAGGCAAGTACTAAACACAAACCCGAGTCTCGTGCACCCAGCACACAACCAAAACATCCAACTTGCCTTGATCCCTACCTCTACATAACTCACAATATCTCATTCAAGAGTAAGGTAAAATAAACTGATGATCTCATATCCCAAACATCCCATTCTAAGCATGGCTAAGCATATGCATAATAATAAATGACATGATAAAATAAATCCCAACCCAAGCTACAAGGAAACAAGGTAATGCAATTCTAGGGAAACTTCCTAGCATGGGTTTCATATTTCATTTGACAATGCAAATAATTCTATCTACACATCCTAGCATAGGATCAAAGTGGTCAAGGACACTTGCCTCCTTCCTGCTGCTCTTGAAATGGGTAGTCCTGATCTTGGAAAGGAATAACTTGCTCTTGAGCAGGTTCTATATCATACCATCACACATAACAAAAGAAAAACAACAATCCATAAGACATAGTTCACACTTCCACTTCATACAAACCACACATTCACATTTATGAAAGTCATTCACAATTATATGTGTTGTGGTTACTCTATGTGTGTTGACTTGTGGCTTGCACGCACTTTTAATCATGTGTACATGATTCCTACTTTTGTATTCATAATTATGTTTGCCTATTATATATATATGAGTTTTCAAATTTAAATAAATTCCTTATATTTAATTGATACACCTTTTAGCTACCAAGTGTGCATGGAAGTCATTTTCCTACCCCACATGTGTCCTCAGACCTTCTACCAACCCTAAACTGAATTCTTTGGATTTTAGAAACTTCATTTATCATTTTCTAGTTATTCATACATAGCTTGCTATATTTTCAGATTTATTTCCTATGCCTAAATGTGAACTTTATTATGAAAATAGTAAGACACCTCATCTAAACAGAATAGGTTCTGATCTAAAATATTTACTAATATATTTTTGACCTTTTCCTCTGATGTAAACTATTTTACAATTATTTTCCCTATTTTCCAGAACTATTCTTTACTTAAAAATGTGTCCCTAAATGTGAATATTAAATTAAACAGATTCATTTCAGCCCAAAATATATTTTTATCTCACTCCAAAGTTTTCTAAATACTGAGAAAGTATTTAATTTAATTTTGACAATGTGTTTGTCCCTCTTTTAAATTTTTAAACACTAGCAACATATTCAATTTCCTAAATTAAATACTAAACAGGGCTAAAAAGGTAAACTCACCCCATTACAGGGTCTATAATATTATTTTAGAATTTCCAGGGGTCTAGCTACACTTATCAGAGATGTTTTTCCTAATTTTTATTAAGTCCAGGGGGCTAAAACTGATTTTTAAATGAATTTACATGATTTTCTGGAGTTCCAGAGGTTAGATCAGAAGTTTTCGGGGCTAGCTCTTATTTCCCGAGAACCCCAGGGGGTAGCACGTAAGAATTCCAGTCTTTATAACGCGGGGCTGACGTGGACCGTCCGATTTTAAACCGACGGCCAAGATTATAACATCGAACCGGTACGCGGGGATTTAAACCCTACCGTGCGATTTAAAATAAACGGCGCACAAGTGGCCACATCGCTCTGATCGAGCGCGGGCGGCGCTGCCAGCGGCACACGGCGGCGGGAAGCGGCGATCTCGCCGGAGACTTTCGGATCTTCGAGAATTCTTCCTAGAACTGTGATTTTATGGTATAGATCAGTGGAGGAGAGGTCGGGGATCTCACCTCGGGGTTTTCTTGAGCTCGGAGGTCCTGGAAGGTGATCGGCGACGAGGTCCGAGGTGAAACCACGGCGAAGCTCGTCGGCGCTGTGTTTACACCGCAAATCACCGAGTTTTCTGCACCTGCAAGGTTCCCCGGAGGCCGTGGATCAAGACCAGCGAGTTAGATCGGAATTTCCGAGCTTAGATCGGCCAGAATTCGCCGGAGAAGTCTCGGTTCTCACCGGAGTAAAAATCGGCAATCGTGGGGGAAGAACAGAACGATGCCGGCGTTTTTATAGACGGGGGAGGGCGGCGGGGTGGTTTAGATCATGTCCGCGTCGCCTACGAACAGA
This sequence comes from Neostapfia colusana, assembly GCA_030760725.1. Classification (NCBI taxonomy): domain Eukaryota; kingdom Viridiplantae; phylum Streptophyta; class Magnoliopsida; order Poales; family Poaceae; genus Neostapfia; species Neostapfia colusana. The sequence continues at coordinate 51,705,147 of JASWHV010000010.1, read as the reverse complement.
ATTCAGCAGGGATACGACGAAATCCCGATTGGTTTTGATTCGGGTGCGAGGGAGTTCGGCGCTGGCGCGAGGTAGACGACGATCAGGTGGGCCCCGCCTGTCAGTGTGAGGAAGCAGCGCGCGCGGCTGTGGGCTGGCGCGGGCGCTGGCTGGGCCGGCTGGTGGGTTTTGGCCCACTGGCCGGTTTTTTCTGTTTTCTCTTTTTCTTTTTCTATTTCTTTTCTGATTTGAGTTTAATTTGAATTCCAGTTTGAATTTGAATTTTTGCAAAACATGCAACACATCCAAAATTTTTTAAATCCCCCTCTTAACATAATTTAGGGTTTTGAATCCAAATTTTGGGGTGTTACAATACGGGCGTTTCTATTTACTTTCAATTATAGAACTGCCTGAAATGAGAAAAACTTTGAGTGCACCACTATTGAGTGATCTTCTGCAGGTACTAACCACGTACGTATCCCGTGTAGTACACATGTGCGAGAGACCGTCTTAGTGCCACTGATAACACGTATATGCCGGTATAATCCGGGTAGGATTTTCTTTTGGTGAGGCTACGTAGTACCGACATGTTTCTTACGGTGCATCGACACCGTACTACATTTAATAACTCCTTCCCTATGAAGAAATAATTCATGAACTAACTTTCAATTAAAAATGGAAGTTTGAAATAAGTATTAGTTACTGAACTCTTCTATTGAACTAAGATTCAAATGAGAGAGTGTCTAGGTGTTAAAGATTTCAAAAACAGAGTGCTCTGTTTCTGGCAGAAATTTTTGCTGGACTTTTACAGAGCATAACTCTGAGTAGATTTAACCAATTAAGGTGTATAATACAGTTCTGGAAAGATTTTCAAGTTATATACAACTCTCTTGTAGACCTCCAGAGAAAAATCACAAATTAAGTTGGTGAAAAGTCCAGATGATGGCAAACTGTTCAGGACCAGGACAGTACCCAAAAACCTCTCTGGACCTTTCTGTTTCTAAGCCATAACGTCCTGTAGAAAAATCCCTAGGGAGCCTGTGCTACACCGTTGGAAAGGTTATGAGATATGCAACATTGTTGTAGTTCAAAGGTTGTTCAGATTCTTGTTGTACTTGTATGTACAACTGTGATAAAGTCAGCCACATACAAAGGAGATGCTGGCAAATTTTATCCAGGAATTCTGTCAACGTTGAGCAATCATAACTTTTGATCCAAAAGTGATATGGAGGCATTTGGATACTCGTTGGAAATATATTAAAGTTATCTTTAACTTTGGTATTCAACATGAGTTATAAAAATGCTTTTAACTGGATCGAAATCTGGTTTGTTAAGGACCGGTCAATCTGCTTTAAATCCTTGCTGTTAGATACATCAGTTTGCGCTTAAATCATTTTGCTTCCATGTTAAGATTTCATTATCAGTGTTGCACTACTTTGTTTATGGAATAAATCAAGTGATAGTGTTGAGCTGATAATGAACTCTTGCAGTTGCAGAATGGTGCGAACTCGTTCCATGGGTGAAGTGGGTGGTTCCAGTGGTGGTGGTGGTGATAACTCTCCACAGCGGGAGCAGCGAGCTCCGCAACAGCAGCCTCCACCAGGGCCTTCACCCACGGTCACAATGGCGGACATTCTGGCTGCCATGACGGGTGCAAGCGATGAGCGAACCGACTTGCTCCGCACCCTGGTGATGAATACATCCCGCCAAGGGGAATGTCAAGACGAAGACTTGCGCCAACCGCAACTGAATTCCTATGTTGAGTTCTTGGCAACTCAACCGCCGGTTTTCATTGAATCTGAGGATCCTCTGGTGGCGGATAGCTGGATCCGTACCATTGAATCTAAGTTCGGGTTGCTTCAATGCACCGAACAGCAGAAGGTTTTATACGCAGCACAACAACTTCACGGGTCCGCCAGTGCATGGTGGGCAAATCAACTCGCCTCCTTACCAGATGGACATGACGTTTCATGGGCAGAATTCCGGAAGGTGTTTCTCGCGTATCATGTTCCTTCCAGAATAATTCAGCGGAAACTCGAGGAGTTTCTGGCCTTAAAACAAGGAGGGAGGGGTGCATACGAGCATTCGCGAGTGTTCAACAAGCTGGCGCAGTATGCGCCTCAACATGTGAACACCGAAGCACAAAAGTGTGAGTGGTTCTTCCGCAGCCTCAATCCCAAGCTAAAGGAGAGACTCGTGTTAGCTGATCAAAAGAACTTCAACGAATTGATGAGTGCTGCCATCATGGTTGAAGATGCTCAGCGGGAAGTGCAGGCTGAGAAAAGAAAGAACCATGTACCACCGGAGAGCAGCAGTAGTGTTCCGCAGAAATACAGGGTGGTAGACAGTACATTGAACTGTCAGCTGATGCAGCCGGCTCGACGACTCCAGCAACATTCGGGTCGTTCGTCCCAATACTTTGAATTCGGACAGCTGCAACAACGGTATAGGCAGCCACGTTATTCTGCTCCTCAAGTGTTCTTGCCGCAGCAGAATACCACTAATGTCCATGCACAGAGCAACCAGGAACCGGCTGAGAAACCGTGCTTCACATGCAGGTACTTGGGTCACATCAGCAGAAGGTGTCCAGAAAGGATACGCCACAGAGAAACTACACCGGGGCGGGGTATAAATCAACCCCGTGCTCAGCTTCAAGGAACTGCACCAAAGTCCGGGTGCCTTTATCATACAGCTCTAGAGGAAGTGCCAGATGGGGCACCTGTACTAGCGGGAATGTTCACCCTCAATGAACTGCCCGTGTTAATTTTATTTGACTCGGGAGCTACACACAATTTCATCAGCAGGTCATTTGTGTGCAAAGCTGAGCTCTCCACCTCTACACCGAAGGATCACTACCTTATCCGCTCACCGGGTGGAAATATAGCTGCTAATGAAGTAGTGATCAAAGCACCCTTGTGCTTAGGTGGAAACTTATATCCCACCACCCTCATTGTGTTAGAGGGGCAGAAGATCGACGTGATTCTAGGAATGGCATGGATGAACTACCATGGGGCTGTTCTTGATATTGGTCCACGGATTGTTAGTTTGGACTCTCCAATCTACGGTATCCAAACGCTCATACTTGAAGCCGTGGATTCTAAAAATCCAGTGGTGTACCACAGTGTGACCACGAAACTGGAGGATATTCCAGTGGTCCGTGAGTACCCAGATGTGTTTCCCGACGATCTTCTAGGGATGCCGCCTGAGAGGGATGTGGTATTCAAGATCGAGTTAGCACCGGGAACCACACCAATATCTCGGAGGCCGTACAAAATGTCTCCGAAGGAATTAGCTGAACTGAAAGAACAGCTAAAGGACTTAATGGACAAAGGGTTCATCCGACCAAGCTCATCGCCATGGGGCTGTTCAGCCCTCTTTGTGAAGAAAAAGGATGAGTCACTTTGATTATGTGTGGATTATCGGCCGCTGAATGCGGTGACGATCAAAAATAAATATCCGTTGCCGCGGATCGATATATTATTTGATCAGTTAGTGGGTGCCAAGGTATTCTCCAAGATGGACTTACGGTCTGGCTATCATCAGATAAAGATCAGAGCGGAGGATATACCGAAGACGGCCTTCTCGACTAGATACGGGCTCTATGAGTATCTAGTCATGTCTTTCGGGCTAACAAATGCACCCGCACACTTCATGTATCTCATGAATTCTGTATTCGTGCCAGAGTTGGATCAGTTTGTCGTGGTTTTCATCGACGACATTCTCGTATACTCCAAATCGGAGGAGGAGCACATCAAACATCTCCATATTGTGCTTCAACGCCTACGAGAACATAAGCTGTATGCCAAATTCAGCAAGTGTGAATTTTGCATCAGCAAAGTACCATTCTTAGGCCACATTATTTCAGAAGAGGGTGTGGCCGTGGATCCAACTAAAATTGAGCAAGTCTTGAAGTGGGAGTCTCCAACATCGGTTCATCAAATCCGCAGTTTTCTAGGACTAGCGGGTTATTACCGGAGATTTATTCCCAGCTTCTCGAAGGTGGCTAAACCAATGACAGAGTTATTAAAGAAGAGCAGCAAGTATGTGTGGACAGAGGCCTGCGAAGAGGCATTTCAAACTTTGAAGAAACATCTCACAACGGCACCGGTGTTAGCCCAACCGGATACAACAAAGCCATTTGATGTTTATTGTGATGCCTCAGGCATTGGACTTGGCTGCGTCTTAATGCAAGATAGACGCGTGATCGCGTATGGGTCTCGTCAACTCCGCAACCACGAGCAGCACTACCCCACTCATGACCTAGAACTCGCTGCGGTGGTGCTTGCGTTGAAGATGTGGAGGCACTACTTACTCGGGAATTTAGTGCACCTCTACACCGACCATAAGAGCCTCAAATATATATTCACTCAGAAGGATATCAATATGAGGCAGCGGAGATGGTTGGAATTAATCAAAGATTATGAGCCGAGATCCATTACCATCCGGGCAAAGCTAACGTGGTGGCTGATGCACTCAGTCGTAAATCCCACGTTAATAACTTGGCAGTTGTTCCGGAGGAGGAGGAAGAACCAAGCTTGAGAGTGATTCCGTATGGGGCGTTGTATAATCTTGCTCTTGTGCCTACCATTAGAGAGGAGATTGTACAAGCCCAGAAGAGAGATAGAGGGATGCGGAATATACGAGCAAGGATTAAAGAGGATAAGATGAAATGTTTCCGGGAAGATGATCAAGGCGTGTTATGGTTTAACGACCGTATTGTGGTACCCCGGAACCTGAAGTTAAGGAAGAAGATCTTGGACGAAGCTCATATGTCCAAGTACTCGATACATCCAGGAAGTAATAAGATGTATCAAGATCTTAAAACAAAATTTTGGTGGACTCGGATGAAGCGAGAAATTGCCAAATATGTATCCGAGTGTGATATATGTCGGCGAGTCAAAGCTGATCATATTAAGAAAGCAGGAATGCTCCAACCGTTAAGTATTCCGGCATGGAAGTGGGAGGACATCAGCATGGACTTTATTGTCGGACTGCCTCTCACGTCCAGAAAGCATGACTCCATTTGGGTGATTGTTGATCGCTTAACCAAATCAGCCCACTTCATCCCAGTGAATACGGGATTCCATACTAAACAATATGCAGAGCTGTATCTCTCTAGAATTGTATGCTTGCATAGAGTTCCCAAGACCATCATATCAGACCGAGGTTCAATATTTGTTGCTCGTTTCTGGGAGCAACTACATGAATCTCTGGGAACAAAGTTAATCAGAAGCTCAGCATACCACCCTCAGACGGACGGTCAAACGGAGAGGGTGAACCAGATTTTGGAAGATATGCTGAGGTCATGTGCCATAGATCATGGAAAGAACTGGGATAACCATTTGCCATTAGCAGAATTCTCCTACAACAATGGTTACCAATCCAGTATTAAAATGGCACCATATGAAGCACTTTATGGCAGGAAATGCCGCACACCACTCAATTGGTGTGAATCTGGCGAGAGGGTGATTTTCGGCATTGATCTTGTAAAAGATGCCGAAGAGCGGGTCCAGCTGATTCAAGAAAATCTCAGGGCCGCTCAATCTCGCCAGAAGAGCTATGCGGACCAGCAACGCCGACCCTTGTGTTTTGAAGTCGGAGATCACGTCTATCTCCGAGTATCCCCGATGAAGGGAATTCATCGATTCAGGGTCAAGGGAAAGCTAGCTCCTCGCTTTGTGGGTCCGTTCCTTATTACAGAACGGTGTGGGCCGGTAGCCTACCGTTTGGAGCTGCCGCCATCCTTATCGGGTATCCACGACATCTTCCATGTCTCGCACTTGAGAAAGTGTTTGAAGAAGCCGACGGACATCCTTTCGGAAGACATGGAAATATTGCAACCGGACCTCACCTACACCGAGAAGCCCATCAAGATTATTGACGAGAAGAGCCGGATCACCCGAAATCGGGCTTTGAAATTTTACAAAGTCCTGTGGAGTAATCACACACAGGAAGAAGCGACTTGGGAGAGTGAAGATTACCTCCACAAGAACTATCCGGAACTTCTGTCGTAGTTGTTGTAATTACCTTCCGTCTCATCTTTCTTTTGTAATCTTGGGACGAGATTCTTTTAAGGGGGGAGGATTGTAAAGGTCCCAAAAATGTGAATACAAAGAAACATGAGTTTGCACAAATGTTGGAGTCATGTGTATGAAAAAGGGGCTTAGTTGAAACATTTTTCCCACATAAGATAACATAGGTGAGATTCTTCTAAACAAACTTAGGGCTATTGCATGGATGGACCCAATGTGGATTAAAACCACAGAAATGAAGAGCTCAAGTGCAATGGAAGGGTTTAAAAATCAGTGATGAACTAAATGTAGATTCAAACTTCAAGTGAGGGGAAGACACAATGGAAATTCAAAACGGTTTGTGTCCAAACTATTGTTTGCAGCAGCTAACACAAGAATCAAGTGGCAAATTTGGATTCCTTAGGTCCAAATTAGTGGGGAGGCAAAGTTTCATTTATTTTGGAAAAGTTTTGCTGCCCATTTTTCCAAAGGGAGTCAAATGTGCAAAGAATTCAAATGAACATTTGAATTTGCATGGAATTTGTCCAAACTTGTCAAATGAGCTCAGTTTCCAATTTTCAAACAATTGGGTTGTATAATTGTCATACTTTGGAGATATTTTGAGGAAAATAGGTACTGAATTGTGGGGCCCACATGTCATAGGAATGAGTAGACTTAACACTTAAGTTTTCTCTCTGTTCCTCACTCCACCGGGGTTTCACCCGCGGGCGACACCGAGCGACCGCCCCCATCGACCGAGGCTCCACCTCCTGCTCTTCGCCCGGGCCGCTGGCAGCATGGGAGTCGGCGGCGCCTCTCCACGTGATTCCTCCCGCGTTGACAAGGTGACCACGTGTGTTCCTCCTCCTCACACGCGCGTTCTCCCGAAAATAAAACCGAGCTCGCCGCTCCTCTGGAAAGCCATCGGGAGCCGGCTAAACTGTCACACCCGGTTTTTCCGAAGAACAACCAAGTGAATATCACATGTATGCCAGGATCATTTTCTCATACATGTGATGACAAATAGTGAAGCATCATTTATTACAAGCCAGGTGTCGAATATAAATAAGTCTTACATCACAAATGTCTCAATAGACACTAACGCTTCATCACAATAAATAAACTAGCAGCGGAATATTATTCTTTAGGGCTCCATCACAGGCGTTGCCCGGGGGTCTTCATGAACCTAAAAGCCTTCCTCGGGTCCAAAATCTTGGTCATTATACATCACCTCATTATCTTGACCTGAGCAGCAATATAAACCAACAAATATGCAAGGTTGAGTACCAATGGTACTCAGCAAGTGTGGGAAAATCATATCATGCATGGCTAGAACAAGGAGAGGTTGAACTCATGGTTAAAGCACTACGCAATTAACACCTATCACCTTAGCTTATTAAGCATCTACATTACTACAGAGGTAAAATGGTCCAAATCTCCCAACCCATTATCATAATCCAATAACCATAACCTTATTTCCAATGTTAAGCTCCCCGCTTAACTTCCAAAACCATCATTCCTCTAATCATGAATAAGTCCAGGCCGCTCTTAACCGTGAGCACGGCTGTCAAGACAGTTTTGACTCTGCAGAGTTTGTACCACTATACCCACAAGTAGTGATTTCATCCCCCGTTGCCGGGTGGACTAAAAGAACCTCCATTATGCCAGTGGCTACGATCCACATTCACACTTCCCAGGTGTGTGGCCAAGAGATCACTACGAAGCCTTTACAAAGGGATTCCCGACGAGCGTGGGCCCACTGAGGTTTCACCCCTAACAGCATACAAGAGGCTCCAACCCTGCTGCAGTGGCCCCCTCTTGAGCCTTGCGGTTCATACGGTAGTCCAGCTGACACCTACTCCCCGCACCATCCAACACACCCATACTACACCGGGGATACACCTAATTAATTGGCCAAGCTGCCCCATCTCAGCATGTGGTTGGCACTGTAAAGCCGGGTTACATGCTCCATGAACCGGTCCTTAGGATCCAGGCAAGTACTAAACACAAACCCAAGTCTCGTGCACCCAGCACACAACCAAAACATCCAACTTGCCTTGATCCCTACCTCTACATAACTCACAATGTCTCATTCAAGAGTATGGTAATATAAACTGATGATCTCATATCCCAAATATCCCATTCTAAGCATGGCTAAGCAAATGCATGTAAATAAATGACAAAATAAATCCCAACCCAAGCTACAAGGAAACAAGGTAATGCAATTCTAGGGAAACTTTCCTAGCATGGGTTTCATATTTCATTTGACAATGCAAATAATTCTATCTACACATCCTAGCATAGGTTCAAAGTGGTCAAGGACACTTGCCTCCTTCTTGCTGCTCTTGAAATTGGTAATCCTGATCTTGGAAAGGGTTAACTTGCTCTTGAACAGGTTCTACTTCATACCATCACACATAGCAAAAGAAAAACAACAATCATAAGACATAGTTCACACTTCCTCTTCATACAAACCACACATTCATATTTATGAAAGTCATTCACCATTATATGGGTTGTGGTTACTCCATGTGTGTTGATTTGTGGATTGCATGCACTTTTAACCATGTGTATATGATTCCTACTTTTGTGTCCACCTTTATACTTACATACTATTTATATGGATTTCCAATAAATTTCTTATATTCAACTACTTCACCTTTTTACTACCAAGTGTGTATGAAAAGTATTATTCTTCCCCATATGTGCCTTCATAATTTCTATCAACCCTAAACTGAATTCTTTGTATTTTAGAAACTCCATTTTTCATTTACTAGTTGCTATATTTTCAGATTTATATTCCTATGCATAATTGTGTATTTTATTATAAAATTAGTAATACACATCATCTAAACAGAATAGGTTCTGGTCCTAAATAATTTAATAACATATTTTGACTTTTGCCTCTGATGTAAACTATTTTATAATTATTTTACCTATTTTCTATAACTATTCTTTACCTAAAAATGTGTCCCTATACTAATAAATATGAATAATAGATGAAACAGATTTATTTCAGCCCAAAAATATATTTTTATCTCACTCCAAAGTTTTCTAAGTACTGAGAAAGTTTTTAATTAATTTTGACAATTATGTTTGTCCCCCTTTTTAATTTTTAACCACTAGTTACATATTCAATTATCTAAATTAAATACTAAACAGGGCTAAAATAATGAATTCACCCCATTACAGGGTCTATAATATTATTTTCATAATTTACAGGGGTCTAGCTACACTTATCAGAGGTGTTTTTCTTAATTTCTATTAAGTCCAGCGGCTAAAACTGATTTTTAAATGAATTTACATGATTTTCTGGAGTTCCAGGGGCTAGATCTGAAGTTTCCGGGGCTAGCTCTCAATTCCAGAGAACCCCAGGGGGTAGCACGTAAGAATTCCAGTCTTTATAATGCGGGGCCGACGTGGTCCGTCCGATTTTAAACCGACGGCTGAGATTATAAGATCGAACCGGTACGCGGGGTTTTAAAGTCTACCGTGCGATTTAAAATAAACGGCGCACAAGCGGCCACGTCGCTCCGATCGAGCGCGGGCGGCGCTGCCGGCGGCGCACGGAGGTGGAAAGCGGCGATCTCGCCGGAAAGTTTCGGATCCTCGAGAATTCTGCCTAAAACTGTGATCTCATGGCATAGATCGGTAGAGGGGAGGTCAGGGATCTCACCTCGGGGGTTTTCTCGAGCTCGGGGGTCCTGGAAAGTGATCGGCGGCGAGGTCCGAGGCAAAACCACGGCGAAGCTCGTCGGCGCTGTGTTTACACCGTAACTCTCCGAGTTTTCTGCACCTGCAAAGTTCCCCAGAGGCGGTGGATCAAAACCAGCGAGTTAGATCAGAGTTTCCGAGCTTAGATCGGCCAGAATTCACCGGCGAAGTCTCGGTGCTCACCGGAGTGAAAATCGGCGATCGCGTGAGGAAAACTGATCGGATCGGGGGTTTTTATAGCCGGGGGAGGGCGGTGGGTCTGTTGTGATCGAGTTGGAGTCCCCTGGGACCAGAATTCGGCTGCGGGACGGACTTTCCCGGTCGGTTGCGATTTCGCGCGCTCGGGAGAAAAGTCCGGGATCGCGGGGGCTCGGGGTTAGGGATGACAGGTGGGTCCCACCCGTCGGTGAGAGGCAGCGCGGCGCGCGCGGGGGCGAGCTGCGCGGGGAAAGCTGGGCCGGCTGGCGGGTTTCGGCCCACTGGCCGGTTTTTTCCCGTTTTTCTTTTTCTTTTCCCATTTCTTTTCTGTTTTGAGTATAATTTGAATTCCAGTTTGAATTTGAATTTTTGCAAAACATGCAATACGTCCAAAAATTTTTAAATTCTCCTCTGAACATGGTTTAGGGTTTTGAATCCAAAATTTGGGGTGTTACATAAACCGCGCCACAGCGTCTCCCCGAGCTGCACAACGACGCTGTGCTACCGTTCCGCACCTTCTGAGCGCGAGATCTAGCCATCCGTGGTGGGTTTCGAGCGTTAAACGCTTCACCCGCGGCGAACCACAGCTAGCCGACGATCGGGCGCACGCTGGCAGCCTTCCACGAGGGTTGTCACGTCCGAGCAAGCCCGGCCACGGGAGCGCGCCATCGTGGTGCTGCTCTCCTCCAAAGCCTGGAGCAAACCGTGGAGGATCGGCGGCCAATTCGGAGATTTTGTCCCGGCGACCTCCAACAGAGCATCCGGTAATCGCCGCCAAAATTCTCGCTCTCCAATCCTCTGTAGCTTGTCAAATCTTGCACACAGGTCGGCCACTAGCCGGCGATCAGTAGTCCTTCACAACCCTAGTTGGAAAGACGCACGTAGACCGCATGAATTCCAGAATTTCCGACCTCAAACGCGGAAGAGGTTTCGGGTGCACGGTGAGACACCATTAGCCGCTGGTCCCGAGCAGTTTTGAGGCTAGGTCGAGCATCCCCATAGTCCACTGGTGCTGTAGCGCCGTTCCACCGAGGTCTGGGCAGGCTAGGATGACCGGGCGACGTTGCCGAACCGGTCCAGAGCCGCCGCGCCGTGGCCAGCTAGGTTAGAGCCATCGCCGGCCGGGGAAGAGGGTTCCATCGTGTTCAGCATGTGAAATTAGGCCCTAGCGACAAGGGAGGGCTTGGGGGATGGCCGGGAGGCCGGAATCCGTCGAACTCCGGCGAGCCCGGCGGCGCGCGGGCGCGGGGCCGGAGGTAGAAGATGACCCGGCGGGTCCCGCCCGTCAGCGACGTTTTTTTTCAAATATTTAATCCGTTGTGGCGCAGGGATCTGGTGTGGCGGCGCAGGAAATACCCTGTAGCCCCGTGTGGCTTGCCTCAGTGAGTGACACCTGTCCCTGGACCCACAGACAGTATTTGAACATTTTGGGGAATTTCAGTTTTCAGTTCAAACTTTGAATAGCTACAACTTTGGGTAGGAGAATCCAAAAATTGTGAAACAAATTTTGTTGGATTCCTCTGATAGAGTACTATCCAAATGTAGAACCCAATTTGTATGAAAACCTTTATTTAATTCTGTAAAATTCTTAAAACTTTTTAGCAAAAGAATTTTAGAGGGAGTTTGGTTAATCCAAAAATCCTCAAATTTTGCCAGAATAGTCTTTAGGGTATTAGTGAACCCCTGTAAAAGTTTTATCTCAATTGGAGCTGATTTGTGCAGGGAAATTTAGATTTGAAGATGCTGTATTCAAATAATACAGAAACATTTTCAGAGAATTTCCAAAAGTTGGAAATTCAATTCTGGGCAGATCTTAGCTCCAAAAATGCTAGGAAAATTCATGCAAACTCTATGAGCTATAATTGAAATTGTGGTTCACTAATTTTTGCATGAACATGGGTGGGATCTCAGAATTAATTCTTCTTTGCTTAATTGCTTAGAAAATTATTCTGAACAAACCACTCAATGAAAAGTGCTAATTTTTTGTCCAGAGGACTTTCTTGTGACAAGGAACTCACATGAAAATTTTCAGCTCCATTGGAGTCATGGATCACCCCTGTACTTTTAACCTCTTTAGGTGATCAATATAGAAGAGGGGGAAAACCACTTAGCATTTAATCATGTGTTTAGATCCAAACCTAAACCACTAGAACCAGTGTCATTTTAAATTCTTAAACAAAGTTCCAGTTTATGAAAATTTGTTATTAGGACTTGTAGCAAAGTCTTTACAATTAAACGATATGCATATTCATCACGTGTAGTATCTACGTGAAGGGGTTGAAGTCATCGGAGTAGAAACCAAGGAAGGAGGAAAGAGGTTGATCCAGCACCAAGTGGTCTTCACTAACTGCATATATATATAAGTCACCTGCAAAACAAAGGCAAGCCCCGGTTTGCATCAAATTTACAAGTTTTTATTTGTATTCACTTCATACGTCTAGCATTTTATTTATTGCATTACGTCTAGATGGTATGAAACTCCAAATGCATGCCCCAGAAAACCCTGGAGTTTAATGTAGAATATGTTATCAATTAATTATAACTACTGTTCTCAATAAAAGTGGATTAAAAGAGGCATAACTCGAGTAGGCAGATTCCTACTCGTGAAATGGGATTAAGGGGGGGATCAATCGGAAGAGTTGGGAATTGATCCTCATAGTTGGGAATGGAGACCGGGCAGTGGATGGAAGGTCAAGGACGTGGTCCTGTGAGCCTAGTCTATGTCTGAGTCGATTAAGGCCCGTTCTCGTGTGCGGCCCCGCTGGACAAGTTTGAGATGTGTACCGGATGCATACTGGCAATATGGGACCCAGGAAACCGATGTAACATGTTAACCTGGGTGTCGAGGCATACCTCACCGTCTGATGCCGATGCTGAAAGGATAGAGAAGTCGGCTCTACGAGGGTTTGCCGTAGAGAGTCTTAATCCCAGTCGGTGGGACCGGTTCGACATTTGGGTGTCGTGTGAAAGGTGGCCACGTACGGCGTCAGTGACGGTTGCTGTGTGCAACGTCGAGTATGGGCGTACGTGTCGTGTCAGCCGGGTGTTTTTGATTGCAATCACCATCGCTCGCGGTAGTGAGCATACTTGTACACTGAGTCGTGACGTAGTAATAAACCGGGAAATATTTAATATGCTTCGTGAGTAATCCTCATAATGGAGATGAGGAACGATCAACACTTCACTAAATTTAATTTCACCTTGGGTTAGCAGCATCGAGGCAAAGCGTTTCTTGTTTGATTGTGGAGTCTCGACGTTGACGGCGCAAGTTCAGTTTGAGTCTAGGATAGCTCACTAAAGTTACTTTCACCTCGGGCAAGTGACATCGAGATGAAGCGTTTCTTGTTTGATTGTGGAGTCTCGATGTAAGTTGCACGGGGGCTATAAAAGTTGCTTAAAACTTGAAGTAAGGACTCTTCTTTAGCTCAAGTTCATCGTTTGTGCAAACTTCTATAATTAGCCCTCTATTTTCATCATGTAGAGTTTCATGACTAGGGTGACGGGTCAGTCTTGCTGAGCTTCGTGCTCACAGATACTGCATAAGTTGTTTTGCAGGTAATAACTGTAGGCTGATATGTACGGGTGCCCGATGAGACTCGGAACTCCCCGAATGGTGAACTCAGGGCAACCCCTGCCGCTGCTATCACGACAGTGTTGCTAGTGAGAAGGGTCCGCGGGCTGGACACCTTCTCTGTTGCTTAGCATAGGTATGAGACGTGAGTTATAATAGTCTTCCGCTGTAGTTTATTTTGAGAGGTATTTGTAAAGTCAAAACTTTGTAAGCTTCCGCTTGTTTTATGTAATATGATGCTTTATTATGTGTGCTGTTGGGTGCTGCATCGCACGGCACCACCTAATGCGATTCCCGGGCGAGGTGCTCCGTCCCCGTGCGTAATCGGGACGGCGGGGTCCTCACACGAATCTTGAGGATGCCTGTTGGTGTAGGCATCTTCAGGACAAGGTAGCCGTAGTGGGCTACTGCCATGAATCGGTACAGGGCTGGCCTGCCGATTATGGCGTTGAAGGGGAGGTCGATCTCCGCCACGTCGAACAGAATGTACTCTGTCCGATAGCTGTCCGGTGCCCCAAAGGTCACCGGAAGGCTGATGTTACCGTAGGGAAGGACTTGTCCCGGCCCTACCCCTGAGAACGGGCTCGATGGGGTGAGCTTGGCCATCGGGATCTGCAGCTTCTGGAAAGCTGCGCGGCTGATGAGGTTCAGCCCAGCCCCACCATCTACCAGGACGTGGTACATCTTTACGTTGGCGATGGTGGGTGCTACCAAGAGCGGTAGTTGGCCGGCCCCAGCCATGTTCCTGGGGCAGTCGGTGGCATTGAATCTGATGGGGATTCCCATCCACTTGAGGTGCGGCGCAGCACTTGGGAGTGGCGCCACCGACGCTACCGCTCGGCGCAGAGTCTTAACTGCGCTTCGGGACGCGGGGTCAGCAGACCTGCCGTAGATGACGTAGAGCATCTTCCGGCGCTCGTCATCGCTGGAGCTGGAGTCCTCATGGTTGTGCACCGCCTTCAAAGCGCGCTGAGGCTCCTGGAACTCCACCTGGTGGTCGACGTTGTCTTGGGTGTCGACCTTCTGTTTGCCCTCCCTTTGATGGAAGGGAGGGGCGTCAGCACGCGATTGCTTCCCCCTGCGGAAGCGCTCCGCGAGCTTCTGAATCTCCTGGCACTCAGCAGCAGTATGGCTGCTGGTGTCGTGCACGGGGCATGGCTCGCCTTGGTCACCATCTGGAGCTGGTGACTGTCGCTGCCTCTTGTCGGGACGTGGCCCCCGAGCTCTGCTGGGTGCTGCTGCTGCAGCAACGGGAGCTGCGGTCAGTGGTTTCATCTTGCCACCACCCCGGTTCTTGATCTTCTTGCCGCTTCCATGGGAAGCAGCGCCAGATCCGGGCTGTCCTCCTGACTCGGAGGCTGGCAGTGAGTGCCAGTTCCGCCCTTCTGCTGCCCTGGCGCACTTGTCCGCCAGGCTGAAGAGCTCCGAGACGCCGCGAACCTCTCTGGTCGCGAGCTTCTCAAGCATCTTCTTGTCCCGTACACCCAGCCGGAACGCCACCACCACAGAAGCATTTTGGATATGTGGGATGGTGTTCCGTACCTGGGAGAACCGCTGGATGAAGGAGCGCAGCGTCTCTCCAGGTTGTTGCTGGATGGCGTGGAAGTCGAGCTCCGTGCCAGGCCGGGTGTAGGAGCTGCCGAAGTTAGCAGTGAACTGCCGGCAGAGCTCCCCCCAGGAGGTTATGGACCCCTGGGGAAGATTCATGAGCCAAGACCAGGCTGGGCCGGTCAAGTCGACGGGGAAGTAGTTGGCCATGACGGCCTCGTCCCCTCCTGCAGCAAGGATGGCGGTGGAGTAGATCTGGAGGAAGTCCGCCGAGTTGATGCTGCCGTCGTACTTCACGGGCAGGTGCGGCCGGAACTTGCGCGGCCACTTCGCGAAGCGAAGGTGTGGCGCCAGGGCCGCACATCCTGCTCCTGTTGCTGCAGGTGTTGGTGCCGCAAACTCTTGGTTCACTGCCGGCACCATATACCCCGGTATGGGCAAGGCTGCGCCATAGACCGGGGGCACCATTTGCATGGCATATGGCTGGGGCATATGCTGCGTGGCGTACGCCTGGAGCAGAGATCACGTGGCGAACGTCTGCGGCCCAGGCTGGGTTGAGGCGGCGACATGCTGTCGCCGGCCTCTTGGTTGCGACGCCTTTCTCATCGTCGCTCGATGACCACTCGGGCATCGTCGCCCAAGTGGCGTCGTTCCAGCTCCGACCTCAGGTCCGCCGACGGGAGCCTGGTGGAGCGGGAATCTGCCGTCTGCCCGTCAACCGTTGGCGTGCGCGTCAGCGACACAGCCGGTTGACCGAGACGTCGTCCCCGCCGAAGTCGAGGGTTGGCGGCGGCGACGATGAGACGGTATACATCGCGAATCCACTGCTGGGTCGCTGACTGAGGCGCGTCCCCAGCAGGTGGATTGCGCAGTAGCGCCCGTGCTGCAGCTAGTGCGCCCCCGTGGGAGACACTCAGCGCTGCAGTGGATCTCACGCTCGCTGGAGCCTGTGCTGCCGGAGTCGGTGCTGCCGGAGTCGGCTGCTGGCTTCCAGCTTGCGCCGACACACTCCGTCCTGAGTGTGTCGAGACGTAGTTCCCGCTGGTCACCGTTCGTCGCGAACATGGGTGGGGAGAGCTTGCCGCTGAAGGAAGCTTCGTCATCTTCATCGGCAGAAACTCATCGCACAAGGGAAAAGTCCCCTACCTGGCGCGCCAAATGTCGAAGTGTGTAGCCGACACTTCCCCCGGGCCTGCTCTGGGCAGCCCGCGGAGGTTCTTTTTCGGAGGGGCTAGTCACTCACGGAGAGCTTACGCGTTAGGGACGATTGAGGGAGAAGCTTGACACAGGGATTTTTGCGTGGTTCAGGCTGCCGGAGCGTAATACCGTACGTCCTCGGTGAGCAGAGGTGCTCGTTGAATTGCTTGTTGCTCAGAACCGGAGTCCTGAGCTTGAGGATGAGTCGAACCTTAGGATGCGAATGGCTGGAGTGCGAACCCTTGCTAACGTTGCCTACCCGAGCCTTTTATAGTCCTAGGCTCGGGCGGCTTACAAGGTAGGCCCGGGACCCGACAGGTGGTCCCGGGGAGATTGCCTGCCATCTACCGTATCTGCAGTTACGCCGGTAGTTGTCTCTGGCGAGGGCTTCCGAGTCTTCGTTCTGCCGCCCTGCCTATGCTGCAAGCTAGTCGTAGTGGTTGGAAGGGGCGGCAGGGGATGTCTTTTCGCTGTGTTTATTGGCGGGCAGGCTCTGCCGCGGCGCGCCAGTCTGCGATGTGACTGGGCGCAACGGCACCTGACAGAGGCGTGCTCCGCGTCTCCGCGCCTTGGGAAGGCGCGGGTCTTGAATACCTTGTGCGGGCAAGGTATGGCGCGTCTTTACTCCTGCTGCCTACCGCGCAGGGGCAGGCATCGCTGCTCTACTGGCCACGTGGCGGGTCCGGAGCTCTCCTCTGAGGAGAGGGAGGTCCGGCCCCGCGGGACACGTGGAGCCTTCGGAGCTCTCCCCGCGGAGGGGGAAGGTCCGGCTCTGCTGTCCACGTGGCGGGCCCGGAGCTCCCCTCTGAGGAGAGGGAGGTCCGGCCCTGCTGGACACGTGGAGCCTTCGGAGCTCCCCCCGCGGAGGGGGAGGTCCGGCTCTGCTGTCCACATGGCGGGCCAGGAGCTCCCCTCTAAGGAGAGGGAGGTCCGGCCCCGCTGAACACATGGCGCTTTCGGAGTTTCCCCTGTGCGCGGGGGTACCCCTTATTGAGGGTACCGACAGATTTGGTGCGGTAACATTGTTGAAATCGTGTCGGTTTCCTCAGTACCGGGGATTCCCACGCGTACAGAAGCAAAACTGCTTCAAATCTCGTTTCCTTCGTGGCGGTGAGCTCCGGAAGCTCCACGTGTCCTGCAGGAACCTGGGCTCCCTTTTCCGCAGAGACAAGCTCCGGTTGTGCCGCGTGTCAGGCGGGCGAGAACTCCCTCTTCCTCAGAGGTGAGCTCCGTGTGCGCCACACGTCCTGGCGGGCGGGAATCTCCCCTCTTTCTAGAGACGAGCTCCGCGTGTACCACGTGTCTGGTGGGTCGGGACCTCCCCTCTAAACAGAGGCGAGCTCCGCGAATGCCACATGTCAGTTCCGGACCTCCCCCTCTCTTTGGAGGTGGCTCCGTGTGTGCCATGTGTCAATTCCGGACATCCCCTCTCTTCGGAGGTGAGCTCCAATAGTGCCACGCGTCAAGTAGCGCCGGACTTCCTTTCTGCTCGGAGGTGAGCTCCAAGGTTGACACGTGTCCCTTAGTGACGGACCTCCCGGAGATGAGCTCTTGAGGTGACACGTGTCCAATAGGACTAGACCTCTCGGAGGTGTGCTCCGAGAGCGACACGTGTCTAGCGGGGCCAGACCTCTCGGAGGTGAGCTCCGAGAGTGACACGTGTCCCGCGCGTCAGACCTCTCGGAGAAGAGCTCCGAGAGCGACACGTGTTCCGTGCGGCTGGTCCTCTCTTTTCCGTGATGACTAGCTCTGGTGACGACACGTGTCCTACGGGACTAGCCTCGCTCCTCTGCAGAGGCTAGCTCCGGAGGCAACACGTGTCCCACGGGGTCGGACCTCTCCCCCTTCGCGGGAATGAGCCCCGAGCCTGCCACGTAGCCAGTTTAGCGGCAGACCTCTCCCCCTTTTGCGGAGATGAGCTCCGAAAGCGCCACGTGGCCAGCGGCCGTGGGAATTGTCTTCGGCGCTCTCTGTGAACTGGAATTGGCTCTCTTTTTGCTATCTTTTTTATTTCTTTTCTGTTTCTATTTATTTTAAAAATGTTTTTCTACATGAAACATGAATACATGCAGAAATCAAAAATGAGGGTGTCACAAATGTGCCCCCCTTAAATTGAATCTCGCCCTCGAGATTTGTTAGTAGAAAATAGATGAGGAAACTCTGTCTTGATGTCTTCTTCACGTTCCCATGTAGCTTCGGCTTCCATATGATGGCTCCATTGTACCTTGCACCATCGGATCACTTTGTTCCTCGTGACCCTTTCCTTTACGTCCAAAATTCGGACAGGGTGCTTTGCATAGGTCAGATCCTCTTGAAATTCGAGTTCATCCATTGGTACTTGCTCTTCAGGTACTCTCAAGCACTTCTTGAACTGGGATACATGAAACACGTCATGCACATCGGAGAGGTGCGTTGGGAGCTCTAATTGATAGGCTACTTCCCCTCGCTTGTCCAAAATTTTGAAGGGTCTGATGTAGCAAGGAGCTAGCTTGCCTTTGACGTTGAAACGTCGTTGGCCACGGATAGGCGATACCTTAAGGTATACGAAGTTTCCTACTTCGAAAGTCAACTTTCTTCGCCTATTGTCCGCATAGCCCTTTTGGCATGACTGAGCAGCCTTCAAGTTCTCCCGTACCATTTGGACTTGCTTCTCAGCCTCTTGCAGTACTTCTGGTCCAAACACTTGGTTCTCTCCGGTCTCGTTCCAAAACAATGGTGTTTGTCGGTACCCTCAATATGGGGTACCCCCGCGCACAGGGGAAACTGCCTAAGGACCTCGCCCCTCTCCGCGGGGAGAGCTCCGAGGGCGCCACGTGTCCAGCGGGGCCGGACCTTCCTCTCCTCAGAGGGAAGCTCCGAGCCCGCTACATGGCCAACAGAGCCAGACCTCCCCCCTCCGCGTGGAGAGCTCCGAAGGCTCCACATGTCCAACGGGGCCGGACCTCCCTCTCCTCAGAGGAGGGCTCCGGGCCCGCCACGTGGTCAGCAGAGCCGGACCTCCCTGCTCTGCGTGGAGAGCTCCGAAGGTTCCACGTGTCCAGCGGGGCCGGACCTCCCTCTCCTCAGAGGAGGGCTCCGGGCCCGCCACGTGGTCAGCAGAGCCGGACCTCCCCCCTTCATGGGGAGAGCTCCGAAGGCTCCACGTGTCCAGCGGAGCCGGACCTCCCTCTCCTCAGAGGAGAGCTCCGGACCCGCCACGTGGCCAGCAGAGCAGTGCTGCCTGCCCCCGCGCGGTAGGCAGCAAGAGTAAAGACGCGCCATACCTTGCCCGTACAAGGTATTCAAGACCCGCACCTTCCCAAGGCGCGGAGACGCGGAGCACGACTCTGTCAGGTGCCGTTGTGCCCAATCACATCGCAGTGAAGACTGGCACGCCGCGTCAGAGGCTGTACGCCAATAAACACAGCAACAAGACATCCCCTGCCGCCCCTGCCATCATCAACCACTACGACTAGCTTGCAGCATGGGCAGGGTGGCAGAACAAAGACTTAGAAGCCCTCGCCAGAGACAACTGCCAGCGTAACTGCAGATACGGTAGATGGCAGGCAATCTCCCCGGGACCACCTGTCGGGTCCCGGGCCCACCTTGTAAGCCGCCCGAGCCTTGGACTATAAAATGATTGGGTAGGCGACGTTAGCAAGGGTTGGCCTCTTACACACTCTCACGCAGGGTTCGCTCCTCACCAGCACACAGGTCATCCTAAAGCTCAGAACTCCGGTTCTGAGCGCCAAGCAACACAACGAGCATCTCTGCTCACCGTGGACGTAGGGTTTTACGCTCCGGCGGCCTGAACCACGTAAAAATCCCTGTGTCAAGCTTCACCTTCCATCATCCCTAATGTTTGATCTCTCCGTGAGTGACTAGCCCCTCCGAAAACGAACCTCCATGGGCTGCCCAGAGCAGGCCCGGGGGAAGTGTCGACAACACACTTCGACAATGTCCTACACCGTCTACCGTACAATGCTTTGAAAGGCGACATCCTCAAGCTAGCTTGATAGCTGTCGTTATAGGAGAATTCAGCATATGGTAAACTCCTATCCCAACTACGCCCATGTTTCAAGGCGCAAGCTCTCAACATGTCCTCCAAAATTTGGTTTGTCCTTTCGGTTTGTCCATCGGTTTGCGGGTGGTAGGCGGAGCTAAAATCTAGTCGTGTACCCATAGCTTCATGCAGCTTCTTCCAGCACCTAGAGGTAAACTGAGAACCTCGATCTGAGACTTCCTCTTTGGGATTCCATGGCGGCACACAATTTTCTCCATGTACAACTCGGCTAGTTGTGCAACGTTGTACACGGTCTTAACAGGAAGAAAAAATGAGCTATTTTTGTCAATCGGTCCACGATAACCCAAATTTAGTCTTAACCCGACCGAGTACGTGGTAATCTGACGATGAAATCCATACTGATGTCTTCCCATTTCCACTCGCGTACTGTCGAAGTGTTCGGTCGACACGTCCCCGGGCCTGCACTGGGCAGCCCGCGGAGGTTCTTTTTTCGGTGGGGCTAGACCCTTGCGGAGAGCTTGCGCGGATGGACGAGTTAGTAAGAGCTTGACACTTTGAGTTTTACGTGGTTCAGGCCGCCGGAGCGTAAAACCCTACGTCCACGGCGAGCTATGGAGCTCGCTGTATTGCTTGCTGCTCAGGGCTGGAGTCCTGAGCTTGAGGGTGAGTTACAGCTTGGGTGTGAATGGCTAGCGTATGAGTTGCAGAGGTGCGAACCCTTGCTATCGTCGCCTACCCGAGTCTTTTATAGTCCAAGACTCGGGTGGCTTACAAGGGGGGCCTGGGACCCGACAGGTGGTCCCGGGGAGATTGACTGTTATCTACCGTATCTGCAGTTATGCCGGTAGTTGTCTCTGGCGAAGGCTTCTGAGTCTTCATCCTGCAGCCCTGCCCATGCCGCATGCTAGTCGTAGTGGATGATGACGGCGGGGGCGGCATGGGATATCTTGTCGCTGCGTTTATTGGCTGGCAGGCTCTGACACTGCGCGCCAGTCTGTGATGCGACTGGGCGCAACGGCACCTGACAGAGGCGTGCTCCGCGTCTCCGCGTCTTGAGAAGACGCGGGCCTTCAATACCTTGTACGGGCAAGGTATGGGGCGTCTTTATGCCCGCTGCCTATCGCTCGAGGGCAGGCAGCGCCGTTCTGCTGGCCACGTGGCGGGCCCGGAGCCCTCCTCAGAGGAGAGGGGCGGTCCGGCCCCGCGGGACACGTGGAGCCTTCGGACCTCTCCCCTCGGAGGGGGAGGTTCGGCTTCTGTTGGCCACGTGGCGAGCCCGGAGCTCCTCTCTGAGGAGAGGGAGGTCCGGCCCCGCTGGATACGTGGCACCTTCGGAGCTCTCCCCATGGAGGGGGGAGGTCTGGCTGCTGTAGGCCACGTGGCGAGCCCAGAGCTCTCCTCTGAGGAGAGGGAGGTCCGGCCCCACTGGACACGTGGCGCCTTCGGAGCTTTCCTTGTGGAGAAGGGCAAGATCCTTATGCATTTTCCCCTGTGCGCGGGGGTACCCCATATCGCTGGTACCGACAGTGGCCCCTGGGCTCTCCTCGGGGGAGGTAACGAGCCCGAGGTGAGGCCTTCTCCTACCCGCGCACTTTCTTGTCTTGAGTACTCCCTGTGCTGGCAGGGTCTTGACGGCTTTGGAGTTCAGCCTCTTAGGAGAGGGTGAAGCCTGGCATCGGAGCTCGGCCCGGCTGTGGGGGCGGAGGTCCGGAAGTCATCGGAGCTCATGTCCACGAAGGGCGTGAGGTCCGGCATCAGGGCTCGCCTCTGAAAGGAGGGCAAGGGCTGGCATCGGAGCTCGGCCCAGCTGTGGGGGCGGAGGTCCGGAAGTCATCGGAACTCAGGCCAGCGAAGGGCGTGGGGTCCGGCATCAGCGCTCGCCTCTGAAAAGAGGGCGAGGGCTTGCCTCGGAGCTCGGCCCAGCTATGGGGGCGGAGTCCGGAAGTCATCGGAGCTCAGGCCAGCGAAGGGCGTGAGGTCCGGCATCAGCGCTCGCCTCTGAAAAGAGGGCGAGGGCTGGCCTCGGAGCTCGGCCCAGCTATGGGGGCGGAGTCCGGAAGTCATCGGAGCTCAGACCAGCGAAGGGCGTGAGGTCCGGAGGTCATCGGAGCTCAGGCCAGCGAAGGGCGTGAGGTCCGGCATCAGCGCTCGCCTCTGAAAGGAGGGCGAGGGCTGGCTTCGGAGCTCGGCCTGGCTGTGGAGGCGGAGTTCGGAAGTCATCGGAGCTCAGGCCAGCGAAGGGCGTGAGATCCGGCATCAGCGCTCGCCTCTGAATGGAGGGCGAGGGCTGGCCTTGGAGCTCGGCCTGGCTGTGGAGGCGGAGTCCGGAAGTCATCGGAGCTCAGGCCAGCGAAGGGCGTGAGGTCCGGCATCAGCGCTCGCCTCTGAAAAGAGGGCGAGGGCTGGCCTCGGAGCTCGGCCCAGCTGTGGGGGCGGAGGTCCGGAACTGCTCAGTGGTCCCCCCTTTCCTGTCCCTTAGTCTCATTTGGCTTACTATCCCAGGCCGGAATACGGGGCTTGGGTAATCCAGTGCACTTGGTCCCGGAGGTCTGGCCCCAGCCCCAGTCAGGGTGTAACCGTCCGGCCCCCTGGTACTCAGACCGTAGCGCCAGGGGGCAGAGTGCGCATGCTTTGGTTGCAAGACCGGGCAAAGCAAGGCTCCTGACCCCCCGGTCTAGCGTAGGTCTTTTCTCGGAGGAGACCAACTGGCGGTACAGTACCCTTATAGGGGGAGATCCAAAAGGCCACCGGGCCTCTGGCAGGTACCCCAAGCACTACCGCCTTCGGCAGGACGGCAAATATCGACTATGCATGAGAGCAGGAAAGAGAAACCGAGTGTACAATGGACGCACACTGTCTAGAGCGTGGGGAGGTGTTCATATAAATTAATACGTAATTTAAATAAACACCTAAGTAAGCATGGTGAACTTACTGGGGTGGCGTCGGAGCGCCTGTCTTCACGCAGAGCGGGTCATGCGTGGCTTCGTCGTACGCCGGACACGGGGGACCCCCATGGCGATCTCAGGGGGAAGCACGGCTTCGGCCCCGTATACCATGTGGAAGGGTAGTTCCCGTGACCCGGCCCTAGGAAGTCCGGCTGGCCCTCGACATGGAGGAGCCGGTATCCCCCGACGGCTTTGGGTGCGCGTCTGCACCGGTTGTGTGGGTCTGCTTGGCGTGGACCTGGCACGCATTGCATCCCTAACCGGTTTGACAGCGTCCAGGTGGCTCTCGGTCAGTAGGAGCCATGCCGGGTGGCTTAACCGACCAGCGTGCGGGACGATGAGCGTTCCCAGCACTCGCCTCCTTGGACTACTGCGAGCTATTCGCAGCCTTCCTCCTGGGTTATGCACCGCAATAGGATGTCGTGGCGCCACGCCAGTAAAGATACCAGCGCGTAGCACTTAGCCATCCGCACCACCCGTTCAGCGAATGCACGTTCATCAGGAAGGTTGTCCTTCAAGGAGTCCCGGACCTCCGTGGTCCATGCATCGGGACTACTTGAGCTTCTGGATCTTGAGCCCGGGGTTGCACGGAGTCCCCAGTGACGCTTACGATCCTTTGGCGGCATCCATGGCTGCCGGGACTGCCTAGCTTCGAGGCACTGGTTCAGCCCCCTTCGCCCGGCTCGGCGGGCCGGGCTGTGGACCGCAGCAACGTCCTCTCGAAGACTCCTTCGGGCGCAGGGGCTCCGATGGAGGCCTTCGTTGAGAGGTCGTCAGCTGCGGGCTTGCCAGCGCACGGTACATGGCGCAGGTCCAAGGCGAGGAAGTCTTTCTCCAACATCCGCACGTGGAGCAGATAAGCAGCTAGCTGTGGGTCATTGCAGGGGCATTCACCCTTAACTTGCTTGATAACTAGCTGGGAGTCGCCCTGCGCCAACAACTGGCGAGCGCCCAGAGACAGAACTGTCTTTTAGGCCAAAAATGTGTGCTTCATACTCTGCCAAGTTGTTGGTTGCCTTGGAATTAAGATGCACCATGTACCCAGACTGCTCCCCCGATGGCATTAGAAGCAGTACGCCGGCACTGGCCCCCTGCTTTCGCGAGGAGCCATCGAAGAAGAGCGTCCAGTGAGGCCCGGTGAAGACCGGAGCTCGGTACATTGGTTCACCGTCTTCGCGGCCCCCTGCGTCAGCCTTCGTTGGCGTCCACTCAGCTACAAAGTCAGCCAGTGCTTGGCTCTTGGCTGTCTGGCGTGGTCTGGAGCTCAGCTTGAACTCCGCCGTCTTCGAGCTGTCTTCCGGCTTCGGAAGCTGGCAGTGAGTGCCAATTCCGCCCTTCGGCTGCTCTGGCGCACTTGTCCGCCAGGCTGAAGAGCTCAGAGGCATCGCAGACCTCTCTGGTCGCAAGCTTCTCAAGCATCTTCTCGTCCCTCACACCTTGTCGGAATGCGACCACTGCTGATGCATTCGGGGTGTGGGGGATGGTGTTGCGTACATGGGAGAACCGCTGGGTGAAGGAGCGCAGTGATTCCCCAGGTTGTTGCTTGATGGCGTGGAGGTCAAGCTCCGTGCCGGGACGGGTGTAGGAGCTGCCGAAGTTGGTGATGAACTGTTGGCAGAGCTCTGCCCAGGAAGTTATGGAACCCTGAGGGAGGTTCATGAGCCAAGACCGGGCTGGGCCGGTCAAGGCGACGGTGAAGTAGTTGGCCATGACGGCCTCATCCCCTCCTGCGGCAAGTACGGCGGTGGAGTAGATCTGGAGGAACTCCGCCGGGTTGACGCTGCTGTCGAACTTTTCGGGCAGGTGCGGCCGAAACTTGCGCGGCCACCTCTCGAAGCGAAGGTGGGGCGCCAGGGCCGCACATCCTGCTCCTGTTGCTGCAGGTGTTGGCGCCGCGAACGCTTGGTTCGCCGCTGGCACAATGTACCCCGGTATGGGCAAGGCTGCTCCATAGACCGAGGGCGCCGTTTGCAGGGCCTATGATTGTGGCATATGCTGCGCGGCGTACGCCTGGAGCAGAGCTCGCGTGGTGAAGATCTGCCCTTCAGGCTGGGTCGAGGCCGACGTCATGCTGTCGCCAGCATCTTGGATGCGACGCCTTTCTCGACGTCGCTCGAGGAACACTCGGGCATCTTGGCCCAAGAGGCATCGCTCCAGCTCTGCCCTTAGATCCGTCAGCGGAAGCCTGGTGGAGCTGGAGTCCGCCGTCTGCCCGTCAACCGTTGGCGTGCGCGTCAGCGACTCAGCCGGTTGACCGGAGCGTCGTCCCCGCCGAAGTCGAGGGTTAGCAGCGGCGACGACGAGGTGGTCTACCTCGCGTATCCACTGCTGGGTTACTGAATGAGGTGCGTCCCCAGCAGGTGGGTTACGCAGTAGCGCTCTTGCTGCAGCTAGCGCACCCCTGTGGGGTTCGCTTATCGCTGCAGAAGATCTCATGCTGGTCGGAGCCTGCATTGCCGGGGTCGGCGCTGCCAGAGCCGGCTGCTGGCTCCCAGCTTCCGCCGACACACTCCGTCCTGAGTGTGTTGACATGTACTCCCCCCTGGTCACGGTTCGCCGCGAACGCGGGGGAGGAGAGTTTGTCGCCAGTCTCTTGGTTGTGACGCCTTTCTCGATGTTGCTCGAGGTATACCCGGGCATCTTGGCCCAAGTGACACCGTTCCAGCTCTGTCCTCAGATCCGTCGACTGGAGCCTGGTGGAGCTGGAATCTGCCATCTGCTCGCCAACCATTGGCGTGCGCATCAGCGACACAGCCGGTTGGCCGGAGCGTCGTCCCCGCCGAAGTCGAGGGTTTGCGGCGGCGACGACGAGACGGTCTACCTCGCGAATCCACTGCTGGGTTGCTGCCTGAGGCGCGTCCCCAGTAGGCGGATTGTGCAGTAGCGCTCTTGCTGCAGCTAGCGCACCCCTGCCGGGTACGCCCAGCGCTACTGAAGACCTGATGCTGGTTGGAGCCTGCATTGCCGGGGTCGGCGCTACCAGAGCCGGCTGCTGGCTCCCAGCTTGCACCGACACACTCCGTCCTGAGTGTGTCGACATGTACTCCCCCCTGTTCGCGGTTCGCCGCGGACGTGGGGGGGGGGAGAGTTTGCCGCTGAAGGAAGCTTGGTCATCTTCGTCGGCGGAAACTCGTCGTGCAAGGGGAAAATCCCCCTACCTGGCGCGCCAAATGTCGAAGTGTTCGGTCGACACTTCCCCCGGGCCTGCACTGGGCAGCCCGCGGAGGTTCTTTTTTCGGTGGGGCTAGACCCTTGCGGAGATCTTGCGCGGATGGACGAGTTAGTAAGAGCTTGACACTGTGAGTTTTACGTGGTTCAGGCCGCCGGAGCGTAAAACCCTACGTCCACGGCGAGCTATGGAGCTCGCTGTATTGCTTGCTGCTCAGGGCCGGAGTCCTGAGCTTGGGGGTGAGTTACAGCTTGGGTGTGAATGGCTAGCGTATGAGTTGCAGAGGTGCGAACCCTTGCTATCGTCGCCTACCCGAGTCTTTTATAGTCCAAGACTCGGGTGGCTTACAAGGGGGGCCCGGGACCCGACAGGTGGTCCCGGGGAGATTGACTGTTATCTACCGTATCTGCAGTTATGCCGGTAGTTGTCTCTGGCGAAGGCTTCTGAGTCTTCATCCTGCAGCCCTGCCCATGCCGCATGCTAGTCGTAGTGGATGATGACGGCGGGGGCGGCATGGGATGTCTTGTCGCTGCGTTTATTGGCTGGTAGGCTCTGACACTACGCGCCAGTCTGTGATGCGACTGGGCGCAACGGCACCTGACAGAGGCGTGCTCCGCGTCTCCGCGTATTGGGAAGACGCGGGCCTTCAATACCTTGTACGGGCAAGGTATGGGGCGTCTTTACGCCCGCTGCCTATCGCTCGGGGGCAGGCAGCGCCGTTCTGCTGGCCACGTGGCGGGCCCGGAGCCCTCCTCAGAGGAGAGGGCGGGTCCGGCCCCGCGGGACACGTGGAGCCTTCGGACCTCTCCCCGCGGAAGGGGAGGTTCGGCTTCTGTTGGCCACATGGCGGGCCCGGAGCTCCTCTCTGAGGAGAGGGAGGTCAGGCCCCGCCGGATACGTGGCACCTTCGGAGCTCTCCCCACGGAGGGGGGAGGTCTGGCTGCTGTAGGCCACGTGACGAGCCCAGAGCTCTCCTCTGAGGAGAGGGAGGTCCGGCCCCACAGGACATGTGGCGCCTTCGGAGCTTTCCCTGTGGAGAAGGGCGAGATCCTTATGCATTTTCCCCTGTGCGCGGGGGTACCCCATATCGCGGGTACCGACAGGTACCTTCAAGGGTTGCAACAGTCCAGCGGGTCTTTGATGTTCGGCCTTTACCCGTTGGCATGTGTCACGTAGGGCAACATACTCGGCTATGTCCCTCTTCATACCATCCCACCAATAACAAGTCTTCAGATCCTTGTACATTTTGGTACTTCCGAGATGTATGGAATAAAGTGAGTCGTGTGCCTCTTTTAATATTGTGTCGCGGATGTGTTTCACGTTAGGCACACAAATCCTTTTTCCTAGCCAAAGCGTACCCTTCTCGTCTTCCTTGAAGTCCTTTTCGATGCCTTGTTGGATCCTTTCCTTGATCTCCTTGATCTCTTCATCCGTAGCTTGGCCATCTCATATCTCTTGCTCCAACGAAGAGTGGAGTTCCATCACTTCCATCTCGTTCAAGAGCCTGAGATGTAACCATTTGAACTCCTTTCGTAACTCGGGTGGTAGCTCCTGAACCGTGAGTTGGTGACATGCTCCCTTCCGGCTCAATGCAACGGCTACTACATTAGCATTTCCGGGGTGATAGTTGATTCCAACATCATAATCCTTGATGAGCTCCAACCATCGATGTTGCCTCAAATTCAAATCCGTTTGGGTGAATATGTACTTGAGGCTTTTATGATCCGTATAGATCTCACATCGATGACCAAGGATATAATGTCTCCAAATCTTCAATGCATGCACCACGGCTGCAATCTCCAAGTCATGTGTGGGGTAATTGAGCTCGTGCTTCTCTAATTGTCGTGAGGCATAGGCTACCACTTGTCCTTCTTGCATAAGCACACATCCAAGCCCTTGTCTGGATGCGTCACAATATATGTCAAAACTCTTGCTCACATCCGGCAATACCAAAACCGGCGCTGTGGTTAGCCTTTTCTTGAGCTCGTCAAAGCTTTTTTGGCACGCTGGTGTCCATTGGAAGGATTTTCCCTTCGTTAGCAACTCCGTCATAGGCTTTGCTATCTTAGAGAAGTCCTTGATGAACCGGCGGTAGTATCCGGCCATCCCAAGAAAACTCCAAATATCCCTCACATTTTGCGGTTGGTTCCACTTCAGAACATCTCCCACTTTTCCAGGATCAACCAATACTCCTTCCTCGGAGATAATGTGGCCTAGGAATGATATCTCCTTTAGCCAAAATTGACATTTGCTGAGTTTGGCATACAATTGATGCTCTCGCAGCTTTTGCAATGTCAATCTTAAATATTCTTCATGTTCCTCCTCGCTTTTCGAATACACCATGATGTCGTCAATGAAAACCACGATTAACTTATCCAAGTACTCCATGAAAACCTTGTTCATGAGGTACATGAAGTATGCAGGTGCGTTCGTTAACCCAAAAGACATCACGGTATATTCATACAAACCATACCGTGTTCAAAAAGCAGTCTTGGGTATATCGGAGGGCTTAATCTTCAGCTGGAAGTATCCCGACCGAATATCAATCTTGGAGAAGACTCGGGCTCCTTTCATCTGGTCGAACAGATCCTCTATCCGGGGCAAAGGGTACTTGTTCTTGATCGTCACCTCATTGAGAGACCTATAGTTCACACACATCCTTTGGATTCCATCCTTCTTGTCTACGAAGAGCACAGGGGCTCCCCATGGTGACGAGCTTGGACGTATAAATCCCTTCTCCAGCTGCTCCTGGATTTGCTTCTTCAGCTCCACTAGTTCATTGACGGGCATCCTATAGGGTCTCTTTGCTATGGGTGCAGTTCCAGGTACCAAGTCAATGGAAAACTCGATGTCCCGGTCAGGTGGCATACCGGGAAGTTCTTCTGGGAACACGTCCGAGAATTCTTGAACCACCGGAATGCTGTTTAGGGTTGCTTCTTCGACGTGGTTCAATGTTGCCTTCTCGGTTGCCGGTTGGGCTGACTCAAAATCGATACGGGTACCGTGCTCATTGGTCAACTGCATGCTCCTTTTGGCACATTGGATTATTCCGTTGTGCTTACTTAGCCAATCCATTCCGAGTATTATGTCGAGCCCTTGGGAATCCAAGACAATGAGGTTGGCAAGGAAGTCTACCCCCCTTATTTTAAGGTTTACTTCTATATTAGTCCTCATCTCTCCACCGGGAGAAATAACCAACATAGTATATTTCAAGTGTGATATGGGTAGATTGTACTTGGCAACATACTTGGATGATATGAAGGAATGTGATGCTCCAGAATCAAATAGAATGGTGGGTGGGTTGGAGTTGGCAAGGAACATACCAATCACGACGTCCTCAGCCTGTTGTGCTTCCTCAGCAGGGACATGGTTCATGTTGCCGCCAGCGTAGTTCTGCTGTCCACGGTTTCCTTGGTTGGCTCCTCCGTTCGGCCGTGGGTTCTGCTTGGGCATGTTGCCTTGCTGTCCAGGACCTCTCCTCGGGCACTGGCTCGCGAAGTGTCCTGGTTCTCCGCATGCAAAGCATGCCTTGTTGCCCACGACAGCAGGTACGTTGGGGCGGGGGTTTTGAGTAGGGGCGCCCATGTTGGGACGGGGCGCTGGAGGCAAAGGCACACGAGGTGCTTGTGCAACAGGTCGTTGGGGCGGTGGCTGATTAGGGCGGTATGCAGGAGCGGTCGATCCATATTGTGGTGCAGCTGGGGGCATGTACCGAGGTCGTACGTTGCTCCCTTGTGGCTGGTATGGCATCTTTCTTTTGCCCTCTCGCTCGATCTCTCGGATCTTACTTTCAACCACTATAGCCTTGTCAACCAGCTTTTGGAAGCTCGCGTAGTCATTGTTGAGGAGCTGAACCTGGATCTCATTGTTCAACCCTCTCATGAACAGGTACTGCTTCCTTTGGTCCGAGTTGACATCTTCAGGGGCATACCGTGACAGTTGCGTGAACTTGTTAAGGTACTCATTCACTCTTTTCTGTCCTTGACGGAGACCCTCGAACTCCTGCCTTTTGAGCATCATTACACCAGCAGGGATGTAATGAGATCGGAAACTCTCCTTGAACTCAGTCCAAGTGATTGTCTCCAGGTCGACATGAGCGTTGCACACGGCATCCCACCTGTCAGTGGCTGCTCCCATGAGTTGGTGCGACGCGAAGAGAACTTTCTCTCTGTTGTTGCACTGAACTATGGCAAGCTTCTTCTCCATGGACTTCAACCAGTCGTCGGCCTCCATGGGGTCATTAGCTTGAGCAAAGGTAGGCGGTCGAGTCCTCATGAACTCTCCCAGCCTGTTGTGAGCCGGTGGTGGTGGCGGTGGTGCCGGAACGGGGTTGTTGTTATTGGCCTGCAGCTGACCCA
Source organism: Neostapfia colusana (assembly GCA_030760725.1). Lineage (NCBI taxonomy): Eukaryota > Viridiplantae > Streptophyta > Magnoliopsida > Poales > Poaceae > Neostapfia > Neostapfia colusana. The sequence continues at coordinate 51,674,454 of JASWHV010000010.1, read as the reverse complement.
AAGTTTGGATCATGGTCTGCATAAGCTAATTCTGCATGGCCATCAACCGTTCCAGGTTGTTTTCACCAGCTCCAGGGTTAACAGGAACTTCATCGTGACCATCCTCTTGGTTGCCACGGACGTTCCTTCCTTGGCGGCCGGTGTTTCCTCTCACCATCTATGAGAGAGAACGGAATAGAATAGAGGTTAGAAGGTTAGATAGACCCCCCTATCTATATGCATCAAGGTGGATGGACTATATATATTAGCCCATATGAGGATGTGAACAAGTGTCGAGGCATCTCACACCTCTTTCTACTTATGTGTGGATATGGACAACGCTTGAGACGTCCCACAACTCACACTAAGCACACAATCACAAGCAATCATTTCAAGGTTCAGCACACAACTCCCATTCAAGGCTTATACCAATTTGTGATCCAACTATGGCTTCTCCTAGGCTTGCATCCTATGGTTAGTGTGGCTTCTAATATCAATCTGTTACTAGGGTTGCGCCCTACAGTCAACGTGGTTCAGCTTCCAATCTGTGAACATTCTAGACTTGTGGCCTACAGTTAACCGTGGTAGCTTGGTACCAATCTGTGGATTGTACCAATCTGTGACTAGGCATGGCAGCTTAAATATCAAACTGTGACCTATCTAGGCTGTGTGATCTATGATCAACCGGTGGCAGGTTGATACCAATCTGTGTCCGATACCAACTTGTGTTTTCTATCTAGGCTTGTGTCCTACCGTCAACCATGGCATGTTGATACCAATCTGGGGTTTCTATTTAGGCGTATAACCTACCGTCAACCTGGCTCTGATACCAATCTATAACACCCTCAATTCTGTGCAAAACCACGGAACCGAGAACTGATGCATATGTGTGCCCAGGATGTTCATCACACATATACATATCATCCACAAACTGAATTTCAGAATATATATAACCACAAATAACAGGGTTTATTACAAAGTTTCATGAGTCTTGGACTCATGCTAGCAGCGGAAGTCTTAATCTAACAGTGGAAGTGTTTATTCTAGCAGCGGAAGTCTTCTAACTAGTGCGGAAGCAAACTAAGCAGCAGCAGCGGTTCCATCTCTACTCCATCCCCACAGGCAAGGTTGAGAACAGATTACACGCCTAAGGCTCCACTTGGTCTTCATAGTAATCTTCTCCTGTAGCTGATGATGAAATAATAATGCAAGTTTGAGTACAATGATGTACTCAGCAAGTGCGGGAAAATATGATATGTAGCTCACAACAAGGAAGGTATAAAACGGCTCATTGCAGAAAGCAAAGTTAATTTCTCAAAACACGATAAAAACAACATCTTAGCTTTAAGTGAATGTAATCCCAATATGTATTAAAACATTAACATACCTCCATTATGATTCATCCCTTTTCCATGTCTCAACCAGACATTAATCTTTCAACTTTGCTCACGAATACCTTCTCGTATTCGCTACCATCTCACGAATATCATCTCGTATTCGCTACCAATCTCACGAATACCATCTCGTATTCGCTACCATTCAATTCTGTCTCATTCCGAGACCCATCTCGTTGCCATGGCTCAACAGTCATGCAACTAAATCTTATCACCCGGACTCAACAGTCTCGAAAAACAAAAACCATAACCAAACCATAACCAAAACCAAATACCATCCCAACTAATCAAATGGATTGTCCAGGCGCTCGTGACTGTAAGCTCGGCTATCATGATAGTTTTAAGACTCTGCAGAGTTTGTACCACTTTACCCACAAGTTTGTGATTTCGTCACCCGTCGGTGACTGCAGAACCTCCATTATACCAGTACACAACGGTCAGTGTATGGTCAAGAGATCAGAAAATAGCCTTTACAAAGGGGTTACTAGATGTATGGACTCACTATGGTTTCACCGGCAGGCTAGAATCTCCGATTCTCCCACCCACGGGCCCCCTCTTGTGCCATGCAGTTCCCAGGGCAGTCCTCACTCGACTCCCATTTCCGCGCCTTCCACGGTCCATAACAATCTAGCAACTTACCTAATTACTCAGCTATGCCACACCCATACTTGGCCTTGTGGTGGCACTGTTATCCTGTCATGGCTCGCATGAACCGGTCCTTAGATCTACGGCAAGTAACCACCATCTCATGCTACCTCATTCACAAACCCAGTCTTGCCTAGATCTCCCTCCGATTCACGTCCATTAACAACATCAGTTCCTCATTATCATTACAAGTGCAGTTAGCTAGACACATCTATCTCGCTTCCCATACCCCATGGACTCAGCGAAGCATAAAAGCAAAAACCATTCCCGACTCAATAAGTTTCCCGGTGACAAGGGTGGCTAACAAAACTAGTAAACTTCTATGAAAGGGTTTCCCATCATGTTTGACTCAAGCACACACACCTTTTCGCAAACAAAACAGTTTTCCAAAACATAGGATCAATATGGTCAAGGGGCACATGCCTTGTTCTTGCGGTTCCGGTTGCTCTTGGATCTCGAAACCTTGTCGTTGCAGCTCGTCGTAGACGGCTCCCTGAGCTTGTCCTTCTAATTACGATCACGCACATACAAGATTCACAATAATCAATATCATGCACAAACTCTACTTTAAGATGCAATGATGCATATGCATGCTAATCATATGATATATTTTTATTAGATCAGTTTGTACGTGTTCTAGCATGGATTGCATGGGTTTTACGATGAACAAAGGTATTCGGATCAAATGTGGATGTGGCGATGATCTCATTACAAGATCTAGATCACACCGATCAATACGTGATCTGTCCACAAAAAAGATTTTGCTCGAAAGGAATCGAAGAACAGATGTAAAGAAAACGCGATGATATCGTAAGGTGGTATTGGAGACCTACCTTACTCTCTTCTTGGTCTCAGGGTCCTTCTCCTAGCAAAACGGATCGTCGGGGCTCCTCCGGCGATGGCAATTGTGATCCAGGCTCGTCGGCGGTCTCTCCGGCGGTTGTACTTCGGCGAAGGGGTTTACTCGGCGAGCTGAGATCTAGGGCTATAAATTGTCAGCTCAGGCAGTGGAAAAGTAGTACGTGGTTGCGGCCAAAGGTTCTGGGTTCTATTTATAATCGAGAAGAGAAGAGTCCTAATCTATTTGGATTTCAAATAAGAGTCCTATTCAAATTGTTTTTGAATCTTAACAACTTATCTTAAATTGATTCGGTGTGGTAACATTGTGGAAATCGTGTCGGTTTCCTCAGTACCGGGGATTCCCATGCGTACAGAAGCAAAACTGCTTCAAATCTCGTTTCCTTCGCGGCGGTGAGCTCCGGAAGCTCCACGTGTCCTGCGGGAACCTGGGCTCCCTTTTCCGCAGAGATGAGCTCCGGTTGTGCCGCGTGTCAGGCGGGAGAGACCTCCCTCTTCATTAGAGGTGAGCTCCGCGTGCGCCACGCGTCCTAGCGGGCGGGAACCTCCCCTCTTTCCAGAGACGAGCTCCGTGTGCGCCACGTGTTTGGTGGGTCGGGACCTCCCCTCTCAACAGAGGCGAGCTCCGCGAATGCCACGTGTCAGTTTCGGACCTCCCCCTCTCTTCGGAGGTGGCTCCGAGTGTTCCATGTGTCAATTCCGGACCTCCCCTCTCTTCGGAGGTGAGCTCCGATAGTGCCACGCGTCAAGTAGCGCCGGACTTCCTTTCTTCTTGGAGGTGAGCTCCGAGGTTGACACGTGTCCCTTAGTGATGGACCTCCCGGAGATGAGCTCCGTAGGTGACACGTGTCCAATAGGACCGGACCTCTCGGAGGTGTGCTCCGAGAGCGACACGTGTCTAGCGGGGCCAGACCTCTCTGAGGTGAGCTCCGAGAGCGACACGTGTCCCACGCGTCAGACCTCTCGGAGAAGAGCTCCGAGAGCGACACGTGTTCTGCACGGCTAGTCCTCTCTTTTCCGTGATGACTAGCTCCGGTGACAACACGTGTCCTGCGGGACTGGCCTCGCTCCTCTGCAGAGGCTAGCTTCGGAGGCAACACGTGTCTCACGGGGTCGGACCTCTCCCCCTTCGCGGGGATGAGCCCCGAGCCTGCCACATTGCCAGTTTAGCGGCGGACCTCTCCCCATTTTGTGGAGATGAGCTCCGAAAACGCCACGTGGCCAGCGGCCGCAGGAATTGTCTTCGGCACTCTCTGTGAACTAGAATTGGCTCTCTTTTTGCTATCTTTTTATTTCTTTTCTGTTTCTATTTATTTTAAAAATGTTTTTCTACATGAAACATGAATACATGCAGAAATCGAAAAGTAGGGTGTCACACATCTGTAGAAACATATTTGAAAAGGTCAAATATTCATTTCAACAGTAAATTATTGAGTTATAACATAAAACATTTCATTGAACTCATAAAACCTGGAAACACAAATCAAACTTAGAACATATTTGATTGCTGGTCTGCTGCCCAAACTGACAGACCTGGCCAGTTTCCCTTTTAACCTGATTTAGACCATGCTAAATGCAAAACCAGTTCTAGAGCTCAACATCAAAGTTAAAGTTAACTCCAATAGATTTCCATAATGTATTTGTTTGGCCTCATATATGTTCTGGTTCAAAAGTTATGAGATGTCAAAGTTGACATAATTTCTGGAGAAAATTGGACAGCGCCTCCCTGCTTGAGGTACTGATTTGATCCAAGAATTCCAGTTAATTTACATCGAATTTGATAAAACTTTATGTTACAAAGTTGTAACCTATCTCATGAACTTTTCAGAACTACCTTATTTTCTATTTTTCGATTTTTTGTGCAGGTAGTTATGCTCAATTTACAGAGAGTTACAGAGAGTATTTGCTCTGTCCTGTTTTATGGACAGTTTCAACTCTACTGCATTTTTTGACTAGTTAAGGCATGAAACACCTCTGGACATCAATAGAAAAGTTGTAACGCTCTTCCAAATCTTTCCAGAAATGTACCATATGACCCCAACATCGAAAGAACTCGACCTCTAACCTCTGTATAACTTCAGCATTATTTCAGCCGAAAACAGAGGACTTTGTTCCTATTATCATATAAGTTGAAAACTTGCTTACTTTGAACATCCTGATTAAGGGAAGAAGTTAAATCAAAGTTTTAGTGCTCTGGATCAAAACTTTCAAGTTTTACAATGATGTAGATCATTTAGTGGAGTGTGACGTCGAAGCGTCACCCAATTTATGCTGGTACTACGTTTCTCACAAAGAAAACCTATACCGGACTTAGCCGGCTTTGTTAATTCAGTGGCACTAAACGTCTCATGCAAACATATACTACTCGTCTACTGATCCGTGGTTAGACTACCTCCAATTAAACCACACAATCGTCAGGTTCGGCTGCACACCGAACCCGGTCCCAATACAGTTCCATACAACCGTCCGTTACTAACCACGTGACAGGGTCTCCCATACTTGCCAGCTACTCGCACAGTTGTTCTCAAGCCAAACATGCCTTGAGCTACGTGTTCATGTTACTAACCACGTGACGGGGTCTCCCATACTTGCCCGTAGCACGCCAGGGAAGGGCGTTGCTCGAATACCCCAAACGACATGAAGAGTTGTAGAGGATACTAAAGCTGGCCGGGTTACCTACCATCCGTCAGGCTCCACCCTTAAGCTTGTGCGCACTGGTGGACAGCACTTACATGCACCCCCAAGACATATGAAGTCCCGAGATGCATGATTTTCTGACATAAGCAAATAGGTTAGTGTTACCACTTTCTATACACTAATAACATCCTTATATGGTCTAATAATTCGTTCCTCACTGAGTTTTTGAAAATTTAACCTTTTTAAGTGTGTTAAACCTCAACGAAGCTCTGATACCACGTTCTAAGACCCGACGGTCTCCACAAGCCAGGATCTCGCTGAGAGGTCCTGCGTTGCACAACACCGGATAACACACATAAAAGGCATAAAGCGGAAGCAAAATTTTATTATATAAACATGTTTATGACACATAGTTACATCAAAATAACGTTAAGTCTACACTCACGGACGTAGCCTAAGAAAAATAAGTTCACGTTCAGCCCATGAACGTGTCCTCACTAGCACACACCGACACTAACACGGCGGCGTGCACGGCTCCCACTCGACGGTGGTTTCCTCTTGGGGGTCCGTCTCCTCCTCGGGAGCCTCCTCCTCATAGCACCCTGCAGACGCTTCAAACACAAGCAGTGAGCACGATGGCTCAGCAAGACTGACCCGTCTTACCTACACATCAAACTCTACATGTTGGGTTTGCAGTGTATAATATGAAAGCATGTTGCAAAAGATACGCCTAATTAGTTGAACCTTACTCTCAAGTTTTAGCAGCAAGTTGTTGGAAAACCTCGTGCTAAGATACATAAGAAAGCCGCAATCAAACAAGAAACACATTCCTCTTATGTGCTTTTCCTAAGGTTGAAAAAAACTTTAATTGGCTCTAAACTAAAGCAATTCATTAACAAACAATGTAAAGCTTTCAACCAACAATCTTTTAACATGACACTAGCCTGTTCTTTCTACGTCACGGTACAATGAACAAGTGGTACACACTGACCGCGAGGGACAACGATTATAATCGATTTACACCTGCAGGGTTACCCGAATAACCCGTCATGTACACTCGTACTCGATGTTGCCTTCAGCAACCATCACGGACGTCGTATGCAACCACCTTTCATTCGTTAGCCAAGTGTTGAACTGGTCCTATCGTCCCGAGCAGGAGGTCTCTGCGTGGAGCATCTGCAGTGCCCGCCAGACGATTTACACCTCGCTGCTCTCAATCTACCCTCTGGACGACAAGCAATGGCTCAACATATCGCTACCCGAATTACATCGGTTTCCCGGTTCCCATATATCCGGTAGGTCTTCGGTACTGTTCTAGCTTGTTCAATAGGCCCGCACACAGCTCGGTACTCAATCGACACAAGCAGAGCTATGACACCCAGGCCCCAAAGTCCTGCTGCCCTTACTCTCTGCTCGGTCTCATTTTCTTGCCATGTAATTCATTATCTATCTCTAACCGAGTAGTGTGCCTCTAGCCTATTCTCATGAGTAGTTCTAACTACTCGACTTGTACCAAAACCTATACCATTTTAGCATGGAAGTGGCTACTCGAGGTTAAAAAACCAAAGCCCGAAACCCCTAGTTCTCTTGGCTATGCATTTGGGTTTTCAAACAAGACTCTAATGCACAATTGTAGGAAATACATAAAGTAAGTGATCAAAACATAAGACTTTATGAAATGGCTAATGCAAACCGGAACTTGCCTTGCTGCTGGTCGTAAGCTAGTTGTTCTTCCGGGGTGATAAAATCGAGAACCTCTGGCCCTTCTTCGATCTTAGCGACTACACGAAAAAGAATTACGATGTGTGTCAATTTAAATGCAATTGAGTTGAATTTGATATGATAAAGACTATAATTATAGATAGACAGTCCTATTGACTCTGAAATTTTTACTGAGGTTTTCTGACAACCTAAAGTGGAACTTGGCCAAATTTCATATGAAGCAAAGCTTATTTGAGCCCTGCACAAATAAATGTGTATTTGGCCCTAATTAGAGCTCTTATGGTTTTCTAAGGATTTTCATGGAGCAAGCCATGACTTTTTGGAAACTAGATTTTCATAGGCTTCTAATGGAATTGTTTTCATCTAATTTGAAGAATCCTAGAAAAAAATATGAGCTAGACAAGTTCAGAGAAAATCTAAAAAAATGTTTCTGGACATTTTTCTTTTTTCTCTGGACCAGTTTCCTTAATCACACCATTAGGTGGATCAAATGAACTTGGATGGATCTTAAATTTTTATGGTGGATCAGATGTATTATAAGGAACATCCTGGATAAATTTCAGAATTTTACACTAAAGGGTTCTCCATTTAAAATTCTAAACAGTTTAAATTTTGGAGAATTAATTCTGGAGAAATAAAGGTTTTCATGTAGTGAAACTTGATTTTATGCAAAGTACTCAGAGAGCTGAATCTAACAAAATTTGGTTCACTTGATTTGGAGCTTTCTAGCAAAAGTTGTGTGTGTTTGAAGTTTGAACTAAAAACTGAAATTCGGAGAAATGTTTAAATCATGCCAGTGGGTCCGGGGTGTGGGGACCACCCCATGGTTCACCCACTCCGGGATCGTAGAGTGAGGTGCCGTGCGATGTGGTACCCAACAGCACACAAGAAAATATTAAGAACAATATAGAAACTTTTATTTTACATAGAAACAGCGGAAGTCTTTTACAAACTTAATTATACAGTGGAAGTATTATGCATAACTACACTCTTCTACTAAGAAAAAAGTGTATCCGTCCAGCCCGGGGACGCTACACACTAGCAGCACTCAAACGAAGGTCACGGCGGCATGCAGGGCTCCAGCTCGGCCGTGTACCCGGACGGGGGCATCACCTCGTCCTCGGACCCTTCCTCATAACTCTCACCTGCACACAGCTCAAATATTGCAACCGTGATGGCTCAGCAAGGCTTAACCGACACTCCTAATCATGAAACTCTACATGCAGGTATTGGTAATGTAGGAAAAAGGCATTGCGATAAAAACACGCCTACATGTTAATCCTTACTTTCAGTTTTATAGCAACAGTTTAATGTGCCTTAGGCAGCCCTCACATCAGAAGTCCACAATCAAACAAGAAACACTTTCCTCTGATGTGGTTATGCCCAAAGTGGAAGATAAACTTAATGATCTCTACATCTACAGCATACATGGTTTCAAAACATTAGTAGTTCAATGCATCATATTCCTCTGGCTTCTTTCACTTCTTACTACGTCACAGCACAGTGAACAAGCGGTACTCAAAGAACCGCGAGGAACAGTGATTGCAATCAGGAGACACCCGGATAACACGTCACATACACCTACTTTTAGAAGTGTGGTGCTTCAAACCTTCCTACTCTGTTGTATGCAACAACCTTTCAAAGGAAACCCAAATGTCGAACCGGTCCATCCGTAACGGGCAGGAGGTCCCCGCGTGGAGCGTGTCTGTGCCACCAGCAGATTTATACCTTGCTACCCTCAACCCACTCTTATAAAACGGTTGGGAAAGCCTCGGCACCCAGGTTAGCCAATTACATCGGTTTCCTGCTTATGTCAGTATGTCATCCAGTACTGTTCAAGACTTGTCCAGCAGGTCCACACACGACTCGGTCCTCAATCGACACCAACAGCGCTACGCACGTGAGACCTCCGCTCACTGCATCCTATCCCCTCTGCTGGGTCTCAGCTTCACATCCTTAAGCCATTCTCTACTCTTTTCCATCCCGTGTGATACAATCTTACCTTATGACTAGATTCCAACTACTCGACTTCTACCGAGATCCTAAGAACATTAGCATGGCATTCTCTACTCGTCGAGTTGTAAACTACCAAACCCTTCATAGGATTTAAAGTCATGCAAGTGGGGTTTCAATCACCCTAACTCTAATGCAACCATTTCAATCTCGACATAAGTGATACAAATGAAGACTTTGTGAAAAGTAATTAAATGTAAATTGGGGCTTGCCTGGTTGCGAGTCAAAAGGAAAGTTAGCGTCTGGTGGGAGGACGTCCAACGGCTCTGGCGTGTCCTCAACTTCGGTCACTATATGAAATGTAGCAAAATATGTATAAGTGTTAGTGAAGTATAAGAATTACACTTCTATTCATAGTGATGAGGACATCACAACCGTGGATACTCACATTCATATACAAGGACCAATCACAAGATCACGAGCACGGTTACTAAATCAGCAGGTGAACTCGTTCCTAACTTCCTACCATGTGAGTTTGAGAATGGATTGCTATTTAATGATTTAATTGTTATTAGGAACCATGGACATAATCAACAAGTAAAGGGAGGAGGATTTGGGGACGTGGACAACCAGATGGGACGTCCACAAGTTGATGGAAACAGTCGCCAACTCGGACTCGAGTTCAACTCGGAGTCCAGGAGTAGTCCATCTTAAAACAGACGCCCAGGATGCATACGGACTCCGTTTTTGACGTTCTACATATGCATGGAAATATGAGAAGATAAACTTTCCAATGGTTCTGGTTCCACATTAAAATTCGCCAGGAGTCATTGGGAATTGTCGAAACAACTAGAATTCGGAGTTCTGTCCGGTGTTGCACCACCGTATTGGGCTTTTGGGCCTTGTATCCCGTATGAGTCCATTAGGGATGCGTCTAAGGGTCTTATGGACGAACCCTAGCCTTTAAATACTGCAGCCGCCAGCCATATTCGGTAGGTTTTGCTTAGATTAAACACTTTCGCCATTCTACGGTTTGTGAGACCCCAATTATGCAATTTCAGATTGCATATTCATCGTTCTTGCTTGTGTTCTCGGTTGCACCTGCAGGAATAGCCTTCTTGGCGAGGTCAAGCGTGTGAAGTACGGTTGATAACCAACGGAGCAGTGGTGTAGTGATTGCAGGGGTATTCGGGTCTGCTCGAGTGCCTCGGATCATCAACGTTGAGATCTCCACTTCAATCGACCTACCTTTCGGAAGATCGGGCCTAAACCACTCATCACATAGCTACTACTATTTAGGTTCCTTAATTGGCTTTGGGATTTTTTCAGTGGATACTAGATTATATAAAGATGATCTGAGCCAAATTTGGAGAAATTTCATTGAAGCTTGTGGTCTCCAAAATTCCTACAAGTACAAGACTTCTCTGAATTTTGATCCCAAATCTGAAGTTTTGACATGGCTAACAGTAGAAGATCTACTGAGAGCAGTCCTCTAGGGTTCTAACAAACTTTGTTTCACAATTTTTGGAGCTACCTACAGGGAAATATGAATTTTTGAAGTTGGTGAACAATTCTGGAAAAGTTTCTGTTTGGTTTGAAATTTTCAAATGAAGGCTGAACTTGGGAAGACAATTTAGCCTAGCAAGTGAACTCCAATGAAGCTCAAATTTTTACAGGAGATCAATAATATTATGAAGAATCTTCTGGCCAAATTTGAGGAAATTCCATTACAGGAGTCTTCTGGAATTAATTTCCAAAAATTTAATTTGATGAATTTTGGAGAAAATTCCAGAGATCTTCAGATCAAATTCTTTGCATTTATGCAACTTACTGACTGAGAGGAATCCAAAAAAATGTGTTTCACAAGTTTTGGACATTCCTACTAAAAGTTATGGGGTTTCAAAGTTTGACCTAAAATCTAAAATTCGGGAAAATTTTAAACTTTGGTTGTCGTGTAGTGATTGCAGGGGTATTCGGGTCTGCTCGAGTGCCTCGGATCATCAACGTCGAGATCTCCACTTCAATCGATCTACCTTTCGAAAGATCGGGCCTAAACCACTCATCAATTGGTATCAGAGCCAGGTTGCCCGTGAGGTACTTTGATTTTCCACTAGATTAGTTTTTGTTTTTCATACCTAGAGTCCACAGAAAAAGCCACAAAAAAAACATATCGTGTTTACCGATTCCTAGACCATAGTGCCAGCAATTTTCGTTTTCAATTTGCATTGTTGAGTTTGCATTCGTGTGGTCGAGTCTTATTGCTGGTTTAGCTTTGTGTTTTTTGGGTCGTAGTTATCGATTTTCTTCCTTATTTTTCTTGCTGCTCACTGATTCCACAATCCCTAAACAACAAACCGAGCCACCAAGATCATCGGTTTTCCCTAGCTAGCCGCCTTGCATGAACTCCCGCATCGCCAGTCCTAGAACAGGTGACAAACCATTGTGCCAGTCCTCCTTGATTCATCACACAACATCCTATCAGGCGCCGTTGCTAAATTCTGATTGTTTCTCACATCCTATTGCGAGATCTTCTTCACAACCGAGTTTGAATCAACATAAAAAACAGTAACTCGGGTAGCCTACATTAAAACGGCCATAACTTCTGCATACGAACTTGAAATTGGGTGAATTTTTTTCAGATTGATCTACTCGAAATTTTGCAACCGATTTTCCACCGCTTTGCCGTGTTTGGCAAAATTTGTTTGGCCAAATTCCCCTCGGAAGATAGACTATCCGGCCTCCGAAGTTTCAACTCGGATTTTAAAGAATCTTGTTGATTTTCTATAGGCCACATCTTACATCCAATTGAGCTGCAAAGTTGTGTGCTTTCTATTTTCATGCTCTCGAGTAAATAAAAATATCAGAAAAAATATAAAAAAAGAAAAAATAGTGAAGAGAGCACATATATTAAAGCATTGACAACCCTTGAAAACAGTTGGCATATACACTTGTGCTGTACTTGTTTGGTTATATCTTCCTGATTTTCTATTTGCCTTTCTACTGCCTTGTGTTGTGCTAGGACTAGAACACTTGTTAACCAACAACAGTTCCTACATTGAATACTTATTCAACTTTGTTTGCTGTTAATGATTTTTTTTGCTTATTAGCCACCATATTGTGCATCCAAGCTCCACTTTTCCTCTTGAGCAGAACAGGTACCTTTGCAATCACTCCACGCTTCATTGGTTCTCACCGGCCGCTGTTTACCACCTGCTGTGTCGGTAAGAACACTTGTAAGAACGTGGTAAGACGCTTGAGAGAGAGATTGTTTCCTTCCTTCCACTTTTCACATTGCCACTATCCTTTGTAGTTGATAGGGATAACATCTTTTTGTTGTCTTTTGTTTACTACTAACAATGGCAGAACATAAAAGGGATGATGAATGTGTTCAACATGCTGAGTTGCATGACATGATGAGGGAAATGACAGATATGTTCACCAAAACCTAAGCATCGATAGAGGCGTCATTGACGACCTTGAATCGCCAACTTGCTGATCTTGTTGTTCGGATGGATACTCTTGAGGCGCGGCTGCCTCTCGCTGAAGATCGTGAAGACGGTGCTTATAATATGGAAGATCATAACAATCAACCATGACTTCCACTTTATCTACGAGGTATGGGAGGTAATAATCGTTATAATTACAATGATTGTCATAACAATTTTAATTGCCCTCTTGATGATCCTTTTGCTAAAGTCAAATTTACTATACCCTCTTTTTCTGGTGCTTATGATGCTGAGTCATATCTTGATTGGGAGATGACAGTAGAGCAGAAATTTAATTCCCACCTTATTCCCGAACAACATAGAGTCCGTCAAGCCACTAGTGAGTTTAAGGATTTTTCTATCATATGGTGGAATGAACTTGTTAGAACTAGAACTGATCCTCCAACATGGGATAGATTAAAGGAAGCTATGCGTGTTCGTTTTGTTCCTCCTTATTTTCAGCGGGACCTTCACAAAAAATTGCAGTGCTTAGACCAAGGTAACATGTCCGTAGAGGAGTATTATCAAGAGTTACAAAAGGGTATGTTGCACTGTGGGGTAGTAGAGGACATGGATGATAAAATAGCTCGTTTTTATGGGGGGTTGAAGCGTGAAATTCAGGACATTGTTGATTATAAGGAATATGATACTGTTAACAGATTATTTCAGCGGGCTATGTTGGCAGAAAAAGAATTGCAGGGCCGCCAACAGCAGCAGCACCAACGCACGAGGAGCACCTTCACACCGCGTTCGACATCACCATCCAAAACAGCACCATCTTCGAGTTTTCCTACTGCCACTACACCATCCAATGGTGGCCAACGAACTTCATCTACTGCTCCATCTCCTCGCGCGCCGGAGGGCAGCAAGACGACACCATTCAAGCCTACGTATTCTACTCCTTCCACGAGTCGAACTTCCAACATTAAGTGTCACCGCTACCAGGGAGTTGGTCATGTGATGAAAGATTGCCCTAGCAAACGAGCATACATAGCATGAGATGATGGCGGGTATGATAGTATTTTGGATGTTGAAGATGAATACTCTCTTGCTACTAATGTTGCAGGACCAAAAGATGACCACTATAGCACAGATGAAGAGGTACTTGGTACTGCAGCAACGGAAAACTATAGAAGCATAATTGTGCAGCGTGCTTTGAGCTCCAAAGTTGAGACGGATGACAAGCTACAACGACACAATCTTTTTCACATGTTTCTCATCGTCAAGGACTGTCATGTGCACACTATAATTGATGGAGGCAGCTGCAACAACTTGATGAACACAGATGTGGTCAAGAAACTTGGGTTGACAACAAGAGCACACCCTCATCCATACCACATTCAGTGGCTCAACAACAGCGGTAAGGTTAGGGTAACACAAACAGTGAGGGTACATTTTTCGATTGGTTCTTACCATGATTTTGCCGATTTTGATGTCGTACCTATTGATGCTTGTTCTCTTTTGTTGGGACGTCCTTGGAGATTTGATATGGATGCTATTCATCATGGTAGAACTAATAAATATACTCTGATGCATAAAGGAAATAAAATCACTTTGCTTCCTATGACTCCTGCTGAAATTGTACATTTTGAGAAAAGTAAAACACGTGATGATAAGGCAACAAAATCACTAGACTCTGAAAAACAGCAAGTAATTAAGTTAAAATCACCTCTGTTGCTCACAACTAAATCTGACCTTGATGATTTATTTAATATCAAGGGGATGTACTACGCTTTAGTATGCAAATAAGCCATGTTTTCAATTCATGAAGTGTCCATTGCATTGCCCCCTGCTGTTGCTAACCTTTTGCAGGATTTTGCGGATGTGTTTCCCCCCGAGATACCCCCTGGATTACCACCTATGAGGGGCATTGAACATAAGATCGATTTGATTCCAGGGGCAAGTTTGCCAAATCGTGCGGTGTACAGGGCAAATCCGGAAGAGACAAGGGAAATTCAGCGACAAGTTCAAGATCTTTTGAATCGCGGGTATATTCGTGAAAGCCTTAGTCCTTGTTCTGTTCCTGTTCTTTTGGTTCCCAAGAAAGATGGTAGTTGACGCATGTGTGTTGATTGTAGAGCGATTAATAACATCACCATTTGATATCGTTATCCTATTCCTCGATTAGATGACATGCTTGATGAATTGAGTGGTGCTATTATTTTCACAAAAATTGACTTGCGTAGTGGTTACCACCAAATTAGAATGGCACTAGGAGATGAATGGAAAACTGCATTTAAAACCAAGTTTGGACTTTATGAGTGGTTAGTAATGCCTTTTGGTTTAACTAATGCACCTAGAACTTTTATGCAATTAATGAACGAGGTTTTACGTGCTTTTATTGGAAAATTTGTGGTGGTTTACTTCGATGATATCCTCATTTATAGCAAGTCATATGACGAACATCTTAATCATTTACGTGCTGTTTTCAGTGTCTTGAGAGATGCACGTTTGTTTGGTAACCTCGAAAAGTGCGTATTTTGCACCAATCGAGTTTCATTTCTTGGATATGTCGTTTCATCGCAGGGAATTGAGATGGATGAGACAAAAATTGTGGTGATCACTAGCTGGCCAACTCCATCAACCGTCACGCAGGTGCGTAGTTTTCTTGGTCTTGCGGGTTTTTATCGAAGTTTTGTGCGGCATTTCAGCACTGTTGCAGCACCTCTCCATGAACTGACGAAGAAGGGAATGCAGTTTCGATGGGGCGAACAGCAGCAACAAGCTTTTGATGTTCTCAAGTCAAAGCTTACACAAGCACCATTGCTACAACTTCCTGATTTTGACAAGACATTTGAGCTAGAATGTGATGCAAGCGGCATTGGTATTGGAGGTGTTCTCATACAAGGAGGTAAACCGTTGCATTCTTTAGTGAAAAATTGCATGGTCCTTCTCTGAATTATTCTACTTATGATAAGGAATTGTATGCCTTAGTGCGAGTTCTACAAACTTGGCAACATTACCTTTGGTCTAAGGAGTTCGTCATACATTCCGATCATGAATCTTTGAAGTATCTTAAGTGCCAAAACAATCTGAATAAACGACATGCTAAATGGATTGAGTTCATAGAATCATTTCCATACATCATTAAGCATAAGAAAGGGAAGGAGAATGTTATTGCAGATGCATTATCTAGACGTTACACCATGCTATCCCAACTTGATCATAAAATATTTGGTTTAGAAATAATAAAAGGATTATATCCTACTGATTTGGACTTCAAAGATGCCTTTGAAAATTGTAGAGAAGGAAGAACATGGAATAAATATGTACTACGGGAGGGCCTCCTCTATCGTGCTAACAAGCTATGTGTTCCTGCTAGTTTTGTTCGCCTATTACTTTTGCAGAAAGCACATGGAGGAGGTTTGATGGGACATTTTGGAGTGAAGAAAACGGAGGACGTGCTGGCCACACACTTCTTTTGTCCAAAGATGTGACGTGATGTCGAGTGCTACGTTTCACGATGCACTACTTGCAATAGAGCTAAGTCTCGACTTAACCCACGTGGTCTTTATATGCCTCTTCCTATTCCTAGTGTACCTTGGCAGGATATTTCCATTGATTTTGTTTTGGGATTGCCTAGGACTAAGAGGAGGAGGGATAGTATTTTTGTGGTTGTTGATCGTTTCTCTAAAATGGCACATTTTATACCTTGTCATAAGAATGATAATGCCTCACACATTGCTGATTTGTTTATGACGGAAATTATTCGTTTACATGGTGTGCCAAATACTATTGTTTCTGATCGTGATGCAAAATTTTTAAGTTATTTTTGGAGAACTTTGTGGTATAAATTGGGAACCAAACTGCTGTTTTCAACCACATGTCACCCACAAACCGATGGACAAACTGAGGTAGTAAATCGTACTCTATCCAGTATGTTGCGGGTTGTTTTAAAAACAAACTTAAAGGGTTGGGAGGATTGTTTACCACATATAGAATTTGCTCACAACAGGTCAGTTCACTCTACTACAAAGTTAAGCCCATTCCAGGTAGTGTATGGTTTCAATCCCCGTGCTCCTATTGATTTATTACCTTTGCCTCCTTCTGAAACTAAATTTGGATGCTACACAACGCTCTGAATTCATTCTTAAGATGCATGAAACTACAAAGAAAAATATTGAAAGGATGAATGAGAAGTATAGAATTTCTGGTAGTAAAGGTAGAAAAGAAGTAAAACTTGAACCAGGGGACTTGGTATGGATACACTTGAGAAAATATAAACTTATGCCACGTGCTGCTGGTCCTTTTAATATTGTTGAAAAGATCAATGACAATGCATATAACCTTGAGTTGCCTCCCGATTTTGGGGTTAGTCCCACATTTAACATTTCAGATTTACGACCATACTTGGGAGAAGAAGATGATCTTGAGTCGAGGACGACTTCGATTCAAGATGGGGAGGATGATGAGGACATTACAACAGTGGATACTCACATTGATATACAAGGACCAATCACAAGATCACGAGCACGGTTACTAAATCAGCATGTGAACACGTTCCTAACTTCCTACCCATGTGAGTTTGAGAATGAATTGCTATTTAATGATTTAATTGTTATTAGGAACCATGAACATGATCAACAAGTAAAAGGAGGAGGATTTGGGGACGTGGACAACCAGATGGGACGTCCACAAGTTGATGGAAACAGTCGCCAACTCGGACTCGAGTTCAACACGGAGTCCAGGAGCAGTCCATCTTAAAACAGACGCCCAGGATGCATACGGACTCCGTTTTCGACATTCTACATATGCATGGAAATATGAGAAGATAAACTTTCCAATGGTTCTGGTTCCACATTAAAATTCGCCAGGAGTCATTGGGAATTGTCGAAACAACTAGAATTCGGAGTTCGGTCCGGTGTTGCACCATCGTATTGGGCTTTTGGGCCTTGTATCCCGTATGAGTCCATTAGGGACACGTCTAAGGGTCTTATGGATGAACCCTAGCCTTTAAATACTGCAGCCGCCGGCCATATTCGGTGGGTCTTGCTTAGATTAAATACTTTCGCCATTCTACTGTTTGTGAGACCCCAATTTCACAATTTCAGATTGCATCTTCATCGTTCTTGCTTGTGTTCTCGGTTGCACCTGCAGGAATAGCCTTCTTTGCGAGGTCAAGCATGTGAAGCACGGTTGATAACCAACGGAGCAGTGGTGTAGTGATTGCAGGGGTATTCGGGTCTGCTCGAGTGCCTCGGATCATCAACATCGAGATCTCCACTTCAATCGACCTACCTTTCGGAAGATCGGGCCTAAACCACTCATCACATAGCTACTACTATTTAGGTTCCTTAATTGGATTTGGAATTTTTTCAGTGTATACTAGATTCTATAAAGATGATCTGAGCCAAATTTGGAGAAATTTCATTGAAGCTTGTGGTCTCCAAAATTCCCACAAGTACAAGACTTCTCTGAATTTTGATCCCAAATCTGAAGCTTTGACATGGTTAACAGTAGAAGATCTACTCAGAGCAGTCCTCTAGGGTTCTAAAAAACTTTGTTTAACAATTTTTGGATCTACCTACAGGGAAATATGAATTTTTGAAGTTGGTGAACAATTCTGGAAAAGTTTCTGTTTGGTTTGAAATTTTCAAATGAAGGCTGAACTTGGGAAGACAATTTAGCTGAGCAAATGAACTCCGATGAAGCTCAAATTTTTACAGGAGATCACTAATATTATGAAGAATCTTCTGGCCAAATTTGAGGAAATTCCATTACAGGAATCTTCTGGAATTAATTTCCAAAAATTTAATTTGATGAATTTTGGAGAAAATTCCAGAGATCTTCAGATCAAATTCTTTCCATTTATGCAACTTACTGACTGAGAGGAATACAACAAAATTTGTTTCACAAGTTTTGGATATTCCTACTAAAAGTTATGGGGTTTCAAAGTTTGACCTAAAATCTAAAATTCAGGAAAAGTTTAAACTCTGGTTGTGCGGCCCACGATTTAAATCGGCACTACGAAGACGGTTTCAGTTCGATGTGATCGAAGGCATCGCCCTACATCACTAAGGGCAGGGCTCGCTCCGTGGGTTTTCTCGGATCTCGAATCCAACATTGAGTCAGTCCATGGTTGATCTGTCACCAATGACTCTATGTTCAGTGCTTTTTACCGGGGCTTCGGTCGCCGGCTTCCCTGCTCATACGAGAAGAGCCCTAGTTTTTTGGAACCACACAATTGAGAGTGGCCCGATGCACCGGAGCCGTGTGACCAGCCCAAGCATACCACGAACAATCCCCGTGCAGCCGCACCCGATCCCGTGCCACACGCCAATCCCTGTGTGGAGACAGAGGCTGACCGGTGGGACCCAGTCCCCTTCGTCTTCCTCGCGCTGCCCGCGTTCCCCGCGGCGGCACACTCCGGCGGGGCTCGCTGGGACTGGGTTCCCATGGTCCAAGATTCACCAAACTTGCCTCCTGTGAGTTTTACACCGTGCTGAACACGATGGTGGGGTCGGATAAAGATGACAACGACCGGAACAGTGCTCGCACCGGCGGCCATGTCGAACTCCACTTTGGCGACCTCGTTCTCACTCGGCAATGGGTCATTCGGGCTAGGGTTTGCTCCAAAAGCACCAGTGAGGCATGGACGACCTCGACCTATAACTCGTTCTCCATGAAACCCACTGGAGATGGGACCTCACCGGCGACCCGAGCCCGCAAAACTACGGCGGCGACGAAAACTCGGTGTTCGGTACCTCTACTTGATCATTTCAGCTGCTAGGACTTTGGAAGGTTCGCAAGCGTGTGCAGAAGCTACCCTAAGCTCATTTATAGTGGAGCTACTCAGAGCACGATGAATTTCCCCGAAGAGTCCTCGGTTTTCTAAAGAACCGCCAGCGCCAAACTTCAAATTACTCGGCGCCGGAGCTAAGGAAGCAGGAGCTCGTTGGAGGGAAGGAAGAAGGGTTCCTAACACACCTCAGGAACCTTTTGTTGGAGCTGGAGAGGCTGTCAATCCGTCGGGCGACGGTGCGGCACAGAGGCGATCAACACCGGATGTCCGAAAGAAAACCTAGCTCGCGGCAGCTAACTGACGGTGCTAGCGACTTCTTAGGACTTCGGTAAGCAGAAGGGAAACTTGGTGCAGCTTTCCCATGGCTCACTCGTGCGAGAAGCACGCCGAGCTCACCGGGCATCGATGAGCCGAAGAGTTCTTCCGCCGGGGAACGTTTCAGCGGGAGTTCGGACGGGAGAAGGGAGAGGCCAGGGAACATGATGGAAGCGCGAGGTGGAGTGTCGAGGACGATCGGTTGAGGCTGAGGACGTGGAGAGAACAACTGAGATGGAGGGAACGTCGTCGGCCGACAAAGCGTGTGGCCACTCGGTGGCATGCCGAGGTGAAAACAGAGTCGGCTAATGCAAATTGTGTGGCCGAGTGCTGGGTCCTAACCCCTCATTTCTTATTCAATTTTTCCACTGATATTTTACCACAGCTACTAAAAATTAAAGGCTATACTTCCACACCAAGTCATGGTTTGAATTTTTGAAATTCAAATGATTTGAATTCTAGTGTGGAATTTGAACTGATTTCGGTTATTTGAATTTGAATTGGAATTTGAGTCTTCCCTTTTGCATTGTTCCAAAAGCATAGCAAACCACACTCAAATAATCTGAATTTTTGTATGGATGCTAATTCAAATGTGGAGAACAGATTTGTGCAACCAACGTTGCAAGTTGAGGAAGTTGAAATTTGAAACTGGAATTTAAATTCAGATTTGAGGGCTTCCTCTTTTAATTCCCAACAAATAGTAAAACCCCTCCAAAGGAGCTGAAATTTGGAAGGCCTAATATTTGGATTATGGACACTCAAGTTATGAATTTAGATCCCCATGTTTGGAAGTTTTTGGGAAGTTTGAATCATCACTTTGAACTCACACCGTTATAATTAAAAGTTTTAATTCCCCTCATTTTTCCTAAGTATGAATGTGCTGAATTCGTTGCTAGCACTTTTTGGGGATTTTACACGGGGCTACGTGGCGACTCCTCAGCTAATGCCACATGGGGCCACTGAGTTTCACTGTGCAGCCACAAATGGATCCGGAGCCGCAGACAATCCAATTCAGTGCACCTGAGCGGCTGACGCGTGGGGCCGGGTGGTCGTCTTCAAGCTCCCGCCTTCCCATGTGTGCCCGCGCCCGATGTCATCGGAGTTCGTCGGAACTCGGTCATCTGGCCTCCTCCCGCGCTCCCACTCGCCGCCAGCCCCTAATTACACGTGCTGAACACGTTGGTGCAACTTTCCCGGACCGGCGATGCCCCTAACCCATCTCGCGACGAGCGGCGGCTCAAACCGAAGTCCGGCGATGTTGCCCGCCGCTTCAGCCCGCCAAAACGCTCGGCTAAATGTCTCTACAGCATCAGTAGATCACAGTGATGCTCGACATGGTCATAAACGGGCTCAGGAGAGGCTCTAGGTTTCTCTCATCGTGCGCCCGAGGCAGTTTGCTACGGTTGCCGATGAAAGAGCTCGAAATAAGCTGGCTACAGAGGCTTCCACACTAGGGTTCCGAAGACAATTTGTTCCTTAGCAAGTCTAGCTCGCGTGTGCCTAATATGGTGAACTCTAAACGAAAAGTGAATGTGAATTTCTCTAAACCTTACACGAAGGTCGGTTTACATCGAGCGGAAGAAAAATTCGTTACCGGCGATCAACCACTCGGGCTAAGGTTTGGAGGTGAGCAGCACGAAGTCTAGCGCGTCTCAGGGTGCCTTGGCTCGGGCGTGACAAGTTCCCATTAGGGCTGTCCATGAGAGCCCGAGGTGCGAAAATCTTTCGGTCGCCGCGAAAACTCTCGGTTGGGGTTGAGGAAAGCCAAACTCGGCTTGTTTTTGTGATGGGGAGATAGGAGGAGAGGCTAGGGTACCGTTTTGCAGCTCAGGGATGCTCGGTGCACGGAGGTTTTGCCGGTGCCCGATCGCTCGACGGCAGCGGCAGTGGCGGCTCTATTCGTGCGCGCGAGGAGGAAGCAAAACTGGTTTGGTTCTGTTTGTGTGGCAAAATATCGCCTCGTGGTGTGAAGTATCCCGAGCAGGACTCCAGCTTGACACCACAGCGAGGAGGTGGAGGCATTGGTGGCGCCCGGTAAGTCTTCGGTCTGATCCGAGGGAAAACAGAGCAACCAGCCTTCGGGAGTAAGTCAATTGCTCACTGACATGTGGGTTCCAATTGTTATTTTTGTCCTAAAAACTTGATTTCCTACTGCTACAAATATTAGGGACCCCAATACCCTTTGTAATTTGATCAAACCCCCAAATGACCCTTTGGATTTGAATAATTCAAAGTGTGATTTGGTTTGACTGAATTTGCAGCAATTGTGATCTGAAATTCAAATTTGATTTGAATTTGCTCAAAGTAGCTCATGTCAAGATCAACTCCAAATGGAGTGAAAATTGGGGTGTGAGCTCATAAAAATGTGCTGAGTGTGAATATGAAGCCCACTTTTGAATTCATGGGATGAAAGGAGTTTGAATTTGAATTTGAGATCAAACTAGCCTTTTAATAATTGTACCCAAAAGTACCTCAAATAGAATTGGATTTGGGTGATATTTGGCATGAGCATTCCTAACAAAGTTTAGGAGTTAATCATATGCTCAGCCCCTATATGATGCATGTGGGAAATACCACTTTTGCATTTTGTGAGTTCATCTTCTAATTATATATTGATTGTGGTTACTTGCTCTTCAAATGTGTTCATGTGATTACCACAAATAAGGTGAGAGGTCGGTGTGATGAACACTTCTAACAAGTGAAAAACTTGGGCATTTACAGTATCTTTACATCCCATGCACTCGATCTTAGGGTGGAACACATCTTTACATATCCTGCACTTGATCTCGATATGAAACAAATCTTTATATTCTCTGCACTCGATCTCAAGATGGAACACATATTTAGCTCCACTACACTCGATCTCAGGATGGAACACATATTTATATCCTATGCACTTGGTCTCCGGATGAAACACATCTTTATGTCCCACGCACTCAACCTCGGTGTGTCACTCATCTTTGCTCACCGTGACCCCATTATCACGAACAAGGGTAGGATACACCTGTAGCTGGATCCATCTCTGCCACGACATACTCCACACAACTGCTTGGTGCGGCACGCGCGAGGAGCCCGTCGAGGAACCGCACGAACCCGTCGACCGTCCACCCATGCACTGGGTCAACCTCGAATGACCACACCAGGCGCAACCAACTAGGTTACGCTCCACTGGCATGGTTGGAGACCTAGACACACACTTTAATCCCAGCGGCAGGGCGACCTCATCCCTGCCGATTCGCGCTGTCATCCCCGGGGTCGGGGCCACATCCCCCCTTAGTCACACCCTAGTCCAAGCCACCGGCGTGCCCTAATCCACGCCGTCATCCACACCCGATTAACAATTCTCAAAAACCACGATTGCTGCATATGGTACCTGAAAATTCAGTTTGGTAACAATGCGATGTAAGTGTTGAAAATTGTAGAACCTACAGAATCATGTAAGAGTTTGAGATTTGGTTAAAAAATTACTCTCGACGAAAATGTTTTGAGTGGTATAGTGGCCTATGAACGAAGTAGTCATTGTTGAGACGAATGTCACCGTCGAGGTGGTCAGGGTCGTTGGCCTTGTGGCCAACAGCAGAGGCACCCCACCGGCATTTCTTTGGTAGTGTTGCAACCACAACTGCACAAGTTACGATTTCTTCATCCTTTCGCGATGTAGCTGCTGCAGTACCACACCAAGTCATCGGATAGTCTAAATGCCATGGCTCCACGATGCTGCAAACATCATACACAAAACATATAAGGTACAGGCCGAAAGTATTTATCAATCGGCTGACTTGTTGCTATGATTTTAGGATTATTTCTTTCATTACCACTTTTTCTTTTCAAATCACATCTAACTTGATTACAGTTTTTTGTCCTGTGGCCCTGTTTGGTATAGCTTCTATACCAGCTTTTCATAAAAATAAGGTAAGGGTGTGACAAACAGTCAGCTTTCTCAGCAGCTTATTAGTTCAGCTGCTTTTCAGAATAAACTAAAAGCATGATATAAGTTTAATCTGATGTTCACCATCTTTTCAAACAAGCTGCTTTTTTAACAGATTTAAGCTGTGCCAAATAGGGTCCATGTCTGGTTCAATGTGTACAAGGAAGAAGCTAATAAACAAGTGATGGCTTCAACCAAACGCATACGAGTTTTTGTAATTTATCTTTGGACCCAATGTCACAGACTCATGGTCCCTTCGTTAGCTTATTCTTCAGCCTGCTGCTCTGTTGTCCCCAAGTGACCCATCCACATGCCTCACCCGTATTCGTGCTCACTGCCGGCATACCGCCACAGGCGCTCCCCATCACCACCGCGGGGCAGTCGGAGAAGCCGACGAGACAATAGCTAGGACCCCAACGTACAAGCCCACCCTATGTGCCGCGTACACCTCATCCATGGCCGCGCCGCGTCACGCATTCTTGCCCGTGCTCGCTGCCCTCCTCGACGCACCGTGCTTCACTTCTTGGGATCACTGGAAGATTATGTACCTTGTCGCCGGAGATTTCATCTTCGAACCCCATCGCCTTGCCCGAGCGGGAAGAACACTCCGTTAATTTGGTTTCGTGCTGAAAAGGATTGGACATACCCAAAATAAGGTACCTGTTGGAGATTTTCATTTTTGGGCTAACTACCACACAGCCAAACACAACACAAATAGACAAATGGGTATTCATTTTTAGGGCTTATTGTTGGAGACAGGCTAAGATAGACAACATGTTAATCAAACGGTAGGGGGCAGGACTATGAGGATTACTAGATTTCGTAAAAGATATTTATTTAGACTAAATTAAGTTTAAAAGCGTCGTGGTGCCTAGATCTGTTCATGAATGAAATTTTAAAAAGAAATTAGAGACATAAAATATTTGTCATGCAATTATCAATGAATGGTATCGAAGGGCAGGAATGAAGTTAACGTTCAGGTGTATAAAACACTTTTATGGGCCGTCTGTCTTAGCATTCGATTGCCAATAATATATACGAATCGGTTTCTTTTAGAATAGGAGATTTTATTGTAACCTCTATAAATTAGGTTACATCTAAGTTAGCTTAGCAATAATGGCGCAAGCACTAGTGCAAAGTGCATTCTTTTTGCCTTTGCCGTAATGGTATTATATTCTACCGCTATTTTAGCAACCAACTTGTAGAAGCAAACGAGATCATGTCATTTTCTAACTTGTAATGCCTTGTACATTCTTTCAGATATGTGTTAACTAAATGTAGACCTTCGATTAATCTTATTAGACAATGTTTTGAAAAACATTTGCTTTGAAAATCATTTATATAATTATAATTAGTGTAAGATAGTGGTAGAGTAGTGTCTCAAATGGTAGCGGAGGATGCCATATATAAGCACGACCATGGCGAGTACGAGCATGAGCAGCATGCTTCCCAGCAGTGTTCCTGTTTATAAATTTTATTGTGGCGAAATACCCGTGACAATATTGGATTTGAGTACCATAGTATGGTTAGAAGTGGGATCGATTGCAGAGGTGAGAGAGGTACATAAGTCTTCGGAGATTGTAGCTTTAATCTCAATGCTCATATCGAATTTAAGAAGACCTTTTAGAGTGAGAGTTTCATACTTCAAGAATTGAGGTACCATCACGGTAAATAATGGAAGCACGGTATTTGTTATTTTATAATAATTTTTTTGGCAGTGCTAGTGACAGCATAAGGTGTCTCTTTTATAGACAGTATTTTGATGTATTAAGTCATTATCTTTTAAGGTGAAAACCCTAGATCCGACCTTTCTAGCTCTACTACAATCCCTCATGCATACGACTTCCTAGATTGGTCGCGCAACTTCTTGACAAAAATTTTGGCTCCCAACATAGAGCCCGCTTCTCTGGGATTCGAGTCGCCGTCGTTGTCGTTCTCATCTCCAAGCCACATCACCGTCGAGCTAACCGTTTGGTTCAACCCCGTTCGTAAGGATGGGTGCCACCGGGGTTGGCGGGAATCAATGGTGAGGCAGATCGAGGTCTGGTGGCCGGCTTCGGGGAAGATAGGCTTAATCTCGAGGATTGGTGTGGGATGGACGGAGATGATGCAGGAGCAGCTCGAGGATAACCTTACGCAGCTTCCTGCAGTGTGCCTCGGGCAGGGGAAAGCGAGAGAGGCAATGGCGACAAGGCTTACCGGGAACGGAAATGGGGAGAAGGAGCGGGCTTGGCCAACAGGGCATAATATAGGGGCGACGACGAGGGGGCCAAATAAGCTTTTTCTCCCAAGGCCTGAGTCCCGGCTCTCCTGTCAACAGCGTCCACGCGGCGCTCGGCCACCCTGCTCGCCCAATCCGAAGGAAGGGGAAGGCCGACAGAACCTATGACGAGTGGGCCTGGCTTGGGTGTGAATTTGTCAAAATTTCCCCCTGGCTTAACGATTAAGATGCTTTCCACCCCCAAGAGGAAATACCTCCCATGCTCCAAAAATACTGAGAGTTTTTGTAATGAATTATCAGATCACAAGGACGATTTTTAGTATTTCCCGATAGTTTAGATTATGCTTTGACGAAGTGGAGTAACCGCCGATAGTCTTTCTTCTGAAGGACGCCTCGGTGATGACGCGGTCCCAACGGCCTTGTCGAGCCAGGATCACGTTGAGGGGTGCCGCGTTGCATAGCACCGGATAACGCACATCAAAGATAAAAAGCGGAAGCAAAATTTTATTACATAAACAGGTTTATGAACATTTGTACCACAAAATATGTTCCGTCTACACTCACGGACGTAGACTACGCATTGAGTTCACGTTTAGGGCGTGAACGTGTCACCACTAGCACGCACACACACTTACACACCGGCGTGCACGACTCCCACTAGACGGGTTTCCCCTCTTGGGGTTCCGTCTCCTCCTCGGGAGTCACTTCCTTATAGACCCCTGCAAAAGCTACAAACAGAAGCAGTGAGCACGATGGCTCAGCAAGACTGACCCGTCTCTCCTATCCATGAAACTTCTACATGAATGATTATAGGGTACATGAGATAAAAATAAGTTGCAAAGGACTCGCCTAATTAATGGAACCTTACTTTCAAGTTTTAGCAGCAGGTCATGGAGAACCTTACGCTAAGGCACATGAGAGAGCATCAATCAAACAAGAAACGCATATCTCTCATGTACTTTGCCCAAAGTTGAAAAGAACTTTAATTAGCTCTAAACTATAACAAGACATTAACAAGCAAAGTATAGCTTTCAAATCAGCAAACTTTTAACATGTATCTAGCCTGTTATTTCTACGTCACGGTACAGTGAACAAGTGATACTCACTGACCGCGAGGGACGGCGATTATAATAGATTTACACCTGCAGGGTTACCCGAATAACCCGTCACGTACGCCCGTACTCGATTTTGCCTACAGCAACCATCACGGACGTCGTACGCAACCACCTTTCACCCGTCAGCCAAATGTTGAACCGGTCCAATCGTCTCGAGCAAGAGGTCTCTGCACGCGCATCCACGGTGCCGCCAGCCGATTTATACCTCAAGCTCTCAACCTACCCTCTGAACGACCAGCTATGCCTCAACACCAAGCTACCCGAGTTACATCGGTTTCCCGGTTTCCATATAGCCGGTAGGTCTTCGGTACTATTCTAGCTTGTTCAACATGCCCGCACACAGCTCGGTCCTCAATCGGCGCAAGTGGAGCTATAGCACCCAGGCCCCAAAGTCCTGCTGCCCTTACTCTCCGCTCGGTCTCAATTTTCTTGCCCTGTGTTTCATTTGCTATCTTTACCCGAGCGATGTGCCTCTAGCATATTCTCGCGAGTAGTTCCAACTACTCGACTTGTACCGAATCCTACACTATCTTAGCATTGCAGTAGCTAACGAGGTTTTCAAACCTAATCCCAACCCAGAGTTTTCTTGGCTATGCATTTGGCTTTCAAACTAGACTCTAATGCAAGAATTTATTGAGTGCTCAAAGTAAGTTCTCAAAACAGTAAACTTTGTAAAAAGGTTAATGCAAACCGGAGCTTGCCTTGCTGCTCTTGGTCGTAGGCTAGTTGTTCCTCTGGAGTGACGAAGTCTAAGACTTCGGGTTCCTCCTCAACCTTAGCGATTACATATGATAAATATAAGCATGTGTCCATTTAGATGCATTTGAATTGAAGTTAAACTTTGTGAGGACTATAAGTCTTACTAGACAGACCCAATGACTCTGAAATTTTTACTGTGGTTTAGATACAACCTAAACAGAGACTTGGCAAAGGTTCAATTGCAGCAAAGCTAATTGGGCCCTCCACAAATAATTATGTACTTGCCCTTAATTCGAGCTCCTAGGATGTTATAGGGATTTTCATGGAGCAAGCCATGACTTTCTGAAAACTAGATTTTCAGAGGGTTCAAATGGAGTTGGTTTCACCTAATTTGAAGGTTCCTAGCTAAAGATATGAGCTAAACAATTTCAGAGAATTTCTGAAAATGTTTTTGGATATTTTCTATTTTCTCTGGAACAATTTTATTAATCACACCATTAGGTGGATCAAATGAGCTCAAATTGATCTGAAATTTTTATGGTAGCTCAAATACATTTTGGTGAACATCTCAGCAAAATTTTAGATTTTTCCTCCAAAGGGTTCTCCAGTGAAAATTCTAAACATTTTAAGATTTGAAGAATTAATTCTGGAGAACTAAGGATTTTAATGAAGTGAAACTTGACTTGCTGGAAATTAATCAGAGAGCTGAATCCAACAAAATTTGGTTCACTCGATTTGGAGTATCCTAGCCAAAGTTATGTGGGTTTAAAGTTTGAACTAAAACAGAAAATCGGAGAAATGTTTAAATCACTGTGCCTGGAACCGGGGCTACGTGTCAACTTCTCAGCGGTCGACACACGGGGCTATGGTGCCACAG
This sequence comes from Neostapfia colusana, assembly GCA_030760725.1. Taxonomy (NCBI): domain Eukaryota; kingdom Viridiplantae; phylum Streptophyta; class Magnoliopsida; order Poales; family Poaceae; genus Neostapfia; species Neostapfia colusana. The sequence goes on along the minus strand of JASWHV010000010.1, from coordinate 51,645,884 downwards.
CAAATCCCTGGTTTAAAATATTGGTCGCTGACACGTGGGACCGGGGGCTTCGTCTACCTCCGGCCTCCCGCGCTCGGCCGCCGTGAACCCTCGCTGGAGTGCTCGCTGGTGGCCTCTGCCGTGTACCAAACTTCATAATCTTGGCCGCATCTGCCTAATTCCACCGGGGAAACATGATCCTGGGCTTAGCTCGTCATAAAAATCACCGGGACACGGTCGGCGACGAGCGGTGGCTTCGGAAGAACTTCGGCCGTGTCGGCCGGACTTCCTAGCACCCCAAACGATTGAGCAAAAGGTCGTCGAGCATCAGTGGACCCTAGGAAAGATCGACATGAGCTCCACAGAGCTCGGAAATGGCTGTACTGGGCTGTCACCGTGCGACCTAGGTCGGAAACCGGGAATTCTCCTAAAACTCGAAGAACAGTGGCTACCCCCAATAGTTCTTCAAAGTTTCGGATCCTATGGACTCGCACGGGCGCCTAGAAGTGCTTCTCTTTGTAAGAGGATGAGTGGTGCAGTGTGTATCACGAATTTTGCGATTCGGTCTGGACGTCTCTTTTGTATACCGCCACAAAATCGTGAAATTCCGGCGTGGGTAGTTTATGTCACGCCGCCGGGGCTTGTGGAAATGAAAGAGGGACTGAAGACGAACCTTTTTGCTATTCACAGCTTGGAGAATGACGGGCTGTGGTGGCTGGACGGGTCGTTCCCGTGACGGCGGCTCGGGTTGAACCGAGGAATGGGAGAACGTCGCGGTGGAGCTCGAGGAGGGTTGATCAGGGTCTGGAACCAGTGTGAGGACGTCAAGGAAAACTTGGCGCACTCGGTTATGTTCTCAAATCACTGTGACAACCACAGGGTCGGCCGGGCGATGACGGACCAAGAGCTCGGTCGAGCGGCGAGGTGTTTCGGGTTTCTGGGTGAGAGCACGTCGGAACGGCAGCGAGAAGCAACGGGGACGGCTCGGGCACGTAGATAAGGGGCCAAAGAGGCAGTTCAGCGGCTCAGGGCGGCAAGCAGCTGCTGGCCTCGACGGCCTGGCACGGTGGCGACCGCGGCGGGAGCCCGAGACCCAAGTACTCGGTTCTTTGATCTGTGCAGCTGACATGTGGGCCCGAGCCTGGTTTTAACCTCCAAAATTAACTTCCTTCCACTGCTACAAACAGTAATCTCCCTAATACCCTTTTGAATTTGAATTATCTACCAAATGCCCATTTGGATTGGATAGAATTCAAATTGTGGAGTGTTTGAATATAATTTCAGCACATATGCAGTTTGAAATTCAAATTGAGTTTGAATTTGCTAAACTTAGCTCATGTCAAGATCAACTCCAAATGGAGTTAAAATTGGTGTGTGAGCTCACAAAAATGTGCTGAGTAAGAATATGCCTCCCACTTTCGAATTCATGGGATGGAAGTAGTTTGAATTTGAACTTGAGTTCAAACTACCCTCTTTCTAGTTATACCCAAAAGACCTCAAAAAGGTTTTGGATTTGGGTGAAATTTGGCATGAGCACTCCTAGCAAGGTGTAGGAGTTTTTGATATGCCCAGCCCCTATATGATACATTTGGGAAATGCCACTTTTGCATTTTGTGAGTTTATTCCCTAATGACCATGTTGATGATGTTTACTTGCTCTTCAAATGTGTTCATAAAGTTTACTCAAATGAGGTGTGTGTGGTGTGATGAACACTTTGGATGTGTGCAAAAACTTAGGCCCTTACATTCCTCCCCGCTTAAAAGAATCTCGTCCCGAGATTATAAGGTGAAAATAAGAGAGAGGACGGTGGGGAATTACCGTATATGCGACGTGAAAAAGTCGAGGTAGTTGGCACGAAGAAAACCTTCGCTCTCCCATGTCGCTTTGTCCGCGGAGTTGATTACTCCACAGAACTTTGTAGATCCACAACGTGTGGTTGCATGTGGTTCGGGCCTTTTCATCAATAATCTGAACCGGTTCCTCTCGATACGTGAGATCTGGTTTCAGTTCTTCTATATTCTCCAGCTGAATGGTGGTTGATAACTTGAGACACTTCTAAGCTGGGAGATGTGAAAGACGTTGTGCACACCGGAGGGCGCTTCTGGTAAATTTAGCCGGTATGCTATTGATCCACATCTTTCTATAATCTGAAATGGACCGATGAATCGGGGTGCTAACTTTCCCCTCACCCTGAATCTGGTCACGCCCTTCATTTGAGACACACGTAGATATACGTGATCCCCGACTTTCAACTGTCATGGGCGTCTTCTCCGGTCCGCATACTGTTTCTGTCGGGATTGGGCGGCTTTTAGGTTCACTTGAATCAGACGAACCTTTTCCTCCGCGTTATTGACAAAATCAATCCTGAAGGTAACCCTTTCGCCAGACTCACACAAATTCAGTGGTGTGCGGCATTTTCTCCCGTATAGCGCCTCGTAAGGTGCCATTTTGATGCTGGCTTGGTACCCATTGTTGTACGAGAACTCGGACAAGGGTAAGTGATCATCCAATTCTTACCGTGGTTGATAGCACAAGCTCGTAGCATGTCCTCTGGAATCTGATTTACCCACTCGGTTTGCCCAGACGTCTGCGGGTGGTATGATGAACTACGGATCAGCTTCGTCCCCAACGCAGCGTGTAGCTGCTCCCAAAAACGGGACACGAATAAAGTGCCCCGATCCGATATGATGGTGCGGGGTACGCCATACAAGCATAGGATCCGTGAGATGTACAATTCAGCATACTTCTTGGCATTGTAGTTTGTGTTGACCAGGATAAAATGGGCAACTTTGGTGAGCCGATCGACGATCACCCACACAGAATCATGCTTCTAAAAAGTGGTGGGTAAACTGACGATGAAGTCCATGCTCACATCCTCCCACTTCCAGGCAAGAACGTCCAGTGGTTGTAGCAGTCCCGGTTTCCTCATGTGATCTGCCTTCACCCTTCGACATGTATCACACTCGGACACGTACTTGGCGATCTCCCGCTTCATCCGTGTCCACCAAAACTTGCTTCTGAGTTCTTGATACATTTTATTGCTGCCGGGGTGAATAGAAAACTTTGACAAGTGAGCCTCATCAAAGATTATCTTCCGTAACTCCGGGTTACGGGGTACGACGATCCGGTCCTTGAACCATAGGACGCCGTCTCCGTCTTTCTGGAAACATTTCAGCTCCCCACTGTCTACACGTCTCCGCAAATGCGACATGCCCTTGTCATGTTTCTGAGCTGCCGCTATCTCTTCACGGATGGTGGGGATCAAAGCTAAGATGTAGAGAGCTCCATGTGGAATCACATGCACTGGTGGCTCGCTCTCTTCCAACGGTGTGATGGTCAGATTGTTGATGTGTGACTTGCGACTCAGCGCATCCGCCACTATGTTTGCCTTGCCGGGGTGATAATGGATCTCTATTTCGTAATCCTTTATCAACTCTAACCATCTTTGCTGCCTCATGTTCAGCTCTTTCTGAGTGAATATGTACTTGAGGCTTTTGTGGTCGGTATATAAATGCACGAGGTTACCGAGTAGGTAGTGCCTCCACATTTTAAGTGCGAGCACCATGGCAGCGAGCTCCAAGTCGTGAGTTGGATAATTCTGCTCATGGTTTCTGAGCTGTCGTGATCCATACGCGACCACTCTTCGGTCTTACATCTGCACACATCCGAGCCCAATGCCGGATGCACCGCAGTACACATCGAACGGTTTTATTGTGTCTGGCTGCGCCAAAACCGGCGCTGATGTTAGGTGCTTCACTAATGCCTTGAACGCTGCTTCACATGCTGGACTCCAAACATATTTGGTAGCCTTCTTTAGAAGCTCTGTCATAGGCTTGGCAATCTTTGAGAAGTTCGGAATGAACCTCCGATAATATCCCGCGAGTCTGAGGAAACTCCTTACCTTGTGAACAGTTCTCGAGGACTTCCAATTCAGCACTTATGTAATCTTACTCGGGTCTACAGCGATGCCCTCTGCTGAGATGATATGCCCGAGAAAAGGCACTTGCGATATCCAGAATTCGCACTTGCTGAATTTCGCGTATATCTTGTGATCCCGCAGCCGTTGCAAGACTATACGCAGATGCTTCACGTGTTCTTCCTCCGACTTGGAATATACCAATATGTCTCGATGAAGACCACGACAAACTTGTCCAGCTCCGGCATGAATACCGAATTCATCAAATACATGAAGTGAGCTGGAGCGTTGGTGAGACCGAAGGACATGACTTACAGTCCGTACCTCGTCGAAAAAGCCGTCTTCGGAATATCCTCATCCCGTATTTTAATCTGGTGGTACCCGGATCTTAAGTCCATCTTGGAAAAGATCTTTGCTTCGACCAACTGATCAAACAACATGTCGATCCGTGGCAACGGGTACTTGTTCTTGATGGTTACGGCGTTTAATGGATGATAGTCCACGCAAAGCTGCAAAGTCTCATCTTTCTTCTTCACGAATAATGCCGAACAGCCCCATGGCGAGGAGCTCGGCCTAATAAAACCCTTCTCCAGCAAGTCCGTTAACTGTGTCTTCAGTTCAGCCAATTCCTTGGGTGTCATCTTGTATGGCCTTGGGGATATTGGCATGGTTTCCGGTGCAAGTTCAATCTTGAACTCCACCTCTCTGTCGGGCGGCATCCTCGGTAAATCATCCGGAAACATGTCAGGGAACTCAGACTACTGGAATATCTTCCAATCTGATGGTTGTGGACTGATAAACACTTGGAAGTTTTATTTCTGTACTGTCCAGAAATAAAGAGTGTGACTCGTGCACTTCTGAGTTCAAATGCATAACTCGAAGGACAGTGTCTAAAACAGTGTCGTGGCGGGTTTACCACAATATCCCTAAGATGACATCGACCTTCTGTCCCTCTAAAACTATGAGAGACATAGGGTATACTCTACCCTCTAAGCATAATGGCGCTTTTGAAACCATCATGCTTGCTGAAATTTTCGCACCCGGTGAACAAATCAAGTATGGACTATCGGTGGGTAGTACTTGCAAGCTGTATTTAGCAATAAAAGTTTGGCTAATGAAGCTACGTGTGGTGCCTAAATCAAATAACACTATAGCGGGATGCTGATGGAGTTGGAACATACCCGCAAGGATTGGTTCACCCTCCGGCACGTCCTCTGTGGCAAGTTGGTGGACGGTGCCGGGCCTAGGGTTTGCCCACCGCGCATTAGTGGGGTTCCGGGGCTGATTTCTCCCTGGAAGCTGTGGAGCAACTCCGCCGCCCTGCCTCTCAGGACAATTGTTGGCGAAGTGTCCTGGGCGATACACTTGTAGCATGTGGCTGCTGCTTGACTGCTGCTTGGGGGACGAAAGTCCGGTATGCGCTGCTGAGGTGCATACGCACGCGGCATCGTCCGCTGTTGCTGTTGTTGCTGCGGAGGTGGTACTGTCAGTGCCGGCCTGAATGCAGGTGGAGAATATGGCCGACTGCAGAATGGCATCGGCCTCTGTTGTGGCTGTTAGCGTGGACCCGATGGTGGGCGATTCACCATCTGGTATTTTTGAGAAGGACCACCTCCTTCTCCTCTGCTTTGCAGCGCACATCGCTTCCTCTCCGCCGCCGCTAACTCCTTGCCGGAGTCCTCTTGAACAATCGCAGCATAAATAATGTCATTGAGGCTGCCGCGATTGAACATCACCAGCTTGTCCTTCAGGAGCGGGTTAAGCCCCTGGTAGAAATGATCCCACCGCTTCTCGTCGGTATCGGCATGATACGAAGCATAGAGCGCAAGATCATTGAACGCCCTGGAGTATTCCAGCACGTTCCGGCTACCTTGCTGTAGGCGTAAGAACTCCTGTGTCTTCCTCTTCATGAGACCCGGCGGTATATGATAGGCCTTGAAGGCTGTCCGGAATTCCGTCCAGGTCATTACTCACTCGGTGGGCTGTGAAGCACAGTAGTTCGCCCACCAAGCGCTTGCGGATCCTTGAAGCTGTTGGACCGCGAACTGAGTTTTGTGTTGCTCACTCACTTGGAGCAGCCCGAACTTCATCTCCATCGTGCGGAGCCAGTTATCCGCATCGAGGGGTTCATCTGCCCTTGAGAATACCGGGGGATGAGTAGCCAGAAAATCGGAGTAGGAGCTTTGTTGGCGCTCCTTGCGATCTTGACGCCTCTCCGGTCGAGACGTATTTGCAATGAGAGTTTGCAGCAACTCCGTGTGCTGCTGATGAGATCCTGCCATCGCCGCCACGATGTCAGCCAAAGTAACCGTTGGCGGTGACGGTTGTTGCTGTTGCTGCTATTGCTGTCCCGAGGAATCCTTGGGAGGCTGTTGGGAGATCTCTCCCCCCTTAATGGAACCCCCAACATCCGGGTTTTCACGAGTGCGAGTCATTCTAAAATTCAAAACAGCAGCGATCAGCACATGTCAAACTTAAAATTCCATATGAAACAGTAGGTATTGAAGTGACACATGAATAATTTGCATAACATTCACATATATTAATAAAGCATAAACTTTATACAAGATACATTATTATCGGGTCTCCGAGAAGTCGTGCTAATGTCATCACTATCTATACATCCGCTACTGTCCACACGACATGTCACCGATTACAAAAGTTTTGGTTACATCACCCTTGCTGCCCTACTTGGCAACGGTAACCTACTATTCAGAGTAGAACTCGACCTCCTGTGGGTCGTCCTCCTCCGCTACCTCTGCTGGTGGCTCCGGGTCCATGACCTCCTCTTCCGGTTCAGGTTCCCCCATTGCTGGAAGACCCAAAACCACAGGTACGGCACCCACCATTGGTATGCCCATCACCGGAGGTATGAGGTCCTGCAATGCGTGCACCTCGTCTATGGCTTGGTTGTAGTCCTCTTCCCAGCCTTGCCCCTCCTCAATAGCGTCATCACGCTCTTGAATGAGGACCTCGTTCTGCTGGGTCAAGGCTTGCACTTGCTGTTGCAAAGCCATGATGTCAACACGGCTTTTCCTCTTTGCCTTTTTCAGATGATGCAACTGATTATGTTGTTCGTTCAGTCGCTTGATCATCGGAAGGAGAACATTGCGGAGTGCGCTGTGAGCACTCTCGAAATGATCTCCACGGCTTGTGCTTTCTTTGAGCTTTGCAGCAAGACAATCCGTATGAACAGCTTGGCTGTCCATCACGGCCTTTCCTGCTCTCAACTGGAGGCTGAGGTTCGCCTCCGTGAGATTGTACCTTGGGCAACCGGATCTGTTGCCTCTATATACCTTCCCTCCCACACATGATTAGCTCGTCCCTCCACCGGAACAAGTGCGTATGGAGTGCCCTCCATAGCTCTCACGTGTAGTTGGCAGAAACGCGACATGGTGTCGCGGGCTGCCACTTGCCACATTTCCTCCGGCTGTCTACCTTTCACCGTGACGGTGAACGGTGCCCAACCGGGTGGTGTAGGTCCTGCAGGAACTTCGACATGGATCGTCCATGTATTGCTCCCCTCCTCGCCTTATTCCTTGGCGAGGTACTGTGGCATCTCGATATACCTGAAATATTGAAGCATTTGCCTCAACACTTCAGGATAACCGCTGCAGTGAGAACAGTGGGATACCACCCACCCGTTCTCCAATTGTCTATCCGCTGTCATCTGTAGAAACATATTTGAGAAATGTCAAATATTTGTTCGAACAGTAAACCATTGAGTTATAACATAAAACATATAATTGAACTCATAAAACTTGGAAACATAGTTCAAACTTAAACAAATTTGACTGCTGATCTGCTGTCCAATATGACAGCCCTAACCAGTTTCCATTTCAACCTGATTTAGACCATCCTAAAAGTAAAAACAATTCTGGAGCTCAACAACAAAGTTAAATTTAACTTCAAAACCTTTCCAGAAAGTATTTTCTTGGCCTAATATCTGTCCTGGTTAAAAAGTTATGAGATGTCAAAGTTGACAGAATTTCTGGAGAAAATTGGGCAGCACCTCCCTGCTTGAGGTACTGATTTGATCCAAGAATTCCAGTTAATTATACACCAAATTTGCCAAAACTTTCTGTTAAAAAGTTGTAACCCATCTCATGAACTTTCCAGAAACACCTCATTTTCTATTTTTTGATTTTCATGCAGTAAGTTATGCTCAATTTACAGAGAGTTACAGAGAGTATTTGCTCTGCCCTGTTTTCTGGACAGTTTCAACTCTACTGCATTTTTCGATTGGTTAAGGGATGAAACATCTATGGACATCAACAAAAAAGTTGTAAAGCTCTTACATATCTTTCTAGAAATGTATCATATGACCCCAACCTCGAAATAACTTGACCTCTAACCTCTGATTAACTTCAGCCTTAATTCTGCTGAAAACAGGGGACTCTGTCCTTAGTATCCTATAAGTTGAAAACTTGTTAACTTTGAATATCCTGATTAAGGGAAGGAGTTACATCAAGTTTTAGTGCTCTGTATTAAAACTTTCAAGTTTTACAATGAAGCAGCTCAGTTATTGGGGTGTGACGTCGATGCGTCACCAGTTCATGTCGGTACTACGTCCTCACAAAGAAAAACCTATACCGGACTTAGCCGGCTTCGTTAGTTCAGTGGCACTAAACGTCTCTTACACACGGATGCTACACGTCTACCGTTTTGTGGTTAGAATACCTGCAAATAACTCATACAATCGTCAGACTCGGCTGCACACCGATCCCGGTATCCATACAGTTCATACACCCGACCATCATCACTCGCCCAGATGTTCTCAAGCCAAGCACGCCTTGAGCTACGTGTTCACGTTACTGACCATGTGACGGGGTCTCCCAAATTGCCAAAGCACGCCAGGGAATGGCTTTGCTCGAATACTCCAAATGACATGAAGAGTCGTAGAGGATAATAAAGCGGGTCGGGTTACCTGCCACCCGTGGGGCTCCACCCTTCAGCTTGTGCGCACTGGTGGACAGCGCTTACGTGCACCCCCAAGACATAAAGCGTCCCGAGATGCACGATTTTCCGACATAAGCACATAGATTAGTGTGCCATTTTCTATACACTAATAACATCCTTATATGGGCTACTAACTCGTTCCTCACCGAATTTTTGAAAAAGATGACCTTTGTAGTGCGTTAAACCTCAAGCGAGCTCTGATACCACGCTGACGCGGCCCCAACGGCCTTGTCGAGCCAGGATCACGCTGAGGGGTGCTGCGTTGCACAACACCGGATAACGCACATCAAAGATACAAAGCGGAAGCAAAGTTTTATTACATAAACAGGTTTATGAACATTTGTACCACAAAATATGTTCCGTCTACACTCACGGGTGTAGACTACGCATTGAGTTCACGTTCAGCCCATGAACGTGTCCCCGCTAGCACGCACACACACTAACACGGCGGCGTGCACGACTCCCACTCGACAGGGTTCCCCTCCTGGGGTTCCGTCTCCTCCTTGGGAGTCCCTTCCTCATAGACCCTTGCAAAAGCTTCAAACACAAGCAGTGAGCACGATGGCTCAGCAAGACTGACCCGTCTCTCCTATCCATGAAATTTCTACATGAATGATTATAGGGTACATGAGGTAAAAATAAGTTGCAAAGGACTCGCCTAATTAATGGAACCTTACTTTCAAGTTTTAGCAGCAGGTCGTGGAGAACCTTACGCTAAGGCACATGAGAGAGCCGCAATCAAACAAGAAACGCTTATCTCTCATGTACTTTGCCCAAAATTGAAAAGAACTTTAATTAGCTCTAAACTACAATAAGACATTAACAAGCAAAGTATAGCTTTCAAATCAGCAAACTTTTAACATGTATCTAGCCTGTTCTTTCTACGTCACGTTACAATGAGCAACTGGTACTCACTGACCGCGAGGGACGGTGATTATAATTGATTTACACCTGCAGGGTTACCCGAATAACCCGTCACGTACGCCCGTACTCGATGTTGCCTACAGCAACCATCACGGACATCGTACGCAACCACCTTTCACCCGTCAGCCAAATGTTGAACCGGTCCAATCGTCCCGAGCAAGAGGTCTCTGCGCGCGCATCCACAGTGCCGCCAGCCGATTTACACCTCGAGCTCTCAACCTACCCTCTGAACGACCAGCTATGCCTCAACACCCAGCTACCCGAGTTACATAGGTTTCCCGGTTCCCATATAGCCGGTAGGTCTTCGGTACTGTTCTAGCTTGTTCAACAGGCCCGCACACGGCTCGGTCCTCAATCGACACAAGCGGAGCTATAGCACCCAGGCCCCAATGTCCTGCTGCCCTTACTCTCCGCTCGGTCTCATTTTTCTTGCCATGTGTTTCATTTGCTATCTTTACCCGAGCGATGTGCCTCTAGCCTATTCTCGCGAGTAGTTCCAACTACTCGACTTGTACCGAATCCTACACTATCTTAGCATTGCAGTAGCTAACGAGGTTTTCAAACCTAATCCCAACCCAGAGTTTTCTTGGCTATGCATTTGGGTTTCAAACCAGACTCTAATGCAAGAATTTATTGAGTGCTCAAAGTAAGTTCTCAAAACAGTAAAACTTTGTAAAAAGATTAATGCAAACCGGAGCTTGCCTTGCTGCTCTTGGTCATAGGCTAGCTGTTCCTTTGGAGTGACGAAGTCTAAGACTTCGGGTTCCTCCTCAACCTTAGCGACTACATATGATAAATATAAGCATGTGTCCATTTAGATGCATTTGAATTGAAGTTAAACTTTGTGAGGACTATAAGCCTTACTAGACAGACCCAATGACTCTGAAATGTTTACTGTGGTTTGGATATAACCTAAACAGAGACTGGGCCAAGTTTCATTTGCAGCAAAGCTCATTTGAGTCCTCCACAAATAATTATGTACTTGCCTTAATTGGAGCTCCTAGGGTATTCTAGGGATTTTTATGGAGCAATCCATGACTTTCTGAAAACTAGATTTTCAGAGGGTTCTAATGGAGTTGGTTTCACTTAATTTGAAGGTTCCTAGCTAAAGATATGATCTAAACAATTTCAGAGAATTTCTGAAAATGTTTCTGGATATTTTCTATTTTCTCTGGAACAGTTTTATTAATCACACCATTAGGTGGATCAAATGAGCTCAAATGGATATGAATTTTTTATGAATACATATTGGTGAACATCTCAGCAAAATTTCAGAATTTTCCTCCAAAGGGTTCTCCACTTGAAATTCTAAACAGTTTAAGCTTTGAAGAATTAATTCTGGAGAACTAAGGACTCTCATGAAGTGAAATTTAACTTGCTGGAAAGTACTCAGATAGCTGAATCCAACAAAATTTTGTTCACTTGATTTGGAGTTTCCTAGCCAAAGTTATGTGGGTTTGAAGTTTGAACTAAAACTGAAAATCGGAGAAATGTTTAAATCACTGCACGTGGGACCGGGGCTACGTGTCAACTTCTGAGCGGTTGACACACGGGGCTACGGAATCTTTCATGCGCAGCCGCACCTGATCCGGTGCCACAGCAAATCCCTGGTTTAAAATATCGGCTGCTGACACGTGGGCCTGGGGGCTTCGTCTACCTCCGGCCTCCAGCGCTCGGTCGCGCGAATCCTCGCCGGAGTGCTCGCCGGTGGCCTCTGCCGTGTACCAAACTTCATAATCTTGGCCGCCTCTGCCTAATTCCACCCGGGGAACACGATGCTGGGCTCAGCTCGTCGTGAAAATCACCGGAACACGGCCGGCGACGAGCAGCGGCTTCGGAAGAACTTCGGCCGTGTCGACCGGACTTCCTAGCACCCCAAACGATTGAGCAAAAGGCCGTTGAGCATCAGTGGACCCTAGGAAAGATCGGCATGAGCTCCACGGAGGTCGGAAATGGCCGTACTGGGCTGTCACCGTGCGACCTAGGTCAGAAACCGGGAATTCTCCTAAAACTCAAAGAACAGTGGCTACCCCCAATAGTTCTTTGAAGTTTCGGATCCTATGGACTCGCACGGGCGCCTAGAAGTGCTTCTCTCCGTAAAAGGATGAGTGGTGCAGTGTGTATCACGAATTTTGCGAATCGGTCCGGGTGTCTCTTTTGTATACCTCCGCAAAATCGTGAAATTCCGGCGTGGGTAGTTTATGTCACACCGCCGGGGCTTGCGGAAATGAAAGAGGGACTGAAGACAAACCTTTTTGCTATTCACAGCTCGGGGAACGACGGGCTGTGGTGGCCGGACGGGTCGTTCCCGTGACGGCGGCTCGGGTTGAACCGAGGAATGGGAGAACATCGCGGTGGAGCTAGGGTTGATCAGGGTCTGGAACCGGTGCGAGGACGTCAAGGAAAACTTGGTGCACTCGGTTATGGTCTCAGATCACCGTGACAACCACAGGGTCTGCCGGGCGATGATGGACCGAGAGCTCGGTCGAGCGGCGAGTTGTTTCGGGTTTCTGGGTGAGAGCACGTTGGAACGGCGGCGAGAAGCAACGGGGACGGCTCGGGCGCGTAGACAAGGGGCCAGAGACGCGGTTCATCAGCTCGGGGCGGCAAGCAGCTGCTGGCCTCGACGGCCTTGCGCGGTGGCGGGAGCCCGAGACCCAAGTACTCGGTGCTTCAGTTGGTTCTTTGATCTATGCAGCTGACATGTGAGCCCCAGCCCGGTTTTAACCTCCAAAATTAACTTCCTCCCACTGCTACAAACAGTAATCCCCCTAATACCCTTTTGAATTTAAATTATCTACCAAATGCCCATTTGGATTGGATAGAATTCAAATTGTGGAGTGTTTGAATATAATTTCAGCACATATGCAGTTTGAAATTCAAATTGAGTTTGAATTTGCTAAACTTAGCTCAGGTCAAGATCAACTCCAAATGGAGTGAAAATTGGTGTGTGAGCTCACAAAAATGTGCTGAGTAAGAATATGCCTCCCACTTTTGAATTCATGGGATGGAAGTAGTTTGAATTTGAACTTGAGTTCAAACTACCCTCTTTCTAGTTATACCCAAAAGACCTCAAAAAGGTTTTGAATTTGGGTGAAATTTGGCATGAGCACTCCTAGCAAGGTGTAGGAGTTTTTGATATGCCCAGCCCCTATATGATGCATGTGGGAAATGCCACTTTTGCATTTTGTGAGTTTATTCCCTAATGACCATGTTGATGGTGTTTACTTGCTTTTCAAATGTGTTCATAAATTTTCCTCAAATGAGGTGTGTGTGGTGTGATGAACACTTTGGATGTGTGCAAAAACTTAGGCCCTTAAAGGTGAGCAGCGCGCGGCGCCCTTTCGCCGGAGACGAGCGGCCGCCAGATCTGCAGCGCTCTGATTGTGGCGGCGAGGCGCTCTGCGGAAGCGGCTTCGCCACCGGGGTGCAAAATCGTCGCTTCCCACGCGTGTCCACGACTGCTGCTCCGTGCGCGCGCTCGCGACCGCTGCCCACGTGCGATTGCGGCCGCTGCTGTCGCTGCTGAGGGTTCTGCGGTTTGGGGAGTTGTGATTCAAGGGCAACCTGGTGCGTTCAGAGTTCTGGAATCGAACTCTGCAAGATCTACACGGCAGAACCGCCCCCATTCAGCGGCCGATAGTAGGTGAGATTGGGGAAGACTCATTTGAGAAAATTTGATGAAGCAAGATAGCCACAAAAGCGAGATTCAGAAGACTCTGGTTGATTCAATTGGTAACATCGTTTTCTTGCTATCGATCTTTTTGTTTTGGCTGGTTGTTTTTCTGTTGGCAGGTCACAGGGGATTCAATACCGTGCGATGGCAATTTTGAGCGAGTTAGAGGGGTACAGTGTCGATCGAGAAGACTTTCTGATGAACGGTTGTAAGTTTCCTCCAAAAGGGCAAAACAGGAACTACACATCAACTTTTACCCCTGAGGCTGAAGATAAAGAAGGGGACTCAGGGTTTCTCGGCAACTTTCCTCCACCACCGCCAACCATTCATATGCAGACGGAGACCAAGTTTTTTGGTCATTTCTGGGGGAAGAGGAGATCGTTCCTACAAGTGGTGAAGACTTCCATCGCTCCCATCGTCATGGTTTCTAGCGAAGGAGATTCCACAAAGAAGATCAAGGGGGAACATGAAAAAGGTATGAAATCTGATTCTGCATTTAGTGGGGGCAGCAAGGGCGATAGACAGGAAGGAGGACTGAAAGGGGGAGGATCGGGGTCTATTCAGAATCAGGGTAAAGGGAAGGAGATGGATAATACAGTGGGTGGTACTGGTAGTCAAGGAAGAGGGATGGGAGGAGATTTCAATCAGGCGAGAGGTGGTTATAGAGGAAATGGAGGGGGAAGAGCTGTAAGTGGTGGACGACGAAGAGGAAGATGGGATTTCAGGGATGGTGGATGGCGAGGAGGAAGAGGAAATATGTCTTGGGGTATGGGTGGTAGAGGAAGAGGACGACAAGTATTTGGTGGTAATGATTTTGTTACAGATCAAGGAAAATGGGGGGGTGCTCATTCCTGGAATAGATCTCAGAATGGTCCATGGGCTGGAGAGGGGCAGAGCTTAAAGATTGAGGAGAAGCTGGGTAGAGATGATTCTGTACAGGGAGACATTGAAAAGAAAAAGCAGATGTATATGCATGACATTTCAATTGGAGGTAGTTCCAGTAAGGATAAAGGGAAGGAGGTTAGAGAAGGTTCAGGGGAAAAGGATAATCAAGGACATTATAGTACAAATAGTAGTGGGCATATGGAGAACATTAAGGGAGATATTAAATCTGGTAAAGAAATGGAGATGAGTTGCTATGATTGTGGAAGTAAAGATCATAAGATTAATGTATGTCCTGTAGCCAGACAGCGCAACAGATGTGGAAGAATAGGACATGAGGATATACATTGTTATACTAAATTGCTTAGAGACTATATTGCTCCTCTCTGTGCCATACAAGTGGAGGGACAACGTTTTTTCAGTATTCCAGATATTCAATCAGATTTCAAATCAAAAAAATCTGAATTAACTGCAGTAATTACTGTGGTGAGAAGGTCCGCCACTGCATCAGATATTGAGGAACAATTCAAGTCAATTAATGTAAATAATGAGTGGCAATGGTCAGCTAAGCAAATTGATGCAAAGAATTTTACCATGAGGTTTCCTGTAACACAAATGTTGGATCATTGGAAAATTTTCAAAATTGTGTTGGAGGCTACTGATGCTCAGATCACTGTTAAGCCATGGAGTCCTATTGTAGGAGCAAAAGGTAAGTTACAGGAAGCTTGGTTTAGAGTAAGAGGAGTCCCTCATGATAAAAGAAATAGAAAAACCCTTGGGTATGTGGACTCACTAGTTGGCCTTACTATGGAAATTGATGAAATATCCATGTATAATATTGATTTTGTACGCCTAAAAATTGCCTGCAAAGATCCGAGAAGAATTCCAGCTAAGGTGGAAGGTGCTATATATCCTTTCTTGTATGATTTTTGGTTTGAGAGAGAAGTTAAAGTTTCAAACAAAAAAGAGAGATGGAGATTATAGTAAATGCAGATGAAGATGTTAATGATCAAGTTCTGAACAAAAACAGAAAGGAGGACATGAGGAGAATAAAGATACAAATAAGAAGTCAGTGAATATACAAGAGATGGGGGAGGCAGACAGAGGGAAAGAATCATCTGGTCAGGAAAAGAAAAGGACTAGTGAGGAGACTTTCATGATGGAAAAAGATGTTATGATTCAAGAAGAAATACCAAAGAATCAACAACAGTGTATGTTTGATTTCTGGGATGAGGAAGAAGATGATTTATTGGGAGAAGAGCAAGAGGAGATAACCAAGAAATATATTGGAAAGGTTGCTTCACCTATGATGCTAAGGTGCAAGGACCTTAATAAAGATGAGATGAAGGGATATTTTCAGGTGCATGAAAAGATGGTAGGTGAAAAGAAAAGTTATGATATCAATCAGGAACAAATATTACCTATGGTAAGGCAGTGTGCTAGACTTCATCAACATCTGACTCGGAATTTCAAGGAAAGGGAAGAGATCAGTGGGCTAAAGCAAATAGGTATGAAAACAAGTTTTAATTCTTTTACTTTTCTGAATTTTAATGAAATTGCAAATTTTGCTGCGGGTCGGGTGTTAAAATATTAGATAAAGACTTTGAGTCAGTAGGAATTGATGAAATATTTAGAAAGAGCTAGACTAGCTTTGACAGGAAAGATAAAAAAGAAGATAACCAATGATAAGAAGGAGGACAAGTTTAAGAAGTCTGATTGTAATATGAATTATATGTTAGAAAGGTCGAGTGATATAGATATGCAAAGTGAGGATGATCAAAAGAGAGACAAGAAGACAAAACAATATTCTAAAAATAAAGAAATTGAGTACAGATTGGAGACTTCCTTAAGAAGAAGCAAAAGGAGTGTCCCGTCGGTGTATAGAAATAAGGGATTTCAGGTGACATCTGAATCTCGAAAAAGAAAAACAAATTAAAGAAACAAGTCTAGAAGGGATTTTCTGGAACTGTAGACGTATAAGAAAAAAAGGAAAATTACAATATATAAGGGATATAATTAGAGAGCATGATTTTGATGTTATTTGTCTTCAAGAGACCAAATTACCTAATATAGATGATGGTCTTCTTAGAAAGATAGATGACACAAAAAAGTATGTGTGGAATGAGGTATTGTCGGTGGGGAAATCTGGTGGAATTTTGAGTGGATTAAAAATGATAGATTTTCCAAAGAT
This sequence comes from Neostapfia colusana, assembly GCA_030760725.1. Taxonomy (NCBI): domain Eukaryota; kingdom Viridiplantae; phylum Streptophyta; class Magnoliopsida; order Poales; family Poaceae; genus Neostapfia; species Neostapfia colusana. The sequence goes on along the minus strand of JASWHV010000010.1, from coordinate 51,629,357 downwards.
TATGTAAAATTAGGGAATTATATATGTCTGATTAATTTGTGGGATAAAGAAATAGGAAAAAGTTAGAGTTTAATGAATGTTTATGGAGCTGCTGATATTAGAAATAAAGAATCTTTTCTGATTGAAATGTTAGCATTCTGTTTCAACTGTAAAAAGCCTTTCATTATAGGGGGTGATTTCAATATTATTAGAAAGGTTGGGGAAAAGAATAAAAACTATGTACATTCTAGATTCACTGATCTGTTTAATGAGATTATCAATCATTATGAATTAAGAGAGCTTCATATAGTGGGTTGGCCTTTTACATGGTCTAATAATCATGTTGACCCTACTCTAGAAGCACTTGATAGAATTTTAGTTACAACAGAGTGGGAGACTATATTCCCCAGGATTATGGTATATAATAAACCAAGAGACTTTTCTAATCATAATCCTCTAATAGTACATATGCCAGGGAGAAATATAAGGAAAAAACTACCTTCCATTTCGAGTCATTTTGGCTAAAACATCCAAAATTTATAGAGAATACTAAGAAAATTTGGGACGAAAAGTGTAAGGATGTTGATCCTCTGAGCAATATATTGTTTAAACTTAAGAAGGTTAAAAAGTTTCTTAAGGGATGGAATGTTAATGAATCTGGAAAGAATAAAAAAAGTAAAAAACAGTTTCAAGATAGACTAAGAGAATTAGAGAATATTGAAGAACAATCCTTTTTTGAATAGTAATGAAATACAAGAAAAAATTATGACTAAATTTGAGCTATTCAAATTATGGGAGATAGATGAATTGTATTGGCATAAAAGAAGTAGGATGAATTGGTTACTAAAAGGTGACCAAAATACTAGATTCTATCATAGAATTGCAAATGGTAAAAAAAGGAAGAATATAATTTACTCATTAAATGATGAGGGAAAAGTTATACAAGGGACCCAATCTTTGTTGAAACATGCTACAGATTATTATAAAAAGTTATTTGGGAAAGATAATGGTACTGTTTTAGATTTTTAGATGATTTTTGGGAATGTAATGAGGAAGTGTCAGAAATAGAAAATAAGCTTTGTCGAAAATTTGAAGAAGGTGAAATAAAAGCAGCCTTAGATAAAATGAAAAAAAAATAAGGCTCATGGACCCGATCTGTTACCAATTGAGTTCTATCAAACTACTTGGGAAATCATCAAAAAAGATATTATTAAATTTTTCGATGAATTTTATAAAGGGAATTTAAAACTATATAGAATTAATTTTGGAACAATAACATTGATTCCTAAGGTAAAAGATGCTGGAAATATTCAACAGTTCAGACCCATTTGTTTGTTAAATAATCTATATAAATGGTTTACATACTATTAGGCTAGAACCTATAGCACATAGGATTATTGATAAAGCTCAATCTGCTTTTATTCCGAAGAGGAATATTATGAACGGGATACTTTCTTTACATGAGATACTCCATGAGTGTAAGAAGAATAAAAATGAAGTTGGTATTATACTCAAACTAGATTTTGAAAAGGCCTATGATAAAGTTAATTGATCCTTTCTCATCAATAGTATGAAATTGAGGGGTTTCAATAATAAATGGTGTAACAGGATCAAAAGTATTTTAGAAGAAGGAACCTTAAATGTCAAAATAAATGAGGAATTAGGAAAGCACTTCCAAAGTTATAAGGGGGTAAGACAAGGTGATCCACTATCTCCTCTATTATTCAATTTTGCTGCTGATTGCTTAACTAAAATGGTATTGAAAGCCCAGAAGAATGGCTTAATTACAGGGCTAGCTTATAATTTAGTACCTGGTGGGGTAGCTATTCTGCAATATGCTGATGATACCATTTTGTGCTTAAGAAATAATAAACAGGAAGCTCAGAATTTAAAATTACTCCTAGCCATCTATGAACAAATGTCAGGGCTTAGGATTAATTTTAATAAAAGTGAGATATTGACTGTAGGGGGGTAATAATATTGCAATAGAATTTGTTGATATTTTCAACTGTCAAGTAGGGAGTTTTCCTCTGAATTATCTAGGAGTCCCTGTTTCCTCTTCTAAATTGCATGTTGCTGATTGGGATAAAATGGAAAAGAAAGTAGCTAGGAAAATAGAAATATGAAAGGAAATAATCTTTCAATGGCTGGTCGTATGGTGTTAATTAACTCCAGTTTATCTAGTAGCCCTATTTATCATATGTCTATGTTTCTATTACCTCAAACAGTAATCAATCATATGGAGAGGAATAGAAAAAAATTTCTTTGGCGGGGTGGTAGTAAAAAAAAGAAATACCACCTAGTCAGATGGAATAGGGTTTGCAAAAGTAAGATGAAAGGGGGTTTGGGGATTAAGAATCTCAAAAAATGAATATTAGCCTACTTGTTAAATGGTGGTGGAAATTAGAGTGAGAAGAAGGTATATGGCAAGAATTAGTGAAGACAAAATATGTTAAAGGGGATCCTATAGAGTGTATTAAACATAAGCAATCAGATTCTGCTGTATGGGCAGATTTGATAAAAATCCGAGATATATATATTTAGCCGGTAGGAAATATGTTTTAGGAGATGGAAAAAATAAGATTTTGGTATGATATATGGATAGAAGATAAACCACTCAAGGTATTGTATCCTCTGCTTTTTGAGTTTTGTCGTAACAAAAATATTACTGTCTCTTAGTGTGCTTTGGATAATTGGAGTTTACAATTTCATCCTTCATTATCCTCTGTTCTACACGATCAATGGTATAGTTTAGCCGAAAAAATAAATAAAAAATGCATATCAGGTCAGGAAGATAAGGTAAGGTGGTTGTGGTCTAAATCTGGGGGTTTTTTCGGTGAAATCTATGTATATTAAACTTACATCTGATGAGGTTAATGAATCAAGGTTTCAGTTCAAGAGAATCTAGAAGGCAAAGATTCCTCCGAAGATGAAAACCTTTATTTGGCAAATGGAAAAGAATGCAATTTTAACCAAGGATGTGCTTGCAAAAAAGAAATAGAAAGAAAATAGATGTTGTAGTTTTTGTGATGAACCAGAAACAAATAATCATATATTGTAGCCAGCTGTTTTGGTTGTAAAAATAGGCCTAACAATTTTAATCAATACTGGAATTGGATAAAAAAATATATTACCAGGGGGTGAGATAGTTTATACCTTAGGTTTAGCCTCAATAGGCTGGGCAACATGGAAGTTAAGAAATGAGGTATGCTTCGAAAATAAGGTGATCAAACTTCCTAGGGAAATAATTTTTTTTGCATGTTCACTAATGATGTATTGGGCAGATTTATATTTGCAGGAGATGCAAAATATGATTCAAATGGGCGCCAAGGCTATGATGAAAGAAGCCATAAAAGTCATACACGCGCAAGGGGGTATCCAAGTTTGGCATATACTGATACGAGAGAAGAGTTCTGACTCAGGATAATTCAGATGGCACATAAAGAAGAAAATATGTTCTGAAACTTGGTCGTTTGTGATATGTGAACTTACTTAGGTTTCCTGGATGTTGCGAGTCATCTGTTTTGGCTTTTGTGTGATAAAACACTATGGTTGTGGATTAAGTGTTTTAAACCCTCAGGGGGATGTTGTGAGTTGTCCAGGCAGCTATAAACATGGACAAGAGCTGCTGGATGACAAAAACATGTAATTCTGAATCTCTATTTGTGATGAATGGAGATGGAATGATTTCTGAGTCAAAAAAAAAGATTATGCTTTGACAGTTAATTAAAATTTTCTGCAAGAGGAATGTGTTAAGCCTTATTTGGATTTTAGAGCAATTTTCCAGATTTGGTAGATTCTTGGTAAAATCCACTGAAATTCTCTATTGTCATCTACTTTGTGACCACAATGATTTTAGGGTATGGTTCCGTTGAAAATTTTGAAGGTCCTTCACGAGATTTGTTTTGCCAATTAATTGCAATATTTGAATCAGCTTGATTTGAATTGAAACTTAAATTCTGTAGTTTAGAAGGTTTTACCAGAGATTATTTACAGGTTTTCCGATATGTGAAAGTGGAACGACATATTAAATGCCACATCATTCTCTTCGTTACCCAAAATCAAAGCGTACCTTCAGAAATTCCAAAATTTATGAAACTTTTTGTGGATATAGAATAATCTCCATGTAAACTTTTGTTTTGAGAGTGTGTGTGTGTGTGTATATATATATATATATATATATATATATATATATATATATATATATATATATATATATGTGTGTGTGTGTGTGTGTGTGTGTGTGAGCGCTCGCGTGCGTTTGTGTGCGTGTGTGTTTTCCCTTTTTTAAGTTAATTTTTAGCAAACATGAAAGTTTTTTTAAGTTGGTTAATCTTTAAGGGTATTGAATAGTTGAGATAATTTAACAAAACACATTTAAATCAATTTTCTGAGACATAATATTTCTATAAAATGTTTATATGACCATTCTGTGATGTGAGATGTTTGTGTTCTTGCAATTTGCTTCATTTAACAATCTTCTTTGTCAATTTTAATCAATACAAAATGAAATGCAAAATCCAAACATGATGCTAATTATGCTTCTACGATGCTTAATTCATAACTTGAATTTATAAGATGCGGTGGTTTGTGGCGGCATGAATGACGTGTCGTTCATGTTTCATCAGTTTTAATATAGAACAGAAACATGTATGTATATGTTTCAAAAAGTTTTTTTTGTGGAATACTACTTTTCAACTATAAAATTCAAATAATTATTAGATCTCCAGAACACTTTTGGATTAGACGAAACAGTCCTTCAAAATAGCCCTGAGACATAGAACAAGTGGTATTGTTAGTTTAAAGAGCCATCATACACGATTTTGTAACTTAAGGGACAAAATCAAACTCAGACAACAGCTAGATGAGAAAGATGGATAGAACTTTTCCCTAAAATGTTTTCAGCAGGCCTGATATGCTGTCGTTCTAGCGATTAGCAACTGCATGCAGAACGCGAACTTTGCCAGGAGATAAGAAGCAGGCATAGACACCTCCTCTCGAGTCTGAAGATCTATGCTCAAAACAAGCAGAGCAATATGGCCAACATGCTTCACTTCAAAAAAAAACAGATGAATATGTTCCATAAAATAGAATGGACACAATTTAGATAAGCATTGTAGCTTTCACCGCAAAGCAAAAAAAAACATACGATCTCTCTTTTAGGTTAAAGTCAGGCTCACATGGGGAAGACCTCCCCAGGTGTTGCCTACAAAAACAGATGGTACACAACTTACACTGAGGAAAAATCTCAGAGGTTATGGTTAGATCTTTATCTATGCTTTGAGACTAGCCTATACAGAGGATCTGTGATGATTTTTTTATTGTGCAAACCTGGTTTTAAGCCTTAATGCGTAGCCTCTATAGATGGCCAACAGGCGGACCTGACCCGGCTCGGGCCAATTTTCATAGCCCCAGGCAAAGCATGACTCTAGAATCAAGCCATTCCATTCTAGCCCATGGGCTCAACCTATGGTTCAGATTGGTCTATCTAGCCCACGTGACTTGGAATGTAAATAGTGCAAAAATGGTGGAAAGCCGGGAGTTTTTAAACCGATGACTCGAGCGTTTTAGAAGCAATAGACTAATCGCATGCCATATTGCCTCTCTTATGTACTTATGAATCATAATTTTATTTAACAATAATTATAAATGGGTGTGCCGTGCCCCCAGTGTGTTGGAGCATCAGCCCTAACATGGCCTGGCAAACCGGCCCGTGCTAGCCCACATAGCCGCCTTTTGAAGAAAGAAATTCTTCAGTTTTTTTTCTTCGGTCTATCTTTACATAAAAATAACAGAGCGTACAATACACTAGTAATTAGTGATAAAGCTTATAATAATAAAGGCTCCAATCATTAATATCTTGTAGGTTGTAGCCTTTTTCCAAATCAAACGCCTGGTCGTCAAAAGGACCAAGATGTACAAGCCAAACAACGTTTCTTTTTGCTGAATGAATGGTTGAACTTTATGGTTCATAAGGACAGAAGCTGACCTTAAGCCTCATCACCTCAAGCAGTTTCAGAACTACGCATTTATTCTACAGAAAATGTTTGTGTTATTAAGCCGTCAAAATTAATCCAAATGTGCAAACCCGTTGTTCCCATTACATAATATCAGTTATGAAGCCACAATTAAAAGATAGATGCAACAACATGGCTTCAATTGAAGGAAAGAAAATAAGTTTTTAAGCTCTTGTGAAATAGGATAACAACCTTAAGCCATTACATTGTAACCTGGTACAATATAAGTATCCCTGTCCAAAGCTCTGAAGCAATGCAACGGAAGGTTTCTGCTTCGCCAAACCATTGGTAAGTTCACGCCTTGATACCGAGGTTGGAGCACTTGATGGAGCCTCTTGCAATGTCAATCTCAATCAGGCTGTCCTCCTCGCTGATCTCTGACAGGATGTCGATGGGGTCTCTCTTGTCAAGTACCAAATCCGGCAATAACTCCGCAAGGAGGTCCTTCTCCTTGAACGCACATTGGTCACCTTGCCCTACGCCCACATACTGCCCATCAACAAGGGAGATTTCAATGAGGCTCTCGTCGTCGTCGTCGTCTGACACCGAGTCCTCCTCGGTGCGCTCGTCGTCGTTTTCTGTGCAGTCTGAAGATTCTGATATGCTTTCCCTCGAATCCCCCGGTGCATCCTCAGTCACCTCATCTTGTAGCACAATACTCTTCTCCTGATCCACAGACTCCTTCATGGTAGGAGAAGTTGTCTGAGCTCTGTGGGTTTGGGCTCTGAGCAGGTGTCTAAGGTTGGAGATGAGCAAGGATATATAGGTGGAGATGACAAGAAGCAGCAATGCTAGAGAGGAGGATGCCGACAAAGGAGAAGAACCGGAGGAGGAAGAAGAATACATACTGTAAAGGCAACATGAAATGAGTATGAGTGTGAGTTGTATGGCCATTTGGGATCTGGAAGGGATCAAGAAATCGGTCACAAGGGCAGGAGTTTTAGTGGCGGAAATGATGCAGTGACGACGCTAAAGGAGAAGGAAGGAAGCCATGATGGTGGAAGCATGAAAGAGGGAAGCTAGCACTGCTTCTCCCTCTCTCCCTTTACAAATAACAAACCAGCTGCACAAGGAAAGCAAACAAAGATATGTGTTTCTCTATCAAATGGATCTGAGATTTGGCAAAGAGAACACACAAGGTGGGCTTATTATGTAGAGCACAGCTCACCATGGAGAATGCATCGGCATAATTTTTTTTATCTGCAACTGGTGGATGGAGAAAAAGCTAACTGTAATAGTTAATTCTTTGAAAAACTGAAATTTTTTGGTGAACTGTTACTAGTGTCCACCACCCGTCCTTTGCAGCATTAGGTTAACAAGGTAACTGCAGTCCTTGCATCATGGTCAGAGTTCTTAAGTCCCGTATTACAGAAATATTTAAGGTGTGGTCTATTGCAGTCTGCCTATGGGATGACAACATCCAAGGGAGGTTTTTTGTGCTCCAATAAGCTTAGGAACAAGAGGCTGTCATGTGCACTGAGTAAATTTAAAAGTTTACCGTGCAAGGGCCTTACATACTTAGGGATGGCAATCCCACCCGCAGGTGAACTGACTTGTCGCGGGTGTGGATTTTGTTTTCCACCTGCGGGTACCCGTCAGGTACCTAAAATAATGTATGTTTATAACTTTGAAGTCAAATTTTATTTTTTTATAATTTATTTATTCCGTCTTGCTTATCGAACTATATTCTTATAATCTCTATAAATAATTTAAAAATTCTATTGCATTGCCATTCAATATGAATAATTTTTGCTAGACTTGTTTATTAAACGTTGTAGTATGTTCATGAAAAAGTCAAACCCGACGGACAACCGAAAACTGCCGAGACCCGACGACGGGTGCGATGTAGATGTGAATTCTCACCCGCAGGTGCAGGTCTCAAATTTCACCCGCAAGTTCTCTTGTTTCGGGTGGGTTTTTGCTCTACTTGATCCGAACCCGACCCATTGTTATTCCTACAGATACTCATCTGTATCGCTCAATCCTTGTTTTACACTTTTAACCTTTCCAAAAGAAGGGTTTTACTTTGTTCATTAAAGGTGAAGTGAAGCTGCAATGACATTTCCTCCATTTGCAGCACTCTTTCCTGCTGCGCTGGGAGGTCCCCAATGTTCCTGATTCGCTCCATCCTTCCTCTTCCCTGCAAAATATCATTTTTTGAACGATAATGCACAAAGTAACTCGTTAATTTGGAAAGCGTTGATATCTTCCTACTGAGTGATTAATAGACAGATTTTATATGACAGTGCTAAATGTCCCTGATTCCGAGGTATACTCAAATGTGGACAAGTATATCCTGCTATTCTCTAGCAGGACAGGTCTTTTGACTAATCAGTCGTTGTATAGGATCACATCTTCACAGTCCATGGTTTGCATGGAATCCTATGGTGATCGCAAACGAAACTCCACCCCTTCTTGAGCTCCATGAGCCGTTAGTACACCGGGGATCGACCTGTGGATGAGGCAAAGGAAAAAAAGGCTTAGCCAACATTGGAATGCACCTGAGTGAAACAGATCTACTTTTGGAATGAACCTCCCAAATTACCTCAATGAAATTGTTTTGTACTTTCTCTGTTTCGAATTATTTGATGTTTGATTCAAAATTGAACAACAACAACAACAACCAAGCCTTTATCCCAAGCATTTTAGGGTCGGCTAGACATGAAACCCAATAATTATATATATATATATATATCAATGAAGTAAAAGAGAGGGAGAGATATAAGAATAACAAGGAAAAAAAATAAGACTAAGATTCTGGCACATAATTGCTACTTTCCATGCGGTCCTATCATAAGCTAAGTCTCTGGATACATTCCAATCTCTTAAATGTCGTTTTACCGCCTCCTCCCAGGTCAACCTTGGTCTTCCTCTACCCCTCCTAATATTTTCTCTACCTCTTAAAATACCACTGTTAACTGGTGCTTCAGGAGGTCTCCGCTGGATATGTCCAAACCACCTTAGTCGATGTTGGACTAACTTCTCTTCAAACGGCGCCACCCCTACCCTATCACGAATCGCCTCGTTCCTTATTCGGTCTCTTCTCGTGTGCCCGCACATTCACCGTAGCATGTGCATCTCTGCAAAACTCATTTGTTGGACATGTTGCCGTTTAGTTGGCCAACATTCCACCCCATAAAGCATCGCGGGTCTGATCACCGTCCTATAGAACTTCCCTTTTAGCTTTTGTGGGACCTTCCTATCACATAGGATTCCAGAGCCTTGTCACCATTTCATCCACCCTACCTTGATCCTGTGGCAAACATCCTCATCAATATCGTCATTGCTTTGTAACATTGATCCTAAGTATCGGAAAGAGTCCCTTCTAGGTATTATTTGTCCTTGTAGACTAACATTTCTCTCTTCACGACCAACACCACTAAAGTCACACCTCATATACTCGGTATTGGTCCTACTAAGTCTAAACCCCTTGGACTCTAAGGTTTGTCTCCATAACTCTAATTTCTTATCAACATCATCCCTAGTTTCATCTACCAACACTACATCATCGACAAAGAGCATGCACCAAGTGATATCCCCTTGTATATCCTTCGACACCTCATCCATCACGAAGGAAAAGATGTATGGGCTCAAAGCTGATCCTTGATGTAGTCCTACCGTGGTAGGAAATGCATCAGTCTCACTATAACTTACACGCACACTTATCCTAACATTATTGTACATATCCTTGATAAGGGTAATGTACTTTGTTGGCACTTTATGTTTCACTAGTGCCCACCACATGACTTACCTTGGTATCTTATCGTACGCCTTCTCCAAGTCAATGAACACCATATGCAAGTCCTTCTTCTGCTCCCTATATCTCTCCATAAGCTGACGAAGCAAGAAAATCGCTTCCATTGTAGACCTCCCAGGCACAAAACCAAACCAGTTTTTAGTGACATTGGTCACTTTCCTCAGGCGGTGTTCAATCACTCTCTCTCAAAGCTTCATCATATGATTCATAAGCTTAATCTCTCGATAATTAGTACAACTTTGAATATATCCTTTATTTTTGAAGATAGGTACTAATATACTTTTTCTCCATTCTTCAGGCATCTTGTTTGACTGCAAAATGTGGTTGAATAGATTTGTGAGCCATACTATTTCCACGTCCCCAAGGCTTCTCCACACCTTAATAGGGACATCATCAGGGCCGAGGTCCTTTCCTCCTTTCATCCTTTTAAGGCCTCCTTAACCTCAAACTCTTGTATCCTCCCCACGAACCGCCTGTTGGAGTCATCAAAGGAGTCATCCAACTCAACCATAGTGCTCCCATTCCCATCATTGAATAGCCCATTAAAGTAATCCCATCATCTATTCTTGATCTCTTCATCCTTCACTAGAATGCGGTCAGTCTCATCTTTGATGCATTTAACTTGATTGAAATCCCTCATCTTTGTCCCGTGGATTTTTGCTATCTTGTATATGTCCTTTTCACCTTCTTTTGTCTCTAGTCTCTCATATAACTCATCATAGGCATGTCCTCTTGCCTTACTCACAACCCACCTTGCATTTTTCTTGGCCTCTTTGTACTTAAGCATGTTGCTTGTGCTTCTATCATTATGCCAACTCTTGTAACACTCCTTCTTCTCCTTAATGGCCTTTTGTACATCCTCATTCCACCACCAAGTGTCTTTATCTATAAGTTTCTTTCCTTTTGTCACATCGAACACTTCACTAGCTACCTTCCTGATGCAAGTTGCCATCTTCACCCACATACTATCTACATCACCAATTTCTGCCCACGGTCCTTCTATGATCACCCTATTTTTAAAGGATTCTTGTGATTCTCCTTTCAACTTTCACCACTTTGTTCTTGTGATTTTGACACCTTTGTCCCGCAAAGAACATGTATGGAAGCGAAAATCAACTACCACAAGCTTATGTTGTGTCACAACACACTCCCCGGGGATCACCATACAATCTAGACACTCCCGTCTATCCCTTCTCCTAGTGAGGACAAAGTCAATCTGGCTAGAGTGTTGGGCACTACTAAAGGTCACTAGGTGAGATTGCCTCTTCCTAAAAAGGGTGTTAGCTACCAACAGATCATAGGCTACGGCAAAGTCTAGGATGTCCTTACCCTCTTGATTTCTATCGCCGCATCCAAAGCCTCCATGTACTCCCTCAAATCCTAGGTTAGTTGCACCCACATGACCATTGAGATCTCCTCCTATAAGGAGTTTCTTGGTTATTGGTACACTACTAACCATATTCTCCATGTCCTCCCAAAATTGCCTCTTAGAACTCATGTTGAGCCCAACTTGGGCATAAGCACTAATTACGTTCAAGACAATGTCCCCAATTACTATCTTGATTAAGATGATCATATCCCCTCGTCTTCGAACATCCACTACTCCATCCTTAAGATCTTATCTATTAGAACACCTACGCCATTCCTAGTCCCAGCCGATCCAGAATACCAAAGCTTGAAACCGGTATTCTCGACTTATCTCGCCTTTTGACCCGCCCATCTAGGCTCTTGTACACAAAGGATATTTACTCGTCTCCTAACGGCAATATCTACTAACTCACATAGCTTCCCCGTCAAGGATCCTACATTCTAACTACCCACCCGAAATCTATGTTCCTCGGCTAGCTTCCTTACGCTTTGCACCCGTCGAGTAAGATGCAAAGACCCTCGCTAACTTATCACTACATCCGGACGATGATGTAGCGCGTCACTAAGGTGGTGGCGATCCGACCCTTGCTCATTTAACACCATATCCGGGTTCCAATATCGCGTGCCACTAAGGCGGTGGCGACCTGGCCCTTGCCCACATAACACCATACCCGGGTTCCGATATGGCGCGTCGCTAAGAGAGTTACGCCCCAACAAATTTCAATTGGGTTTCATTTCCATGAGAATTGCTAAGTGTAGTTGTTGGCTCGCCAAGCATATCACAACCCCTCTCCTTTACCTGGGCTAACCAGCGTAAAATAATTTGAAACGGAGAGGGTAGCATACTAGACAGGTAAGCAAGTTAAAACTTTGAAATTAAACACCTATCATCCAGTAGCTTCCCTAGGCTCAGCCGACACATAAAACCTATTAATACATGCACTTAACATGATAACGCAGATTTGACAATCTGTATAGGCTATTTGTTACCAGGATTACAACTAGGAACAATAAGATATAACAAATTCTCAATGATAAATGAATATATGCACTTAAAATTGATAATGCAGACTTGACACTCTTTGAACATGTAACAATCCAAATTCCAGGGCTCAGGTTTGAAAATTCATGGAAAAAAGGATAGTGGACCCCACATGTCAGTGTCTTCCTCCTCTCCAGCCTTCTTCCTCGAAGTCCTACGAACGGTGCATGGCTGCCACGACGTGCACGTCGCCTGACTGCGCGCCAGCGGCGTTAAGGCCACCCACCGCGCTGATCTTCTCCTCTTCCTCCACACTTACTCATTTCCTCGCCTGCTTCCGAGTTCTCACAAGTTTGTTGCTCCCGAAAACGCCGCGGAGCTCGAGCTGCTGTCACGCCACACCACAGCGAGCTTTCGACTGATACCGTGCACGCTGCCATGTGCGCCCGCCTGCTCTAAACCCTGATAGCCGCCTCACTCATCCCCATTTCCATCCACGTGAGCTGAATTTGTCGTTCTTCACCGGAGACGGTCGCCGGACCTTTGCAGCTTCGCTGGAAAAATTCGTTGTACACGGTGAGTCTCACCTCGATTCCTTTCACTCTGAGCTAGCCGACTTCCGGACTCATCTCCCTGACCAGTTTTCCCCAATTTTCCATGGTCGAGGAGGTAGAAAATCAGTGCCTTCCCTGCCTCTGGCCCTCACCCGTGCCCACCTCAACGTTGACCTCCATCTTCCGCTCATCTCCTCCGCAATCTGGGTTCACGCCGGCCTTCCTTACCTCGAGGTGTAGCTCCCCGTGCCGTTTCCCCCATCTCTCTCCCCAAGGAATGACCAAAATCCGCCGCCAAAGCTCAGCGCCATGGAGGGGTCGTCACCGGCGTGCTGCAGCCCGCCCCGGTGCTGCTGCTACCCAGTGGAGAGGTTCTCTAGGCGCTGCGGTTCGGCTGGGCTCCTTCCTGCTGCTGAGCGCCGCTCCGGCGAGACTACGGCCAACCTCCGGCGAGGAGCAGTCACACCAGCCATTGCTGGTCGAGCTCCAGCCGGGATCTGGTGTGGCCAGTGCCAGATCCCGTGCGCCCAGGCCACCCTATGGCTTTGTGTGGTAGGCTCAACCACTTTAAAATTCTAGGAAATTGCCCCCACTTCCAAAATTCATAGAGAATTGTAGGAAACTCCAAAAATGATGAAACCAATTTTGTTGATCCATAAAAATCTCCTCTACATAGCTGCGTCCTTTCCCTGTCATGAAAGCCTGTATAATTTTCTGGGTGATTTAATTTCTATAAACACCATTATCCCAATTGTAGGCCCTCTATTGCTTTGATTGAGCCCAAATTTTGCCAGAATGCTCCACCTATATATTATAGACCACCATAAAAATTTCAGCTTCATTGCTCTTTCAGAACTTTACTAATTGCAACAGTGGAATAATAAGACATATTTGCTTATTATTTTTACTGTGGGTCCACACTTAAGTGGTTTGACCTCAAAGTTTGCAAGAACCCATTTCATAATACCAGTAGCTTGTCATAAAAATTTCAGCTCCATTTCTAATGTGAAACTATTTTTAGTTCTAGAATTTGCAAAAGGGGCACATAAACACTAAAGTGAGAAAGTATATGCATGTTATTTCTTAAACTTTATTACCAGCTGCTATAGTTGATCATCATATTGCTAAAACCTCTCGAGACACACTAAGTTAATTCTTAGATTCATTTTAATCACAATTACACCTTATGCACCTATTAGCGGTTGATTCTCTTTTTGCATGCATGTCATAAATTAGGAACCGAGGAGCTCGAGGAGGTACAACAAGAGGAGGAGGGAGCTCAGCTGAACCTTAACTTAAGCACTAACATAGAGCAAGGCAAGCCTCGATTTTACTCATAATCCCTGAATTGAGTCCTTTTATATAATCTTATGAGTTCGGTTGTTTTATTTATTTTATGTGCATTATGTTTAGGTGTTGTCTGAAACCGACTTGCATGACCATAAAGCTTTGGGTTTGAATAGGATTTAGAACCTACCCATGCTGCGCTAATCACTAGATTCTACCACTAGGAATGAGTAAGTGGGTACTACTCATGGGGTGTGGCATCCACATGAGGGTTTATGTGGATTAATCATCCTTTAACGAAGTTTGAAACCGAGCGAGCTTGTAGGGCAGGGGCACATGGGTGTCGTATGCATAGGCTTGTTCGTGTCGATTGAGGACCGTGTTGTAGTAGGCCCCTTGAACAAGTATTGATTTTATACCGGAAGGATGCTAGTATTATGGGAACTAGTAAACCGACATACCATGGAACCTCGTGTCGAGCAATCCTGCGACCGACCTTGGTCAGCCGTTGAGAGGACAATAGGTAATCCTGCATGGGATGTGTCTCGGACATCATGTGAGGAACCCTTTGTCCGGGCCGGTCACCTTTTTTTGGCATTGGGCGAAGCGGGAAAGGTTGCCACATACGACTTGAGTGAGCACGCCGTGCGTCTTTAAAAGTGCGTATGTGTCATTTTTCCGGGTTATGTTCTGCAGAATAAAACCATGGGTGTGAATCGCCGTTCACTCGCGGTAAAAAAGAGTCCGCTTGTTTAAGTTGTCGTCGCGTAGTAACAACTGGCATAATATTAAGATTTGATAATTGTGTGATTAATAATTCTAAATTTGCTCGCACCCTTGTATGTTTAGTTATAGTTGTTAATTAAGTTTACACTTCTATTAATTTTTAACTTGAAGCTAAAATATGACCACCCTCCTAATGTTAATACTTTTAAGCTATCCACTACCCTTTAAAATAAGCACTTGAGCCTTGCATACTAGTACAGTCTAGAAATTATTTTCATCGGGTAAGTCTTGCTAAGCTTAGTAGCTTACCGGTTTGTCGATCCAATTTTTCAGGTGAGTCTCTCCTTTATAAGCATGATGCATATGAGGGCTTCGCTAAGATTGCACCACCGCCCGAGGGATGGGTGGCACAATGGTAGCCCGAGTCGCCGCCGGCTTGATTTATGTGTTGCTAGTACGGCGTGCCATTGGGCTATGGCGCGCTGTTTTGCTAAATGTTATTATGAGAGAATACTCCGTTACTACTCGTATTTTGCTACTCTCATGTATTTTGCAACTTTTAACCTATGTATGACACATTAAAACTTTATGTATGTTGTTTTTAAATTATGTCACTTGTATAGCAATTGGCAGTGATGCATTGCGTGTCACCATCCCGTGCAAAGATCATGTGGCGTGATTGTGTCGGTTGCTTTCGGGCGACCGGCAGTTACAGAACAATATATAGTACCGTATAACGTTTGCTAATAAACACTGAGACCATAATTGCATTACTTTGTTAATTTTATTTGATTGGAATTATGTAGGATATTAGGTTAGGTTGAGATGTCAAATCACCTTAGGCCTCGTTTGGCAAGTGTGTAACATGGCAGACGTGGGCTTTAATCCACCCGTGGATTAGGTGAATACCTTCCTACCCACCCAATCCACGTTTTATCTAAAACCAAAGTTAGTTATAATCCAAGATGTCATTTGGCATTTGTTTTCTATCACTTTTGACGTGTGACACATTTCGTCGAACAAGACATGTGCATCGGGCGCTGCTTACCTATGTGTCCAGGCTTTCTCAATAAAACACCATAGCAGTTCCACCTGTTGGCTTGGCCTGAGTCATCAGACGATAAATGCAGAGAAGCGGCTGGATCTCCATCGTCGAGAAGCTTAGTGAATGCTCGTCGAGAGCAATCAACGGGAAGGAGAATGGTCCATCACCGGGTGCTCGTATGTAGTAGCCGCCACCTCCTGTTGATGGTCGAGAAAAAGGAGAACACATGAGGTGAGGGTTGAGCGGCTCGTTGCTGGAGTTATATGGCGGGCGCACAAGCAAGAGATCAAGTAGCTTGGCACTGGATTCGGTCAGGGCAACGCTCCATGGGGAAGGTGAGCAGTGGCCGCAGACGCAGTTGGGTCGTGTAGAGAACGAGTTCTTCATTCCCGGCTGCAACAGGAGAGTTTTATTTGTCCTGTGAATCGGCATTTTCCAGACGTGTATTATCTGGATCCACTGCGTGGCAAATGCATTTTTTTGCTGGCTATGGGATTGTGTTCCACGCATGGATTTCATTCCCCAATCCACGTCAATCCAAGAAAATACTGGTCTTCCCAAACGAGCCCTTAATGTAAGTCTCTCTCTCTCTCCGCGTGTGCAAGTTAATTCTACCTTTTGTTTGGCACCAGATCTTCATGTATACGAAGCTACAACATAGGACTCCTCGAAGTAACGTTTAATGCTATATCTGTTAAATTACTTTGCTAATCATAACCATGAAAAACTTCTTTGGGCCCTAGTATAACCACTGGAAATTTGACACGGGAATCTTCCTTTTCAATCTTTCAGCACATAGATGGGATTATGATAATAAAAACTTTCCATTAATTGCGGATCTTTAGATTGGCTCCTGGATGTGCAAGTTCCAGGCAGTTGCTACCATGCCTCAAATCACCCTTAGCTTGCCAATAGCGTGTTTCAAAACCTATTAGGGCAACAGAAAGGGATCTTTTATCCCTTCTTTGTCACTGATGCCGGACCTTCTGTACAATCAGAAAGGGACATCTCGTAGCTGCATCTATCATTTCACGGTCCATAAGCTCGAGCGAAAGGCGCCTGTCGGTACCCTCAATACCGGGTACCCCCGCGCACAGGGTGAAACCGCCTAAGGACCTCAACCCCTCCGCAGGGGCGAGCTCCGAAGGCGCCACGTGTCCAGTAGGGCCGGAGCTCCCCTCTCCTCAGAGGATAGCTCCAGGCCTGCCACGTGGCCCAGAAGGCCGGACCTTGTTCGCCCCGCAGGGGCGAGCTCCGAAGGAACCACGTGTCCAGCGGGGCCGGAGCTCCCCCTCCCCTCGGAGGATAGCTCCGGACCTGCCACGTGGCCCAGAAGGCCGGACTTCGCCCCCCCCCCCAGGGGCGAGCTCCGAAGGAGCCACGTGTCCAGCGGGACCGGAGATCTCCCTCTCCTCGGAGGATAGCTCCGGGCCTGCCACGTGGCCCGAAAGGCCGGACCTCGCCCCCTCCGTGTGGGTGAGCTCCGAAGGCTCCACGTGTCCAGCAGGGCCAGAGCTCCCCCCTCTCCTCAGAGGAGAGCTCTGGGCCCGACACGTGGCCAGCAGAGCAGCGCTGCTCGCCCCGCGCGGTAGGCAGCGGGAGTAAGGGCGCGCCATGCATTTACTGTACAAAGCATTCAAGACCTGTGCCTTCCCAAGACAAAGAGGCGCGGCGCATGCCTGTCAGGAGGCGCTGTGACCAGTCACAGTCAAGACAGGCGTACAGTGTCTGAAGCTGCAGACCATTGAAGGTAGAGACAAGACACGGACAAGACATGCCCTACCGCCCCTGCCATCGCCAACGGCTACACGCTACACCAAGCCTACGGCATGGGCAGGGCTGCAGGATGAGGACCTCGACGCCAGTGCCAAGACTATGTAGCTGGTAGGAAATCGCCCTAGGGCCACCTGTCGGGTCCCGGGGCCCCACTTGTAAGCCGCCCGAGCCTTGGACTATAAAAGGCTCGGGTAGGCAACGTTACAAGGGGTCCTGGCATTCTTAGGCTTCGGACTCCAGGGGTCGGCATTTGGCCCAGCTCCCGCTAGGTCTTCCACATACTCAAGGAAACCAGTGCTCCGAGCACTCCCGTGGACGTAGGGTTTTACGCTCCGGCGGTCCGAACCACGTAAATCCCTGTGTCAAACCTCTCACCGAGATCACCATCTCCTTCTTCCGTCATCCATTTCGGCGAGACCCACGTGAGAGGACTAGCCCCGCCCAAAAAAGAACCTCCGCGGGCTACCCAGGGCAGGCCCGGGGGAAGTGTCGACCACAGAAGCTTCGACATTTGGCGCGCCAGGTAGGGGCTTTTCGCTCTCCGACGAGTCTACGCCGACGAAGATGACCAAGCCTCCGTCAGCGGCAAGCTCTTCGCGCCGACGTTCTCGGCGAACTCCATCAATCTCAAGATCTGTCGCGGCGCAGAGCACCACTCAAGCGAGTGCGCTAGCCGCTGCAGAAACGCTCCTGGACAGTCCACCTGCTGAAGACGCTCCCAGGGGGCCACCCAGTAGTGGATCCGTGACGTCAACTACCTCGTCGCTACTGCCGTCAACCCTCCGCTGCAGCGGGGATGACGCCCTGCTCAACCTGGTGTCTCGCTGTCACGCACACCAATGGTTGACGGGAAGACGGCAGACTCCCGCTCTACCAGGCTCCCAATGGTGGACCTGAGGGAAGAATTGGAGCGACGTTATCGGGGAGAAGACGCTCGCGTAACCATCGAGCAACAGCGACAAAGGCGTCGCATGCAAGAGGCCGACTACAGCATGTCGATCGCCTTGACTCAACCTGGGCCGCATATGTTCGCCACACAACCTCTACCCCAGGCATACGCCATGCAGCATATGCAGCAACCATATGTCCTGCAGATGGCGGCCCCGGTGTATGGCGCACCTTTGCCCATGCCGGGGTACACCGTGCCAGCAGCCGTCCAAGGGTTCGCGGCACCAAGACCTGCAACAGCAGCGACCGGGTGTGTGGCCCTGGCGCAACACCTTCGCTTTGCAAGGTGGCCACGCAAGTTCCGGCCACACCTGCCAGAGAAGTACGACGAAAGCATCAACCCGTCAGAGTTCTTGCAAGTCTACTCTACTGCCATCCTAGCGGCCCGGTGAGGTCATGGTTCATGAACCTGCCCCAGGGTTCCATAACCTCCTGGGCGGAGCTATACAGACAGTTCACGTTGAACTTCAGCTGCTCCTACACGCGCCCCGGCATGGAGCTAGACCTCCACGCGGTGCAGCAACAACCGGGAGAATCTCTACGCTCCTTCATCCAGCGGTTCTCACAAGTACACAACACCATCCTCCACATCCCGGATGCATCAGTGGTGTTCGCATTCCGACAGGGTGTGAGGGACAAGAAGATACTCGAGAAGTTGGCCACCAGGGAGCTGCAAGACATCTCAGAGCTCTTTAGCCTGGCAGACAAGTGCGCCAGAGCAGAAGAAGGGCGTCACTGGCACGCACAGCCAGCCTCCAAAGCCGGAAGACAACCCAAAGATGGCGGAGTTCAAGCTGTACTCCCGACCACGTCAGACAATTAAGAGCCAAGCACCGACTGACTTCGTGGTCAGGTGGACGCCACCGCCAAGCATCCCAGGGGGCCCCGAAGGTGGAGAACCGGAGCCCCGAGCACCGGCCTTCACTGAGCCCCACGGGACGTTCTACCTCGATGGCGTGCCGCTCCTCATGCCAACGGGGAAGCGGTTTGGGTACCTTGGACCTGTGCCATATACTGCGCACCGACGACACCGTCACCAACAACCTCTCAACGAAGGCCTCCACCGGAGCCTCGGTGCTCCAAGGAGCCTTTGAAGGGACGTTGCCACGACTCACAGCCCGGAGTGCCGACCGGGCGAAGGGGGCGAGACCAGCACCTCGAAGCTGGTGGTCCCGGTGGCCATGCAGCCATGGTGCCAGCCAAAGGATCGTATGTGCCTTGGGGACTCCGTGCTACCCAGCGCCCAAGATCCAGAAGCTCAAGTAGCCCTGATGCATGGACCACGGAGGTCCGTACATCTTGAAAGACAACATCCTTCCTGATGAACGTGCATCCGCTGAACGGATTGTGCGGATGGCTAAGTGCTACGCGCTAGTATATTTACTGGCGTGACGTTACGGCATCCTATTACTGTGCATAACGCAGGAGGAAGGCTGCGACCCGCTCACAGTAATCCACGGAGGCGAATGCTGGGAAGCTCATCTTCCCACACGCTGGTCGGTTAAGCCATCCGGCATGGCTCCTACCGACCGAGAGCCACCTGGAGACCGTCAAGCCGGTTAGGAGATACAAGGCGTGCCAGGTCCACGCCGAGCAGACCCACACAACCGGTGCAGGCGCTGCACCCAGATCCGTCGGGGGATACCGGCTCCTCTACGTCGGGGGCCAGCCGGACATCCCAGGGCCGGGTCATGGGAATTGCCCTTCTACATGGTATGTGGGGTCGAAGCCATCCCCCCCCCCCCCCCCCCGAGATCGCCATGGGGGTCCCCCCGTGTCCGAGCGTACGACGAAGCCACGCATGACCCGCTCTGCGTGAGGACATCTACCTTGTCATCGAGGCAAGATGGCAAGCAACGCTCCGGATCGCACGGAACCGGCGGGAGCTACAGCGCTACCACCACCGGTCCATGCATGGGGGCTCGAGGCAGGCGCTCCAGCCCTACCTCTGTAAGTCCTACCACACTTACTCAGGTGTACATTTAAATTACGCATTAATTTATATGATCACCTCCCTGAACTCTAGATAGTGTGTGCCCTCCGTACACTCGGCTCTCCTTCCCTACTCTCATGCCTAGTCGACATTTGCCATCCTGCCGAGTGCGATCGCGCTTAGGGTACCTGCCAATGGCCCGGGGGCCTCTCGGACCTCCCCCAGTCTGGGTACTGTGACGCCAGTCGATCTCCTCCATGAAAGGACCTACGCTAGAGCGTGAGGTCCAGGAGCCTTGCTTTGCCCGGTCCTGCACCCAAAGCATGCACACTCTGCCTCCCCAGTGCTACGGTCTGAGTACTAGGGGCCAGACGGTTACACCCTGACTACGGCGGGAGCCAGACCTCCAGGACCAAAGGCACTAGATTGCTATGGGCCCCATACACTGGCTCGGGACTGTAAGCCAAATAAAACTAAGAGGCAGGGAAAGGAGGACCTCTGAGCAGTACCGGACCTCACCCCCTCAGCAGGGGTGAGGTCCGAAGCTGGACCTCGTCTCCCTCTTCTGAGAGGCGAGCTCCGATGATCTCCAGACCTCACGCCCTCCGCTGGCCTGAGCTCCGATGCCGGTCCTCGCCCTCAGAGGTGAGTTCCAAAGCCGGACCTCGTCTCCCTCTTCTCAGAGGCAAGCTCCGATGATCTCCGGACCTCACGCCCTCCGCTGGCCTGAGCTCCGATGCCGGCCCTCGCCCTCTCCTAATAGGTGAGCCCCGATGCCAGACCTCACCCTCTCCTCAGAGGCTGAGCTCCGATGACCTCCGGACCTCACGCCCTCCGCTGGCCTGAGCTCCGGTGCCGGCCCTCGCCCTCTCCTAAGAGGCGAGCCCCGATGCCGGACCTCACCCTCTCCTTAGAGGCTGAGCTCCGATGACCTACGGACCTCACGCCCTCCGCTGGCCTGAGCTCCGATGCCGGCCCTCGCCCTCAGAGGCGAGCTCCGAAGCCGGACCTCACCCTCTCCTCAGAGGCTGAGCTCCGATGACCTCCGGACCTCACGCCCTCCGCTGGCCTGAGCTTCGATGCCCGCCCTCACCCTCAGAGGCGAGCTCCGAAGCCGGGACCTCACCCTCTCCTCAAAGGCTGAGCTCCGATGACCTCTGGACCTCACGCCCTCCGCTGGCCTGAGCTCCGAATCCGGCCCTCGCCCTCAGAGGCGAGCTCCGAAGCCGGACCTCACCCTCTCCTCAGAGGCTGAGCTCCGATGACCTCCGGACCTCACGCCCTCCGCTGGCCTGAGCTCCGATGCCGGACCTCTACCTCTTCCCAGAGGCGAGCTCCGAAGCCGGACCTCCCCCTTCCACAGGGTTGAGCTCCGATGCCAGACCTCGCCCCCTCAACAGGGGTAACCTCTGATGCCGGTCTTCACCCCATCCGCAGGGGTGAACACCGAAGCTGGACCTTTACCTCTCCTCAGAGGCAAGCTCCAAAGCCGGACCTCCCCCTTTCACAAGGGCTGAGCTCCGATGCCAGGCCTCACCCTCTCCTCAGAGGCTGAGCTCCGAAGCCGTCGAGACCCTGCCAGCACAGGGAGTACTCAAGACAAGAAGGTGCGCGGGAAGAAGAAGGCCCCACCTCGGGCTCGTTACCTCCCCCGAGATGAGCCCGGGGGCCACTGTCGGTACCCTCAATACCAGGTACCCCCGCGCACAGGGTGAAATCACCTAAGGACCTCGACCCCTCCGCAGGGGCGAGCTACGAAGGCGCCATGTATCCAATAGGGCCGGAGCTCCCCTCTCCTTAGAGGATAGCTCCGGGCCTGCCACGTGACCCAGAAGGCCGGACCTCGCTCCCCCCGCAGGGGCGAGCTCCGAAGGAGCCATGTGTCCAGTGGGGCCGGAGCCCCCCTCCCCTCGGAGGATAGCTCCGGGCCTGCCACGTGGTCCAGAAGGCCGAACTTTGCCCCCCCCCCCCCCCGCAGCGGCGAGCTCCGAAGCATCCACGTGTCCAGCGGGGCCGGAGCTCCACCTCTCCTCGGAGGATAGCTCCGGGCCTGCCACGTGGCCTAGAAGGCCGGACCTCGCCCCCTCCGCGGGGGTGAGCTCCGAAGGCTCCACGTGTCCAGCAGGGACGGAGCTCCCTCCTCTCCTCAGAGGAGAGCTCCGGGCCTGACATGTGGCCAGCAGAGCAGCGCTGCCCGCCCGGCGTGGTAGGCAGCGGGAGTAAGGGCATGCCATTCCTTTACCGTACAAAGAATTCAAGACCCGCGCCTTCCCAAGACAAAGAGGCATGGCGCACGCCTGTCAGGAGGCGTTGTGACCAGTCACAGTCAAGACAGGCGTACAGTGTCTGAAGCTGCAGACCATTGAAGGCAGCGACAAGACACGGGAAAGACATGCCCTACCGCCCCTGCCATCGCCAACGGCTACACGCTACACCTAGCCTGTGGCATGGGCAAGGCGGCAGGACGAGGACCTCGACGCTAGCGCCAAGACTATGTAGCTGGTAGGAAATCGCCCCGGGGCCACATGTCCGGTCCCGGGGCCCCACTTGTAAGCCGCCCGAGCCTTGGACTATAAAAGGCTCGGCTAGGCAACGTTACAAGGGGTCCAGGCATTCTTATGCTTCGGACTCCAAAGGTCGGCATTTGGCCCAGCTCCCGCTAGGTCTTCCACATACTCAAGGAAACCAGTGCTCCGAGCACTCCCGTGGACGTAGGGTTTTAGGCTCCGGCGGCCCGAACCACGTAAATCCCCATGTCAAACCTCTCACCGAGATCACCATCTCCTTCTTCCGTTATCCATTCCGGCGAGACCCATGCGAGAGGACTAGCCCCACCTAAAAAAGAACCTTCGCGGGCTGCCCAGGGCAGGCCCAGGGGAAGTGTTGACCGCAGACGCTTCGACAGCGCCGAGCCACAAATCCCAGCGAATAAGACGATGATCGTTTCCACGGTGCGTAAGCACGCCACATACAATCCCACTAGTTGCTGGTTCAATCTTCTTGTTCTTCCCACGTTTGTGGGTCCGGTTTACAACAATACATGGGTCCTTGAATATAAATGGGCTTTTCAGGCACATTCTTGAAGTGGACATCTTGATGTTTTCTAGACGTGATCCAACATTGTTTCGTGTTGGTAGTCTGTCTGCTGGTGCTAAAATTGGGCTGTCTCTTGACTTGTTTCATCCTACTGTTGTAGATACTAGCTTTCATATCCTACTCTTAGGTACTATTTTTTCAGTACAAGTATCATCTCACTAAGTGTTGTGGGGTATTTGACAGCAGAATTAGACAAAGTGTTAGGAACTGTTTTCTTTCATCTTTCTATTACAGATTCTGTGTTGCGGGCAAAATCCACTTTTACCCACAAGGGCTTGGCGGTCGTGGAGGCTATGCGGTGGTGCATGGAGAGAGAGGTGGAAGCGTCTTGAGAGAGAGAGAGAGAGAGAGAGAGGGAGAGGGAGAGAGAGAGAGGCGGGAGAACCTTAGGTTTAAACTTTTATTCCTTATGTGCTTCAATCTAACTACAATGTCTCTCCTCTATATAGAAGGAGAATTAATTGACCAATACTCAGACTCTAGATAACTTATTAAACAAACTTAATCTTATCTTTTGTGGTATATTTAAATATTATTAGTTGATGATGTAGTCTTTATTTCATAATCTCCTCAATAGCCGCTAAGAAAAGGGAGGGATGCCATCCATCTTGGTGGCGGTTGTGGTGTGGTGACAGGGGGACGACCCCTAGGTGGGCTAAGAATTACGACATGTACTCCGCCTTAGCATAGAAAGTAGGGTCTAAAGAAATACTACTTGCGTTTCGAAATATTTGACGCTGGTTAGTTTAAAATTAAACTAGCCAACGTCAAATATTTTAAAACGGAGGGAGTACTACTATTTGGACTCTGGCTCTGTTTAGTACAGCTTAAACTTGTAAAAAACAGTTTATCTAAAAAGCTGGTGAGCAGCAACTTAAGCTTGTATCCTACTTTTAGTTAATTCTGAGAAGCAGCTGCACTAATAAGCTGCTGGAGAAGCTATTTGTTTCGCACACCCCAGTTTTTTTGTGAAAAAAGCTGGTCCAGAAGTTGTGCCAAACATGGCCTCTATCCAGATAAGGAGGATATTACCATCTCAATACTAGATATAACAAGATATAGATAGATTCCATAATAAATAAACCCAACTTGTAACTGACTCGAGACATGCTCAGGAACCTCTGACCCCTATAAAAGGCGGAGGATGGGCACCGATTGGAGACATTCTAAGATAAATCACATACATCCTCACACCTTATACCATTCTATACAAATTTAGCATTAGACAACAGATTATATTCATATACTTAACTCCCGTTGTAAGTCTCTTATTGGGAAAAATCAATCAACCAGGAGTTGGATATTACCTTAATCATCATTATATCTTTGTTACTACTGGAATTGCCTTCGTGCAGCTATCTCACAAAGTATCTTTAATCATCTCTATAAGTACTACTGCTGTGAAACACCCACGACACCTAATGGTGGCGGCCCTTGGCGCCAGTTCAACCGCCTCCTAACCTATTTGACCTTAATTAGCATTTTAGCCCGTAACATCTTCTACCCCTTTGACATCCAACGCATCCTTGTGCCAGAACATCCCCCATCCACAACAAAGAGTCATAGTCATTCATGCTGTTGCTGTTTGAAGTTGAATGTTGATAGCAATCATAACAAGGATGAAGCCTATGAGATGGCTTAGCCTAGCGTAGCTGAAGCTATAGGAGAGGCTCTTGATGAAGTGTTGGATGTTTAAGATGAGTGAAGAGGAGAAGAGTGTCCTTTTTGACATAGATCATTCTCGGGTTGCTAACTCTAGAGAAGCAAAGAGGTCCTCAAATGTAGCCTAAGCATGTGAAATCTCTCCAGCTATAATGTGAGCCTTAAATGTAGAAAAACTCAGAATCATGAAGTATAACAGAATGGAGGTTGATGCCAACGTCCGTGCTTGTAGCAAATTCACCAGGGATGGTAGAGGTGTTACAATGGGTGCATAGTAGCTTCGAATTTCCTCCAACAAGTGAGTCATGCCGACGGGGTTTGTCCCATGAAGTGTCCAAAAACTCGGCCTCGGTAGATGTAGCTCGGAGTTGAAGGAAATAAAGGAGTCGTGGTTGTCATGAAAATGGCTATCCATGTTGATGAAGTTTGCCACTTTGGCGTTCATGATATAGAGTATAGGATTGTCGAATAAGTCTCCCAATATTTTGGATGGTGGCCATCATCACCAGGGATCACTGTGAGCTTGTCGCTGTTCTAGGTGTCATACAGAAGGTGATGTCCAGCAATCTCAATAGCCATTAGACACATGAACAAGTGGGTGTGTGAGTTAATGTAGTCTGTGGTGCCAATTTTTATGACGCTTGAATAATGTTGAATAAGCCTTCTGTGAGTTGTCACATGTATTCACGATTGTATCTTTGCATGTATGCACATTTGCATGTAGGGGAGTGCATGTAGGAGTTTGCATGTAGCTTTGCA
This sequence comes from Neostapfia colusana, assembly GCA_030760725.1. Taxonomy (NCBI): domain Eukaryota; kingdom Viridiplantae; phylum Streptophyta; class Magnoliopsida; order Poales; family Poaceae; genus Neostapfia; species Neostapfia colusana. The sequence goes on along the minus strand of JASWHV010000010.1, from coordinate 51,603,468 downwards.
CGTAGTGAGCTCGGTGTGGCAGCACTTGAGCGCGTCAGGCGGATCGCACGATCGCGCCGTGGGAGTAGGAAGTTTAAGTCTAAGTTTGTTGCTTTCGATTGCAATATATGAAGAAGATCCGACGTTGAGGGCGTGTTGCTTGCATCACAAGAACTGATCTTTGACTCATCTTCATGAGCACTTGAACCACACCACGTTCACCTCCGGTAAGTGTCGTTGTCGGGGCTAACAATTGCCATCAGAGTCGGCGAGTGTGATGGCTGGAGTTGGATCATGATTGCCACTGGCTGATGGGCGTCGGGGATGTTCTCTCTCGCGCAAGCTGAGAGGATCACGTGTCGGCGGCGAGCGCGTCGTCAAGAGGATCGTCAAGAATGTGATGCTGACGGGGCCGACGAACTACCCAATTCTAACAAAGACGAACTACAACGAGTGGTCACTGCTTATGAAGATCAAGCTGGAGGCCAGGTCGCTATGGGAGGAGGTGAGCAAGGAAGGAGCCGATTTTTAAGTGGATCGGATGGCGTTGGACGCCATATGCAGTACTGTACCCACAGACATGATCGCCACACTTGTTGTCAAGCCGTCAGCGAAAGAGGCATGAGATTGCATCAAGGTGATGAGGATCGGCGATGATCGTGTGCGGAAGTCGACCATGCAGAAGGTACATCCTGAGTATGAGCTACTCTCACTTCGTGAGAAAGAGTCCATTGAGGGCTTCGCAATGCGGCTCAATAATCTCACGAACCAGCTAGTGACATTTGGTGATCGTGAGCCAGAGGACAAAATCGTCGATGTCGGTACCTTTAATACCGGGTACCCCCGCGCACAAGAGAAAACTACCTAAGGACCTCAACCCCTCCACTGGGGTGAGGTCCGAAGGCGCCACGTGTCCAGTAGGGCTGGGGCTCCCCTCTCCTCAGAGGAGAGCTCCGGGCCTACCACGTGGCCAGAAGAGTCAGACGTCGCCCCCTCCGCAGGGGCGAGCTCTGAAGGCGCCACGTGTCCAGTAGGGTTGGGGCTCCCCTCTCCTCAGAGGAGAGCTCCGGGCCTGCCACGTGGTCAGAAGAGCCGGACCTCGCCCCCTCCGCAGGGGCGAGCTCCGAATGTGCCACGTGTCCAGTAGGGCCGGGGCTCCCCTCTCCTTAGAGGAGAGCTGCGAGCCTGCCACGTGGCCAAAAGAGCCGGACCTCGCCCCCTCCGCAGGGGCGAGCTCCGAAGGCGCCACGTGTCCAGTAGGGCCATGGCTCCCCTCTCCTCAAAGGAGAGCTCCGGGCCTGCCACGTGGCCAGAAGAGCCGGACCTCACCCCCTCCGTAGGGGCGAGCTCCGAAGGCTCCATGTGTCCAGTAGGGCCGGGGCTCCCCTCTCCTCAGAGGAGAGCTCCAGGCCTGCCACGCGGCCAGAACATCCGGACCTCGCCCCCTCCGCAGGGGCGAGCTCCGAAGGCGCCAAGTGTCCAGTAGGGTTGGGGCTCCCCTCTCCTCAGAGGAGAGCTCCGGGCCTGCCACGTGGCTAGAAGAGCCAGACCCCGCCCCCTCCGCAGGGGCGAGCTCTGAAGGTGCCACATGTCCAGTAGGGCCAGGGCTCCCCTCTCCTCAGAGGACAGCTCCGGGCCTGCCACGTGGCCACGTGCTGTGCTGCCCGCCCCGTCGAAGTAGGCAGCAGGAGTAAAGGAACGCCATGCCTTGTCCGTACGAGGCATTCAAGACCCGGACCTTCCCAAGACGCGGAAGCGCGGCGCACGCCTGTCAGGAGGCACTGTGACCAGTCACAGTCAAGACAGGCGTCCCATGTCAGGAGCTGTGGACCAATAAATACAGCGACAATACATGCCCTGCCGTCCCTGCCATCATCAACCACTACGCCTAGTCTGCGGCATGGGCAGAACGGCAGGACGAAAACCAAGAAGTCATCGCCAGAAGACAGCTACCAGCATTCATTGCAAGACATGGTAGATAGCAGGAGATCACCCCGGGGCCACTTGTCAGGCTCCGGGGCCCACCTTGTAAGCCGCCCGAGCCTTGGAGTATAAAAGGCTCGGGTAGGCAATGTTGTAAAGGGTTCGGCAGTTCGCCACCCCAGCCACTCATCCTCATACACAAAGCAGTGCTCCAAGCACTCCCGTGGACGTAGGGTTTGATGCTCCGGCGGCCCGAACCACGTAAAAACCCTTGTGTCAATCCACCTTCATCCAACACGACCCTCTCGAGAGGACTAGCCCCTCTGAAAAAGAACCTCCACGGGCTGCCCTGACGCAGGCCCGGGAGAAGTGTCGTTCGGAACACTTGGACATTTGGCGCGCCAGGTACGGGGCTTTTCCCTCTCGCGACGGGTCTGCACCGATGAAGATGCCCAAGCTTCCCTCAACGGCTGGCTCTTTGCACCATCATTCCTGGCGAACAACAACTTCAAGGTTTGCTGCGGCGTAGAGTGCTGCTCAAGCAAGTGCACTTGCCGCCGCACAAGCGCTCCTGGACAATTCGCCTGCTGAAGGCGCTCCCCAGGGGGCCGCCCAGCAGTGGATCTGCGACGTCAACCACCTCGTCGCTGCTGCCGTCAACCCTCCGCTGCAGCGGAGACGACGCCCCGGTCAACCAGATGTGTCGCTGTTGTGCACACCAACGGTTGACAGGCAGACGGCAGACTCTCGTTCTACCAGGCTCCCAATGGTGGACCTAAGGACGGATCTAGAGCGACGTCGCTTGGAGGAAGATGCTCGCGTGACCATCAAGCTACAGCGGCAAAGGCATCACACCCACGAGGCCGACTACAGCATGTCGACTGCCTCGACTCAGCGTGGGCCTCAGACGTCCGCCATGCGACCTCTGCCCCAGGCGTACGCCACGCAGCCTATGCAGCAGCCACATGCCCTGCAGTCGGTGCCCCCGGTATATGGTGCACCAATGCCCATACCGGGGTACACCGTGCCAGCAGCCGTCCAAGGGATCGCGGCACCGGGATCTGCAGCAGCAGGGATGGGATGTGTGGCCCTGGCGCTACACCTCCGCTTCACAGTGTGGCCGCGCAAGTTCCGGCCACTCCTGCCGGAGAAGTACGACGGAAGCGTCAACCCTGCAGAGTTTCTGCAGATCTACTCCACTGCCATCCTCGCGGCAGGAGGGGATGACGCCATCATGGCCAACTACTTCCCCATTGCCTTGACCGGCCCGGCTCGGTCATGGTTCATGAACCTGCCCCAGGATTCCATTACTTCTTGGGGGGAGGTATGCCGACAGTTCATGGCGAACTTAAACAGCTACTACACGCGTCCCGACACAGAGTTGAACCTCCACGCCGTGCGACAGCAACCGGGGGAATCACTGCGCTCCTTCATCCAGCAATTCTCCCAAGTACGAAACACCATCCCTCACATCCAGAACGCATCAGTCATGGTCGCATTTCGACAGGGTGTGAGGGACAAGAAGATGCTCGAGAAGTTGGCCACCAGGGAGGTGCGAGACGTCTCAGAGATCTTCAGCTTGGCGGACAGGTGCGCTAGAGCAGCAGAAGGGCGCAACTGACGCTCTCGGCCAGCCTCCGAAGCACGATGGCAGCTCAGAGCTCCTGTTGCTGCAGCTGCGGCACCCGGCAAAGCTCGGGGGCCACGCCCCGACAAGAGACTGCGGCGGTCTCCTGAGTCATGCAGTCCAGAGCCAAGCACTGGCTGACTTCGCGGCCGAGAGGACGTCATCGCCATGCAACCCAGGGGGCCCTGAAGGTGGAGAACCGGAGCCCCGGGCACCGGTCTGCACCAAGCCTCACAGGATGATCTACTTCGACGACCCCTCTCCTCAAAGGCGAGCCCCAGAGCCGTCGGGGGATACCGGCTCCTCTACGTCGGGGGCCAGCCGGATGTCCCCGAGCTGGGCCACAGAAATCACCCTTCTTCATGGTATGCAGGGCCAAAGTCATGCTTCCCCGAGATCACCATGGGGGTCCCCCTGTTCCCGAGCGCACGACAAAGCCACGCAGGACCAGCTCCTGCGTGAGGACATCGACCTCATCGACGAGGCAAGATGGCAAGCGACACTCCGAATAGCACGTCACCAGCAGGTGCTCCGGCGCTACCACTAGAGGTCCGTGCATGGGAGCTCAAGGAAGGCGCTCCGGCGCTACCTCCGTAAGTCCTACCCCTAGAGCAGTGATAGGACGGGTTTATTCTTACTGTAACAGATCCCATAGAGCCCAGGAGCAGCGCCCGGAGCAACTAAGCCCCAGGGGGTGGTTTAGGACTGTGTCCGACTTAGCATGGTCCTGTACCCTAAGCGTGCAGGCCCTTCCCCCCTTTACAATGGGGCGGGTCGTTGCCTCCATGTACGGCCTGTCTTCCTCCTATGGACTTACATGAATGAAAAGAACCCTGTCCTACCACACTTACTTATGTGTTCATTTAAATTACATATTAATTTATATGACCACCTCCCTGAGCTCTAGGCAGTGAACGCCCATCGTACACTCGGCTCTCCTTTCCCACTCTCATGCCTAGTCAGCATTTGCCATCCTGCCGAAGGCGGTCGTGCTTGAGGTACCTGTCAGAGGCCTGGGGGCCTCTCGGACCTCCCCCTATTAGGGCCCAGTGGCGCCAGTTGGTCCCCTCCAGGAAAGACCTACGCCGGAGCGGGAGGTCCAGGGTGTGCAGCCTGCTTTGTCTGGTCCTATACCCAAAGCGTGCATACTCTGGCCTCCGGGAGGTCTAGGGTGCGCAGCCTGCTTTGCCTGGTCCTGTACCCAAAGTGTCACACCCGGTTTTTCCGAAGAACAACCAAGTGAATATCACATGTATGCCAGGATCATTTTCTCATACATGTGATGACAAATAGTGAAGCATCATTTATTACAAGCCAGGTGTCGAATATAAATAAGTCTTACATAGCAAATGTCTCGATGGACAATAATAAGTTCATCACAAGTAAATAAACTAGCAGCGGAATAATTATTCTCGTAGGCTCCATCACAGGCGTTGCCCGGGGGTCTCCATGAACCTAGAAACCTTCTTCGGGTCCAAAGTCTTGGTCATTATACACCACCTCATTACCTTGACCTGAGCAGCAATATAAACCAACAAAATATGCAAGGTTAAGTACCAATGGTACTCAGCAAGTGTGGGAAAATTATATCATGCATGGCTAGATCAAGGAAAGGTTGAACTCATGGTTAAAGCACTACGCACTTAATACCTATCACCTTAGCTTATTAAGCACCTACATTACTACACAAGTGAAATGGTCCCAATCTCCCATCCCATCATCATAATCCAATAACCATAACATAATTTCCAATGTTAAGCTCCCCGCTTAACATCCACAACTTCCAAAACCATCAATCCTATAATCATGAATAAGTCCAAGCCGCTCTTGACCATGAGCACGGCTGTCATGACAGTTTTGACTCTGCAGAGTTTGTACCACTGTACCCACATGTAGTGATTTCATCCCCCGTTGCCGGGTGGACTAAAAGAACCTCCATTATGCCGGTGGCTACGAACCACATTCACACTTCCCAGGTGTGTAGCCAGGAGATCACTACGAAGCCTTTACAAAGGGATTCCCGACGAGCGTGGGCCCACTGAGGTTTCACCCCTAACAGCATACAAGAGGCTCCAACCCCGCTGCAGTGGCCCCCTCTTGAGCCTTGCGGTTCATATGGTAGTCCAGCTGACACCTATTCCCCGCACCATCCAACACACCCATACTACGCCTGGGATACACCTAATTAATTGGCCAAGCTGCCCCATCTCAGCATGTGGTTGGCACTGTAAAGCCAGGTTACATGCTCCATGAACCGGTCCTTAGGATCCAGGCAAGTACTAAACACAAACCCAAGTCTCGTGCACCCAGCACACAACCAAAACATCCAACTTGCCTTGATCCCTACCTCTACATAACTCAAAATATCTCATTCAAGAGTATGGTAAAATAAACTGATGATCTCATGTCCCAAATATCCCATTCTAAGCATGGCTAAGCATATGCATAATAATAAATGACATGGTAAAATAAATCCCAACCTAAGCTACATTAAAAATAAGGTAATGCAATTATAGGGAAACTTCCTATCATGGGTTTCATATTTAAATTGACAATGCAAATAATTCTAGCTACACATCCTAGCATAGGATCAAAGTGGTCAAGGACACTTGCCTCCTTCCTGCTGCTCTTGAAATGGGTAGTCCTGATCTTGGAAAGGAACAACTTGCTCTTGAGCAGGTTCTACATCATACCATCACACATAGCAAAAGAAAAACAACAATCCATAAGACATAGTTCACACTTCCACTTCATACAAACCACATATTCATATTTATGAAAGTCATTCACCATTATGTGTGTTGTGGTTACTCTATGTGTGTTGATTTGTGGCTTGCATGCACTTTTAATCATGTGTATATGATTCCTACTTTTGTGTTCACATTTATACTTACATACTATATATATGAGTTTCCAATTTAAATAAATTCCTTATATTCAACTACTACACCTTTTTACTACCAAATAAGCATGAAAGGTATTTTCCTTCTCCATATGTGTCTTCATAATTTCTACCAACCCTAAACTGAACTCTTTGGATTTTAGTAACTCCATTTATCATTTACTAGTTGCTATATTTTCAGATTTGTTTTCTTATGCATAAATGTGTACTTTATTATGAAAATAGTAAGACACATCATCTAAACAGAATAGGTTCTGGTCCTAAGTAATTTAATAACATATTTTGACATTTGCCTCTGATGTAAAATATTTCACAATTATTTTCCCTATTTTCTAGAACTATTCTTTACTTAAAAATGTGTCCCTAAATGTGAATAATAAATTAAACAGATTCAATTCAGCCCAAAATATGTTTTTATCTCACTCCAAAGTTTCCTAAATACTGAGAAAGTCTTTAATTTAATTTTGACAATATGTTTGTCTCACTTTTTAATTTTTAAACACTAGCCACATATTCAATTTCCTAAATTAAATACTAAACAGGGCTAAAAGGTAAACTCACCCCACTACAGGGTCTATAATATTATTCTCAGAATTTCCAGGGGTATATCTACACTTATCAGAGGGGGTTTTCCTAATTTTTATTAAGTCCAGGGGCTAAAACTGATTTTTAAATGAATTTACATGATTTTCTGAAGTTCCAGGGGCTAGATCAGAAGTTTCCGAGGCTAGCTCTTATTTCCCGAGAACCCCAGGGGGTAGCACGTAAGATTTCCAGTCTTTATAACGCGGGGCTGACGTGGACCATCCGATTTTAAACCGACGGCTGAGATTATAACGTCGAACCGGTACGCGGGGATTTAAACCCTACCGTGCGATTTAAAATAAACGCGCACAAGCGGCCACGTCGCTCTGATCGAGTGCGGGCGGCGCTGCCGACGGCGCACGGCGGCGGGAAGCGGCGATCTCGCTGGAGACTTTCAGATCTTCAAGAATTTTCCCTAGAACTGTGATTTTATGGCATAGATCGGTGGAGGGGAGGTCGGGGATCTCACCTCGGGGGTTTTCTTGAGCTCGGAGGTCCTGGAAAGTGATCGGCGACGAGGTCCGAGGCGAAACCACGGCGAGGCTCGTCGGCGCTGTGTTTACACCGCAAATCACCGAGTTTTCTGCACCTGCAAGGTTCCCCGGAGGCGGTGGATCAAGACCAGCGAGTTAGATCGGAATTTCCGAGCTTAGATCGACCAGAATTTGCCGGAGAAGTCTCGGTTCTCACCGGAGGAAAATCGGCGGATCGCGTGGGAAAAACAGAACGAGGCCGGGGTTTTTATAGACGGGGGAGGGCGGCGGGGTGGTTTAGATCGTGTTTGCTTCACCCCCAAGCGAAATTCGGCTGTGATCCGCAGCAATTCCGATCGGATTGGATTCGGTGAGAGAGAGTCCGGCGCGGGCGCGAGGTGGAAGACGATCTGGTGGGTCCCGCCTGTCAGTGGAAGGAAATGGCGCGCGCGGCCGCGGGCTGGCTCGGGCGCTGGTTGGGCCGGCTGGTGGGTTTCGGCCCACTGGCCGGTTTTTTTCTGTTTTCTCTTTTTCTTTTTCTATTTCTTTTCTGATTTGAGTTTAATTTGAATTCCAATTTTAATTTGAATTTTTGCAAAACATGCAACACGTCCAAAAATTTTTAAATTCCCCTCTTAACATGATTTAGGGTTTTAAATCAAAATTTTGGGGTGTTACAGCTCTACCCCCCTTAAAAGAAATCTCGTCCTCGAGATTGGTGTTTCTAAGAAAACAATTCCGGAAATTGTGCCTTGAGCTCATCTTCCTGCTCCCAGGTGGCTTCCTCTTCTGAGTGATGCTTCCACTGCACCTTGCACATCCGGATTCTTTTATTTCTGGTGAGGCGTTCCATTGTCTCCAAAATCTTGTATGGTTGCTCGGCATAAGACAAATCCTCAGCTACGTCCACTTCATTCATGGGTAACACCTCCTCAGGCGTCCTCAGGCATTTCTTGAGTTGTGACACATGGAATACATCGTGCACATCCGATAGACGAGCCGGTAATTCTATTTGATACACACTTCGCCTTTCCTCTCCAAAACATGAAAGGGTCCGATGTATCGAGGTGCCAACTTCCCTTTCACCTTGAACCGACGAAGTCCTCTGATAGGGGACACCTTGAGATAGACATAGTCCCCCACGTTGAAAACGAGCTCTCTTCTTCGTACATCGGCATAGCTCTTTTGGCGTGTCTGTGCTATCCTCAAGTTATTGCGAATTTCCCTCACCATCGCCTCGGCTTCTTGTAGTACTTCTGGACCAAACACTTTACTTTCCCCCGTTTGGTTCCAAAATAGGGGAGTTCTGCACTTTCTCTCGTACAAGGCTTCAAACGGTGACATCTTCATACTAGCTTGATAGCTGTTGTTATAGGAAAACTCCGCATACGGTAAGTTCTTGTCCCAACTCCTATTGTTTTTGAGTGCACATGCCCTTAGCATATCTTCAAGGATCTGATTGGTTCTTTCCGTCTTCCCATCAGTTTGGGGATGATAGGCAGAACTAAAGTTCAGATGGGTTCCCATGGTTTCGTGCAACTTCTGCCAGAATCTTGAGGTGAACTGTGTCCCTCGATCCGACACTATCTTCTTCGGCACTCCATGGTAACACACGATCCTTGACATGTACAGCTCTGCCAATTTGGATCCGTTGTAGCTTTCTTTCACGGGATGAAATGAGCTACCTTGGTTAGCCTATCAATGATGACCCATATTGAATCATATCCTGATTGGGTCCTAGGCAATCCCACAATGAAATCCATGCTGATTTCTTCCCATTTCCATTCAGGCACTTTGAGTGGTTGCAATAATCCCGCGGGTCGTTGATGTTCTGCTTTCACCAACTGACATGTGTCACATAGGGCAACATGTTCCGCGACATCTCGCTTCATGCCATACCACCAATACCTGCTCTTGAGGTCCTGGTACATCTTCGTACTCCTAGGATGAATGGAATAGTCGGAATCGTGAGCCTCCTTCAAAATCAATTCATGGATCTCCTTTACTTCAGGCACACAGATCCTTTTTCCGTGCCACATCGTACCTTGTTCATCCTCTCTGAAACCAGGAGCTTTATTTTCCTTGATGAGTTGACTGATCTCTTGTATCTTCTCGTCTTTCTTTTGACCCTCGCGGATGTCTCGCTCTAGGGTGGAGTCCACTTGCATGGCGATAGCTTCACCACTATTCACCAGGCATAGATTGAGCCTTATAACCTCGTCCCTCAATTCTGCAGGCATGTCCTTCAAGCTCAACTTATTGACCTGCACTTTCCGACTTAAAGCATCGGCCACGACGTTTGCTTTCCCAGGATGGTAGTTGATGCCTACATCAAAGTCATTGATTAGCTCTAACCATCTCCTTTGTCTGAGGTTGAGATCTGGCTGTATGAAAATGTACTTCAAATTCTTATGATCCGTATATATCTCGGTCCTCTTCCCCATCAAATAGTGCCGCCAAATCTTCAACGCGTGTACCACTGCGGCTAGTTCTAAGTCATGTGTAGGATAGTTTTTCTCGTGCTTCCGAAGCTGCCGGGATGCATAAGCCACGACATGCCCTTCTTGCATGAGAACACATCCCAACCCGTTTCTAGAGGCATCGCAGTACACCGTAAAGTTCTTTTGCATATCTGGCATAACCAACAGTGGGGCTGTTGTCAATCTTTTCTTTAGCTCCTGAAAACTCGTCTCGCACTGTGGCGTCCATGTGAATGTGATTCCCTTCTCCAACAGTTTGGTGAGGGGTCTCGAGATCTTAGAGAATCCCTCAATAAACCGTCGATAGTATCCAGCCAATCCCAAGAAGCTTCAAACTTCCCCGACATTTTCAGGGGTCTTCCACTTCTGTATATCCTTGATTTTGGCAGGATCCACGGAGATTCCTCCCTCCGAGATTATATGTCCTAAGAAGGGAACTCTCTTCAGCCAAAACTCACACTTGCTCAACTTAGCATATAGTTGGTGTTCTCTCAGCCTTTGCAACACCAACCTTAGATGTTTCTCATGTTCTTCTTCATCTTTGGAGAAGACGAGAATGTCATCTATGAAAACCACCACAAATTTGTCCAGATATTCCATGAATACCTTGTTCATGAGATACATGAAGTATACCGGGGCATTAGTTAGCCCGAAAGGCATGACGGTGTATTCATACAGCCCGTACCGAGATACAAAAGTTGTCTTGGGAATATCAGATTGCCTTATCTTGAGTTGGTGGTATCCCGACCTGAGATCAATTTTCGAGAACACACAAGCTCCCCTCAACTGATCAAACAAGTCTTCAATGCGGGGTAATGGGTACTTGTTCTTTATGGTTACCTCATTCAAGGCACGGTAATCCACGCATAACCTTTGGGTTCCGTCCTTCTTGGGCACAAATATCACCAGAGCTCCCCATGGTGAGGAACTAGGATGAATATACCCCTTCCCCGTCAATTCTCTCAAATGATCCTTGAGTTCTTCTAGCTGCTTGGAGTCCATCCGATAAGGTCTCTTGTATATCGGGGCTGTTCCAGGCACTAGCTCAATTGCGAATTCCACTTCACGATCGGGAGGCATACCTGGCAACTCTTCCGGAAAAACATCTGGATATTCCCTGATGGTCCTGATCTCCTCCACTTTCACCTCAACTTGATTCAATTTAATGTCCCTCCTAGGCTCCTGTATTGTTATGAACTTTACTCTAGTGCCATTAGGGTGAGTTAGTTCCACCGTTCTGGTCGAACAATGGATGATTCCTTTATGTTTTGTCAATCAATCCATACCCAAAATAATATCTATCCCTTGTGAATCTATCACTATGAGGTTAGCAGTAAATACTACCCCATTAATGTCTAGGTTCACTTTGGGACACACTTGTCTTGTCCTTATTTCTCCCCCGGGAGAGTTTACAGCTAGCATATGGTTCATTTGTGTTGTTGCTAGGTCATGCTTCTTAACAAACACTTGAGCAATGAATGAGTGGGTAGCACCAGAATCAAACAGCAGGGTTGCAATGTGTAAATTGGCAGGAAACTTACCAACTACCACGTCGGGTGCCTCTTGCGCTTCCTCCATAGTGACGTGGTTCACCCGTCCTCGCATCACATTCTGCTGTTGTGGCTGCGCGGGCTTCTTCTTTGGGCATTTGTGGGCGTAGTGCCCCACTTCTCCGCAGCTAAAACATTGCACCCCAACCTTAGGTGCCTGGCCTTTGCTGTCTTGGGGTTGGTTTGGGGGTCCTTGTACTTCTGGTCGAGGTGGATATGCGGGGCGAGGCTGCTGTACAAACTGACGTTGCGGCTGTGCTGGTGCTGCCGGAGGCCTGTAGTTCGGGTTGTACCCTCTTGGTGCTGAGTAGGGTACCGCAGCACGGTTCGTCTGCCCTGCTGGTTGCTGCATCAGACGGGGGCGGGTGTTTCTCCCTGAGGCTTGGTGTGACCACCCGGCCTTCCTCTTGTTCTCATTTTCCAAAGCCTTCAGCTTCCTTTCTACCACAAACGCTCTGTCCACCATCTTTTGAAAGCTTTCATACTCATTTGAGTACATTGCACACTGCATCTCTGCGGTAAGTCCCTCCACGAAACAATCTTGTTTCTGCTCATCAGTCTCTATGTCCCGTGGGGCATAACGGGATAGTTGAGTAAATTTAGTGAGGTATTCCCTCACCGTCATGTTTCCCTGCTGCAGTCCCAAAAACTCCTTCCTCTTGTTTTTGAGTTCACCTCTTGGGATGTAATGGTTGCGGAAGCTACGCTTGAACTCTTCCCAAGTGATGTTCTCAGGGTCATGATGGGCAGCCACGTAGGCGGTCCACCAATCAGCAGCAGGTCCATGCAATTGATTAGAGGCAAACAGCACCCTCTCATACCCTTGACACTGAATGATCCTCATCTTACTTTCAATGGTCTTCAGCCAATCATCTGCCTCCAGAGGTTCAGCAGCACTTGCGAACTTTGGAGGTTGAGTTCCTAGAAACTCACTCAACCTTGGTTGGCGTGGTGCAGCTTGTGGAGGTGGAACTTGATGCAAGTTGGCCACCACTTGAGTCAAGTTCTGGATGAGCTGATTCTGATTCTCCAGCATTTGGTGGAGGGGATCAACTCCTTCACGGCGACCACCCCGGTCCTGGCCTCCAGAAAGATGAGGGTTGCAGGCCTCATCATTGTTGTTGGCGGGGTTGGCAGCACGTCCTTTTCCTCTTCCGGACATCTGGCAGAATCAACCAATGTTAATTTGAAGGCATGTAGTATCATCTTACTACTTTCATTTGTTTGTACTTTGAAGTGTTGAGGCTTTGTTATACTTTTCTGAGGGTTCATTTCTCACACAAAAATAAATGCAATATTATTTCACGTGGATTCTCACACCAAAGCAAAACAATCTAAAGACGAGGCTGTGGACAATTGCTCATGGCTTCCACAACTCACGTCACACACCAAGCATTAACACACCATTAACTTTACTTAACGACTCGACTATTCGACATCTTGCTAACTAAGGGAAGGACTCTACACTACTCATTTTCTTGAGCTGGCTCCTCGGGATCTTCCTCATTATTTCGGCTTCCTTCTCACTCTGCTTTGGGTGGGGAGGCTGCTGGTGGAGAAGTGCGACGATGCCTTATCGCCAGATGATCTGGGGAGTCAGGAGTCCATGTATCATTCGCGGTGACACACAGTTCATTCCCATCTCCTCTTTCTCTCGCCCTCAGGCAGGCTCGCAGCAACGCCTCCGTTTCCTTCAGGGTGTCCCGAACATCCTGAAGCTCTTGCTGACACTCCTGCAGTCGAGTGCTAAGCATAGCAGCATCCTCCAAGCACAAGTCCATGTGCTCATGGGAAGTCCCTTGCTGCACTGGCGGGTACTTATACTCTGTTGTACCACTCTCACGCTGGAGGACATACATGTACTCAGTCCTATCCAGGTGGCGACGATAGATGTGACTCTGGCAGGTGATGGCCTCCCAGGTGACATCCTTCTCCGCATCGACCTGTGTCGCTCGACAAGCTGGAGAGTGGTGGATCTTAAGCAGCTGATTTTCGTGTATAATCCTCATCTCTGAACTCCATTCTTCCCTCTTTTCACGGACGGTCCTGGTGGAGTTATAGTGGATGATTAGCTTGCCCGTATTGCCGGCGGCTTCGAGCATACGTCGAAGACGGCGCAACAAGCCTCCTACTGCCAATCCGTAGGAAAGGTAAGTCACCGGACGGCTCTCCTCTCTTTCGGCAAGGGCAACTATGGGAACTCTCCCTCCTGTGGACTTACGAGCGGTGTGAATCATGCGAACCATCTAAAAACAAAAAGCATTTATACTTAGGTTAGATAAACTTTTTAAACAAAATCCTATTTTGAATGAAAATTGGGGTAAGATGAAGAAAGTGACTCATTAAATAACACTTTTCAACACACACCTTGTAAAATAGTTTTTAAGAAAATAGGGCCTTTAAATACGTCCATTTCTACCTAGGTCCACGTTCCTACGGGCAACCTTGGCTCTGATACCACTTCTGTCACACCCGGTTTTTCCGAAGAACAACCAAGTGAATATCACATGTATGCCAGGATCATTTTCTCATACATGTGATGACAAATAGTGAAGCATCATTTATTACAAGCCAGGTGTCGAATATAAATAAGTCTTACATAGCAAATGTCTCGATGGACAATAATAAGTTCATCACAAGTAAATAAACTAGCAGCGGAATAATTATTCTCGTAGGCTCCATCACAGGCGTTGCCCGGGGGTCTCCATGAACCTAGAAACCTTCTTCGGGTCCAAAGTCTTGGTCATTATACACCACCTCATTACCTTGACCTGAGCAGCAATATAAACCAACAAAATATGCAAGGTTGAGTACCAATGGTACTCAGCAAGTGTGGGAAAATTATATCATGCATGGCTAGATCAAGGAAAGGTTGAACTCATGGTTAAAGCACTACGCACTTAATACCTATCATCTTAGCTTATTAAGCACCTACATTACTACACAAGTGAAATGGTCCCAATCTCCCATCCCATCATCATAATCCAATAACCATAACATCATTTCCAATGTTAAGCTCCCCGCTTAACATCCACAACTTCCAAAACCATCAATCCTCTAATCATGAATAAGTCCAAGCCGCTCTTGACCGTGAGCACGGCTGTCATGACAATTTTGACTCTGCAGAGTTTGTACCACTGTACCCACATGTAGTGATTTCATCCCCTGTTGCCGGGTGGACTAAAAGAACCTCCATTATACCAGTGGCTACGAACCACATTCACACTTCCAAGGTGTGTAGCCAGGAGATCACTACGAAGCCTTTACAAAGGGATTCCCGACGAGCTTGGGCCCACTGAGGTTTCACCCCTAACAGCATACAAGAGGCTCCAACCCCGCTGCAGTGGCCCCCTCTTGAGCCTTGCGGTTCATATGGTAGTCCAGCTGACACCTATTCCCCGCACCATCCAACACACCCATACTACGCCTGGGATACACCTAATTAATTGGCCAAGCTGCCCCATCTCAGCATGTGGTTGGCACTGTAAAGCCAGGTTACATGCTCCATGAACCGGTCCTTAGGATCCAGGCAAGTACTAAACACAAACCCAAGTCTCGTGCACCCAGCACACAACCAAAACATCCAACTTGCCTTGATCCCTACCTCTACATAACTCACAATATCTCATTCAAGAGTATGGTAAAATAAACTGATGATCTCATGTCCCAAATATCCCATTCTAAGCATGGCTAAGCATATGCATAATAATAAATGACATGGTAAAATAAATCCCAACCCAAGCTACAAGGAAAACAAGGTAATGCAATTATAGGGAAACTTCCTATCATGGGTTTCACATTTAAATTGACAATGTAAATAATTCTAGCTACACATCCTAGCATAGGATCAAAGTGATCAAGAACACTTGCCTCCTTCCTGCTGCTCTTGAAATGGGTAGTCCTGATCTTGGAAAGGAACAACTTGCTCTTGAGCAGGTTCTACATCATACCATCACACATAGCAAAAGAAAAACAACAATCCATAAGACATAGTTCACACTTCCACTTCATACAAACCACACATTCATATTTATGAAAGTCATTCACCATTATGTGTGTTGTGGTTACTCTATGTGTGTTGATTTATGTCACACCCGGTTTTTCTGAAGAACAACCAAGTGAATATCACATGTATGCCAGGATCATTTTCTCATACATGTGATGACAAATAATGAAGCATCATTTATTACAAGCCAGGTGTCGAATATAAGTAAGTCTTACATAGTAAATGTCTCGATGGACAATAATAGGTTCATCACAAGTAAATAAACTAGCAGCGGAATATTATTCTTTAGGGCTCCATCACAGGCGTTGCTCGGGGGTCTTCATGAACCTAAAAACCTTCCTCGGGTCCAAAATCTTGGTCATTATACACCACCTCATTATCTTGACCTGAGCAGCAATATAAACCAACAAATATGCAAGGTTGAGTACCAATGGTACTCAGCAAGTGTGGGAAAATTATATCATGCATGGCTAGAACAAGGAGAGGTTGAACTCATGGTTAAAGCACTACGCAATTAATACCTATCACCTTAGCTTATTAAGCACCTACATTACTACACTGGTGAAATGGTCCCAATCTCCCAACCCATTATCATAATCCAATAACCATAACATCATTTCCAATGTTAAGCTCCCCGCTTAACTTCCAAAACCATCAATCCTCTAATCATGAATAAGTCCAGGCCGCTCTTGACCGTGAGCACGGCTGTCAAGACAGTTTTGACTCTGCAGAGTTTGTACCACTGTACCCACATGTAGTGATTTCATCCCCCGTTGCCGGGTGGACTAAAAGAACCTCCATTATGCCAGTGGCTACGATCCACATTCACACTTCCCAGGTGTGTAGCCAGGAGATCACTACAAAGCCTTTACAAAGGGATTCCCGACGAGCGTGGGCCCACTGAGGTTTCACCCCTAACAGCATACAAGAGGCTCCAACCCCGCTGCAGTGGCCCCCTCTTGAGCCTTGCGGTTCATATGGTAGTCCAGCTGACACCTACTCCCCGCACCATCCAACACACCCATACTACGCCGGGGATACACCTAATTAATTGGCCAAGCTGCCCCATCTCAGCATGTGGTTGGCACTGTAAAGCCGGGTTACATGCTCCATGAACCGGTCCTTAGGATCCAGGCAAGTACTAAACACAAACCCAAGTCTCGTGCACCCAGCACACAACCAAAACATCCAACTTGCCTTGATCCCTACCTCTACATAACTCACAATAGCTCATTCAAGAGTATGGTAAAATAAACTGATGATCTCATATCCCAAATATCCCATTCTAAGCATGACTAAGCATATGCATGTGAATAAATGACATGACAAAATAAATCCCAACCCAAGCTACAAGGAAACAGGGTAATGCAATTCTAGGGAAACTTCCTAGCATGGGTTTCATATTTAACTTGACAATGCAAATAATTCTATCTACACATCCTAGCATAGGATCAAAGTGGTCAAGGACACTTGCCTCCTTCTTGCTGCTCTTGAAATGGGTAGTCCTGATCTTGGAAAGGGTTAACTTGCTCTTGAACAGGTTCTACTTCATACCATCACACATAGCAAAAGAAAAACAACAATCATAAGACATAGTTCACACTTCTACTTTATACAAACCACACTTTCATATTTATGAAATTCATTCACCATTATATGTGTTGTGGTTACTTTGTGTGTTGATCTGTGGCTTGCATACACTTTTATTTATATGTGTATGATTCCTACTTTGGTGTTCATATTTATACTTACATACTATATTTATATATATATATATGTGTGTGTTTCAGTTTTAAATAAATTCCTTACATTAAACTACCAAGTATGTATGAAAAGTATTTTTTCTTCTCCATATGTGCCTTCATAATTTCTATCAACCCTAAACTGAATTCTTTGGATTTTAGAAACTCCATTTATCTTTTACTAGTTGCTATATTTTCAGATTTATATTCCTATGCATAATTGTGTATTTTATTATGAAATTAGTAATACACATCATCTAAACAGTATAGGTTCTGGTCCTAAATAATCTAATAACATGTTTTGACCTTGGCTTCTGATGTAGACTATTTCATAATTATTTTCCCTATTTTTCTATAACTATTCTTTACTTAAAAATGTGTCCCTATACTAATAAATGTGAATAATAAATGAAACAGATTCATTTCAGCCCAAAAATAGATTTTTATCTCACTCCAAAGTTTTCTAAGTACTGAGAAAGTTTTTAATTAATTTTGACAATTATGTTTGTCCCCTTTTTTTAATTTTTAAACACTAGTTACATATTCAATGTTTTAAATTAAATACTAAACAGGGCTAAAATAATGAACTCACCCCATTACAGGGTCTATAATATTATTTTCATTATTTCTAGGGGTCTAGCTACACTTATCAGAGGTGTTTTTCCTAATTTTTATTAAGTCCAGGGGCTAAAACTGATTTTTAAATGAATTTACATGATTTTCTGGAGTTCCAGGGGCTAGATCTGAAGTTTCCGGGGCTAGCTCTCAATTCCAGAGAACCCCAGGGGGTAGCACGTAAGAATTCCAGTCTTTATAATGCGGGGCTGACGTGGACCGTCTGATTTTAAACCGACGGCTGAGATTATAACATCGAACCGGTACGCAGGGTTTTAAAGTCTACCGTGCGATTTAAAATAAACGGCGCACAAGCGGCCACGTCGCTCTGATCGAGCGCGGGCGGCGCTGCCGGCGGCGCACGGCGGCGGGAAGCGGCGATCTCGCCGGAAAGTTTCGGATCCGCGAGAATTCTGCCTAGAACTGTGATCTTATGGCATAGATCGGTAGAGGGGAGGTCAGGGATCTCACCTCGGGGGTTTTCTTGAGCTCGGGGGTCCTGGAAAGTGATCGGCGGCGAGGTCCGAGGCAAAACCACGGCGAAGCTCGTCGGCGCTGTGTTTACACCGTAATTCTCCGAGTTTTCTGCACCTGCAAAGCTCCCCGGAAGCGGTGGATCAAGACCAGCGAGTTAGATCAGAGTTTCCGAGCTTAGATCGGCCAGAATTCACCAGCGAAGTCTCGGTGCTCACCGGAGTGAAAATCGGCGATCGCGTGGGAAAAACCGATCGGGGCTGGGATTTTTATAGCCGGGGAAGGGCGGTGGGTCAGTTGTGATCGAGTTTGATTCTTCTGGGACCGGAATTCGGGCTGAGGGACGCGGTATTCCGATCGGTTAAGATCGCGCGCGCGCGGGAGAGTCCGGGGTCGCGGGGTTAGGGATGACAGGTGGGTCCCACCTGTCTATGAGGGATAGCGCGGGCGCGCGGCTGCGGGCTGGCGCGGGGGAAATTGGGCCGGCTGGCGGGTTTCGGCCCACTGGACGGTTTTTTCCCGTTTTATCTTTTTCTTTTTCCATTTCTTTTCTGTTTTGAGTCTAATTTGAATTCCGGTTTGAATTTGAATTTTTGCAAAACATGCAACACGTCCAAAAATTTTTAAATTCCCCCCTGAACATGGTTTAGGGTTTTGAATCAAAATTTGGGGTGTTACAGCTCTACCCCCCTTAAAAGAAATCTCGTCCTCGAGATTGGTGTTTCTAAGAAAACAATTCCGGAAATTATGCCTTGAGCTCATCTTCCCGTTCCCAGGTGGCTTCCTCTTCTGAGTGATGCTTCCACTGCACCTTGCACATTCGGATTCTTTTATTTCTGGTGAGGCGTTCCATTGTCTCCAAAATCTTGTATGGTTGTTCGGCATAAGACAAATCTTCAGCTACATCCACTTCATTCATGGGTAACACCTCTTCAGGCGTCCTCAGACATTTCTTGAGTTGTGACACATGGAATACATCGTGTACATCTGATAGATGAACCGGTAACTCTATTTGGTACGCCACTTCGCCTTTTCTTTCCAACACTTGAAAGGGTCCGATGTATCGAGGTGACAACTTCCCTTTCACCTTGAGCCGACGAAGTCCTCTGATAGGGGACACCTTGAGATAAACATAGTCTCCCACGTTGAAAACGAGCTCTCTTCTTCGTACATCAGCATAACTCTTCTGGCGTGTTTGTGCTATCCTCAAGTTGTTGCGAATCTCCCTCACCTTCGCCTCGGCTTCTTGTAGCACTTCTGGACCAAACACTTTACTTTCTCCTGTTTGGTTCCAAAATAGGGGAGTTCTGCACTTCCTTCCATACAAAGCTTCAAACGGTGACATTTTCATACTAGCTTGATAGCTGTTGTCAATCTCTTCTTTAGCTCCTGAAAGCTCGTATCGCACTGTGGCGTCCAGGTGAATGTGATTCCCTTTTCCAACAGTTTGGTGAGAGGTCTCGAGATCTTGGAGAATCCCTCAATAAACCGTCGATAGTATCCAGCCAATCCCAAAAAGCTTCGAACTTCCCCTACATTTTCAGGGGTCTTCCACTTCTGGATATCCTCGATTTTGGCGGGATCGACGGAGATTCCTCCCTCCGAGATTATATGTCCTAAAAAGGGAACTCTCTTCAGCCAAAACTCACACTTGCTCAACTTGGCATATAGTTGGTGTTCTCTCAGCCTCTGTAACACCAACCTTAGATGTTTCTCATGTTCTTCTTCATCTTTGGAGAAGACGAGAATATCATCTATGAAAACCACCACAAATTTGTCCAGATATTCCATGAATACCTTGTTCATGAGGTACATGAAATATGCCGGGGCATTGGTTATCCCGAAAGGCATGACAGTGTATTCATACAGTCCGTACCGAGATACGAAAGCTGTCTTGGGAATATCAGATTGCCTTATCTTGAGTTGGTGGTATCCCGACCTGAGATCAATTTTCGAGAACACACAAGCTCCCCTCGACTGATCAAACAAGTCTTCAATGCGAGGCAATGGGTACTTGTTCTTGATGGTTACCTCATTCAAGGCACGGTAATCCACGCATAACCTTTGGTTCCGTCTTTCTTGGGCACAAATATCACCGGAGCTCCCCATGGTGAGGAACTAGGGCGAATATACCCCTTCTCCGTCGATTCTCTCAAATGATCCTTGAGCTCTTCTAGCTTCTTGGAGTCCATTCGATAAGGTCTCTTGTATATCGGGGCTGTTCCCGGTACTAGCTCAATTGCGAATTCCACGTCACGGTCGGGAGGCATACCTGGCAACTCCTCCGGAAAAACATCTGGATATTCCCTGATGGTCCTGATTTCCTCAACTTTCACCTCCACTTGATTTAATTTAATGTCCCTCCTAAGCTCATGTATCGTTATGAACTTTACTCTGGTACCACTGGGGTGAGTTAGTTCCACCGTTCTGGTCGAACAATGGATGATTCATTTATGTTTGGTCAACCAATCCATACCCAAAATAATATCTATCCCTTGTGAATCTATCACTATGAGGTTAGCAGTAAATACTACCCCATTAATGTCTAGGTTCACTTTGGGACACACTTGTCTTGTCCTTATTTCTCCACCTGGAGAATTTACAGCTAGCATATGGTTCATTTGTGTGGTTGCTAGGTCATGCTTCTTAACAAACCCTTGAGCAATGAACGAGTGGGTAGCACCAGAATCAAACAGCAGAGTTGCAAGGTGTAAATTGGCAGGAAACTTACCAACTACCACGTCGGGTGCCTCTTGTGCTTCCTCCATAGTGACGTGGTTCACCCGTCCTCTCATTACATTCTGCTGTTGTGGCGGCGCAGGCTTCTTCTTTGGGCATTTATGGGCGTAGTGCCCCACTTCACCACAGCTGAAACATTGCACCCCAATCTTAGATGCTTGGCCCTTGTTGTCTTGGGGTTGGTTTGGGGGTCCTTGCACTGCTGGTCGAGGTGGATATGCGGGGCGAGGCTGCTGCACAAACTGACGTTGCGGCTGTGCTGGTGCTGCGGGAGGCCTGTAGTTTGGGTTGTACCCTCTTGGTGCTGAATAGGGTACCGCAGCACGGCTCGTCTGCCCCGTAGGTTGCTGCATCATACGTGGGCGGGTGTTGCTCCCTGAGGCCTGATGTGACCACCCCGCCTTCCTCTTATTCTCATTTTCCAGGGCCTTTAGCTTCCTTTCCACCACAAATGCTCTGTCCACCATCTTTTGAAAGCTTTCATACTCATTGGAGGACATTGCACACTGCATCTCTGCGGTAAGTCCTTCCACGAAACAATCTTGTTTCTGCTCATCAGTCTCTATGTCTCGTGGAGCATAACGGGATAGTTGGGTAAATTTAGTGAGGTATTCCCTCACCGTCATGTTTCCCTGCTGCAGTCCCAGAAACTCTTTCCTCTTGTTTTTGAGTTCACCTCTTGGGATGTAGTGGTTGCGGAAGTTACGCTTGAACTCTTCCCAAGTGATGTTCTCAGGGTCATGATGGGCGGCCACGTAGGCGGTCCACCAATCAGCAGCAGGTCCATGCAATTGATGAGAGGCAAACAGCACCCTCTCATACCCTTGGCATTGTATTATCCTCATCTTACTTTCAATGGTCTTCAGCCAATCATCTGCCTCCAGAGGTTCAGCAGCACTTGCAAACTTTGGAGGTTGAGTTCCTAGAAACTCACTCAACCTTGGTTGGCGTGGTGCAGCTTGTGTAGGTGGAACTTGATGCAAGTTAGCCACCACTTGAGTCAAGTTCTGGATGAGCTGATTTTGATTCTCCAGCATTTGGTGGAGAGGATCAACTTCTTCACGGCGACCACCCCGGTCCTGGCCTCCAGAAAGATGAGGGTTGCATGCCTCATCATTGTTGTTGGCGGGGTTGGCAGCACGTCCTTTTCCTCTTCCGGCCATCTGGCAGAATCAACAAATTGTAAAAGCCCAAGAAAAGGGACTTGCAAAAACTTTTATGCACCTCACAACACAACAGTTTTGTTGTGTGTAGATTGTGACATATTGTGAAGAGCAAGTGGCCTCTATCAAAGGAGTGATTAGAAGGGAAAGCCTTCACTTTCACAATGTATGGTTTCTACACTTAAACATGAGAGGTTGAGCTCACCCCTAGAATTTAAAAAGTCTTGGGAAGGTTCAGTCCAAAGCTCATGCAAATTCAACACTTTTTGAGGCACTTTTGAGTTATTTCAAAAAGAGGCCAATTTGAGTGTAAATTCAAATTGCAGCAACTTTCATCATCCAAATTCAAAAGTTAGCTCCATATCTACACTCAGCACATTTTTCTGAGTAAACCCACCAATTTCCAGCCCCATTGGAGCTCATCTTGTCAAGAGTTAAATTTGCTAGAATTCAAAACTGAATTTGAATTTCAGTTTGAATATGAAGCAAACTTGACCAAACAAAGTTTGAATTTGAGAATTCAAATTCAAACAAAGACTTGGGAGCTAAGTCTCACATTAAATTGTGAGTAGCTGGTGGGATAATTAACAAAAACAGAAAAGAAATATTAGGGGAAAAGGAGAAAGGGGGAGGCCCACAGGTCAGTGGCACACTGGAGGGGCAGTCGGTTGCTGCAGCCGACCCCGACTTCGCGCGCAAGACAGTGAACGGCGGCGAGCCACCGAGGCAGCGATCGGCCACCTCACAGTGCCAAACCGCGGCTTAAAGGCCAGCGCACAGCCCACGCCGCCTTCCTCCTGCTTTCCAAACGAGAACCCCCCCTACCGAGTTCCTTCCTCGTTTCCGCGCGAGCACAGAAACGCCGCCCTTTCTGATCGCCGGCGTCCGGCCAGCACAGGCGCGCTCGTGCCCGACGAGCCATACAAGAAAGGACCGCCTTAAGGTGCTGACTCTTCTAGTCCCTACCGTTCTTCATTTCATGGGCTGTCGAGGGAGTATTTCGCCGGGAAAGCTTCGGGTGTCTTGAGACCGAGCTCCCACAAAATCCCAAAATTCGTGGGGGTTAGCTCATCACTGGGCAAACCGAGTCATGCACACGCTCTATACACGGCCACGACCACCTAGGATCAAAAACCAGTAAAAAACCGTGGGCTAGGTTGACGGTTCTTTGAAGTTTTCTGAAGCACAGCCGATATCCGGCCTAGGTCGCCGGTGAGGTCATAGTTACCGCCGTTTTCACGAGGATCGGTGTCCATGTCCGTGACCAGCAGGTGTCAGCGGAGCTCCCCGAGCAAACCGCATCGAAAAAGGTGCGTGGGATGCCGAGTTAGACGTCGCCGGTGAGCTCCCGGCCGCTGTTGCCGTTGGGAGCACTGTTCCGGTGGTTGTCAAGTTCTGGGGAGGGCACCACCGTGTTCCTCAGGCCGAGATAGGCACTGGCGGCGAGATTCAGCAAGCTCCGAGGACCGGAACCCGTCTCCGGCGAGAGCTCCGGCGAGCTTGGCGGCGGGGTCGCGCGGGTGGCCGGAGGAGGACGAAGGGGTAGGCCCCACGCGTCAGCGGCTGGAAATAAAGGGGTGGGATTCTCTGTGGTCCGGGATCCAGTGCGGCCGCGCGGGAAGGAGTCTGTGGCCCCGTGTGGCTCGGATCCAGCGGTCGACACGTGTACGTGGACCCACCCGCAGGATTTAAACATTTCTGGAATTTCCAGTTTTAGTGCAAACTTTAGAACCCCATAACTTTTGCTAGGAAGCTCCAAATTTAGTGATTCAAATTGGGTTGGATTCATCTTGCCTAGCTCTGTCCAGAGATACAACCCAATTTGTATGAAACCCATTAATTAATTCTGGAAAATTCTTTAAAGCTTTTCAGCAAAAGAATTTTAGAGGGAGTTTGGTTCATCCAAAAATTCCCAAATTTTGGCAGAATGTTCTTTAGGACATTAGTAAACCCCTGCAAAAGTTTCAGACCATTTGGAGTTGAATTGGTCAGAGCAATTCAAATTGGAAGGTGCTGTGTTCATTTGAATGCAGAAACATTTTCAGAGAATTTCCAAAACTTGGAAATTCAATTCTGGGCAAACCTTGACTCCAAAAATGCTAGGAAAATTCATGCAAACTCTATGAGCTAGAATAGAAATTGTAGTTCATTAAGTTGAGCATGAACAGGGGTATTACCTCAGAATTAATTCTTCCTTGCTGATTTGCCAAGAGAATTATTCTGGGCAAACCACTCCATGAAAAGTGCTAATGTTTGGTCCAGAGAGTTTTCTTGTGACAAGGAACTCACACAAAAATTCTCAGCTCTATTGGAGCTCTAGATCACCCCTGTCCTGTTTACCCACTTAAGGGATTAAAAATGGAAAAGGGGAAAACCACTTAGCATTTAACCATGTGACTAAGTCCAAGCCAAACCACCAACACTAGTTCATATTTAAATTCTTAAACAAAGTTCCAGGTGTTAGAGGCTGATTATTAGAACCAATAGTAGAAGTTTTACTCTAAAACTCACATTTGCATCTAAATTAACATATAGTATTTCATTAACGTGTAGCCGTTGAAGAAGAGACTCCGGAAGTGCTGGACTTCCTCCTTCCGGACGAAGAACTAACTCCTGACCAGCAGCAACAAGGCAAGCCCCGGTTTGCATTAACCCTTTTATAAATCTTACTTTGTTTACATGTGTCATATGAAGTATGTATGTGCATTAGGTATAGGATGAATGAAACCCCACTTGCATAACCAAAGTTTCCTAAAAGAGTGAGGGTAGTGTCAAGGACCTCGAGTAGACAGGCTATGCTTAATGAGTCATAGGACTTCGGTACAAGTCGAGTAGTTGGAATCTACTCGCGAGATAGGCTTGGGACACACGGGTTCGGTTGAGTGATGTGAGATCACTTTAGTAATGAAAATGAGACTAGGCAGGGGCTAGGGCGCAGCAAGAGAGAGTCTTGTGTGCGCAGCCCTGCCCGTGTCGATTGAGGACCGATCCGTGTGCGGCCCTGCTGAACAAGTATTGAATGTACCGAAGGCATATCGGATATATGGGCCCCGATAAACCGATGTAGCCTAAACCTCCGGGCGTCGAGGCATAGCACACCGATTTATAGGTGTAGGTTGAGGGCAGCAAGGTGGAAATCTGCCAACGGGCATAGAGAGATGCTCCGTGTGGGGAACCTCCTGCTCGTTTCGGTGCGACCGGTTCGACGTTTGGGCTGTTGGGTGAAAGGTTGTCCCGTACGACATCGAGTGAGCGTGCTGTGCAGCTCCACGGGTGGGCGTACGTGACGTGCTCTTTGGGTTTTCCCTGCAGGTGTATATCGAGTCGATTCGCCGTCCCTCGCGGTGACGAGTACTGCTTGTTCACTGCGTCGTAACGTAGACTAATGGATGAAATATGTTGATTCAATGATGCTGATTGATATAATTGTATTGCTACATGTGTGCCACCAAATACTGCTTACTAAATTTCAGATTTCATGAACAGTTAACTTATTGCTAAAAGATGAACTAAGGATGAACTTGTAGGCGTGTCGTTTTGCTGAAATGCTACCAACCTATGTCCATTGTACACCTCATGTAGAGTTTCATGCTTAGGTGAGTCGGTTAAGCCTTGCTGAGCCTTCGTGCTCACGGTTGCTGCATAAGTGTTTTTCAGGTGAGGAGCCACCCACGGACTCGGAGTACGAGTCCACCGGCGAGGGTTACCCTCCGTCGGGGACCACGGCTGAGTGGGAGCCGTACACGCCGCGCTGAGCTGAGACGTGCAGCTAGTGTGGGTTGCCCTAGGGCTGGGCAACCGACTTTTGCTAAATAGGCGGGCGTGAGTTGTGTAGTGTAGTCTTCCGCTGTGTAATAGAACAATAATTGTAACTGAAGTTTGTACTTATTTGTACAGTTTCAGTTGTTTTTCCCATGTAATATATTGTGTTCTTATGACGTGTGCTGTCGGGTGTCGCATCGCGCGGCATCACCCTCTGCGATCCTGGATGAGCGGATTCCGGTCCGCCACAGCCTGGTATCAGAGCTGCAGTGGGGATAGCACAGTACTAAAGAACTGCATTATGGGAAAAACTTAGGTATACGGTGAGGATTCGGTAGTTGCCCAAGTAAGGACTATATTAGCATAGTTACTTAAAGTGGCAAAGACTAACTTATGTGTTATAATTCTGAATTTCAATTATGTAACGACGCACCTACGCTCTGGTAAGTGTGGTAAGGAACGCCACCGAAAGCGGTTCAATTTCGGTTAGCTCTCCCTGACGAGGAACGAGGTTCAGGGATTGATCTCACAGCTTGGTGTGAGATGTCAATATGAAGCTCTTGGACTCTTCATGTCCCTGAGTTCATATGCAACGCTGATCCCTAGCGTGCATTAGGCAAGTGAGTGGAGACCCCATCGCGTGGTCAGTAACGCGAGAGTGTGTTCGTCTGGAAATAGCCCAGGAGGACATACGCAGCGCTTGCCATCGGCGTGCCCTGCAGGGCAGTAGGTGGTATCTGTTGGGTTGATAACATTCCCAACCGTGACGACCCGTTCATGGCATACTCGGGTTCCCCATCGTGTGGTGTTGAAACACGATCACGTGCCTTGAGACGTGACTTAGCTCAAGGACGGCCGTATGACAATGATACGGGCGTTTGTATTTACTTTCAAATATGGAACTGCCTGAAATGAATAACCATTGAGTGCACCATTATTGTGTGGTTTTCTGCAGGTACTAACCACGTATGTATCCGTGTAGAAAACGTGTGCGAGAGACCGTTTAGTGCCACACTTGAGACGTATATACCGGTATGAACCGGTTAGGATTTTCTTTTGTAAGGAACGTAGTACCGAGGCATTGTAGGCATATGCATGAGTATAATGATGACAAAGAATTAAAATCTATAGGTTCAACAGTTAGGACCCTGGTTGGGTATAAGAATGGGATGGTGATGAGTGTAGTTCCAAAAGAGACTGAAAAACAGAGTGCTCTGTTTTGGGCAGCATGTTTGCTGATCTTCAACAGGGCATAACTCACAGGTCTTTTAGCCCAGGGAGGTGTGCTATATAGTTCTGGAAAGGTATTCAAGTACTCTACAACTTTGTTGTAGACTTCCAGAGCTGAAACTCGCCTTAAGATGGCTGAAATCCCAGAGGAATGTAAACTGTCCAGAATCAGGGCAGAGTAAAACATCCTCTGAACTGATCTGTTTTTCAAATATAACTCCCAGTAGAAAAATCTAAAATTGTCATATAATCCATCCTTAGAAAGAGTAGAAGATGTTTGCCATCTTTGCAATTCAAAGTTTCTGAAATTTCAGCACAGAATTTAGTGGATATCAGGATTGGAAACAACCACTTCCAAGGGAGGTGCTGTTAAAATTCTTCCAGAAATTCTGCTAACTTTGAATTAGCATAACATTTTAATCAAAGCTGATCTGGGGGCAGCAGAGCAGCGGGCAAGCCCAACTCCAGGGCGGTGCTCGAGGCCGACCTCCGGTGAAGAAGGTTAGTCAGCGGACTGGAGGCGTCCGCAACCTCGACAATGAGGACGCCCCAGAGGGAGACAACGTGCTGGCGGGTACGTTTACTCTCAACCATCAAGCCATAGTCATATTATTTGATTCGGGTGCAACCCACAGCTTTATAAGTGCATCCTATGTGGCTAAACATCAATTGCAAGTCTTCCCAACCGACTGCACTTATATGATCTGCTCACCGGGAGGGAAGATTTCAGCTAATATGATGATTCCAAAGGCACCTTTGTGCTTAGGTGGGAAACTATATCCCACCACCTTGATAATCCTTATGGGACAAAAGATTGATGCAATCTTAGGGATGTCATGGCTGCAATACCATGGCGCTGTCCTAGAGACTCGGACACGGACGGTTCACTTAAATTCTCCATTTCACCGTCCGCATTCCATGGTGTTAGACACGCCAGTCCGGGAAGTTTTAGCAATTAATAATGCTGAAGTTCTCAAGTTAGAAGACATCCCCGTAGTCCGGGAGTATCCCGATGTGTTCCCGGATGATCTTCCGGGCATGCCACCTGAGCGGGATGTCGAGTTCAAGATTGAACTTGCACCCGGGACTACGCCCATATCACGGAGACCATACAAGATGGCTCCAAATGAGCTGGCGGAACTGAAAGAACAGCTCAATGATCTGTTGAGCAAGGGTTTCATTAGGCCGAGTTCCTCGCCTTGGGGATGCTCGGCGCTATTCGTGAAGAAAAAGGATGAGACCCTGAGGCTGTGTGTGGATTACCGGCCGCTCAACGCCGTCACCATCAAGAATAAGTACCCACTGCCCCGTATTGACATCTTGTTTGATCAACTTGTGGGGGCAAGTGTATTCTCAAAGATGGACCTTCGCTCTGGATATCACCAAATCAAGATCCGGGCGGAGGATATCCCGAAGACGGCGTTCTCGACGAGATACGGCTTATACGAATATCTCGTCATGTCCTTTGGTCTCACAAATGCTCCAGCCCATTTCATGTATCTCATGAACTCGGTGTTCATGCCGGAGCTGGACAAGTTCGTGGTAGTGTTCATCGACGACATCTTGGTTTACTCCAAGACCGAAGCTGAACATGCCGAACACTTGCGGATCGTTCTTCAACGATTGCGAGACCACAAACTCTATGCTAAGTTCAGCAAATGCGAATTTTGGATCAGCCAAGTGCCATTCTTGGGACATATCATCTCAGCTGAAGGCATTGCGGTTGACCCAAGTAAAATCGAGCAAGTGTTGAAATGGAAAGCTCCCACTTCAGTTCATGAAGTCAGAAGCTTCCTCGGGTTAGCGGGATACTACCGGAGATTCATTCCAAGTTTCTCCAAGCTCGCTAAGCCGATGACAGAGTTGCTGAAGAAAGGGACAAAATATGTTTGGAACACGGCGTGTGAGGAAGCGTTCCGAACATTGGTGAAGCATCTCACAACAGCCCCGGTATTAGCTCAGCCGGATACAACAAAGCCCTTCGACGTGTATTGTGACGCGTCCGGTATTGGACTCGGCTGCGTGTTGATGCAGGAAGGACGTGTGGTCGCTTATGGCTCACGCCAACTTCGGAACCATGAGCAGCACTACCCGACTCACGATCTTGAACTTGCTGCCGTGGTGTTGGCGCTGAAAATGTGGAGGCACTATCTCCTGGGGAACTTGGTGCATCTCTACACCGACCACAAGAGCTTGAAATACATTTTCACCCAGAAGGAGCTGAACATGAGGCAGAGGAGGTGGTTAGAATTGATCAAAGATTATGAAATTGAGATCCATTACCACCCCGGCAAGGCGAATGTGGTTGCCGACGCGCTGAGTCGGAAATCGCATGTCCATCACCTCACCATTACACCGGTGGAGGAGGAAGAGCCAAGTCTATACTTGGTTCCTTATGGATCGCTGTACAACCTTGCCCTCATCCCTACTATTAGGGAGGACATCATTGCAGCTCAGAAAACGGATAAAGGCATGGCACATCTCCGGAGACGGATAGACAATGGAGAAATCAAATGTTTCCGGAAGGATGATGAGGGGACGCTGTGGTTCAATGACCGCATAGTCGTACCCCGAGATATGGAGTTGAGGAAAAAGATCCTCGATGAAGCTCACTTGTCTAAATACTCCATTCATCCGGGCAGCAACAAAATGTACCAAGATTTGAAAAAGAAATTTTGGTGGACGCGGATGAAGCGGGAGGTAGCTAAGTACGTATCCGAGTGCGATACGTGTAGACGAGTGAAAGCTGATCACATGAAGAAATCAGGGCTGTTGCAACCCCTGAAGATCCCGGCATGGAAATGGGAAGATGTGAGCATGGATTTCATTGTGGGATTACCCCTAACAGCCAACAAACATGATTCCATATGGGTAATCGTTGATCGGTTAACCAAGACGGCTCACTTCATTCCGGTGAATACACGTTACAATGCCGGCAAATATGCGGAGCTATACATAGCGAAGATTCTATGCCTATACGGGGTACCCAAGACCATTGTCTCAGATCGAGGTGCATTATTTGTATCTCGCTTTTGGGAGCAGCTACACGCTGCATTGGGTACTAAGTTGATCAGGAGCTCCGCTTATCACCCTCAGACAGATGGCCAGACAGAGAGGGTGAATCAAGTTCTGGAAGACATGTTGAGAGCATGTGCCATCCACCATGGTAGGAACTGGGATGATCACCTACCATTGGCGGAATTCTCGTACAACAACGGGTATCAGGCGAGTATCAAGATGGCACCTTACGAAGCTCTCTACGGTCGTAAATGCCGCACCCCATTAAATTGGTGCGAGTCCGGTGAAAGGGTCACATTCGGAGTTGATGTGGTGAACGACGCCGAAGAGCGCGTTCGGACAATTCAAGCCAATTTGAAGGCCGCTCAATCCCGACAGAAGAGCTACGCTGATAAGAGGCGTAGACCGTTGCACTTTGACGTTGGGGAACACGTGTACCTCCGCGTGTCTCCAATGAAGGGCGTGCACCGATTCGGTGTGAAGGGGAAGCTCGCTCCCCGTTTCATTGGACCCTACGCTATCACCGAGAAGTGTGGACCAGCAGCGTACCGATTGGAGCTACCGGCATCTCTGACTAGTGTCCATGATATTTTCCATGTTTCGCAACTGCGGAAATGCTTGAAGCATACAACTGCTGTTCCTACCGAAGACATCGGCGAGCTGAAGCCGGATCTAACATATAATGAATATCCGGTGGGAATTCTTGATGAGAAAGCCAGAACCACACGCAGCAAAACGTTGTGGTTCTACAAAATACTCTGGAGCAACCACACCGCCGAAGAAGCGACGTGGGAGAGCGAGGAGTTCCTTCGCTCAAATTACCCGGAGTTCATGACTTCTCAACACGGGTAAGTCCCTATTACATTGCTATCTCTTCTTTTATAATCTCGGGACGAGATTCTTTTAAGGGGGGAGGGATGTAAAAGCCCAAGAAAAGGGACTTGCAAAAACTTTTATGCACCTCACAACACAACAGTTTTGTTGTGTGTAGATTGTGACATATTGTGAAGAGCAAGTGGCCTCTATCAAAGGAGTGATTAGAAGGGAAAGCCTTCACTTTCACAATGTATGGTTTCTACACTTAAACATGAGAGGTTGAGCTCACCCCTAGAATTTA
The DNA here is from genome assembly GCA_030760725.1 of Neostapfia colusana. NCBI lineage: Eukaryota > Viridiplantae > Streptophyta > Magnoliopsida > Poales > Poaceae > Neostapfia > Neostapfia colusana. Next base: position 51,572,083 of record JASWHV010000010.1, on the reverse strand, counting down.
AAAAGTCTTGGGAAGGTTCAGTCCAAAGCTCATGCAAATTCAACACTTTTTGAGGCACTTTTGAGTTATTTCAAAAAGAGGCCAATTTGAGTGTAAATTCAAATTGCAGCAACTTTCATCATCCAAATTCAAAAGTTAGCTCCATATCTACACTCAGCACATTTTTCTGAGTAAACCCACCAATTTCCAGCCCCATTGGAGCTCATCTTGTCAAGAGTTAAATTTGCTAGAATTCAAAACTGAATTTGAATTTCAGTTTGAATATGAAGCAAACTTGACCAAACAAAGTTTGAATTTGAGAATTCAAATTCAAACAAAGACTTGGGAGCTAAGTCTCACATTAAATTGTGAGTAGCTGGTGGGATAATTAACAAAAACAGAAAAGAAATATTAGGGGAAAAGGAGAAAGGGGGAGGCCCACAGGTCAGTGGCACACTGGAGGGGCAGTCGGTTGCTGCAGCCGACCCCGACTTCGCGCGCAAGACAGTGAACGGCGGCGAGCCACCGAGGCAGCGATCGGCCACCTCACAGTGCCAAACCGCGGCTTAAAGGCCAGCGCACAGCCCACGCCGCCTTCCTCCTGCTTTCCAAACGAGAACCCCCCCCTACCGAGTTCCTTCCTCGTTTCCGCGCGAGCACAGAAACGCCGCCCTTTCTGATCGCCGGCGTCCGGCCAGCACAGGCGCGCTCGTGCCCGACGAGCCATACAAGAAAGGACCGCCTTAAGGTGCTGACTCTTCTAGTCCCTACCGTTCTTCATTTCATGGGCTGTCGAGGGAGTATTTCGCCGGGAAAGCTTCGGGTGTCTTGAGACCGAGCTCCCACAAAATCCCAAAATTCGTGGGGGTTAGCTCATCACTGGGCAAACCGAGTCATGCACACGCTCTATACACGGCCACGACCACCTAGGATCAAAAACCAGTAAAAAACCGTGGGCTAGGTTGACGGTTCTTTGAAGTTTTCTGAAGCACAGCCGATATCCGGCCTAGGTCGCCGGTGAGGTCATAGTTACCGCCGTTTTCACGAGGATCGGTGTCCATGTCCGTGACCAGCAGGTGTCAGCGGAGCTCCCCGAGCAAACCGCATCGAAAAAGGTGCGTGGGATGCCGAGTTAGACGTCGCCGGTGAGCTCCCGGCCGCTGTTGCCGTTGGGAGCACTGTTCCGGTGGTTGTCAAGTTCTGGGGAGGGCACCACCGTGTTCCTCAGGCCGAGATAGGCACTGGCGGCGAGATTCAGCAAGCTCCGAGGACCGGAACCCGTCTCCGGCGAGAGCTCCGGCGAGCTTGGCGGCGGGGTCGCGCGGGTGGCCGGAGGAGGACGAAGGGGTAGGCCCCACGCGTCAGCGGCTGGAAATAAAGGGGTGGGATTCTCTGTGGTCCGGGATCCAGTGCGGCCGCGCGGGAAGGAGTCTGTGGCCCCGTGTGGCTCGGATCCAGCGGTCGACACGTGTACGTGGACCCACCCGCAGGATTTAAACATTTCTGGAATTTCCAGTTTTAGTGCAAACTTTAGAACCCCATAACTTTTGCTAGGAAGCTCCAAATTTAGTGATTCAAATTGGGTTGGATTCATCTTGCCTAGCTCTGTCCAGAGATACAACCCAATTTGTATGAAACCCATTAATTAATTCTGGAAAATTCTTTAAAGCTTTTCAGCAAAAGAATTTTAGAGGGAGTTTGGTTCATCCAAAAATTCCCAAATTTTGGCAGAATGTTCTTTAGGACATTAGTAAACCCCTGCAAAAGTTTCAGACCATTTGGAGTTGAATTGGTCAGAGCAATTCAAATTGGAAGGTGCTGTGTTCATTTGAATGCAGAAACATTTTCAGAGAATTTCCAAAACTTGGAAATTCAATTCTGGGCAAACCTTGACTCCAAAAATGCTAGGAAAATTCATGCAAACTCTATGAGCTAGAATAGAAATTGTAGTTCATTAAGTTGAGCATGAACAGGGGTATTACCTCAGAATTAATTCTTCCTTGCTGATTTGCCAAGAGAATTATTCTGGGCAAACCACTCCATGAAAAGTGCTAATGTTTGGTCCAGAGAGTTTTCTTGTGACAAGGAACTCACACAAAAATTCTCAGCTCTATTGGAGCTCTAGATCACCCCTGTCCTGTTTACCCACTTAAGGGATTAAAAATGGAAAAGGGGAAAACCACTTAGCATTTAACCATGTGACTAAGTCCAAGCCAAACCACCAACACTAGTTCATATTTAAATTCTTAAACAAAGTTCCAGGTGTTAGAGGCTGATTATTAGAACCAATAGTAGAAGTTTTACTCTAAAACTCACATTTGCATCTAAATTAACATATAGTATTTCATTAACGTGTAGCCGTTGAAGAAGAGACTCCGGAAGTGCTGGACTTCCTCCTTCCGGACGAAGAACTAACTCCTGACCAGCAGCAACAAGGCAAGCCCCGGTTTGCATTAACCCTTTTATAAATCTTACTTTGTTTACATGTGTCATATGAAGTATGTATGTGCATTAGGTATAGGATGAATGAAACCCCACTTGCATAACCAAAGTTTCCTAAAAGAGTGAGGGTAGTGTCAAGGACCTCGAGTAGACAGGCTATGCTTAATGAGTCATAGGACTTCGGTACAAGTCGAGTAGTTGGAATCTACTCGCGAGATAGGCTTGGGACACACGGGTTCGGTTGAGTGATGTGAGATCACTTTAGTAATGAAAATGAGACTAGGCAGGGGCTAGGGCGCAGCAAGAGAGAGTCTTGTGTGCGCAGCCCTGCCCGTGTCGATTGAGGACCGATCCGTGTGCGGCCCTGCTGAACAAGTATTGAATGTACCGAAGGCATATCGGATATATGGGCCCCGATAAACCGATGTAGCCTAAACCTCCGGGCGTCGAGGCATAGCACACCGATTTATAGGTGTAGGTTGAGGGCAGCAAGGTGGAAATCTGCCAACGGGCATAGAGAGATGCTCCGTGTGGGGAACCTCCTGCTCGTTTCGGTGCGACCGGTTCGACGTTTGGGCTGTTGGGTGAAAGGTTGTCCCGTACGACATCGAGTGAGCGTGCTGTGCAGCTCCACGGGTGGGCGTACGTGACGTGCTCTTTGGGTTTTCCCTGCAGGTGTATATCGAGTCGATTCGCCGTCCCTCGCGGTGACGAGTACTGCTTGTTCACTGCGTCGTAACGTAGACTAATGGATGAAATATGTTGATTCAATGATGCTGATTGATATAATTGTATTGCTACATGTGTGCCACCAAATACTGCTTACTAAATTTCAGATTTCATGAACAGTTAACTTATTGCTAAAAGATGAACTAAGGATGAACTTGTAGGCGTGTCGTTTTGCTGAAATGCTACCAACCTATGTCCATTGTACACCTCATGTAGAGTTTCATGCTTAGGTGAGTCGGTTAAGCCTTGCTGAGCCTTCGTGCTCACGGTTGCTGCATAAGTGTTTTTCAGGTGAGGAGCCACCCACGGACTCGGAGTACGAGTCCACCGGCGAGGGTTACCCTCCGTCGGGGACCACGGCTGAGTGGGAGCCGTACACGCCGCGCTGAGCTGAGACGTGCAGCTAGTGTGGGTTGCCCTAGGGCTGGGCAACCGACTTTTGCTAAATAGGCGGGCGTGAGTTGTGTAGTGTAGTCTTCCGCTGTGTAATAGAACAATAATTGTAACTGAAGTTTGTACTTATTTGTACAGTTTCAGTTGTTTTTCCCATGTAATATATTGTGTTCTTATGACGTGTGCTGTCGGGTGTCGCATCGCGCGGCATCACCCTCTGCGATCCTGGATGAGCGGATTCCGGTCCGCCACACAAATGTTAATTTTGATACCATTTAGTATCATCTTACTACTTTCATTTGTTGGTACTTTAAGATGTTGAGGCTTTGTTAAAATTTTACGAGGGTTCATATCTCACACCAAATAAATGCACTATTATTTCCTGTGGGTTCACACACCAAAGCAAAACAATCTGAAGACGAGGTTGTGGACAATTGCTCATGACTTCCACAACTCACGTCACACACCAAGCATTATCACACCATTAACTACGTAACGACTCGACTACTCGACCTCTTGCTAGCTAGGGGAAAGACTCTACACTACTCGTCCTCTTGAGCTGGCTCCTCGGGATCTTCCTCCTCATTTCGGCTACCTTCTGACTCTGCTTTGGGTGGGGAGGCTGCTGGTGGAGAAGTGCGACGACGCCTGATCACTCGGCGATCCGGGGAGTCAGGAGTCCATGTATCATTCATGGTGACACACAGTTCATTCCCATCTCCTCTTTCTCTCGCCTTTAAGCAAGCTCGCAGCAACGCCTCCGTTTCCTTCAGGGTGTCTCGGACATCCTGAAGCTCTTGTTGACACTCCTGCAGTCGAGTGCTGAGCATAGCAGCATCCTCCAAGCACAAGTCCATGTGCTCATGGGAAGTCCCTTGCTGCACCGGTGGGTACTTGTACTCCGTGGTACCACTCTCACGTTGGGGGACATACATGTACTCAGTTTTGTCCAAGTGGCGACGATAGATGTGACTCTGGCAGGTGATGGCCTCCCAGGTGACATCTTTCTCCGCGTCAACTTGTGTTGCTCGACAAGCTGGAGAGTGGTGAATCTTAAGCAGCTGATTCTCGTGTATAATCCTCATCTCCGAACTCCATTCTTCCCTCTTCTCACGGATGGTCCTGGTGGAGTTATAGTGGATGATTAGCTTGCCCGTATTGCCGGCGGCTTCGAGCATACGTCGAAGACGGCGCAACAAATCTCCTATTGCCAATCCGTAGGAAAGGTACGTCACTGGACGACTCTCCTCTCTTTCGGCAAGGGCAACTACGGGAACTCTCCCTCCTGTGGACTTACGAGCGGTGCGAATCATGCGAACCATCTAAAAACAAAAGAATTTAAAATTAGGTTATATAAATTCTCAAACAAAAATCCTATTTTGAATGAAAGTTGGGGTAAGATGAAGAAAATGACTCCTTTAATAACACTTTTCCACCCACACCTTGGAAAATAGTTTTTAAGAAAATAGGGCCCTTAAATACGTCTATTTCTACCTAGGTCCACGTTCCTACGGGCAACCTTGGCTCTGATACCACCTCTGTCACACCCGGTTTTTCCGAAGAACAACCAAGTGAATATCACATGTATGCCAGGATCATTTTCTCATACATGTGATGACAAATAATGAAGCATCATTTATTACAAGCCAGGTGTCGAATATAAGTAAGTCTTACATAGTAAATGTCTCGATGGACAATAATAGGTTCATCACAAGTAAATAAACTAGCAGCGGAATATTATTCTTTAGGGCTCCATCACAGGCGTTGCCCGGGGGTCTTCATGAACCTAAAAACCTTCCTCGGGTCCAAAATCTTGGTCATTATACACCACCTCATTATCTTGACCTGAGCAGCAATATAAACCAACAAATATGCAAGGTTGAGTACCAATGGTACTCAGCAAGTGTGGGAAAATTATATCATGCATGGCTAGAACAAGGAGAGGTTGAACTCATGGTTAAAGCACTACGCAATTAATACCTATCACCTTAGCTTATTAAGCACCTACATTACTACACAGGTGAAATGGTCCCAATCTCCCAACCCATTATCATAATCCAATAACCATAACATCATTTCAAATGTTAAGCTCCCCGCTTAACTTCCAAAACCATCAATCCTCTAATCATGAATAAGTCCAGGCCGCTCTTGACCGTGAGCACGGCTGTCAAGACAGTTTTGACTCTGCAGAGTTTGTACCACTGTACCCACATGTAGTGATTTCATCCCCCGTTGCCGGGTGGACTAAAAGAACCTCCATTATGCCAGTGGCACGATCCACATTCACACTTCCCAGGTGTGTAGCCAGGAGATCACTACAAAGCCTTTACAAAGGGATTCCCGACGAGCGTGGGCCCACTGAGGTTTCACCCCTAACAGCATACAAGAGGCTCCAACCCCGCTGCAGTGGCCCCCTCTTGAGCCTTGCGGTTCATATGGTAGTCCAGCTGACACCTACTCCCCGCACCATCCAACACACCCATACTACGCCGGGGATACACCTAATTAATTGGCCAAGCTGCCCCATCTCAGCATGTGGTTGGCACTGTAAAGCCGGGTTACATGCTCCATGAACCGGTCCTTAGGATCCAGGCAAGTACTAAACACAAACCCAAGTCTCGTGCACCCAGCACACAACCAAAACATCCAACTTGCCTTGATCCCTACCTCTACATAACTCACAATAGCTCATTCAAGAGTATGGTAAAATAAACTGATGATCTCATATCCCAAATATCCCATTCTAAGCATGACTAAGCATATGCATGTGAATAAATGACATGACAAAATAAATCTCAACCCAAGCTACAAGGAAACAGGGTAATGCAATTCTAGGGAAACTTCCTAGCATGGGTTTCATATTTAACTTGACAATGCAAATAATTCTATCTACACATCCTAGCATAGGATCAAAGTGGTCAAGGACACTTGCCTCCTTCTTGCTGCTCTTGAAATGGGTAGTCCTGATCTTGGAAAGGGTTAACTTGCTCTTGAACAGGTTCTACTTCATACCATCACACATAGCAAAAGAAAAACAACAATCATAAGACATAGTTCACACTTCTACTTTATACAAACCACACATTCATATTTATGAAATTCATTCACCATTATATGTGTTGTGGTTACTTTGTGTGTTGATCTGTGGCTTGCATACACTTTTATTTATATGTGTATGATTCCTACTTTGGTGTTCATATTTATACTTACATACTATATTTATATATATATATATGTGTGCATTTCAGTTTTAAATAAATTCCTTACATTAAACTACCAAGTATGTATGAAAAGTATTTTTCTTCTCCATATGTGCCTTCATAATTTCTATCAACCCTAAACTGAATTCTTTGGATTTTAGAAACTCCATTTATCTTTTACTAGTTGCTATATTTTCAGATTTATATTCCTATGCATAATTGTGTATTTTATTATGAAATTAGTAATACACATCATCTAAACAGTATAGGTTCTGGTCCTAAATAATCTAATAACATGTTTTGACCTTGGCTTCTGATGTAGACTATTTCATAATTATTTTCCCTATTTTTCTATAACTATTCTTTACTTAGAAATGTGTCCCTATACTAATAAATGTGAATAATAAATGAAACAGATTCATTTCAGCCCAAAAATAGATTTTTATCTCACTCCAAAGTTTTCTAAGTACTGAGAAAGTTTTTAATTAATTTTGACAATTATGTTTGTCCCCTTTTTTTAATTTTTAAACACTAGTTACATATTCAATGTTTTAAATTAAATACTAAACAGGGCTAAAATAATGAACTCACCCCATTACAGGGTCTATAATATTATTTTCATAATTTCCAGGGGTCTAGCTACACTTATCAGAGGTGTTTTTCCTAATTTTTATTAAGTCCAGGGGCTAAAACTGATTTTTAAATGAATTTACATGATTTTCTGGAGTTCCAGGGGCTAGATCTAAAGTTTCCGGGGCTAGCTCTCAATTCCAGAGAACCCCAGGGGGTAGCATGTAAGAATTCCAGTCTTTATAATGCGGGGCTGACGTGGACCGTCTGATTTTAAACCGACGGCTGAGATTATAACATCGAACCGGTACGCAGGGTTTTAAAGTCTACCGTGCGATTTAAAATAAACGGCGCACAAGCGGCCACGTCGCTCTGATCGAGCGCGGGCGGCGCTGCCGGCGGCGCACGGCGGCGGGAAGCGGCGATCTCGCCGGAAAGTTTTGGATCCGCGAGAATTCTGCCTAGAACTGTGATCTTATGGCATAGATCGGTAGAGGGGAGGTCAGGGATCTTACCTCGGGGGTTTTCTTGAGCTCGGGGGTCCTGGAAAGTGATCGGCGGCGAGGTCCGAGGCAAAACCACGGCGAAGCTCGTCGGCGCTGTGTTTACACCGTAATTCTCCGAGTTTTCTGCACCTGCAAAGCTCCCCGGAGGCGGTGGATCAAGACCAGCGAGTTAGATCAGAGTTTCCGAGCTTAGATCGGCTAGAATTCACCGGCGAAGTCTCGGTGCTCACCGGAGTGAAAATCGGCGATCGCGTGGGAAAAACCGATCGGGGCTGGGGTTTTTATAGCCGGGGAAGGGCGGTGGGTCAGTTGTGATCGAGTTTGATTCTTCTGGGACCGGAATTCGGGCTGAGGGACGCGGTATTCCGATCGGTTAAGATCGCGCGCGCGCGGGAGAGTCCGGGGTCGCGGGGTTAGGGATGACAGGTGGGTCCCACCTGTCTGTGAGGGATAGCGCGGGCGCGCGGCTGCGGGCTGGCGCGGGGGAAATTGGGCCGGCTGGCGGGTTTCGGCCCACTGGCCGGTTTTTTCCCGTTTTCTCTTTTTCTTTTTCCATTTCTTTTCTGTTTTGAGTCTAATTTGAATTCCAGTTTGAATTTGAATTTTTGCAAAACATGCAACACGTCCAAAAATTTTTAAATTCCCCCCTGAACATGGTTTAGGGTTTTGAATCAAAATTTGGGGTGTTACAATTTGTGGCTTGCATGCACTTTTAATCATGTGTATATGATTCCTACTTTTGTGTTCACATTTATACTTACATACTATATATATGAGTTTCCAATTTAAATAAATTCCTTATATTCAACTACTACACCTTTTTACTACCAAATAAGCATGAAAGGTATTTTCCTTCTCCATATGTGTCTTCATAATTTCTACCAACCCTAAACTGAACTCTTTGGATTTTAGTAACTCCATTTATCATTTACTAGTTGCTATATTTTCAGATTTGTTTTCTTATGCATAAATGTGTACTTTATTATGAAAATAGTAAGACACATCATCTAAACAGAATAGGTTCTGGTCCTAAGTAATTTAATAACATATTTTGACCTTTGCCTCTGATGTAAAATATTTCACAATTATTTTCCCTATTTTCTAGAACTATTTACTTAAAAATGTGTCCCTAAATGTGAATAATAAATTAAACAGATTCAATTCAGCCCAAAATATGTTTTTATCTCACTCCAAAGTTTCCTAAATACTGAGAAAGTCTTTAATTTAATTTTGACAATATGTTTGTCTCACTTTTTAATTTTTAAACACTAGCCGCATATTCAATTTCCTAAATTAAATACTAAACAGGGCTAAAAGGTAAACTCACCCCACTATAGGGTCTATAATATTAATTTCAGAATTTCCAGGGGTATAGCTACACTTATCAGAGGGGTTTTTCCTAATTTTTATTAAGTCCAGAGGCTAAAACTGATTTTTAAATGAATTTACATGATTTTCTGAAGTTCCAGGGGCTAGATCAGAAGTTTCAGGGGCTGGCTCTTAAATCCCGAGAACCCCAGGGGGTAGCACGTAAGATTTCCAGTCTTTATAACGCGGGGCTGACGTGGACCGTCCGATTTTAAACCGAAGGCTGAGATTATAACGTTGAACCGGTACGCGGGGATTTAAACCCTACCGTGCGATTTAAAATAAACGGCGCACAAGCGGCCACGTCGCTCTGATCGAGCGCGGGCGGCGCTGCCGGCGGCGCACGGCGGCGGGAAGCGGCGATCTCGCCGGAGACTTTCGGATCTTCAAGAATTCTCCCTAGAACTGTGATTTTATGGCATAGATCGGTGGAGGGGAGGTCGGGGATCTCACCTCGGGGGTTTTCTTGAGCTCGGAGGTCCTGGAAAGTGATCGGCGACGAGGTCCAAGGCGAAACCACGGCGAGGCTCGTCGGCGCTGTGTTTACACCGCAAATCACCGAGTTTTCTGCACCTGCAAGGTTCCCCGGAGGCGGTGGATCAAGACCAGCGAGTTAGATCGGAATTTCCGAGCTTAGATCGGCCAGAATTCGCCGGAGAAGTCTCGGTTCTCACCGGAGGAAAATCGGCGGATCGCGTGAGAAAAACAGAACGAGGCCGGATTTTTATAGACGGGGGAGGGCGGCGTGGTGGTTTAGATCATGTTTGCTTCACCCCCGAGCGAAATTCGGCTGTGAGCCGCAGCAATTCCGATCGGTTTGGATTCGGTGAGAGAGAGTCCGGCGCGGGCGCGAGGTGGAAGACGATCTGGTGGGTCCCGCCTGTCAGCGGAAGGAAACGGCGCGCGAGGCCGTGGGCTGGCTCGGGCGCTGGTTGGGCCGGCTGGTGGGTTTCGGCCCACTGGCCGGTTTTTTTCTGTTTTCTCTTTTTATTTTTCTATTTCTTTTCTGATTTGAGTTTAATTTGAATTCCAATTTGAATTTTTGCAAAACATGCAACACGTCCAAAATTTTTTAAATTCCCCTCTTAACATGATTTAGGGTTTTAAATCAAAATTTTGGGGTGTTACACAAAGCGTGCACACTCTACCTCCCCAGCGCTACGGTCTAGTACTAGGGGTCGGACGGTTACACCCTGACCAAGGAGGGGGCCGGACCTCCGAAACCGAGTGCACTGAGTTATCTAAGCCCCGTATACCGGCCCAGGACAGTAAGCCAAATAAGACTAAGAGACAGGGAAGGAAAGACCTCTTGGTAGGATCACCGTTTCCTACTCAATGCCGGACCTCACCCCCTCCGCAGGGGTGAACACCAAAGCCGGACCTTGCGTCTTACACTGGGCTGAGGTCCGAAGCCGGACAACACCCCTTCCGCAGGGGTGAGCTCCGAAGCCGGTCATCACCCCCTCTGCAGGGGTGAATGCCAAAGCCAGACCTTGCGCCCTACACTGGGCTGAGGTCGGAAGCTGGACAGCACCCCTTCCGCAGGGGTGAGCTCCAAAGCCTGTCATCACCCCCTCCGCAGGGGTGAACGCTGAAGCCGGACCTTGCGCCCTACACTGGGCTGAGCTCCGAAGCCGGATAGCACCCCTTCCGCAGGGGTGAGATCTGAAGCCGGTCATCACCCCCTCCGCAGGGGTGAACACTGAAGTTGGACCTTGCGCCCTACACTGGGCCAAGTTCCGAAGCCGGACAGCACCCCTTCCGCAGGGGTGAGCTCCGAAGCCGGTCATCACGCCCTCCACAGGGGTGAACACCGAAGCCGGACCTTGCGCCCTACACTGGGCTGAGCTCCGATGCCGGACGGCACCCCCTCAGCAGGGGTGACCTTTGATGCCGATCATCACCCCCTCCGCAGGGGTGAGCGCCAAAGCCGGACCTCTCTGTCTCCTTAGAGGTGAGCTCCGATGCCGGACCTCACCCCCTCCGTAGGGCTGAGCTCCGAAGAGGGCAAGACCCTACGAGCACAGGGAACTCCCAAGACAAGAAAGTGTGTGGGGTAGACAAGGGGAAGGCCCCACCCTGGGATCGTTATCTCCCACGAGATGGGTCCGGGGCCACTGTCGTTACCCTCAATACCGGATACCTAAGGACCTCGCCCCCTCCGTAGGGGTGAGGTCCGAAGGCGACACGTGTCCAGTAGGGCCGGGGCTCCCCTCTCCTCAGAGGAGAGCTCCGGGCCTGCCACGTGGCCAGAAGAGCCGGACCTCGCCCCCTCCGTAGGGGCGAGCTCCGAAGGCGCCACATGTCCAGTAGGGCCGAGGCTCCCCTCTCCTCCGAGGAGAGCTCCGGGCCTGCCACGTGGCCAGAAGAGCCGGACCTCGCCCCCTCCGCAGGGCCGAGCTCCGAAGGCGCCACGTGTCCTGTAGGGCCGGGGCTCCCCTCTCCTCAGAGGAGAGCTCCGGGCCTGCCACGTGGCCAGAAGAGCCGGACCTCGCCCCCTCCGTAGGGGTGAGCTCCGAAGGCGCCACGTGTCCAGTAGGGCCGGGGCTCCCCTCTCCTCAGAGGAGAGCTTCGGGCCTGCCATGTGTCCAGAAGAGCCGGACCTCGCCCCTCCGCAGGGGCGAGCTCTGAAGGCGCCACGTGTCTAGTAGGGACGGGGCTCCCCTCTCCTCAGAGGAGAGCTCCGGGCCTGCCATGTGGGAGCCGGACCTCGCCCCCTCCGCAGGGGCGAGCTCTGAAGGCGCCACGTGTTCAGTAGGGTCAGGGCTCCCCTCTCCTCGGAGGAGAGCTCCGGGCCTGCCACGTGGCCAGAAGAGCTAGGACCCTGCCCCCTCCGCAGGGGCGAGCTCCGAAGGTGCCACGTGTCCAGTAGGGACAGGGCTCCCCTCTCCTCAGAGGAGAGCTCCGGGCCTGCCACGTGGCCACGTGCTCTGCTGCCCGCCCCGGCGCGGTAGGCAACAGGAGTAAAGGCACGCCATGCCTTGTCCGTACGAGGCATTCAAGACCAACACCTTCCCAAGACGCGGAGGGGCGGCGCACGCCTGTCAGGAGGCACTGTGACTAGTCATGGTCAAGACAGGCGCCCCATGTCAGGAGCCATGGACCAATAAATACAGCGACAAGACATGCCCTGCCGTCCCTGCCATCATCAACCACTACGTCTAGCCTGTGGCATGGGCAGAACGGTAGGACAAAGATCAAGAAGTCATCGCCAGAAGACAGCTACCAGCATTCGTTGCAAGACATGGTAGACAGCAGGAGATCACCCCGGGGCCACCTGTCGGGCTCCAGGGCCCACCTTGTAAGCTTCCCGAGCCTTGGAGTATAAAAGGCTCGGGTAGGCAATGTTGCAAAGGGTTCGGCAGTTCGCCACCCCAGCAACTTATCCTCATACACAAAGAAGCAGTGCTCCAAGCACTCCCGTGGACGTAGGGTTTTACGCTCCGGCGGCCCGAACCACGTAAAAACCCTTGTGTCAATCCACCTTCATGAATGTGGCCTAGAGGGGGGTGAATAGGCCATTAAAGAATTCCTGCACACTTAATAAAGTTGTCAGAAATTTGACTGACCGGACTAGTCCGGTTGTGTGGGCGGACTAGTCCGGTGTGCTGAATTATTTGAGTTGATTAAGTGTGTCTCACAAGTTTTATCTTATAGCAGCGGAATAAGAACAACAGTTTTTATAACTTAAATTTATTGTATGGATGCACGTGCAAACTTGTAAAGAACTCAAACGATGACTAGCAAACTAGTAATCTAATATGTCAAGATGTAAAACAAATGAGAGACAAAAGACACGAATTTTTACCGAGGTTCGATCTCACCAAGAGATCTACGTCCTCGTTGAGGAAGCTCACACAGAGCCAGGTTCCCAACCCTTTCCCTCTTCAAGTCACCACACAGGCCGACTTGACTTCACTATCAAGTATAATCACCGTTTTTATGGGGCAACCTCACACGTTGAGGGCTCCCACAAGAATTACAATGAGAAGTTGATCAAATACACTCAAAAAGATTACAATGCAGAATATGAGTGTAGAGAGATCAAACCCCAAGAGCTCACAATGAAGGAACGACGATCTCCCAATCCCAAATCCAAGTATTTTATTGATCTTCACCTTTTTGCACCTTAGATGTGTCGGGAGACGTGTTTTTGGGCTCTTGGGACAGGTGGCGGCGCTAGGGTTTCAGTTTTTGGCAGTATGAGTCGTGTCTTCTTAGGGAAAAGACGAAGGACCTCTTTTTATAGGCTTTCCCAAAAAGTTACCGTTGTTAAACCTACTACCGGACTAGTCCGGTATATGATCAGACTTGTCCGGCCTACTTCCAGTGGGTTAACCGGACTAGTCCGGTCCACAAACCGGACTTGTCCGGTGCTATGTGAGATGAGGTTTCAGAAACTTTAGCGGACTAGTCCTGTCGCTTGGATGGACTAGTCCGTAGTCCTCTAAAGAGGAAAACAGAGACATGACCGGACTAGTCCGGTCTAAAACCGGACTTGTCCGGTTGCGTTCCAGTGAGCTGACCGGACTAGTCCGGTTCACAAGGCGGACTAGTCCGGTGCACTATGTTTGCGTCTTTCAGAAAGTTAAACGGACTAGTCCGGTCCATGAACGGACTAGTCCGGTTTTCAGTGGATTTTAGTTGATTTTTAAACCCCTTACCCTTACGCAAAGTCATGAGCTCTTGGGATGTGTCTCTCTCACACACAACCTATACATTTATATCTACTTTGCTTCTCTAAATTCCACTAACTTCTTCCTTTTCGGGCACCACTCTATTTTTCACCTTTTTGTGTGTGTGCCGAGCCAGTTCACTTTGTTTATCCTGCAATCATCTTAATAGTTTCATTAGGATCTCATATGTTCATCATCAATAAGCCAAAACCCACAAGGGATATCCTAGATGCACTTACAATCTCCCCCTTTTTGGTGATTGATGACAACCATTTGAGATATCACAATTGAGAATAAAAGGTTGATTTTCATAAGGTGCGTACACATGAGAACAATAAAGAATTCACAAAAAACTTCTCACATATGTACACACCTTATGGTGGGGTGCCTCACAGGTGTGTGATAAACAAAATGTGCTAAATTAAAGACAACCAGTAGTGAACATGTAAGTGGGCATTAGAGCATAGTACATCACACATAAGAAAAGAAATAGTGCATTACAAGATTTTAGAAATAGGTACATGTTCTTGATCACAAGAGATCTGAATGACTAATACTAGATAGAAAAGGTCCAAGTCTAATCTCAATCTTCCATCTCAATCTCTCCCCCTTTGGCATCAAGACACCAAAAAGGGAAAAATTGAGGGAAATCACTCATCGCTGTCTCCTCCGTCAGTTTCAGTCTGATCTTCATCTTCAGCATCCACAGGAGCAGGATCTTCCTCTGAGTCCTCGGAGGCGGGCGGTGATCCAACAGGCTCAATCTCAAGCTTTGCACAGATAGACTTGATATTTGCATTAACGTACTGTTGATGTCTCTTTCTTGCAAGCTTTTCTTTGCGTTGCCTGTCTTCGATCTTACGGCAGCAGGCAAAGATAGAGGAGAGCATCTTGAGGATGCCGCTAGATGATTCTTGGGCAGGTGGAGAACCAGGAGGAGCAGCTGCAGACCTAGTGTCATCATGAGCTTGCTTTGATCTCCTCTCCACTGGTGGAGAGGACGGGGCAGCTGGAGCCGGAGGGAGAGTGTACTCGGTGGGTTTTTGCGGCTTCAACCCCGCATGCTTGACATCCTTGACAAACTCGAGTCCCGTCACTTTCTCAATCATGTACATGATATACGGTGCGTATCCACAGGACCTATTGGGGGTAATTGAGATGTTCACAATGTCGTTGTAGATATACTCAAAGACATTGAATGGTCTCCTCCCACTAATGACCTTCATGAGAGTCCTCAAGGTTCCTTGTATAGTTCCTGCATCTCCATCCTTCGGAGCTATCGTCTTTCTCAAGACTCTATTTAGGACCACAAAGAAAGGCTTTAGATATTTGATGGTGGGAGGAACATATGGCATCCTTGTGTCATAGAGAAACTCAAGCTCTTCCTTCTCCAGGGGTTTCAAATTATGGATGACCAGTTCATGATCCAAAGTGTTTTGGAGGTGAAGAATCCTAGCAAATTCATCATACGTGACACTATACCTTGAACCATGAGTCATCCAAGTAAGACTGTCTCCATCATCCCGAGCAAAGTAGAGAGTGGAGTAAAACTGGGAAATGACTTCATTGTTCCAGTCATACTCAAAGGATAGCAGGTCCGTCAGACCGTGGCTCTCTAAGGCCTCCACCATCTCACGAAAGGCGGGATACTTCTTCGACTTTAGGTAGTCAACATTCAGCCATTGACTCTCTACTACGGGATTCTTCATGTACACGTGCTCGTAGTAGTCTGCATGGAAGTTGCTCCAGAATCTAGGATCAGAACATTGTTTAGATCGGCCATACACTTCAATCTTCCTGAAGTTATCAGCTAGCTCATTCCCTTTTCCAGTGAAATCCTCACTTGAAGGCTGCCTGTTGCGGTGAACGGGATTTTTTAATTTCAGAGGCCCAATGGGGCCACTAGCAAGTCCCTTCCCTTTATTGAGAACTCTTCTTGGCCCTGACGAGCCCTCAGCAGCATCTTTCCTTTGAGGCCTTTTGATAATGACTTTCCTCTTCTTAGGTAGATTGTCGTCAGAGGGTGGAGAGTGAGCATTGACATCATGTCTCTTCTTCATCACTCCCTCCTTAGCTCTCCTTACTCTTTCACGTTGAACTTCTTCGTCAATGTGAAAAGAGCTGTCATCTGATCCTGAAGACATGATGCCTGACAAGGAGTTTAAGGATTAGATGCAAACGGACACATTATCGACTTCTAATGGGAATGTAGGAGTTCAGCTGTCAGAGACCGGACTTGTCCGGTTTCAGAGTGCGGACTAGTCCGGTGGACCGGTCTTGTCCGCATCTGGACGCCGCACTAGTCCGGCCTAGCATAAGAACCCTAACTTGAGTGTTTCATTTGAAGCAAATCTCCTATCTAAGGATACAAAGGTAGGAAAGTGGTAGAAATACATCTATTTATGCAATGCACATCCTTTTGAAATCAAAGGAAACTAGCTAGAGCTAGAAAAATTGAGATTTTGGTTTTGGGGGGATTTATCAAGATTTGAAGATTCGCGTTGAAGGAGTGGAAATCAGTCCGGATGAGTCCGGAAAGTAGGATCCCCTCGTCGAGAAGAGGCTTTTTCACGGAGAAAACTCCGAGTTTGAGGGCTCAACTCGAAAATCACTTTGAGAGATAGGGTTTAGGAGAGAGGGTGAGGCAAAGTGCTTATGAGTGGAGAGGGAGGCGTTTGGTCCGGCTGACTGCTTCTATATGCGACTGACTGGACTAGTCCGGTCCTGGTAGCGGACTAGTCCGGTACCCCTGAGTTAACCTAATTGTTGTCTGTCCGGACTAGTCCGGTTAGAAATCGGACTAGTCCGTTTCCAACAGACTTGATATATATATAGATAACTAATAATGATCCAAGGACAACAATTTTGCAAGTAGTCTTGGTGATTACGACCAGTAGGCAATAAACAATCAAACAATGGTCATAATCCACAAGATTTATTCATTAAGAATAGTTTTCTGAGTAGAAAGGAAAGGAGGAGCATTTTTGACAATACGGAGGAACAATTTAAGTTGCAACCAGGTATGCAATGTTTCAAGCCACATTTCGAGAGTCAAGAATGTTTAGCTCATTTCTTAGTTCACAGAACCTTTTCTCATCTAATGGTTTGGTAAAAATATCTGCAAGTTGTTTTTCAGTCCTAACATGTGAAATAGCTATGTCACCTTTTAATGAATGATCTCTAAGAAAGTGATGACGGATGTCTATGTGCTTAGTTCTTGAGTGCTCTACCGGGTTGTGTGCAATCTTTATAGCACTTTCATTATCGCATAGAAGCGGGATATGACTTAGATTGTAGCCGTAGTCCCTAAGAGTTTGTTGCATCCAAAGCAGTTGCGCACAGCAACTACCGGCTGCAACATACTCTGCTTCCGCTGTGGAAAGAGCAATGGAGTTTTGCTTTTTAGATGACCAAGAAACTAGGGACCTACCAAGAAATTGACAAGTCCCTGACGTGCTCTTTCTATCGACTTTGCATCCCGCATAGTCAGCGTCAGAGTACCCTATCAAGTTAAACTTGGATCCTTTGGGATACCAAAGGCCCAAGTTGGGTGTGTGCACAAGATACCTTAGGATTCTTTTTACAGCAATTAAGTGACACTCTTTGGGTGCGGCTTGAAACCTTGCACACATGCAAACACTAAGCATAATATCTGGCCTAGATGCACATAAGTATAGTAAGGAACCAATTATGGACCGATATACCTTTTGGTCCACATTTGGACCATCTTCATTGAGGTCGAGATGTCCGTTGATGGCCATGGGTGTCTTGATGGGCTTGGCTTTGTCCATATTGAATTTCTTGAGAATGTCTTGTGTATATTTAGTTTGGCTTATAAATGCACCTTCTCTCAGTTGCTTCACTTGAAATCCCAAGAAGAACTTCAATTCACCCATCATTGACATCTCGAACCTGTCTGTCATTATTTTGCTAAATTCTTCACAGAAGGACTTGTTAGTGGATCCAAAGATAATGTCATCAACATAAATTTGACATACGAATAAATGATCATCAAAATGTTTAGTAAAGAGTGTATAGTCAGCTTTACCAATTTTGAATCCATTTTGAATCAGAAAATCTCTAAGGCACTCATACCAGGCTCGAGGAGCCTGTTTGAGGCCATAGAGAGCCTTACGCAGTTTATAGACATGGTTGGGATACTTCTGATCTTCGAACCCGGTGGCTGCTCTACATAGACTTCCTCCTTTATTGGACCATTCAGAAAGGCACTCTTGACGTCCATTTGATACAACTTAAAATTATGGTGAGTAGCATATGCCAATAAAATGCGAATGGACTCAAGTCTAGCTACAGGAGCGAAGGTTTCATCAAAATCCAAACCTTCCACTTGAGAATAACCTTTGGCCACCAACCTTGCTTTATTTCTTGTCACTACTCCATGTTCATCTTGCTTATTCCGAAAGACCCATTTGGTTCCAACGATGTTCGCCCTTGGTCTTTCCACCAGCTCCCACACTTCATTTCTTTTGAAGTTGTTCAGCTCCTCTTGCATCGCAATCACCCAGTCTGGATCCCTTAAGGCTTCTTCTACCCTGTATGGCTCCAGAAAAGACACAAAAGAGTAATGTTCACAAAAATTTGCAATTTGAGATCTAGTAGTTACTCCCTTGGCAATATCTCCAATGATATTGTTGACAGGATGGTCCCTTTGCACACACTGATGTACTCTAGGATGTGGAATTTGTATAGTTGTTTGTTCTTCATTGTCTTCATGTGTCATGTCTCCCCCTAGATCATTGCTTCCATGATCATCTTGATTTTCTTGATCTTCCTCAACTTGATCTTGTGTAGGAGCTCCCCCTTGATCATTGCTTCCTTGTTGAAATTCATCTTGTGTCTCCTCTCGTGGTAGGATATCACCAAGTGCCATTTTCTTCAGCGCTTCACATGGAGCTTCCTCCTTATCTAGCATAGACTTATCGACTTGCTCCACTTGTGAGCCGTTAGTTTCATCGAACACTACGTCACGCGCTACTTCAACAAGGCCGGACACCTTGTTGAAGACACGATAGGCGTAGGCGTTCGATTCATATCCGAGCAAGAATCCTTCATCGAACTTCGAAGCAAACTTCGAGGCCCTTGGTTTCTTGTTCAGAATAAAACATTTGCAACCAAAAACTTTGAAATAGGAAACGTTAGGCTTTTTACCCGTGAGAAGCTCATATGGAGTTTTCTTCAGAAGTCGATGAAGGTACAACCGATTTGTGGCATGACAGGCGGTGTTCACCGCTTCTGCCCAAAACCGGTCTGACGTCTTGTATTCATCCAACATTGTTCTCGCCATTTCGATCAATGTTCTGTTCTTCCTTTCGGCCACCCCGTTCTGTTGAGGAGAATAGGGTGCCGAGAATTCATGCTTTATACCTTCTTCATTGAGATATTCTTCAACTTGGGTGTTCTTGAATTCTGTCCCATTGTCACTTCTGATATTTTTTACGGTTGATGAGAATTCATTTTGAGCTCTTTTCAAGAAATTCTTGAGGATTCCTTGAGTTTCTGATTTATCATACAAGAAAAATACCCAGGTAAATCTTGAAAAATCATCAACAATTACTAAACCGTATTTGTTACCGCTGATGCTGATGTACGCAATTGGACCAAAGAGATCCATGTGGAGAAGTTCCAGCGGTTTAGCGGTGGTCATCACATTCTTGGCGGGGTGTGGTGCTCCAACCTGTTTTCCTGCTTGACAAGCGCTGCATGGCCTGTCTTTTTCAAAAACCACATCCTTAAGACCACGGATGTGACCACCTTTTAGAAGTTTCTGCAGATTTCTCATTCCAACATGGGCTAGCCGTCTATGCCACAGCCATCCCATGTTGGTCTTAGCAACCAAGCAAGCGTTGAGTTCGGCTTTATCTTTGTTGAAGTCAACAAGATAAAGCTTTCCCTTCAACAATCCCTTGAATGCAATCGAGCCATCGCTTCTTCTAAAGACGGTCACACCCTCATTAGTGAATAAACAGTTGTAACCTTTGTCGCATAGTTGAGATATTTTTAAAAGATTATAATCTAGAGAGTCTACATGTAAAACATTAGATAGGGTGTGTTGAGAGGATAATTCAATGTTACCACTACCAAGGACCTTTCCTTGGCTGTTATCTCCAAAGTATATACCTTCACTTGGATCCTTGTTGCACTCGTATTCCACAAACATACTTCTCTCTCCGGTCATATGATTTGTGCATCCGCTATCTAGCACCCACTTAGATCCACCGGAGGAGTAAGCCTGCAAAATAGAATTATTTCTGGGTTTTAGGTACCCAAGCTTGCTTGGGTCCTCTCAGGTTAGTCACAAGAGTCTTGGGCACCCACACACAAGTTTTTAAGTTCTTGTGGCGTGGCCCTGTATATTTAGCAATGACTTTTCCATACTTGTTTTTCATGAGAACATAAGAAGCATCAAATGTATGGAATAGTGTTTGTAGCTCAGATTCATGGGATTTTTCTTTAACAAAAATGATTCTATTCTTAGCATGATTAGAAGTAGACATGTGTTTATTCCTGTCGAAGCCAAGTCCATCTTTGACATTGGAAGGTCTAGTGATCATATATGCACTTCTTGCATATTTGATCTTCTCCTTATCAAAGATGCTGTTTTGAGAAGAATGCATGTCATGTGGGGTTAAAGCATTAGAAATTACATTCTTCTTACTAGAGCAAGTGCAGGTTCTTACTGTTGTCGAGCGCATATCTTTGGAGGAAGTGCTCTTGGAGGAAGAGGGGTCACTTTGTTTGAGCGACTCAACTTGCGCCTCAAGGATTTTGTTAACTTTTGACAAGTTAGCAAGTTCTTCCTTGATTGCAATGTGCGAGTCCTCTAACTTTGAGTAAGTTTCCTTACTCAAGGTTAGCTCTAACTCAAGTGACTCATTCTTCTCTCTTTCAAGCTCAAGAAGCTTTTCAACTTCTTGATATCTCTTCCTCTCACGGATGAGCATATCTTCTTATCGGTTGACAAGTTCTTCCTTTTCAAAGATTTCGTTCGACAACATTTCCATTTTCTTTAAAGCAATTTTACTTAGCCCTCTAAATAATTCTTCATTATCACTAGAGCTATCAAAGTCATCAATGGAGGAATTTAGTATAGGAGGAGTAAGTCTAACCTTTTTCTTGCCTTCCTTAGCCATAAGACAAGTGTGGATATTCATGTCCCGTCCTCCCATGTTCGGAAAGAGTGTGGCTCTCATAGTTGGTTTCTTGACTGCGATTGTGGCCATCTCTTCTTCTTCATCGGAGGAGGACTCGTCGTTTGAGTCCCACTCCTTCCCAATGTGAGCTTGATGGGCTTGTCTTCTTTTTCTGAAATTTTTCTTTTCTTGAGATCTTGTTTCCTTATTCTTTTTGTTTTCCTCATAAGTACAGTCCACCATGAAGTGACCATACTCTCCGCAGTTGTAGCAAGTGCGTGGAGCCTTGGATTTTCCTTTATCCTTGCTTTTGCCTTCATGTGAATTGTTGCCGTGTCTTCTCTTCATCATGCGTTTGAACTTTTTGATGAAGAGTACCATTTCTTCGTCATCAAGATCGGTGCTTTCCTCGCTTGTATCTCCATCGTCTTGGTCTTCACGAGTTTCTTTGAGTTTGGGTCTACACGTTGCTTTGAGGGCAACTTCTTTCTTTTTAGAAGAGGTGAGCTCGGCTAAGTCTTTGACGTATTGAGCCTCTTTCTCCATCATTTCATGATTTATGATCTTTCCCAATAACTCATCGGGAGTCATTTTGTGAAACCCGGGGCTTTCTCTAATCATTGAGCAAAGTGTGACGTTTCTTGGCATGAAGGCTCTAATCATTCTTTTGACCACTTCGTGATCTATCCATTTCTTACTTCCATAAGCACGAATTCTGTTGATGAGTGCTTTCATCCGGTTGTACATGTCTTGAGGTGATTCGCCTTCTTCAATAGCAAATCTTCCCAACTCTCCTTCAAGCATTTCGATTTTGGCTTCACGAACTGACCTATTTCCTTCGTGAGCTGTCTTGAGGGTATCCCAGATTTCTTTTGCACTTTCTAACCCATCGATCTTGGTGAATTCCTCTCTGCTTAGTGATGATGTGATCACGGCGACAGCTTGTGCGTTTCTGTGAATCTCCTGTTCTTGTTCTGGGGTGAGTTCATCATCCGTGTCCGGAATATCGATGCCTGTGCAAACAATGTGCCACAGACTAGGGTTCAGGGATATCAGATGCATCTTCATGTTGTACTTCCACATGGTGTAGTCACTTCCATCAAACTGTGGAGGCCTTCCCATAGGAATAGAGAGATAATGATTATTTGAATTGAGTCGGTTGTAGTTGTAAGGATACCGGGAGTAGTCGTGATGACCACTCCCCATCGTCTTTTCTTCCTCTTTTCCTTTTTGTGCCAGCAGTTTCTTTCTCAGGAGTGCTTTTAGCTGCCTCACTTCTTCATCGTCATGTGGGTTTTGTTTCAGCACATCGAAGGCTTTGGCTTCTTGCTCCTCATCGTTGTTGCTCGTCTTCGGGATATCGTTGTTCTTCTCAGAGGCCATTGATCTCTCCGAGATGTGAGTCTCGTTGATGGAGAACTTGGCTCTGATACCAATTGAATGTGGCCTAGAGGGGGGTGAATAGGCCTTTAAAGAATTCCTTCACACTTAATAAAGTTGTCAGAAATTTGACTGACCGGACTAGTCCGGTTGTGTGGGCGGACTAGTCCGGTGTGCTGAATTATTTGAGTTGATTGAGTGTGTCTCACAAGTTTTATCTTATAGCAGCGGAATAAGAACAACAGTTTTTATAACTTAAATTTATTGTATGGATGCACGTGCAAACTTGTAAAGAACTCAAACGATGACTAGCAAACTAGTAATCTAATGTGTCAAGATGTAAAACAAATGAGAGACAAAAGACACGAATTTTTACCGAGGTTCGATCTCACCAAGAGATCTACGTCCTCGTTGAGGAAGCTCACACAGAGCCGGGTTCCCAACCCTTTCCCTCTTCAAGTCACCACACAGGCCGACTTGACTTCACTATCAAGTATAATCACCGTTTTTATGGGGCAACCTCACACGTTGAGGGCTCCCACAAGAATTACAATGAGAAGTTGATCAAATACACTCAAAAAGATTACAATGCAGAATATGAGTGTAGAGAGATCAAACCCCAAGAGCTCACAATGAAGGAACGACGATCTCCCAATCCCAAATCCAAGTATTTTATTGATCTTCACCTTTTTGCACATTAGATGTTTGGGGAGACATGTTTTTGGGCTCTTGGGACAGGTGGCGGCGCTAGGGTTTCAGTTTTTGGCAGTATGAGTCGTGTCTTCTTAGGGAAAAGACGAAGGACATCTTTTTATAGGCTTTCCCAAAAGTTACCGTTGTTAAACCTACTACCGGACTAGTCCGGTATATGATCGGACTTGTCCGGCCTACTCCCAGTGGGTTAACCGGACTAGTCCGGTCCACAAACCGGACTTGTCCGGTGCTATGTGAGATGAGGTTTCAGAAACTTTAGCGGACTAGTCCTGTCGCTTGGATGGACTAGTCCGTAGTCCTCTAAAGAGGACAACAGAGACATGACCGGACTAGTCCGGTCTAAAACCGGACTTGTCCGGTTGCGTTCCAGTGAGCTGACCGGACTAGTCCGGTTCACAAGGCGGACTAGTCCGATGCACTATGTTTGCGTCTTTTAGAAAGTTAAACGGACTAGTCCGGTCCATGAACGGACTAGTCCGGTTTTCAGTGGATTTTAGTTGATTTTTAAACCCCTTACCCTTACGCAAAGTCATGAGCTCTTGGGATGTGTCTCTCTCACACACAACCTATACATTTATATCTACTTTGCTTCTCTAAATTCCACTAACTTCTTCCTTTTCGGGCACCACTCTATTTTTCACCTTTTTGTGTGTGTGCCGAGCCAGTTCACTTTGTTTATCCTGCAATCATCTTAATAGTTTCATTAGGATCTCATATGTTCGTCATCAATAAGCCAAAACCCACAAGGGATATCCTAGATGCACTTACACTTCATCCAACGCGACCCTCTCGAGAGGACTAGCCCCTCCGAAAAAGAACCTCCGCGGGCTGCCCTGACGCAGTCTCGGGGGAAGTGTCGCCCGGAACACTTCGACAGTCGACAAGTATCTTCGCATTGCACGTTCAAGGTACAAACAGTTAGTGATCACCATAGAAAGTTTGCTAGAATCGGCGAACCTTTCTGTGGAGGAAATCACAGGAAACCTTAGGGTGGCCGAATAAGATGGGGACGTGGGCGAAGTGCGTGAAGATGGTAAACTTTATCTCACTGAAGATCAGTGGCTGGAGAGGTACAAGCAGAAGGATGGTGCCGGATCAAGGCGTTCTGGCGGTTCAGGGAACCGAGGAAGGAACTGGCGTAACGGAAAAGGTGGAGGGTTCAATAAGAAACAAGTTTCGCCTGGCCAGAGTGAAGCCGGGTCCAAGAATGATCGTGGCAAGGACAAGTGCCACAACTGCGGCAAGATCGGTCACTGAGCTTGTGATTGTCGTAGCAAGTCGAAGAAGGAACAGGCACATCTGGTGCAAGATGATGAGCCAAGTTTGTTGTTGGTTGAAGATGTGGTGCCTACACAAGGTGTGGAGATGATGACGGCAAGTCTAAAGCCTTTGTCGGGTGACACCACGTTTCTCACCCCACCGTGCATGATCACGACAATATTGTTGAACCGGTGAATGAGAAGGCCGTGGCAATCAACGAAGGCATAGAAGATCAGAGTGCACATCGATGGATCTTTGACACTAGAGCATCTAACCACATGATTGGGGTGCATGAGGCGTCCAGTGATCTGGACACTCAGGTAACCGGAAATGTGAAGTTTGGTGATGGATCCATCGTCCGAATTGAGGGATGTGTGGTCGTCTTGTTCAGCTACAAGAATGGGGAACATCACATGCTCGGTAACGTGTACTACATTCCTTGGCTTAACGCAAATATAGTCAGTTGTGGGCAACTTGATGAAGTTGGCTATCAGATTCTTATGCAAGAAGTTGTAATGTAGGTTCGAGATGAGAATCTGTGGATGATCGCCAAGATTCAACGTACACCAAGGAGGTTGTATGTACTCGATGTTGAGTTGGCTCGACCTTTTTGCCTGAGCACTGTGGTGGGTGAGGATGCATGGCGTTCGCATGCCCGTTTTGGACATGCCAATTTCGGAGCTCTTCGACGGATGGCTCGTGAAGGATCGGTGCGGGGTCTACCACTTCTCACACAGGTGAACAAAGTGTGTGAGGCATGCTTGGCTGGGAAACACCGGTGGTATTGGAACTTGTCAATGGAGACATATGTGGCCCTATCACACCAACAACACGAAGTGGTAAAAGCTACTTCCTCTTACTTGTTGATGATTATAGTCATTACATGTGGGCGTCTCTTCTATCCACAAAGGATGAGGCGCCAGAGGCAATCAGGAAGTTTCAGGTGGTGGTAGAACGCAAGAGTGGAAAAATGCTTGGTGCATTGCGTACCGACAGAGGGGGAGAGTTCACCTCTAGACAGCTGAATCATTATTTTGCAGAACTCGGACTTTACCGGGAATTGACGGTGCCATATACTCCCAAACAGAATGGCATCGTGGAAAGACAAAATCAGATAATAGTTGGTACTGCAAGTAGCATGTTGAAGGCCAAAAATCTCCTGGGGATGTTCTGGGGAGAAGCAGTGGTAATGACGGTTTATGTATTGAACCACACCGTGACCAAAGGAAATGGCGGGAAGACCCCATTTGAATTTTGGGCAGGAACGCCGCCTGCTGTGTATCATCTACGCACACTCAGGTGCATTGCTCATATGAAGACAACTGGTCAGTTGAGGAAGCTTGACGATAGAAGTAAGCCGATGATTTTTATCGGAAATGAGCAAGGGTCGAAGGCATACCGCGTCTATGATCCCAACACCAAAAGTGTACGAGTCACAAGGGATGTTGTGTTCGACGAAGAAGCAGCTTGGAAGTGGGAGGGTGAAGAGCCTGAGAATGATTTCATCATTGACTATGTGACGGTGTCTCACGATGATCCGGTGATCATGAGCCCGGGTATGGGTGGGACGTCACCAGCACCACATCAAGTGCCTTCCTCTCCAAGTCCACATGTTGTTGAGCCTTCAACACAAGTCCCGAGTCTGGTTTCCACTTCATCAAGAGAGCTTGACGCCGATCATGATGATGCCCCGATACGGTATCGATCCATTGGGATATTATGGAGGCAATGGAGCCATGGCATCGTGATGCACAAGAACTAGGTGAGGATTTGTTGATGATCAACACTGATGAACAACCTACCTCGTTTCAAGAAGCACGGGTGTTTCATTGTTGGCGTCCAGCGATGCTCGATGACATGACGGCGATTGAGGCAAATGATACTTGGGAGTTGGTCTCTACTCCGAAGAATCAACGTCCTATTGGTCTCAAATGGGTATTAAGACCAAGAGAGATGCAGATGGCCCCATCATCAAACACAAAGCACGCTTGGTGGCAAAGGGATAGTGCAACAACAAAGTGTGGATTTTGAGGAAGTATCCGCACCTGTGACACGTTTGGAAACAGTTCAGTTATTGTTGGCATATGCGGCACACCAAGGTTGGGTAGTTCATCACATGGACGTCAAGTCCACTTTTCGCAATTGGGATTTGCAAGAGGAGGTGTTTGTATCTCAACCACCCGGATTCATCATTGAGGGGGAGGAACACAAGGTTCTGAAACTTAAGAAGGCACTCTATGGGTTAAGACAAGCCCCGCGCGCTTGGTATGCCAAGTTGGATGCATCACTAACTAAGCTTGGGTTTCATCGTGGTGAAGCTGAACACACAGTTTGTACTCGAGGGTGTGGTGATGAACGGATAATTCTGGGTGTTTATGTGGATGATCTCATCATCACCGGAGGGAACAAATCTGAGATCGAAAATTTAAGAAGGAGATGCAAGGAGAGTTTAAGATGGCCGACCTTGGAAAGCTGAGTTACTATCTTGGTTTGGAGGTGAATCAAACGGGCACTGGTATTGCAGTAAGTCAAGGATCTTATGCTATGAAGATTCTAAAGGCAGCTAACTTGATCAAGTGCAATCTGTGTCATACTCCTATGGAACCTCATTTGAAGCTGAGCAAAAGCTGTGATTCACCTGCTGTTAATCCAACCGAGTACCGAAAGCTTGTTAGGGCTCTTCGGTATCTAGTAACACAAGACCTGATCTGACTTATTCAGTGGGATATGTCAGCCGGTTCATGGAGAAGCCGACCATTAAACATCTTCTTGCTGTGAAGAAAATATTGAGGTATGTTGCTGGAACTATTCATCATGGATGTTTGTACAGGAGAAAGCAAAAGGAACTCAAGCTAGTCGGCTATAGCAACAGTGACTTGGCTGGGGATGTCGATACTCATCGTAGCACTAC
Source organism: Neostapfia colusana (assembly GCA_030760725.1). Taxonomy (NCBI): domain Eukaryota; kingdom Viridiplantae; phylum Streptophyta; class Magnoliopsida; order Poales; family Poaceae; genus Neostapfia; species Neostapfia colusana. The sequence goes on along the minus strand of JASWHV010000010.1, from coordinate 51,544,804 downwards.
CGGCAATCTGTATCTTCTCGGTGGAAATGTCATCACCTGGCAGTCACAGAAGCAACGAGTTGTTGCATTGTCGAGTTGTGAAGTGGAATACATAGTGGATGCAACGGCATCGTGTCAAGGAGTTTGGTTTGCGCGTCTTTTGGCCGAGATCAAGGGGGAAGCTGTTAATGTTGTCACCTTGAAGATGGATAATTTGTCCGCAATTTCAAGTGATCAAGAATGCTGTGTTCGATGATAGGAGTAAACACATAGACACCAGATATCATTTTATCAGGCAGTGTGTTGAAGAGGAGAGGGTGAAGATAGAAGCAATTGGCACAAACGAGCAGCTGGCCAATGTTCTAACCAAGCCCCTCGGACGTGATCATTTCATCAAGATGAGAACGAAGATTGACGTCCTCAACACCCTAGAAGTGGACAAGGCTTAGGGGGGGATTTGTTGAACAAGCCCTGTGTGAGTTGTCACGTGTGATCACGGTTGTATCTTTGCATGTATGCACATTTGCATGTGGAAGAGCGCATGTAGGAGTTTGCATGTAGCTTTGCACGTAGTGAGCTCAGTGTGGCAGCACTTGAGCACGTTAGGCGGATCACACGATCGCGCCGTGGGATTAGGAAGTTAAGTATAAGTTTGTCGCTTTCGGTTGCAATATGTGAAGAAGATCCAGCGTTGAGGTCGTGTTGCTCACGCCACAAGAACTGATCTCCTTTGCATACAATGAAAGGACCGATCACTAGAGCACGTGCACGACAATTGGATCTCCAGGTACTTTCTAACCTTGTCAATTGTTTTTCAGAACTTACGCTTGTTTCCATGTATGTTTTATTGATTAGGAACAATGGAGAGGACCAGCAAGGGCTGGGAGGAGTCCAAGGAGTCAAGGAGGAGGAGATAGTACGTGCACACCAAGGAGGAGCCCAAGTACAACTCGACTTCGACTCCACCTCGGGTTCCAGGAGCTGCCTTCACCAAAACTGACGTCCCGGACACATACGGAGTCGGATATGGATATTCTATATATGGTTGGAACCGTGATTTCATAAAGCTTCCAATGGAACTAGCCCCACCTCAAAATTCCTTCTAAGTTGACGGGAATCAGCGAAACAAGTGGGCGTCCAGAATCTGTCCGGTGCTGCGCCACCGCCTTTTGGGCTGCTGGCCCGTGTATCGTGTGGAAGCCCATTAGGGTTGCGTCCAGGGGTCTTGTACGCCTCTAAACTCCTTTTTATACAGCAGCCGTCACCACATTAGGGTCGGGTTTTGCTTAGTTACAATCTGTCATTGGACAGTGTTGCCGATCATCGGTTGTGAGACCCCAAATTCGGGATCAATTCAGTTTTGATTGCAACTTTTTTGTTCTTGCTTGTGTTCTTGATTGCACTTGCAGGGATAAGCCTTCGTGGCGAGGTCATTCGTGTGACACAGGTGATAACCAACGGAGCAGTGGTGTAGTGATTGCGGGGTTTCGTTCGTTCGGAGCCTTGGATCATCAACATCGAGATCTCCACCCAATCAAGTTTACCCTACCTCTCGGAAGATCGGGACTCATCCTCCTATCAATTGGTATCAGATTTCCAGGTTCACCATGAGGTATACTTGTGTTCCCTTTAGATTTATTTTGTTTCAGTCCTATCGTCCACAAAAAGCCACAAAAAAATTTAGTTTCCCTGACCTACAACCCCCGCTCAACCTTTTGCACAATTTAGTTTCAGAGTCCGTAGTTCTGAGTTCGTGTCCTAGGTTGAGTCTGGTTGCTGGTTTAGATTTGTTTTGGTTCAGTTTTGTTTCTTCCATCCGCTGCCATCTACAAAAAACCAATCTAAAAAAAATTCCATCCACCGATTCGTTTCTGTTGCAGTTTCCACCACCACCAAAACCTGATTCGGGGTATCCTCCTTAAAACGGGCATAACTTTTCGCCCGTAACTCTGATTGAGGCGCATTTTTTTCCCGGAAAGGTCTCGAAAAAGTCCACATACGGCGTTTTCAAAAAAAGTTACAAAAAATTAAGAAGGCCCTCATTTCAAACTCCGAAGTTCCAGCACCAGTTTTTCTAATCGCTCCTGAATTTGTGCCGATCTCATCTTTCATCGATTTGAGCTAATACTTGGTGCTGTTTCTATTCTTGTGCCCCTGGTTGAGAAAAAATATCAAAAAATAAAGAAATTTTTTTTGATTTCTACTAGTGCTTCAAGACAAAAACAGGAGGCTAAGCGGTTTTCTAGTTGTGCTATTTATGTGTGAGTGCTGGATATTTGCTGATATTATCCTTGTTGTTCATCATCATTCATCCTTGTCCTTGCTTGTTGCCACAACTGTTCTAATACATTCTTAGGCCAGCAACTAGGTGAAATTCTTTGGACACTTATTCAGCATTGCTATCTGTTACTAACTTGTGTGCCACATACATATACTACATTTGAGCCTTCCAAGCTCCACCTTCTCTCGAGCAGAACAGGTAACCTTTGCAATCACACCCACTCTCTGCTTGCTTCACACCGGTCACCGTTGGCCACCTGCACTGCTGGTAAGAAACTTGTAAGAGCGGGGTAAGATGCATCTTACTGATCAATTTACCACCTACTTTGGAGAGCGTAGTAATAGGGTTCTTCACGATCTTTTTGTCTTCGTTTCTGTTTTGTACTAACAATGGCAGGAAAGAAGCCTATGGATAAGACCTCTGGTTCTACACCTCCGGATGATGATGAGTGTGTGTCCCATATAGAACTAAGGGACATGATGCGGGCAATGACCGAAGCTTTCAACAATTACCAGACCACTACAACAGCCACCTTTCAGAGGCTCCATACAAGTGTTGCTGGTCTGACCACACGGTTGGACGAGATGGAGACTCGTCTTCCCCAACAAGCTACACCCTCTATCATCCTTGATGGTGATGCACATTCTCACTACGACACAGAGGATGACTTCAATAACGATGAGGTTGATGCACAGCAGCACCGTCGCCCTCGACGAAATCGTCAAGGTATGGGAGGTAGACCTCGTCCTCATGCTCCTGAACAAGATAATGATCCTTATGCTAAGATTAAGTTTTCTATTCCACCATTTTATGGATCTTATGATGCTGAGACTTACTTGGACTGGGAGATGACGGTAGAACAAAAATTTAGCTCTCATCTTGTTCCTGAGCGACATAGAGTTAGACAAGCCACTAGTGAGTTTAAAGATTTTGCTATAATTTGGTGGAATGAAATTGTCAATACACGTAATGCACCACAGACATGGGCTGCGTTAAAAGAAGAGATGCGCGCTAGGTTTGTTCCTCCTTCGTATAGACGTGATCTTCTTAAGAAATTGCAACGCTTTGATCAGGGTGACATGACTGTCCAAGAGTACTACCAAGAGTTGCAGAAAGGTATGCTTCGTTGTGGGGTAGTTGAGGATCACGAAGACCAAATTGTTAGGTTTTATGGGGGCTTGCGGCGTGAGATCCAGGACATAGTTGACTACAAGGAATATCATTCTATTCAACGTTTATTTCAACTTGCTATGTTAGCAGAAAAAAAGTGCAGGGTCGCCAACAGCAGTGGCGGGACAACACCTTCACGCCACGACAATTTCCGGTGCCATCCAAAGCAGCACCCTCCTCGAGCGTACGTGCTTCTACACCACCCTCCACTGGTGTTGTACGCAGCAGCATCGCACATTCTACATCACGGGGACAAGATAACAGCAAGTCCCAGATGCCTCCAGGTGTTGCAGCAAAGGCGGCTGCACCCAACACTTCGACAAGTCGCAGCTCCGACATCAAGTGCCACCGCTGCCAAGGACTTGGCCATATGCAACGAGATTGCCCCAGCAAACAGGCGATCATTGCCACTGCTGATGGTGGGTATGTTAGTGCTTCTGATATTGAAGATGAAAATATTATTGCAACTAATATTTCAGGTTCGGATGATGGTGCTGAGGAGGTTCTTGGTACATCTGCGACAAACAACTATAGGACTTTGATTGTGCAGCGAGCTTTGAGTTCCATGGTTCGAGAGGACGACAACCGCCAACGTCACAACCTTTTCAACATGTTTCTCGTCGTCAAGGACTGCCGTGTACATACCATCATTGATGGTGGTAGCTGCAACAATTTGGTGAATGTTGAGGTGGTCAAGAAGCTTGGCTTGACCACACGAGAGCATCCCCACCCTTATCGCATTCAATGGTTTAACAACAATGGTAAGGTAAAGGTAACACAAACAGCAAGGATACATTTTTCCATTGGTTCTTATCATGATTTTGATGTGGTACCTATGGATGCTTGTTCTCTTTTGTTGGGACGTCCTTGGGAGTTTGATACTGATGCTATTCACCATGGTCGATCTAATAAGTATACTCTCATGCATAAGGGCAAGAAAATTGTGTTGCTTCCTATGAGTCCCACTTGAATTGTATAATTTGAGCAGGAGAAAAAGAATAATGCTAAGTAAAAGGGTGTTTTCAATTCTGAAATTCAGCAACCTATTAAGTTGAAAAATCCTATTTTGCTTGCAACTAAATCTGATTTTGATGATTTATATGCCTCTAATGGAACTTGCTATGATTTAGTGTGCAAACATGCTTTATATTCCATTGAGGATACATCCATTGTCTTGCCACCTGCTTTGCTAACCTTTTGCAGGAATATATGGATGTTTTTCCATCAGAGATACCCCCTGGATTACCACCTGTGCGAGGCATTGAGCACAAGATTGATTTGGTTCCGGGAGCGAGCTTGCCAAACCGTGCTACCTACAGGACCAACCCCGACGAGACTAAGGAAATTCAGTGACAAGTCCAATATCTTCTGGACCGTGGGTACATTCGTGAGAGCCTTAGTCCTTGTTCTGTTCCTGTTCTTTTGGTTCCAAAAAAAGATGGCACTTGGCGCATGTGTGTTGATTGTAGAGCCATCAAAACATTACCATTCGTTATCGCTATCCTATTCCTAGATTGGATGACATGCTTGATGAGTTGAGTGGTTCTGTTATTTTCTCCAAAATTGATTTGCGTAGTGGGTATCATCAGATTCATATGGCTTTAGGTGATGAATGGAAAGCTGTTTTTAAAACTAAATTCAGACTTTATGAATGGTTAGTCATGCCATTTGGTTTAACTAATGCACCCAGCACTTTCATGAGGTTGATGAATGAGGTTTTACGTGCTTTCATTGGTAAATTTGTGGTGGTTTACTTTGATGATATCCTTATTTACAGCAAGTCATATGATAAGCATCTATAACATTTGCGTGCTGTTTTTAATATCTTGCGCGATGCACATTTATATGGTAACCTTGAGAAGTGCACCTTTTTGCACCGATCGTGTGTCTTTTCTTGGGTATGTTGTTACTTCGCAGGGCATTGAGGTGGACGAGGCAAAGATTGTTGCCATCACGAGCTGGCCACTTCCGACTACGGTCACACAAGTTCGGAGTTTTCTTGGTCTCGCAGGTTTCTACCGGCGTTTCGTGCGGGATTTCAGCACAATTGTGGCACCTCTCCATGAGTTGACAAAGCATGGAGTGCCGTTTCGATGGGAACCAGCACAACAACAAGCTTTTGATGTTCTCAAGTCGAAGCTCACACAAGCACCATTGCTGCAACTTCCTGATTTTGAGAAGACCTTCGAGCTTGAATGTGACGCGAGCGGCATTGGCATTGGAGGAGTGCTAATTCAAGGAGGTAAACCTGTTGCCTTCTTTAGTGAAAAATTGCATGGGCCTTCGCTGAATTATTCTACATATGACAAAGAACTTTATGCTTTAGTGCGTGTCTTGCAAACTTGGCAACATTACCTATGGTCTAAAGAATTTGTCATACATTCAGATCATGAGTCTTTGAAGTATCTTAAAGGACAAGCTAATCTGAACAAACGTCATGCTAAATGGATTGAGTTCATAGAATCATTTCCTTACATCATTAAACATAAGAAAGGGAAAGACAATGTGATTGCCGATGCTTTATCTAGACGTTATACCATACTATCCCAACTTTCTCATAAAATCTTTGGTTTGGAAACCATAAAGAGGTTATATGCTACTGATTTGGACTTCAAAGATGCCTTTGAAAATTGTAGAGAGGGAAGAACGTGGCAAAAATTCCTGCTGCGTGAAGGCCTTCTCTACCGTGCTAACAAGCTGTGTGTTCCAGCTAGCTCTGTTCGTCTTTTGTTGTTGCAGGAAGCACATGGAGGTGGTTTGATGGGACATTTTGGTGTTAAAAAGACAGAGGATGTGCTGGCCACTCACTTCTTTTGGCCACGAATGAGGCGTGATGTGGAGCGCTACGTTTCACGTTGCACGACATGCAACAAAGCTAAGTCTCGAATTAACCCACATGGTCTTTATATGCCTCTTCCAGTTCCTAGTGCACCTTGGGAGGATATTTCTATTGACTTTGTTTTAGGATTGCCTAGAACAAAGAGGGGGAGGGATAGTGTCTTTGTGGTTGTTGATCGTTTCTCTAAAATGGCTCATTTTATACCCTGCCACAAGACCGATAATGCTTCACATGTTGCTGATTTCTTCTTTAATGAGGTTGTGCATTTGCATGGTGTTCCCAATACTATTGTTTCTGATAGGGATGCTAAGTTTTTGAGTCACTTTTGGAGAACTTTATGGTAAAATTGGGAACAAAGTTGCTGTTCTCTACTACTTGTCATCCACAAACTGATGGGCAAACGGAGGTAGTTAATCGTACCTTATCTACTATGTTGCGGGCTGTTTTGAAAGACAATTTGAGATTGTGGGAGGAGTGTTTGCCACATATTGAGTTTGCTTATAACAGGTCTATTCACTCCACAACCAAGTTAAGTCCGTTTATGGTAGTCTATGGTTTCAATCCTTGTGCTCCAATTGATTTGCTACCTTTACCACATACTAAAATTGTGAACTTAGATGCTACACAGCGTTCTGAATTTATTCTTAAGTTGCATGAAACTACTAAGTTACAAATTGAAAAAATGAATGAAAAGTATCATTGCTGCTAGTAAAGGTAGGAAGGAGGTAAAATTGGAACCCGGTGATTTGGTGTGGGTTCATTTGAGAAAAGATAGGTTCCCGGATTTGAGAAAGTTCAAACTCATTGCACGTGTTGCTGGACCTTTTAAGGTTCTTGAGAAGATAAATGACAATGCATATAAACTTGAGTTGCCTCCCGAGTTTGGGGTTAGTCCCACATTTAACATTTCAGATTTGAAGCCATACATGGGTGAGGAAGATGAGCTTGAGTCGAGGACGACTCCAATTCAAGAGGGGGAGGATGATGAGGACATCTCTCCTTTGCATACAATCCAAGGACCGATCACTAGAGCATGTACACGACAATTGGATCTCCAGGTACGTTCTAACCTTGTCAATTGTTTTTCAGAACTTACGCTTGTTTCCATGCATGTTTTATTGATTAGGAACAATGGAGAGGACCAGCAAGGGCTGGGAGGAGTCCAAGGAGTCAAGGAGGAGGAGATAGGACGTGCACACCAAGGAGGAGCCCAAGTACAACTCGACTTCGACTCCACCTCGGGTTCCAGGAGCTGCCTTCACCAAAACTGACGTCCCGGACACATACGGAGTCGGATTTGGATGTTCTATATATGGTTGGAACCATGATTTCATAAATCTTCCAATGGAACTAGCCCCACCTCAAAATTCCTACTAAGTTGACGGGAATCAGCGAAACAAGTGGGCGTCCAGAATCTGTCCGGTGCTGCGCCACCGCCTTTTGGGCTGCTGGCCCGTGTATCGTGTGGAAGCCCATTAGGGTTGCATCCAGGGGTCTTGCACGCCCCTAAACTCCTTTTTATACCGCAGACGTCACCACATTAGGGTCGGGTTTTGCTTAGTTACAATCTGTCATTGAACAGTGTCGCCGATCATCGGTTGTGAGACCCCAAATTCGTGATCAATTCAGTTTTGATTGCAACTTCTTTGTTCCTGCTTGTGTTCTTGATTGCGCTTGCAGGGATAAGCCTTCGTGGCGAGATCATTCGTGTGACACAGGTGATAACCAACGAAGCAGTGGTGTAGTGATTGCGGGGTTTCGTTCGTTCGGAGCCTTGGATCATCAACATCGAGATCTCCACCCAATCAAGTTTACCATACCTCTCGGAAGATCGGGACTCATCCTCCTATTAATTGGTATCAGATTTCCAGGTTCACCGTGAGGTATACTTGTGTGCCCTTTAGATTTATTTTGTTTCAGTCCTATCGTCCACAAAAAGCCACAAAAAAAATTTAGTTTCCCTGACCTACAACCCCCGCTCAACCTTTTGCACAATTTAGTTTCAGAGTCCGTAGTTCTGAGTTCGTGTCCTAGGTTGAGTCTGGTTGCTGGTTTAAATTTGTTTTGGTTCAGTTTTGTTTCTTCCATCCGCTGCCATCTACAAAAAACCAATCTACAAAAAAAATCCATCCACCGATTCGTTTCTGTTGCAGTTTCCACCACCACCAAAACCTGATTCGGGGTATCCTCCTTAAAACGAGCATAACTTTTCGCTCGTAACTCTGATTGAGGCGCATTTTTTCCCGGAAAGGTCTCGAAAAAGTCCACATACGGCGTTTTCAAAAAAGTTACAAAAAATTAAGAAGGCCCTCATTTTGAACTCCAAAGTTCCAGCACCAGTTTTTCCAATCGCTCCTGAATTTGTGCCGATCTCATCTTTCATCGATTTGAGCTAATACTTGGTGTTGTTTCTATTCTTGTGCCCCTGGTTGAGAAAAAATATCAAAAAATAAAGAAAAAAGATTTTGATTTCTACTAGTGCTTCAAGACAAAAACAGGAGGCTAAGCGGTTTTCTAGTTGTGCTATTTCTGTGTGAGTGCTGGATACTTGCTGATATTATCCTTGTTGTTCATCATCATTCATCCTTGTCCTTGCTTGTTGCCACAACTGTTCTAATACATTCTTAGGCCAGCAACTAGGTGAAATTCTTTGGACACTTATTCAGCATTGCTATCTGTTACTAACTTGTGTGCCACATACATATACTACATTTGAGCCTTCCAAGCTCCACCTTCTCTCGAGCAGAACAGGTAACCTTTGCAATCACACCCACTCTCTGCTTGCTTCACACCGGTCACCGTTGGCCACCTGCAGTGCTGCTAAGAAACTTGTAAGAGCGGGGTAAGACGCATCTTACTGATCAATTTACCACCCACTTCGGAGAGCGTAGTAATAGGGTTCTTCACGATCTTTTTGTCTTCGTTTCTGTTTTGTACTAACAATGACAGGAAAGAAGCCTATGGATAAGACCTCTGGTTCTACACCTCCGGATGATGATGAGTGTGTGTCCCATATGGAACTAAGGGACATGATGCGGGCAATGACCGAAGCTTTCAATAATTATGAGACCACTACAACAGCCACCTTTCAGAGGCTCCATACAAGTGTTGTTGGTCTGACCACACGGTTGGACGAGATGGAGACTCGTCTTCCCCAACAAGCTACACCCTCTATCATCCTTGATGGTGATGCACATGCTCACTACGACACAGAGGATGACTTCAATAACGATGAGGTTGATGCATAGCAGCACCGTCGCCCTCGACGAAATCGTCAAGGTATGGGAGGTAGACCTCGTCCTCATGCTCCTGAACAAGATAATGATCCTTATGCTAAGATTAAGTTTTCTATTCCACCATTTTATGGATCTTATGATGCTGAGACTTACTTGAATAGGGAGATGACGGTAGAACAAAAATTTAGCTCTCATCTTGTTCCTGAGCGACATAAAGTTAGACAAGCCACTAGTGAGTTTAAAGATTTTGCTACAATTTGGTGGAATGAACTTGTCAATACACGTAATGCACCACAGACATGGGCTGCGTTAAAAGAAGAGATGCGCGCTAGGTTTGTTCCTCCTTCATATAGATGTGATCTTCTTAAGAAATTGCAACGCTTTGATCAGGGTGACATGACTGTCCAAGAGTACTACCAGGAGTTGCAGAAAGGTATGCTTCGTTGTGGGGTAGTTGAGGATCACGAAGACCAAATTGTTAGGTTTTATGGGGGATTGCGGCGTGAGATCCAGGACATAGTTGACTACAAGGAATATCATTCTATTCAACGTTTATTTCAACTTGCTATGTTAGCAGAAAAAGAAGTGCAGGGTCGCCAACAGCAGTGGCGGAACAACACCTGCACGCCACGACAATTTCCGGTGCCATCCAAAGCAGCGCCCTCCTCGAGCGTACGTGCTTCTACACCACCTCCACGGGTGTTGTACGCAGCAGCATCGCACCTTCTACATCACAGGGACAAGATAACGGCAAGTCCCAGATGCCTCCAGGTGTTGCAGCAAAGGCGGCTGCACCCAACACTTTGACAAGTCGCAACTCCGACATCAAGTGCCACCGCTGCCAGGGACTTGGCCATATGCAACGAGATTGTCCCAGCAAACGGGCGATCATTGCCACTGCTGATGGTGGGTATGTTAGTGCTTATGATATTGAAGATGAAAATATTATTGCAACTAACATTTCAGGTTCAGATGATGGTGCTGAGGAGGTTCTTGGTACATCTGCGACAAACAACTATAGGACTTTGATTGTGCCGCGAGCTTTGAGTGCCACGGTTCGAGAGGACGACAACCGCCAACGTCACAACCTTTTCAACATGTTTCTCGTCGTCAAGGACTGCTGTGTACATACCATCATTGATGGTGGTAGCTGCAACAATTTGGTGAATGTTGAGGTGGTCAAGAAGCTTGGCTTGACCACACGGGAGCATTCCCACCCTTATCACATTCAATGGTTTAACAACAATGGTAAGGTAAAGGTAACACAAACAGCAAGGATACATTTTTCCATTGGTTCTTATCATGATTTTGTTGATTTTGATGTGGTTTACACAAACATGGGATGGTAAATTTCAGCAAACGGACACGCCTACAAGTTCATCCTTAGTTCATCTTTTAGCCACAAGTTAACAGTTCATGAATATGAAAATTTAGTAAGCGATATTTGGTGGCACACATGTAGCAATACAAGTTTTATCATAACAGCAATATTGAATCATCACATCTCATATTTTAGCCTACGTCACGACTCAGTGACCAAGTGGTACACGGAGAATCAACTCGATATACACCTGCAGGGATACCCGAAGAGCACGTCACGTACGCCCACCCGTGGAGCTGCACAGCATGCTCACTCGATGTCGTACGGGACAACCTTTCACCCAACAGCCCAAGCGTCGAACCGGTCGCACCGAAATGGACAGGAGGTTCCCTACACGGAGCATCTCTCTATGTCCGTTAGCAGATTTCCACCTTGCTGCCCTCAACCTACACCTATAAATCGGTGTGCTATGCCTTGATGCCCGGAGGTTTAGGTTACATCGGTTTACCAGGGCCCATATATCCGATATGCCTTCGGTACGTTCAAACTTGATCAGCGTGGGCCGCACACAGATCGGTCTTCAATCGACACGGACAGAGCTGCGCACACAAGACTTCCTCTTGCTGCGCCCTAGCCCCTGCCTAGTCTCATTTTCGTTACTAAAGTGATCTCACATCACTCAAACCAATCCCGTGTGTCCCAAGCCTAACTCGCGAGTAGCTTCCAACTACTCAACTTGTACCGAAGTTCTATGAATCATTAAGCATAGCCTGTCTACTCGAGGCCTTAAACACTACCCTCACTCTTGTAGGAAAATTCTGGTTATGCACTTGGGTTTCATCCATCCTACACCTAATGCACATCCATACCACATACTAAGTATACATAAAGCAAAACTTTGAAAAAATGGGTTAATGCAAACCGGGGCTTGCCTTGTTGCTGCTGGTCAGATGTCAAGGCTTCGTCCGGAAGAAGGAAGTCGAGCACTTCCGGAGCTTCCTCACCTTCAGCGTCTACACGTAAACCATATGCTATATGTCAATTTAAATATAATGTTTGGAATTGAACATGTAAAGACTATAACTCTAGCTAGTCCTCCCCTTTCGTTCTGAAATTTTTATGGTGGCTTGGTAGGGTCCTAACCAGAGTCTTGACCATGGTTCTGAAATTTTTATGGTAGCTAGTCCTCCCCTTGTCGGTGCGGCGGTTTTGTAAAGGTCCCAAGATTATGAATACAAAGAAACACTTGTTTGCAAAGTTTTGTTTCATGTGTATGAAATTTGGGACTTGTTAAAACTTTTTCCCACATGTGATAACACACATGAGGGCTTTCTTCACACAAGTCAAATGTTCATTTGAGAACTTGGGACCCTAGAGGGGTCTAAAACAAAGATGGGAAGTTCCCATATGTGTGAGGAAGCAAAAATTAAATTTAGAACAATTGTTCAAACTCAAAATTCAAATGAGAGCAACACTAGGAATTTCCAAACTGTTGTGCTACAAATCTCATTTGCAACAGCCAAAATAAAAATCAGATTTCATATTTGGATTCCTTGAGTCCAAATTAGGGGGTGTGCAAAGTTTCATGATTTATGGAAATAGTTTGCCACCCATTTTGCAAAATGGACTTTAAAAGACAAAAAATTCAAATGCATGTTTGAATTTGGATGAAACTTGCCCAATTATTCAAATGCAGTTTAATTTTCAAATCCACACAGTTGAATTTCATCATTTGCAGATTGTTGAGATATTTTGGAGGGATAAGGGGGAGATGGGACCCACATGTCATAGGTACCAAAATATCTACACAAAAGAGATGGGTCTCTGTTTTGCTGCCTTCAGGGGAGCGACAGCAGCTGCTCGGGACAGCACGCCCGCAGCTGGTCGGCCGCCCCCGCAACCGACTCCAGCGCCGATACAGCCCCCCCAGCGCCCTCATCCATCCACAACGTGCTCTCCCTCTGCTCACGGACCGAGCACAGAGGCTCTTCCTCTCCCTCACGCAGAGCCGAGCGAGTACGCCGCCGCCGTCGTTTGCTCGACAGCCGGCCAAACGGGCGCGAACAGCACCTAGTCAGTAGCCGGATAGCACCGGCGCAGCTCCCTCTCCCTCCTCACCGCGTCCCTGACCGGTGATCGGCTCTCCAACCCCGGGAGCAACGCGGCCGCACGAAGGCCGAATAGGACCTGATAAGGAGGCTTCTGCGGGCAGCCCAACCGGGCGCTTGTCACGGCTAAGTACCAGCGCCTCTGGACGCGCCAAGGCACCCTGCTGCTCCCCTCCAAAGATCAGACCGTGCCATGCATCGCCGGGAGTGAATTTTGAAAAGTTGCTCCGGCGTACTCCATCTGACCTTCCGGCACGGTAACCCCGAATTCCTTCCCAATTCTCAATCTTTGTTCGTCAAAGTTTGCACGAAGGGCCCAAAGCGATAGGCGATCCTTTGCCCTTCACGGTTCTAGCCTAAAACTGCACATAGACCGAGTATTTCATGGGTTTCTACCGGCGACCGAACCGGGGGACCGCAGTCGCACGGTGAAAGCATATTTGCCATCATTCTCGAACGTTTTTTAGGCTAGGCCGAGCTCCCCCATCGTTCACTGGTGCTGTAGCACCATTTTGTCGAACTGTTGGTGCACTAGGATGGCCGGCCGACGTTGCCGATGAAGTGTCGGGCTGCCGCAGCGTCGCTAGCTACCATAGAGATTTTGCCGGCTCGGGGAAACCTTACCATCGTGCTCAGCAGGGCGGGTTAGGCTCTGGCGGCAAGCAAGGGCTCGAGCAGAGGCCGGGAGATCGAGTTCCGGCGAGGGCGGCGGTGCGGGCACCCGGAGCGCGGGAACTGACCAGTTTTAAAATGGTTTTTAGATCTTATGAGTAAAAGCTTTTCAATTAAATATATATGCATGATCATATCGTGTAGCATATACGTGAAGAAGGTGAAAAGGACTTGAAGTGAAGATCAAGGAGGAAGGAGAACAAGTGATCAAGCTCCAAGTGATCGTCACTAACTGATTGTAACAGTAGTCACCTGCAAAACAGGCAAGCCCCGGTTTGCATTTGAACCGTTTTATAAAGCATTTTCATTTGTAGAAATCATAGCTTTGCATCGTTGCTTGCATTACGTCTAGATGATATTGAAAACCCCACTTGCATGACCAGAAACACCTAAGAGAGAAAGGGTAGAATAGAAACTCCTCGAGGGAATTTGGCTACGCTAATGTTAGTAGGAAAGGTCCGGTAGAAGACGAGTAGTTGGAATCTACTCGCGAGTTTAGGGCTGGTTTACTTGGGACGGGTCCGAATTAGAAAAGATGAGGAAAGTTCACACTTAAGAAATGGAGACCGGGCAGGGAGGTTTAGATGCAGCAGGTTGCAGGCCGTGCGTGCATAGCCCTGCCTGTGTCGGTTAAGGCCCGTCCGTGCTTGGCCCTGTTGGACAAGTTTGAGTTGTGTACCGGGCACATACTGGCTATATGGGACCCAGGAAACCAATGTACCTTGGGAGATCCATAGTGGAACTTTTCCAACTGCCTTAGGCTTTTGGCGTCAGGGTAGCAGGAGGTACCTCGCTCAAGAACATACCACAGCGGGTATGTACCTTGAGGGAGCTTGCATACTCGGGGCAGTTGGACTGCATCCAATGTGGAAGATCTTGGGAAAGGTGGCCGCATACAACGTCAGTCGAGGTTGCTGCCGGCAACTCGGAGTACGGGTGTATGTGTCGTGTAGTCCGGGCGTGTACTGATTCGAATCACCGTCGCTCGCGGTCATATGAGCATACTTGCCCACTGCGTCTTGACGTAGTAACAACTGGAATTATTCTTTTGAACTTGATGAGGATGTGCTATAACTTGTATTGCAACCGTGATTGAATTAGAGATAGGCTCATTAAAGTTTACTTCCATTTTGTGCAAGGAGCATCGTAACAAAGCGTTTCTTGTTTGATTGTGGAGTTGTGATGCTTTTCGGCTCAAGGTTTGCACAATGAGGCTTAAAATCTGAAAGTTAAGGATCGACTTTAGGCGAGTCCTTTATGCAAATCTAGCCAACCCAATTGCAACCGTCGTGCATGTAGAGTTTCTTGGTTAGGAGAGACGGGTCAGACTTGCTGAGCCTATGTGCTCACGCTTACTATATAAGTAGTTTGCAGGTTAACAACGATGCTGAAAAGAAGGTTGTCCGGTGAGACTCGGGAACTCCCGAGTCAGGTAACACATGGAGAACCCAGCCGCTGCTGCTTGTCTTCGTGTTGCTAGCGAGAGGAGTCCGCGGGCTGGACTTCATCTCGGATGCTCTTAGTTATTCGACGTGAGTTGATAAAGACTTCCGCTGTAGTTACTTGATGTAAAGTATTTACAAAGAAAAACTTGTAAGCTTCCGCTATTGTTTTATGTAATATATTGTTCCTCATATGTGTGTTGTTGGGTGCCGCATAACACGGCACCACCCAATGCGATTCCGGGGCGAGTGGCCTGTCTCGGTTGAGCGGGTCGCGTCAGGTTTGCTGTTGAAGGAAACCGTCGCGCGCCGGATCTGACCGCCGTGGGGACTTCCGGCGCCGGTGCGGCGGTTAGCCGTTGAAGGAAACCCGTGGCTAGGGTTAGGGTTTTCACCCTACGTCGGGACTTACTGCCGCGGCGACTTCCGGCGTCGCCGCACCCTCGTCGGTGCGGTCTGTTGGTCGTGGGGGGTAACTCGCGGCCAGGGTTAGGATTTCTACCCTTAACCCTAGCCCGGCGTGTTCTGAGGGTGGCGGCCCGAAGACTTTCGGCGAAAACGCCCGCCGCCTCCCTTGCCCGATGTATGAACACGGGTGGGGTTCCAGAGAAGGATGGGAGCCGACGTGCTCAAGGCCAAGGTATGTAGATCCCCTTGTCTCCTTTTTTGATTCTTAATCGTGGTTTGAATCGAATCTGATTCGTTCCCCTCCTTCTAATTTCTTGGCTAATTAACTTAATTAGGGCTGAATTTTAGTAACAGAAAATAGATCTTAATTTAAAACATGATCAGAAAATAATTTAATTCTTAATTTGAATTGAATTACCGAGTTAGAGTTCATTAGCACGGCTCTGATGCCATTGTTAGATCCTGACTCACTTAGGATCAATGCTAAGAACATCTAGTCGGTTAGTCTGAGACTTAATTAATCTGTAACCAATCATTTGGTCTAATCTAACAATCAAACATGTGTAACAGATTATAGTACTTAGGAATTAAACACATTAGGAGGTATGTAATTGGATTACCTTCACTGGATCCACTTGATGCCATAGAGCTCAAGTGGATGGTCGTAGGAGTAGAACTTGACGCGGTGGCGGCGAGCGCCGGTGCGGTCTTCCCCTCACTCCGCGGCCAATTAGATCGGGTTTTGATTATGGGGAGAGATCGAGCTCTTAATCCACTTCTATGTCCTTTGAGCCCCGGCCTCTCCCCTCCCTTTTAATATTGCGCGTGTGAGAGGGGGTCGCACCGTAACAGAAACGGTTGTGCCCCCGATCAGGGCGCGAGAAGGAGGAAAAATCGGAAAGGGGGGCGTGGTTGTTGCCCACGTCACCCCCCCCAGATCATATCGACTAACAATAAAAATATTAGTTGGTGTCATTTGACCATGACGAGTTGACGACTGTGTTCCCAAGGTGTGTCATACTGCCATGTAATGTCGCGCATGGTTCATGTGCCCACCGTAATAGGCAACACATCTCCTTGTTGAGATCTTACAAGAATTATCATTTAACCTAGGTTTTGGTAAGATCAAAAATACTTTTCATGAACAGGAGAAACGATTGCGCAGGCCTATTTGTATATGAAGACTAGCCAAAATGCACCTGCGTTCCTACGAGCCTCAAACAAAATGATCTTGAATTTTTATTAACCAAAACATTCAAAATACGATTTTATTCTAATTTGCAGAGAGGATGCATAATCACTTGCAGAAAATAATAACGCTGTTTGTGGCATTGGTTATTATGGAACACGATCAATCAAATTGGTTAACTGAAACAATGAATGCAAATGAATGTTCCCGAAGGAAGACAAATGACTTGAAGGTGAGCTTTCGAAAAAAATGACTGGAAGGTCGTCAACCCAGTTTGGATCATAAATTTTGTGAAGGATCCTTGAATGATTTAAATTAGTCATAGGAAGTTATATTTTGGAAAACCTAGGATTAAAGATGCCGAGATTCGTATTTTTTGTAATTAACGTTATAAGTCGGTGAATGTCTTAACATTCGTCTTCAAGTTAATAGCACCATATTCATTTGGCCTGCATATTCTAAATAATTATAGCATTAATTGTCCTATGACGTTCAACAATGTTAATTTTAATACCGTACAATCATTGCATTTTTTCATTTAGGCTCACACCTCACAACACGGCCCAGCTGGTAAAATCCGAGGCCCCATACAAAATTCGAGCACACCTCTTGCGCTCATCTAGCTGTCTAGTCATAAAAACTGAAATCAGACCTTAGTTGCACATGTTCATGAAATCATGAAGAAAACAAGCGTACAAAATTAGTAAATTATCATCAAAGTCCAAACATTGCTTTCAGCCTTGCAATTGGCCTGTGTACACAGATCACGTGGCCTGCTGCTGCTGCTGTATATGGCCGCGTTGATTGCCAGCTTTGCACCTTGGCCGGTGCCTCCATGCCTCCGCGAGACGCGAGTGGCCTAATGGGCCTTGCGGTGCAATACGGTGAGCCTCAGCTCGGACGCTCGGCGAGACGGCGAGTCGGCTTGCGGCAGCGGCAGGACGGATTCGCGGCCGGTAGTCATGGCAAAATATGGCGGCGCTCGCAGTCACGGCAAAATACCTAATAAAATAAGGCTGCTGCTCTGCGCTGCGCCCGTGCTAGCAACGTCCTCATCAGACTGCGATGGTTTGGCGGCCCGCTGAGCCAGGCTCAGCCTGTCGTGATTGGGCTAAAAAACAACTACACCTGATGATTCGGCCTTGTATCGAAGAAGAAAAAAAAGAGGCCCCTGGGAAATGGGGCCCTGTGCGGTCGCACGGGCGGCACTCCCATCGGCCCGGACCTGCCTCACAATACAGATTGAAAAAAAATAAAGTGTGGACACCAATGTCAGGTATGAGGCTTAAGTAAAAAAAAATATATTGACCGTAGGATGAATATCATGTTATCTATAAGAGTTTTTTTCGATTACACTAAAGTGTTGTTTGCATCATAGTCGCTTTTCTAATTAAAATCATAAATTGTTCATAATTATTCCATGACAATGCAATGAGACGAGCAGTGGAGGTGCTCGACACCAGTTTGGTAGAAATATGTGTTGGAATGTGATCGTCAGGCCAACGATTGGGCGCTATTTTAGGAAGAGGTTTTATATCTTTTCCTTAATTAAATCATTAACTATCCCTTTAATCATGCATCTTAATCGGAGGCACAATCAGCATCAATTTGGTTACGTGTAAAATCCAACAATTCACGAGAGGTTTGCCTCTCCTCGACACCGTAAAATCCTAGCTACAATCATCAAAGCACTGCTAACGGATTAAAGACCACCAACGCCTCTATAGGAGTATAGGACCAGGACCACCTTGACGACGCCGACATCAATGACTGGTCAAAGTCGCCGGCGACCTGAGAGACGGTGCTACCCCAAGAAAACTATCACCACGCCCGCATCACGGGTGTTCATGTTCTAAGGCTAGTGATCTGGAAACGTTAGTTGATTTTTATGCAAAACAGTCCTAACAAGATGGTTGTGCTCAGTTGTGATTCTAGGCAAGTGCTACCGTACCTGTTGTAGAAAGTAGATCGAGGGCTCGGATCATCGATGTGTCATTACATGGAATATGTTTAGGTTTGCATCACCAAGGAGTGTTGTAGTTTAGCCAATAAGCAGTTAGCAATTTTGTATGAATGCTGCGAGTGGGCCTGTCAACTTTCGCGGGGTACATGTGTTGCTTCTGGCCTAGCTTTGTGGGTTGTATGAATTACATGTAGAGATGATAATGGGTATCCATTCAGATATCCGATCTGATGGGTACGGATTTACGTAAGAATTTATACCGAGATTCAGGTAACATATAAAATCTAATGTATAATTCTTATCAGGTAAGAAGAAACTATATCCAAATCTGCATACTCGTACCTGAATAATGATACGTGGGTTTCATGTAACATGTGGGTTAATAAGAAACTAAATTCTATTATAAAAAAGGAAACTAATTTTTTGGGCATTGATTTTTGAGTATTTCAGAACTAGCAAGATTATATTTTTTCGTCGCTATTTTATCGTGGGCATTGATTACTTGATTAGACTACTTGCATGAGCAACATTTTTTTTATCAAAGTGCTACTCTAATATTTTGTTATTTTTGAATAAATTTATTTTAATATTACTTGTAAATAATGTTACTTCTTTCTAATGCATACGAATTGTAAATTTTATATGAATAAGGACTTGAAGAGCGCGTAACGGATTTACCTGCGGGTAAAAAATATCTGCGGATAACGGATAAGGGTAATATTTTATATCCGTTGCGGGTAACGGATATGAGTTCGGGTATGGGTATTGTCTTGCGGGTACCGGTAGACAAGGACAATGTTCGCGGATATTTTACCCGTTGACATCTCTAGTTACATGGTTCATGGGATGTATTTTGCTATGCCAAAGCTAAAACAAGTGTGACCTGGATTTATATAGGAAGTCCTTAATGTGCTTCCATTATTTAATATGTTGGACTTTATTAAAGCTTTTATTTCGAAAAATATGAGTACTCTACTTTCTTATGTAACTGTAACTTTTCCTAAAAAAATTAATGATCAAAAGTCATATTCCATGGATCATGCAAAGGCAGAGAAATTCAACTAAAGAAAAATCAGAGATGCACCAGCCATAGCTTAACTTTCATCATATAATTATACTGTTAGGTGTTATAAGGCTCAAAATTTGTGGCGAAAAAGTATTTAATAATTCTGCTAAAAAGATTATTTTATTGGAGTTAAATGCACCATAGGTACTCGAACCTGTCCTAAATTCTCATCTTGTACTGACACTCCTAAATCTTAATTTTCTTGTCCCAGAACTTGCTAAGAAGTCTCATCTAGATTTGGAGTATCCAGATTCTGTTACCCCCAAATTTTGATTTCTAGGTCCTAGCTAGAACTTGTTAAGGAGTCTCATCTAGATACCTATCACCATTCAAATGTCTAATTGCGCTAAGGTGGCATGTCAGCACACGCAATCTATTTTCTAGGTGCCATTGTAAGACCCAAATGGTCTTCCTTCTACTCTCCTCTTTCTCTAATAGGTGAGCCTCATGATTAGGATGACAATGGGTCAGGTTCGGATCGGATGGAGCAAAAATACACCCGAATCAAAACTGGTTGCTGGTGAAAGTTGAGACCGGCACCAACGCCCACGGGTGAGAATTCGCACCCACACCTGCACCCGTCGAGTCTCGGGCGATTTCGGGTGCCTGTCGAGTTTGACTTTTTCACAAATATAAATCAATATTTAATAACAAGTCTAAGAAAATCATCCGTTTTGAATGTAATGCAACAAAAAATATTAAGTTTCTTATAAAGATTGTAAATATAAGCTCCAATAAGCAAGATGGAACAAATAAATTATAGAAAATTATCAAATTTGATTTTGAAGTTACAAACATAAGTCATTTCGGGTACCTGCGGGTGGAAAGCGAAACCCGCACCCACGACAAGTCGGGTCGGGTGCGGGTTAGACCTGTGGGTGAAAAATCCCACCCGTTGTTGGACAGAAAAAGTGGTTACATGTTTTGCAGGTGTAAGACGCCAAAAAATAGGGTGTGGAGGGCCATTTATCTTGAAGACTTAAGGTGCAGACGTCTCAGCGTGAGAACCTACCAGGAACCTAAGTTCAGCTTGCGGGAGGTGGATCTACCTCGGGAAATCAAGATACGAGCGCTTGGGTGGGGAGTTAGCCGGGAATCCATATTTACCTTGCAGCCACAAGATAAAAGAGCTAAACCGTGTGATACAAGGGCCGAGGCAGGACTTAACGATTCTCGGGCTAACTCAAACATTGTACCTTTACATTTTGTCGGGTCATTTGTAATAAACGTTCTAGAAGGAGTCGATACGATACGTTTGTGTACGTACCCTTAGAGATAGAGTTGAGGTTAGGAAGTCCCGAGCTTAAACTTAGAATGATCAGGGTTTCCAAAGTTTTGTAACCAGGTCTATGTAAGGGCATCTCTCTGTAGTGAATAAACAGAGCCAATTCCAATCAAACACATTCGTATGTTTACTTTTCTTTACTTTTCGTCATTCTTAGGAGTAGTTCATAAATTGTAGTATCTCTTTGTTGCTTTGTTGCTTTTCGTCCAACCATCTGTTACACCAACAGAATTGGTGAATTCGCTAGGGAGCGATGTCAACTGCAACAACCGACACATCTACTCGACAATTGGCACGTTTTCGCATCGATCACACCGTGAAGATCATGGAAGATGCGTCTAGGAGAAAGGCCGAAGGCAAAATCATCGACGTGAGCAACATCATTGACGTTCATCTCGATGATCTCTCACCGGAGGACTGTGAACGCATCCAAGAAGAGCTGGAGCGGGAGATCTACGAAGAAAATGGCGTATCTGCAGTCCAAGCTGCCGTATTTCCAAAAGACGCGAGGAGGCATCGTCCAGAAGGCCAACACGCGCGAGGCAACTGCACATAAGGTAAGCACACTGATATCCCTCGAAGAACTTGTTCAACTTGTAGATGTATCGGTAGCTACCAAGTATAATGTTGACTTAGAGCAGATGGCATCTTCGATAGCGGATAGGCTTAAGAATTTTTTTGACACGTTCAAAGCCGATATAGAACATACTATAGATCGAAACCTTCATCGGCAGATCCAGTCTACCGTGCAGCAAGTGCAAGAAGAGGTGGGGGGCAAACGTGTAGACAACAAAAGTAGTGCGGCAGGGAACATAGATAGCACTTCGGCACCTTGCATGCCACCAACATACACACATGCTAGGCAGCCAATCGTAAACGTGCAACCGCCATATTACCACACGGTTGCATATGGACCTGCCATCCCACCCACGAGGAGTGGTGTACCGCTCAGGCAGGTACCCGATGCGTATTTTCCTCCACCAACTCCACAAGTTGCACCTTGCAACTTGCTTGAATCCCCCGCACACCATACGATGAACTTAGAGACCAAGTGTGTTAGTACCTTGCAGACCCGGTACCCCCGCGTGGAGGGTTAAAGACAATCCAGACCCCGCCTCCCTGTTGAGGCGGGCGCTAGCTCGGCCACGTGTTCTTGACCCAGGACTAGGCCTTCCCGCTGAGGCAGGGTCCGGCGCTGCCCCGTATGTCCAGGCTCCGGGCCGGACCTCCCCGCTGAGGAGGGCTCCGGAGTCGCCACATGTCCTTGGCCCCGGTCTGGCCGCCCCGCTGAGGCAGGGTCCGGTGCTGCCACGTGTCTCAGGCCTCCGTACCCGACCTGCCCGCCATGGAGGGCTCCGGAGCCGCCACGTGTCCCACCATCCATCGTGGGACATGGGCCTTTGAAGTCAAGGAAGACGTGCGCTGTCAGGCCACGCATTCAAGACTTGTGCCTTCCCCAAAAGTATGGCGCGAGTTGCACACCTCCGCCCACTCCCGTTCGTCATTACGGTGACAAGGCTGGGTGGCGAGGCATGACAGCAGCATAGTGCCGCCCAACGGCACAGTGCTGCCCACCAGACCGAAGGGACACGACGACAAGATGGGGTCATCATTCGCCATCATCTACTCGGTCAGAGGCGCCTGACATGTTAGGCGGCGCCCCTTAACTCCACCGACAGCGACACTACATGTAGCTGTAAATACCCTAGATCGTGTATAGGGTACGTACAGCCGCGGGGCCACCTGTCGAGCCTTGGGCCACAATGTAACCGCCCAGACCTTGAGTTATAAAAGGACAGGGGCAGCCTCCGAGCAAAGGGTTCGCAACCCAGTCAACTCACTAACTCACACGCACAAGCAATACAACTCACACTCTCGTGCACGTAGGGTTTCACGCTCCGGCGGCCTGAATCACGTAAATCCCTGTGTTCGCCGTGCTCATCAGCCTCGATCGATCTAGCAACGTTAGCCTCTCCAAACAACGAACCTCTGTGGACTGCTCCAGTAGCGATACCGGGGGAAGTGTGTCAGCTCACACTTCAACAAAGTTGCTAAGACACTTAGGGAGTTCGGGGTAATGACTAGAGTAAACATCAGGGCCTACCGAAAACTTACCCCGACCACTATGAAAATGTCCCGTATCCTAGGGGTTCCAGGATACCCGAGTTCTCTAAGTTTAGTGGGAAGGATTAAAAAACTACTCAAAAATGCCAATTCCTGATCCAGTGCAATGACATAGGAATAACAGATGTACACCAGATCAGATTGTTTCCGCTATCCCTAGCCGGCACGGCCTTTAGCTGGTTTACCTCATTAACACCCAATTCTATCTTAACCTGGCCATGTTTAGAACAAAAGTTTCACGAGTACTTCTATACTGTCAAGACCAAACTTAGATTGTTTCATCTAACCGCAGTAAGACAAAGATACAATGAACTTGTAACTGACTACATCAAAAGGTTCAAGGAAACTTGGAACAAATGCTTTAGCCTAACTATAGGGGAAAAGGATTTGGCCGATTTAGCGATTGCGGGACTTCTACTATACCTCAAGGAGAAGATGGAGGGCATAGAGTTCGGAGATGTCAACCAGGTCCTGCAACGAGCTCTGGTGTGACACCTGGTTCTGAAAATAAACGAAGTGAATGCATATGTGTGCCCAGGATGTTCATCACACATACACATGTATTCCACAAACTGAAATTCAGAATATAACCAAGCATGAATAATGTTTAAGTATTTTATTACATTGACTCAATGTCTCACTCATGAATATCTAACTTATTCTTGCAGCGGAAGACTCTAAACAACAGTAAGAAATAACTAAGACAGCAGGCTCCAACTTCAACTCCACAGGCATGTTGACGGTAGTGCGCACGCCTAGTACTCCACTTGTTCTTCAAAGTATTCTTCTCATGTATCTGATGTATATGTGGGAATGCAAAGGTGAGTACATGTCGTACTCAGCAAGTGCGGGAAAAGTATGACATGTAGCTTACAACAAGGCAGGAAATAAAGAGGTTCATTGTAGCAAGCAAATTTTATTTCACAACCATGGTAAAAACAGCAACTAAGTATAGGTGAATTAAATCCCATCATAACCAAGTAATTTAGCAACATTCTTTCATCATAATTCACCATTTATCAAGCCTCAACCAGCCAATAATCTTTCTCAAGTTCATCTCTTACTCATAAATATTCATAACCATCTAATTTTCATATAACCGAACCCAAATTCATTGTCATAACCCAAAACAGTCGTAAAACCAATCCCAATGACCATACCATAACCATACCCGAATAAACATCCTAAGTTTTGCCTCTAATCATGAAAGTTGACTAGGTGCTTGTAACCGGAAGCACGGCTATCATTATAGTTTTACACTCTGCAGAGGTGACACCACTTTACCCACATGTTCGTGATTTCATCACCCGTCAGCGACTAGAGAGAACCTCCATTCTGCCACTACACAACCTTCGGTGTATGGCCAAGAGATCACAAAATAGACTTTATAAAGGGACTACTAGGATGTACGGACCCACTGAGGTTTCTCCGGCAGGCTCGAATCTCCATTATCCCATCCACGGGCCCCCTCATGTGCCGTGCAGTTCCTAGGGCAGTCCTCCTAGACTCTCATTCCCCATGCCATCCAGTGGTCCATAACAAGTTAGCAACACACCTAATTAGTCAGCTAAGCCGCACCCATATTTGGCCTTGTGGTGGCACTGTTTCCTGGCATGTGCTCACATGAACCGGTCCTTAGATCTACGGCAAGCAAACCACCATCTCATTCAGCAACATCCACAGACCAATCTCACCAAGATCTCACCGATTCCATGCTCACTGACATCATCAAGTTCTCATTATCTTTATTCTCATGAGGGCAGTAGCTAACAAGTTTAATTTCAGCTTCCCGTATCCCGTAAGTTAAGCGGAGCAAAAAGGAAAAACTGCAATATCCGACTCTTCAACTTTCCCGGTGACAAGGATGGTTAACAAAACTAGTAAACTCCTATAAAAGGGTTTCCCATCAAGTTGACACAAGCATACAAGTTTTCGCAAGCAAAACAGTTTCAAAACAAGGGATCAATATGGTCAAGGGGCACTTGCCTTGCTCCCTCTGTTCGTGTTGGTCAAGCGTCTCGAAGTCTTAGTGATGTAGCTCCTCGTAGACGGCCTCTTGAGCGTGTCCTTCTACTCACGACCACACACATACAAAATTTACAGCAATCAATTATCATGCACAAACTTTACTCAAGATGCGATGAGATGGATGAATGCAATTTCTATGGCGCAGTTTATAAAATCAGTTTGTACGTGTTCTTGCATGTTTTAGTAGGCTTCCATGGGGTTTTATGATGATCAAGGTTGCTGGGATCAAGTGTGGACGTGGTTATGATCTTTACACACTTTGTAGATCAATTCCACTGACAAAAATCGACCAAAACATGGTCTGTCCACACACAGAAATTTCTGCTCGTAGGGGATGAAGAAAATGGGTGCGTAGAAACAGTGACGACGTTGTAATAGGGGTAACAAAGACCTACCTCACTTCTTCCTTGTGGCAGGACCTCCTCCCTTGCAATGGCAGCAGCGGGGAATTTTCTATGGAGAATTATGAGGCTGCGGCTAGGGCAGAACGTCGGGGGCTTCTTCTCCGGCAACGGCGAGGCGTGACGGAGCTCGACGGCGGCCAAACTCCAGCTTGGGGGGGCGTCGACATGGCAGCCAGGGAGAGGGGGTGGCGGCCATTTTAGAGGTGGGGGTGGCGGCTAGGAGGGAGGGTTCTATTTATAAGGGGGAAAAAGAGCTAGGGTGGCTAGGATTTTAGCAACCCAATTATCCAATGGCTAAGATTTAATTTTAAAAGAGGTGGGAGCTAGGGGCTGGGATTTTATTATTTATTTTCCACCAATGGCTGAGATTAATTGAGAAATAAAAGCCCACAAAAATCCACAAGGGGGGCGACTAAGGTTCCCCCCTTAATGGGTTGCGGCCAAAGGGGTGGGGCCCATTAGGATTCCCCCCCCCCCCAAGTGGTGCGGCCAAATTGGGGGGAAATTCCCCCCAAATGTGGGAAAAATTCCCCCAAGGGGAATTTTGGGGAATTTGGGGGAAAATCAAGAAAATTGAGAAAATTTTGGGAAATTAGGGGAGAGGGGAATTGGGGGAAAATTAGGGAATTTTGGGGTGGCCCAATTTGGCTATTTTATTTATTTTTCCCTTTCTATTTATTTTCATTATTCTCCATTTCTATTTCCTTTTATTATTTTATTTGCTTCTATATTCCTCTCTTTATTTCTTCTTCTTTTTAAATGCTTCTCTACATGAAAAATGTATGCATTGCATGGTAGTAATCTTGAGGGTGTTACAAACCTACCCCCTTAAAATGAATCTCGCCCTCGAGATTCGATAGAGTGGAGAAAAGATGATGGAATTCTGCCTTGAGATCTTCCTCATGTTCCCATGTAGTTTCGGCTTCCGTGTGATGGCTCCATTGTACCTTGCACCAATGGATTACTTTGTTCCTCGTGACCCTTTCCTTTACGTCCAAGATTTTTATGGGGTGTTCAGCGTAGGTCAGATCCTCCTGAAGTTGTAGCTCATCCATCGATACTTGTTTTTCTGGTACTCTTAGGCACTTCTTGAGCTGGGATATGTGAAATACATTGTGCACATCGGAGAGGCGCGTTGGCAGGTCTAGTTGATAGGCTACCTCTCCTCGCTTGCCCAAAATCTTGAATGACCCGATGTAGCGGGGTGCTAACTTGCCTTTGACGTTGAACCGTCGTTGGCCTCGGATAGGCGACACCTTAAGATACACGAAGTCTCCAACTTCGAAGGTCAATCTTCTTCGCCTATTGTCCGCATAACATTTTTGTCGTGACTGAGCGGCATTCAAGTTTTCACGTATTTTTTGGACTCGCTTATCGGCGTCTTGCAGCACTTCGGGTCCAAATACTTGGCTTTCTCCGGTCTCATTCCAGAACAGCGGTGTTCTACACTGTCTACCATACAATGATTCGAAACGTGACATCTTCAAGCTGGCTTGATAGCTGTTGTTGTATGAGAATTAAGCATCGACAAGCTCTTATCCCAACTACGCCCATGTTTCAAAGCGCAAGCTCTCAACATGTCTTCCAAGATCTGATTTGTCCTCCCAGTTTGCCCGTCGGTTTGCGGGTGATATGCGGAGCTGAAATTCAACCATTTACCCATGACTTCATGCAGCTGCTTCCAGAACCTAGAGGTAAATTGAGAACCTCGATCTGAAACTATCCTCTTTGGAACTCCATGACGACACAAGATTTGTTCCATATACAGCTCGGCTAGTTGTGCCACGATGTATTTGGTTCTAACAGAAATGAAGTGGGCTGTTTTCATCAATCGGTCCACGATAACCCAAATGGAGTCGTAGCCCGACTGAGTACGTGGCAATCCGACTATAAAATCCATGCTGATGTCTTCCGACTTCCACTCGCGTACTTTCAATGGTTGTAATAGTCCAGCGGGTCTTCGGTGTTCGGCCTTCACTCGTTGGCACGTGTAGCATAAGGCAACATATTCAGCAATGTCCCTTTTCAAGCATCCCACCAATGGTGGGGCTGGGCTGAACCTCAACAGCCGCGCAGCTTTCCATAAGCTGCAGATCCCGATGGCCAAGCTCACCCCATCGATTCCGTTCTCAGGGGTAGGGCCGGGACAAGTCGTTGCCTACGGCAACATCAGCCTTCCGGTGACCTTTGGGGCACCGGACAGCTATCGGACAGAGTACATTCTGTTCGACGTAGCGGAGATCGAACTCCCCTTCAACGCCATAATCGGTAGGCCAGCCCTGTATCGATTCATGGCAGTAGCCCACTACGGCTACCTTGTCTTGAAGATGCCTACACCAACAGGCGTCCTCAAGATTCATGGAGACCGCACTGCTGCAGTGTCAGCCTTGGAGAAGCTCCAGGCACTTGCAACAGCTCGAGCACCAGCCCTTGGCAGTGCAGAACCGGACCGGCTCCACCCGAGTGCACGCCACCGTGCCTCTACCGCAGCACCCCGCGTGCAACCCCTCGACGAGGGCATCGTCCCCCTGAAGGTCATCCAAGTCAGTGCCGATGCTGCCCAGACCACCCGGGTAGCCGGGGGCCTGGACAGCAAATAGGAAGGCGCGCTCATCACCTTCCTCCGGCACAACGTCGACGTGTTTGCATGGCAGACGTCGCAGATGCCGGGGATCCCTAGGGAGGTGATTGAGCACCACCTGGAGATCTTCCCCGACGCCCACCCAGTCCAACAGAAGCCTCGCAAGAAGTCCATCGAGTGGCAGAACTTCATCCGAGAGGAAATCAAGAAGCTGCTGGACGCTGGCTTCATACGGGAAGTCCACCACCCCTGGTGGTTGGCGAACCCCGTCGTCGTCCCGAAGGCCGGCGGGAAGCTCCGGATGTGCATCGACTACACCAGTCTCAATAAGGCATGTCCCAAAGGTCCATTCCCTCTCCCTAGAATAGATCAAATAGTAGACTCGACATCAGTCTGTGATATGCTATGCTTCCTAGACGCCTACTCAGGTTTCCATCAGATCCCTATGTCTAGAGAAGATGAAGAGCACACTTCCTTCATCACAGTAGACGGCCTGTATTGTTATGTCTCTATGCCTTATGGCTTAAAGAATGCTCTTCCTACCTTTGTACGTGCAATGCACAAAACCTTTGGAGAGCTAATAAGAGACTTAGTCGAGGTGTATGTCGATGACATCGTTGTCAAGGTCAGACAGAGTTCATCCTTGTTAGATAACCTGGCCCTAGTCTTTGACAAACTGCGCTCCACGCGCACCAAGCTGAACCCCGACAAGTGTGTGTTCGGCGTATCCTCTGGGAAGCTCCTAGGATTCCTGGTCTCACACCGAGGAATTGAGGCCAACCTAGAGAATATCAAGGCCATCGACCTGATGCAGCCCCACGCCCACATCAAAGAAGTCCAGAAACTAACGGGATGCCTATCCGTGCTGAGTCGGTTCATACCGAGGCTAGCAGAGCGAGCGCTCCCCTTCTTTAAGCTCCTGCGCAAATCCGGTCCATTTGCTTGGACCGACGAAGCAGAAGAAGCTTTCCAAGAGTTGAAGCAGCTCCTGATGACCCTACCCATCACGGTAGCCCCCGAGCCTGAAGAGCATTTGTTGCTCTACATCGCGGCAACAACTGAAGTAGTGAGCATGGTCCTCGGAGCAGAGCGGCCGGACCTCTCGTCACCGCAGCCTGCTCCGATAGCAGAAGACAAGCACCGGGAGACCCCGGAGGTCCAAGACGACCTCCAAGACAACCTCATGGAGGTCCAACGGGACCTCCCGGAGCTCCAAGACAACCTCCCGAAGGTCCAACGGGACCTCCCGGAGCTCCGGGGTAACCCCCCGGAGACCAAAAGGAACCTCCCAGGAGGACAAGACGTCCTCCCGAGGGTCCAGGATGACCACCTGGAAAACCAGCGGGATCTCCCGGAGGTCCAAGACGGCCTAGGAGCCTTCGAGTCCCAGCTCCCGGAGGCTCCCCCGGACCGACCTACCTCCGGTCGGCCTGCGCCAATAGATGAGGACATCTCAGGCCCGGGAGGGAGGGTCCGGACCATCCAGAGGCCTGTCTACTACATCAGCGCTGTCCTCCACGACGCCAAGACAAGGTACCTGGAGCTCCACAAGCTGCTGTATGCAGTACTCGTGGCATCCAGGAAGCTCCGCCACTACTTTCAAGCCCACCGGATCTCGGTGGTCACCTCCTACCCGCTGAAGGCGATCCTTCATAGCCCCCACGCGACCGGCAATATCGCTGAATGGGCAGCGGAACTGGAGGAGTTTGAGCTGGACTTCCTTCCTCGCCATGCAGTTAAGAGCCAAGCACTGGCTGACTTCGTGGCCGAGTGGACGCCAACGAAGGCTAACCCAGGGGGCCACGAAGACGGTGAACCAAAGCCCTGAGTTCCGGTCTTCACCGGGCCTCACTAGACGCTCTTCTTCGACGGCTCCTCGCGAAAGCAGGGGGCCGGTGCTGGCGTACAGCTTCTCATGCCATCGGGGGAGTAGTTTGGGTACATGGTGCGTCTCAATTTCAAGGCAACCAACAACATGGCAGAGTATGAAGCACTCATCTTTGGCCTAAAGACAGCCCTGTCTCTAGGCGCTCGCCAGTTGTTGGCATAGGGCGACTCCCAGCTAGTCATCAAGCAAGTTAAGGGTGAATGCTCCTGCAATGACCCACAACTAGCTGCTTATCTGCTCCACGTGCAGATGTTGGAGAAAGACTTCCTCGCCTTGGACCTGTGTTGTGTACCGCGCGCTGGCAATGCCGCAGCCGACAACCTCTCAACGAAGGCCTCCACCGGAGCCCCTGTGCCCGAAGGGGTCTTCGAGAGGACGTTGCTGCGGCCCACAGCCCGGCCTGCTGAGCCGGGTGAAGGGGGCTGGACCAGCACCTCGAAGCTGGCGGTCCCGGCGGCCCTGGAGCCATGGACGCCGCCAAGGATCGTAAGCGTCACTGGGGACTCCGTGCAACCCAGCGCTCAAGATCCAGAAGCTCAGGTCAGACCCGATGCATGGATCACGGAGATCCGGGACTACTTTAAAGACAATATCCTCCCTGATGAATGTGTATCCGCTGAACGGATCGTGCGCATGGCTAAAAGGTATGCGTTGGTAGAAGGGGATCTCTACCAGCGTGGCACCAACCACGTCCTATTGCGGTGCATAACCCAGGGGGAAGGCTGCGACTTGCTCGTTGAGATCCATGGAGTTGAATGTGGGAGTCACTCTTCCTCACGCACGCTCGTCGGTAAAGCCTTCCGGCATGGCTTCTACTGGCCGACAACACTCCAGGATGCCGTCAAGCTGGTCGAGAGCTGCAAGGCGTGCCAGTTCCACGCCAAGCAGATCCACACACTGACTCAGGCGGTTCAGATGATCCCGCCCTCGTGGCCGTTCGCCGTATGGGGGTTGGACATCCTGGGACCATTCCTCAAAGCCGTCGGGGGATTCCGGTACCTCTACGTCTCCATCGACAAGTTCACCAAGTGGCCAGAAGCCACACCCGTCGTCACCATCAACAAGCAATCCGCATTAAAGTTCATCAAGTCGATCATCTGCCGGTTCGGGGTCCCGAATAGAATCATCACCGACAACGGGACCCAGTTCACCAGCGCAGCGTTCCAAGACTACTGCGAAGACCTCGACATCCAGGTGTGCTATGCCTCCGTTGCTCACCCAAAGAGCAATGGGCAAGTCGAGAGGGCCAACGCCGAGATTCTTTGGGGCCTCAAGACTCGCACCTATGCCGGCTTGAAGAAACATGGTGCCAAGTGGGTGGACGAGCTTCCGAGCACACTATGGGATAACCGGACATCCCAGAGCCAGGCCACCGGAGAGACACCCTTCTTCATGGTGTACGGGGCCGAAGCTGTGCTTCCCCCAGAGATCACCATGGGGTCTCTCCGTCTCCGAGCTTACGACGAAGCCGCGCAGGACGACCTCGGCGTGAATACATCGACCTCATCGACGAGGCACGATTACATGCAGCACTCCGCAACGCACGGTACCGGCAAACGCTCCGGCGCTACCACCAAAGGACTGTGCGTGTTCGAGGGCTGCAGGAAGGTGACCTGGTGTTGCGGCGCATACTTTCTCACGAAGGGACCGACAAACTCTCCCCCAGCTGGGAAGGTCCCTTCCGAGTCATGAAAGTTTGCCGCCCCGGGTGCGTACGCCTTTCCAGCGAGGATGGGGATCAGCTCCCGAACCCTTGGAACATAGAACACCTCTGTAAGTTATACCCCTAGAGCAATAGTAGGACATTCTTTTCATTCTGTAATAGATTCCATAGAGTCAAGGAACAACGCTCGGAGCAGCTAAGTCTCAGGGGATGGTCCAGGACTAGAGTCTTGCTTCCCTTCTTAATGGGGCGGGTCGTTGCCTCCATCTTTAGCCTGCCTTCCTCCTATGGAACTTTATATGGAAAGAAACCTATCCTGCTTTGCTCCTCCCTTGTGCTCATTTAAATTACGTATTAGTTTTTATGACCGCACTTCTTGTGTATGCCCACCATGCACCCAGCTTCCTTTTCCCATTCTCACCCCTAGTCGGCATTTGCTATCCTACCGAAGACGGTCGCGTTTCAGGCACCTACAGATGGCCAGGGGGCCTCGAGCCCCCGGCACTTCGCGCACTGAAGTACCCAAGCCCCGTATACCGGATCAAGATCGTAAGCCAAATAAGACTATGAGATAGGAAAGGGGGAGCCCCAAGGAGAATTACGTTTCCCTTACTTGTGTGCAGGACCTCCCGGCCTTAGCTCCCCCGCAGGAGTATGGTAGGTGCGCCCAAACAATTGGCCACACCTACCAGGGGGCCACTACGGGACCGCACAAGACCGGAGCTCCAGCGCAAGACCGAAGGACCCAGACCTCGCCCCCTACGCAGGGCGGGCTCCGGAGGCCCCACGTGTCCAGCGGGGCCGGAGCCCCCCTCTCCTCAGAGGGTGGATCCGGGGCCACCACGTGGCCGTAAGAGCCGGGCCTCACCCCTCCGCGGGGAGAGCTCCGGAGGCTCCACGTGTCCCGTGGGGCCGGACCTCCCTCTCCTCAGAGGAAAGCTCTGGGCCCACCATGTGGCCAGCAGAAGCCGGACCTCCCCCCTCTGCGGGGTGAGCTCCGGAGGCCCCAGGTGTCCCGCGGGTCGGACCTCCATCTTCTCAGAGGAGAGCTCCAGGCCCGCCACGTGGCCGGCGGATCTGGACCTCCCAGTCCTCACGGGGCGAGCTCCGAAGATCCCTTGGGCCATTAATACAATAAGGACCCGGGGAAGGTGTCTGTACAAGACTTCAAGGTTGGTGAAGTCCTCTGAGTACCTTGCGGAGCTAAGGACTCGGCCAGGCCAAGCCAAGGAGAAGATAAAAATATACAGGCACGGAAAATAACAAGAGTCTATTCATTCAAAGCTCCATGAGCTGGACTACAGACTCAACAAAAGCAAAAAAAAAGAAAAAGGAGAAGATACAGGGCCTTCTGGCCGCGGGGGCGGCTGCCTAAGAGTCCCTGGACTCCCGCTGGAACCTAGAGGCCACGAGGGCGGCCATGTCCCCGACTTCGGCCCTAGCAGCTTCCTCCCGCTCGACGGCGGGACCTAGTCGCACTGGCTCCAGAGAGAAGGAAGGGTCTTGGCTCCAGAAGCATGCCAACACATGCGTGGCGACCTCCTTCGCCAGACCTCGTCCCTCCACCTCAAGCTCATCGGCGATCACCGCTTCGAGCCTGCCCAGCTTGGCACTGATGGACTCAAGCGCTGGGATTGCCCCAGACACCCCCTGCGCTGGAGCCTCCGTCCGCACCGGGCTGAAACCAAGGGGAACCAGCACGGACCCCGCCTCAGAGACAAAGCTCCAGACTGCCCGGGCTTCAGCAGACCGCGAAGCCTGGAGCTTCTCCACCTCTTTGCGGGCCGCCAGCTCGCGATCCAGCGCCACCTGGCGCTCCCGGGAGGATTGCTCCTCCCTCGCGGCAGCATCCGACTCGCGGAGCTCCAGCTCCTCGGCCCGAGCCCTCAGCTCACCCTCGCTGGCCTCCAGCCGTGCGGCGACCTTCTCCTCCTTGGCCGCCACGTCACGCTCCCGATCTGCGACGGCGCACTCTCGGCGAGCTACCTGCAGCCGCAACTCCTCCACGGCAGTGGAGCGCGCTTCGGCCTTGGCCTGAGCTTCGCGGAAAGTAGCACGGAGTCTCCGGGTCTCTGAGCCCAGGCGGTCGACGGACCTCTTCTAAGCATCGAGCAGCGCCCCCATGGCATCAAGCCTCGAATGCCTTGAGTCGAGCTCTGCCTTAGCCTCCTGGGTCCGCTGCTTCAGGAGATGCTCCCAGCTAAGGAGGCGCTCCCTCTCTCCAGCCAGCACCCCCCGATCCCACTCAAAGGCGGCCTGGACCTGCTGGACGCCAGCCTGAGCACGCCCCAAGGCATCCCATATGAGCAGCGAGGCGGCGGGGGCAGGAGCCGCGCCCCTGACCTCCCCCGTCGCGTCCACAACCGGTGAAGGTGCCGGTGCCTCGGCAACTGAGGCGAGGCGCTGACCCGGGGGAGCCAGGGGGCCAGCAGCTGCGCCCGCAGCAGCCCCTCCAGCCTCAGCACCGGACTTCCGGGCCGGTGAAGGAGGACGAGCAGGTGCTGCCGCCACCACCGCGGGGGGGCGAACCCGCCTGCACAGAAGAAGCCCCCGCCGACTTGGGGGCCATCGGAACCGCCGTAGTTCCTAGATGCTGCGGCAAAGAGCCTCCGCTGACTGGAGATGGTCGGGGAATAGACTCACCCCCGGCAGCCGGTGAGTCCCTGCTGACAAAAGAAGCTCTCAGGCTAAGAAAGGAGAAAGGAACGCTACTTCTAAAAGCCAGAAAGAGCAACACTTACCGGGCTGCGTGAGTGCTCCAACGGGCTTGGGGCCTCGGCCTCTGGGCCGGGGCAGAACTGCCAGAACCTGCAGCCGGAACGCTCGCTGGCTGTGGCATCTGAGCCCCCGGCACACCCCCGGGCGTCGCCCCACAGGCGTCCTTCCTGGAAGCCCCCCCCCCCCCCCCGCCTGAGGAAGGGTGGTGGGACGCCTGGGGCTACTCGGACCACCACTGTCCGAGAAGAGACCCGCCGGAGTGGGAGACCCAGGGTCTCTTTGGGTCGCCACCCGGCGAACCAGCACCCCCGGGAGATGGGCGCAAGGGTACCCGGCCCCCTAGCTTGGCGCAAACGACGCCCTCGAAGGGGACCGGGCACGTTTCTTCTCTAGCTGCCCGGGGGCCGGCTCCTTTCCCTTCCCCTTGTCGACGGTCTGAGCCCCGTCGACCCTCGGTGCGGGTTGGACAGTGATAGACGCCTCGCGCTCCGCCCCGGAGTGCTCGATCCCGGGAATCGAGATCCCCCGGAGGGCATCCCCAACCTGACGAACGGCGATCCCGATGTCGTCAAGATTCGGCATCTTCCATAGCAACTCCGCCCTCCTATGCGGCTCCAAGAAGAGGGGAGTGCCAGAGGCCGGGAAGGTGAGGTCGCCGCCGGTGACTTAGTCGCTGCTCACCTTGGCCACCATCTCGTACAGCTCTTCCTCAGAAGGATGGGAGCCGAGACCCCTCTCCATCCTGGTGCAGTCGAGCTCACCGGTGTAGTACCACGCCGGGCGGTTGCGTTGCTGCAAGGGCGCAATACGGCGCGACAGAAAATCTATCAGCACCATCAGGGACATCAGCCCCTCGTTGGCCAGGAACCGGATCCGCTCCAAGACCGGCGCGTACTCCTGCTCCAGCTCTAGGATCTCCTCCCAGAAGCGACGCTCGGTGGTCGGGCCGGCAGTTGGGAGCTGCAGGCGATGAATGTGGCCTAGAGGGGGGGGGGTGAATAGGCCTTACAGAGTTTCCTGCACACTTAATGTAGTTGTCAAAAACTTGCTTGACCGGACTATTCCGGTTGTGTGAGCAGACTAGTCCGGTGTGCCTGAAGTGTGTAGATTGTATTAAGTGTTATTCAGAAAAATTAACTTGTTTAGCAGCGGAAATAAGAACAACAGTTATTTTATTTTGAGTTTACAATGTGAGGTGTGATTATGCCCATGAATGAAACTTAGCAATTCAAATTATTAAGTTTAGCAAATAGATGTTCTAATCAACAAAAATAAAGAGGCACGCGAGACACAAATTTTACCGAGGTTCGATCTCACCAAGAGATCTACGTCCTCATTGAGGAAGCTCACACAGAGCCGGGTCTCTAACCCTTTCGCTCTTCAAGTCACCACACAAGGCCGACTTGACTCCACTAGCACGGGTAATCACCGAGTTTGTGGGGCAACCTCACACGTTGAGGACTCCGACGAGAATTATAATGAAAAAGCGATCAAATACACTCAAAAAGATTACAATGCAGAATATGAGTGTAGAGAGATCAAACCCCAAGAGCTCACAACGAAGGAACGACGATCTTCCAATCCCAAATCCAAGTGTTTAATTGATTTTCACCTTTTTCGCACCTTAGATGTGTGGGGAGATGTGTTTTTGGGCTCTTGGGACAGGTGGCGGCGCTAGGGTTTGAGTTTCTAGCAGTGTGAGTCATGTCACCTCGTTGGAAGGCCGTGGATCACCAATTTATATGGTTTCCAAAAAAGTTATTGTTGTAAAACCTAATACCGGACTAGTCCGGTGTATGTTCGGACTTGTCCGGTCTACTTTTAGTGGGCTAAGCGGACTAGTCCGGTCTAAAACCGGACTTGTCCGGTGCTATGTGAAGTGGGGTTCCAGAAAGTTTAGCAGACTAATCCTGTCCCATGGACGGACTAGTCCACAGTCCTCTAAAGAGGACAACAGAAACATGAGCGGACTAGTCCGGTCTAAAACCGGACTTGTCCGGTGCATTCCAGTAAGCTGACCGGACTAGTCCGGTCCATGAACGGACTAGTCCGGTGTCCAGTGGGTTTTAGTTGATTTTTAAACCCCTTACCCTTACGCAAAGTTATGAGCTCTTGGGATGTGTCTCTCACACACACCCTATACATTTAAATCTACTTTGCTCTTCTAAATTCCATTAAAGTCTTCCTTTTCGGACACCACTCTATTTTTCACCTTTTTGTGTGCACCGAGCTAGTTCACTTTGTTTGTCCTGCAATCATCTCAATAATTTCATTAGGATCTCATATGCTTGTCATCAATTCTCCAAAACCCACAAGGGATACCCTAGATGCACTTTCAATCTCCCCCTTTTTGGTTATTGATGACAACCATTTGAGATATCACAATTAAGAAGAAAAAAATTGATTTTTCATAAAGTGTGCATATATGAGAATAATGAATAACTAACAAGAAAAACTTCTCTCATATATGCAGACCTTATGGTGGGGTGCCTAACAAGTGTGTGATCAACAAAAATGTGATGAACGAGGATAAAAGATATCAACCATAGATGTAAGCATCACAATACTATGAAGCATCACACATAAGGTGAATAGTCAAATTACAATAGTTTTAAAAATAAGTACAAGTCCTCGATCACAAGTCCTTAATAACTTATCCTAGATAGCTATTCTAGTCTCAATCTCTCTCCCTTTGGCATCAAGGCACCAAAAAGGGAAAAATCGAGTGGAATCACTCATTGCCGTTCCCACTTTAACTCTCAGTCCTATCTTCATCTTCCTCTTCACCTTGATCTTCATCATCTTGACCATGTAGAGGGTTAGCAGCTGAACC
The DNA here is from genome assembly GCA_030760725.1 of Neostapfia colusana. Taxonomy (NCBI): domain Eukaryota; kingdom Viridiplantae; phylum Streptophyta; class Magnoliopsida; order Poales; family Poaceae; genus Neostapfia; species Neostapfia colusana. The sequence continues at coordinate 51,507,606 of JASWHV010000010.1, read as the reverse complement.
ACCACCAAACCCAAAGGAGCTCAACTCTTGGTCAGTGAAAGTTGGCATTTCAGTGAAGTCTTCAGTTGAGTCCTCAGAAATCTCAAGTGACCCTTGTGGCTCAATTTCTAGTTTGGCACGGATGGCCTGGATATTGGATTTTACATATCTTTGATGCTTCTTCCTGGCCAATCTCTCTTCATGTTGCTTAACTTCAACTTTGCGGCAAGAGGCAAAGATAGAAGATAGCATATTGAAGATGCTACTTGAGGATTCCCGAGTAGATGAGGTTGCATGAGTGGTAGCTACAGCCTCAGATCTTGTCTCCTCTTTAGCTCTCTTGGACCTTCTTTCTTCTCCGGGTGAGACAGGAGCAGAAGGAGCAGAATATATAGTGGGCTTCTGGGGCCTAAGTCTAGTGTGAGGCACATCCTTTACGAACTCCAGTCCTGTCACTTTTTCAATCATGAACATTATGTAGGGTGCATAGCCGCAAGACTGGATGGGATTGATAGAGATATTGACAATGTCATTGTAAATGTACTCAAACACATTGAATGTCCTCTTCTTGCTTATGACCTTCATCAAGGTTCTGAGGGTGCCCTGAACAGTCCCTGCATCTCCCTCTTTGGGAGCTATAGTCTTCCTCAATATCCGATTGAGAACTACAAAGAAAGGCTTCATGTATTTAGTGGTTGGAGGCTTGAATGGCATTCATGTATCATAGAGAAAGTCCAGCTGATCTTTCTCCAGTGGTTTCAGGTTGTGAATTACAAGTTCATTGTCCAAGGTATGCTCAAGATGAAGGATTCTTGCGAATTCTTCATAGGTGACACTGTACTGAGACCCATGTGTCATCCAAATCATCCTGTCGTTGTCATCACGAGCGAAGTAGAGAGTATAGTAGAATTGCGTGATGACTTCATCATTCCAATCACACTGGAAGGAGAATAGTTCTTTCAGCCCGTGAAGCTCGAGGGCTGTCACAACCTCCTGATAAGCTTGACATCTCTTGGACTGAAGATAAGCAATATCAACCCACTGACTTTCGACAACTGGATGCTTCATCTTCCGATACACATGTTCATAGTAGTCAGCATGAAAATTACTCCAAAATCTGGGGTCAGCTGACTCTCTGAGCTGATTATACACTTCTACTTTTCTGAACTTGTCAGCTAGTTCACCCCCTTTTCCATTGTAATCATTATTCGAAGGTTGCCTGTTGCGATGTGGGATTTTTCATTTTCAGAGGCCCAATGGGGCCACTAGCAAGCCCCTTCCCTTTATTGGGAGCCCTCTTAGGTCCTGAGGAGCTCTCGGCAATAGCCTTTCCTTGAGGCTTCTTCACAATCACCTTCCTCTTCTTAGGCAAAATTTCCTCAGAAGGTGGAGAGTGGACTTTGACATCATGTCTTTTCTTCATCACTCTCTCCTTGGCTCTCCTCACTCTTCCACGTTGAACCTCTTCATCAAGGTGGAAAGAGCTGTCATCTAAGCCTGAAGACATGGTGCCTGATAAGGAGTTCAAGGATTAGATACGAATGGACTCATTATCGACTTCAAATAGGAATGTAAGGGTTCAACTATTAGAGACCGGACTTGTCCGGTTTCAGAGTGTGGACTTGTCCGGTGTATCAGACTTGTCCGCATCTGTGCGCCGGACTAGTCCGGCCTGGCATAAGAACCCTAACGTTTCCATTTGAATCAAATCTCCTATCTAAAGACACAAAGGCAGGAAAGTAGTAGGAATACATCTCTGGAGGCAATGTACATCCTTTTGAAATAAAAGGAAACGAGGTAGAATTAGAAAAGTTTGAGAGTTAGGTTTTAGGGGGGAATTTACCAAGAATTGAAGATTCGCGTTGAAGGAGCAAGAATCTATCCGGATGAGTCCGGAGAGGAGAATCCACTCGTCGAGGAGAGGATTTTCCACGGAGAAAACTTTGAGTTTGAGGGCTCAACCCAAAAATCACTTTGGGAGCTAAGGTTTAGGAGAGGAGGGGAGACCAAATGCTTATGAGTGGAGAAGGAGGGGTCTGGGCCGGCCAAACGCTTATATATGCGACTGACCGGACTAGTCCGGTGCCCCTGAGTTAACCTAACTATATCGTCTATCCGGACTAGTCTGGTTGACAACCGGACAAGTCCGGTTCCAACAGACCTGATACAGATAGTAAAGTTTAAAAGTGATCCAAGGACACTAATTTTTGCAAATAATCTTGGTAATTACGACCAGTAGGCAAGCAAAAATCAAACAATGGTCATATTTCGCAAGATTTCTTCATTAAAATAGTTTTCTTAGAGGAAAAAGAGATGAGAAGTAGTTTTTACAATAAAATGTAACATTTGAGGTTGCAACCAGGTATGCAACGTTTCAAGCCACGTTTCGAGAGTCAAGAATATTAAGTTCATTTCTTAGCTCACAAAACCTTTTCCCATCTAATGGTTTGGTAAAGATATCTGCTAGTTGTTTTTCAGTTTTAACATGTGAAATTTCAATGTCACCTTTTAATGAATGATCTCTAAGAAAGTGATGACGAATATCTATGTGCTTAGTTCTTGAGTGCTCTACTGGATTGTGTGCAATTTTTATAGCGCTTTCATTATCACATAGAGGCGGAATATGATTTAGATTGTAGCCGTAGTCTCTAAGAGTCTGTCGCATCCAAAGTAGTTGTGCACAACAACTACCAGCTGCAACATACTCTGCTTCCGCTGTTGAAAGAGCAATAGAGTTTTGGTTTTTAGATGACCAAGAAACTAGGGATCTGCCAAGAAATTGACAAGTCCCTGAAGTGCTCTTTCTATCGACTTTGCATCCTGCATAGTCGGCATCGGAATAACCTATCAAGTTAAACTTGGATCCTTTGGGATACCAAAGGCCCAAGTTAGGTGTGTGCACAAGATACCTTAGGATTCTTTTTACAGCTATTAAGTGACACTCTTTAGGTATGGCTTGAAACCTTGCACACATGCATACGCTAAGCATAATATCTGGTCTAGATGCACATAAGTAAAGTAAGGAGCCGATCATTGACCTATATACCTTTTGGTCCACATTTGGACCTTCTTCATTGAGGTCGAGATGTCCGTTGATTGCCATGGGTGTCTTGATGGGCTTTCTTTGTCCATATTGAATTTCTTGAGGATGTCCCGTGTGTATTTGGTTTGGCTTATAAATGTGCTTTCTCTCAGTTGCTTCACTTGGAATCCCAAGAAGAACTTCAATCCGCCCATCATCGACATCTCGAACCTATCTGTCATAATTTTGCTAAATTCCTCACAGAAAGACTTGTTAGTGGATCCAAAGATAATATCATCAACGTAAATTTGACATACAAATAGATGATCATCAAAATGTTTAGTGAAGAGTGTATAGTCAACTTTACCAATTTTGAATCCATTTGAGTTAGAAAATCTCTAAGGCACTCATACCAAGCTCGAGGAGCTTGTTTGAGGCCATAGAGAGCCTTACGCAGTTTATAGACGTGGTTAGGATACTCTTGGTCTTCAAATCCTGGTGGCTGCTCCACATAAATTTTCTCCTTTATTGGACCATTGAGGAAGGCACTTTTGACATCCATTTGATACAACTTAAAATTATGGTGAGTAGCATATGCCAATAAAATACGAATGGACTCAAGTCTAGCTACGGGAGCGAAAGTTTCGTCGAAGTCCAAACCTTCGACCTGAGAATAACCCTTGGCCACCAGCCTCGCTTTATTTCTTGTTACTACTCCATGTTCATCTTGCTTGTTCCGAAAGACCCATTTGGTTCCAACGATGTTCGCCCTTGGTCTTTCCACCAGCTCCCACACTTCATTTCTTTTGAAGTTGTTCAATTCTTCTTGCATTGCAGTCACCCAGTTGACACGACCCCAACGGTCTTGTCGAGCCAGGATCACGCTGAGGGGTGCTGCGTTGCACAGCACCGGATAACACACGTCAAAGGTACAAAGCGGAAGCGAAATTTTATATTACATAAACTGGTTTATGAACATGTTTACATCAAAATAGTTCAGTCTACACTCACGGGCGTAGACTAAGCATCAAGTGCACGTTCAGCCCTTGAACGTGTCCTTGCTAGCACACACGCACACTAACTCTGCGGCGTGCACGACTCCCACTCGACGGGGTTCCCCTCCTGGGGTTCCGTCTCCTCTTCGGGAGTCCCTTCCTCATAGAACCCTGCAAAAGCTTCAAACACAAGCAGTGAGCACGAAGGCTCAGCAAGTCTGACCCGTCTCACCTATACATGGAACTTCTACATGAGGGGTGATGGGTACATGAGGGCAAAATCATTTGCAAAGGACTCGCCTAATTAGTGGAACCTTACTTTCACGTTTTAGCAGCAGGTGGTGTAGAACCTTACGCTAAGGCACATGAGAGAGCCGCAATCAAACAAGAAACGCATTTCTCTCATGTACTTTGCCTAAAGTTTGAAAAGAACTTTAGTTAGCTCTAAGCTACAGCATATCATTAACAATCAATGTCCATCATTCAATCAGCAACATTTAACATGTGACTAGCCTGTTCTTTCTACATCACGGTACAGTGAACAAGTGGTACTCACTGACCGCGAGGGACGGCGATTATAATCGATTTACACCTGCAGGGTTACCCGAACAACCCGTCACGTACGCCCGTACTCGATGTTGCCTACAACAACCATCACGGACGCCGTACGCAACCACCTTTCACCCGTCAGCCAAATATTGAACCGGTTCCATCGTCCCGAGCAAGAGGTCTCTGCACGCGCATCTCCGTGCCGCCAGCCGATTTACACCTCAAGCTCTCAGCCTACCCTCTGAACGACGAGCAATGCCTCAATACCCAGCTACCCGAGTTACATCAGTTTCTCGGTTCCCATATAGCCGGTAGGTCTTCGGTACTGTTCTAGCTTGTTCAACAGGCCCACACACGGCTCGGTCCTCAATCGACACAAGCGGAGCTACAGCAAACAGGCCCCAAAGTCCTGCTGCCCTTACCCTCCGCTTGGTCTCATTTTCTTGCCATGTGTTTCATGTGCTATCACTACCCGAGTCGAGTGCTTCTAGCCTATGCTCACGAGTAGTTCCAACTACTCGACTTGTACCGAATCCTACTCTATCTTAGCATTGCAATAGCTAACGAGGTTTTGCAATCCTAAACCCAACCCATGGTTTTCTTGGCTATGCAGTTGGGTTTCCAATCAAGACTCTAATACGAAGAATCATAATAATCAAGTAAGTGCTCAAAATAATAAAAATTTGTAAAACGGTTAATGCAAACCGGAGCTTGCCTTGCTGCTCTTGGTCGTAGGCTAGCTGTTCCTCTGGAGTAACAAAGTCTAGGACTTCGGGTTCCTCCTCGACCTTAGCGACTACATGATAAGAGAGGTACATGTATTAATTTGAATGCATTTGTATTAAGTTTGAACTTGTGAAGCTTATAAGTCCCACTAGACAGACTCAATGACTGTGAAACTTTTACTGTGGCTTGGTTACAACCTAAATAGAGACTTGGTCAAGTTTTAGTTGCAGCAAAGCTCATTTGAGCCCTACACAGTTAATCATGTCCTTGACCTTAATTGGAACTCTTAGGGTGCTCTAAGGATTTTCATGAAACAAATTATGACTTTCTGAAAACTAGATTTTCAGAGGGTTCTAATGTAGTTGGTCTCACTTAATTTGAAGGTTCCTAGCTAAAGATATGAGCTAAACAATTTCAGAGAAAATTCTGAAAATGTTTCTGAACATTTTCTATTTTCTCTGGAACAGTTTCACTAATCACACCATTAGGTGGATTAAATTAGCTCAAATGGGTCTGAAATTTTTATGGTAGTTCAGGGATATTTTGGTGAACATCCCAGCAAAATTTCAGGATCTTCCTCCAAAGGATTCTCTAGTTAAAATTCCAAACAGTTTAAATTTTGAGGAATTAATTCTGGATAATTAAGGATTTTCATGAAGTGAAACTTGATTTGCTGGAAAGTGCTCAGAGATCTGAATCCAACAAAATTTGGTTCACTCAATTTGGAGATTTCTAGCCAAAGTTATGAGGATTTGAAGTTTGGAAGAATTCTAAAAATCGGGGAAAAGTTTAAGTCTCGCGGGGGCCCGCGAGAACACGTGTCGAGCGCGGCGGTGTCCGGCACACCGGGGCTCACAGGGTATTTGTGCGCCAGCACACCAGATCCCGGCCGCAGCCCGATCCCGATTTAAAATATCTCCCGCTGACAGCTGGGGTCCACCCCTTCGTCAACCTCCCGACGCCCGCGCTCTGCCGCCGAGGAGCCTCGCCGGAGAGCTCGCCGCCCGCTTCTGTAAAGCTCCAAACTTCACGATTCTGGCCGCCCCTGCCTATTTCCACTCGTGGAACAGGATTCTGGGGTCAGCTCTTCATGACAACGGCCGCCACCTGGTCAGCGACGAGCCGCAACCTCGGAAGAACTTCGGTCGCGTTGTCCACCCTCCCTAGCACCTCCCCCGATCAAGTTAAGGGTCGTCGAGCATCAGTGGACCATAGGAAAGGTCGACATGAGCTCTACGGAGCTCGGGAAGGGCTGTGTTGGGCTGTCACCGTGCGACCTAGGCCGGAAATCGGGATTTCTACTAAAACTCGAAGAACAGCGGTTTTCCTCCACAGTTCTTCGTGGTTCTTGATCCTATGGATCCGCACGGGCTACTAGAAGTGATCCTCTCCATGAGAGGATGAGTGATGCAGTGTGGTTAACGAATTTCTCGGATCAGTACCGACCTCACTTTTGCACACCGTCGCGAAAATATGAAATTCCGGCCGGAGCAGTGCTTGTCACGCCGCCGGAGCTTGCGGAAAAGAAAGAGGGGTTGAAGGCGAACCTCTTTGCTGTTTATAGCTCCATGAACAGTGGGCTGTGGTGGCCTGAAAGGCGGTTCCCGCAGCAGCGGCTCGAGCTGAACTGGCAGGGCAAAGATCGCCGCGGTGGAGCTCGGGGAAGGCTGCGCAGGGTCTGGAACCGATGCGAAGGTGTCGAAGATGGCTTGGCGCACCCGGTGCTGGTCTCAGATCGCCGAGAGGGTCACTGGATCGGCCGGGCGATGAGGAACCGAAGTTTCACTAGGGCGGCGAGGTGTTTTGGCGTTTTGGGTGGAAGTGCGACGAGGCAGCGATGGAAGGCGCCGGTGACCGCTCGGGTGAGTAGATAAAGACCCAGGGAGTCGGTTCCGCGGCTGAGATCGGCAAGCAGCTGGTGGCTTCGCCGTTTCTTCACCGTGGCGGCAGCTGCAGCGCGCGCGGTTAACCGAGCTGAGTCCTCAGTCAGTTTCTTTTGCTTCAGTGGCTGACATGTGGGTCCCACCCGGGGTTTTAACCTCTGAAATTCACTCCTAATCACTGTTGTAAACAGTGAGCCCCAAAATACCCATGGTGATTCAAATTATTCACCCATGAGCCATTTGAATTGAGTAGAATTCAAATTGGGTTTGGTTTGAATGAATTTCAGCACAAGTTCAGTTTTGAATTCAAATAAAGTTTGAATTTCCCCCACTTAGTTTATGTCAAGATCAACTCCAAATGGAGTGAAAATTGGTCTGTGAGCTCACAAAAATGTGCTGAGTAAGAATATGCCTCCCACTTTTAAATTCATGGGATAAAAACAGTTTGAATTTGAATATGGTTTCAAAATGCCCTCTTTCTAGCTATACCCAAAATGACCTCAAAAAGGTTTTGAATTTGGGTGAAACTTGGCATGGACATCCTTAGCAATGTGTAGAAGTTTTCATATGTCCAGCCCCTCTATATCACATGTGGGAAATACCCCTTTTGCAATATGTGAGTTTGTTCTCTAATGAGCATGTTGATGGTGGTTACTTGCTCTTCATTTGTGTTCATCATCTTTCCTCAAATGAGGTGTGTGGTGTGGTGATGAACACTTCAAATGTGTGTCAAAAACTGAGGCCCTTACACCAGTCTGGATCCCTTAAGGCTTCATCTACCCTGTATGGTTCCAGAAAAGAGACAAAAGAATAGTATTCACAGAAATTTGCAACGCCAGATCTAGTAGTTACTCCCTTAGCAATATCACCAATGATATTGTTGACAGGATGGTCTCTTTGCACACTCTGATGTACTCTTGGGTGAGGAACTTGTGTAGCTGCTTGTTCTTCATCATCTTCATGTTCATTGTCTCCCCCTAGATCATTGCTTCCATGATTATCTTGATCTTCTTGATTTTCCTCCACTTGATCTTGTGTAAAAGCTCCCCCTTGATCATTGCTTCCTTGTTGAGGCGTCTTGCGTTTGCTCTTGTGGTAGAATATCACCAAGTGCCATTTCCTTCAGCGCTCCACATGGAGCATCCTCTTTATCTAGCATACACTTATCGACTTGATCCACTTGTGAGCCGTTAGTTTCATCGAACACTACGTCATGTGCTACTTCAACAAGACCGGACACCTTCTTGAAGACACGATAGGCGTAGGCATTCGATTCATAGCCGAGCAAGAACCCTTCATCGGACTTCGAAGCGAACTTCGAAGCCATCGGTTTCTTGTTCAGAATAAAACATTTACAACCAAAAACTTTGAAGTAAGAAACATTAGGCTTTTTACCGGTAAGGAGCTCATATGGAGTTTTCTTCAGTAGTCGGTGAAGGTACAGCCGATCTGTGGCATGACAAGCGGTGTTCACCGCTTCTGCCCAAAATCGATCTGATGTCTTGTATTCGTCCAACATTGTTCTTGCCATTTCAATCAATGTTCTGTTCTTCCTTTCGGCCACCCCGTTTTGTTGAGGACAGTAGGGTGCCGAGAACTCATGCTTTATCCCTTCTTCATCGAGATACTCTTCAACTTGTGTATTCTTGAATTTTGTCCCGTTGTCACTTCTGATGTTCTTCACGGTTGATGAGAATTCGTTCTGGGCTCTTTTCAGGAACTTCTTGAGGATTCCCTGAGTTTCTGATTTATCATACAAGAAAAATACCCAGGTAAATCTTGAAAAATCATCAACAATTACTAAACCGTATTTGTTACCGCCGATACTTATGTAAGCAATTGGACCAAATAGATCCATGTGAAGAAGTTCCAGTGGTCTTGTAGTGGTCATTACGTTCTTGGCAGGGTGTGGTGCTCCGACTTGTTTTCCCGCCTGGCAAGCGCTGCACGGCCTGTCTTTCTCAAAAACCACATCCTTTAGACATCGGATGTGACCACCTTTTAGAAGTTTCAGTAGATTTCTCATCCCAACATGGGCTAGCCGTCTATGCCACAGCCATCCCATGTTGGTCTTAGCAACCAAGCAAGTATTAAGTTCGACTTTATATTTGTTGAAATCAACAAGATAAAGCTTTCCCTTCAACATTCCCTTGAATGCAATCGAGCCATCGCTTCTTCTAAAAATGGTCACACCCTCATTAGTGAATAAACAATTATAACCTTTGTCGCATAGTTGAGATATTGACAAAAGGTTATAATCTAGGGAGTCTACATGTAAAACATTAGATGAAGTGTGTTGAGGAGATATTTCAATGTTACCGCTACCAAGGACCTTTCCTTGGTTGTTGTCTCCAAAGTATATGCCTTCACTTGGATCCTCGTTGTACTCGTACTCCACAAACATATCTCTCTCTCCGGTCATGTGATTTGTGCATCCCCTATCTAGCACCCACTTAGATCCACCGGAGGAGTAAGCCTGCAAAACAGAATTATTCCTTGGTTTTAGGTACCCAAGCTTGCTTGGGTCCTCTCAGGTTAGTCACAAGAGTCTTGGGCACCCACACACAAGTTTTCGAGTTCTTGTAGCGTGGCCCTGTGTATTTAGCAATCATTTTTCCATATTTGCTTTTATAAGAACATAGGAAGCATCAAATGTACGAAACAATATTTGTAAACCAGATTCATGTGATTTTTCCTTAACAAAGGTGATTCTTTTCTTTGCATGATTAAGAGTGGACATGTGTTTGTTCCTGTCAAACCCAAGACCATCTTTGACGTTGGGAGGTCTAGTGACCATATATGCACTACGTGCATATTTGATCTTCTCCTTATCAAAGATGTCGTTTTGGGAAGGATGCATATCATGAGAAGTTGAAGTATTAGAAATGATATTTTTCTTACTATAGCATGTGCAGGTTCCAATTGTTGTCGGACTCGTATCTTTGGAGGAAGAGCTCTTGGAGGAAGATGAGTCACTTTGCTTGAGCGACTCAACTTGCACCTCAAGGATCTTGTTAACTCTTGACAAGTTAGCAAGCTCATCCTTGATTGCAATATGTGAGTCCTCTAGCTTTGAGTAAGTCTCCTTACTCAAGGCTAGCTCAAACTCAAGTGACTTGTTCTTCTCTCTTTCAAGCTCAAGAAGTTTTTTAACTTCTTGATATCTCTTCCTTTCACGGATGAGCATATCTTCTTGTCGGTTGACAAGTTCCTCCTTTTCAAAGATTTCGTTCGACAACATTTCCATTTTCTTTGAAGCAATTTTACTTAATCCTCTAAACATTTCTTCATTATCACTAGAGCTATCAAAGTCATCAATAGAGGTATTTTACACAGGAGGAGTAAGTCGAACCTTTTTCTTGCCTTCTTTAGCCATAAGGCAAGTATGGTTGTTCAAATCCCGTCCTCCCATGTTTGGGAAGAGTGTAGCTCTCATGGTGGGTTTCTTAACGGCAATGGTGGCCATCTCCTCTTCTTCATCGGAGGAGGACTCATCGTTTGAGTCCCACTCCTTGCCAATGTGAGCTTGATGAGCTTGTCTCCTTTTTCTGAAATTTTTCTTCTCATGTGCTTTTGTTTCCTTCTTCTTCTTGTTTTCTTCATAAGTACAGTCCACCATGAAGTGACTGTACTCTCTACAATTATAGCAAGTACGTTGAGCCTTCGATTCCCCTATCCTTGCTTTTCCCTTCATTTGAGTTGTTGCCATGTCTTCTCCTCATCATGCGCTTGAACTTTTTGATAAAGAGTACCATTTCCTCATCATCTAGATCGGTACTCACGTCACTTGTATCTCCGTCATCTTGGTCTTCACGGGTTTCTTTGAGTTTGGGTCTGCACGTTGCTTTGAGAGCAACTTCTTTCTTTTTTGAAGAGGCTCGGCTAAGTCTTTGACGTATTGAGCCTCCTTCTCCATCATTTTATGATTTATGATCTTCCCCAATAACTCATCGGGAGTCATTTTGTGAAATCCGGGGCTTTCTCTAATCATTGAGCAAAGTGTGACATTTCTTGGCATGAAGGCTCTAATCATCCTTTTGACCACCTCGTGATCAGTCCATTTCATACTTCCATAGGCACGGATTTTTTTGATGAGTGCCTTCATCCGGTTGTACATGTCTTGAGGTGATTCGCCTTCTTCAATAGCAAATCTCCCCAACTCTCCTTCAAGCATCTCAATTTTGGCTTCACGTGCATACCTATTTCCTTCATGAGCTGTTTTGAGTGTATCCCAAATTTCTTTTGCACTCTCTAGTCCATCGATCTTGGTGAATTCTTCCCAGCTCAGTGAAGATGTGATTACCGCAACGGCTTGTGCATTTCTGTGAATCTCTTGTTCTTGTTCTGGAGTGAGTTCTTCATCCGTGTCTGGGATATCTATACCTGTGCAGACAATATGCCAAAGGCTAGGATTCAAGGATATTAGATGCATTTTCATGTTGTACTTCCACATGGTATAGTCACTTCCGTCAAACTGCGGGGGCCTTCCCATAGGAATGGAGAGATAGTGATTATTTCAATTGAGACGGTTGTAGTTGTAAGGATATCGGGAGTAGTCGTGATGACCACTCCCCATCGTCTTTTCTTCCTCTTTTCCCTTTTGTGCCATTAATTTCTTTCTCAGTAGTGCCTTTAGCTATCTCACTTCTTCATCGTCATGTGGACTTTCTTTCAGCACATCGAAGGCTTTGGCTTCTTGCTCCTCATCGTTGATGTTCATCTTCGGGATATTGTTGTTCTTCTCAGAGGCCATTGATATCTCCGAGATGTGAGTCTCGTTGGTGGAGAACCTTGCTCTGATACCAATTGAATGTGGCCTAGAGGGGGGTGAATAGGCCTTACAGAGTTTCCTGCACACTTAATGTAGTTGTCAAAAACTTGCTTGACCGGACTAGTCCGGTTATGTGAGCGGACTAGTCCGGTGTGCCTGAAGTGTGTAGATTGTATTAAGTGTTGTTCAGAAAAATTAACTTGTTTAGCAGCGCAAATAAGAACAACAGTTATTTTATTTTGAGTTTACAATGTGAGGTGTGATTATGCCCGTGAATGAAACTTAGCAATTCAAATTATGAAGTTTAGCAACTAGATGTACTAATCAACAAAAATAAAGAGGCACGCGAGACACAAATTTTACCCAGGTTCGATCTCACCAAGAGATCTACGTCCTCGTTGAGGAAGCTCACATAGAGCTGGGTCTCTAACCCTTTCCCTCTTCAAGTCAACACACAAGGCCGACTTGACTCCACTAGCACGGGTAATCACCGAGTTTGTGGGGCAACCTCACACGTTGAGAACTCCCACGAGAATTACAATGAAAAAGCGATCAAATACACTCAAAAATATTACAATGCAGAATATGAGTGTAGAGAGATCAAACCCCAAGAGCTCACAACGAAGGAACGATGATCTTCCAATCCCAAATCCAAGTGTTTAATTGATTTTCACCTTTTTCGCGCCTTAGATGTGTGGGGAGATGTGTTTTTGGGCTCTTGGGACAGGTGGCGGCGCTAGGGTTTCAGTTTCTAGCAGTGTGAGTCGTGTCGCCTCGTTGGAAGGCCGTGGATCACCAATTTATATGGTTTCCAAAAAAGTTATCGTTGTAAAACCTAATACCGGACTAGTCCGGTGTATGTTCGGACTTGTCCGGTCTACTTCCAATGGGCTAAGCGGACTAGTCCGGTTTAAAACCGGGCTTGTCCGGTGCTATGTGAAGTGTTCCAGAAAGTTTAGCGGACTAATCCTGTCCCATGGACGGACTAGTCCGCAGTCCTCTAAAGAGGACAACAGAAACATGAGCGGACTAGTACGGTCTAAAACCGGACTTGTCCGGTGCATTCCAGTAAGCTGACCGGACTAGTCCGGTCCATGAACGGACTAGTCCGGTGTCCAGTGGGTTTTAGTTGATTTTTAAACCCCTTACCCTTACGCAAAGTTATGAGCTCTTGGGATGTGTCTCTCACACACACTCTATACATTTAAATCTACTTTGCTCTTCTAAATTCCATTAAAGTCTTCCTTTTCGGACACCACTCTATTTTTCACCTTTTTGTGTGCACCGAGCTAGTTCACTTTGTTTGTCCTGCAATCATCTCAATAATTTCATCAGGATCTCATATGCTTGTCATCAATTCTCCAAAACCCACAAGGGATACCCTAGATGCACTTTCAGGCGATCATGCTCGTCGGTCTGCACGATCACCCAGTTCTCCCCCTAATTTTCGCACCTCGATGCACCGAAAGGTAGAAGGTATCCAGAGGCCTTCGGGTCCTTGCAGCGATGCTGGAAGTAGTACACCCCCAGCTGGGTCTTCGAACTGCGCCCGATCGTCCGCAACACGAAGAAGTAGCGGAAGAGCGTCACTGAAGCATGCACCCCCACGAACATCTCGCAGAAGTGCACGAAGACAGCGGCCATCGCGAAGGAGTTGGGGAAAAGGTGGTGGAGCTGGAGACCGTACGTCTCCAGCAGCGTGACGAAGAAGGAAGAAATTGGCGGGATAAACCCCGCCATGGCGTAGGCAGTGAAGAAGACTATTTCCCCCTTCTCTAGGAGCAGGGGGAGAGATCCCTGCCGGAGCCGGCACTTCTGCTCCTCCGCGTGCCAGCCCAGCAGCCTTCGCACTGACCCGAGCTCGGTCGACCGAGCGAGATGCGGCGGAGGCAAGTTGGAAGCCATGGCAGGTGGGGGCTCAAGGATAGGGAAGACAAGGGCGCAAGAGCTCAAGGAAGATGCAAGCGCTGGGAAGTGCGAAAGGAAGCCGCGATGCGGGTAAGATCCCCTTTTAAACTTTCCCGGCGTGATTCAAAGCGATTCGAAACTCTTTGAATACGCCGCTTGGACAACCTCTTCAGCTCCAAGACCGAGCGTCGACGACAAGTGGACCCAAGCCGTCCGGCTGAAGCGGTGGGCCGAGAAGTCAGTCTCCCAAGGAGACGAGCCGGCGAGACACTTCGGCGGTTCCCGAAAAGGCGCGGTGACGTGCAGAAATGGCACCCTTGGGAACCGCCACAGTAAAAGCAACCATCAAGTGGGGCACACGCTCCCACGATCCCGCGACTGTTCGTGCTTCGCCAACGGTCAATGCGGGTCTTCGAGAGGGTGCGCGGAGCAGAAGAGACAGGGGCCCCACCTCGGGCTCGCTATCTCCCCCGAGATGGGCCCGGGGGCCACTGTTGGTACCCTCATTACGGGGTACCCCCGCGCACAGGGGAAAATGCCTAAAGACCTCGCCCTTCTCCGCAGGGAGAGCTCCGAAGGCGCCATGTGTCCAGCGGGGCCGGACCTCCCTCTCCTCAGAGGAGAGCTCCGGACCCGCCACGTGGCCAACTGAGCCGGACTTCCCCCCTCCGCGGTGAGAGCTCCGGAGGCTCCACGTGTCCCAGGGGCCGGACCTCCCTCCCCTCAGAGGAGAGATCTGGGCCCGCCACGTGGCCAGCAGAAGCCAGACCTCCCCCCTCCGCAGGGAGAGCTCCGACGGCTCCACGTGTCCCGCGGGGCCGGACCTCCCTCTCCTCAAAGGAGAGTTCTAGGCCCGCCACGTGGCTAGCTGTAAGGGCCTCAGTTTTTGACACACATTTGAAGTGTTCATCACCACACCACACACCTCATTTGAGGAAAGATGATGAACACAAATGAAGAGCAAGTAACCACCATCAACATGCTCATTAGAGAACAAACTCACATATTGCAAAAGGGGTATTTCCCACATGTGATATACAGGGGCTGGACATATGAAAACTCCTACACATTGCTAAGGATGTCCATGCCAAGTTTCACCCAAATTCAAAACCTTTTTGAGGTCATTTTGGGTATAGCTAGAAAGAGGGCAGTTTGAAACCATATTCAAATTCAAACTGTTTTTATCCCATGAATTTAAAAGTGGGAGGCATATTCTTACTCAGCACATTTTTGTGAGCTCACACACCAATTTTCACTCCATTTGGAGTTGATCTTGACATAAGCTAAGTGGGGGAAATTCAATCTTTATTTGAATTCAAAACTGAACTTGTGCTGAAATTCATTCAAACCAAACCCAATTTGAATTCTACTCAATTCAAATGGCTCATGGGTGAATAATTTGAATCACCATGGGTATTTTGGGGCTCACTGTTTACAACAGTGATTAGGAGTGAATTTCAGAGGTTAAAACCCCGGGTGGGACCCACATGTCAGCCACTGAAGCAAAAGAAACCGACTGAGGACTCAGCTCGGTTAACCGCGCATGCTGCAGCTGCCGCCACGGCGAAGAAACGGCGAAGCCACCAGCTGCTTGCTGATCTCAGCCGCGGAACCGACTCCCTGGGTCTTTATCTACCCGCCCGAGCGGTCACCGGCACCTTCCATCGCTGCCTCGTCGCACTTCCACCCAAAACATCGAAACACCTCACAGCCCGAGTGAAACTTCGGTTCCTCATCGCCCGGCCGATCCAGTGACCCTCTCGGCGATCTGAGACCAGCACCGGGTGCGCCAAGCCATCTTCGACACCTTCGCATCGGTTCCAGACCCTGCGCAGCCTTCCCCGAGCTCCACCGCGGCGATCTTTGCCCTGCCAGTTCAGCTCGAGCCGCCACTGCGGGAACCGCCTTTCCGGCCACCACAGCCCACCGTTCACGGAGCTATAAACGACAAAGAGGTTCGCCTTCAACCCCTCTTTATTTTCCGCAAGCTCCGGCGGCGTGACAAGCACTGCTCCGGCCGGAATTTCATGTTTTCGCGACGGTGTGCAAAAGTGAGGTCGGTACTGATCCGAGAAATTTGTTAACCACACTGCATCACTCATCCTCTCATGGAGAGGATCACTTCTAGTAGCCCGTGCGGATCCATAGGATCAAGAACCACGAAGAACAGTGGAGGGAAACCGCTGTTCTTCGAGTTTTAGTAGAAATCCCGATTTCTGGCCTAGGTCGCACGGTGACAGACCAACACAGCCCTTCCCGAGCTCCGTAGAGCTCATGTCGACCTTTCATATGGTCCACTGATGCTCGACGACCCTTAGCTTGATCGGGGGAGGTGCTAGGGAGGTGGACAACGCGACCGAAGTTCTTCCGAGGTTGCGGCTCGTCGCCGACCAGGTGGCGGCCGTTGTCATGAAGAGCTGACCCCAGAATCCTGTTCCCCTAGTGGAAATAGGAAGGGGCGGCCAGAATCGTGAAGTTTGGAGCTTTACAGAAGCCGGCGGCGAGCTCTCCGGCGAGGCTCCTCGGCGGCAGAGCGCGGGCGTCGGGAGGTTGACGAAGGGGTGGACCCCAGCTGTCAGCGGGAGATATTTTAAATCGGGATCGGGCTGCGGCCGGGATCTGGTGTGCTGGCGCGCAAATACCCTGTGAGCCCCGGTGTGCCGGACACCGCCGCGCTCGACACGTGTCCTCGCGGGCCCCGCGAGATTTAAACTTTTCCCCGATTTTCAAAATCCTTCCAAACTTCAAATCCTCATAACTTTGGCTAGAAAGCTCCAAATTGAGTGAACCAAATTTTGTTGGATTCAGCTCTCTGAGCACTTTCCATCAAATCAAGTTTCACTTCATGAAAATCCTTAATTCTCCAGAATTAATTCCTCAAAGTTTAAACTGTTTGGAATTTTAACTGGAGAATCCTTTGGAGGAAGATCCTGAAATTTTGCTGGGATGTTCACCAAAATATCCCTGAACTACCATAAAAATCTCAGACCCATTTGATCTCATTTAATCCACCTAATGGTGTGATTAGTGAAACTGTTCCAGAGAAAATAGAAAATGTTCAGAAACATTTTCAGAATTTTCTCTGAAATTGTTTAGCTCATATCTTTAGCTAGGAACCTTCAAATTAAGTGAGACCAACTCCATTAGAACCCTCTGAAAATCTAGTTTTCAGAAAGTCATAATTTGTTTCATGAAAAATCCTTAGAGCACCCTAAGAGTTCCAATTAAGGTCAAGGACATGATTAATTGTGGAGGGCTCAAATGAGCTTTGCTGCAACTAAAACTTGACCAAGTCTCTATTTAGGTTGTAACCAAGCCACAGTAAAAGTTTCACAGTCATTGAGTCTGTCTAGTGGGACTTATAAGCTTCACAAGTTCAAACTTAATACAAATGCATTCAAATTAATACATGTACCTCTCTTTGTTACTCCGGAGGAACAGCTAGCCTACGACCAAGAGCAGCAAGGCAAGCTCCGGTTTGCATTAACCGTTTTACAAATTTTTATTGTTTTGAGCACTTACTTGATTATTATGATTCTTCACATTAGAGTCTTGATTGGAAACCCAACTGCATAGCCAAGAAAACCATAGGTTGGGTTTAGAATTGCAAAACCCCGTTAGCTATTGCAATGCTAAGATAGAGTAGGATTCGGTACAAGTCGAGTAGTTGGAACTACTCACGAGCATAGGCTAGAAGCACTCGACTCGGGTAGTGATAGCACATGAAACACATGGCAAGAAAATGAGACCAAGCGGAGGGTAAGGGCAGCAGGACTTTGGGGCCTGTTTGCTGTAGCTCCGCTTGTGTCGATTGAGGACCGAGCCGTGTGCGGGCCTGTTGAACAAGCTAGAACAGTACCGAAGACCTACCGGCTATATGGGAACCGGGAAACTGATGTAACTCGGGTAGCTGGGTATTGAGGCATTGCCCGTCGTTCAGAGGGTAGGTTGAGAGCTTGAGGTGTAAATCGGCTGGCGGCACGGAGATGCGCGTGCAGAGACCTCTTGCTCGGGACGATGGGACCGGTTCAATATTTGGCTGACGGGTGAAAGGTGGTTGCGTACGGCGTCCGTGATGGTTGTTGTAGGCAACATCGAGTACGGGCGTACATGACGGGTTGTTCGGGTAACCCTGCAGGTGTAAATCGATTATAATCGCCGTCCCTCGCGGTCAGTGAGTACCACTTGTTCACTGTACCATGACGTAGAAAGAACATGCTAGTCACATGTTAAAATGTTGCTGATTGAATGATGGACATTGATTGTTAATGATATGCTGTAGCTTAGAGCTAACTAAAGTTCTTTTCAAACTTTAGGCAAAGTACATGAGAGAAATGCGTTTCTTGTTTGATTGCGGCTCTCTCATGTGCCTTAGCGTAAGGTTCTACACCACCTGCTGCTAAAACGTGAAAGTAAGGTTCCACTAATTAGGCGAGTCCTTTGCAAATGATTTTTGCCTCATGTACCCATCACCCCTCATGTAGAAGTTCCATGTAAAGGTGAGACGGGTCAGACTTGCTGAGCCTTCGTGCTCACTGCTTGTGTTTGAAGCTTTTGCAGGGTTCTATGAGGAAGGGACTCCCGAAGAGGAGACGGAACCCCAGGAGGGGAACCCCGTCGAGTGGGAGTCGTGTACGCCGCAGAGTTAGTGTGCGTGTGTGCTAGCAAGGACACGTTCAAGGGCTGAACGTGCACTTGATGCTTAGTCTACGCCCGTGAGTGTAGACTGAACTATTTTGATGTAAACATGTTCATAAACCAGTTTATGTAATATAACATTTCGCTTCCGCTTTGTACCTTTGACGTGTGTTATCCGGTGCTGTGCAACGCAGCACCCCTCAGCGTGATCCTGGCTCAACAAGACCGTTGGGGTCGTGTCACTAGCAGAGCAGCACTGCCTGCCTCCGTGCGGTAGGCAGCAAGAGTAAAGACGCACCATACCTTGCCCGTACAAGGTATTCAAGACCCGCGCCTTCCCAAGGCGCGGAGACGCGGAGCACGCTCTGTCAGGTGCCATTGCGCCCAGTCACATCGCAGACTGGCACGCCGCGTCAGAGCCTGCCCGCCAATAAACACAGCTACAAGACATCCCTTGCCACCCCTGTCAACCACTACGACTAGCTTGCGGCATGGGCAGGGCGGCAGAACGAAGACTCGGAAGCCCTCGCCAGAGACAACTACAGGCGTAACTGCAGATACGGTAGATGGCAGGCAATCTCCCGGGACCACCTGTCGGGTCCCGGGCCCACCTTGTAAGCCGCCCGAGCCTTGGACTATAAAAGGCTTGGGTAGGCAACGTTAACAAGGGTTCGCACCCCAGCCATTCGACATCTCACACTCTCAAGCTCAGGACTCCGGTTCTGAGCAACAAGCAATAAATCGAGCAACTCTGCTCACCGTGGACGTAGGGTTTTACGCTCCGGCGGCCTGAACCACGTAAAAATCCCTGTGTCAAGCTTCTCCCCCAATCGTCCCTAACGCTGAAGCTCTCCGTGAGTGACTAGCCCCTCCGAAAAAGAACCTCCGCGGGCTGCCCAGAGCAGGCCCGGGGGAAGTGTCGGCTACACACTTTGACAATATCATAGTTTTCATGAGCTGGTTCTGCATAGCATCAACCGTTCAAGGTTGCTTGCATCAGCCCCGGGGTTGGTTTTTTCAGGAACTTCCACATTGCCATCCTCCTGTGGTTCATTGTTACCACGAGCGTTCCTTCTTTGGCGGTTAGAGTTTTCCCTCACCATCTGTGAGAGAGAGTAGAGTAGGAAATAGAAATTTAGATTGATCTCCCAACTATATGCATCAAGGTGTATGAACTAAGCAACTTCTTTTATAATTTTCAGCCTATATGAGGATGTGAACAAGTGCCCAAGCATCTCACATCTCTCCACTATGTGTGGATGTGGACATTCGCCGAAGCATCCGACAACTCACACCAAGCACACAAACACAAGCAATCATCATAAAAATTTCTGCGCGCCACTCTTATTTGACTTACTGCGATATAAAAGTTCCTATTACAACTTATTCAATGGGAAACCTAAACTTAATCGTGAGAACCGGTGCTATTCTCGTCGTGTGACGGGGGTGGTCCATACATGGGCGCATGCCATGGTGAGTTGGCAGTCCATGTAGGGATAGATGACGCTGGTGCTCCGTTTGTTCCCGCGTTGGCACGAGTCTCCTCTTGTTTTTCCAGCAAGTACAGCTTCTTGCGTAGGTAACGGATCGCTTCTTGTGCGCTTGCATAGCGGTTTCCTAACTCCACGAGCAACCTCTGAGACTTGTCAGCAGCTTGTGGGTTAGAAAGAGCTCCTCCATGGGGTCCAATGATCTCCCTTGTACCACTCTTCCGATACAGGTGCAGCTCAAAGGTAGTGTTCTCAAGCTGCTCACGGAAGGCATAGCACAGTCCGGTGAGTGCATCCCATGCAGCAGCATCAATAGCTTCTGCCCTTGTAGCTCTCCATGTGGGTGTGAAGTTCCGGGTGACAACCCTACCGCTAGATAGGATGGTTACTTCATCCTTCCACTCTTCATGTCCGAGACGAGGGACTTTCTTGAGAAGATACTCCAGGTATAGGCTGCAGCAATCCAAAAACTCTTTAAGATCCTTGGATATGTGTCCTCCTTCCACCCCGTCAGACCGGAATTCTTGAACTGAACGGTTGGCGCGTTCATCACCTTCATTCTCGGCCTCAGCAAGGGATGGCTCCTCTTCGGATTCATCTCCTTCCGACATAGCTTCATGAGGCTCCGCTGGGTGTAATCCCGCGTGAAACTCCTCCTGAGGTGCGTACCAATGCTGCTGTTCTTGTGGATCGTCTTCCATGTCGTCTTCGATTGGTTCCACCTCTTCTGGATCCTCTTCCTCATGCATGGAGCTACTGACTTCATCTTCCTCATGTGGTTCCATCTTCACCTCCTCCCAATATGAGTCCTTATGCGTGCTGTGCTCCTATTCACCGGCATCTATAAATAAGACATGAGAAACTTTAGAGAAGAAGAAAGTAACTCCAAAACTTCAAAAGCTATGAAGCAAGAAAACAAAAGTGTTGCTGTCCAAAAGAAGAGAAAGAGAGGGGCTGAAAATAGCACTTTGCGGTGGCTGAATTGACAATTAAAGTGCAGCAGCAAACAATTTTCAAAGATAGCAGTTTAGAGGGGTGCTCCTACGTGTTTTAGAGTTTCCATTCTACCTAGGCTTGCGTCCTACAGTCAATGTGGCTCTGGTACCAATTTGTGACACCCGGTTCCGAAAATGAACCAAGTGAATGCATATGTGTGCCCAGGATGTTCATCACACATACACATGTATTCCACAAACTGAAATTCAGAATAAAACCACGTACAAATAATGTTTAAGTATTTTATTACATTGACTCAATGTCTCACTCATGAATATCTAACTTATTCTTGCAGCGGAAGACTCTAAACGACAGCGGAAAATAACTAAGACACCAGGCTCCAACTTCAACTCCACAGGCATGTTGACGGTAGTGCGCACGCCTAGTACTCCACTTGTTCTTCGAAGTATTCTTCTCCTGTAGCTGATGTAAATGTGGGAATGCAAGGTTGATTACATGTCGTACTCAGAAAATACTGGGAAAGTATGACATGTAGCTTACAACAAGGCAAGGAATAAAGAGGTTCATTACAGCAAGCAAATTTTATTTCACAACCATGGTAAAAACAGCAACTAAGTCTAGATGAATTAAATCCCATCATAACCAAGTAATTCAGCAACATTCTTTCATAACAATTCACCATTTATGAAGCCTCAACCAGCCAATAATCTTTCTCAAGTTCATATATTACTCATAAATATTCGTAACTGTCTCATTTTCATATAACCGAGCCCAAATTCATTGTCATGACCAAAAACAGTCCTAAAACCAATCCCAATGACCATACCATAACCATACCCGGATAAACATCCCATGTTTTGCCTCTAATCATGGAAGATGGCCAGGTGCTTGTAACCGGAAGCACGGCTATCATGATAGTTTTACACTCTGCAGAGGTGACACCACTTTACCCACAAGTTTGTGATTTCGTCACCTGTCGGTGACTAGAGAGAACCTCCATTCTGCCACTACACAACCTTCGGTGTATGGCCAAAAGATCACAAAATAGCCTTTACAAAGGGGCCACTAGGATGTACGGACCCACTGAGATTTCACCGGCAGGCTCGAATCTCCATTCTCCCACCCACAGACCCTCTCGTGTGACATGCAGTTCCCAGGGCAGTCCTCCTTGACTCCCATTCCACGCGCCATCCAATGGTCCATAACAAGCTAGCAACATACCTAATTAGTCAGCTAAGCCACACTCATATTTTGCCTTGTGGCGGCACTGTTTTCCTGGCTTGTGCTCGCATGAACCGGTCCTTAGATCTACGGCAAGCAAACCACCACCTCATTCAGCAACATCCACAAACCAAGCTCGCCAAGATCTCCCCCATTCCATGATCATTGACATCATCAAGTTCTCATTATCTTTATTCTCATGAGTGTGGTAGCTAACAAGTTTAATTTCAGCTTCATGTATCCCGTAAGTTAAGCGAAGCAAAAAGGAAAAACAACAATACCCAACTCTTCAACTTTCCTGGCGACAAGGATGGTTAACAGAACTAATAAACTCCTATAAAAGGGTGTCCCATCAAGTTGAAACAAGCATACGAGTTTTCGCAAGCAAAACAGATTCAAAACATGGGATCAATATGGTTAAGGGGCACTTGCCTTGCTCTCGTTGTTCGTGTTGCTCAAGTGTCTCGAAGTCTTGGTGCTGTAGCTCCTCGTAGACGGCCTTTTGAGCGTGTCCTTCTACTCACGACCACGCACATACAAAATTTACAGCAATCAATTATCATGCACAAACATTACTCAAGATGCAATGAGATGGATGAATGCAATTTCTATGGTGCAGTTTATAAAAAATCAGTTTGTACGTGTTCTTGCATGTTTTAGTAAGCTTCCATGGGGTTTTATGATGATCAAGGTTTCTGGGATCAAGTGTATACATGGTTATGATCTTGACACACTTTGTAGATCAATTTCACTGTCAAAAATCGACCAAAACATTGTCTGTCCACATGCCGAAATTTCTGCTCATAGGGGATGATGAAAACGGATGCGTAGAAACAGCGGCGACATTGTAAGAGGGGTAATAAATACCTACCTCATATCTTCCTTGCGGCAGGACCTCCTCCCTTGCAATGGCAGCAGCGGAGAATTTTCTATGGAGAATTATGAGGCTGCGGCCAGGGCAGAACGTCGGGGGCTTCATCTCCGGCGACGGCGAGGCGTGACGTTGCTCGACGGCGGCCAAACTCCAGCTGGGGGGGTGGCGACTTGGCAGCAAGGGAGAGGGGGCAGTGGCCAATTTAGAGGTGGGGGTGGCGGCTAGGGGGGAGGGTTATATTTATAAGGGGGAAAAAGAGCTAGGGTGGCTAGGATTTTAGCAACCCAATTATCCAATGGTTGAGATTTAATTTTAAAAGAGGTGGGAGCTAGGGGCTGGGATTTTATTATTTATTTTCCACCAATGGCTGAGATTAATTGAGAAATAAAAGCCCACAAAAATCCACAAGGGGGCGGCTAGGGTCTCCCCCCCTTAATGGGCTGCAGCTAAAGGGGTGGGGCCCATTAGGGTTCCCCCCCCTAAGTGGTGCGGCCAAATTGGGGGGAAATTCCCCCCAAATGTGGGGAAAAATCCCCCTAGGGGAATTGGGGGAAAATCAGGAAAATTGGAAAAAATTTGGGATATTAGGGGAGCGGGGAATTTGGGGGGGGGATTAGGAAATTTTGGTGAAAATTGGGGTGACCCAATTTGGCTATTTTATTTTGTTTTTGTTTTTCTTATTATTTCTTTTCCTTTTCTATTTATTTTCATTATTTTCCATTTCTATTTCCTTTTATTATTTTTTTGCTTCTATATTCCTCTCTTTATTTCTTCTTCTTTTTAAATGCTTCTCTACATGAAAAATTGTATGCATTGCATGGTAGTAATTTTGAGGGTGTTACATCTCGCATGTGAGAACCGAGCCAAAGAAGCTAAGGCACATGACCAGTTCAAGGAAAACAACTACGAAGACTGAGAGAAGCAACATGTGAACAATCTCGGGGAAGACTCAACCAGCGAGGACGAAGCTGATGTTTGTGTGGTCGAGTGGGTTGAAAACCACAAGAACAAGCCTTTGGCTTGTACATTCTTGAAACCCAGCCCCTAGAAGAAAGAAGAGGTCAAGTTTACCATCGACATGACAAAGTGCGACAAGCTCTTTGACGTGCTCTAGCAGAACCGTGTGATCAAGCTCAAGAAGGGACATGTTATCCCATCACCCGAGCAGCTGGCTAACAAAAGTTAGTGTAAGTGGCACAATTCATACTCCCATTCGACTAACGATTGCAACTTTTTTCGTCGACAGGTACAATCGGCTCTAAAGGTAACCAGTTGACACTCGGTGACAATCACCGAATGAAGCTTGACACGAATCCTTTTCCCGTTAACATTGTAATCTTCGATGGGAAGAAGATACTTCTGAGGACCGATCAGGTGTCTACAGGCAAAGGGAAGAATGTGACCGTGTCCAATGATCTATGGAGGAAGATGATCAAGCCGAGGAACCCCGAGGTCGGCATCTGGAAACTAAACGAACCTAGGAAGACCACCCTGTTCAAGCCGACCTCCGAGTTTTTGATCAGCAAATACCTCCAAAGGAAGCAAGGAAAGAGTGTCTTCCACAGGCTGAGAGATTGCATGTGTGATGGGTCTACGACAATCACCAACAGAAGCATTGGGAGCACCCTCGGCAAAACCGGTTCGAGAGCCATCGGTACCTCAAGAAAAACCGATGATTTTCCGAGATAAACAGCCTTCCCAAAGGGCTTGAGGGGCACAGCCCGGGAATTATCGGCACACCGAGAAACCGATAGTTTTCCAAGGTAAAACGCCTTCCCAACAAGCTCAGGGAGCTAAGATGAGAAAGAAACGACCAGATGGGCTCGGGAACAGCACGGCAACATAGAGACCAAAGCTGTAGGATCGAAGAGCACGTGAAAAGCTACCAGAGGGGGGTGAATGGTAGATTTAAACTTTTTAGCGGAAGCAACAAAAACCCCTCAGCAGAAAATCGATCTGTTAAAGAAACCGTGTATGCGACTTATCTAAATGTCTTCAACCTTGACAAAAATTGTATATATTATAAAGAATCAATTCAGGAAGACACGACAATAAGAATCATGGAAATCCGTCAAGAGAAACTCAAGTTATGATCGAAAGATCAAACGAGGGTCAATCTGTTCTACTCGAGTAAAAACCAGATCTGCAACACAACAAAGAAACTCGTGTAGATCAGAAACTACAAATCCAATGACCGTGAAATTTTCAAAGATGATAGATAATCAAATTCTGAAGACAACCCAAAAAGAATCACTTCAATTGGATCTGCAAAACTCGAGGTATGATCAAAACACCGAAGCACTGTCGTGCTGTCCAGAAACTCGACGAGAAAGACTTAACAAAAACAAGTCGGACGAACAAGGCACAAAAGCTCCTCTAAATTACGAATTTTATTGATCAAAACACAAGAGGAACAGCCCAAGGTCATCTTGCCACAAGATCTGGCCTCCCTTGCTTATATAACCAGCCCGGAGGCCAACCCAATTCAAACTAGGACTCTAATCCTACTCAGTTTCTGAATCAAAACTTTCCATAACTGCTCAAGACTCTTCTATACGCAGATAGAAGCAATCTTAAGACTTTCAAACACCTTAGGAACGTACATTCAAAAAACAACTCAACTTCGTGTCCCACACAAAATCCTATCATAACCAACTCAAATCTTTCCATATTTGAGCCATAACCGACTCAGCCACAGCCTGAGTCCATAATCCAGCCGGTTGGACCTTTCCTACCAATTCTTTACGTCCACATCTCTTCATCACGTCTTGGAACCATGTTGCCACGTCCATGCACTCCTTGCACATGTGCAAACACCTTCCAACGACGTCCATGATATCTTCATATGCATTGTTATTGATCCAAACATGCTGCGCGACCTCCCGATCAACTCAACCACAATTCCTCCCGAATTTGGTTGTTGAACCTCATCTTCTCCCTAAGACTAGTTGAATGGATCCCGTCACCAGCCATATCTTGAACTCAAGCAACACCTGCACATGAATAAACAACCAATACTTTCAAGCACAAGTCCATGACTTGACTCACGTTAGTTCTGAAAACCACAACACCTTACGTGAACACCTCACATAAGCATGTTGCAAACCATAGCAAAATTTTAACCACCGTAAACAGCCATAACACTTCAAAAACTTAGTAAAAGAATACTAAGCAAACTTTCCATAGATGTAAAACAATTTCAAAACATTTGCATGGTAAAAACAGAACCATTGTGATTTAGCCCCGGACCTTGCCAAAGCTAACCGGACCTTGAGCCGGAGCTTACCAAAGCTAGCAGAACCTAGCACCGTAACTTACCAAAGCTAGTCAGACCTACCGCCGGAGCTAACCAAACACATGTCGGACCTAGCCATAGCAAGTCGGACCTTACGTTGGATTTTTTCGGAGCTCGGACCTAGAGTCGGACTTTGACAAAAAGAGTGTTTTGGTAGAATTCAAAACTTTTATCGTCATAGCCAATGTATTCAACACACATAGGTCTCACAATCTCCCCCTTGATGAATGCATTGGCAACACCACTTAAAATCTGAACATTGGCTTATTCACATGAAAAGTTTTGAAAACAATCAAATGAGAAAGAAATTTTGAAACAAAAATTTCTCCCCCTATACATATTTCCCCCCTTTGTAAATCAGAAATAAAATGAGAAGAAAAACAAAAATTCTCCCCCTGAGAAGAATCATGCCAAAACACTTGTGAATCATGCAATGTGTGATCAATTTCTCGCCCTTTGACAATGTATTCATCAAGGTTCAAAAGAGAAATTTTAATTGTTATGAGCATATTTATAACATATACATATAAAACAAAGTTCATCCAAGCCATACTATCAAGTAACTTACACTATCACATCAATGAGATACATAAAGTAGTGTAAGCCATGCTAGAGATCAAGTGTATTTTTCAATTTAAGCAAGTCATGATCTCACAAACTTAATTATGTCAAGACCTGAAAGCATGACACTTGTTGCTGCATTTTAATTATTTTTCAAAGCACAAATTCAGATCATATGACATTTGCAAGAGATTACATGCCGCATCAGCCTTATTCTAACCAACCAAGCCAAGCCTATGTCATTTGACAATCAGAAGTTTAAGAAAATGGTTTTAGTCATACACAACTTCTTCCAAGTTCATATTTAAGTGCAATGATAAGCGATCTCAAAAGAAGAAGTGCGATGCATGCATATTCTCTTGATCTTTTTCTCAATTTTTCATTTGAACATAAAAGCTCAACATGTAAATTTTAGTTGATTATTTTTTCATTATAAAAGCACTTGTGAGCATGCAATAATTTTAAAACAGCAAGAAAGTTCGATTATGACCAGATTTAGTGTAAATAATTATTCCAATTACTATTCATGGCAAAAACTACAAAATATATAACATGAGTAATGTAGCAAGAACTTTCAGCATATAAAAGGAATCACAAAGTCATATATGTATGAAATACTATGCTCATATTATTTTAAATTCAGTTCCACACATAGACTTCCGAAGTTCCAAAACTCCCCCTCAATTTAAGCCATGAGGATGCATAACCCCTATTTCACTACGAATGAAACAAAAACGAGTGAAATCCAAAGGTTTTATAAAAATGTTAGCCAATTGTTATTCGGTATCTACATGGTAGACTCCCATACAATTCTCCCTCAACCAAGAACATGAAGCCCTTCTTCATTGTTCTCAATAGAGTGCTCCAGAAGACCATTGCTCCAAAGGATGGAGATGCCGGGAGTATCCAAGGTTACTTGAGAACCTTGATGAAAGTAGTCAGCAGGAGGAGAAAATTTGATATCTTAGATTACATTTCGAATGACATGGTGAACATATCCTGCACACCAAGCCGTTCCTGTGGCTATGCACCATACTTGATGTTCATGATTGAAAAAGTCACAGGAATTGAGTTTGTGAAGGATGTGGAGCACACTGCTCTAAGGCCTCAGAAGCCTCCTCAAGCCTCTCTCCCAGCTGCTCCCTCACATGGCTCACCTGAAGAACATCCACAGAGAGCTCAAGAAGATGCAAGGCCTTCATCCAAGACTAGGGCCCCTCCTCACAAAGGGTCCCCTAGTGGGATTATGAAGTATTTGGCTGCTACCTTTGGTTCTTGCCGCAAAACTGAGGTGAAGCTTCATAAGCTGAACAAGGCAAGAAAAGAAGAAATGAGATACATGAAGGCCAATGTCAAAGCAATATGCCAAAAACTGGAGATTGAGCCCATTGGATCTCCAATCATCTCAGAGGACTCTGCATCTGACTTCACAGAGCTTCCTCCTCTCTCCCCATCAGAGCGTGCCTACTTTGGCTCCTGGGGCACGACGAGTGGTTCTTCTCCTCCTCCTCCCCAGCCTGATGATGAAGACGAAGAAAGGACCGACAGCGAGGAGTGAGCCGGCGACGACAAGTTGATGCCAAAGGGGGAGAGATTGAGGGGGAGTCTTAGGTCGTAGGTTCTTCTTTTTGTGTCCTAGTTTAAGAAGTGGGATTTTGTAAGATTTATGTTATCATTATGTTTTTGGACATTGTTGGTACCCTCAATACCGGGTACCCCCGCGCACAGGGTGAAACCGCCTAAGGACCTCGCCTCCTCCGCAGGGGTGAGCTCCGAAGGCGCCACGTGTCCGGCAGGGCCGGAGCTCCCCTCTCCTCAGAGGATAGCTCCGGGCCTGCCACGTGGCCTAGAAGGCCGGACCTCGCCCCCTACAGGGGCGAGCTTCGAAGGAGCCACGTGTCCAGTAGGGCCGGAGCTCCCCTCCCCTCGGAGGATAGCTCCGAGTCTGACATGTGGCCCAGAAGGCCGGACCTCGCCCCCTCCGCAGGAGCGAGCTTCGAAGGAGCCACGTGTCCAGTAGGGCCGGAGGTCCCCTCCCCTCAGAGGATAGCTCCAGGCCTGCCACGTGACCCAGAAGGCCGGACCTCGCCCCCGCCACAGGGGCGAGCTCCGAGGGTGCCACGTGTCCAGCGGGGCTGGAGCTCCCCTCTCCTCAGAGGAGAACTCCGGGCCTGCCACGTGGCCACGTGCAGCGCTGCCCGCCCTGGCACGGTAGGCAGCAGGAGTAAAGGCGCGCCATGCCTTTACTGTACAAGGCATTCAAGACCCGCGCCTTTCCAAGACATGGAGGCGCGGCACACGCCTGCCAGACGCCACTGTGACCAGTCACAGTCAAGACAGACGCACAGTGACAGGAGCAGCAGACCAATAAATGCTGCGACAAGACGTGCCCTGCCGCCCCTGCCATCACCAACGGCTACACCTAGCCTGCAGCTTGGGCAGGGTGGCAGGACGAAGACCTCGAAGCCATCGCCAAGACTAGGTAGATGGTAGGAAATCACCCCGGGGCCGCCTGTCGGGCCCCAGGGCCCACCTTGTAAGCCGCCCGAGCCTTGGATTATAAAAGGCCCGGGTAGGCAACGTTACAGGGGGTTCGAACTCCAGTGAGTTCAGTTCCGGCTAGGTCATCCACATACTCAAGGAAACCAGTGCTCCAAGCACTCCCGTGGACGTAGGGTTTTATGCTCCGGCGGCCCGAACCACGTAAAAATCCCCGTATCAATCATCTCTTTCCTTCGTCCACTCCGGCGAGACCCTCGCGGGAGGACTAGCCCCTCCGAAAAAGAACCTCCGCGGGCTGCCCTGAGCAGGCCCGGGGGAAGTGTCGACCGCAGACGCTTCGACATTTGGCACGCCAGGAAGGGGGCTTTTCCCTCTTGCGACGAGTCTACGCTGACGAAGATGTCCAAGATTTCTTCAGAGGCAAGCTCTTCGCGCCGACGTACCCGGCGAACTCCATCAACCTCAAGATCTGCCGCGGCACAGAGTGCCACTCAAGCAAGTGTACTAGCCGCCGTAGAAGCACTCCTGGACAATCCACCTGCTGTAGACGCTCCCCAGGGGGCCGCCCAGCAGTGGATCCGCGACGTCAACCACCTCGTTGCTACTGCCGTCAACCCTCCGCTGCGGCGGGGACGACACCCAGGTCAACAAGCTGTGTCGCTGTCGCGCACTCCAACGGTTGATGGGCAGATGGCAGACTTCAGTTCGACCAGGCTCTCAACGGCAGACCTGAGGATAGAGCTGGAGCGATGTCGCTCAGGAGAAGATGCTCGCGTCACCATCGAACGACAGCGGCAAAGGCGTCGCATCCAAGAGGCCGACTACAGCACGTCGACCGCCTCGACTCAACCTGGCCCGCAGATGTTCGCCACGCAACCTCTGCCCAGGCGTACGCCATGCAGCATATGCCGCAACCATATGTCCTGCAGACGGCGCCCCCGGTATTTGGTCCTCCAATGCCCATGCCGGGGTACACCGTGCCAGCAGCCGTCCAAGGGTTCGCGGCACCAAGTCCTGCAGCAGCAGCGACCGGGTGTGCAGCCCTGGCGCCTCACCTTCGCTTCACAAAGTGGCCGCGCAAGTTTCGGCCACACCTGCCGGAGAAGTACGACGGAAGCGTCAACCCAGCAGAGTTCCTGCAGGTCTACTCTACTGCCATCCTAGCGGCAGGAGGGGATGAAGCGGTCATGGCCAACTACTTCCCCGTCGCCTTAACCGGCCCGGCGAGGTCATGGTTCATGAACCTGCCCCAGGGTTCCATAACCTCCTGGGGCGAGCTATGCAGACAGTTCACGGCGAACTTCAGCAGCTCCTACACGTGTCCCGGCACGGAGATGGACCTCCACGCCATACGACAACAACTGGGAGAATCGCTGTGCTCCTTCATCCAGCGGTTCTCCCAAGTACGCAACACCATCCCTCACATCCCGGATGTATCAGTGGTGATCGCATTCCGACATGGTGTGAGGGACAAGAAGATACTCGAGAAGTTGGCCACCAGGCAGGTGCAAGACATCTCGGAGCTCTTCAGCCTGGCAGACAAGTGCGCCAGAGCAAAAGAAGGGCGTCACTGGCACGCACAGCCAGCCTCTGAAGCTGGAAGACAGCCCGAAGATGGCGGAGTTCAAGCAGAACTCCCAACCTCATCAGACAGTCAAGAGCCAAGCACCGACTGACTTCGTGGTCAGGTGGACGCCACGACCAAGCATCCCAGGGGGTCCGAAGGTGGAGAACTGGAGACCCGAGCACCGGCCTTCACCGAGCCTCACTGGACGTTCTACCTTGACGGCGTGCTGCTCCTTATGCCAACGGGGGAGCGGTTTGGGTACCTTGTACCTGTGCCATGTACCGCGCGCCGACGACACCGTCGCCAGCAACCTGACAGCGAAGGTCTCCACCAGAGCCCCGGAGCCCCAAGGAGCCTTCGAAGGGACGTTGCCGCGACTCACAGCCTGGAGTGCCGAACCGGGCGAAGGGGGCGAGACCAGCACCTTGAAGCTGGTGGTCCCGGCGGCCATGCAGCCATGGTGCCAGCCAAAGGATCATATGCACCTTGGGGACTCCGTGCTACCCAACGCCCAAGATCCAGAAGCTCAAGTAGCCCCGATGCATGGACCACGGAGGTCCGGGACTTCTTGCAAGACAACATCCTTCCTGATGAACGTGCATTCGCTGAACAGATTGTGCAGATGGCTAAAAGCTACACGCTGGTATCTTTATCAGTGTGGCGCCAACGACATCCTATTGCGGTACATAACCTAGGAGGAAGGTTGCGACCTGCTCGCAGTAATCCACGGAGGCGAGTGCTGGGAACGCTCATCATCCCACACGCTTGTCGGTTAAGCCATCCGGCATGGCTCCTACTGACCGAGAGCCACCTGGACGCCGTCAAACCGGTTAGGAGATGCAAGGCATGCCAGGTCCATGCCGAGCAGACCCACAAAACCGGTGCAGACGCTGCACCCAGTACCGTCAGGGGACACCGGCTCCTCTACGTCGGGGGCCAGCCGTACATCCCCGAGCCGGGTCGCGGGAACTACCCTTCTACATGGTATGTGGGGCCGAAGCCGTGCTTCTCCCTGAGTTTTCCATGGGGGTCCCCCGTGTCCGAGCGTGCGACAAAGCCACGCAAGACCCACTCTGCGTGAGAACATCTACCTCGTTGACGAGGCAAGATGGCAAGCAACGCTCCGGATCGCACGGCCCCGGCGGGAGCTCCAGCGCTACCACCATGGGTCCATGCATGGGAGCACGAGGCAGGCGCTCCGTCCCTACATCTGTAAGTCCTACCACACTTACTCAGGTGTTCATTTGAATTACGCATTAATTTATATGATCACCTCCCCGCGCTCTAGATAGTGTACGCCCTCTGTACACTCGACTCTCCTTCCCTGCTCTCATGCCTAGTCGATATTTGCTATCCTGCCAAGGGCGGTCGTGATTGAGGTAACTGCCAAAGGCCCGGGGGCCTCTCGGACCTCTCCCAGTTAGGGCACTGTGACGCCAGTTGGTCTCCTCCAGGAAAAGACCTACGCCAGAGCGGGAGTGTGACACCTTCATCTCTGGTTTCTGCATGTATTCATATTTCATGTAGAGAAAACATTTTAAAGGAAGTTGGAACAGAGGAATTGTCAAATAGATAGCCGGTAAGAGCCGAATCCAGTTCACAGAAAGCACCGAAGACAACTTACCGCGGCCGCTGGCCACGTGGCGTGTTCGGAGCTCGTCCCAGCGAAGTGGGGAGAGGTCCGCCGCTAAAATGGCTACGTGGCAGGTTCGGGGCTCATCTCTGCAAAAGGGGAGAGG
Source organism: Neostapfia colusana (assembly GCA_030760725.1). Taxonomy (NCBI): domain Eukaryota; kingdom Viridiplantae; phylum Streptophyta; class Magnoliopsida; order Poales; family Poaceae; genus Neostapfia; species Neostapfia colusana. Next base: position 51,474,929 of record JASWHV010000010.1, on the reverse strand, counting down.
TCCGACCCCGTGGGACACGTGTTGCTCTCAGAGCTAGCCTCAGCGGAAGAAGCGAAGGCATTTCCGCAGGACACATGTTACCTCCGGAGTCATCATGGAAATCAGAGGACCAGTCGCACGGGATACGTGTCGATCTGGAGCTTACCTCCGAGAGGTCCGTTTCTATTGAACACGTGTCGCCACCGGAGCTTATCTCCGGAAGGTCCGTCGCTGCTGGACACGTGTTAACCTCGGAGCGCGTCTCTGAGGAAAGAAGGAAAGATCGGCACTAACACGTGGCATGCGCGGAGCCACCTCCGAGTAAGAGAGGAGGTCCCAACCACTATGATACGTGGCGCGCGTGGAGCTCACCTCCGAAGGAAAAGGGAGGTCTCGCTCTTTGACACGCGGCACAACCGGACCTCGCCTCTGCGGAAAAGAAGAGACCAGGCCCGATGAACACGTGGAGCCTCCGGAGCTCATCACCGAGGAGGTAACGAGTTCTAGGGACGGTTTTTGGAATCTGTACGCGTAGAAATACCGGAACAGAAACCAACCTGAATTCCACAATGTTACCGCACCAAATCAACTAAAGATAAGCTGTTAGAATCCAACGGCGATCTGAATAGGACTCTTATTCGGGATACAATCAGATTAGGACTCTTCTCTTCCCAATTATAAATAGAACCCAGAACCTCTGGCCGAAACCACAAACTTCTTTTCCAACTCCTGAGCCGATAACTTAGAGCTCTATTCCCAACCCGCCGAGGAAACCATCGCCGGAGCGCGGCAAGGAAGATCGCCGGAGGAAAGCCCAGCGATCTGAGGAAGACCTCGAGACCGAGAGGAACGTAAGATAGGTCTCCAATACCACCTTACGACATCGTTGTGTTCTTTTTGCATCTATTCTTTGATTCCTTTCGAACAGAAGCTTTCTCGTGGACAGATCACTTGATGATCAGGTTGATCTAAAAGACAAGATCATCGCCACGTCCACCTTTGATCCGAACACACCTGTTCATCATCAAATCTATGCAAGCCATGCAAGAACACGTGCAAACCAATCTAATAAACCTAATTATAGGATAGCATGCATATGCATCATCACATCTAGTTTGAGGTTTGTGCATGATATTGATTGCTGTGAATCTTGTATGCACATGATCCTACATAGCGGGACAAGCTCAGGGAGCTGTCTACGACGAGCTGCAGCAACAAGGTTTTGAGATCCAAGGACAACCGGAACCGCAAGAACAAGGCAAGTGCTCCTTGACCATAATGATCCTATGTTTTGGGTGAAACTGTTTTGTTTTGCGAAAAGGTGTGTGTGCTGAGTCAAACATGATGGAAAACCCTTTTTATAGGAGTTTACTAGTATTGGTTAAACCACCCTTGTCGCCAGGGATGTTTATTAGTTGGGTATGGTTTTTGCTTTATGCTTCGCTGAGTCTATGGGATTGGGAAGTGAGATAGATGTGTCTAGCTAACTGCACTCGTAATGATAATAAGAAACTGATGATGTTAATGAACATGGATCGGAGGGAGATCTAGGCAAGCCTGGGTTTGTGAATGAGGTAGCATGAGATGGTGGTTTACTTGCCGTAGATCTAAGGACCGGTTCATGCATGCACATGCCAGGATAACAGTGCCACCACAAGGCCAAGTATGGGTGCAGCTTAGCTGAGTAATTAGGTAAGTTGCTAGAGTGTTATGGACTGTGGAAGGCACGGGGAATGGGAGTCGAGTGAGGACTGCCCTGGGAACTGCATGGCACAAGAGGGGGCCCGTGGGTGGGAGAATTGGAGATTCTAGCCTGCCGGTGAAACCTTAGTGAGTCCATACATCTAGTAACCCCTTTGTAAAGGCTATTTTGTGATCTCTTCACCATACACCGACGGTTGTGTACTGGTATAATGGAGGTTCTGCAGTCACCGACGGGTGACGAAATCACAAACTTGTGGGTAAAGAGGTGCAAACTTTGCAGAGTCTAAAACTATCATGATAGCCAAGCTTACGGTCATGAGCGCCTGGCTAAACTGCCATGATTAGTTGGGATGGTTCTTGGTTATGGTTATTGTTTTTGGTTATGGTTTGGTTTTGGGACTGATGAGTCCGGGTGGTAAGAGGGTTGCATGACTGTTGAGTCATGGCAACGAGATTGGTCTCGGTGTGAGACGAAAGTTGTTTATGAGATGAGATGGTAGCGAATACGGGAAGATATTCGTGAGATGGTGGCGAATACGAGGAGGTATTCGTGAGTAAGAATGAAGTTGGTTAATGTTCGGATGGAACACGGAAAGTGATGGAGGTATGTTGGTAATTTAATACATGCTGGGATTACATTCATTTAAAGTTAAGTTGCTTTATCATGGTTTTATAAATCTGCTTTTCTGCAAATGAGCCTTTTTATACCTACCTTGTTATGAGCCACATATCATGTTTTCCCGCACTTGCTGAGTACATCATTGTACTCAAACTTGCATTATTATCTCCTCATCAGCAGCAGGAGAGGACTACTATGAAGACCAAGTGGAACGTTAAGGCATGTGATCTATTCTCAACCTTGCCTGTGGAGGGAGTAGAGATGGAGCCATTTCTGCTTAAATTTGCTTCCGCATTAGTTAAATCGCTTCCGCATTAGAATAAAGACTTCCGCTGCATAGAAATAAGACTTCCACTATGATAATGAGTCCAAGACTCATGAGATATTGTAATAGACTCAGTTATTCGTGGTAATATATAATCTGAATTCAGTTTGTGGAACATATGTGTATGTGTGATGAACATCCTGGGCACACATATGCATTAGTTCTCGGTTCCATGGTTTTTCCACAGAATTGAGGGTGTCGCAGATTGGTATCAGAGCCACGGGTTGACAGTAGGTTACATGCCTAGATAGAAACCTCAGATTGATATTGGAGCCATGGGTTGACAGTAGGTTACACCCCTAAATAGGAGACACAGATTGGTAGTCAAGCCACGCTGACCAAAGGAAGCACCCTAGGACGCTTAGATTGGCTTTAAAACTACCTTGGCATAGGAAACCAGCCTTGAATAGGAGTTGTATGAGCCCTTGCAATGATTGTTTGTGATTGTGTGCTTAGTGTGAGTTGTAGGACGTCTCAAAACGTTGTTCATATCCACACGTAAGTAGAAAGAGGTGTGAGATGTTTCAGCACTTGTTCACATCCTCATATGGGCTAGTATATATATATATATATAGTGCAACTCACCTTGATGCATATAGTTGAGGGAATCTACCTAACCTTATAACATTCTATTCTATCTCTCTCACAGATGGTGAGAGGAAACGCCGGCCGGAGGAACGTCCGTGACAACCAAGAGGATGATCACGAGGAAGTTCCTGTTGACCCCGGAGCTGGCGAGAACAACCTGGAAAGGTTGATGGCCATGCAGAACCAGCTTATGCAAACCATGATCCAAACTTTGGGTCAGTTGCAGGCCAACAACAACCCTGTTCCGGCACCACCGCCACCACCACCGCCGGCTCATAACAGGTTGGGAGAGTTCATGAGGACTCAACCACCCACCTTTGCTCAAGCTAGTGACCCCATGGAGGCCGACGACTGGTTGAAATTCATGGAGAAGAAGCTTGCCATAGTACAGTGCAATGACGGAGAGAAGGTTCTCTTCGCGTCGCACCAACTTACGGGAGCTGCTGCTGACTGGTGGGATGCCCTGAGCAACGCTCATGCCGACCCGGAGACGATCACTTGGACTGAGTTCAAGGAAAGTTTCCGCTCTCATTACATCCCTTCTGGTGTAATGATGCTCAAGAGGCAGGAGTTCGAAGGTCTCCGCCAAGGACAGAAAAGTGTGAATGAGTACCTCAACAAGTTCATACAACTGTCCCGGTATGCCCCCGAAGATGTCAACTCAGGCCAGAGGAAGCAGTACCTGTTCATGAGAGGGTTGAACAATGAGATCCAGGTTCAGCTCCTCAACAATTACTATGTAAGCTTCCAGAAGCTGGTTGACAAGGCCATAGTGGTTAAAAACAAGATCCGATAGATCGAGCGAGAGTGCAAGAGGAAGATGCCATACCAGCCTCAAGGGAGCAACGCACGACCTCGGTACATGCCCCCTGCACCGCAGTATGGATCAACCACTCCTGCATACTGCCCTGATCAGCCACCACAGCAACGACCCGTTGCACCAGCACCTCGCGTGCCCATACCTCCTGCGCCCCAACCCAACAATGGCGCTCCTGTTCAAAATCCCCGCCCCAACGTACCTGCTGCCGTAGGCAACAGGGAATGCTTTGCATGTGGGGAAATAGGACACTTTGCTAACCAGTGCCCGAGGAGAGGCCCTGGACAGCAAGGTAACGTGCCCAAGCAGAACCCGCGACCGAACGGAGGGGACAATCAAGTAAACCGTGGACAGCAGAACTATGCTCGCGGCAACGTGAACCATGTCTCTGCTGAGGAAGCACAACATGCTGAGGATGTCGTAATTGGTATGTTCCTTGCCAACTCCAACCCAGCCACCATCTTATTTGATTCTAGAGCATCACATTCCTTCATATCATCCAAATATGTTGCCAAACATCATCTACCCGTATCCTACTTAGAATGTGCTATGTTAGTAAATTCTCCCGGAGGAGAAATGAGGACTAATATAGTATGTCCGAAAGCAAGCCTTAAAATAAGGGGGTAGACTTCCTTGCCAACCTTATTGTCTTGGACTCCCAAGGGATCGACATCATACTCGGGATGGATTGGTTAAGTAAGCACAACGGGGTAATCCAATATGCTAAAAGAAGCGTGCAGCTGACAAATGAGCACGGCATCCGTGTCGAGTTTGAGTCAGCCCAACAAACCACTGAAAAGGCAAATTTGAACCACGTTGAAGGAGCAACATTGGACAGCATTCCGGTGGTTCAGGAATTTTCGGACATGTTCCCGGAAGAGCTTCCAGGTATGCCCCCTGATCGGGTCATTGAGTTTTCCATTGATTTGGTACCCGGAACTGCACCCATAGCCAAGAGACCCTATAGGATGCCCGTCAATGAACTGGTAGAACTCAATAAGCAAATTCAAGAACAGTTAGAGAAGGGTTTCATACGTCCAAGCTCGTCACCATGGGGAGCTCCGGTGCTCTTCGTAGACAAGAAGGATGGAACCCAAAGGATGTGCGTGGACTATAGGTCTCTCAACGAGGTACAAATACCCTCTGCCCCGTATAGAGGGCCTATTCGACCAAATTAAAGGAGCCCGAGTGTTCTCCAAGATTGATCTTCGGTCGAGATACTTCCAGCTGAAGATTAAGCCCTCCGATATACCCAAGACAGCCTTTCAAACACGGTATGGTTCGTATGAATATACCGTCATGTCCTTTGGGTTGACAAATGCACCCGCATACTTCATGTACCTTATGAACAAGGTTTTCATGGTGTACTTGGACAAGTTCGTCGTGGTTTTCATCGACGACATTGTGGTGTATTCAAAAAGTGAGGAGGAGCATGAAGAACATTTGAAATTGACCTTGCAGAGATTGCGTGAGCATCAATTGTATGCCAAGCTTAACAAGTGTCAATTCTGGCTAAAGGAAATACCATTCCTAGGCCACATTATCTCCAAGGAAGGGGTATCGGTTGATCCTGGAAAAGTGAGAGATGTTCTGAAGTGGGACCAGTCGTAAAACGTGAGGGATATTTGGAGTTTTCTTGGGATGGCAGGATACTATCGAAGATTCATCAAAGACTTCTCTAAAATAGCAAAACCTATGACGGAGTTGCTAATGAAGGGAAAGGTCTTCCAATGGACACCAGCATGCCAAGGAAGTTTTGAGGAACTTAAGAAAAGGCTAACCACAGCACCGGTTCTGGTATTGCCAAACGTAAGAAAGAGCTTTGACATATATTGTGACGCATCCAAACAGGGGCTTGGATGTGTGCTCATGCAAGAAGGACAAGTGGTAGCCTATGCCTCACGACAATTAAAGAAGCACGAGCTCAATTATCCTACACATGACTTGGAGCTAGCAGCAGTGGTGCATGCATTGAAGATTTGGAGACATTATATCCTTGGTCATCGATGTGAGATCTATACGGATCATAAAAGCCTCAAGTACATATTTACACAAACATACTTGAATTTGAGGCAACGTCGATGGTTGGAACTCATCAAGGATTACGATGTTGGAATCAACTACCACCCCGGGAAGGCCAATGTAGTAGCAGATGCATTGAGCCGAAAGGGAGCATGTCACCAACTCACGGTTCGGGAGCCACCACCCGAACTACGCAAGGAGTTCAAACGGTTACACCTCGGATTCTTGAACAACATGGAAATAATGGAGATCCACTCCTCATCGGAGCAAGAAATAAGAGATGGCCAAGCAACGGATGAGGAGATCAAGGAGATCAAGGAAAGAATCCGACAAGGAATAGAGAAAGATTTCAAGGAGGATGAGAAGGGTACGCTTTGGCTAGGAAAAAGGATTTGTGTGCCTAACATAAAACACCTCCGCGACATGATATTGAAGGAGGCACATGATTCACCCAACTCCGCCTATGTTGTAATGACATAGCCGGTCCCAAGCCCGGGTAAAGGAGGAGGGGGTTGTGATAGGCTTGGCGAGCCAACAACTACACTTAGCCACTCTCATGGAAATGAAACCCAATAGAAATTCGTTGGGGCGTAACCCTCTTAGCGACGCGCCATATCGGAACCCGGGTATGGTGTTAAGTGGGCAAGGGCCGGGTCGCCACCGCCTTAGTGGCACGCCATATCGGAACCCGGATATGGTGTTAAATGAGCAAGGGCTAGATCGCCATCACCTTAGTGGCGTGCTACATCATCGCCCGGATGTAGTGATAAGTGAGCAAGGATCTTTGCATCTTACTCGATGGGTGCAAAGCGTAAGGAAGCTAGCCGAGGAACATAGATTTCGGGTGGGTAGTTGGAATGTAGGATCCTTGACGGGGAAGCTACGTGAGTTAGTAGATGTTGCCATTAGGAGACGAGTAAATATCCTTTGTGTACAAGAGACTAGATGGGCGGGTCAAAAGGCGAGAGAAGTCGAGAATACCGGTTTCAAGCTTTGGTATTCTGGTTCGGCTGGGACTAGGAATGGCGTAGGTGTTCTAATAGATAAGAGTCTTAAGGATGGAGTAGTGGATGTTCGAAGACGAGGGGATAGGATCATCTTAATCAAGATAGTAATTGGGGACATTGTCTTGAACGTCATGAGTGCTTATGCCCCACAAGTTGGGCTCAACATGAGTGCTAAGAGGCAATTTTGGGAGGAGTTGGAGGATATGGTTAGTAGTGTACCGATAACCGAGAAACTCCTCATAGGGGGAGATATCAATGGTCATGTGGGTGCAACTAACCTAGGATTTGAAGGAGTACATGGAGGTTTTGGATGCGGCGATAGAAATCAAGAGGGTAAGGACATCCTAGACTTTGCCGTAGCCTATGATCTGTTGATAGCTAACACCCTCTTTAGGAAGAGGCAATCTCACCTAGTGACCTTTAGTAGTGCCCAACACTCTAGCCAGATTGACTTTGTCCTCACTAGGAGAAAGGATAGACGGGAGTGTCTAGATTGTAAGGTGATCCCGGGGGAGTGTGTTGTGACACAACATAAGCTTGTGGTAGCTGACTTTTGCTTCCATACATGTTCTTTGCGGGACAAAGGTGTCAAAATCACAAGAACAAAGTGGTGGAAGTTGAAGGGAAGATCACAAGAATCCTTTAAAAATAGGGTGATCACAGAAGGACCCTAGGCAGAAAATGGAGATGCAGATAGTATGTGGATGAAGATGGCAACTTGCATTAGGAAGGTAGCTAGTGAGGTGTTCGGTGTGACAAAGGGAAAGAAACTTATAGATAAAGACACTTGGTGGTGGAATGAGGATGTATAAAAGGCCATTAAGGAGAAGAAGGAGTGTTACAAGAGTTGGCATAATGATAGAAACGCAAGCAACATACTTAAGTACAAAGAGGCTAAGAAGAATGCAAGGCGGGTTGTGAGTAAGGCAAGAGGACAAACCTATGATAAGTTATATGAGAGACTAGGGACAAAAGAAGGTGAAAAAGACATATACAAGGTAGCAAAAATCCGCGAGAGAAAGATGAGGGATCTCAATCAAGTTAAATGCATCAAAGATGAGACTGACCGCATTCTAGTGAAGGATGAAGAGATTAAGAATAGATGGCGTGATTACTTTAATGGGCTATTCAATGATGGGAATGAGAGCACTATGGTTGAGTTGGATGACTTCTTTGATGACTCCAACAGGCGGTTCGTGCGGAGGATACAAGAGTTTGAGGTTAAGGAGGCCTTAAAAAGGATGAAAGGAGGAAAGGCCCTCGGCCCTGACGATGTCCCTATTGAGGTGTGGAGATGTCTTGGGGACGTCGCAATAGTATGGCTCACAAAGCTATTCAACCACATTTTTCGGTCAAACAAGATGCCTGAAGAATGGAGGAAAAGTATATTAGTACCTATCTTCAAAAATAAAGGAGATACTCAAAGTTGTACTAATTATCGAGGTATTAAGCTTATGAGTCATACTATGAAGCTTTGGGAGAGAGTGATTGAACACCGCCTGAGGAAAGTGACCAATGTCACTAAAAACCAGTTTGGTTTTATGCCTGGGAGGTCTACAATGGAGGCGATTTTCTTGCTTCGTCAGCTTATGGAGAGATATAGGGAGCAGAAGAAGGATTTGCATATGGTGTTCATCGACTTGGAGAAGGCGTATGACAAGATACCAAGGTCAGTCATGTGGTGGGCACTAGAGAAACATAAAGTGCCAACAAAGTACATTACCCTTATCAAGGATATGTACAATAATGTTAGGACAAGTGTGCGCGTAAGTGATAGTGAGACTGATGCATTTCCTATCATGGTAGGATTACATCAAGGGTCAGCTTTGAGCCCATACATCTTTTCCTTGGTCATGGATGAGGTGTCGAAGGATATACAAGGGGATATCCCTTGGTGCATGCTCTTTGCTGATGATGTAGTGCTGGTAGATGAAACTAGAGATGGTGTTGATAAGAAATTAGAGTTATGGAGACAAACCTTAGAGTCCAAGGGGTTTAGACTTAGTAGGACCAAAACCGAGTATATGAGGTGCGACTTTAGTGGTATTGGTCGTGAAGAGGGAAATGTTAGTCTACAAGGACAAATAGTACCTAGAAGGGACTCTTTCCGATACTTAGGATCAATGTTACAAAGCAATGGCGATATTGATGAGGATGTTTGCCACAGGATCAAGGTAGGGTGGATGAAATGGCGACAAGCCTCTGGAATCCTATGTGATAGGAAAGTCCCACAAAAACTAAAAGGGATGTTCTATAGGACGGTGATCAGACCCGCGATGCTCTATGGGGCGGAATGTTGGCCAACTAAACGGCAACATGTCCAACAAATGAGTGTCGCAGAGATGCGCATGCTACGGTGGATGTGTGGGCACACGAGAAGAGACCGAATAAGGAATGAGGCGATTCGTGATAAGGTAGGGGTGGCGCCGATTGAAGAGAAGTTAGTCCAACATTGGCTTAGGTGGTTTGGACATATCCAACGGAGACCTCCAGAAGCACCGGTTAACAGTGGGATTTTAAGAGGTAGAGAAAATATTAGGAGGGGTAGAGGACGACCAAGGTTGACCTAGGAGGAGGCGGTAAAACGAGATTTGAGAGATTGGAATGTATCCAGAGACTTAGCTCATGATAGGACCGCATGGAAAGTAGCAATTCATGTGCCAGAATCGTAGTCTTGTTTTTTTTTCTCTTTTTCTTTTCCTTTTTTCTTATTTCTTTTCCCTTTTCTCTTTTTCCTTTTCTTTTTTCCTTTTTTTTTCTTTTTTTTCCTTTTTTCCCCTTGTTCTCATATATCTTCCTCTGTTTTACTTCATTGATATTGGGTTTCATGTCTAGCTGACCCCAACAGGCTTGGGATAAAGGCTTGGTTGTTGTTGTTGTACATGATTCACCCTATTCCATACATCCCGGAAGTACCAAAATGTACAAGGACTTGAAAAATTGTTATTGCTGGGATGGTATGAAGAGGGATATAGCCGAATACGTTGCCCTATGCGACACATGCCAATGGGTGAAGGCCGAACATCAAAGACCCTCTGGATTGTTGCAACCCTTGAAGGTACCCGAATGGAAGTGGGAGGACATCAGTATGGATTTCATCGTCAGATTGCCACGTACTCAGTCGGGTTACGACTCCATCTGGGTCATCATGGACCGATTGACGAAACGCCCATTTTCTCCATATAAGGGCCAATTACAACGTTGCACAGTTAGCCGAGTTGTACATGGAGAAGATCGTGTGCCGTCATGGAGTCCCGAGGAGGATAGTCTCAGATCGAGGTTCTCAGTTTACCTCTAGATTCTGGAGGAAGCTGCAAAAAGACATGGGTACACGACTGGATTTTAGCTCCGCCTATCACCCACAAACCGATGGGCAAACCGAAAGGACAAACCAAATTATGGAGGACATGTTGAGAGCTTGCACCCTGAAACGTGGGCGTAGTTGGGATAGGAGTTTACCGTATGCCGAATTCTCCTATAGCAACAGCTATCAAGCTAGCTTGAAGATGTCGCCTTTCGAAGCATTATATGGTAGACGGTGTAGAACGTCGCTGTTCTAGAATGAGACCGGAGAGAACAAGGTGTTTGGACCCGAAGTGCTACAAGAAGCCGAAAAGCAGGTCCAAACGGTACGGGAGAACTTAAAAGCTGCTCAGTCACGACAGAAAGGCTATGCGGACAATAGGCGTAGGAAGTTGACCTTTGAAGTAGGAGACTTTGTATACCTTAAGGTATCGCCTATCCGAGGCCAACGAGTTTCAACGTCAAATGCAAGCTATCACCTCGCTACATTGGACCATTTAAGGTTCTGGACAAGCGAGGAGAAGTAGCCTATCAACTAGAGCTCCCAACCCACCTCTCCAATGTACATGACGTGTTTCATGTATCCCAGCTCAAGAAATGCTTGAGAGCACCAGAGGAGCAAGTATCAATGGGAGAACTTGAACTTCAAGAGGATCTGACTTATGCGGAACACCCTGTCCGAATCTTGGACGTAAAGGAAAGGGTCACCCGGAACAAGGTGATTCGATGGTGCAAGGTACAATGGAGCCATCACACCGAAGCTGAAGCCACATGGGAGCGTGAAGAGGATATCAAGGCAGAATTTCCCCATCTATTCTCTACTAACGAATCTCGAGGGCGAGATTCAATTTAAGGGGGGTAGATTTGTGACACCCTCATCTCTGGTTTCTACATGTATTCATATTTCATGTAGAGAAAACATTTTAAAGGAAGTGGGAACAGAGGAATTGTCAAATAGATAGCCGGTAAGAGCCGAATCCAGTTCACAGAAAGCACCGAAGACAACTTACCGCGGCCGCTGGCCACGTGGCGTGTTCGGAGCTCGTCCCAGCGAAGTGGGAGGTCCGCCGCTAAAATGGCTACGTGGCAGGTTCGGGGCTCATCTCCGCAAAAGGGGAGAGGTCCGACCCCGTGGGACACGTGTTGCTCTCGGAGCTAGCCTTAGCGGAAGAAGCGAAGGCATTTCCGCAGGACACGTGTCACCTCCGGAGCTAGTCATCATGGAAATCAGAGGAACAGTCACACGGGATACGTGTCGATCTGGAGCTTACCTCCGAGAGGTCCGTTTCTACTGAACACGTGTCGCCACCGGAGCTTATCTCCGGAAGGTCCATCGCTGCTGGACACGTGTTAACCTCGGAGCGCGTCTCTGAGGAAAGAAGGAAAGACCGGCACTAACACGTGGCGTGCGTGGAGCCACCTCTGAGTAAGAGAGGGGGTCCCGACCACCAGGATATGTGGCGCGCGCGGAGCTCACCTCCGAAGGAAAAGGGAGGTCTCGCTCGTTTGACACGCGGCACAACCGGAGCTCGCCTCTGTGGAAAAGAGGAGACCAGGCCCGATGAACACGTGGAGCCTCTGGAGCTCATCACCGAGGAGGTAACGAGTTCTAGGGACAGTTTTTGGAATCTGTACGCGTAGAAATACCGGAACAGAAATCAACCTGAATTCCACAATGTTACCGCACCAAATCAACTAAAGATAAGCTGTTAGAATCCAACGGCGATCTGAATAGGACTCTTATTCGGGATACAATCAGATTAGAACTCTTCTCTTCCCGATTATAAATAGAACGCAGAACCTCTGGCCGAAACCACAAACTTCTTTTCCAACTCCTGAGCCGACAACTTAGAGCTCTATTCCCAACCCGCCGAGTAAACCATCGCCGGAGCACGGCAAGGAAGATCGTCGGAGGAAAGCCCAGCGATCTGAGGAGGACCACGAGACCAAGAGGAACGTAAGGTAGGTCTCCAATACCACCTTACGACATCGTTGTGTTCTTTTTGCATCTGTTCTTTGATTCCTTTCGAACAGAAGCTTTCTCATGGACAGATCACTTGATGATCAGGTTGATCTAAAAGACAAGATCATCGCCACGTCCACCTTTGATCCGAACACCCCTGTTCATCATAAAATCTATGCAAGCCATGCAAGAACACGTGCAAACCAATCTAATAAACCTAATTATAGGATAGCATGCATATGCATCATCGCATCTAGTTTGAGGTTTGTGCATGATAGTGATTGCTGTGAATCTTGTATGCACATGATCCTACATAGCGGGACAAGCTCAAGGAGCTGTCCACGACGATCTGCAGCAACAAGGTTTTGAGATCCAAGGACAACCGGAACCGCAAGAACAAGGCAAGTGCTCCTTGACCATATTGATCCTATGTTTTGGGTGAAACTGTTTTGTTTTACGAAAAGGTGTGTGTGCTGAGTCAAACATGATGGGAAACCCTTTTTATAGGAGTTTACTAGTATTGGTTAAACCACCCTTGTCGCCAGGGATGTTTATGAGTTGGGTATGGTTTTTCCTTTATGCTTCGCTAAGTCTATGGGATTGGGAAGCGAGATAGATGTGTCTAGCTAACTGCACTCGTAATGATAATAAGAAACTAATGATGTTAATGAACATGGATCGGAGGGAGATCTAGGCAAGCCTGGGTTTGTGAATGAGGTAGCATGATATGGTGGTTTACTTGCCGTAGATCTAAGGACCGGTTTGTAAGGGCCTCAGTTTTTGACACACATTTGAAGTGTTCATCACCACACCACACACCTCATTTGAGGAAAGATGATGAATACAAATGAAGAGCAAGTAACCACCATCAACATGCTTATTAGAGAACAAACTCACATATTGCAAAAGGGGTATTTCCCACATGTGATATAGAGGGGCTGGACATATGAAAACTCCTACACATTGCTAAGGATGTCCATGCCAAGTTTCACCCAAATTCAAAACCTTTTTGAGGTCATTTTGGGTATAGCTAGAAAGAGGGCAGTTTGAAACCAAATTCAAATTCAAACTGTTTTTATCCCATGAATTTAAAAGTGGGAGGCATATTCTTACTCAGCACATTTTTGTGAGCTCACACACCAATTTTCACTCCATTTGGAGTTGATCTTGACATAAGCTAAGTGGGGGAATTCAAACTTTATTTGAATTCAAAACTGAACTTGTGCTGAAATTCATTCAAACCAAACCCAATTTGAATTCTACTCAATTCAAATGGCTCATGGGTGAATAATTTGAATCACCATGGGTATTTTGGGGCTCACTGTTTACAACAGTGATTAGGAGTGAATTTCAGAGGTTAAAACCCCGGGTGGGACCCACATGTCAGCCACTGAAGCAAAAGAAACCGACTGAGGACTCAGCTCGGTTAACCGCGCGCGCTGCAGCTGCCGCCATGGCGAAGAAACGGCGAAGCCACCAGCTGCTTGCCGATCTCAGCCGCGGAACCGACTCCCTGGATCTTTATCTACCCGCCCGAGCGGTCACCGGCGCCTTCCATCGCTGCCTCGTCGCACTTCCACCCAAAACGCCGAAACACCTCGCCGCCTGAGTGAAACTTCGGTTCCTCATCGCCCGGCCGATCCAGTGACCCTCTCGGCGATCTGAGACCAGCACCGGGTGCGCCAATCCATCTTCGACACCTTCGCATCGGTTCCAGACCCTGCGCAGCCTTCCCCGAGCTCCACCGCGGCGATCTTTGCCCTGCCAGTTCAGCTCGAGCCGCCGCTGCGGGAACCGCCTTTCCGGCCACCACAGCCCACCGTTCACGGAGCTATAAACAGCAAAGAGGTTCGCGTTCAACCCCTCTTTCTTTTCCGCAAGCTCCGGCGGCGTGACAAGCACTGCTCCGGCCGGAATTTCATATTTTCGTGACGGTGTGCAAAAGTGAGGTCGGTACTGATCCGAGAAATTCGTTAACCACACTGCATCACTCATCCTCTCATGGAGAGGATCACTTCTAGTAGCCCATGCGGATCCATAGGATCAAGAACCACGAAGAACCGTGGATGGAAACCGTTGTTCTTCGAGTTTTAGTAGAAATCCCGATTGCCCTTCCCGAGCTCCGTAGAGCTCATGTAGACCTTTCCTATGGTCCACTGATGCTTGACGACCCTTAGTTTGATCGGGGGAGGTGCTAGGGAGGGTGGACAACGCGACCGAAGTTCTTCCGAGGTTGCGTCTCATCGCCGACCAGGTGGCGGCCGTTGTCATGAAGAGCTGACCCCAGAATCCTGTTCCCCAAGTGGAAATAGGCAGGGGCGGCCAGAATCGTGAAGTTTGGAGCTTTATAGAAGCCGGCGGCGAGCTCTCCGGCGAGGCTCCTCAGCGGCAGAGCGCGGGCGTCGGGAGGTTGACGAAGGGGTGGACCCCAGCTGTCAGCGGGAGATATTTCAAATCGTGATCGGGCTGCGGCCGGGATCTGGTGTGCTGGCGCGCAAATACCCTGTGAGCCCCGGGATGCCGGACACCGCCGCACTCGACACGTGTCCTCGCGGGCCCCCGTGAGATTTAAACTTTTCCCCGATTTTCAGAATTCTTCCAAACTTCAAATCCTCATAACTTTGGCTAGAACGCTCCAAATTGAGTGAACCAAATTTTGTTGGATTCAGCTCTCTGAGCACTTTCCAGTAAATCAAGTTTCACTTCTTGAAAATCCTTAATACTCCAGAATTAATTCCTCAAAATTTAAACTGTTTGGAATTTTAACTGGAGAATCCTTTGGAGGAAGATCCTGAAATTTTGCTGGGATGTTCACCAGAATATCCCTGAACTACCATAAAAATTTCAGACTCATTTGAGCTCATTTAATCCACCTAATGGTGTGATTAGTGAAACTGTTCCAGAGAAAATAGAAAATGTTCAGAAACATTTTCAGAATTTTCTCTGAAATTGTTTAGCTCATATCTTTAGCTAGGAACCTTCAAATTAAGTGAGACCAACTCCATTAGAACCGTCTTAAAATCTAGTTTTCAGAAAGTCATAATTTGTTTCATGAAAATCCTTAGAGCACCCTAAGAGTTCCAATTAAGGTCAAGGACATGATTAATTGTGGAGGGCTCAAATGAGCTTTGCTGCAACTAAAACTTGACCAAGTCTCTATTTAGGTTATAACCAAACCACAGTAAAAGTTTCACAGTCATTGAGTCTTTCTAGTGGGACTTATAAGCTTCACAAGTTCAAACTTAATACAAATGCATTCAAATTAATACATGTACCTCTCTTATCATGTAGTCGCTAAGGTCGAGGAGGAACCCGAAGTCCTAGACTTCGTTACTCCGGAGGAACAGCTAGCCTACGACCAAGAGCAGCAAGGCAAGCTCCGGTTTGCATTAACCGTTTTACAAATTTTTATTGTTTTGAGCACTTACTTGATTATTATGATTCTTCGCATTAGAGTCTTGATTGGAAACCCAACTGCATAGCCAAGAAAACCATGGGTTGGGTTTAGGATTGCAAAACCCCGTTAGTTATTGCAATGCTAAGGTAGAGTAGGATCCGGTACAAGTCGAGTAGTTGGAACTACTCGCGAGCATAGGCTAGAAGCACTCGACTCGGGTAGTGATAGCACATGAAACACATGGCAAGAAAATGAGACCAAGCGGAGGGTAAGGGCAGCAGGACTTCGGGGCCTGTTTGCTGTAGCTCCGCTTGTGTCGATTGAGGACCGAGCCGTGTGCGGGCCTGTTGAACAAGCTAGAACAGTACCGAAAACCTACCGGCTATATGGGAACCGGGAAACTGATGTAACTCGGGTAGCTGGGTATTGAGGCATTGCCCGTCGTTCAGAGGGTAGGTTGAGAGCTTGAGGTGTAAATCGGCTGGCGGCACGGAGATGCACATGCAGAGACCTCTTGCTCGGGACGATGGGACCGGTTCAATATTTGGCTGACGGGTGAAAGGTGGTTGCGTACGGCGTCCGTGATGGTTGTTGTAGGCAACATCGAGTACGGGCGTACGTGACGGGTTGTTCGGGTAACCCTGCAGGTGTAAATCGATTATAATCGCCATCCCTCGCGGTCAGTGAGTACCACTTGTTCACTGTACCGTGACGTAGAAAGAACAGGCTAGTCACATGTTAAAATGTTGCTGATTGAATGATGGACATTGATTGTTAATGATATGCTGTAGCTTAGAGCTAACTAAAGTTCTTTTCAAACTTTAGGCAAAGTACATGAGAGAAATGCGTTTCTTGTTTGATTGCGGCTCTCTCATGTGCCTTAGCGTAAGGTTCTACACCACCTGCTGACAAAACGTGAAAGTAAGGTTCCACTAATTAGGCGAGTCCTTTGCAAATGATTTTTGCCTCATGTACCCATCACCCCTCATGTAGAAGTTCCATGTATAGGTGAGACGGGTCAGACTTGCTGAGCCTTCGTGCCCACTGCTTGTGTTTGAAGCTTTTGCAGGGTTCTATGAGGAAGGGACTCCCGAAGAGGAGACGGAACCCCAGGAGGGGAACCCCGTCGAGTGGGAGTCGTGCACGCCGCAGAGTTAGTGTGCGTGTGTGCTAGCAAGGACACGTTCAAGGGCTGAACGTGCACTTGATGCTTAGTCTACGCCCGTGAGTGTAGACTGAACTATTTTGATGTAAACATGTTCATAAACCAGTTTATGTAATATAAAATTTCGCTTCCGCTTTGTACCTTTGACGTGTGTTATCCGGTGCTGTGCAACGCAGCACCCCTCAGCGTGATCCTGGCTCGACAAGACCGTTGGGGTCGTGTCACGGTTCATGCAAAGCACATGCCAGGATAACAGTGCCACCACAAGGCCAAGTATGGGTGCGGCTTAGCTGAGTAATTAGGTAAGTTGCCAGAGTTTTATGACTGTGGAAGGCGTGGGGAATGGGAGTCGAGTGAGGACTGCCCTGGGAACTGCATGGCACAAGAGGGGGCCCGTGGGTGGGAGAATTGGAGATTCTAGCTTGCCGGTGAAACCTTAGTGAGTCCATATATCTAGTAACCCCTTTGTAAAGGCTATTTTGTGATCTCTTGACCATACACCGACGGTTGTGTACTGGTATAATGGAGGTTCTGCAGTCGTCGACGGGTGACGAAATCACAAACTTGTGGGTAAAGAGGTGCAAACTCTGCAGAGTCTAAAACTATCCTGATAGTCGAGCTTACGGTCACGAGCGCCTGGCTAAACTGCCATGATTAGTTGGGATGGTTATTGGGATGGTTCTTGGTTATGGTTATTGTTTTGGTTATGGTTTGGTTTTGGGAATGATGAGTCCGGGTGATAAGAGGGTTGCGTGACTGTTGAGTCATGGCAACGAGATTGGTCTTGGTGCGAGACGAAATTGTTTATGAGATGAGATGGTAGCGAATACGGGAAGGTATTCGTGAGATGGTGGCGAATATGAGGAGGTATTCGTGAGTAAGAATGAAGTTGATTAATGTTCGGATGGAACACGGAAAGTGATGGAGGTATGTTGGTAATTTAATACCTGCTGGGATTACATTCATTTAAAGTTAAGTTGCTTTATCATGGTTTTATAAATATGCTTTTCTGCAAATGAGCCTTTTTATACCTACCTTGTTATGAGCCACATATCATATTTTCCCGCACTTGCTGAGTACATCATTGTACTCAAACTTGCATTATTATCTCCTCATCAGCAGCAGGAGAGGACTACTATGAAGACCAAGTGGAACGTTAAGGCGTGTGATCTATTCTCAACCTTGCCTGTGGAGGGAATAGAGATGGATCCCTTTCTGCTTAGATTTGCTTCCGCATTAGAATAAAGACTTCCGCTGCATACAAATAAGACTTCCGCTGTGATAATGAGTCCAAGACTCATGAGATATTGTAATAGACTCAGTTATTCGTGGTAATATATAATCTGAATTCAGTTTGTGGAACATATGTGTATGTGTGATGAACATCCTGGGCACACATATGCATTAGTTCTCGGTTCCATGGTTTTTCCACAGAATTGAGGGCGTCACAGGGAGGTCCAGGAGCCTTGCTTTTCCTGGTCCTGCACCCAAAGCATGCACACACCGCCTCCCGAGGGCTACGGTGTGAATACTCGGGTCCGGACAGTTACACCCTGACTGCGGCAGGAGCCGGACCTCCGCGACCAAAGGCACTGGATTGCCCGAGTCCCGTACACCGGCCCGGGACTGTAAGCCAAATAAGACTAAGAGGCAGGGAAAGGAGGACCTCTGAGCAGTGCCAGACCTCAACCCCTCAGCAGGGGTGAGCTCCGAAGCTGGACCTCGCCACCCTCATCTCAGAGGCAAGCTCCGAATCCGGACCTCTTCTCCTTCTCCTCAGAGGCGAGCTCCGAGGCCGGATCTCACGCGCCCCTTAGGGCCGAGCTTCGATGCCAGCCCTCGCCCTCTTCTTAGAGGCGAGCCCTAATGCCGGACCTCACGCCCTACGCTGGCCTGAGCTCCGATGACCTCCGGACCTCACGCCCTCCGCTGGCCTGAGCTCCGATGACCTCCGGACCTCACGCCCTCCGCTGTCCTGAGCTCCGATGACCTCCAGACCTCACGCCCTCCGCTAGCCTGAGCTTCGATGACCTCCGGACCTCACGCCCTCCACTCGCCTGAGCTCCGATGACCTCCAGACCTCACGCCCTCCGCTGGCCTGAGCTCTAATGACCTCCGGACCTCACGCCCCCCGCTGGCCTGAGCTCTGATGACCTCCAGACCTCACGCCCTCCGCTGGCCTGAGCTCCGATGACCTCCAGACCTCACGCCCTCCGCAGGCCTGAGCTCCGATGACCTCCGGACCTCACGTCCTCCGCTGGCCTGAGCTCCGATGACCTCCAGACCTGACACCATCCGCTGGCCTTAGCTCCGATGACCTCCAGACCTCACGCCCTCCGCTGGCCTGAGCTCCGATGACCTCTGGACCTCACGCCCTCCGCTGTCCTGAGCTCCGATGACCTCTGGACCTCACGCCCTCCGTTGGCCTAAGCTCTAATGACCTCTGGACCCCACGCCCTCCGCTGGCCTGAGCTCTGATGTCCTCCGGACCTCACGCCCTCCGCTGGCCTGAGCTCCGATGACTTCCGGACCTCCGCCCCCACAGTAGGGCCAAGCTCCGATGCCGGACCTCTACCTCTCCTTAGAGGCGAGCTCCGAAGCCAGACCTCCCCCTTTCACAGGGCTGAGCTCCGATGCCAGACCTCGCCCCCTCAGCAGGGGTGACCTCTGATGCTGGTCTTCACCCCCTCCACAGGGGTGAACACTGAAACCGGACCTCTACCTCTCCTAAGAGGTGAGCTCCGAAGCCGGACCTCCCCCTTTCATAGGGCTGAGCTTCGATGCCAAGCCTCACCCTCTCCTCAGAGGCTGAGCTCTGTCGAGACCCTACCAGCACAGGGAATACTCAAGGTAAGAAAGTGCGCGACAAGGAAAAGGCCCCGCCCCGGGATCGTTAACTCCCCTGAGGTGGGCCCGGGGGCCACTGTCGGTACCCTCAATATTGGGTACCCCCGCGCACAAGGTGAAACCGCCTAAGGACCTCACCCCCTACGCAGGGGCGAGCTCCGAAGGCGCCACGTGTCCGGCAGGGCCGGAGCTCCCCTCTCCTCAAAGGATAGCTCCAGGCCTACCACGTGGCCCAGAAGGCCGGACCTCGCCCCCCCCCCCCCCACAGGGGCAAGCTTCAAAGGATCCACGTGTCCAGTAGGGCCGAAGCTCCCCTCCCCTCGGAGGATAGCTCTGGGCCTGCCACGTGGCCCAGAAGGCCAGACCTTGCCCCCTCCGCAGGGGCGAGCTCCGAAGGAGCCACGTGTCCAGTAGGGCCGGAGCTCCCCTCCCCTCGGAGGATAGCTTCGGGCCTGCACGTGGCCCAGAAGGCTGGACCTCGCCCCCCCCCCCCCCCCCCCCCGCAGGGGCGAGCGCGGGCGGCGCTGCCAGCGGCGCACGGCGGCGGGAAGCGGCGATCTCGCCGGAGACTTTCGGGTTTTCGAGAATTCTTCCTAGAACTGTGATTTTATGGTATAGATCGGTGGAGGGGAGGTCGGGGATCTCACCTCGGGGGTTTTCTTGAGCTCGGAGGTCCTGGAAGGTGATCGGCGACGAGGTCCGAGGCGAAACCACGGCGAAGCTCGTCGGCACTGTGTTTACACCGCAAGTCACCGAGTTTTCTGCACCTGCAAGGTTCCCCGGAGGCGGTGAATCAAGACCAGCGAGTTAGATCAGAAATTCCGAGCTTAGATCGGCCAGAATTCGCCGGAGAAGTCTCGGTTCTCACCGGAGTAAAAATCGGCGATCGCGGGGAAAAAACAGAACGAGGCCGGGGTTTTTATAGACGGGGGAGGGCGGCGGAGTGGTTTAGATCATGTCCGCGTCGCCTACGAACAGAATTCAGCGGGGATACGCCGAAATCCCGATCGGTTTTGATTCGGGTGCGAGGGAGTCCGGCGCTGTCGCGAGGTAGACGAAGATCGGGTGGGTCCCGCCTGTCAGTGTGAGGAAGCAGCGCGCTCGGCTGCGGGCTGGCGCGAGCGCTGGCTGGGCCGGCTGGTGGGTTTCGGCCCACTGGCCGGTTTTTTTCTGTTTTCTCTTTTTCTTTTTCTATTTATTTTCTGATTTGAGTTTAATTTGAATTCCAGTTTGAATTTGAACTTTTGCAAAACATGCAACACGTTCAAAAATTTTTAAATTCCCCTCTTAACATGATTTAGGGTTTTGAATCAAAATTTTGGGGTGTTACAGAGGGCTGTTCAGTTTTTAATTTTTTATACGTCGTGTATAATAGAGGGTTAATTGTGGCTGTATTGAGATAATAATCAACAGGGTACAGGGAATGATTATATAGAGAGATTAGGTGAGGGGAAAAGACTAAACTACCCCTAATCCTAATCCCTCACTAGTGACTAAACTACCCCTGTATCACTCACACAATTTCAGAATTTAACACCCCCCAGCAGTCACAACATCTAGCCACTGCAGATGTTGAGATTGGACCGAAACTCGAAGAACAGCGACGACGGGAGGCCATTCGTGAAGATGTCGGGGAACTACGTCATCGTCGGGACATGGTGTACCCGAACCTCAACACGTGCAACCCGCTCACGAACAAAATGGAGGTCAATCTCCACATGCTTTATGCGCTGATGCTGGACCGGGTTGGTGGAGAGGTACACGGCGCTGATGTTGTCGCAGTAGATCAGGGTGCTCCTGGCGACGGAAGTGTGGAGCTCCTAAAGAAGCTGCTGAAGTCAGGAAGCCTCAGCCACGCCGTTAGCCACGGCGCGATACTCCGCTCAGCACTCAAAAGCGACACCACAGGTTGTCACTTCGAGGACCAGGAGACGAGGTTACCGCACAGTAGACGGCGTACCAAGAGGTAGACCGACGATGTCCGGGCAGCCTGCCTAGTCAGCGTCGGTGTACACGACCAGCTCGAAGACCGCGTCACGTTGAAGGAGGAGGCCGTAGTCGAGGGTGCCTCGTAGGTACCGAAGAATCCGCTTCATAACGATGAGGTGCGGCTCCCTCGGGTCATGCATGTGGAGGCACACCCGATGAACCGCATAGAATATATCCGACCTAGTGAAGGTGAGGTACTGAAGAGCACCTGCAAGACTCCTGTAAGTAGTGGGGTCAGTGACGGGTGTCCCGTCGGTGGCGGAGATCTTCGCCTGAGTATCCACTGGAGTGGAGCACGGCTTGCACTCAGCCATGCCCGCTCGCTGGAGGATATCCAGGCAGTACTGTCACTAGTGAAGGAACAAGCCGCCTGGTCGGTCCTCGACCGCAATACCCAGGAAGTGGTGGAGGCGGCCCAGGTCCTTCATAGCGAACTCCTGTTGTAAAGCAGAAATAGTGCGCCAAAGAAGAGCCGGACTAGACGCTGTCAGTACGATGTCATCGACGTATAGTAGAAGGTAAGCAGTGTCACTGCCACGTCGATAGACAAACAGCAAAGTGTCCGACTTAGCTTCGATGAACCCCTGTGAGACCAAAAAGGAGGCGAACCAGCTATACCAGGCTCTCGGTGCCTGCTTCAGACCGTACAAAGATTTGTTCAGCTTACAGACCATGTGTGGGTGAGCTGAATCAACAAATCCTATCGGCTGACTGCAGTACACCGTCTCGGTCAGTGTACCGTGGAGGAAGGCATTCTTGACGTCCAACTAGTGGACGGGCCAAGAACGCGAGAGAGCCAGCGACAGAACGGTACGAACCGTCGCCGGCTTCACCACCGGGCTGAAGGTCTCGTCGTAGTCGACTCTAGGGAGCTGAGTGAAACCCGAGTACCCACCGAGCCTTGTACCTCTTCAAGGTACCGTCCGCTTTCTTCTTATGTGTGAACACCCACTTGCCTGTGACAACATTGCCACGACCGGGGCGGGGAACCAGGTCCCAGGTCCGGTTGGCAAGCAGGGCCTCATACTCTTCCTCCATAGTGCGACGCCAGTGAGGGTTAGCGAGGGCGCTATGCACGGAAGTAGGTATGGGTGAGATCAAAGAAGAGTCGGTCGGTGGAGATGTCGTCGACGAGAAGGCAGCTCCGGTGAAGCACTCAAGCGGTCGGAGACTCCCGGACGCACGGCGAGTCACCATCGGGTCGACGTGACCAGGATCCCTGTGGAGAAGAGGAGGGTTGTACACCGGGCGCTCGGGTACAACAACCTTCTCTTGTTGTGAGTAGACGAGAGTGGGTCTCGACGTCGTGCGTGGTGCAGCTGGAGCAGGGCCCCATCCCGCGCTCGTCGCTGGTAGACAAGTGCGGGGTTGGCGAAGCGAGAAGTCATCGTCGATGTTGCGCCTGGTGCATCTGGTGACGTCAGGCTCACTGCAGGTGACGTCGGGGAAGCTGAGGCCGCGCGTGGCGCAGCTGGTGACATGGGGGTCACCCGAGGTGCAGCAGGTGACACCGCAGATGTCGATGCCGCGCGTGGCGCAGCTAGTGACGTCGGGGCCACCCGAGGTACAGCGGGTGACGTCAGGGAAACCGAGGCCGCGTGTGGCGCAGCTGGTGTCATAGGGGTCACCCGAGGCATAGCAGGTGATGTCGGAGGCGTTGGTGCCGCACGTGGTGCAGCAGGTGACGCCGGGGGAACCTGAGGCGTAGCGTGTGTCAAACCTGCAGAAGAAAGAGGCCAAGGCAGCTAGGGAGCAGCCTCGGGGTCAGTGGGAAAAAGGGAATCTAGCTCTGTGGTGGAACCAGGATAGGTGGTGGAGAAAGGAAAGGAGGACTCGTCGAAGACGACGTGTCGAGAGATCAAAAGGCGGTGAGTAGTGAGATCTAAGCACCGGTACCCCTTATGATCAAGGGAATACCTGATGAAAACACACCGTGTCGAGCAGGGCGCAAGCTTATGCGGGGAAGTGGTGGAAAGGTTAGGGTAGCAAGCGCACCCGAAAACTCGAAGGTGATCGTAAAGAGGATCGGTGCCATATAGAGTAAAATAGGGGGTGGAGGCACGAATCGCCTTGGTAGAAAGGCGATTAATCAAAAGTGTGGCAGTATGGAGAGCCTCCACCCAGTATCAGGCTGGAACAGATGTCTGGAACATCAGGGAGCGCATGACATCATTGGTGGTGCGAATCATGCACTCTGCCTTGCCGTTTTTTAGGAGAGGTATACGGACAAGACATGCGTAGCTGTACCCCATGTGCGGAGAGAAAGTTACGAAATGCAAAGTTATCGAACTCGCGTCCGTTATCACACTGGACAGCTCGGATGTTGCGCCTAAACCGAGTGGAAATCCAAATGAAAAAGTGAGAAAGAGTAACGAAAGTCTCAGACTTCAATTGTAATGGAAAACTCCAGGAAAAGTGAGAAAAATCATCAATGATCACCAAGTAATAATTAAAGCCCGATACACTGGTAATGGGTGATGTTCACAAATCACAATGTATAAGATCAAAAACATGCTCAACATGAGTCACAGAAGTGGGAAAAGGAAGCCGAACATGGCGACCAAGCTGACAAGCATGATATAGGGAGTCATGTGTGCCCCTAGAACACGAGATAACAGAACTACTGGACAACTTCGACATAGCATCGGCACCAGGGTGACCAAGCCGGCAATGCCAAATGGTGGATGAAGTTGTCGTAGTCAAAGCAAAAGATGGTGATGTAGCGGAAGTAGGGAGCCGAAGTGTGTATAGGGCCCTAGAGCTATCACATCAAAAAAAGAGGTTGTCGGGTAGAAAGATCCTTCACAGACAAACCAAACGGATCAAACTCAATGTAAACATTGTTGTCAGTGGTAAAAAAACAGACAGAAAGCAAGTTTTGATTGATATACGGAGCGACAAGAATGTCTTTAAGCTGGAAAGAACCGGGAAGACCGGAATCACCTACTGAGGTGACCGAAAGAACAGACCCATTCCCAACAACGATAGATGAAGGAAAAGAGGCATTGGGAGGGTGGGTGGAAGAGAGTATACCAGCATTTAGGGTGGTATGGTGTGATGCTCCGGAATCGACTATCCAGTCAGCACCTGGTGGAGTAAGGTGCATGGTGCTGAAGGAAGAAGCCAGCGACTGTCGATCCCACGTCAAGGGTGGCTCCTGGAGAGGTGTCGACGACTTCGAGTACCCAACAGAATAGTCGGTGCCTCCGTAGGTCGAGGCTGATTGTCTGCCAGAAGGGTAGCCAGGCCCACCATAGGCCTGAGTCGGTGGCCCACCAGCACTGTAGGTTGGTCCATTGTAGCCTAAGGTGGCTACGAACGTCGGCTGGGGACGTGGTAGTCGTGGAGGCTGAGAACCCGGAGATGACCCAGGCCACATGTAGATCTGGCCAGTCCACGGGTTGTAGGGTGTGAACCAGGGTGCACCTCCCTGGCCGGTACCACCACTACCACCAGTAGCCAGGGTAGTGGGTGTAGGAGTGCTGTCTGCACTGCTACCTCCACCACGGCCGCCGTGTTTGCCTCGGCGGCGATGATTTCCACCTCCAGTACTGGCAGAAGTGCCTACGGTGGAAGGTGGTCGTGACGGTGGTCCACCAGCAGCTGGTAAGGGTGGACGAGGGGACTGCCTAGAGCCGTAAAAGGTTGTGGCAGACCCAGAACCAGTAGAGCCTCCTGCAGTGATCTCCTCAAGCTCAAGGTCAGACCATACCTTCTCGAAGGTAGGGAGTGGCTCCAGTCAGAGTATCCATGTCCGTATGTGACAATAGCGCTCATTCAGGCCCTAAAGGATCCGAAGAACAAGAGCGCTATCGGTGACCGGCTCGCCAAGGTCACGTAGAGCATCCGCCATGCCCTTCATCTCCCGGCAGTAGGTGGAGACAGAGGTCACCCTGGACGGTGTTCTGGACCGAGTGCTGATGTGGAGGGCTCGAGTCGTGCGGTTCCCTAGAAACCGCTGCTCAAGGACCAGCCAGGCTCGTCGAGCAGTGCCACCACCGAGCTGCCTGACGATGTCCTATAGCTCCTCTGACAGGGAGCCAAGGATTCAGGATAGGACCGGGCTGTCCATGCTGACCCAGGAGACCTCCACTGAAGAATCATCCTGGAGGACGTGGTCATCGAGACAGTAACGCCTCAGCGTGAGGAGCACCAGGTCACACCACCGGGCATATGAAGTGGACTCAGAGGTAAGAACAACCGGTACAAGCGTTCGGATGTTCTGAATCCCAGCGTCTTGCGCATAAAGAGCGGCCACAAGTGAAGCCGACTACGTACCAGCATCCGAGGGAGGCTCGTGGGCAGCACTCATCGGTCGGTGAGCACTCTCCTCGAGCTGGTGAGATAGAGCCGCCACGGAGGCACGCTCCTGCTCTAGGGCGAGAGCGAGTGCCTGCTCGCGCTCGCGAGAGGCAGCCAGTGATGCGGCAATGTCGGAGGTGTTCGTTGTGTCGGTGCCGTAGGAAGAAGTAGTTGCGTTATCAGCAGCGGCAACGGCGACTAGAAACGGAATCGACGGGACAGTAGTCGTGGTGCTCCCGTCGAGGTCGAGGACGGTGGTGGTAGGGTCCCGTGGACCAGAGGTACCTGCCATGAAAACAACAGCGGTGGCGGGTTTGCCAGTGGTACCTACAAGAGGTCCGCCGGCGGCCGGACCGGTCTTCAGAGTCATAGGAGGGGTGGCTGCACCTGCCGAGACTGAAACAATGGCTGGCCAAGTGGACCAGGGGGCGGCGGCGGCGGCAGCGGCGGCGCCTTCAGCAGCAGCGGCAGCGGCTCCAACAGCGGTCGCGGGTCCCCCAGGGAAGACACCTCCCAGGGAAGCGGGTGCCCCCCGCGTGCCCTGGCTGCAGAGACAGCAGCCGCCCAGGAGGCGGACGGATCTGAGCTGGCGGCGACCAGAGGGTGGGCAACATTGGCGGCGGCTGACCAGGGAGCGGCGGCGGTCGCGCCAGCCCCTCCAGAGGCGGCGGCTGCGGGCCAAGGGGTGGTGGACCAGAGGGCGGCGACGACCGTGCTAGCCCCTCCAAAGGCGGCGGCTGTGGGCCAAGGGGCGGCGGACCAGAGGGCAGCGGCGGCCGAGCCAGCCCCTCCAGAGGCGGCGGCTACAGGCCAAGTGGCAGCGGCGGCTCCCCCGTGCGCGCGCTGATTCGGCCCGAATCCGGGTGACTGCGGCGGCACAGATTCGGCGGCGGCTGTGGCAACCCAGAGCAGCGGCGCAGGGGTGTCGGCGGTGGCGTAGGGCGGCGGCGTAGGAGCGCCGGCGGCGGCCCTAGGTGGCGGCGCGCCGGTGGGTGAAGGCAGGGTCATTAGGGTTAGGGTTAAGCCCTAATCCTAATCAATCCTAGCTGCTCTGATACCATAATAGAGGGTTAATTGTGGTTGTATTGAGATAACAATCAACAGGGTACAAGGGATGATTATATAGAGGGATTAGGTGAGGGGAAAAGATTAAACTACCCCTAACCCTAATCCCTCACTAATGACTAAACTACCCCTATGTCACTCACACGGTTACAGAGTCTAACAGTGTAAACAACATGTAGTCCCATTTAGGAAAATAGAGGATGTTAACTTTCTTTCCATCTGGGCTATCTTCATAATAAATATAATTGCATTGTATATGTGAATTTAAGTACTTAGTATCCATATTCTTGGGGATTGGATTCTGAAACTACGCCAGAACAGTTAATAAAGCATCATATTGGAAAGGGCAAATAATCTAAAGCATTGGGAAGGATTTGTCTACTAGAAGTATAGCTTTTTATATGCTCTTGTTCATTTCAGATCTATTGCAACGACTAGGCGAGTATTGGAAAGGATTGCCGTTCTTCATGTTTCACAAAGAACAGCATGGAAACTTCTCAAGGGTAACGAGGCTTCTTTAACTCTCTCCTATCTTTTAATATATTGAAAGGACGATTGTCTTGTGGCATACTGGCATCTGACCAGGCCCCTTGATATTTCTAGGTAATATGCTATACAACAACGATAACAACAAAACCTTCGTGTCAAGCATGTTGAGGTAGGCTAGATAAGTAGATATGAAACCCAAACAATCCTCCTCCTTTATCCGAGCTTGGGACCGCTATACCTAGAAAGGCATAAGCAGAGTTATTTTGCTTCCCTCTATGGGATGACATAGGGCACTGTATTATGCCATCAGATAGGAAACCTTATTATATCTTGATCTTCATGTCCAGAATTAAATTTGTGGAACCAAGCATATTTTTCTTAGCAGGTTTGAAGAGAAAATGAGTTTTTATTTGCTTTACATGATTTCTTATTATTCTTTTGTTGATAGTGTTGTATAGATAGCATTTAAGCTTGTGCTCCCTGAATTTGGTCGATCTTTCATAAAAAATGGGCTTTGCCAGAACTTTCGTAACAATTGTATTGATAGGGTCACATTTTGGTTAGGCTCACCTGAGCTTGTGTCTTTGCAAAGCTCGCATGTACCTCCACATCTAGTAATGGTAATATATATTTTCCTTTCATTTTTTGACATGGAATCACATTCTACTTCCATTCCACCAAGGAAAAGGAGATCAAGTTCATTACATCTTGATGACTGCAGATAGGAGATTCTTCCCCTCTGCTATTCCCTGCAGATCCTCTAGACTCTAGAGACTAGACAGAGAAATTGAAATGTCTTAAACTGCCATCAGCGACACAAATGGCATACTACCCTTTTGACCATCTATATTTTCCTTTCATGACATGATAAATTTCCATATAAGTTATGTGACGTACATGATGATGTTTCCATGAATCTATGCTGCTATGTGTCTATACATTGATCCTGTGGCTCCTTTGTTTCATTTCCTAACTTCTATAATCATCAAATATAGCTCATATCATCTAACTTTTCAATCTGTAGATGCTTCAAAATCAGCAAAGAGGAAAGCTGCGAGGGGAATGTCAACTCCAGAGTTCACATACTGTGTTACCAGAACAACATTCCGAGGTCAGATTTCCTTGGTGTGCCATTTTTCTTTGTAGGGTAGTTCTCACTATTTTCTTCTTCAAACAGCACATGCACTGGGAGTAGCCGCTGCTTGGGTTGTGCGATCCATAGTTGAGGTATACAGATGTTTCATCCGTAAACCCAGTGATGATGAAGAATCATTTGAAGAGGTGGATAAATTCGGAATGATGGGAAGGGAGATTCTAGGCATTACCATCAAAGGTTGCTTCTCTTTGGTTTTAGCCTCAATTGGAGCCGGTATTGGTGCCCTCGTGCATCCAGTGTATGGACAGTGGCTTGGTGAGTCATAATCTGCTATCCCCCTTCACTGCAAATACTAAGACACTGCAATATTTGTATATTATCAAGTCCTCCTGGCATTATAGTAGTCATAAATGAACTAGCATTCAGCAGTTTAAGAACCTTTAGTTCTCCAATGTTCATCATAAGCTTTGTTAGAATAAGGTTAGTACATTGACACTGGTTCAGAGGCTCAGAGCAACATCAGTTGACTGTATCCTTATATGCCTTGCAGGTGTTGCCCTAGGAGATGTGGCTGGACCAGATGTTGCTATAGTCATTTTTGAGAAGTTACAGCTGCATCTACTGTTATAGTGCCACAAAACCATATATTTGAGTGCACTAGTTTTTCAATCCCTCGGCGAGTTGCGCAGTGACTATTTGGACATCTCCTTTTGTCTAACTGTCACAGTTGATGAATAACAAGTTGTCACACCGGTGGTCATAGTAATTAGCCTCCTCTTTCCAGAGGCGCCTTCCGGCATTCAGAGATCTGGACATTCTCAGTGTTTTTTCAAACCTCCTTTTTTTTATTTGATGCTGGTCAGTTCATTTTAAACTAATGAGCGTAAAAAGGAATGAATTAGGGAGTAAATTTTTTGTTAATGAATCAACTTTTACTAAAAAATGAAAAAGGTCAGGCCCCTTTAACTAAAACTCCTGTTCCAAGTGTGCGTTACACCAGCCACGAAGGGTGACGTGAAAACAGGTCGGAAATTTTTTATCTATATACCGTTTTTTCGCTTCTGTTTTTAATTTTTCAGGATCTATTCAGAATCGGGACAAAAATAGGTTGGAAACTATCGGAAATGGGATCGTAAACAATTTAGCTATTTTTCTGTGGGGCATTGGTGTTTTGACCATAGTTTTAGAGTCTAATTGTGATCTAGGTCCTGATTTTTAAATTTTACTTTTTTATTCCTAGTTAACCTTCAGATTATCACAAGTTCTTTTAGTACTGATAATGGTGTTAACTGAAGTTGAAAGACAAATTTACCCTTTGTGATTTTACATAATTTTGATGTTAAACATTATGTTTGCACCATTGTTTTGACATGTAATTTGATAAAAAATATTTTTTCCTCGACATCGGGTGGTTGGATCGATCAGATGGAACTAAAAGAAGTAAGGGATATTTTGGTATTTTTTTTCAGTTTCCAAACGTTTTTCTCTTTTTTTATTCTGTTTATTCCACTTCAATTAACGGCGTTAGAAAGTTGTGGTAACGATAGACTCAGATGAAAAAAGATACGGTAAAAATGCAAAATTTCAAAAGTAGAGTCTAGATCACAGTTAAACTTAAATATTATGTCAAAATACAATTGTTCATGTGGTTGTTGAACTTAATTCGGGATGATTTTGTTTTTACCCCGTATTTGGGATTTGACCCATTACTGTTCAAGGCCCGACTAAACACATTGTCGTAGCCCATCATGTCCTCTGCCGACCCCCAAAGCCCACCAGCACCGGGCCACGCCAAAACGGTAAGCTGCCCCTCTACCGAACTGTCAAACTCTCTAGTTGAGTGTTGAACAGGAAGCCGCTGCCGCACCACCCGCACCTCATGTCAATGTCGCACGCCCGCGCGTCGAGCACCTCTCAGGCGCGAATGGCGAAGAAGGAGCACCAGCGGCTGCGGCCTCATGGTGGTGGGTGATTGGTGGAATGGTACCATTGCGTATGATATGGATAAGGCTTGCCGCCCAGGGGCGGGGCCCTGCCTCCAACTGTGCGTGGTGACGGCGGGAGAGGAGTGTTAGAGATACGATTTTGGTCACATAAGATCATGAAGATTATGGAGTATATCTGCACCAGAGTCGGACACATGAAGATCTTCTAGAAGAGCTGATCGAATCATCATGATATAGAATCGAATCATCAGGAGATAGAATTGTTAGATACGTGCTTATCAAATCTCTATTTTCCTTATCTGTTTTTGGTTTCTGATCCACGGTTGAAGGCCAAGCACATGTAACAACATGGATCCAGACCTTGTACGCCTATTTAAATGAATCAACACATAAACCCAGGTGCGCCGAGTTTGGCAGCCGGGCTTCCTCCCAGAATGTGAGCTCGCCCTCGAGTTCAACAATCTTTCATGGTATCAGAGTCGGGTGATTCACCAACGATATCAACTTGAGTTCGTCGACGTCCTCTACATCGACTATCGACTTCAACACCCTCAACAATCACGTTGAGAAATTAACACGCGACAACTATCTACTGTGGTGTGCGCAAGTGTTCCCGGTGATACGCGGAGCGCAGCTAGATGGCTTCCTCGATGGAACAAAGCTACACCCAGATGAGATATCGTGGTTGAAAAGCCAGACAAGAGCACAGAGAAGGTGAAGACTCCGGATTTCTTGACTTGGATGGTTAAGGACCAGCAACTACTTAGATACTTGAACTCTACCTTGTCAAAAGAAATCTTGGCGCAAGTTGCGATGTTTTCTTCATCAGCTGAGGTGTGGAAGGCAATTCAGGAATCTTTTGCCTCCCAGTCAAGAGCTAGGATCATGCATCTACGATCCAAACTCTCAAGTACCAGGAAAGGAGATCTTTCCATAGAAGTGTACTTCACAAGAATGAAAGGGTATGCGGATGGGATGGCAGCGGCAGGAAAAAGACTTGAAGATGATGATGTCATCGCCTACATCCTTGTTGGCCTTGATTCGGACTACAATTCACTCGTAGAAAATGTGAGTACTCGAACAGATGCAATTTCTTTATCTGATTGCTTGCACAACTTTTGGCAACAAAAGCATAGCTTGAGAGACAAAATCAAGGAAATTACCACTACAATGCCAATGTTGCAACACGCGTCAACTTCGTGGACGTGGAGGAGGTGGTCACGGCCGAGGCCATGGACAGGGGCACGACACATCAGAACCAAGACTGGTCTGCCAACTGTGTAAAAAGGTTGGCCACACGTTATCAAGTGCTACAAGAGGTTTGATAGAGATTTCAAGCCCGAGGAAAAATCGGCAAACAGTGCAGCAACATCTTATGGGGTGAACACAAACTGGTACACTGATAACGGAGCAACAGATCACATAATTGTGGAACTGGAGAAGCTGACAACAAAAGAGAAGTATAATGGTCAGGAGAAAGTCCATATTACAAGTGACTCAGGTATGAAAATTAATTTTGTTGGTAATTCCACCTTGTACATCATTGATCATCAGCTTTGCCTAAATAATATTCTTCATGTTCCTACCACCACCAAAAATCTTATCTCCGTCCACAACTTACTACTGACAATCCTGTTTTTATTGGATATCACTCACAATATTTTTTGGTAAAGGATCGAGCTACGAGGAAGGTCCTTCTGCGGGGTAAGTGTAGAGGAGGACTCTATCCATGGCCCTCTCTTGAAAGAGCCTCAGGAAAATGCGCCCTCATGACAAATAAACTCTCTTCCGAGAGATGTAATGATAGATTAGGTCATCCATCTATGGTCATAGTTAATAAAGTTGTGAGTGACAATAATCTTCCTTGTTCTTTAGAGTCGAATAGTGTTCAAGTTTGTAATGCATGTCAGTACAGCAAGATCCATCAATTACCTTTTCCTAAGTCAAGTAGTGTGTCTCAAGCTCCTTTAGAGCTTATTTTCTCAGATGTATGGGGCCTAGCTCCCACTTACATTGGTAGAAACGATTATTGTGTCATCTTTATTGATGATTTCAGTGAGTTCACTTGGATTTATTTGATTTGGCATAAATCTGAAGTGTTTCACAAGTTTCATCTGTTTCAAACCTTAATAGAGAGACTACTTGACAGGAAAACAATCTCGGTTCAAACTAACTGGGAAGGAGAGTATCAAAAGCTCCACTCCTTCTTTGAGCAAGTCGGCATATCCCATCAGGTAGCCTTTCCTCACACACATCAACAAAACGGAGCCGCTGAACGGAAACATAGACATATTGTTAAGATAGGCTTTGCTCTCCTTGCTCATGCATCCATGCATTTAAAATTCTGGGATGAGGCTTTCTCGACTGCCGCATACCTCATAAATAGGACTCCTTCTCGAGTTATAAAGTACCTAACTCCTATGGAAAAATTGTTTGGAACAAAACCAGTTTACTCGCAATTGAGAGTTTTTGGATGTGCTTGTTGGCCAAATTTGCGTCCTTACAACAATCACAAACTAGCCTTTCGTTCCAAATAGTGTGCATTTTTTAGGATATAGCCCTCTACACAAAGGTTATAAATGTCTTGACATATCAAGTGGTAGGGTCTATATTTCTTGATACGTCATTTTTGATGAAACCATATTTCCCTTCAGACATTTGCATCCAGATGTCGGGGCTCAATTAAGATCTGAGCTCCTACTCCTTCATCCAACGTTGCTTCTTTTTTCAGGGAATACAGGTGGTCTTGCTCAACAAAATAAATTTTCAGATCCTGGAGATTCACCGCATTGTTCTGACCATTTATCTACTGGAGATCAATGTGGTATGCAGGATCCAGCAAATATGGCAAGCATAGAAGATCCTGGCGGCAGTTCCAGAGGAGATCCGGTGGTTGATGTTTTCCGTGCAGAACAGAGTCCCGCCCAACCGCAAGCGATTCCGGATCTCGCGCCAACAATCACGCCAGGAAGATCTACCTTGGGACTCGTACCTGGCGATGCACCTGACACCAACCAGGTGCGCGCATCCGACACTGACCAGGCGCGCGCGTGCGCAGGAGACTCCTACTCGGGACAACCGCCGAGGGACGCTAATCCGCGCAACATACACGGGCACACGTCTCCTGTCTTGATCAGCGCAGCAAACACGCTTCCGACCGTATCTGGATTGATGGGTCCCACGATAAATCCTAGCGCTGATGCGGGGGACAGAGAGACTCGACTTCTGGAAAATCAGCACCAGCTTCCGTCGGAATCAGCGCCAGCGACAGCGACAGTTACTTCCCATGCAGTAACACGGCCAAACACACGGTCACAAAACAATATTATTAAGCCCAAGAATTTTGGTCTTAATTTTATGTGCCTACTAACCACTACAGGAAAGGCAATGGATAAAAAGTTTCAGGCGCTGCTGAAAAAATCAAACATGGCATCTTGTTCCTAGAACAGGAGTGAGCAATATAATAGATTCTAAGTAGGTCTACAAAATCAAGAGAAAGGCATATGCGACTGTTGACAGGTACAAGGCCAGACTTGTAGCCAAAGACTTTAAGCAGAGGTATGGTACTGACTATAAGGATATTTTTAGCCCTGTCGTTAAAGCAGCTACTATTAGAATTGTTTTGTCTATTATTGTTTCAAAAAACTAGTGCTTGAGGCAGCTTGATGTTCAAAATACTTTTCTTCATGGAGATCTAGAAGAAGTATACTTGACAGAACCACCTGGGTACGAAAACAAAAGGTATCCTAATTTTATTTGTAAATTAGACAAAGTACTTTATGGATTAAAACAGGCACTAAGGGTGTGATATGCTAAGTTGAGCTCAAGATTTGCCAGTCTCGATTTCCTGCCTTCTAAAGGACATATTTCTCTATTCTTTTACAAGAAAGATGGAATTACTATTTATTTATTAATCTATGTTGATGATATTGTAGTAGCAAGTTCATCAGAACAGGCGGTTGAAGCAATGCTAAAGGATTTGAGGAAGGATTTTGCGTTGAAGGATTTAGGAGCACTTCACTACTTTCTTTGAATTGAAGTTGAATATGACAAGGAAGGCATTCTACTCATGGTGGTCAGCCACCCAGGAAGCTACTCAATATAGAAGTATTGTGGGTGCCTTACAATACTTGACTCTCACCAGACCTTATCTTGCCTTTCCAGTTAATATTGTTTGTCAATTCTTGCATTGCCCTAGTGATATACACATGTCTATGGTAAAGAGGATTTTGAGATACATACAAAGGACGATCAGTCTTGGTATTAAGTTTACAAAAGACAGTTCTTTGAAAATTAATGTTTTTTCAGATGCTGACTGGGCAGGTTGTCCTGATGATAGAAAATCTACAGGAGGTTCTGCTATACATTTGGGCTCAAATTTAGTTTTTTGGAATGCAAAGAAGCAGCGTACAGTCTCTCGATC
The DNA here is from genome assembly GCA_030760725.1 of Neostapfia colusana. Lineage (NCBI taxonomy): Eukaryota > Viridiplantae > Streptophyta > Magnoliopsida > Poales > Poaceae > Neostapfia > Neostapfia colusana. Next base: position 51,439,883 of record JASWHV010000010.1, on the reverse strand, counting down.
AAACACGGAAGCGGAATATAAATCATTGGCAAATGCTACTTCGGAGGTAATTTGGATTCAATCTATATTAAAAGAATTAGGAATGTCGCAAGATGGAATTCCTATACTACGATGTGATAATCTTGGAGCAACATTTATGACGTTTAATCCAATATTTCCCGCCCGTACAAAACATATACAAATAGACTATCACTTTGTTGGTGAGATGGTTGCAAATAAGCTGCTGCAGGTAAAATTCATATCAACTAAAGATCAAATAGCGGATAGATTTACCAAGCCGCTAACTTCACAGAAGCAAGCGAGATTCAAATACAACCTCAACATGGGAAGTTGAGGTTGAGGGGAGGTGTTAGAGATACAAGTTTTGGTCACATAAAATCATGAAGATTATGGAGTATATCTGCACCAGAGTCGGACACATGAAGATCTTCTACAAGAGCTGATTGAATCATCAAGAGATAGAATAGTTAGATACATGCTTAGCAAATCTTTATTTTCCTTATCTGTTTTTAGTTTCCTGATCCACGGTTGAATGCCAAGCGCATGTAACAACCTCGATCCAGACCTTGTATGCCTTTTTAAATGAATCAGCACGTAAACCTAGGTGCGTGGAGTTTGGCAGCCGGGCTTCCTCCCAGAACGTGAGCTCGCCCTTGAGTTCAACAATCTTTCAAGGAGGAGGCGGAGTGTCGGCCTCCTTGGCCGCGAGGCCCCACTGGCGGGGGAGCCTAATGAGAAGCCTTGCGAGATGATTCCCATGGCGGCCGCGGATGAGGGGGAGCCATGGAAGGATGAAGGGGCCTCGCCTGCCTGGGTAAAGTGTGAGGCTAATCATGTGGTCAGGAACGAGTGGACAGAAGGAGACGATCGCCAAAAATAAAGATAACAAGGTAGTCCTGTTCTTTGGTGGGGCGAGGAGAGGAGATGGGAGGCATGCTCCTGCCGCATCACCGAATTACTCCAAATCATCTGCAAAAGACCTCATACCAAGGATCATTTGCTCTTCACAGAGGTGACGTACGACACATTTTACTTGGTGTGTCCATCGAGTATATTCTTGCAGTAGTACCAGAAAAACCAAAAAATAATTTGATTGTTTTTCAAAAACATTTCATACGCCTGGTACTAATGAAGTAGATGCTTCATCGTTTGTTAGCACTTATGAGCGATTTGCCCTCATTTTATTTAACTTCCGGTATTTTGTTGAACAATAGCTTTACGCAAATTAAAGTCGACGATGATACGTTACTATGGATAAGACTATGATTATGACTATTTATGACTATATTAAGTTGACTAGTTTGTTCTTCTTTTATCCTCACTTGAATTCTCGCTTTTCGATCGACATATTTTCCTTCTGATTTGTTTGTTTTGGAATAACTGAAAATTCTGATTGTGACTTTTTGTTTTTGTTTTTGTCCTGTTGATTAAATATGAATACAAAATTAAGATGGTTGTTTTTTCGGTCGTTTTTGACTGATTTCATCTCTACAGCCATGGTTGTAACTCACATGAGTAGACCCCACAGCACATTGTATCTCAAAACTTTTGAGAAGATCTCATGTAAAAAGATTTTATTTTTGTTTTTTAAAAAAGAGCAAAGTTCTAAAAATAGTGGTGTTGTCCTCTTCCCTTAGCATATGTAAATTTTCATAGACAAAAGCAACTATGCAACACGAGGCGCACATGCCAGAATTTTTAAAGAACGTTAAATATATGCTATCTATTTCGTAACATTTGATAAAACTATAATCCTAAATTCACGTGACCTTTTAAAATCTCGCATTCATCATCGTAAGATATGGTTCCGAGACATGGAATGATGTGTGAAACCATTGAAAAACACCAGTAAGACCCTGCTATTTGTCCTCCTCCCACTGTTAGGGGAATAATCTGGTTCACCGCTAACCGAGTGACATGGCAACTGCATCATCCTATCAGCGCACTCTACGGCAACAACCTGATCTCTACACCGTGTCGCTCGTCTGGACTCCGCACCTGATGGGTGCATGATTTGCTGTACATGTGTATGTGTGTAGGTGATTCATGCCGTGCATTCGTGATTAGGGGATCGTGGCTTGTGTTTTACTTGTATAAAAACCGGCCTCCGGATGATCAATTCAATCAGCGATTCCTCTATATCTGTCTGCACCCACATCTAAGCTTGATAACACGTATGCAAAAATAAACTAGATATTTAAAAGATCTGGCCAGTTTAGACTCGAATCGAATTTGTATTTTTTAAACTGATTTAGAGAATCGATTTAGAGTGTGAAAGGCCCGGGCCCATGTCGTTTAGTAGGCCGGCCACATCTATTCCCTTGTCATCATCTTCGTAGACCAATGAGGTCGACGTCACCCATTCTATACATCCAAGACAAGGACTCAAATACAAGCTCGCGTGTGACTGAGGAGTGTATATTATAAATGACCTACATTTTTTGTTGCACCAAAGATCCTCACTATGGCAAGTTCTGGAGACGAGATCACCAGACTCAACAGTAGGAATTATTTTGGTGTTGATCTTGTGATATTCAGGAAGGAAAAATGAGGGAGCAGAGAGTTTTAGAGTTTAGAGTTTTGAGAACGTGCACTGTGTTCATTCGTCTTCCGATCTCTTAAATCCACAGCATGCACACATGCACACATAACTGACACACGATCTTCACGCCTCAAAAGCCCGCCGTGTGCCCTGTTTACTCGGCCACATGCAGCATGTTAGTTTCAGCGCGTGATCCTACAAACCCGGAGCTCGAACTGCCTAACTCTGAACACAACAAAGCACAACAAAACAGTCTGTCTCTCGAAGTAGTCACGACACACGCACGCATACACTCCTAAGCACCCACTAGATTAACGTGCAACATTTCACCCCCTTAATCTAGTTGCACCCGAACCAAATTCATCTCCTTCCCGTTCTCCACAAACTTGATCCTCCCGAGTGGTTTAGTCAATATGTCTGCAACTTGTGCTTCAGTGTTAACATATTCAAGTTCCATGATTCCATCCTCTACACACTGATGTATATAATGGTACCTTGTATCAATATGCTTCACACGATCATGAAACTTGGGGTTCTTACTAACTTCAATCGTTGCTTTGTTGTCCACATAAAGTCTGAACTTTGTGAAGTCTGAACCCAACATTTCTGAAACAAGCCTGCCGAGCCACACCCCCTTACATGTGGCTGTTGCGACTGCAATATATTCAGCCTCACAGGATGAAAGTGCCACCACCCTTGTTTCTGTGAGCTCCATGTTATCAAGTTTTCTCTAAGAAAAAAGGCTACACCACTGGTGCTTTTTCTGTCATCCCTGTCTCTAGCCATGTCACTGTCACTGAATCCTTCAAGTTTCAGTGTTCCACCTGTGACATATTTGCACCCAAAGTCAGTTGTCCCTGCAATGTACCTAAGTACACGCTTCACTGCTGCCCAGTGCACTTCAGTTGGCCACTCCATAAACCTGCTCAACATTCCAACAGCAAAAGCTATGTCTGGCCAGGCCGAGTGTTCACTAAATACCTCAAAAAACCAATGATGCTTCTGTACTTAGTGACATCCACTGATCTGCTGCCATCATTTTTACTGAGATACAAGCGTTGTTCCATAGGGGTATCAGTTGAGTTGCACCCTTTCATCCTTGCCAACTCTAAAATTTTTAGAGCATAGGCTCTCTGGCAGAGGAAAGCCATACCCTTTTCTTGTGCCACTTCAATCCCTAGGTAGTAGCTAAGCTCGCCCAGGTCTGTCATTTTGAAACTCTATTTCATTTCACATTTGAACTTCTGAATAGAAGTAGAGGATGGACCACAGATGATTAAATCATCCACATATACACCCACCAGCAGCAAACTTTTCCCTTTTTCTCTTTTATACAGAGCATGTTCCACTTCATTCTTCTTGAAGCCCAATTGAGTCAGTTCAAGATCAAGCCTTGTGTACCATGCTCTTGGCGCTTGTTTAAGACCATACAATGCTTTTCTGAGCTTGAGTACTTTGGTAGAATTTTTCTTGTCTAAAAAATCAGGTGGCAGGTGTACATAAACATCTTCTTGTAGCTCTCCATTCAAAAAGGCCGATTTAACATCCATGTGATGAACTTCCCACTGTTGGTTTGCTGCAAGAACTAGTAACAATCTCACTGTCTCAAGTCTAGCAACTGGAGCAAACACTCAAAATCCACTCCATGGGTTTGTGCATAGCCCTTCACCACTAATCTGGCTTTGTATTTAACAATGTACCTTCTAGGCCCCTTTTTACCTTGTACACCCACTTGAGCCCAATGGCTTTGTGATCAGAAGGCAGATCAACCAGAGTCAAAGTTTTGTTTTCTTCTATGGCCTCTAGTTCTTCTTTCATGGCTTTCAACCAGTTTGATTCATGTAGAGCCTCATCAACACATGTTGGCTCCTCTGCAGCGAAAAAACAGAGTGCAGAGTACTCAAAATCCTGCACTAGTTCAGAATTATTATACACATCATTCAGAATTCTGAACCTCTGAGGTGCTCCCTGTGAATCCATTTCTTGACCAGTAGGTGGTGTTGCCCAGTTGATCCCTCCTTGCATTGGTGAATTTTCCATGTTATCATAATGCATGTGTGTCTCTAGAGATTCAACTTCATTTTTAGCCGACACACCCCCTTCTTTTACAGTTTCAGACCACTGAACACTGAAAACCGAAAAAGAGTCCCCTTGAGTTTGTTCAGGCTCTACCCACTGCCACCCCCTTTTTTTCATCAAACTATATGTCCCTTGACACTATCACTCTTTTGTTGATAGGATCATACACACGGTAGGCTTTTGATAGCGCTTCATAGCCTAAGAACACCCCTTATATAGTTCTGTTAGACAGTTTACCAACACCTGGTCCAACTTTATTAACATAAGCAAGAAGCCAAAAGTCCTAAGATGACTTACTGATGGTTTTCTTCCCTTCCAGGCCTCATATGGAGTCTTGCCTCGCAGACTTCTTGTTGGAGACCTATTCAGAATATACACTGCTACTCTAACAGCTTCACCCCAAAAACATGCAGAAACTTTCATACCTTTCAACATGCAGCGAGCCATTTCAACTACTGTTTGATTTCCCCTCTCCACAAAACCATTTTGCTGAGGAGTATATGGAGTTTTGGTGTAGTGTTTCACTCCAAAATCCATCAGATAGGTAGTGAACTCAATGGAATTAAACTCACCCCCATGGTCAGTTTTGATGGCCTTTAGTCTTTTGTTCAGTTCAGTCTCAGCCTGAACCTTGGTCATTTTGAAATAATGAAACACTTCACTCTTTACAGTAAGCAGCTCTATCCACATGTATATACTAAAGTCATCGACTACTAGTAGAAAATACCTCTTTCCTCCTGGAGTGGGTGGATCTATCTGACCACACAAATCTGCATGAAAAAGTTCTAGACCAGCTTCAGCTCTGTATTCACTTGCCCGAGGAAAAGGCTTCCTGTGTTGCTTGCCCAACATGCAGCTATCACAGACCTGATCTACATGTTTAATAACTGGTACTCCCTTTGCCATTTTTTTCTTTCCAAGATCATACAAAGCTCTGAAGTTCATATGTCCAAATCTTGCATGCCACAACCAGGCTTCATTGTCAATCTTGGCCATAAGACAGACTGGAGGTACAAACTTAAGTTTTGCAATGTATAACCTGTTGGCCGTGCGAGGTTCCTTGATCAAAAGAACCCTGTCAGAATCATACAGCTTCAGCCGACCATCTTCAAGAACAACATTGCACCCCCTTTCTTCCATTTGTCCAAGGATGACTATGTTACTCTTCAGTTTGCGTATAAAATAAACCTATGCTAATACTTTGTGTTCATGTTGAATTCCCTGAAACACAACTGAGTCCTGACCACATTATTAGAGGGCTAATGGTGGCTGTATTAGATGGATAATAGTACTGAGGTACAGGTCTGATTATATAGAGGGATTAGGAGGGGGAAAAGGACTAAACTACCCCTAACCCTAATCCCTCACTAATGACTAATATGCCCCTGTGACACACACATAATCACAGTGTCTAACACCCCCCGCAGTCATAACATCTAGCCACTGCAGATGTTGAGACTGGACCGAAACTCGGAGAACAGCGACGACGGGAGACCCTTCGTGAAGATGTCAGCGAACTGCGTCGTCGTTGGGACATGGTGTACCCGAATCTCGCCGCGTGCAACCCGCTCACGAACAAAGTGGAGGTCGATCTCCACATGTTTCGTGCGCTGATGCTGGACTGGGTTGGTGGAGAGGTACACGGCGCTGACGTTGTCGCAGTAGATGAGGGTGCTCCTGGCGACGGAAGTGTGGAGCTCCTGAAGCAACTGCTGGAGCCAGGAGGCCTCAGCTACGCCGTTAGCCACGGCGCGATACTCCGCCTCAGCACTCGAACGCGACACCACGGGCTGTCGCTTCGAGGACCAGGAGACGAGGTTATCGCCCAGGAAGACGGCGTACCCAGAAGTAGAACGTCGTGTGTCCGGGCAGCCTGCCCAATCAGCATCGGTGTACACGACCAGCTCGGAGGCTGTGTCACGTCGAAGGAGGAGGCCGTAGTCAAGAGTACCTCGTAGGTACCGAAGAATCCGCTTCACAGCGGTGAGGTGCGGCTCCCTCGGGTCATGCATGTGGAGGCACACCTGCTGAACTGCATACGAGATATCCGGCCTGGTGAAGGTGAGGTACTGAAGAGCACCTGCAAGACTCCTGTAAGTAGTGGGGTCAGAGACGGGTGTCCCGCCGGTAGCGGAGAGCTTCGCCTGAGTATCCACTGGAGTGGAGCAAGGCTTGCACTCAGTCATGCCCGCTCGCTGGAGAATATCCAGGCAGTACTGTCGCTGGTGAAGGAATAAGCCGCCTGGTCGGTCCTCGACCGCAATGCCCAGGAAGTGGTGAAGACGGCCCAGGTCCTTCATAGCGAACTCCTGCTGTAAAGCAGAAATGGTGCGCCGAAGCAGAGCCGGACTAGACGCTGTTAGTACAATGTCATCGACGTACAGTAGGAGGTAAGCAGTGTCACTGCCACGTCGATAGACAAACAGCGAAGTGTCCGACTTAGCTTCGACGAACCCCTGTGAGACCAAGAAGGAGGCGAACCGGCTATACCAGGCTCGCGGTGCCTGCTTCAGTCCGTATAGGGATTTGTTCAGCTTACAGACCATGTCTGGGTGAGCTGAATCAACAAACCCTGCCGGCTGACTGCAGTACACCGTCTCGGTCAGTGTACCGTGGAGGAAGGCATTCTTGACGTCCAACTGGTGGACAGGCCAAGAACGTGAGAGAGCTAGCGACAGAACGGTACGAACCGTCGCCGGCTTTACCACCGGGCTGAAGGTCTCGTCGTAGTCGACTCCAGGGCGCTGAGTGAAACCCCGGAGTACCCACCGAGCCTTGTACCTCTCCAAGGTACCGTCTGCCTTCTTCTTGTGCGTGAAAACCCACTTGCCTGTGACAACATTGCCACGACCAGGACGGGGAACCAGGTCCCAGGTCCGGTTGGCAAGCAGAGCCTCATACTCTTCCTCCATAGCGCGGCGCCAGTGAGGGTCGGCGAGGGCGCTACGCACGGAAGTAGGTATGGGTGATATCGAAGAAGAGTCGGTCGGTGGAGAAGTCGTCGACGAGAAGGCAGCTCCGGTGAAGCGCTCAATTGGACGAAGACTCCCGGATGCACGTCGAGTCACCATCGGGTGGACGTGACCAGGATCTCTGTGGAGAAGAGGAGGGTTGTACACCGGGCGCTCGGGTACAACGACCTTCTCTCGTCTCGAGGCCACACGTGGTGCAGCTGGAGTAGGGCCGCCCCCCCGTGCTCGTCGCTGGTAGGCAAGTACGGGGTCGGCGAAGCGAGAAGTCGTCGTCGGTGCTGCTCCTGGTGCGCCTGGTGACGTCGGGCTTGCTACAGGTGATGTCGGGGAAGCTGAGGCCGTGTGTGGCGCAGTAGTCGACGTCGGGGACGCAGAGGCCGCGCTTGGCGCAGCAGGCGTCGTCGGGGACACCGGGGCCGCGCGTGGTGCAGTGGGTGACGTCGGGGGCGCCGAGGCCGCGCGTGGCGCAGCCGGTGGCGTCAGGGACGTCGGTGCCACGCGTGGCGCAGCAAGTGGCGTCAGGGACGCCGGGGCCACGTAAGGCACAACAGGTGGCGTGGAAGACGCCGAAGTCGTGCGTGGCGTAGCGGGTGGGTAACCTGCAAGAGGTAACCGACAAGGTCGCTGTACAGGAGCGGCCTCGGGGTCAGTAGAGAAGAGGGAATCCAACTCAGCGACGGGGCCATAGGACGGGGTGGAAAAGGGAAAGGAAGACTCGTCGAAGACGACGTGTCGGGAGATCAAGATACGACGGGTGGTGGGGTCAAGGCACCTGTACCCCTTATGGTCAGGGGAGTACCCAAGGAAAACACACTGAGTCGAGCGAGGCGCAAGCTTATGGGGAGCTGTGGCAGAGAGGTTAGGGTAGCAAGCGCACCCGAAGACCCGAAGATGGTCGTAAAGAGGGTGGGTGCCGAACAAAGCGAAGTGAGGGGTGGGAGCACTAATCGCCTTAGTAGGAAGACGATTAATGAGGTAGGTGGCAGTGTGAAGCGCCTCCGCCCAGTAGCGAGCAGGGGTAGAAGCCTGAAACATCAGGGAGCGCATGACATCGTTGGTGGTCCGAATCATGCGCTCAGCCTTGCCGTTCTGGGGGGAAGTGTACGGACATGACATGCGTAACTGAACACCGCGAGAAAGCAGAAAGTCACGGAACGTAGAGTTGTCAAACTCGCGCCCGTTGTCGCATTGGACCGCATGAATCGTGCGCCCAAACTGGGTGGACACCCAAGCGAAGAAGTGAGAAAGAGTACCGAAAGTATCAGACTTCTGTCGCAAGGAAAAAGTCCACGAATAGTGCGAAAAATCATCCACGACCACCAAGTAATACTTGCATCCAGAGACACTAAGAACAGGTGAAGTCCAAAGATCACAATGAATCAAATCAAATGTGTGCTCGACACGAGTGACAGAGTGTGGAAAAGGAAGTCGAACATGGCGACCCAACTGACAAGCATGGCAAAGAGACTCATGAGTACCCCGAGTACACGAAATCGCTGAACTACCAGACAACTTCGACATAGCATCAACACCGGGGTGGCCAAGCCGACGATGCCAAATGGTCGAAGATGCTGTCGTAGTCAGGGCAAGAGGTGGAGCGGAAGCAGGAAGACGCATCGTGTACAGGGGACCCGTACTATCACAACGAAAAAGAAAGCGTCGAGTAGTAAGATCCTTCACAGTTACACCATAAGGATCAAACTCAAGGGAAACATGATTGTCAGTAGTAAAACGACGAACGGAAAGAAGATGTTGAATGATGTCAGGGGCAACAAGAACATCACGTAGCTGAAACGAATCCGGCGAACCCGAGTCACCTACTGAGGTGACTGGAAGAGTCGACCCATTCCCAACAACGATAGATGAAGGATCAGAGGGACGGGAAGGGCGGGTAGAGGAGAGGATACCGACGTCAGGGGTGGTGTGGTACGAGGCACCGGAGTCCACCACCCAGTCAGGGCCACACAGCGTGAGACCCTGCCGGTAGATCGACGCTGTAGAACGGGTCGCGACATGCCCCGGCGGTGGCGGCGCCGGGAAGGAAGACAACGCGCTCGGACCCTCGATGGTGGTGCCAACAGAGTAGGCAATAGCCGATCCAGGTACATCAGCCGATGGCGGCCGAGAGGCACTTCCCAGGGCGGCAGCAGGCCAGGCGGCGCCGTCGTGGGGACTGCAGGACCGGCAGCCCAAGGGGCGGCTGCAGCTGCTGCGGGCCAGGCAGCGGCACCGTCGTGGGGCACCGCAGAGGCAACAGCGGCCCACTGGGCGGCTGCAGCTGCTGCGGGCCAGGTAGCGGCGCCATCGTGGGGCGCTGCAGAGGTGACGACGGCGGGCCAGGCAGCAGCGATTCGAGGGGTGGCAGTGCTGGGGGCTGCAGGAGCGCCGACGGCGCGTGGTGGCAGCGGGGCGGCCCCGGGCAATGGCGCGGCGCCGACGGCGGCCCAGGGTGGCAGTGCGGCGGCGGCCCAGGGTGGCGGCGCGGTGGTGGCAGCAGAGGCGGCGGCCCTATCAAACGGCGCAGCGGCGTGGCTAGGGTGCACACCAGCGAACCCGAATCCGGGCGCGCGCCGGCTCTGCCCGAGATCGGGCAGCCCGGGCGCGGATCCGGCGGCGGCGCCCCAGGGCACAGCGGCGCGGGCTGGGGGTGCGCCTGCGGCAGAGGCGGCGGCCCCATTAGATGGTGCGGCGGCGTGGCCGGGCTGCGCACCAGCGGCAGCAACAGCAGCAGGCGGCGCGGCAGCGCAGGCCTGCATTGCCTCAGCGGCGGCGGCGGCGGCGAGGCCTGCAGCGCAGGCACGCGGGGCGGCGGCGGCGCAGGCGCGCGTTGCCTCAGCGGCGGCGGCTCCGGCGGCTGGCGCGCCGGCGAGGCCTGCTGCGCAGGCACGCGGGGCGGCGGCGGCGCAGAGCCGCTGCAGCGGCGGCGGCTGGGCCTGGGTCATTAGGATTAGGGTTAGGCCCTAATCCTAATTAGTTCCTAGCTGATACCATATTAGAGGGCTAATGGTGGCTGTATTAGATGGATAATAGTACTGAGGTACAGGTCTGATTATATAGAGGGATTAGGAGGGGGAAAAGGACTAAACTACCCCTAACCCTAATCCCTCACTAATGACTAATATGCCCCTGTGACACACACATAATCACAGTGTCTAACACACATATTTCAACCAGTGACCCATCACCAAACTTCACTGTACCCTTCACTGACTCATCAAGATAGGATAGTAATGATCTGGTGCCAGTCATATGACTGCTAGCACCTGAATCCAGGAACCATTCAGTCTCTGATCCCCCAACTGGAGTCACTGAATCTTCATTCAGATGCACTTCTTGGACAGACTCACCCTCAACAACAGTTGTTGTGGCCATCATCAGTGCTGGTTGATCTTGATCAACTCTTGACAGGTGGGCTTCCTCCTTCTAACGTTTTGGCCTTCAAAAATCCTTTGCCCAGTGACCCCAAATGCCACAGTTGTGACACTTGCCTTTTCTGTGAGAAGTCCCCTCTGAGGTGAGCTTTGCAGAGAAGTCTCTCCCTTCCTGACGTGTTGAGCCGCCCTTGTTCTTCACGTGCGACTTTTTGTCACCTTTGTTCCCACCTCCTGATGATTCTGGTGCCAACTTATGTTTATATTTGGCAAGCCACTCATCTTCAGCAAGTAACAGTCTTCCAGCTCGGTCTGCCACCTCCCTAGTGCTGTCAGTGAGTCAATCTTCAACCGACCTCAGTCTCCCCACCAGTTCTTCTACTGACATTTTGCTCAGGTCAAGAAGAGTCTCTATGGACATAGCAATCTGCATATACCGAGCTGGAACAACACGTAAATTTTTTTTCACCACACGTACCTCATCCATAGTCTCATCGAGTGTACGTAGGCTGCTTGCAATCCCAGAATTCCTCACTGCAAAATTATCAATGGCTTCACCCTCCTTGAACTCAATGTTCTCAAACTCCTTGAGCAGCTGCCATGCATTTGCCTCCCTGACACGTTCATCTCCAACCCTCATGCTCTTTATCAACTCCCACGCTTCCTTGGCACTTTTCTTTGTTGCAAGTTAGAGGTGCATATCTTCAGGTACCCCTCTCAGGATGGCTGCCAGCGCAAGTCTATCAAAACGTCGTTCAACTTTGTCAGACTCAACAGCATGCCATAAGTCATGTGCTTTAAAATTAACTTGCATAACCACAGACCACTGATTGTAGTTAGTACGAGTCAACATAGGGTAAACGAGAGAACTACCAGTCTCCTTGACAACTCTTTCGATAACAATCGACGGTGACTGATTTTCATTACCTAAACACAAGAGCCTTCGGAGTACCCTGATTCCGAAATGAATAGGCCATCTTCTCCAATAAAAAACCGCGGGTGTGATGCCACAACTCTTTCGATAACAATCGACGGTGACTGATTTTCATTACCTAAACACAAGAGCCTTCGGAGTACCCTGATTCCGAAATGAATAGGCCATCTTCTCCAATAAAAAACCGCGGGTGTGATGCCACTTGTTGCACCAAAGATCCTCACTATGGCAAGTTCTGGAGACGAGATCACCAGACTCTCAACTATAGGAATTCTTTTGGTATTGATCTTGTGATATTCAGGAAGGAAAAATGAGGTAGCAGAGAGTTTTAGAGTTTCAGAGTTTTGAGAACGTGCACTGTGTTCATTCGTCTTCCAATCTCTTAAACCTAGAGCATGCACGCATGCACACATAACTGACACACGATCTCCACGCCTCAAATACCCACCGTGTGCCCTGTTTACTCGGCCACATGCAGCACGTTACTTTTAGCGCATGATCCTACTGTGAACATAACAAAGCACAACAAAACAGTCCAGCTCTGGAAGTAGTCACGACACACGCACACAGACACTCATAAGCAACCAACTAGATTAAAGTGCAACATTTTTTATAAAGCAAGAAAAGGGAAACTCGAAAGCTTTTATTTCCGTCCTCACTCGCCTTATCTCCCGCGCTCTCGCGTTGCCGCCCTCTCCCCCTCCTCCCGCCATGGCTGCCGTCGGCGTCACCTCCCCGCCGGCGCCGTCCGCCTTCGTCTCCGCTACGTCTCTCTTCTCCACCTCGTTGACCTCCATGGCTCGCCTCCGCCTTCGCCCCCTCCCCACCCGGATCGCCGCCCCGGAGTCGTTCCGCGCGCGGTGCGCCGCCGCCGCAGCGGCCTCGGCCGATGAAGGGGCCGAGTTCTCGCAGGGCGCCGCCGCGGTGGCCGAGGTGCAGGGGGGCTCCGAAGCAGGCACCGACGTCGCCGGCGGCGCTGCGACCTCCACGCGGCCGCCCTACTCGCTCATCTCCGCGGACAACGTGCAGAAGGCGATGCGCGGCCTTGGTGCGCGTTAATTTATTGGCCTTCTATTACATGTTCACCTCGGTTTCTTAGGTTTTATTGTTGAATCGGTTAGCCAACGTACAACCAGTGCGCATTTAGAACTCTTAACCGTTGAACATCAGCTAAAGGATTGATTTCATTTAGTTGCAAATGCTGTGAAATTTGGATTATTAGGCATGCATACACGTATAATTTGCTCCACCCGCCCCAATTAAGTTGGGAACGGATGTGCTCTAGTAGTAAGCAGAAAAATGTGAACGGGTAATAAACCCACATAACACTGCATGTTTTAAAAGTTTTCCTTGTGCAAAAGACGTTTCCGTCCAATGCAGTACTTCAGCCATAATGATTCGTGAACTCACGTTCAAGGACATTACTGCTTTTTGTACAGGATAGTTGAGGGTAGCACGGTACAGTTCGCCAGTTGAAAGCCAAACTGTCTATTGAAAAGCTGTTTTATATTGAAGTGTGTTTCCCCATACTTGCAGCAATCACAGATGCTGATCACTATGGGAGGCTTGGAATCACCAAATTGGCTTCTATGGATGAGGTGAACTGAGTTTCAAAAATAGCATGCATCATTTCCCTTTTTAAAACTCCCCTCGATCTCTGATGTTTGCTACAGATGGACAATTGGGTTGATCCTACGACTTGGAACTAGATCGACAAGGAGGCAAAACAACATCTACACCACCGTGCCCTTGCCCCATCCCCATCGCAAATATAATGCATCTCACTAATAAAACCCTAAAAGATGAAATTCCATGCTAGAACTTTAGCCTGTTAATCAGCCTAACATATCATTGGCACAAGAAAATTTTGCATTATGGATCAGCTCTATTGCATGGATTATCATTCATACAAGCTCCATTGTAAGGACTAGAAATTCAAGTGTCTCAAATCTGGAGCTTGGACTCGAAGGAATCTTGTATCTTTACTTCTTGCAGGAATTTTCCAAGTTTGTCTTTACTGTGTGCTTTATCCTTGACTTCACTTTATTATGTCTTTTAATAATATTATCACTAGTTTATATCAACTTTTCCTGAGTAATATAATACTTGAATAACTGAGTTGAACCTTGTAATCAGGTTAAAGCTGCCTACGAGAAAAGGTGTGATGAACTGAACAGTAAGAAGCTAGAAGAAGAAGAACTCAACAAGGAACATAATCTCCTAAAGGTTCTCAGCCTAAGCTAGGACTAGAATGCATCTTGTCACTAATTTCAGTTTCTAATTTCTACAACTTCATAGGAATCATTTACTATATTATCAACTGAGGAAGAGAGAAGATTATATGATTGGAGCTTGTCAAGAAGTGGGCAGCCTGAACGATATGTCTGGCCTTTTCAAGTTGATCCCTTGGAGCTGGCACCGGATCCTCCAAAGGTTTGTACTAGCTTGGAGCAAAACACTTTTTATGAAGATGAATAGTCATTTTTAGACTATGACAACACTGACTGAACAACATGCCCCAAGATGGTTGCTAGAAACTGCCACTTCTAAAGTTTAATCCATGAAACTCTTAGATAGCAAAATATGAGAAACAGTAACACAATTTTATTGTTGCAATTCCGGTGTTGAACACACCAAAAACCTGCCTCTGTTCCACCTTGCTGGTGATGTCCAGCTGCAGTTTAGCACCCCACCTGGGTGCTGTTCTTGCTGTCCTGAGAGCAGGGACTAGTAGCAGCAAGTAGAACAGAACAGAGAGGAGAGCCTGACATGTCTACAGGAGAGAACAGACCCCTACAACAGTGGAGAACAGAGCACAAGGGCTGCTGGACGCGCTGCACAGGGTGATCTACTGTAGCAGATCTGTTCCGCCAGCTGAAGGTTACGTGAGCAGGGAGAGTTAGGTGGAGAATTAATCTGGGAGGTGTTTATTCCTTGAGAATACCCGGCTATTTATAGCCTTTTACAGATATACTCCTAACAGATTCAAAACTAGAGATAGAATCAAATCTTATCTCAAACAAACTCTATCTAAACTGGTTCTGATCTGTTCAGATCAGAACTGACTCAATCTGTGCGCCCCCTCTTGGGCGAGTTGGGCCTAGGCCTGGGCGAGCTGGGCTTGGGCCTGGGCTGTTGGGCCGGGCCTAGACATTTATATAGTGTATTCAGTTGGGCTTACGGCTACAAATTGATTATGATACCCCATAGCTTGTACAACAAATATCAATAGAGGAATATATGTTTTCAGAATGGGAAATCTGAATGATTGCGACTCAAAATGGTGCAATTTGGGAAAATATGAGGCATGTATATCTTAGTGCCAAATATTAGTGATAAGGGGGTATCCAATGGGATCTTTTAAACTGGAAAAATTATATCAGAGTGCTCGCAATATATTACTTCCTTTAGCTACGAAGATAAGTTAAGTTCATGTGCATTTTCCCCATATTTATGAATAACTTAACTGAGATGTTGCATGACCGATGGTACAGGAACCAGAAGATGACTATCCAACGAAGCTTGTTGGCTACATCTTCCTGGCAGCGTTCATACTTTCTGTTGCTTTGTCGGTGACTCTCAACCGATGAGGTGTTTTCCCCAGTTAAAGGATGGCTCATATAACCCAAGGTCATCTTGCTTTACGATGAATGTTATGAATGAAAGACACACTGTCATTTAATAGTTACTCAAAGTACATACCAGCATATTCTGTACAAATCGAATGTATGGATTCTTTGTTCTTTACTGAGAATTTGCTTGATAAATCTGTACTTCCTCTGATTGTATGTCTTTACTGGAATTGTGCTGGTCAAACTTTTGATACTTGAACTTCAGTATTTAATCAATAGTATGGAATGAGAGCATAAAATCGATAAAAGTGAATTCATCATCTATCCGTCTTGTATATTTTTTTCATGTGAGGTATAATTTATTTGGTATAAATTGATAGTCAAAGTGTTGCATTGGAGAATGTATCAATGTCCTGAACGTCATATATTTAGGATCAGAGTATCTCAGATAGAAGGGAACCCGGGCATTATGTATGATAGAGATTAGCGTCAATGACATTTTGGACTGCATTTGACTAATGTCCAAGATGGTGATTAACAAACGTTATACCTTATCTGCTATACAACTTTCCAAAAATTGGAAGCATTTTTGTATTGTTTTTTTTCACGCGTGAGCGGCTGGCAGGTGGGGGTGCATGGTGGAAGAAAATATTATATTATGTTTTAGTGGAATTGAGGATTGGAGAGGCTCAATGTATTGATTTAGCTTATTTTCTGTTAGTGATATGTCCAAGAGGCAATCATAATAATTCGGGTTAAATCCTGTTGGATATTTGATCCATAAGCAATTCGGGTACTAATGGGTCTGCGACCTTCAAGCCCATTAGTACGCCTATAAAGACGAGGGGTAGGGTTAGGGGCTGAGGGCTCCACCACGTGACAACCCTAGCCACCATCCCTCGCAGGCCTTATGCCGAGACCCTTGTCGCGCGCGCGGTGCTAGCACACCGGCACACGATGTTCCTACCCCTACGTGTGGACTCCGTGGAGGCGCTGTTGCTAGTGCTGCGTTGATCGGCTACAACGAACGTGATCGTCTATGTGCTGCCGTGATGAGGACGAGGAAGAGACAAACGTGGCCATCTACTTCACCTACACCGACGTGCGTCTACGTTCCGCCGCGCTGAGCGTCTAGTGGTAACGATCTATGACCTATATACTCGCATGTTCCTTGGATGACGCGGTTGAATTGCTAGAGTAGCGTACCGCTGATTTCCCAACATAGGCATCAGAGCCGACTTGTGTAGTTTTTGGTCTGGATCTTGTTAGTAGATGCGATCTACTGCAGACATGTTCATACGATGAATTTTTACTGCATTGTTTTTGAGGTTTGGAATTGGTTAGAGTAGATTGCGATCGTATATGACTAAAAGGTTAGTTCGTGCTCTTTCTATGTTGTGTGCGCAACCTGTCCCTACCGGCTGGAATCACCATCGGGACTAATCGTGTACATAGCTAACAGACCACGGTCATGAGTCGCGATCTTCTCATCAATAACCATTTACATTGAAAATTGAGGCATTCTGAATGGCTCGGATTCAGGGGTATTTGATCAATGTAATGAGATTTTCATAGTGATTTCATAGATGCGATCTATGTAATTCCGTTGCTTCTGCTATAACGATTACATTATCGTTTCGCGCTAGAAACCGATCTACGCTTAACTCGTTTTTGCAAGGAATGATGTGAATGGTATGGCCTTATTGTGATGTGAGGATTTGTGTGTAATATTCATACATCATGCGTGTTGCAAATTTAACACAACCGGATTGAGTTTGTCATATAATTGTATAACGACCTGCATGTCAACCTGTGATGCTTGATCTCTCATGTAATTTATTTGGTAGCTATTAGTTGTATTAGCTTCTTTTATATTCATGGAGATGTCTTTAAGCATAGTGGAGATGGTGATCACCACAAGAAAGGAGGCACGACAGCTTAGATCATGATGGAACCATGGCGATGGAGACCACTATGATTCTAAAGGCCATACTATTCACAATGTGATATGATCATATGCCTGTTATTTTAATTTATTACTATTCTTTTCATGCTTTTCATATGGTGGATGTTTTGTCATGATAGAATAGCTTCCCTCGCAAAAGTTCAGTATTTGATTTCATTTACCAATAGCTGCACCTATGTTGTTTTGATCGTTGTGTGGTAGGTTTGTCATAGCAAAATACCATCGTGTATCATAATGCATAGGATGAATGTTGGACATTCACATGCATAGTTTTGGTTTACTCAACAAAGCTATCAAAACAATTTTGAGCTTTATGCATAGAGTTGGGAGCCGGGGCATTAGATGTCAACCAACAAACAAGAGTCATATAGAGATATGATTAATAATTGTTGTTTACCTATGTCACTAATTTTCTTGCAGTGAAGCCAAAACTCACTAGGAATTAGTGAATATGGATCTTGGACTACTATATGTCGTTAGAGGGAGGACGATACTCATATAGTGGTGGTGTCTTTTATTAAACTGTTAATAGAAGATTGATACATAACATAGTGCTAAAACATTGCGTATTTATTCTCAATTGTAGATCTGTCTGCTAGTAACAATTCCAGTTTCAATTTGCGATCTATGCTTGAAAGGAAAAGCTCAATGGAGCTAACTTTATCGATTGGTACCACAACCTGAGAATCGTTCTTAGGCAAGAGAAAACCGAGTACGTTCTTCTGCAACCATACCCCGATGACCTCCTAGGTGATGCAACTGCTGCAGCATGTAGAGCTTATTAGAAGGACCGTGATGATGCACTTAACATAAGTTGCCTCATGCTCGCCACTCTGTCCCCTGATCTACAAAAACAGTATGAGCATACAGATGCTTATTCTATGATTGAGGGACTGCGTGTAATGTTTGAGAACCAAGCTTGGGCTGAGAGATACAACATCTCAAGATTCTTGTTCTCATGCAAGCTGGTAGAGGGTAGCCCGGTCAACCCTCATGTAACCAAAATGATTGGTTATATTGATAGTTTGGGAAAACTTGGTTCTGAACTCCAGGATGATCTGGCTATTGACGTTGTTCTCCAGTTGTTCCCATCGAGCTACGAGCCGTTTATATTGAATTTGCAAATGAGTGGCATGGAGAAAACGTTGGTTGAATTGCATGGGATGCTTAAAACAGCCGAAGAAAGTATTAAGAAAAACGCCACTCATGTGATGATGGTTCAAAAGGGGAATAAAAAGAGGAAGCATGTGACGCATCCTAAGGGCAAAGACAAGGGAAAGGTTCCCGATGAACCCTCAAGCTCAAAATGTAAGCCAAAGGGTAAATCTGGCCCTTCTCCTGATGATGAATGCTTTCACTGTCATGCTAAGGGGCATTGGTCTAGGAACTACAAAAAGTACTTCGAGGATCTGAAGAAGAAGAAGGGAAGTGAGACTTCCGCTTTAGGTATAAATGTTATAGAAATTAATATTGCATTATCTTCTAGTGAATCATGGGTATTTGATACTGGATCGATGGTTCACACTTGCAAATCATTGCAACGTCTAAGTGAGACTAGAAGATTTGTAAAAGGCGGGTTGGATGTTCGTGTCGGGAATGGAGCAAAGGTTGCGGTCATAGCTGCCGGGACCTACCACTTGTCATTACCCTCATGATTAGTTTTGAAATTGAATAATTGTTGTTGCATTCCTACTTTGGGCAAGACCATTATCCCTTCTTCATGTTCACAAGAAGTTGATGGTTATGAGATTGTAAGGAATAAATATTGTTCTATTTATTATAATGATATTTTCTATACCCAATGTCCATTGGTGGATGGATTATATGTTCTTGATCTTGAGGATAAAACTGTCTGTAACATTAATACCAAAATGTTTCGACGAAATGATCTAAATTCCACTTTTATTTGACATTGTTGCTTAGGTCATATAAATGAGAAACGCATTGAAAAACTCTATAAAGATGGTTTACTAAGCTTATTTGATTTTGAATCACTTGACACATGCGAGTCTTGTTTGCTTGGGAAGATGACCAAAGCACCTTTCACTGGTCAGGGTGAGAGGGCGAGTGACTTGTTAGGACTTATACATAACGATGTATGTGGACCAGTGAGTTCAATAGCCAGAGGTGGTTTTTAGTACTTCATCACGTTTACCGATGACTTTAGTAGATATGGATATGTCTATCTAATGAGACACAAGTCTAAATCCTTTGAAAAGTTCAAAGAATTTCAGAATGAAGTACAAAATAAAATGGGCAAGACAGATAAACTTCTACGATCTGATCGTGGGGGTGAATATTTGAGCCATGAATTTTATGATCATTTAAAACAATGTGGAATTGTTCCACAGTTGACTCCACCTGGAATGTCTTAATGGAATGGGGTGTCCGAGTGGAGGAACCGAATCTTGTTAGACATGGTTAGGGTGACGATGATCCAAGCAGATCTTCCACTATCCTTTTGGGGTTATGCTCTTGAAACTGCTGCGTTTACACTAAACAGAGTCCCAACTAAGCCTGTTGAGAAGACACCCTATTAGATATGGACCGGGAAACGTCCCGGATTGTCTTTCCTCAAAGTTTGGGGGTGTGATGCTTATGTCAAACGTTTGACGTCAAACAAACTCACTCCCAAATCAGACAAATGCTTCTTTGTGGGATATCCTAGGGAAACCAAAGGATATTATTTTTATAATAAAATAGAAGGTAAAGTTTTTACCGCTCGCAATGGTGTCTTCTTGGAGAAATAGTTTCTCTCAAAAGGAGTTAGTGGGAGCAAGGTGCATCTTCAAGAAATTCAAAAAATACCTAAAAATGTTTCAGCACCCTCTGATCCTATACAAGATGTACAAGATGTGCGACCAGTTCATGAATCACCAACCCCACGAAGGTCTACAAGGGCACGTCGTGCGACTGGAAAGTTAACGCTTCTAACCAAGGAGCAGCATGACATTGTATTGTTGGACAATAATGAGCCTACGACCTATGACGAAGCAATGAAGGGACCCGACTCTGAGAAATGACTTGGGGCCATGGAATCCGAAATTGAATACATGCATGAAAATCAAGTTTGGAACTTGGTTGATCCAACCGAAGGTGTGAGACCTATCGATTGTAAATGGGTTTTCAAGAAAAAGACTGACATGGATGAAAATGTTCACATCTATAAAGCGCGATTGGTGGCGAAAGGTTCCAAACAAATTTAAAGTGTTGATTACGATGAAACTTTATCACCCGTCACAATGCTAAAGTCTGTTCGGATTTTCCTAGCAATTATTACATATTTTGATTATGAAATATGGAAAATGAATGTCAAAACAACCTTTCTTAATGAAAGTATGACTGAGGATGTGTACATGACACAACCTGAGTGTTTTGTCGATCCTAAAAATGTTAGTAAAATATGCAAACTTCAAAAGTCCATCTATGGATTGAAGCAAGCATCTCGGAGTTGGAATCTATGTTTTGATGAAGTTGTCAAAGGGTTTGGTTTTATCAAGAATGTAGAAGAACCTTGTATTTACAAGAAGTTTAGTGATAGCGCACTTGTATTTCTGGTCCTATATGTAGATGACATATTATTGATCAAAAATGACATTCCAATGCTTGATGATGTTAAATCCTCATTAATAAAAAGTTCCTCAATGAAGGATTTAGGAGAAGCAACGTACATTTTGGGCATAAAGATCTATAGAGATAGATCTAAAAAGCTAATTGGATTAACCCAAGATACATATATTGACAATGCATTGAATCGGTTCAATATGCAAGATTCCAAGAAAGGTTTCTTGTCAATGTTACATGGCATTACTCTAAGCAAGAGTCAGTGTCCTTCGACACTTGATGAGCAAAAAAGGATGAGAGTGACTCCTTATGCTTCGGCTATTGGATCCGTCATGTATGCCATGCTATGTACACGCCTAGGTGTATCCTATCCTCTAAGCATCACGAGCAGGTATCAAACAAATTATGGTGAGACTCATCGGACCGTTGTAAAAAACATCCTTAAGTACTTGAGAAGAACTAAGGATGAGTTCTTAGTGTTTGGAGGTGAAGAAGAACTCGTTGTAAAAGGTTACACCGATGCTAGCTTCCAAACTGATAAGGATGATTCTAGATCGCAATCCGGTTTTGTATTCTGCCTCAGTGGAGGGGCAGTGAGCTGGAAAAGTTCCAAGCAAGATACAGTAGCAGATTCAACGGCGGAGGCGGAGTATATTGCAGCTTCTAAAGCTGCAAAGGAAGTTATTTGGATCAGAAAATTTGTTTCTGAGTTGGGTGTTGTTCCTAGTGCGTCCGGTCCTATGGATCTCTATTGTGACAATAGTGGAGCCGTCGCATAAGCAAAGGAGCCTAGATCACACAAAAGATCTAAACACATACTACGACGCTATCACCTCATTCGAGAGATCATCGACCGAGGTGATATGAAGATATGCAAGGTGCACACAGATTTGAATATTGTAGATCCGTTGACAAATCCTCTTCCACAATCATTACATTAGTGATCATAGTGTGTAGTGGGAGACTTGTGTCATAATTATGTTTATGTACTATTAAATAAATTGTTATATGAGTAATCATTATTTACTTTGATCATCAAGTATGTGACTTGTTCATGAAACTCTTTGTTAATAATAATTTTACTCTAAATGATCCCTAGTCTATATCATTATATGAGATAATGATGTCATACAAACTAGCGCATGTATTAATTAATGATCACGTTTCACGGGTCATAGATATAGAGATATCAAATTAATAATGTGAACACATTTTAGTGAACATGGTGTTGGATTGACCCACTCCAAGACACTGCTCGGATTGTTATTTTCATATGTGATATCAGCTGGTCTTGAGTGATACACCTGCTAGATCCTTAGACCTGAGATCGCCATTATTTCTCACTGTGTGTAGTTGTGTACTTTAAGACTACCAAACGCTACTCCATAACTGGGTAGCTATAAAAGTAGTCTTCGGTACATAATGAAACATAAAATGGGATGTGCGCGAATCAAGATGAGATTTGCCCCTCCTTAATAACAGGAGAGATATCTCTAGGCCCCTCGAGATATTTGGATTTAAAGGTGCATGGCCATGCCAAGGTGATTAAATGTTAATCACAATGACTAAAAGTTAGTTATGAAATGAATCCACTATTCGATCGAGTGAATGGTCGAGCTACTACAAGAATGGCACGCATCTCGCCTTGAGCTTGACTGGTATCGTGAGGCAATAGGATTAGCATGTGAATGTATCTAGGTTCAGCTGATATGATCTTTATGTACATTCGGGAGTCAGTATGTCCTGCTAGGTACCTCTACTGATTTGTGGTTGGAAACGGTTTCCATTCACAACCGACTGCACATGAACCTAACGGGTCACATACTTAAGGGGTTGGAATATTGAAAAGCTTGGCTAGATGATTGTCTCTAGTGCAAGTGGGAGATTGTTGGTGATATGCCGAAGAGGTAACCATAATAATTCGGGTTAAGTCCTGTTGGATATTTGATCCATAAGCAATTAGGGTACTACTGAGCCTGCGACCTAAAAGCGCATTAGTACGCCTATAAATACGAGGGGTAGGGTTAGAGGCTGAGGGCTCCACCACTTGACAACCCTAGCCACCACCCCTCGCATGCCTCACGCCGAGACCCTTACCGCGCGCGGTGCTAGCACACCGACGCACGGCGTTCCTCCCTGTACGTGTGGACTCCGTGGAGGCGCTGCTGCTACTGCTGCACTGATCGTCTACGACAAACATGATCGTCTACCTGCTGTCGTGACGAGGACGAGGAAGAGATGAACGTGGCCGTCTACTTCCCCTACACCGACGCGCATCTACATTCCGCCGCGCTGCGCGTCTAGTGGTAATGATCTGTGACCTCTGTACTCGCATGTTTCCCGGGTGATGTGGTAGAATTGCTATAGTAGCATACCGCCGATTTGCCAACATTTCAAGTGGATCCTTTGTGAGCAGATCTTGTTGAAGAATTGCATAATTGATAGAAATGTGATCTGATCAAAGGGTAATCGGTAAGCCATCAATATCATGGGATAAAATATGTCTCTCCTGTGTTTATTTACATAAGTAATTTACATTTTTAGATATTCAACTGTTGCATGTCACCTTAGGTTTTCAATTCTCTACTAGTATAATCGTGGGAATAGCTCTATTTACTTACGCTTTTCCCGATTGTCTTTAATTTCACAATTAGTTTTCATCGGGTACCAATTATGGTTCAAACTTCCTATCCCTCCCTCCCTCTAATCGATAATTCCCTCAACCAATTCGATAGTATATAGTTCCAAGTTGTATTACTCTAAAGAATCTAGTTGAAAGATAGTCCTAAGAGCACCTCCAATTGAGTCCCTATTTAAACATATAAATCTTCATTCGAGCCTATAAATCCATTTCACTCCAACAGACATTATATCTTTCTCATAGTCTCCCACTGCCTCTATTTCATTATTTTATTCAACTGAACCCATCACTACCACATAAACAGGTTTTAGTGACACTCAAAGCGATAGATAAAAAACCTGGAACAAAAGTAGAGACGAGTTGGAGAAAAAACGTCACCATTACATGGCTGAGAATAATCAATAGTGACGGCTGATTGGTTGATTAACCCACAATCTCTAGCTTCAGCACCAACGACAGCTTTAGAAACAGCATCCCTAAATGAAAATTCAGTAGTGGCGGTTATTTTACGCAAAGATGGGTTTATGAACCTGTCAAAAGTTTTAAGATGGCGTTCTGAACCCTGTCAACTTTGACACAAAGATAGGTTGGGTTTGGTAGAGCCGTCACTAGTGGAAGAGACGCTTTCTAATTGCCAATCACTGGACGACCACTGGCTTTCAAATTGCCTGTCACGGGCAACGGACCGTGGATCTATTGGGGGACCATGGGCCGCCGCTGCACATCAGCCGCTCTTTCGCTGTCAAGCGCTGCTGCTTGCGCTCCTCCATGCACGCACCCTGCCACGGTCGCCCAATCACTGTCTGCCTGCGTTTGTGCTCCTCCACGCTGGCAGACCGTGGCGGCGGACATGCAGCACCCTCCGATTCCCTTCGCTGTAACTAATGCTCCTCCCCGCAAGCAGGAATTTTTTTATTAATAAACATTTTTGTTCAAATTTAATATTACTAAACGGACGTTTAAAAAATTGTCAAAATAATCACACTATCACCCGTCTATTGAGCGACAGGTGCCACGTAAGCACCTGTCTCTTGCCCAATAGATGACAGGTGCTGCGTCAACACCTGTCGCCCACTTAACTGGCGACAAGGTCCACATTAGCATCTGTCTCACCCTCAGCAGACGACAGGTATCACGTCAGCCACCACGTAAGTTTTTTAGATAATATTTAAAATTAATTATTAAACTAGACACAAATTGTGTTGTAGTGTAGTAGTAACTTCTAAAACCAAGTGTGAAGGTCTCAAGTTCGAGCCTTAATATAAGTGTCGAAGTGTGTAGCCGACACTTCCCCCGGACCTGTATTGGGCAGCCTGCGGAGGTTCTTTTTCGTAGGGGCTAGTCACTCGCGGAGACTTCAGCGTTATGGACGATTGAGTGAGAAGCTTGACACAGGGAGTTTTACGTGGTTCAGGCCGCCGAAGCGTAAAACCCTACTTCCACGGTGAGCAGAGATGCTCGCTGTATTGCTTGCTGCTCAGAACCGGAGTCCTGAGCTTGAGGATGAGTGATGTCTAGAGTGCGAGTCAACACAGTTCGAACCCTTGCTAACGTTGCCTACCCGAGCCTTTTATAGTCCAAGGCTCGAGCGGCTAACAAGGTGGGCCCGGGACCCGACATGTGGTCCCGGGGAGATTTCCTGCCATCTACCGTATCTGTAGTTATGCCGGTAGTTATCTCTGGTGAAGGCTTCCGAGTCTTTGTTCTGCCGCCCTGCCCATTCCGCAAGCTAGTCGTAGTGGTTGATGATGGCAGGGGCGGTATGGGATGTCTTGTCGCTGTGTTTATTGGTGGGCAGGCGCTAACACGGCGCGCCAGTCTGCGATGTGACTGGGCGCAACGGCACCTGACACAGGCGTGCTCCACGTCTCCGCGTCTTGGGAAGGCGCGGGCCTTGAATACCTTGTACGGGCAAGATATGACGCGTCTTTACTCCTGCTGCCTACCACGCGGGGGCAGGCAGCGTTGCTCTGCTGGCCACGTGGTGGGTCCGGAGCACTCCTCTGAGGAGAGGGAGGTCCGGCCCCGCGGGACACGTGGAGCCTTCGGAGCTCTCCCCGCGGAGGGGGGAGGTCCGGCTGCTGCTGGCCACGTGGCGGGCTCGGAGCTCTCCTCTGAGGAGAGGGAGTGTAGGATCGAAGAGCACGTGAAAAGCTACCAGAAGGGGGGTGAATGGTAGATTAAAACTTTTCACAGCGGAAACAACAAAAACCCCTCAGCAAAAAATCAATCGGTTAAAGAAACCATGTGTGCAAGTGTTTTCAAACATGTTCAACCGTGACAAATCAAGTAGAGAGGTAGAGAATCAAGTCACGGATCTAATGCAACAAGAATCACTTGAAAACACGAAGTAAAACTTGAGATACGATCAAAACATTAAACGAAGATCAATCTGTTCTACCTGATATAAAACAGATCTGCAACGCTGCAAAGAAACTCGTGTATCTCAAAAACTGCAGATCCGAAGCTCGTGAAAATTTCACAGATGATAGATAATTGAGTTTTGAAGACAACCCAAAAAGAATCACGTCAATCGGATCTCTAAAACTCGAGTTATGAACGAAACACCGAAGCAACGTCGGTCTGTCCAGAAACTCGGCGAGAAAGACTTGACGAAAAACAAATCGGACGAACAAGGCACAAAAGCTCCTCGAAACTATGATCTTTATTCAATAGAAACACAAGAGAAACAGCCCAAAGTTCTCTCCCGACGAGAGCTCTGGCCTCCCTTGCTTTTATAGCCAGCCCTCAGGCTAAACAATCCAATCTAGGACTCCTACTCCTAATTGGACTCGTATCCTAACTTACCATAACTGCTCAGGACTCTCCTATTCGCAGATAGAAGCAATCGTGAGACTTCCAAACACCTTAGGAACGTCCTAAACATTCCTAAAACAACTCAACTTCGTGCCTAGCACGAAATCCTATCATAACCAACTCAAATCTTCCATATTTGAGTCATATCCGACTCAACCTCAGCCTGAGTACGCAATCCAACCGGTTGGACCTTTCCGACCAATTCTTTACGTCCACTTCTCTTCATCACGCCTTAGAACAATGTTGCCACGTCCATGCACTCCTTGCACACGTGCAAACACCTTCCAACGACGTACACGCAACCTTCATATGCACTGCCCTTGATCCAAACATGTTGCGCGCCCTCCCGATCAACTCAACCACAGCTCCTCCTGAAATTGGTTGTTGGAACCTCATCTCCTCCCTGAGACTAGTCCAAGGATCCCGTCACCAGCCATGTCTTGAACTCAAGCAACACCTGCACATGAATAAACAACTAATTCTTCCGAGCACAAGTCCTCGACTTGACTCATGTTAGTTCGAAAACCACAACACCTTACATGAGCACGTCATATAAGCATGTTGCAAACCATATCAAATGATAACAGCCATAACCACCAAAACACACCAAAAACTTAGCAAATTAATACTAAGCAAACCTTCCCATAAAGCAAGTTTGAAACATTGCGAGTTAAAAGCAAAAACAAGACGCTGCAGTTCTACGAGTTGAACTTCACGGGAGCTCCCTAAAAACAAGCTCCAGACCTTGCGTCGGACCTTGTCAACACTTGGCGGAACTAACAAAGAACTTGTCGGACCTTGCCACAGAAGAATGTTTTGGCAATATTCAAAACTTTGAATGTTAATGCTAACTTTTATCCTAATTGCCAATGTATTCAACACACATAGGTCTCACAATCTCCCCCTTGATGAATGCATTGGCAACACCAATTAAAATCCGAACATTGGCTTATGAAAAGTTTTGAAAAGCTTTGAAAACTTATTTCTCCCCCTTTATTAATTTCTCCCCATTTTTTAAAATCAGAGAAGGAATAAAGTGTATAACATATGTAAAGTGTAAAAAAATCTCTCCTTATACATATTTCTCCCCCTTTGATAATGTATTCAGCAAGGTTCAAAAGAGAAATTTTTAAATGTTATGAGCATATTATAACATATACATACAAAACAAAGCTCATCCAAGTCATACTATGAGGTTACTTACACTATCAGATCAATGAGATACATAAAGTAGTGTAAGCCATGCTAGAGATCAAATGTATTTTTCAGTTTAAGCAAGTCATGATCTCCCTTACTCAACTATTTCAAAACCTGAAAACATGACACTTGTTGCTGCATTTTTATTATTCATAATCATTTAAGGCACAAAGTTGATCATATGATATTTGCAAGAGATTATATGCCGCATCAGCCTTATTCTAACCAACCAAGCCAAGCCTATGTCATTTGACAATCAGAAGCTTAAGGACATGGTTTTAGCCATACACAATTCCTTCCAAGTTCATATCTTAGTGCAATGATAAGCAATCTCAAAAGAAGAAGTGCGATGCATGCATATTCTCTTGATCTTTTCTCAATTTTTTATTTGAAAACTCAACATATGAGCTGATCACTTGATTAATTTTTTATGATTAAAAGCACTTGTGAGCACGCAACAAGTTTAAAACAGCAAGAAAGTTCGATCATTACCAGATTTAGTGTAAGTAATTATTCCAGTTACTAGTCATTGCCAAAACTACAAAATGTATAACATGAGTAATGTAGTAAGAACTTTCAGCTTGTAAAAGGAATCACAAAGTCATATATGTATGAAATACTATGCTCATATTATTTTAGTTTCAGATTCACACATAGACTTTCAAAGTTTCAAAAAACTCCCCCTCAATTTAAGCCATGAGGATGCATAACCCCTATTTCACTACGAATGAAACAAAAACGAGTGAAATCCAAAGGTTTTGTAAAAATATCAGCCAATTGTTGTTCGATATCGACATGGTGAAGCACAATGTTTCCTTTTTCAACATTATCACGAAGAAAGTGATACCTAATGTCAATGTGTTTAGTTCTAGAATGTTTCACGGGTTTTTAGCAATACAAATTGCACTAGTGTTATCACAAAACAGTGGAACACTATCTAAATCAACCCCATAGTCCTTAAGTGTTTGAACAATCCAAAGAATTTGTGAGCAAGCGCTAGCCGCAGCTACATATTCAGATTCGGCCGTGGATTGTGCAACTGAACTTTGTTTTCTAGAGGACCAAGCAACAAGTGAATTACCAAGAAAATGACAAACACCCGAAATACTTTTCCTATCAATCCTACAACCCCCAAAATCAGCATCCGAAAAAGCTTTCAAAGAAACGGTTGAGGAAGAAGGAAGAAAAATGCCAAATTCTTGAGTTCCATGTAGGTACCTGAGAATCCTTTTGATGGCTTGGCGATGTGAAGCACGTGGAGAAGCTTGAAAACGTGCACAAAGACATACGCTGAATTGTATGTCCGGTCTTGACGCCGTGAGATACAAAAGTGATCCAATCATACTTCTGTATTCTTTTTTGTCGACCGGGTCACCATCTTCGTCAAGTTCAAGTGTTGCTGCTGTTCCCATTGGTGTCCGAAGAGGCTTGCATTTGTCCATGTTGAAGCGCTTAAGAAGGTCCTTTGTATACTTAGTTTGATGCACAAAAGTTCCTTCTTTTGTTTGCTTGATTTGCAGCCCCAAAAAGTATGTGAGTTCTCCCATCATACTCATCTCAAATTCTGAACTCATCATAGCTGAAAACTTGGACACGAGATCATGAGAAGCACAACCAAAGATAATATCATCCACATACACTTGAACGAATAATGAGTCATTGCTATGCTTAAGTACAAAAAGAGTTTTATCAACCTCGCCCATGGTAAACCCCTTTTCAAGTAAGAATATTTTTAACCTATCATACCATGCTCTAGGGGCTTGTTTTAGACCGTACAAGGCTTTGGACAGTTTGTAAACATGATTAGGAAAATTTGGATTTTCAAAACCCGGTGGCTGCTTAACATAAACCTCCTCCTCTATGTAGCCATTAAGAAAAGCACTTTTAACATCCATTTGATATAACTTGAAACCTTTAGATGCAGCAAATGCTAATAAAATTCTTATAGCTTCTAATCTAGCAACAGGAGCAAATGTTTCATCAAAATCTAGACCTTCAATTTGAGTGAAACCTTGAGCAACCAACCTAGCTTTATTCCTAACCACAACCCCATCCCCACTTTGCTTATTTTTAAATACCCATTTAGTTCCAATTAATGTGTGACCTTGAGGTGGAGGTACAAGTTTCCAAACATTATTTCTTTCAAAATTTTCTAACTCTTCTTGCATGGCATTAATCCAAGATTCATTAGTGAGTGCGTGTGATATATCCTTGGGTTCAAAAGAAGCAACAAAAGCAGAATGAGCATGAGAGTTTGGATCGCAAAACCTGGACCGAGTGACTCGTTCATGCAAGCTTCCAATGATTTGTTGTGGAGGATGACTTTTGAGTGCTCGGAGGGGAGTAGACACTTCACAAGCACCTTCTTCTTCATGTTCGGACCTTTGATTAGGAGAGCTTGTTGATTGAGGAAGGTCCGAACCAGCAGTAGTGACTGTTGGTGCTGGTTGTGGTGCAAAATCAGCAGCTTGATCGTTATTTACTTCCGAGTTTTCAGGCAGCAGCACCACTTCTTCATCTTCTTCAATAAAAATACTCTCCCCCTGCGGATATGGATCCGGACCTGCAATATCGGAGCTAGTACTTGGGCTAGCTTCATCAAAAGAAACCTCGCAAGTCTCCACAATTTTGTTAGTGTCAAGTAAAAGCACACGGTAGCCTCTAGTATGAGATGGATAACCAAGAAACATGCCATCAACAGATCTAGCTTCAAATTTATCAAGATTACCATGTTTCTTAACAAAGCATTTGCAACCAAAAACCCTAAAGTGTGTAACACTAGGCCTATGTCCAAACCGGAGCTCATATGGGGTTTTTCCAAGCTTAGCACGCAAGAAAACACGATTTGAGACATAACAAGCGGTTGCAATTGCATCAGCCCAAAATTTCCTAGGAGTTTGATATTCATCAAACATAGTCCTAGCCATCTCAAATAAGGTCCTGTTCTTTCTTTCTACGACACCATTTTGTTGTGGTACATAGGGTGAAGAGTATTGATGATCTATTCCATTTTCAGCACAAAAGTGATCAAAGGATTGGTTTTTAAATTCAGTTCCGTTATCACTTCTAATTGCTTTTAATGATCCTGGATGATCAATAGATAATCTAAGAAATAAAGTTCTAAAATGACTAAAAGCTTCATTCTTAGATGCCATAAAATAAACCCAAGAATATCTGGAATAATCATCAACAATCACAAGCACATACCATTTACCTCTGAAGGATTGAACACGTGCCGGACCTACTGTGTCAAGATGTAAAAGTTGTCCCGGTTCAGCTGTCATGGTCATTGTGAGAGGAGCATGTGAACCTGCAACAAACTTAGCATGTCTACAAGAAGAGCACACAATATCATTGTCCTTTTTAAGCTTCGGCAGCCCACGTATGCGATCGAGAGCACTAACACGAGTGAGATGATCAAAGCCTATGTGACCAAGTCTACGATGCCAAAAATATAGATCCTTTGTATCATTAGCAACTAGACACCGATGCTTAGGAGTTGACAAATCAAAATCAGCTTTAAAAATTCTTCCAAACCTAGACATGTTAAACAAAAGCTCACCTTTTGAATCTACAACCTTGCAGCAATTTTTAGCAAAGCTAACCTCTAGATTTTCATCTAGTAATTGTGAAACCGAAAGCAAGTTGTATTTCAAATTTTTAACAAGTGCCACATCTTTCAAAGTGTATAGATTGTTTACTCTAACCGAACCTTTAGCAATTATGGGAGTACAAGAGTTATCGGCGAAAGTAACATTTTCTACACGTGATACAAAAGAGAGAGGAGAACCATTCTTTGTTACCGGTCATGTGGCGTGAGCAACCTGAATCCACAATCCAAATGTCCTCCTTCCTCAAACGGGAAACCTACACAGCAGCACAATACGTCGATGACTCAATACTGGGGTTAGTTAAAAGACTTTTAGGAATCCAGTACTGAGTCACACGACGTCCAACAGGAATAACACGCGAAAGCTGAGAAGGTACAGCATGTTTATGAGCCAAACATCGAAAATTTTTGTTCCCAACTACTGACTTAGAAGATGTGTTATATGTAGCACAAAAAACAGTAGGTCCGGGAGCAAGTTTTTGACTCATTACAGCAGGTTGCAAGCTCCGAACATTCGGTCTAGCAGATTTTGCTTGGTTGTTATGTGATCTAGCAAGTATTCTTTGTTTCTTATCGTGTTTAGCTAGTCTATAACAAAAATCCATGACATGACCATCTCTACCACAGTAGGTACAATAAAAAATAACCTTATTATCATTGTCTAGATGAGCAAGCAACACGTTTATTAGAACCCGAATGGGACAGTACTCCTGCAGATTTGAAAATCACCTCTTTTTGTCTAGGAGCTGTTTGAATCAAACCTCTTCCTAATGACTTTACAACTTTAGGTGGGTGTGCCTTAGCATGAGCATGAGAATTAAAACCTAAACCAGTTTTATCATTACAAGACTTGGAAGAATTCAGCAGCAAGTTTAGGTTCTTATTTGCATTAGAAAACCGATCTAGTGTCCTATGCATCTCATCAAGTTTATTGGACAGATCAAAGCAGTTTTCACATGAAGTTTTTCCTTTTAGTTTGCAATTTGAACAATATTTAACTTCATGCACACGTAAAGCATTGTTCAAAATAGAAATCTCATTCATAGCATCATTTAGTTTCTTATTCAGATCATCACATGAAGAACAATACAATTCAATTGTAGAACAACAAGCATCTTTCAAATTTTTATCATTAAGTGCAGCAAGCTCTTTGTTCTTTTCAATTTCAAGTTCAATTTTATCAAGTGTAGATGCGTGTGCACTTCTTAAAGAGGATAATTGTTCATAAATTAAATCACATGAGGAACAAGAATCATTACTAGGAATCAAAGTTTTTAAACGATTAATTTTAGATTCCATTGATTCAATTTTAACAGCATTGTTTCTAAGTTTTTTATCCTTTTTCTTTAATATAACAGTGGCACGAGAAATAGCATCACACATTTCTTCGCAAGTGGGACATACCTCTTCATCGTCGCTGTTGTGTTCTGCCTCCTCGGAGCTTGAACTTGACTTGCTCGCCATGCAGCACATATTTGCCATAGCTTCTTCATCTTCATCACTACTGGTGTCCACATCACTTGAGCCGAAATCTTGAAGTGCAGAGATCATACTATGCACTATGTTGCGCATTGATAAATCTTTCTTCTTATTCTTTGCAAACGATTTCTTCGGCCTTGTTTGCTTTTCTTCACGTGAAGTCGGACCTGAAAGGTTAGGGCACTCCATACGAAAATGTCCTGCCTTACCACATTCAAAACATCGTTGAGGTCCGGAGCTTCCTCTCCTTCTAGTTCTCACATTTTGCAATGCTTTTGAGAACCGAGTAGAGATGAGTGCAATCTACTCCTCTGGAAACTCTTCAATCTGTTCAAGGGTTAGAGAGGACAGCAAAGAGAGTGCACCACTAGATGATGATTGACTAGAACTAGACATGTCACGTTGCGAAATAAATGCAATAGACTTGTTGGGGTTTTTATGTGAGATGATGTCAATTTCATGAGTTTTCAATTTAGTATAAAGCACGTCTAAAGTAAGAGAACTCATGACAGTAGATTCACGAATAGATGTAACTTTCATCTCCCAAATTGACATATCTAATGCTCCTAACAATTGTCTAGCATTTTCAGCATCTAAAAAGTTAACATTGACACTACGCAAGTTGCTGAGAATTTTATTAAAGCGAGCAAAAAGGTCGTCAATTGACTCACCGGGTTGCATCTCAAAATGCATGTATTCTTTCTTGAACATATATTGCCTTACCTCCTTGATCGTATTGGATCCTTCATGGTAGTCACAAAGTGCTTTCCAAACATCATATGCAGATCAGAGGTGTGCAACACGGTCGAAGTCGCTTTGAGTCAATCCTTGGATGATCAAGTTGCGAGCCTTGTTGTTGTTGTCAACATCTCTCATGTTCGCAGCCGTAACTTGATCATTGGGTGGTACATCGAAGTTCCGGTAGACCTTTTCCCATATGGCGAAACCTTGCGCCTGTATGTAGGCCTCCATCCGCGCCTTCCAAATCTAAAAATCGATGCCATTGAACACACAAGGTTTTGCGGAGTACTTCTCCATGATGGTTAGTCAAAACACGTGCAAATCACAAAGATTAGAGCACCTTGGCTCTGATACCAATTGTAGGATCGAAGAGCACGTGAAAAGCTACCAGAGGGGGGGTGAATGGTAGATTAAAACTTTTCGTAGCGGAAACAACAAAAACCCCCCAGCAAAAAATCAATCGGTTAAAGAAACCGTGTGTGCAAGTGTTTTCAAACGTGTTCAACCGTGACAAATCAAGTAGAGAGGTAGAGAATCAAGTCAAGGATCTAATGCAACAAGAACCACTTGAAAACACGAAGTAAAACTTGAGATACGATCAAAACATTAAACGAAGATCAATCTGTTCTACCCGATATAAAACCGATCTGTAACGCTGCAAAGAAACTCGTGTATCTCAAAAACTACAGATCCGAAGGTCGTGAAAATTTCAAAGATGATAGATAATTGAGTTGTGAAGACAACCCAAAAAGAATCACGTCAATCGGATCTGTAAAACTCGAGTTATGAACGAAGCACCAAACCAATGTCGGTCTGTCCAGAAACTCGGCGAGAAAGACTTGACGAAAAACAAATCGGACGAACAAGGCACAAAAGTTCCTCGAAACTATGATCTTTATTCAATAGAAACACAAGAGGAACAGCCCAAAATTCTCTCCCCACGAGAGCTCTGGCCTCCCTTGCTTTTATAGCCAGCCCTCAGGCTAAACAATCCAATCTAGGACTCCTAATTGGACTCGTATCCTAACTTACCATAACTGCTCAGGACTCTTCTATTCGCAGATAGAAGCAATCGTGAGACTTCCAAACACCTTAGGAACGTCCGAAACATTCCTAAAACAACTCAACTTCGTGCCTAGCACGAAATCCTATCATAATCAACTCAAATCTTCCATATTTGAGCCATATCCGACTCAGCCTCAGACTGAGTACGCAATCCAACCGGTTGGACCTTTCCGACCAATTCTTTACGTCCACTTCTCTTCATCACGCCTTGGAACAATGTTGCCACGTCCATGCACTCCTTGCACACGTGCAAACACCTTCCAATGACGTACACGCAACCTTCATATGCACTGCCCTTGATCCAAACATGCTGCGCGACCTCCCGATCAACTCAACCACAGCTCCTCCTGAACTTGGTTGTTGGAACCTCATCTCCTCCCTGAGACTAGTCCAAGGATCCCGTCACCAGCCATGTCTTGAACTCAAGCAACACCTGAACATGAATAAACAACTAATTCTTCCGAGCACAAGTCCTCGACTTGACTCACGTTAGTTCGAAAACCACAACACCTTACATGAGCACGTCATATAAGCATGTTGCAAACCATATCAAATGATAACAGCCATAACCACCAAAACACACCAAAAACTTAGCAAATTAATACTAAGCAAACCTTCCCATAAAGCAAGTTTGAAACATTGCGAGTTAAAAGCAAAAACAAGACGCTGCAGTTCTACGAGTTGAACTTCACGGGAGCTCCCTAAAAACAAGCTCCGGACCTTGCGTCGGACCTTGCCAACACTTGGTGGACCTAACAAAGAACTTGTCGGACCTTGCCACAGAAGAATGTTTTGGCAATATTCAAAACTTTGAATGTTAATGCTAACTTTTATCCTAATTGCCAATGTATTCAGCACACATAGGTCTCACAGGGAGGTCCGGTCCCGCAGGACACGTGGAGCCTTGAGAGCTCTCCCCATGGAGGGGGAAGGTCCGGCTCAGTTGGCCACGTGGCAGGTCCGGAGCTCTCTTCTGAGAAGAGGGAGGTCCGGTCCCGCTGGACACGTGGCGCCTCCGGAGCTCTCCCCGCGGAGAAGGGCGAGGTCCTTAGACATTTTCCTCTGTGCGCGGGGGTACCCCATATCGAGGGTACCGACAGTAAGCATGTTTTATTTTGTATTTTTAATAGATACAATAAATAATCAAATTTAAAATTCAAATTTTATATAGATTAAATTTAAATATCATCAATTTTAAATTATAAATTAGATCAGTAAAATTCAAAATTTAATTTCAAATTTCATCGTATTCAAATTTCCAAATTACTATGCTTTTATTTTTGAATTTTTCAAATCTATGTTGAAATTTGAAATCTTGACTTTATTTAAAATTTAATTTGGATTTATTTGGACATAATTTAGTATTTTAAATACTAATTCATTTTCAAATTCAAAAATCAATTCCAAATTCAAAAATATAATTTCATATTTCAAATTTATTCTCTATAAATTTGGATTTTAAATTTGATTATTTATTGTATCTATTAAAAAACCAAGTGTGAAGGTCTCAAGTTCGAGCCTTAATGTAAGCATGTTTTATTTTGTATGTTTAATAGATCAAATTTAAAATTCAATTTTATAGTGAATAAATTTAAATATCATCATTTTTAAATAATAAATTAGATTGGGAAAATTCAAAATTTAATTTTAAATTTCAACATATTCAAATTTCCAAATTACTACGATTTTATTTTTGATTTTTTTGAAATCTATGTGAAATTTGAAATCTCGACTTTATTTTAAATTTAAAATCTAATTTGGACTTATTTGCACATAATTTCTTATTTCAAATTCTAATTCATTTTCAAATTGAAAAATCAATTCCAATTTTAAAAATAGATCTAAAAATGGAATTTCATATTTCAAATTTATTCTCTATAAATTTGGATTTTAAATTTGATTATTTATTATATCTATTACAAATACAAAATAAGAGAAGCTCACGGCTTGAACCTGAGATCTTCACATATATAGTTTTAGAAGTTACCATTACACTACAACATAATTTGTGTTTAGTTTAGTAATTAACTTTAAATATTATCTAAAAAAGCTGATGTGGCGGCTGACATGACACCTGTTGCCCGTTGAGTGGGCAACAGGTGCTGACGTGGACCCTATCGCCCAATAGACGGGCGACAGGGCCGTCGCGCAATTGGGCGATAGAGTCGTTATTTTGGCAAATTATTTAAACGACCGTTTAGTAATATTAAATTTGAATAAAATTGTTTATTAATAAAAAACTCCCACAAAGCAGCCCGTGCGCAGCCTCCCATTCACCATCTTCTAGCTTTGCGGCCCGTGGCCCAACCCGCACACGTTGCTGCCGCCACCACCCAATGCTCTGTCTAGAGCATGTCCAAGGTGAGTAACAAAGTGCATCTAGGCCTCTCAGTTGTATTTTTGGATGATTAATGACAATAAATTTAAAAAGCTAACAATTTGGATGAGAATAATTCCAGAATATTGAAATGTGGAAAGCGTTATGGATCCCTCAAAAGAGAAAGGAAAAATCGGTGTGAAGCTATACTCAGTGCTAGGATTTTTTTAGTCTAGAAACGAGTACTACTAAGAGGGATATGACGCTAGATTTAAAAATTGGTCAAAACTTAACCCAAAATCGATTCTAGGACTAGGAAGAATCCTTAGAAGTCTGAGTAGAAGATAGGTCAGACTTATCCGGGTTTAGGATGGAAAACTTCTAGAGTTTTCAAAAATATGCAGTACTTCAAAGATAGGAAGCTTCTGTGTAGACCAGGACTGGTCGAACATGTCTAGGATCTCGAAAATATCCGAGAGTCCTTGCAGAAAAGCACCTTCTTTGTCAACCGGAACATATCTGAAGTAGGTTCAGACATGTTCAGGCCGCTGGAAATATCCGAGAGACTTAGCAGAAGTTGGGTTCTGTGTGAACCCAGGCTTATCCTAACCTAGGGCCCGTACATGTTCGAAGCCTCAGAAAAGCTCGGATAGTCCTAGAGACAATGGCCTTCTATGAACCCGAATCTAATCCAGACACATCCTGAAGTGGAATATTCCCGTTCAAAATAAAGTTTGGTGGGTACGTCACTCGTAAGGACCTATGGTCCTGGACCCCAGATTTATCTGGACTAATGGTCGGACATGTTCGGATTTTAGTGGTTGACAACAGTCACATGTCGGGCGCAAGTATAAAAGTGGTCAATCTGCACCTAGATCGATGGAGATGAAACCCTAGCGCCACAAAGTACAATCTTGAATGACTCTTGCCATCTTTCTCACCCTCTAGCTATCGAGATTGAATTGTTGTAAGGTCTTGAGTAGTGAGTGAATGAGTGCGGGACACCGATTGAATTGAACTTTTGATTCATTTTTTGTTGTCATCTTAGTTTATATTTGTTATTTTTGTGGATTCATCTTCTAGACGGCTTGATGTCATCGGATGGATCCTTGTGAGATCTATGTGTGCTGAATACATTGTCAATTAGAATAAAAGTGAGGATTTACATTTAAATTTTTGAATATTGCCGAAATACCCGTTTCGGATTGTCCGAACTTTTTTATTGCATTTCAGGAGTAACTGTCACTGCAGAGCAGCTGTTTTTATAGTGTTTAATTTTCAGCCACTCTGTTTTTAACTTGCAATGTTTTGAACGTGCTTCTTGGCTTATGGAATATTTGCTTAGTATTACCTTACTAACTTTTTGATGTGTTATGTCTGATTATGGTGGTTAATACATTGCTATGGTTTACAACATGCTTATGTGAGGTGCTCATGTAAGGTGTTGTGGTTTTCGGACTAACGTTAGTCAAGTCGCGGACTTGTGCTTAAAAAAGTGTATGTTTGTTCATATGCAGGTGTTGCTTGAGGTCAAGACACGCCTAATAATGCTATATAAAGAAGTATATTTATCCTTTATTCTAAATTTTCCCAACCACTTGTCTTCACAAATTCTGATTGACCTTCCATTATTTAATTGCAAAGTTCATGTGCTAAGGAACTTATCTTTCACTTTCATAAGACTAGACCAAAAGTGTGAATCACCTGCCTTTCTTTTAACACCACCAATTGTTTGATTCCACAAATATTTTTTTAAATAGGTTCTGCCACAAACCATCTTCATTAATCAGTTTGAACAGCCACTTAGTCATTAAACATTGGTTTTTTATATGCACGTTCTGAATCCCAAGACTTCCCTGATCCTTTGGCTGACAAACTATATCCCATTTTTTTAATATGTATTTCTTCTTGTAGTTGTCTGACTGCCAAAAAAATCTTGATCTATAATTGTCCAACTTTTCGAGAACACCTCCAGGGATTTCGAAAAAGGATATCATAAAATAGCAAGACTAGTCAAGACACAATTTATTAGAACCAATCTCCCCCTACTGAAAAATGTTTACCCTTCCAACTACTTAATTTCTTTTCAAAATTCTGTTTGATCATCTTCCAATCACTATTATTCAATTTCCTATAATGCATCAGTATTCCAAGATACTTATATGGATGATTTCCTAATTCACATCCAAATAATCTAGAACTGATTTCCAAACTTCTACGCCTCCCCAAAGCAAAAGATTTCAGTTTTATGAAAATTAATCTTTAAGTCAGAAAGTTGTTCAAACACACATAAGAGTAGCTTCAACTTCTTGGCATGTTCTATATTATGATCCATGAAAAAGATTGTGTCATCAGCATATTGTAATATAGACAAGCCATCTTCCACCAGGTGTGGAACTACACCAGAGATAAGATCATTTTCTTTGGCTCTATTTATTATTATAGTGAGAGTGTCTACCACTATATTAAACAGAATTGGGGATAGAGGGTCTCCTTGTCTTAATCCCTTCTTTGTCTGAAAATTTTGGCTTATCTGATCATTGACTTAGATCTAACATATCCTCCTTTGGTACAAGCTTCAATCCAATTACACCATTTAGATGAAAAGCCTTTTAATTGTAATACCTGTTTTACAAGCGACCATTTGATATTATCATAAGCTTTATAAAAATCTATTTTGAGTATAATATCATTTTGTTTCTTCCTATGTAATTCATGAATTGTTTCATGCACAACGACCACCCCTTCCATTATATTCCTACCCGGCAAGAAAGTCGTTTGTGTAGGACTAATAACTTTTCCTGCCAATGCCAATATTCTATTTGTAACCACCTTTGTGAATATTTTAAAACTCACGTTCCATAAACAAATAGATCTATACTGCTGAATTTTATTTGCATATACACACTTAGGTAACAAGATAATTGTACAAAAATGTAACCTATAAAGGGGTAAATTTCCTGCATGAAAATCATGGAACATAGCTATCAAATCATCCTTTATTAAATCCAATAAAACCTGATAGAATTCTGCTGTGAAACCATCAGGTCCTGGAGCTTTGTTATGTTCCATTTGTTCTTCCTCCATGAATTGTTCTGTTAAAAATCTGGTTTTCTATAT
Source organism: Neostapfia colusana (assembly GCA_030760725.1). Classification (NCBI taxonomy): domain Eukaryota; kingdom Viridiplantae; phylum Streptophyta; class Magnoliopsida; order Poales; family Poaceae; genus Neostapfia; species Neostapfia colusana. The sequence goes on along the minus strand of JASWHV010000010.1, from coordinate 51,399,896 downwards.
CTGTTACTTGAGGGATGTCATCCTTTCGTGTTACATCCAAATGGAAAGAATTTACCAATGGTGACCCTAACAATTTTTTATAATAAATTATAATATATTTAAATGATTTCCTCATCACCACTAAGAACCTTACTTCCATCCTGAAGTTGGTGTATTCTAGTCTTCCTATGTTTAACATTTGCCACCAATTGAAAATATTTGTATTAGAATCCCCCTTTTAATAGGTTCTTCGTCTTAGCCTTTTAGTACCATTTAACTTCTTCTTCTCGTAATAATTGTTCTAATAGATCATGTAAGGTATGTTTTAACTCAACCTCTTGTGGTGTGAGTAATGTTGTTTCTGCCTTCTTATCAAGAAAATCAACCTAACCCGCAATACTTTTCTTTTCTTTCTTATATGTCCCATAACACGTTTTGCCCATCCCCTAAGGTGTTGATGCATCCTCCTTACTTTTAACTGCCACCTATCCAAAGGGGTGGACTCTCCATTTTCACGCATCCATATATTCTGTATCATCTCTTTGAATCCATCTCTTGCAACCATCCTAATTCAAATTTAAATATAGGAGAGTGGTTATTCAGATATGTACATCCAATACTTAATAAGAGTGGGGCAAGATCTGAAATTTCTCTACATAGACATAAGAACTTTATCTATTTTCATATGTGGGATTAGGTAATGAATTAGCCAATGTATACTTGCAACCCGTCCTTTCTAACTCCCTCAGGTTTAACCCATCGATTATTGCATTGGAAACGAAAGGCCATCTAAAATTAAAGTTACCATTATTTTTCTCACATGCATGTCTCATAATATTAAAGTCCCAATTGAAAGACTCTCCTTTCGACACTGTCGGCACCCTGCAGACCGGGTACCCCCGCGTGGAGGGTTGAAAACAGCCCAGGCCCCGCCTCTCTTCTGAGGCGGGCGCAGACATGGCCATGTGCTCTTGGCTCCGGACCCGCCTCCCCACTGAGGCAGGGTCTGGCTCTGCCACGTGTGCCCTGGCTCTAGAGCCACCATGTGCCCTTGGCCCCAGACCTGACCTCCCCGATGAATTGAGGTCCGGAGCTGCCATGTGTATTCGGGCTCTGAATCCGTCCTCCCTGCTGAGTAGGGATCCGGAGCCGTCCTCGGACCCTTCCTCATAATTCTCACTTGCACACAGCTTAAATATTCCAACCGTAAGCACGATGGCTCAGGAAGGCTTAACTGACACTCCTAATCATGAAACTCTACATGCAAGGATTGGTAATATAGGAAAAAGATGTTGCAATAAAGACACGCCTACATGTTAATCCTTACTTTCAGTTTTATAGCAGCAGATTAGTGTGCCTTAGGCAGCCCTCACATCGGAAGTCCACAATCAAACAATAAAAACTTTCCTCCGATGTGGTTATGCCTGAAAGTGCATCTAGGAAATCCCTTGTGGGTTTTGGCTAATTGATGACAAGCATATGAGATCCTAACGAAATGATTGCAGGACAAACTAAGTGAACTAGCTAGGTGCGCACAAAAAGATGAAAAATAGAGTGGTGCCCGAAAAGGAAGACTTTAGTGGAATTTGGAAGAACAAAGTAGATGAAAATGTATAGGGTGTGTGTGAGAGACACATCCCAAGAGCTCATGACTTTGAATAAGGGTAAGGGGTTTAAAAATCAACTAAAATCCACTGAAAACCGGACTAGTCCGTTCAGGGACCGGACTAGTCCGTTTAACTTTCTGGAAGACGCAAACATAGTGCACCGGACTAGTCCGCCTTGTGAACCGGACTAGTCCGGTCAGCTCACTGGAATGCAACCGGACAAGTCCGGTTTTAGACCGGACTAGTCCGGTCATGTCTCTGTTGTCCTCTTTAGAGGACTGCGGACTAGTCCATCCAAGCGACAGGACTAGTCCGCTGAAGTGTCTGAAACCCCATTTCACATAGCACCGGACAAGTCCGGTTTGTGGACCGGACTAGTCCGGTTAACCCACTGGAAGTAGACCGGACAAGTCCGATCATATACCGGACTAGTTCGGTAGTAGGTTTAACAAAGGTAACTTTTTGGGAAAGCCTATAAAAAGAGGTCCTTCGTCTTTTCCCTGAGAAGATACGACACATATTGTCAAAAGCTTGAACCCTAGCGTCGCCACCTGACCCAAGAGCCCAAAAACACATCTCTCCATACATCTAAGGTGCAAAAAGGCCAAGATCAATCAAATACTTGGATTTGGGATTGAGAGATCGTCGTTCTTTCGTTGTGAGCTCTTGGGGTTTGATTTCTCTACACTCATATTCTGCATTGTAATCTTTTTGAGTGTATTTGATCACCTTCTTACTGTAATTCTTGTGGGAGCCCTCAACGTGTGAGGTTGCCCCACAAACTCGGTGATTACCCGTGATAGTGGAGTCAAGTCGGCCTTTGTGGTGACTTGAAGAGGGAAAGGGTTGGGAACCCGGCTCTGTGTGAGCTTCATCAACGAGGACGTAGATCTCTTGGTGAGATCGAACCTCTAAAAATTCGTGTCTCTTGTCTCTCATTTGTTTTACATTTTGATACATTAGATCACTAGTTTGCTAGTCATCGTTTGAGTTCCTTATAAGTTTGCACGTGCATCCATACAATAAATTTAATTTATAAAAACTGTTGTTCTCATTCCGCTGCTGAAAGATTAAATTTGTGAGACACACTTAATAAACTCAAATAATTCAGCACGCCGGACTAGTTCGCCCACACAACCGGACTAGTCCGGTCAGTCAAGTTTCTGATAACTTTATTAAGTGTGCAGGTTTCTTTAAAGGCCTATTCACTCCCTAGGCCACATTCAATGCCCAAAGTGGAAGACAAATTTAATGAGCTCTACATCTACAGCATACATGGTTTCAAGACATTAATAGTTCAATGCAGCATATTCATCTGGCTTTTTTTACTTCCTACTACGTCACAGCACAGTAACAAGCGGTACTCAAATAACCACGAGGGACGGTGATTGCAATCAATAGACACCCGGATAACGCGTCACATACACCCACTTTCAGAAGTGTGGTGCTTCACACCTTCCTACTCTGTTGTATGCAGCAACCTTGCAAAGGCAACCCAAATGCCGAACCGATCCATCTGTAACGGGCAGAAGGTCCCCGCGTGGAGCGTGTGTGTGCCCACCAGCAGATTTACACCTTGCTACCCTCAACCCACTCCTATAAAATGGTTGGGTAAGCCTCAGCACCCAGGTTAACGAATTACATCAGTTTTCTGATTCCCATATGCCAGTATGTATCTGGTATTGTTCAAACTTGTCTAGCAGAGCCGCACAGGGCTTGGTCCTCAATCGACACCAACAGGGTTACACATGTGATACCTCCGCTCACTGCATCCTATCCCCCCTGCTGGGTCTCAGTTTCACATTCTTAAGCTATTCTCTACTTTCTTTCTATCCCGTGTGATAAAATTTCTATCTTGCGAGTAGATTCTGACCACTCGACTTCTACTGAGATCCTAAGAACAGTAGCATGGCATTCTCTACTCGTCAAGTTGTAAACTAACCAACTCTCTATAGGATTTAAAAGTCATGCAAGTGGGGTTTCAATCACCTTAACTCTAATGCAAGCATTTCACCCTAGACATAAGTGATACAGATGAAAACTTTGCAAAAGGTAATTAAATGCAAACCGGGGCTTGCCTGGTTGCGAGTCAAAGGAGAAGTTAGCTTCTGGCGGGAGGACGTACAACGGCTCCGGTGTGCCCTAAAATTCGGTCACTATATGAAATGTAGCAAAATATATGTATAAGTGCTAGTGAAGTATAATAATTACACTTCTATTCATAGCTACTGCTATTTAGGTCCCTTAATTGGCTTTGGATTTTTTCCAGTGGATACTAGATTCTATAAAGATGATCTGAGAAAAATTTGGAGAAATTTCATCGAACTTTGTGGTCTTCAAAATTCCCACAAGTACAAGGCTTCTTTGAATTTTGATCCCAAATCTGAAGTTTTGACATGTCTAACAGTGGAAGATCTAATTAGAGCAGGTCTCTATGGTTCTAACAAAGTTTGTTTCACCGTTTTTGTGCTACCTACAGGGAAACATGAATTTTTAAAGTTGGTGAACAATTCTGGAAAAGTTTCTGTTTGGGTTGAAATTTTCAAATGAAGGCTGAACTTAGGAAGACAGTTTAGTCTAGCAAATGAACTCCAATGAAGCTCAAATTTTTATAGAAGATCACTTATATTACGAAGAATCTTCTGGCCAAATTTGAGGAAATTCCATAACAGGGATCTTCTGGTATTAATTCCTAAAAATTTAATTTTGATGAATTTTGGAGAACATTTCAGAGATCTTCAGATCAAATTATTTGCATTTCTGCAAAGTACTGACTGATAGGAATCCAACAAAATTTGTTTCACAAATTTTGGACATTTCTACTAAAAGTTATGGGGTTCCAAAGTTTGACCTAAAATCTGAAATTAGGGAAAAGTTTAAACTCTGGTTGTGGGCCCCACCCGTGGCGCTATCCACTCAAATGGCGGCAACACCGAGGCCACAGGGTTGTTTCTATGTTGTCACAGAAAATCCCTGCGCCACACGGGATCCTCCCGGTTTCTCCCGCTCACTGACTATCGGGTCCCATCCCATCTTCTTCCTCCTCGCGCCCTCACGCCTCCCCGCGGCTACCCTTGCCGGAGAGCTCGCCGGAACGGTGTTCCCGTGCTCCAAAATTTGCCATACTCGCCGCTACTACCTATTTCCACACGGGAAACATGCTTCTGGTCTTACCCCTCATTGACGATGGCCGGAGATGGGCGTGCGACGGTGGCAGTAACTTTGGCGACTCCGGCGGCAGGGTACTCACTCGGTGAGCATGGAAAACTGCCATGGCTTGGTCCTACAGCACCGCCGTGACCTGGGGAACACGGATCACTACCTTGATCCCATGGAAAATGGCCGGAAGCATAAGCTCACCGTGCGACCACAGCGGTTTTGCGCCACCGTGAGGAAAAACACGGAGAACCCTTTTGATTCTGCATGGTTTTGCCTGCTGTTTGCTCGAGGAGGTTCACCACGAATTGGAGAAGCTATGCCTAGACTCTCGTGAACCCTAACTCAATATGACCGCTGAATTTCCCGTTTCCCTCACCTCGGTTAAAAGAAACCGCCGGCAACAAACTCCAAATTCTGGCCGACCTAGGCTACGACCTAGCTCCAAACTCGGAGGACAGCAAGAGGGTTTGATAACTAACCTAGGAAGCCGATTTGTTGAGTGGAGACGGTCCTATAATGCCGGGGCAACGGTGAACCGAAGAGGTTCCCAACGTCGGACTAGTCCGGTAGTAGGTTTAACAACGGTAACTTTTTGGGAAAGCCTATAAAAAGAGGCCCTTCGTCTTTTTCCTGAGAAGATACAACACATATTGTCAAAAGCTTGAACCCTAGCGCCGCCACCTGACCCAAGAGCCCACAAACACATCTCTCCATACATCTAAGGTGCAAAAAGGCCAAGATCAATCAAATACTTGGATTTGGGATTGAGAGATCGTCGTTCTTTTGTTGTGAGCTCTTGGGGTTTGATTTCTCTACACTCATATTCTGCATTGTAATCTTTTTGAGTGTATTTGATCACCTTCTTACTGTAATTCTTGTGGGAGCCCTCAACGTGTGAGGTTGCCCCACAAACTCGGTGATTACCCGTGATAGTGGAGTCAAGTCGGCCTTTGTGGTGACTTGAAGAGGGAAAGGGTTGGGAACCCGGCTCTGTGTGAGCTTCTACAACGAGGACGTAGATCTCTTGGTGAGATCGAACCTCGGTAAAAATTTGTGTCTCTTGTCTCTCATTTGTTTTACATTTTGATACATTAGATCACTAGTCATCGTTTGAGTTCCTTATAAGTTTGCACGTGCATCCATACAATAAATTTAATTTATAAAAACTGTTGTTCTCATTCCACTGCTGAAAGATTAAATTTGTGAGACACACTTAATAAACTAAAATAATTCAGCACAACGGACTAGTCCGCCCACACAACCGGACTAGTCCGGTCAGTCAAGTTTCTGATAACTTTATTAAGTGTGCAGGTTTCTTTAAAGGCCTATTCACCCCCCTCTAGGCCACATTCAATTGGTATCAGAGCCAAGTTCTCCATCAACGAGACTCACATCTCAGAGAGATCAATGGCCTCTGAGAAGAACAACGATACCCCGAAGACGAGCAACAACGATGAGGAGCAAGAAGCCAAAGCCTTCGATGTGCTGAAAGAAAGTCCACATGACGATGAAGAAGTGAGGCAGCTAAAAGCACTCCTGAGAAAGAAACTGTTGACACAAAAGGGAAAAGAGGAAGAAAAGACGATGGGGAGTGGTCATCACGACTACTCCCGGTATCCTTACAACTACAACCGTCTCAATTCAAATAATCATTATCTCTCTATTCCTATGGGAAGGCCCCCACAGTTTGATGGAAGTGACTACACCATGTGGAAGTACAACATGAAAATGCATCTAATATCCTTGAATCCCAGCCTTTGGCATATTGTCTGCACAGGAATAGATATCCCAGACACGGATGAAGAACTCACTCCGGAACAAGAACAAGAGATTCACAGAAATGCACAAGCCGTTGCAGTAATCACATCGTCACTGAGCAGAGAAGAATTCACCAAGATCGATGGACTAGAAAGTGCAAAAGAAATCTGGGATACACTCAAAACTGCTCATGAAGGAAATAGGTCTATACGTGAAGCCAAAATTGAGATGCTAGAAGGAGAGTTGGGGAGATTTGCTATTGAAGAAGGCGAATCACCTCAAGACATGTACAATCCGATGAAGGCACTCATCAACAAAATCCGTGCCTATGGAAGTAAGAAATGGACTGATCACGAGGTGGTCAAAAGGATGATAAGAGCCTTCATGCTAAGAAACGTCACACTTTGCTCAATGATTAGAGAAAGCCCCGGGTTTCACAAAATGACTCCCGATGAGTTATTGGGAAAGATCATAAATCATGAAATGATGGAGAAAGAGGCTCAATACGTCAAAGACTTAGCCGAGCTCACCTCTTCTAAAAAGAAAGAAGTTGCTCTCAAAGCAACGTGCATACCCAAACTCAAAGAAACTCGTGAAGACCAAGACGATGGAGATACAAGCGACGAAAGCACCGATCTTGATGACGAAGAAATGGTACTCTTCATCAAAAAGTTCAAACGCATGATGAAGAGAAGACACGACAACAATTCACATGAAGGCAAAATCAAGGATAAAGGAAAATCCAAGGCTCGACGTACTTGCTACAACTGCGGAGAGTATGGTCACTTCATGGTGGACTGTACTTATGAAGAAAACAAAAAGAAGAAGGAAACAAGATCTCAAGAAAAGAAAAATTTCAGAAAAAGAAGACAAGCCCATCAAGCTCACATTGGGAAGGAGTGGGACTCAAACGACGAGTCCTCCTCCGATGAAGAAGAAGAGATGGCCACTATTGCAGTCAAGAAACCAACTATGAGAGCCACACTCTTTCCGAACATGGGAGGACGGGACATGAACAACCACACTTGTCTTATGGCTAAGGAAGGCAAGAAAAAGGTTAGACTTACTCCTCCTATACTAAATTCCTCCATTGATGACTTTGATAGCTCTAGTGATAATGAAGAATTATTTAGAGGGCTAAGTAAAATTGCTTTAAAGAAAATGGAAATGTTGTCGAACAAAATCTTTGAAAAGGAAGAACTTGTCAACCGACAAGAAGATATGCTCATCCGTGAGAGGAAGAGATATCAAGAAGTTGAAAAGCTTCTTGAGCTTGAAAGAGAGAAGAATGAGTCACTTGAGTTAGAGCTAGCCTTGAGTAAGGAAACCTACTCAAGGTTAGAGGACTCGCACATTGCAATCAAGGAAGAACTTGCTAACTTGTCAAAAGTCAACAAAATCCTTGAGGTGCAAGTTGAGTCGCTCAAACAAAGTGACTCCTCTTCCTCCAAAGATATGAGCTCGACAACAATAAGAACCTGCACTTGCTCTAGTAAGAAGAATGTAATTTCTAATGCTTCAACCTCTCATGACATGCATTCTTCTCAAAACGGCATCTTTGATAAGGAGAAGATCAAATATGCACGAAGTGCATATATGATCACTAGACCTCCCAATGTCAAAGATGGTCTTGGCTTTGACAGGAACAGACACATGTCTACTCCTAATCATGCTAAGAATAGAATCATTTTTGTTAAAGAAAAATCCCATGAATCTGAGCTACAAACACTGTTCCATACATTTGATGCTTCTTATGTTCTCATGAAAAACAAGTATGGAGAAGTCATTGCTAAATATACAGGGCCACGCCACAAGAACTTAAAAACTTGTGTGTGGGTGCCCAAGACTCTTGTGACTAACCTGAGAGGACCCAAGCAAGCTTGGGTACCTAAAACCTAGAAATAATTCTATTTTGCAGGCTTACTCCTCCGGTGGATCTAAGTGGGTGCTAGATAGCAGATGCACAAATCATATGACCGGAGAGAGAGGTATGTTTGTGGAATACGAGTGCAACAAGGATCCAAGTGAAGGTATATACTTTGGAGACAATAGCCAAGGAAAGGTCCTTGGTAGTGGTAACATTGAAATATCCTCTCAACACACCTTATCTAATGTTTTACATGTAGACTCTCTAGATTATAATCTTTTATCAATATCTCAACTATGCGACAAAGGTTACAACTGTTTATTCACTAATGAGGGTGTGACCGTCTTTAGAAGAAGCGATGGCTCGATTGCATTCAAGGGATTGTTGAAGGGAAAGCTTTATCTTGTTGACTTCAACAAAGATAAAGCCGAACTCAACACTTGCTTGGTTGCTAAGACCAACATGGGGTGGCTGTGGCATAGACGGCTAGCCCATGTTGGAATGAGAAATCTGCAGAAACTTCTAAAAGGTGGTCACATCCGTGGTCTTAAGGATGTGGTTTTTGAAAAAGACAGGCTGTGCAGCGCTTGTCAAGCAGGAAAACAGGTTGGAGCACCACACCCCGCCAAGAATGTGATGACCACCGCTAGACCGCTTGAACTTCTCCACATGGATCTCTTTGGTCCAATTGCGTACATCAGCATCGGCGGTAACAAATACGGTTTAGTAATTGTTGATGATTTTTCAAGATTTATCTGGGTATTTTTCTTGTATGATAAATCAGAAACTCAGGGAATCCTCAAGAAGTTCTTGAAAAGAGCTCAAAATGAATTCTCATCAACCGTAAAGAATATCAGAAGTGACAATGGGACAGAATTAAAGAACACCCAAGTTGAAGAATATCTTAATGAAGAAGGTATAAAGCATGAATTCTCGGCACCCTACTCTCCTCAACAGAACGGGGTGGCCGAAAGGAAGAACAGAACATTGATCGAAATGGCGAGAACAATGTTGGATGAATACAAGACGTCAGACCGATTTTGGGTAGAAGCGGTGAACACCGCTTGTCATGCCACAAATCGGTTGTACCTTCATCGACTACTGAAGAAAACTTCATATGAGCTTCTCACGGGTAAAAAGCCTAACGTTTCCTATTTCAAAGTTTTTGGTTGCAAATGTTTTATTCTGAACAAGAAACCAAGGGCCTCGAAGTTTGCTTCGAAGTCCGATGAAGGATTCTTGCTCGGATATGAATCGAATGCCTACGCCTATCGTGTCTTCAACAAAGTGTCCGACCTTGTTGAAGTAGCGCGTGACGTAGTGTTCAATGAAACTAACGGCTCACAAGTGGAGCAAGTCGATAAGTCTATGCTAGATAAGGAGGAAGCTCCATGTGAAGCGCTGAAGAAAATGGCACTTGGTGATATCCTACCACGAGAGGAGACACAAGATGAATTTCAACAAGGAAGCAATGATCAAGGGGGAGCTCCTACACAAGATCAGGTTGAGGAAGATCAAGAAAATCAAGATGATCATGGAAGCAATGATCTAGGGGGAGACATGACACATGAAGACAATGAAGAACAAGCAACTATACAAATTCCACACCTAAGAGTACATCAGTGTGTGCAAAGGGACCATCCTGTCAACAATATCATTGGAGATATTGCTAAGGGAGTAACTACTAGATCTCAAATTGCAAATTTTTGTGAACACTATTCTTTTGTGTCTTTTCTGCTGCCATACAGGGTAGAAGAAGCCTTAAGGGATCCAGACTGGGTGATTGCGATGCAAGAGGAGCTGAACAACTTCAAAAGAAATGAAGTGTGGGAGCTGGTGGAAAGACTAAGGGCGAACATTGTTGGAACCAAATGGGTCTTTCGGAACAAGCAAGATGAACATGGAGTAGTGACAAGAAATAAAACGAGGTTGGTGGCCAAAGGTTATTCTCAAGTGGAAGGTTTGGATTTCGATGAAACCTTCGCTCCTGTAGCTAGACTTGAGTCCATTCGCATTTCATTGGCATATGCTACTCACCATAATTTTAAGTTGTATCAAATGGACGTCAAGAGTGCCTTTCTCAATGGTCCGATAAAGGAGGAAGTCTATGTGGAGCAGCCACCGGGGTTCGAAGATCAGAAGTATCCCAACCATGTCTATAAACTACGTAAGGCTCTCTATGGCCTCAAACAGGCTCCTCGAGCCTGGTATGAATGCCTTAGAGATTTTCTGATTCAAAATGGATTCAAAATTGGTAAAGCTTACTATACACTCTTTACTAAACATTTTGATGATCATTTATTCGTATGTCAAATTTATGTTGATGATATTATCTTTGGATCCACTAACAAGTCCTTCTGTGAAGAATTTAGCAAAATAATGACAGACAGGTTCGAGATGTCAATGATGGGTGAATTGAAGTTCTTCTTGGGATTTCAAGTGAAGCAACTGAGAGAAGGTACATTTATAAGCCAAACTAAATATACACAAGACATTCTCAAGAAATTCAATATGGACAAAGCCAAGCCCATCAAGACACCCATGGCCATCAACAGACATCTCGACCTCAATGAAGACGGTCCAAATGTGGACCAAAAGGTATATCGGTCCATGATTGGCTCCTTACTATACTTATGTGCATATAGGCCAGATATTATGCTTAGTGTTTGCATGTGTGCAAGGTTTCAAGCCGCACCTAAAGAGTGTCACTTAATTGCTGTAAAAAGAATCCTAAGGTACCTTGTGCACACACCCAACTTGGGCCTTTGGTATCCCAAAGGATCCAAGTTTAACTTGATAGGGTATTCTGACGCCGACTATGCAGAATGCAAAGTCGATAGAAAGAGCACGTCAGGGACTTGTCAATTTCTTGGTAGGTCCCTAGTTTCTTGGTCATCTAAAAAGCAAAACTCCATTGCTCTTTCCACAGCGGAAGCAGAGTATGTTGCAGCCGGTAGTTGCTGTGCGCAACTACTTTGGATGCGACAAACTCTTAGGGACTACGGCTACAATCTAAGTCATATCCCGCTTCTATGCGATAATGAAAGTGCTATAAAGACTGCACACAACCCTGTAGAGCACTCAAGAACCAAGCACATAGATATCCGTCATCACTTTCTTAGAGATCATTCATTAAAAGGTGATATAGCTATTTCACATGTTAGGACTAAAAAAAACTTGCGGATATTTTTACCAAACCATTAGATGAGAAAAGGTTCTGTGAACTAAGAAATGAGCTAAACATTCTTGACTCTCGAAATGTGGCTTGAAACATTGCATACCTGGTTGCAACTTAAAATGTTCCTCCGTATTGTCAAAAATGCTCCTCCTCTCCTTTTCTACTCAGAAAACTATTTTTATGAAGAAATCTTGAGGATTATGACCATTGTTTGATTTCTGATTGCCTACTGGTCGTAATCACCAAGACTATTGGCAAAATTAGTGTCCTCGGATCACCTCTAAACTCTACTATCTGCATCAAGTCTGCTGGAACCGGACTTGTCCGGTTGTCGACCGGACTAGTCCGGACAGACCACAGTTAGGTTAATTCAGGGGCACCGGACTAGTCCGCTACCATGACCGGACTAGTCCGGTCAGTCGCATATAGAAGCACTTGGCCGGCCCAGATCTCTCCCTCACCCCTCATTAGACTTGCCCTCCCTCTCCTCTTCCAAACCCTAGACCCCAAAGTGATTTTCTGGTTGAACCCTCAAAATCGAGTTTTTCTCCGCGAAAAAGACTCCCCTTGTCGAGTGGTCTTCCTCCTCCGGACTCATCCGGACTGATTTCCACTTCTTCGACGCGAATCTTCAAATCTTGGTAAATTTCCCCCTTTAAACCAAAATCTCAACTTTTCTAGTTCTAGCTAGTTTTTTTTTTATTTCAAAAGGATGTACATTGCCTCAATAGATGTATTCCTACCATGTTCCTACTCTTGTGCCCTTAGATAGGAGATTTGATTCAAATGAAACATTAGGGTTCTTATGCCAGGCCGGACTAGTCCGACGCATAGAGGCGGACAAGTCCGGTCCACCGGACAGGTCCGCACTCTGAAACCGGACAAGTCCGGCCTCTGACAGTTGAACCCCTATGTTCCCATTTGAAGTCGATAATGAGTCCATTTGCATCTAATCCTTGAACTCCTTATCAGGCATTATGTCTTCAGGCTCAGATGACAGCTCCTTTCCCATTGATGAAAACGTTCAACGCGAGAAAGTGAGGAGGACCAAGGAGAGAGTTATGAAGAAGAGACATGATGTCAATGTCCACTCTCCACCCTCCGACGACAATCAACCTAAGAAGAGGAAAGTCATTGGAAAAAGGCCTCTAAGGAATGATGCTGCTGAGGGCTCGTCAGGGCCAAAAAGAATCCTCAATAAAGGGAAGGGACTTGCTAGTGGTCCCCTTGGGCCCTTGAAGATGAAAAACCCTATTCACCGCAACAGGCAGCCTTCAAGTGAGGATTTCACTGGAAAAGGGAGTGAGCTAGCTGATAATTTCAGGAAGATTCAAGTGTATGACCGACCTAAGCAATGCTCTGATCCAAGGTTCTGGAGCAACTTCCATGCAGACTACTACGAGCATGTGTACATGAAGATGAAGAACCCTGTAGTAGAGAGTCAATGGCTAAATGTTGAATATCTGAAGTCGAAGAGGTATCCTGCCTTTCGTGAGATGGTGGAAGCGTTAGAGAGGCACAGTCTGACGGACCTGCTATCCTTTGAGTATGACTGGAACAATGAAGTAATTACCCAGTTTTACTCCACTCTGTACTTTGCTCGTGATGATGGAGATAGTCTTACTTGGATGACTCATGGTTCGAGGTATAGTGTCACGTATGATGAATTTGCTAGGATTCTTCACCTCCAACACACTTTGGATCATGAACTGGTCATTCATAATCAGAAACCCTTGGAGAAGGAGGAACTTGAATTTCTCTATGACACAAGGATGCCATATGTTCCTCCCACCATCAAATATCTAAAGCCCTTCTTTGTGGTCCTAAATAGAGTCTTGAGAAAGACTATAGCTTCGAAGGATGGAGATGCAGGAACTGTACAAGGGACCTTGAGGACTCTCATGAAGGTCATTAGTGGGAGGAGACCATTCAATATCTTTGAGTATATTTACAACGACATTGTGAACATCTCAATTACCCCCAATAGGTCCTGTGGATACGCACCGTATATCATGTACATGATTGAGAAAGTGACGGGACTCGATTTTGTCAAGGATGTCAAGCATACGGGGTTGAAGCCGCAAAAACCCACCGAGTACACTCTCCCTCCGGCTCCAACTGCCCCGTCCTCTCCACCAGTGGAGAGGAGATCAAAGCAAGCTCATGATGACACTAGATCTGCAGCTGCTCCTCCTGGATCTCCACCTGCCCAAGAATCATCCAGCGGCATCCTCAAAATGCTCTCCTCCATCTTTGCCTGCTGCCGTAAGATCGAAGACAGGCAGCACAAAGAAAAGCTTGCAAGGAAGAAACATCAACAATACGTCAATGCCAATATCAAGTCTATCTATGCAAAGCTTGAGATTGAGCGCGTTGGATCACCGCCCGCCTCCGAGGACTCAGAGTAAGATCCTGCTCCCGTGGATGTTGAAGATGAAGATCAAACTGAGACTGACTGAGGAGGCAGCGATGAGTGATTCCCCTCAATTTTTCCCTTTTTGGTGCCTTGATGCCAAAGGGGGAGAGATTGAGATTAGGGAAGATTGAGATTAGATTTGGACTATTTCTATCTAGTATTAGTTATTAAGCTCTTTTGTGGTCAAGGACATGTACCTATTTTAAAATCTTGTATTGCACTATTTCTTATCTTATGTGTGATGCACTATATGTTCACTATTGTTTGTCTTTATTCTATCACATTTTGTTTATCACACACTTGTTAGGCACCCCACCATAAGGTGTGTGCATATGTGAGAAGCTTTTGGTGAATTCTTTATTATTCTCATATGTGCACACCTTATGAAAATCAACCTTTTATTCTCAATTGTGATATCTCAAATGGTTGTCATCAATCACCAAAAAGGGGGAGATTGAAAGTGCATCTAGGAAATCCCTTGTGGATTTTGGCTAATTGATGACAAGCATATGAGATCCTAACAAAATGATTGCAGGACAAACTAAGTGAACTAGCTAGGTGCGCACAAAAAGATGAAAAATAGAGTGGTGCCCGAAAAGGAAGACTTTAGTGGAATTTGGAAGAACAAAGTAGATGAAAATGTATAGGGTGTGTGTGAGAGACACATCCCAAGAGCTCATGACTTTGAATAAGGGTAAGGGGTTTAAAAATCAACTAAAATCCACTGAAAACCGGACTAGTCCGTTCAGGGACCGGACTAGTCCGTTTAACTTTCTGGAAGACGCAAACATAGTGCACCAGACTAGTCTACCTTGTGAACCGGACTAGTCCGGTCAGCTCACTGGAATGCAACCGGACAAGTCCGGTTTTAGACCGGACTAGTCCGGTCATGTCTCTGTTGTCCTCTTTAGAGGACTGCGGACTAGTCCATCCAAGCGACAGGACTAGTCCGCTGAAGTGTCTGAAACCCCATTTCACATAGCACCGGACAAGTCCGATTTGTGGACCGGACTAGTCCGGTTAACCCACTGGAAGTAGACCGGATAAGTCTGATCATATACCGGACTAGTCCGGTAGTAGGTTTGACAACGGTAACTTTTTGGGAAAGCCTATAAAAATAGGTCCTTCGTCTTTTCCCTGAGAAGATACGACACATATTGTCAAAAGCTTGAACCCTAGCGCCGCCACCTGACCCAAGAGCCCAAAAACACATCTCTCCATACATCTAAGGTGCAAAAAGGCCAAGATCAATCAAATACTTGGATTTGGGATTGAGAGATCGTCGTTCTTTCGTTGTGAGCTCTTGGGGTTTGATTTCTCTTCACTCATATTCTGCATTGTAATCTTTTTGAGTGTATTTGATCACCTTCTTACTGTAATTCTTGTGGGAGCCCTCAACGTGTGAGGTTGCCCCACAAACTCGGTGATTACCCGTGATAGTGGAGTCAAGTCGGCCTTTGTGGTGACTTGAAGAGGGAAATGGTTGGGAACCCGGCTCTGTGTGAGCTTCCTCAACGAGGACGTAGATCTCTTGGTGAGATCGAACCTCGGTAAAAATTCGTGTCTCTTGTCTCTCATTTGTTTTACATTTTGATACATTAGATCACTAGTTTGCTAGTCATCGTTTGAGTTCCTTATAAGTTTGCACGTGCATCCATACAATAAATTTAATTTATAAAAACTGTTGTTCTCATTCCGCTGCTGAAAGATTAAATTTGTGAGACACACTTAATAAACTTAAATAATTCAGCACACCGGACTAGTCCGCCCACACAACCGGACTAGTCCGGTCAGTCAAGTTTCTGATAACTTTATTAAGTGTGCAGGTTTCTTTAAAGGCCTATTCACCCCCCCTCTAGGCCACATTCAATTGGTATCAGAGCCAAATTCTCCATCAACGAGACTCACACCTCGGAGAGATCAATGGCCTCTGAGAAGAACAACGATACCCCGAAGACGAGCAACAACGATGAGGAGCAAGAAGCCAAAGCCTTCGATGTGCTGAAAGAAAGTCCACATGACGATGAAGAAGTGAGGCAGCTAAAAGCACTCCTGAGAAAGAAACTGCTGGCACAAAAGGGAAAAGAGGAAGAAAAGACGATGGGGAGTGGTCATCACGACTACTCCCGGTATCCTTACAACTACAACCGTCTCAATTCAAATAATCATTATCTCTCTATTCCTATGGGAAGGCCCCCACAGTTTGATGGAAGTGACTACACCATATGGAAGTACAGCATGAAAATGCATCTAATATCCTTGAATCCCAGCCTTTGGCATATTGTCTGCACAGGAATAGATATCCCAGACACGGATGAAGAACTCACTCCGGAACAAGAACAAGAGATTCACATAAATGCACAAGCCGTTGCAGTAATCACATCGTCACTGAGCAGAGAAGAATTCACCAAGATCGATGGACTAGAAAGTGCAAAAGAAATCTGGGATACACTCAAAACTGCTCATGAAGGAAATAGGTCTGTACGTGAAGCCAAAATTGAGATGCTAGAAGGAGAGTTGGGGATATTTGCTATTGAAGAAGGCGAATCACCTCAAGACATGTACAATCCGATGAAGGCACCCATCAACAAAATCCGTGCCTATGGAAGTAAGAAATGGACTGATCACGAGGTGGTCAAAAGGATGATAAGAGCCTTCATGCCAAGAAACGTCACACTTTGCTCAATGATTAGAGAAAGCCCCGGGTTTCACAAAATGACTCCCGATGAGTTATTGGGAAAGATCATAAATCATGAAATGATGGAGAAAGAGGCTCAATACGTCAAAGACTTAGCCGAGCTCACCTCTTCTAAAAAGAAAGAAGTTGCTCTCAAAGCAACGTGCATACCCAAACTCAAAGAAACTCGTGAAGACCAAGATGATGGAGATACAAGCGACAAAAGCACCGATCTTGATGACGAAGAAATGGTACTCTTCATCAAAAAGTTCAAACGCATGATGAAGAGAAGACACGGCAACAATTCACATGAAGGCAAAATCAAGGATAAAGGAAAATCCAAGGCTCGACGTACTTGCTACAACTGCGGAGAGTATGGTCACTTCATGGTGGACTGTACTTATGAAGAAAACAAAAAGAAGAAGGAAACAAGATCTCAAGAAAAGAAAAATTTCAGAAAAAGAAGACAAGCCCATCAAGCTCACATTGGGAAGGAGTGGGACTCAAACGACGAGTCCTCCTCCGATGAAGAAGAAGAGATGGCCACTATCGCAGTCAAGAAACCAACTATGAGAGCCACACTCTTTCCGAACATGGGAGGACGGGACATGAACAACCACACTTGTCTTATGGCTAAGGAAGGCAAGAAAAAGGTTAGACTTACTCCTCCTATACTAAATTCCTCCATTGATGACTTTGATAGCTCTAGTGATAATGAAGAATTATTTAGAGGGCTAAGTAAAATTGCTTTAAAGAAAATGGAAATGTTGTCGAACGAAATCTTTGAAAAGGAAGAACTTGTCAACCGATAAGAAGATATGCTCATCCGTGAGAGGAAGAGATATCAAGAAGTTGAAAAGCTTCTTGAGCTTGAAAGAGAGAAGAATGAGTCACTTGACTTAGAGCTAGCCTTGAGTAAGGAAACCTACTCAAGGTTAGAGGACTCGCACATTGCAATCAAGGAAGAACTTGCTAACTTGTCAAAAGTTAACAAAATCCTTGAGGTGCAAGTTGAGTCGCTCAAACAAAGTGACTCCTCTTCCTCCAAAGATATGAGCTCGACAACAATAAGAACCTGCACTTGCTCTAGTAAGAAGAATGTAATTTCTAATGCTTCAACCTCTCATGACATGCATTCTTCTCAAAACGGCATCTTTGATAAGGAGAAGATCAAATATGCACGAAGTGCATATATGATCACTAGACCTCCCAATGTCAAAGATGGTCTTGGCTTTGACAGGAACAGACACATGTCTACTCCTAATCATGCTAAGAATAGAATCATTTTTGTTAAAGAAAAATCCCATGAATCTGAGCTACAAACACTGTTCCATACATTTGATGCTTCTTATGTTCTCATGAAAAACAAGTATGGAAAAGTCATTGCTAAATATACAGGGCCACGCCACAAGAACTTAAAAACTTGTGTGTGGGTGCCCAAGACTCTTGTGACTAACCTGAGAGGACCCAAGCAAGCTTGGGTACCAAAAACCCAGAAATAATTCTATTTTGCAGGCTTACTCCTCCGGTGGATCTAAGTGGGTGCTAGATAGCGGATGCACAAATCATATGACTGGAGAGAGAGGTATGTTTGTGGAATACGAGTGCAACAAGGATCCAAGTGAAGGTATGTACTTTGGAGACAACAGCCAAGGAAAGGTCCTTGGTAGTGGTAACATTGAAATATCCTCTCAACACACCTTATCTATTGTTTTACATGTAGACTCTCTAGATTATAATCTTTTATCAATATCTCAACTATGCGACAAAGGTTACAACTGTTTATTCACTAATGAGGGCGTGACCATCTTTAGAAGAAGCGATGGCTCGATTGCATTCAAGGGATTGTTGAAGGGAAAGCTTTATCTTGTTGACTTCAACAAAGATAAAGCCGAACTCAACACTTGCTTGGTTGCTAAGACCAACATGGGATGACTGTGGCATAGACGGCTAGCCCATGTTGGAATGAGAAATCTGCAGAAACTTCTAAAAGGTGGTCACATCCGTGGTCTTAAGGATGTGGTTTTTGAAAAAGACAGGCTGTGCAGCGCTTGTCAAGCAGGAAACAGGTTGGAGCACCACACCCCGCCAAGAATGTGATGACCACCGCTAGACCGCTGGAACTTCTCCACATGGATCTCTTTGGTCCAATTGCGTACATAAGCATCGGCGGTAACAAATACGGTTTAGTAATTGTTGATGATTTTTCAAGATTTACCTGGGTATTTTTCTTGTATGATAAATCAGAAACTCAGGGAATCCTCAAGAAGTTCTTGAAAAGAGCTCAAAATGAATTCTCATCAACCGTAAAGAATATCAGAAGTGACAATGGGACAGAATTCAAGAACACCCAAGTTGAAGAATATCTTAATGAAGAAGGTATAAAGCATGAATTCTCGGCACCCTACTCTCCTCAACAGAACGGGGTGGCCGAAAGGAAGAACAGAACATTGATCGAAATGGCGAGAACAATGTTGGATGAATACAAGACGTCAGATCGATTTTGGGCAGAAGCGGTGAACACCGCTTGTCATGCCACAAATCGGTTGTACCTTCATCGACTACTGAAGAAAACTTCATATGAGCTTCTCACGGGTAAAAAGCCTAACGTTTCCTATTTCAAAGTTTTTGGTTGCAAATGTTTTATTCTGAACAAGAAACCAAGGGCCTCGAAGTTTGCTTCGAAGTCCGATGAAGAATTCTTGCTCGGATATGAATCGAATGCCTACGCCTATCGTGTCTTCAACAAGGTGTCCGGCCTTGTTGAATTAGCGCGTGACGTAGTGTTCGATGAAACTAACGGCTCACAAGTGGAGCAAGTCGATAAGTCTATGCTAGATAAGGAGGAAGCTCCATGTGAAGCGCTGAAGAAAATGGCACTTGGTGATATCCTACCACGAGAGGAGACACAAGATGAATTTTAACAAGGAAGCAATGATCAAGGGGGAGCTCCTACACAAGATCAGGTTGAGGAAGATCAAGAAAATCAAGATGATCATGGAAGCAATGATCTAGGGGGAGACATGACACATGAAGACAATGAAGAACAAACAACTATACAAATTCCACACCCAAGAGTACATCAGTGTGTGAAAAGGGACCATCCTGTCAACAATATCATTGGAGATATTGCTAAGGGAGTAACTACTAGATCTCAAATTGCAAATTTTTGTCAACACTATTCTTTTGTGTCTTTTCTGGAGCCATACAGGGTAGAAGAAGCCTTAAGGGATCCAGACTGGGTGATTGCGATGCAAGAGGAGCTGAACAACTTCAAAAGAAATGAAGTGTGGGAGCTGGTGGAAAGACTAAGGGCGAACATCGTTGGAACCAAATGGGTCTTTCGGAACAAGCAAGATGAACATGGAGTAGTGACAAGATATAAAGCGAGGTTGGTGGCCAAAGGTTATTCTCAAGTGGAAGGTTTGGATTTCGATGAAACCTTCGCTCCTGTAGCTAGACTTGAGTCCATTCGCATTTTATTGGCATATGCTACTCACCATAATTTTAAGTTGTATCAAATGGACGTCAAGAGTGCCTTTCTCAATGGTCCGATAAAGGAGGAAGTCTATGTGGAGCAGCCACCGGGGTTCGAAGATCAGAAGTATCCCAACCATGTCTATAAACTGCGTAAGGCTCTCTATGGCCTCAAACAGGCTCCTCGAGCCTGGTATGAGTGCCTTAGAGATTTTCTGATTCAAAATGGATTCAAAATTGGTAAAGCTGACTATACACTCTTTACTAAACATTTTGATGATCATTTATTCGTATGTCAAATTTATGTTGATGAAATTATCTTTGGATCCACTAACAAGTCCTTCTGTGAAGAATTTAGCAAAATAATGACAGACAGGTTCGAGATGTCAATGATGGGTGAATTGAAGATCTTCTTGGGATTTCAAGTGAAGCAACTGAGAGAAGGTACATTTATAAGCCAAACTAAATATACACAAGACATTCTCAAGAAATTCAATATGGACAAAGCCAAGCCCATCAAGACACCCATGGCCATAAACGGACATCTCGACCTCAATGAAGACGGTCCAAATGTGGACCAAAAGGTATATCGGTCCATGATTGGCTCCTTACTATACTTATGTGCATATAGGCCAGATATTATGTTTAGTGTTTGCATGTGTGCAAGGTTTCAAGCCGCACCTAAAGAGTGTCACTTAATTGCTGTAAAAAGAATCCTAAGGTACCTTATGCACACACCCAACTTGGGCCTTTGGTATCCCAAAGGATCCAAGTTTAACTTGATAGGGTATTCTGACGCTGACTATGCAGGATGCAAAGTCGATAGAAAGAGCACGTCAGGGACTTGTCAATTTCTTGGTAGGTCCCTAGTTTCTTGGTCATCTAAAAAGCAAAACTCCATTGCTCTTTCCACAGCGGAAGCAGAGTATGTTGCATCCGGTAGTTGCTGTGCGCAACTACTTTGGATGCGACAAACTCTTAGTGACTACGGCTACAATCTAAGTCATATCCCGCTTCTATGCGATAATGAAAGTGCTATAAAGATTGCACACAACCCTGTAGAGCACTCAAGAACTAAGCACATAGATATCCGTCATCACTTTCTTAGAGATCATTCATTAAAAGGTGATATAGCTATTTCACATGTTAGGACTGAAAAACAACTTGCGGATATTTTTACCAAACCATTAGATGAGAAAAGGTTCTGTGAACTAAGAAATGAGCTAAACATTCTTGACTTTCGAAATGTGGCTTGAAACATTGCATACCTGGTTGCAACTTAAAATGTTTCTTCGTATTGTCAAAAATGCTCCTCCTCTCCTTTTCTACTCAGAAAACTATTTTTATGAAGAAATCTTGAGGATTATGACCATTGTTTGATTGCTTATTGCCTACTGGTCATAATCACCAAGACTATTTGCAAAATTAGTGTCCTTGGATCACCTCTAAACTCTACTATCTGCATCAAGTCTGCTGGAACCGGACTTGTCCGGTTGTCGACCGGACTAGTCCGGACAGACCACAGTTAGGTTAATTCAGGGGCATCGGACTAGTCCGCTACCATGACCGGACTAGTCCGGTCAGTCGCATATAGAAGCAATTGGCCGGCCCAGATCTCTCCCTCACCCCTCATTAGACTTGCCCTCCCTCTCCTCTTCCAAACCCTAGCCCCCAAAGTGATTTTCTGGTTGAACCCTCAAAATCGAGTTTTTCTCCGCGAAAAAGACTCCCCTTGTCGAGTGGTCTTCCTCCTCCGGACTCATCCGGACTGATTTCCACTTCTTCGACGCGAATCTTCAAATCTTGGTAAATTTCCCCCTTTAAACCAAAATCTCAACTTTTCTAGTTCTAGCTAGTTTTCTTTGATTTCAAAAGGATGTACATTGCCTCAATAGATGTATTCCTACCATGTTCCTACTCTTGTGCCCTTAAATAGGAGATTTGATTCAAATGAAACATTAGGGTTCTTATGCCAGGCCGGACTAGTCCGGCGCATAGAGGCGGACAAGTCCGGTCCACCGGATAGGTCCGCACTCTGAAACCGGACAAGTCCGGCCTCTGACAGTTGAACCCCTATGTTCCCATTTGAAGTCGATAATGAGTCCATTTGCATCTAATCCTTGAACTCCTTATCAGGCATCATGTCTTCAGGCTCAGATGACAGCTCCTTTCACATTGATGAAGACGTTCAACGCGAGAAAGTGAGGAGGACCAAGGAGAGAGTTATGAAGAAGAGACATGATGTCAATGTCCACTCTCCACCCTCCGACGACAATCAACCTAAGAAGAGGAAAGTCATTGGCAAAAGGCCTCTAAGGAATGATGCTGCTGAGGGCTCGTCAGGGCCAAAAAGAATCCTCAATAAAGGGAAGGGACTTGCTAGTGGTCCCCTTGGGCCCTTGAAGATGAAAAACCCTATTCACCGCAACAGACAGCCTTCAAGTGAGGATTTCACTGGAAAAGGGAGTGAGCTAGCTGATAATTTCAGGAAGATTCAAGTGTATGACCGACCTAAGCAATGCTCTGATCCAAGGTTCTGGAGCAACTTCCATGCAGACTACTACGAGCATGTGTACATGAAGATGAAGAACCCTGTAGTAGAGAGTCAATGGCTAAATGTTGAATATCTGAAGTCGAAGAGGTATCCTGCCTTTCGTGAGATGGTGGAAGCGTTAGCGAGGCACAGTCTGACGGACCTGCTATCCTTTGAGTATGACTGGAACAATGAAGTAATTACCCAGTTTTACTCCACTCTGTACTTTGCTCGTGATGATGGAGACAGTCTTACTTGGATGACTCATGGTTCAAGGTATAGTGTCACGTATGATGAATTTGCTAGGATTCTTCACCTCCAACACACTTTGGATCATGAACTGGTCATTCATAATCTGAAACCCCTGGAGAAGGAGGAACTTGAATTTCTCTATGACACAAGGATGCCATATGTTCCTCCCACCATCAAATATCTAAAGCCCTTCTTTGTGGTCCTAAATAGAGTCTTGAGAAAGACTATAGCTCCGAAGGATGGAGATGCAGGAACTATACAAGGGACCTTGAGGACTCTCATGAAGGTCATTAGTGGGAGGAGACCATTCAATATCTTTGAGTATATTTACAATGACATTGTGAACATCTCAATTACCCCCAATAGGTCCTGTGGATACGCACCGTATATCATGTACATGATTGAGAAAGTGACGGGACTCGAGTTTGTCAAGGATGTCAAGCATACGGGGTTGAAGCCGCAAAAACCCACCGAGTACACTCTCCCTCCGGCTCCAACTGCCCCGTCCTCTCCACCAGTGGAGAGGAGATCAAAGCAAGCTCATGATGACACTAGATCTGCAGCTGCTCCTCCTGGATCTCCACCTGCCCAAGAATCATCCAGCGGCATCCTCAAAATGCTCTCCTCCATCTTTGCCTGCTGCCTTAAGATCGAAGACAGGCAGCACAAAGAAAAGCTTGCAAGGAAGAAACATCAACAGTACGTCAATGCCAATATCAAGTCTATCTGTGCAAAGCTTGAGATTGAGCGCGTTGGATCACCGCCCGCCTCCGAGGACTCAGAGGAAGATCCTGCTCCCGTGGATGCTGAAGATGAAGATCAAACTGAGACTGACGGAGGAGGCAGCGATGAGTGATTCCCCTCAATTTTTCCCTTTTTTGTGCCTTGATGCCAAAGGGGGAGAGATTGAGATTAGGGAAGATTGAGATTAGATTTGGACTATTTCTATCTAGTATTAGTTATTAAGCTCTTTTGTGGTCAAGGACATGTACCTATTTTAAAATCTTGTAATGCACTTTTTCTTATCTTATGTGTGATGCACTATATGTTCACTATTGTTTGTCTTTATTCTATCACATTTTGTTTATCACACACTTGTTAGGCACCCCACCATAAGGTGTGTGCATATGTGAGAAGCTTTTTGTGAATTCTTTATTATTCTCATATGTGCACACCTTATGAAAGTCAACCTTTTATTCTCAATTGTGATATCTCAAATGGTTGTCATCAATCACCAAAAAAGGGGAGATTGAAAGTGCATCTAGGAAATCCCTTGTGGGTTTTGGCTAATTGATGACAAGCATATGAGATCCTAACGAAATGATTGCAGGACAAACTAAGTGAACTAGCTAGGTGCGCACAAAAAGATGAAAAATAGAGTGGTGCCCGAAAAGGAAGACTTTAGTGGAATTTGGAAGAACAAAGTAGATGAAAATGTATAGGGTGTGTGTGAGAGACACATCCCAAGAGCTCATGACTTTGAATAAGGGTAAGGGGTTTAAAAATCAACTAAAATCCACTGAAAACCGGACTAGTCCGTTCAGGGACCGGACTAGTCCGTTTAACTTTCTGGAAGACGCAAACATAGTGCACCGGACTAGTCCGCCTTGTGAACCGGACTAGTCCGGTCAGCTCACTGGAATGCAACCGGACAAGTCCGGTTTTAGACCGGACTAGTCCGGTCATGTCTCTGTTGTCCTCTTTAGAGGACTGCGGACTAGTCCATCCAAGCGACAGGACTAGTCCGCTGAAGTGTCTGAAACCCCATTTCACATAGCACCGGACAAGTCCGGTTTGTGGACCGGACTAGTCCGGTTAACCCACTGGAAGTAGACCGGACAAGTCCGATCATATACCGGACTAGTCCGGTAGTAGGTTTAACAACGGTAACTTTTTGGTAAAGCCTATAAAAAGAGGTCCTTCGTCTTTTCCCTGAGAAGATACGACACATATTGTCAAAAGCTTGAACCCTAACGTCGCCACCTGACCCAAGAGCCCAAAAACACATCTCTCCATACATCTAAGGTGCAAAAAGGCCAAGATCAATCAAATACTTGGATTTGGGATTGAGAGATCGTCGTTCTTTCGTTGTGAGCTCTTGGGGTTTGATTTCTCTACACTCATATTCTGCATTGTAATCTTTTTGAGTGTATTTGATCACCTTCTTACTGTAATTCTTGTGGGAGCCCTCAACGTGTGAGGTTGCCCCACAAACTCGGTGATTACCCGTGATAGTAGAGTCAAGTCGGCCTTTGTGGTGACTTGAAGAGGGAAAGGGTTGGGAACCCGGCTCTGTGTGAGCTTCATCAACGAGGACGTAGATCTCTTGGTGAGATCGAACCTCTAAAAATTCGTGTCTCTTGTCTCTCATTTGTTTTACATTTTGATACATTAGATCACTAGTTTGCTAGTCATCGTTTGAGTTCCTTATAAGTTTGCACGTGCATCCATACAATAAATTTAATTTATAAAAACTGTTGTTCTCATTCCGCTGCTGAAAGATTAAATTTGTGAGACACACTTAATAAACTCAAATAATTCAGCACACCGGACTAGTCCGCCCACACAACCGGACTAGTCCGGTCAGTCAAGTTTCTGATAACTTTATTAAGTGTGCAGGTTTCTTTAAAGGCCTATTCACCCCCCTAGGCCACATTCAATGCCCAAAGTGGAAGACAAATTTAATGAGCTCTACATCTACAGCATACATGGTTTCAAGACATTAATAGTTCAATGCAGCATATTCATCTGGCTTTTTTTACTACCTACTACGTCACAGCACAGTAACAAGCGGTACTCAAATAACCACGAGGGACGGTGATTTCAATCAATAGACACCCGGATAACGCGTCACATACACCCACTTTCAGAAGTGTGGTGCTT
Organism: Neostapfia colusana; assembly: GCA_030760725.1. Lineage (NCBI taxonomy): Eukaryota > Viridiplantae > Streptophyta > Magnoliopsida > Poales > Poaceae > Neostapfia > Neostapfia colusana. The sequence continues at coordinate 51,374,110 of JASWHV010000010.1, read as the reverse complement.
CACACCTTCCTACTCTGTTGTATGCAGCAACCTTGCAAAGGCAACCCAAATGCCGAACCGATCCATCTGTAACGGGCAGAAGGTCCCCGCGTGGAGCATGTGTGTGCCCACCAGCAGATTTACACCTTGCTACCCTCAACCCACTCCTATAAAATGGTTGGGTAAGCCTCAGCACCCAGGTTAATGAATTACATCAGTTTTCTGATTCCCATATGCCAGTATGTATCTGGTATTGTTCAAACTTGTCTAGCAGAGCCGCACACGGCTTGGTCCTCAATCGACACCAACAGGGTTACACATGTGATACCTCCGCTCACTGCATCCTATCCCCCCTGCTGGGTCTCAGTTTCACATTCTTAAGCTATTCTCTACTTTCTTTCTATCCCGTGTGATAAAATTTCTATCTTGCGAGTAGATTCCGACCACTCGACTTCTACTGAGATCCTAAGAACAGTAGCATGGCATTCTCTACTCGTCAAGTTGTAAACTAACCAACTCTCTATAGGATTTAAAAGTCATGCAAGTGGGGTTTCAATCACCTTAACTCTAATGCAAGCATTTCACCCTAGACATAAGTGATACAGATGAAAACTTTGCAAAAGGTAATTAAATGCAAACCGGGGCTTGCCTGGTTGCGAGTCAAAGGAGAAGTTAGCTTCTGGCGGGAGGACGTACAACGGCTCCGGTGTGCCCTAAAATTCGGTCACTATATGAAATGTAGCAAAATATATGTATAAGTGCTAGTGAAGTATAATAATTACACTTCTATTCATAGCTACTGCTATTTAGGTCCCTTAATTGGCTTTGGATTTTTTCCAGTGGATACTAGATTCTATAAAGATGATCTGAGAAAAATTTGGAGAAATTTCATTGAACTTTGTGGTCTTCAAAATTCCCACAAGTACAAGGCTTCTTTGAATTTTGATCCCAAATCTGAAGTTTTGACATGTCTAACAGTGGAAGATCTAATTAGAGCAGGTCTCTATGGTTCTAACAAAGTTTGTTTCACCGTTTTTGTGCTACCTACAGGGAAACATGAATTTTTAAAGTTGGTGAACAATTCTGGAAAAGTTTCTGTTTGGGTTGAAATTTTCAAATGAAGGCTGAACTTAGGAAGACAGTTTAGTCTAGCAAATGAACTCCAATGAAGCTCAAATTTTTATAGAAGATCACTTATATTACGAAGAATCTTCTGGCCAAATTTGAGGAAATTCCATAACAGGGATCTTCTGGTATTAATTCCTAAAAATTTAATTTTGATGAATTTTGGAGAACATTTCAGAGATCTTCAGATCAAAATATTTGCATTTCTGCAAAGTACTGACTGATAGGAATCCAACAAAATTTGTTTCACAAATTTTGGACATTCCTACTAAAAGTTATGGGGTTCCAAAGTTTGACCTAAAATCTGAAATTAGGGAAAAGTTTAAACTCTGGTTGTGGGCCCCACCCGTGGCGCTATCCACTCAAATGGCGGCAACACCGAGGCCACAGGGTTGTTTCTATGTTGTCACAGAAAATCCCTGCGCCACACGGGATCCTCCCGGTTTCTCCCGCTCACTGACTATCGGGTCCCATCCCATCTTCTTCCTCCTCGCGCCCTCACGCCTCCCCGCGGCTACCCTTGCCGGAGAGCTCGCCGGAACGGTGTTCCCGTGCTCCAAAATTTGCCATACTCGCCGCTACTACCTATTTCCACACGGGAAACATGCTTCCGGTCTTACCCCTCATTGACGATGGCCGGAGATGGGCGTGCGACGGTGGCAGTAACTTTGGCGACTCCGGCGGCAGGGTACTCACTCGGTGAGCATGGAAAACTGCCATGGCTTGGTCCTACAGCACCGCCGTGACCTGGGGAACACGGATCACTACCTTGATCCCATGGAAAATGGCCGGAAGCATAAGCTCACCGTGCGACCACAGCGGTTTTGCGCCACCGTGAGGAAAAACACGGAGAACCCTTCTGATTCTGCATGGTTTTGCCTGCTGTTTGCTCGAGGAGGTTTCCCTCACCTCGGTTAAAAGAAACCGCCGGCAACAAACTCCAAATTCTGGCCGACCTAGGCTACGACCTAGCTCCAAACTCGGAGGACAGCAAGAGGGTTTGATAACTAACCTAGGACGCCGATTTGTTGAGTGGAGACGGTCCTATAATGCCGGGGCAACGGTGAACCGAAGAGGTTCCCAACGTCGGACTGCCGAGAAAGCTTTTGCTGCGCCTGAGCTCGTGCAAGCCGAAGGCCGGTTGCTTTCACGTTGGGGACGTCAAGGACAAGCTCAGGCTTCATTTTGCTGCTTAGCAGAGCTGTGTACAGCTGAGAGCGCCGGTTCTCGATTGATGGAGGAGGCAGCGTGAGCTCTGTTCGGTCGATGGAATAGTTTCCGTTCACTCGGTGCAGTAGCTCGGGAAAACGATGAATGAGCGAGGTGGAGTGTCGAGGACGCTCAGTTGAGGCTGAGGACGTGGAGAGAACAACCGAGGTGGAGGGTACGTCAACGTCCGGCAGCTCGTGCAGCCGCTCGGTGGTGCCCGAAGTGAAAACAGAGTCGTTTAAAGGAAGTTGTGTGGCTGACTGTTTGGTCCCATGCCCTCATTTCTTATTCAATTTTTCCACTGATATTTTACCACAGCTACTCAAAACTAAAATCTATACTTCCACACCAAGTCATGGTTTGAATTTTTGAAATTGAAATGAACTGAATTCTGGTGTGGAATTTGAACTGAGTTCGGTTATTTGAATTTGAATTGGAATTTGAATCTTCCCTTTGCATTGTTCCAAAATCATAGCAAACCACACTCAAATAATCTGAATTTTTGTATGGATGCTAATTCAAATGTGGAGAACACATTTGTGGAACTAACTTTGCAAGTTGAGGAAGTTGGGATTTGAAACTGAAATTTAAATTCAGATTCGAGGGCTTCCTCTTTTAATCCCAAACAAATAGTAGAACCCCTCCAAATGAGCTGAAATTTGAGAAGCCTAATATTTGGATTATTAAGACCCAATTTATGAATTTATATCTCCATGTTTGGAAGTTTTTGGGAAGTTTGAATCATCACTTTGAACTCACACCATTATATTTCAAAGTTTTAATTCCCCTCATTTTTCCTAAGTGTGAATGTGCTAAATTCCTTCTTAGCACTTTTGGGTATTTTACATCCCTCCCCCCCTTAAAGAGAATCTTGTCCCGATATTCCAAAAGAAAAGCAAACTGAGGAAAACTTTACCGGTTATACGGTGATAGCAAGTCCGGATAATTTGCTTGTAGATAGTCCTCGCTTTCCTACGTCGCTTCTTCAGTGGTATGGTTACTCCACTGACCTTGTAAAACCATAAGGTCCAGTTTCTTGTGGCGCGAGTCTTTTCATTGATAATCCGGATCGGATACTCCGAGTAGGTGAGGTCCGATTGGAGAACTTCTACGTCTTCGGTGCAGATTTCAGCCGAGGGTTTGAGGCATTTCCTCAGCTGAGAGATATGGAATACGTTGTGAATTCCCGCGAGTGACGCCGGTAACTCCAGAAGATAGGCCACGGGTCCGCATTTTTCAATGACGGAAAATGGACCAATGAATCGCGGTGCAAGTTTGCCCTTCACTCCGAAATGATGAATCCCTTTAATCGGAGACACACAGACATAAACATGGTCTCCGATGTCGAAGTGGAGAGGACGACGTCTTTTATCCGCATAGCTTTTCTGACGAGATTAAGAAGCCTGGAGTTTGGCTTGTATTTCTCGTACTCGTTCTTCGGCCTCGTTCATAAGTTCAATGCCGTATATTACTCGCTCGCCGGACTCATACCAGTTGAGTGGTGTGCGACATTTCCGGCCGTAGAGAGCTTCATAGGGCGCCATCTTGATGCTAGCTTGATAGCCATTGTTATAAGAAAACTCCGCCAACAGTAAATGATCATCCCAGTTTTTACCGTGGTGGATGGTACAAGCGTGTAGCATGTCTTCACGCACTTGATTCACCCGTTCAGTTTTACCATCCATCTGCGGGTGATACGCGGAGCTTTGGATCAGTTTGGTGCCCAATGACGCGTGCAGCTGTTCCCAAAACCGAGCGACAAACAGCGTACCGCGATCTGAAATAATGGAGCAGTGAACACCGTGCAAGCACAGGATCCTTGCAATATACAGCTCCTCATATTGCTTGGCCACGTAACTTGTATGTACGGGAATAAAATGAGCTGACTTGGTTAGTCGATCGACTATCACCCAAATTGAATCATGTTTCTGGGAGGTGAGAGGTAACCCGACTATGAAGTCCATGCTGATATCCTCCCAGTTCCACGCCGGAATGTTCAATGGTTGCAGCTGTCTGGCTTTACGCATATGGTCGGCTTTCACACGCTGACACATATCGCATTCGGATACGTACTTTGTGATTTCTCTTTTCATCCGCGTCCATCAAAACCTGGTTTTCAGATCTTGGTACATCTTGTTGCTGCCCGGATGAATAGAATACTTGGACAAGTGAGCTTCGTCCAAGATCTTCTTCCGAAGCTTCATGTCACGGGGTACCATTATACGGTCTTTAAACCATAGAGTGTCGTGTTCATCCCTTTGGAAGCATTTCATTTCGCCATTCTTCATCCTTCTCCGAATGTGCAACAGTCCCACGTCTTTATTCTGAGCTTCCATAATCTCCTCTTGTATGGTAGGGACGAGAGCCAGATTATATAATGCCCCATATGGAACCAAGTATAAACTCGGCGCCTCCTCTTCAAGTGGAGTGATGGACAGATGGTTGACTTGAGATTTGCGGCTTAAGGCGTCGGCAACCACGTTTGCCTTACCGGGATGGTAGTGAATCTCGATCTCATAATCTTTGATCAGCTCTAACCATCTCCGTTGTCGCATATTCAACTCCTTTTGAGTGAATATATACTTCAAGCTTTTGTGGTCGGTGTAGAGATGCACTAAGTTCCCACGTAAATAGTGCCTGCACATTTTCAATGCCAACACCACAGCAGCGAGCTCAAAATCATGAGTCGGATAGTGCTGCTCGTGGTTACGAAGCTGACGTGAGCCATAGGCGACCACTCTTCCCCCTTGCATCAATACACAGCCAAGCCCGATACTGGACGCATCACAATATACGTCGAAGGGATTGGTCGTATCCGGTTGAGCTAACACCGGGGCTGTTGTAAGATGCTTTACCAATGCTTGGAAAGCTCCTTCACATGCTGAGCTCCAAACATATTCGATCCACTTCTTCAACAATTCAGTCATCGGCTTAGCAATCTTGGAGAAGCTTAGGATGAATCTTCGATAATATCCCGCTAAACCGAGGAAACTCCTGACTTCATGGACAGATGTGGGGGACTTCCATTTCAGCACTTGTTCGATTTTGCTTGGATCAACTGCAATGCCTTCTGCAGAAATAATATGACCAAGAAATAGCACTTGGCTGATCCAAAACTCGCATTTGCTGAACTTGGCATAAAGCTTATGGTCTCGCAATCGTTGAAGCACAATATGCATGTGTTTGGCGTGTTCTTCTTCAGACTTGGAATAAACCAAGATATCGTTGATAAACACCACCACGAACTTGTCCAACTCCGGCATGAACACTGAGTTCATGAGGTACATGAAATATGCCGGGGCGTTGGTGAGACCAAAAGACATGACGAGATATTCATACAACCCATATCTCATAGAGAAGGCCGTCTTCGGAATGTCCTCCGCTCGGATCTTAATTTGATGATATCTGGAGCGAAGATCTATCTTTGAAAATACACTTGCACCCACAAGTTGATTGAAGAGAATATTGATGCGGGACACTGGATATTTATTCTTGATGGTGACGGCGTTGAGAGGTCGGTAATCCACACACAACCTCAAGGTTTGATCCTTCTTTTTCACAAACAGTGCTGAGCATCCCCATGGTTAGGAACTCGGTCGAATGGAACCCTTATCATCAGATCATTGAGCTACTCCTTCAGTTCAGCTAGCTCATTCGGAGCCATCTTGTATGGTCTCCGTGATATCGGTGTTGTCCCGAGTACAAGTTCGATCTTGAACTCGACATCCCTTTCAGGTGGCATGCCCGGGAGATCATACGGAAATACGCCCGGATATTCAAGGACCACACGAATATCCTCAAGTTTTGTGGCTTCCGTGTTATATGTGGCTGGGACTTCTTGAACCGAACGGTCAAGAATGAGAATATGTGGTTCATGAAGTGGAGAGTTTAAATGAACCACACGTGGAATGATGTCAATAACAACACCATGGCGATATAGCCATGGCATTCCTAAAATGACATCGAGTTTTTGACTCTCTAACATAATTAGAGAAGTCGGGTATAGATTCCCACCCAATTATAATGGTGCTCTATAGACCATCCTATCAGCTGTTATTTTCCCATCCGGAGAGCAAATCAAGTATGGACTTTTTGTGGGAACGATAGGCAATTGATATTTAATGACATAAGATTGACTTATGAAATTATGGGTGGCACCGGAGTCAAAAAGTATGACTATGGGATGATCTAAATACGAAAACGTACCCGTGAGGAAGGGTTCACCTTACGGCACGTCTTCGATGGCTAAGTGGTGGACGTTGCCGGGTTTTGGGGCTGGTTTCTTGGGCTGGTTGCGGGGCTGATTTGCACCCTGATACGGTGCTGTACCCCTTCCCTGTCGCTGCTCGGGGCAGTCTTTAGCAATATGCCCGACATGGCCACACGTGAAGCAAGTGTAGGGTGTCGAGGTCCCTTCGAATTGAGGACGGAATCCCGATGCACGTGGTTGAAACTGAGGCGCACGCGGGACCATCCTTTTCTGCTGCTGTTGCTGTCGTGGATATGACAGTCGGAAGCTTGGAGCATTAAATTGATGACCGCAAAACTGAGGCGATCGCGCCGGTGGCTGCCATCTCTGACCCAATGGTGAGCGATACACCACGCGGTACTTTTGTGGCGCCCCACCAGTGCTGATCGCTAGCGCGCTGCATTTTCTCTTGTCAGAACCACGCTCGCACTGAGCATTTTCTTGTAAAATCGCAGCATTGACAAGGTCGTTGAAGGTGCCGCGGTTGCTTTGGGCGAGATGGACCTTCATTTTGGAATTCAGGCCCCGGAAGAACGTGTTTTGCTTCTATTCCTCCGTTCCCGCAAATTGTGGCGCATATTGCGCCAGCCGGTTGAATGCTCTGGAGTACTCATGAGCACTCCACTTGCCTTGTTTCAGCTCCAGAAACTCCTGAAGCTTCCTCTCCATAACTCCGGGAGGTATATGTTAGGCGCGGAACGCCTCCCGGAACTCCGTCCAAGTGACGGCATTGCCAGCCGGTAATGAGGCGATGTAGTTCGCCCACTATGTACCGGCTTCCCCTTGAAGCTGTTGCACTGCATACAGCGCCTTCTGGTGTTCGGTGCACCATAATAACCCGAACTTCGCCTCAAGAGTGCGGATGAAGCTTTCCGCCTCCAAAGGTTCTTCGGCCTCCGTAAAGACCGGTGGATGGGTCGCCAGGAAGTCCGAATAGGAACTCTGTTGGGGCTGGCGTTGCCCATTGTCTTGGCGTCCTCCTGGACGGGACGCGTTCTGCTGCACCAGCATCCGCAGCAACTCGGTTTGCTCATCGCGCGAGCCAAGTACTGCAGCGAGAACCTCCGCAAGATTTCTTGGAAGTTCTTGTGGTGGAGGAGGTGGTTGTTGCTGCGTTGTGGTTTGTTCCGGAGGTGGAGACTCATCACCACGAACCTGACTTGGACCTCCCTCCTCTTGCGTAGACCGTGTACGCACCATTCTACATTCATACCATTCAAACGATCAGCACATGTTTGTTTACTTCATCCAGTCTATACAATAGTAGTGCGAGAATGATCAATTTATATGCATAACATTGACACATATGGATAAAGTATAAACTTTATACAACATATATATATCCCTGGACCATGTCACCACAACCGAGTTCCAAAGTAATGAACTTTATGGATTAAAATTTCATTTCAACCATCGTGGGTCGCCACGGGATGTTAAGTGCGTTAGCATGCATAAATCCTCGCTATTGTACTGGATCCAAACATGTCCTCGCTCGAAGTTATATGTTGAATGCATAAAATTTTTGACTCCAACTCGCTGTTTTACAACAGCCGCTGGATATCAAAATGTGAAACCAAGTGTTTTGGTTGAAAACTTCAACCGTGGTTTTCTCTGTCCAGTTTCTGGTCCAGCAGACCAGTTGGAAGAATTTAACTGTTTTGGACAAATTAGAGGCAAAATCTGGACTGGAGTTCAACAACAAAGTTGTAGTAGACTCAAAAAGAAATCGAGATTGTATTTATTTGCCTACATAGCCTCTCTAGTTTATAAGTTATGATTTTTACAATTTGACAGATTTTTCTCAGGAATTTTGACAGCACTTCCTTTGCAATTGGCTGTTTTGTTTACAAGATTCCAACTATTTCTGTCCCCAAACTAGGAGAAGACTGAACTAAAAAGTTGTAGCACATTCCCTACACTTTCCAATGGTGTCTTACTTGACCCTTAGAAATTTTCTTACAAGAAATTATGGTCGAAATACATAAAATTCTAGAGAGCCTTTTTGGTCTGCCCTGTTGCTGTACAGTGCATACTCATCTGAGATTTTCATCCATTTGGAGGGAGATTTAGTTCTGGATCTCTACGGAAAAGTTGTAGCAGAATTTAAAACCTTTCCAGAATAGTATCACACACCTCCATTGGTTCAACCAATCCTATGTTATGCCCTGTTTAAATTCAGCAAAATTTCTGCCGAAAACAGGGGAGGTTGTTCCTAAGCCTTTGGAAATGAATCTACACTCCCCCTTGACTCTTAGTTTAATATGGGAGTTTACTAACCATTAAATGGAATTCTAAACTCCAATTTTACTCTTTTCTTGGAAAGTATACTTTTATGCAACTAATAACTCATCTCGGTACTACGTTTCCTCACCAAAGAAAAATCCTAAGCCGGTATTCCGGCATATACGTGTCAAATGGTGGAACTAAGGGCGTTACTCGCAAACGATTTCTAAACGTCATGTGCTAACATGGTTAATGTACCTGCAGAAGACCACACAATAATGGTGCACAAGGGTTTTGACATTTCAGGCAGGTCCATATCATAGTAAAAACATACGGTCCGTATCATTGCTATACGGATCGTCCTTTAATCAAGCCACATCTCAAAGTACATGGTCGTGTTTTCAGAACACACGACGGGAAACCCGAGTAGAGCGCGAACGGATCATCACGGTTGGGAATTTTATCAACCCAACGGATACCAGCTACTGCCTCATGACCGTTGAGGCACGCCGATGGCGAGCGCTGCGTATGACCCTTTGAACATTGAACGTTCAAGAGTTGCATACTATCGGGTTGCTTACCACACGATGTGGTATTTTCACTCTTGCCTAAAACACACTGGAGATCAGCGCTTTCATATGCCCTCAGAACCATGAGAAGGTTCAGAGACTTATATTCACTACCGTGCCAAGCCACGGTAAACCATTCCATACTATTGCTCGTATGGCGAGCTTACCGCAATTGATCCGCCTGCCGTGGCGTTCCTTACCTCTTACCTGACGTCGAAGCTTCGTTACAAATTAATAACAAGTATGTTAGCATTTCCACCTTAAGTAGCTACTACTATAATAGACCTTATGTGAGCATAGTGACTAATCCTCACTCGACTACTTCTAAGTTTTCAAAAGAGGCTCTTTTCAAGCGTGCTATTCCCAATGCGGCTCTGATACCACGACTGTGGGGGAACACCTCGTGGTTCTCCCACTCCGGAATCGCAGAGGGTAGTGTCGTGTGATGCGGCACCCAACAGCACACAAGAAAAGATTAAGAACAACATACAAACTTTTATTTGACATAAAAATAGCGGAAGTCTTTTACAAACTTAATTATACAGCGGAAGTATTATTTTTAAGTACACTCTCCTATTATCTAAGCAAAAGTGCAGCCGTCCAGCCCGGGGACGCTACACACTAGCAACACTCACACCACGATCACGGCAGCGTGCAGGGCTCCAGCTCGGCCGTGTACCCCGACGGGGGCATCGCCACGTCCTCGGACCCTTCCTCATTATTCTCACCTGCACACATCTCAAATATTTCAACCATGAGCACGATGGATCAGCAAGGTTAACCAACACTCCTAATCATGAAACTCTACATGCAAGGATTGGTAATATAGGAAAAAGATGTTGCAATAAATACAGGCCTACATGTTAATCCTTACTTTCAGTTTTATAACAGAAGATTAGTGTGCCTTAGGCAGCCCTCACATCGGAAGTCCACAATCAAACAAGAAACGCTTTCCTCCGATGCGGTTATGCCCAAAGTGGAAGATAAACTTAATGAGCTATACATCTATAGCATACATGGTTTCAAGACATTAATAGTTCAATGCAGCATATTCATTTGGCTTCTTTCACTTCTTACTACGTCACAGCACAGTGAATAAACGGTACTCAAATAACTGCGAGGGACGGTGATTGCAATCAATAGACACCAGGATAACACGTCACATACACCCACTTTCAGAAGTGTGGTGCTTCACACCTTCCTACTCTGTTGTATGCAACAACCTTGCAAAGGCAACCCAAATGCTGAACCGGTCCATCCGTAACGGGCAGGAGGTTCCCGCGTGGAGTGTGTCTGTGCCCACCGACAGATTTACACCTTGCTACCCTCAACCCACTCCTATAAAACGGTTGGGTAAGCCTCGGCACCCAGGTTAACCAATTACATCGGTTTCCTGGTTCGCATATGCCAGTATGCACCCGGTACTGTTCAAACTTGGCCAGCAGGGCTCCACACGTCTCAGTCCTCAATCGACACCAACAGGGCTACGCACGTGAGACCTCCGCTCACTGCATCCTATCCCCTGCTGGGTCTCAGTTTCACATTCTTAAGCTATTCTCTAATTTCTTTCTATTCCGTGTGATAAAATTCCTATCTCGCGAGTAGATTCCAACCACTCGACTTCTATCAAGACCCTAAGAACACTAGCATGGCATTCTCTACTCGTCAAGTTGTAAACTACCCAACCCTCCATAGGATTTAAAAGTCATGCAAGTGGGGTTTCAATCACCTTAACTCTAATGCAAGCATTTCACCCTAGACATAAGTGATAGAAATGAAAACTTTGCAAAAGGTAATTAAATGCAAACCGGGGCTTGCCTGGTTGCGAGTCAAAGGGGAAGTAAGCTTCTAGCGGGAGGACGTCCAACGGCTCCGGTGTGTCCTCAACTTCGGTCACTATTTGAAATGTAGCAAAATATATGTATAAGTGCTAGTGAAGTATAAGAATTACACTTCTATTCATAGCTACTGCTATTTAGGTCCCTTAATTGGCTTTGGATTTTTTCCAGCGGATACTAGATTCTATAAAGATGATCTGAGCAAAATTTGGAGAAATTTCATTGAACTTTGTGGTCTCCGAAATTCCCACAAGTACAAAGCTTCTCTGAATTTTGATCCCAAATCTGAAGTTTTGACATGTCTAACAGTGAAAGATCTAACTAGAGCAGGTCTCTATGTTCTAACAAAATTTGTTTCACCATTTTTGGAGCTACCTACAGGGAGACATGAATTTTTGAAGTTGGTGAACAATTCTGGAAAAAAGTTTCTGTTTGGGTTGAAATTTTCAAATGAAGGCTGAACTTGGGAAGACAATTTAGCCTAGCAAATAAAACTCCAATGAAGCTCAAATTTGTACAGGAGATCACTAATATTACGAAGAATCTTCTGGATGAATTTGAGGAAATTCCATAACAGGGATCTTCTGGAATTAATTCCCAAAGATTTAAATTTGATGAATTTTGGAGAAAATTCCAGAGATCTTCAGATCAAATTATTTACATTTCTGCAAAGTACTGACTGAGAGGAATCCAACAAAATTTGTGTCACAAATTTTGGACATTCCTACTAAAAGTTGTGGGGTTTCAAATTTTTACCTAAAATCTGAAATTTGAGAAAAGTTTAAACTCTGGTTGTGGGCCCCACCCATGGTGCTATCCACTCAAATGGTGGCAACACCGAGGCCACAGGGTTGTTTCCGCGTTGTCACAGAAAATCCTTGTGCCACACGGGATCCTCCCGGTTTCTCCCGCTCACTGACTATCTGGTCCCACCCCATCTTCTTCGCGCCCCCGTGCCTCCCCGCGCCTACCCTCGCCGGAACGGTGTTCCCGTGCTCCAAACTTTGCCAAACTCGCCGCTACTACCTATTTCCACATGGGAAACATGCTGCCGGTCTTACCCCTCACCGACGATGGCCGGAGATGGGCGTGCGATGGTGGCAGTAACTTTGGCGACTCCGGCGACAGGGTACTCACTCGGTGAGCATGGAAAACTGCCACGGCTTGTTCCTACAGCACCGCCGTGACCTGAGGAACACGGATCACTACCTTGATCCCGCGGAAAATGGCTGGAAGCGTAAGCTCACCGTGCGACCACAGCAGTTTTGCGCCGCCGTGAGGAAAAACACAGAGAACCCTTCTGATTCTGCATGGTTTTGCTTGCTGTTCTCTCGAGGAGGTTCGCCACGACTTGGAGAAGTTATGCCTAGATTCTCGTTAACCCTAACTCAATATGGCAGCTGAATTTCACGTTTCTCTCACCTAGGTTCAAAGAAACTGCCGGCGACAAACTCCAAATTCCGGCCAACCTAGGTTATGACCTAGCTCCAAACTTGGAGGATAGCAAGAGGGTTTGATAACGAACCTAGGACACCGATTGGTTGAGTGGAAACGGTCCTGTAACGCTAGGGCGATGGTGAACCGAAGAGGTTCCCAACGTCGGACCGCCGAGAAAGCTTTTGCTGCACCTGAGCTCGTGCAAGCCGAAGGCCGGTTGCTTTCGCGTTGGGGACGCCTAGGACAAGCTCAGGCTTCGTTTCGCTGCTTAGCAGGGCTGTGTACAGCTGAGAGCACCGGTTTCCGATCGATGGAGGAGGTGGCGCGTGCTCTGTCCGGTCAGTGGAATAGTTTCCGTTCACTCGGTGCAGTAGCTCGGGAAAATGATGAATGAGCGAGGTGGAGTGTTGAGGACGCTCGAATGAGGCTGAGGACATGGAGAGAATAACCAAGGTGGATGGCACGTCGACGTCCGGCAGCTCTTGCAGCCGCTCGGTGGCGCCCGAAGTGAAAACAGAGTCGGTTAAAGGAAATTGTGTGGCTGACTTCTGGGTCCCACCCCCTCATTTCTTATTCAATTTTTCCACTGATGTTTTACCACAGATACTCAAAATTAAAAGCTATACATCCACACCAAGTCATGGTTTTTGAATTTTTGAAATTCAAATGAACTGAATTCTGGTGTGGAATTTGAACTGAGTTTAGTTAATTGAATTTGAATTGGAATATCTTCCCTTTGCATTGTTCCAAAAGCATAGCAAACCACACTCAAATAATCCGAATTTTTGTATGTATGCTAATTCAAATGTGGAGAACACATTTGTGGAACTAACTTTGCAAGTTGAGGAAGTTGGGATTTGAAACTGAAATTTAAATTCAGATTCGAGGGCTTCCTCTTTTAATCCCAAACAAATAGTAGAACCCCTCCAAATGAGCTGAAACTTGAGAGGCCTAATATTTGGATTATGAAGACCCAATATATGAATTTAGATCTCCATGTTTGGAAGTTTTTGGGAAGTTTGAATCATCACTTTGAACTCACACCGTTATATTTTAAAGTTTTAATTCCCCTCATTTTCCTAAGTGTGAATGCGCTAAATTCTTTGTTAGCACTTTTGGGGATTTTACAGCAACCCCAGCCAACTCGCTCACACGTGCAAGCAATACAACACTCACTCCCGTGGACGTAGGGTTTTACGCTCCGGCGGTCCAAACCACGTAAACCCTTGTGTTCACTTTGTGTTCATCAGCCTCGTTCAATCTAGCTGTGGTTAGCACCTCAAAACAACGAATCTCCATGGACTGCTCTAGTAGAGGTACCGGGGGAAGTGTCGCAGCTCACACTTTGACATTTGGCGCGCCAGGTAGGGGGCTTCCACACTCTCTAGGCGACCGAGTGTCACCACCATGGTGAACATTCATTCCCTCGGCGGATTGTCTCGCCCCACTCGCCGTCTTTTCCATGGGGAGACGAGGAGGCCACTTCCTGCTCCAGGGCGGGTAGATCTGGCCGGGCAGGCGACCAGACGGTCGGCATGCTCACGGCACCCACGGCTGCCACTTCATGGCGGCCTTCTACCCCCACGGTGGCAACGGTGCCACCAGTTCCAAGCTCGGAGAGCATGCTGGCTGCAGCACATGCTCTTCTTTACAATCACAATAGCGAGGGTGCTGCCCCAGAGCGGCAGAGCAGTGGCGCAACGACGTCAACCACCTCGTGCCGCTGCCATGAACACGCCCGCCTACAGAAGGCAGAGGACCGAGCCCTCGCAGGCCCAGTCGCATTCACCGACGGTGGCCCATGAGACGGCAACGGCGAGCGTGGTGGCCACGGCTAGGCAGGCCACAACCAACCTCAGGGTCGAGCTAGACGCCGCCGTGTGAGCGAAGATGGCCACGTCACCATCGAGCGACGTCGCGAGAGGCGCCGCAACCTCAAAGGAGAGTATGGCTCCTCGAGCCTGTACCAGCGGGACGATCCCCGCAGACCCCTGCCTCTCCAGGAGCAGGCGGGGGCTGCATGGCGCTTGCCCCGCACCTTCGCATGGTGGTCTGGCCACCCAAGTTTCGGCCCCAGTTGCCAGAGAAGTACGACGGGGCAGTCAACCCCGCCGAGTTCCTGCAATCTACTCCACCTCCATCCTAGCTGCAGCAGGGAATGAGGCCGTCATGGTCAACTACTTCCCAATAGCCCTGATCGGCACTGCCCGGTCATGGCTCATGAATCTTCCCCCAGGCTCCATCTCCTCCTGGGAAGAGTTGTGCTAGAGATTCACAATCAACTTCAGGAGTTCCTACACGTGCCCCGGCAGCGAGCTCGACCTCCACGCTTACCGTCAGCGTGAGGGGGAATCGCTGCGATCCTTCATCCAACGGTTCTCCCAGGTTAGGAACACCACCCCCTGCATCTCCAACACCCCTGTCATCGTCGCCTTCCGGCAGGGCGTCAAAGACAAGAAGATGCTTGAGAAGTTAGCCACGCACAACGTGCAAGACGTCTCCAAGCTCTTCAGCCTGGCGGACAAGTGCGCCAGGGCGGCAGAAGGCCGAGACTGGCATTAACATCCCGCCTCCACGGCGGGGAGTGCCAGTGAAGCCGCTGCCCAGGGCAGTGGCAAGAAGAAGAAAAAGGTTGTTGGTAAGGAAAAGCCTCTGCCCGGGGCATGCAGCCCTCAGACGGCGAGGACGTCCCCGTCAAGGTCTTCCAAGTCGGCTCCAATGTCGCCCAGACCACCCACATCACCGGTGTCCTAGGTGACAAATAGGAAGATGCGCTCGTCACCTTCCTTCGGTCTTATGTCGACATGTTTGTATGGCAACCGTCGGAGATGCCCAAGATCCCTAGGAGAACCATCTGAAGATGTACCCCGACGCCAGGCCGGTCCAACAAAAGCCTCGAAAGTAGTCCATCGAGCGACAAGACTTCATCCATGAAGAAATCAAGAAGCTGCTCGATGTCGGCTTCATCCGGGAGGTCCACCATCCACGATGGTTGGCCAATCCTGTTGTCGTCCCTAAAGCTAGCGGGAAGCTTTGGATTTGCATCAACTACACCACTCTCAACAAGGCATGTCCAAGGATCCATTACCTCTCCCCCGTATAGAACAAATAGTGGATTATACATCCGGCTGTGATCTACTGTGCTTTCTAGACGCTTACTCAGGTTTTCATCAAATACCTATGTCTAGGGAAGATGAAGAGCATATTGCCTTCATAACAGTAGATGGTCTATATTGTTATGTATCCATGCCTTATGGTCTTAAGAATGCTCTTCCCACTTTTGTACGTGCTATTGCATAAAACATTTGGGAATATCATTCGTGACCTAGTAGAGGTATATGTCGATGGCATCGTTGTCAAGGTTAAGTCGCAAACATCTTTGCTCGACAACCTAGCCCTAGTCTTCGAAAGGTTGCGTTCGACATGCACGAAGTTGAACCTAGACAAATGTGTTCAGGTCTCAGATGGAAAGCTGCTCGGTTTCTTGGTCTCACACCAGAGAATCGAAGCTAACCCAGAGAAGATTAAGACAATATTATTGATGCGGCCACCTGCCCACATCAAGGAAGTGCAGAAGCTTACCGGATGCTTGGCTGCGCTCGGTCAGTTTATCTCTAGACTGGCTGAGCATGCTCTTCCGTTCTTGCGCAAATTTGGTCCATTCGTCTGGACCAAGGAGGTGGATGAGGCATTCCAAGAGCTGAAGAAGTTGCTCACGACGCTGCCGATCATGGTGACTCCGGGAACAAGGCGAGCCTCTACTCCTCTACATCGCCGCCACAACGGGGGTCATGAGCATGGTCCTGGTTGCTCCGTGACCAGAACTCTATTGACTTCAAGTCCCATATGAGGCTCTTTCTGTCGCTGGTCTAGAGTCCCAGGACTCGGACTCCGTAGGAGACCTAGGGGACAGGGAGATAGTCGGGTCCCGGCCAGCCGGACCTCACGATCAATGCATATCAGGGTACGAGCTCCCAGAGTGCGGTCCCAGACCTGGGGGCCAGAGGTCCCCGAGTCCCGGACCTCCCCAAGAAGAGACGGATAGGTCCCAACCAGCTGGACTTGATGACCGATACACATCAGGGTCCCAATACCCAGAGTGCAGTCCTAGACCCGGGGGCCGGGGGCCCTCGAGTCCCGAATCCCTCCAAGAGGACGCTCCGGACCCCTCTGGGAGGGTCTGGACCATCCAGCATCCATTCTACTTCATAAGCGAGGTCCTCCATGATGCCAAGATAACAATATCTGGAGGTGCACAAGCTGCTCTACACAATCCTTGTTGCATCAAGGAAGCTGTGCCACTACTGCCAAGCTCACAAGATCTCAGTGGTCATCTCATATCCACTGAGAACCGTCCTTCACAGCCCCAACGCATCTGGGAACGTGGCCAAATGGGCTGCAGAGCTGGCGGAGTTTGAGCTGTACTTCTTGCCGGGCAATGCGGTGAAGAGTCAGGCGTTGGCTGACTTCGTGGCAAAGTGGACACCACCACCGTGCCATCCAGGGGGTCGAGACATCGGTGAACCAGAGGCCAGAGCTCCGGTGTTTACCGGACCTCACTGGACTCTCTTCTTTGACGGCTCCTCACGCAATCAAGGTGCCGGAGTGGGGGTATTGCTCTTCACCCTGACTGGGGAGTAGCTCAAGTACATGGTGCGACTTTACTTCAAGGCAACCAACAACATAGCGGAGTATGAGGCTCTCATCCTAGGGTTAAAGACTGCCCTGTCCCTCGACGTCCAGCAGTTGTCAGTCAAGGGTGATTCTCAGTTGATCATCAAGCAAATCAAGGGAGAATGCTGCTGCAATGACCCTCAGCTTGTAGCCTATCTCCTCTAAGTGCAAAAGTAGGAGAAGGACTTCCTAGCCTTGGAGTTGTGCCATGTTCCCCGCGCCAACAACACAATAGCCGACGACCTATCAAGGAAGGCTTGCACCTGGGCTCCCGTGCCTGAGGGGGTCTTCAAAAGGAAGGTTCTGCGACCTACCACCTAGCCAGCCGAACCAGGCAAAGGGGGCGAGATCAGCACCTTGAAGCTGGCGGTCCCGGTGGCCCTGCTACCATGGAGCCCACCAAGGATCATAAGCGTCACTGGGGACTCCGTGCTACTTTCTAGCAGCAGGAAATGTATTCGGCGGCAAGCAGGGTTTCTTGTGACCATGCAGCCAAGAATGGCGCTGTCATGCTTAACCCTTCATAGTGTACGGCGGATTACCTGCAAAACAACAACTCTGCAAGAGTGAGCACAAAGGCTCAGCAAGACTGAACTGTCTCTCCTAAGGCATGCAACTCTACATGATGGTAACTTAAGACATAAACATGTAAGTTGCATAAAGACTCGCATGCACGTTCATCCTTAATTTTTAGATTTTAGCCATCACAGTAATGACCTTGCGCCGAGCAACATTGGAACTCCACAATCAAACAAGAAACGCTTCATTCTAATGTTACTTGTCTCAAGGTGGAAAATAACTTTAATTTGCTCTATCACTACTTCATACATGGGTTTCATACAATTCCAATTATCATAACAGCATATAAACTTGCAAACTGTTGTCACACAACTTTGGTTACCACGTCACAACACAGTGAGAAAGCGGTACTCATATCCACGAGGGACGGTGATTCGAATCAAACGCTGCCCGGCTTACTCGACACATACGCCCGCCTCTGAAGACCCAAATCTGGCGTCCTTCATTACGTCGTATGTGGTAACCTTTCGCAGGACACCTGACTGTAGAACCGGTCGTGCCATCTCAGGCTCATAGGTCTAACGAGATGATGTAATATGCCTCTAAAATCCAGTTAACCTGGTACATCAGTTTCCTGGATCCCATATACCAGTAAGCATCCGGTACACAACTCAATACTTGCTCAGCGGGGCCGCACATGAGAACGGTCCTAAACCAACACAGGCAGAGCTACTCGACCAAGACCTCGTCTTGTCGCTGCCTACACTCTCTGCCCAGTCTCATCTTTGAAAACATAAACTTTAGTTTGCTTATTAACCATACCCGTGTGATCCGGAACTATAGCTCGCGAGTAGATTCCAACTACCCGACTTCTACCGGATGTCAAAACCTATTTAGCATGGCATTAGTCTACAGTGGGAAAACTATTCTACCCTTGACTCCAGGGTTCATTTGGTCATGCATTTGGAGTATAAATCATTCCTGACCTAATGTAACACCCCAAAATTTTGATTCAAAACCCTAAATTATGTTAAGAGGGGGATTTAAAAATTTTTGGACGTGTTGCATGTTTTGCAAAAATTCAAATTCAAACTGGAATTCAAATTAAACTCAAATCAGAAAAGAAATAGAAAAAGAAAAAGAGAAAACAGAAAAAAAACCGGCCAGTGGGCCGAAACCCACCAGCCGGCCCAGCCAGCGCCCGCGCCAGCCCACAGCCGCGCGCGCTGCTTCCTCACACTGACAGGCGGGGCCCACCCGATCGTCGTCTACCTCGCGCCAGCGCCGAACTCCCCCGCACCCGAATCAAAACCGATCGGGATTTCGTCGTATCCCCGCTGAATTCTGTTCGTAGGCGACACGGACATGATCTAAACCACCCCGCCGCCCTCCCCCGTCTATAAAAACCCCGGCATCGTTCTGTTTTTCCCACGCGATCGGCCGATTTTTCCTCCGGTGAGAACCGAGACTTCTCCGGCGAATTCTGGCCGATCTAAGCTCGGAAATTCCGATCTAACTCGCTGGTCTTGATCCACCGCCTCCGAGGAACCTTGCAGGTGCAGAAAACTCGGTGACTTGCAGTGTAAACACAGCGCCGACGAGCTTCGCCGTGGTTTCGCCTCGGACCTCGTCGCCGATCACCTTCCAGGACCTCCGAGCTCAAGAAAACCCCCGAGGTGAGATCCCCGACCTCCCCTCTACCGATCTATACCATAAGATCACAGTTCTAGGAAGAATTCTCGAATATCCGAAAGTCTCCGGTGAGATCGCCGCTTCCCACCACCGTGCGCCGCCGGCAGCGCCGCCCGCGCTCGATCAGAGCGACGTGGCCGCTTGTGCGCCGTTTATTTTAAATCGCACGGTAGGGTTTAAACCCCCGCGTACCGGTTCGATGTTATAATCTCGGCCGTCGGTTTTAAATCGGACGGTCCACGTCAGCCCCGCGTTATAAAGACTGGAAATCTTACGTGCTACCCCCTGGGGTTCTCAGGAAATAAGAGCTAGCCCCGGAAACTTCTGATCTAGCCCCTGGAACTCCAGAAAATCATGTAAATTCATTTAAAAATCAGTTTTAGCCCCTGGACTTAATAAAAATTAGGAAAAACACCTCTGATAAGTGTAGCTAGACCCCTGGAAA
The DNA here is from genome assembly GCA_030760725.1 of Neostapfia colusana. Lineage (NCBI taxonomy): Eukaryota > Viridiplantae > Streptophyta > Magnoliopsida > Poales > Poaceae > Neostapfia > Neostapfia colusana. Next base: position 51,354,151 of record JASWHV010000010.1, on the reverse strand, counting down.
TTCTAAAATAATATTATAGACCCCGTAGTAGGGTGAGTTTACCTTTTTAGCCCTGTTTAGTATTTAATTTAGGAAATTGAATATGTGGCTAGTGTTTAAAAATTAAAAAGTGGGACAAACATATTGTCAAAATTAAATTAAAGACTTTCTCAGTATTTAGGAAACTTTGGAGTGAGATAAAAACATATTTTGGGCTGAATTGAATCTGTTTAATTTATTATTCACATTTAGGGACACATTTTTAAGTAAAGAATAGTTCTAGAAAATAGGGAAAATAATTGTGAAATAGTTTACATCTGAGGCAAAGGTCAAAATATGTTATTAAATTATTTAGGACCAGAACCTATTCTGTTTATATGATGTGTATTACTATTTTCATAATAAAGTACACATTTATGCATAGGAAAATAAATCTGAAAATATAGCAACTAGTAAATGATAAATGGAGTGTCTAAAATCCAAAGAATTCAGTTTAGGGTTGGTAGAAATTATGAAGGCACATATGGAGAAGAAAAATACCTTTACTACATACTTGGTAGGAAAAAAAGGTGTAGTAGTTGAATATAAGGAATTTATTTAAATTGGAAAGTCATATATATATAGTAGGTAAGTATAAATGTGAAAACAAAAATAGGAATCATATACACATGATTAAAAGTGCATGCAAGCCACAAATCAACACACATATAGTAACCACAACACATATAATGGTGAATGACTTCCATAACTATGAATGTGTGGTTTGTATGAAGTGGAAGTGTGAACTATGTCTTATGGATTGTTGTTTTTCTTGTGCTATGTGTGATGGTATGATGTAGAACCTGCTCAAGAGCAAGTTATCCCTTTCCAAGATCAGGACTGCCCATTCCAAGAGCTGCAGGAAGGAGGCAAGTGTCCTTGACCACTTTGATCCTATGCTAGGATGTGTAGATAGAATTATTTGCATTGTCAAATGAAATATGAAACCCATGCTAGGAAGTTTCCCTAGAATTGCATTACCTTGTTTCCTTGTAGCTTGGGTTGGGATTTATTTTATCATGTCATTTATTATTATGCATATGCTTAGCCATGCTTAGAATGGGATATTTGGGATATGAGATCATCAGTTTATTTTACCATACTCTTGAATGAGATATTGTGAGTTATGTAGAGGTAGGGATCAAGGCAAGTTGGATGTTTTGGTTGTGTGCTGGGTGCACGAGACTCGGGTTTGTGTTTAGTACTTGCCTGGATCCTAAGGACCGGTTCATGGAGCATGTAACCTGGCTTTATCGTGCCAACCAGATGCTGAGATGGGGCAGCTTGGCAATTAATTAGGTGTATCCCCGGCGTAGTATGGGTGTGTTGGATGGTGCGGGGAGTAGGTGTCAGCTGGACTACTATATGAACCGCAAGGCTCAAGAGGGGGCCACTGCAGCGGGGCTGGAGCCTCTTGTATGCTGTTAGGGATGAAATCTCAGTGGGCCCATGCTCGTCGGGAATCCCTTTGTAAAGGCTTCGTAGTGATCTCCTGGCTACACACCTGGGAAGTGTGAATGTGGTTCGTAGCCACTAGCATAATGGAGGTTCTTTTAGTCCACCCGGTAACGGGGGATGAAATCACTACATGTGGGTACAGTGGTACAAACTCTGCAGAGTCAAAACTGTCATGACAGCCGTGCTCACGGTCAAGAGCGGCTTGGACTTATTCATGATTAGAGGATTGATGGTTTTGGAAGTTGTGATGTTAAGCGGGGAGCTTAACATTGGAAATGATGTTATGGTCATGATGATGGGATGGGAAATTGGGACCATTTCACCTGTGTAGTAATGTAGGTGCTTAATAAGCTAAGGTAATAGGTATTAATGGCATAGTGCTTTAACCATGAGTTCAACCTCTCCTTGTTCTAGCCATGCATGACATAACTTTCCCACACTTGCTGAGTACCATCGGTACTCAACCTTGCATATTTGTTGGTTTATATTGCTGCTCAGGTCAAGATAATGAGGTGGTGTATAATGACCAAGACTTTGGACCCGAAGAAGGTTTCTAGGTTCATGGAGACCCCGGGCAACGCCTGTGATGGAGCCCTCAAGAATAATTATTCCGCTGCTAGTTTATTTACATGTGAAGAACTTATTATTGTCCATCGAGACATTTGCGATGTAAGACTTATTTATATTTGACACCTGGCTTGTAATAAATGATGCTTCACTATTTGTCATCACATGTATGAGAAAATGATCCTGGCATACATGTGATATTCACTTGGTTATTCTTTGGAAAAACCGGGTGTGACAGAAGTGGTATTAGAGCCAAGGGTGCCCGTAGGAACGTGGACCTAGGTAGAAATGGACGTATTTAAGGGCCCTATTTTCTTAAAAAACTATTTTACAAGGTGTATGTTGAAAAGTGTTATTTAATGGAGTCACTTTCTTCATCTTACCCCAACTTTCATTCAAAATAGAATTTTTGTTTAAAAGTTTATCTAACCTAAGTTTAAATGTTTTTTTGTTTTAGATGGTTCGCATGATTCGCACCGCTCGCAAGTCCACAGGAGGGAGAGTTCCCGTAGTTGCCCTTGCCGAGAGAGAGGAGAGCCATCCGGTGACGTACCTTTCCTACGGATTGGCAGTAGGAGGCTTGTTGCGCCGTCTTCGACGTATGCTCAAAGCCGCCGACAATACGGGCAAGCTAATCATCCACTATAACTCCACCAGGACCATCCGTGAGAAGAGGGAAGAATGGAGCTCAGAGATGAGGATTATACACGAAAATCAGCTGCTTAAGATTCACCACTCTCCAGCTTGTAGAGCGACACAGGTCGATGCGGAGAAACATGTCACCTGGGAGGCCATCACCTGCCAGAGTCACATCTATCGTCGCCACTTGGACAAAACTGAGTACATGTATGTCCTCCAGCGTGAGAGTGGTACCACGGAGTACAAGTACCCGCCGGTGCAGCAAGGGACTTCCCATGAGCACATGGACCTGTGCTTGGAAGATGCTTCTATGCTCAGCACTCGACTGCAGGAGTGTCAACAGGAGCTTCAGGATGTCCGGGACACCCTGAAGGAAACGGAGGCGTTGCTGCGAGCCTGCTTAAGGGCGAGAGAAAGAGGAGATGGGAATGAACTGTGTGTCACCGCGAATGATACATGGACTCCTGACTCCCCAGATCGCCGGGCGATCAGGCGTCGTCGCACTTCCCCACCAGCAGCCTCCCCACCCAAAGCAGAGTCAGAAGGCAGCCGAAATGATGAGGAAGATCCCGAGGAGCCAGCTTAAGAAAACGAGTAGCGTAGAGTCCTTCCCTTAGTTATAAGGATGTCGAGTAGTCGAGTCGTTACGTAGTTAATGGTGTGTTAATGCTTGGTGTGTGACGTGAGTTGTGGAAGCCATGAGCAATTGTCCATAGCCTCGTCTTCAGATTGTTTTGCTTTGGTGTGTGAACCCACATGAAATAATATTGCATTTATTTTTGTGTGAGAAGTGAACCCTTAGAGAAGTATAACAAAGCCTCAACACTTCAAAGTACAAACAAATGAAAGTAGTAAGATGATACTAAATGCTTTCAAATTAACATTGGTTGATTCTACCAGATGGCCGGAAGAGGAAAAGGACGTGCTGCCAACCCCGCCAACAACAACGATGAGGCATGCAACCCTCATCTTTCTGGAGGCCAGGACCGGGGTGGTCGCCGTGAAGGAGTTGATCCCCTCCACCAAATGCTGGAGAATCAGAATCAGCTCATCCAGAACTTGACTCAAGTGGTGGCCAACTTGCATCAAGTTCCACCTCCACAAGCTGCACCACGCCAACCAAGGTTGAGTGAGTTTCTAGGAACTCAACCTCCAAAGTTTGCAAGTGCTGCTGAACCTCTGGAGGCAGATGATTGGCTGAAAACCATTGAAAGTAAGATGAGGATCATACAGTGCCAAGGGTATGAGAGGGTGCTGTTTGCTTCTCATCAATTGCATGGACCTGCTGCTGATTGGTGGACCGCCTACGTGGCCGCCCATCATGACCCTGAGAACATCACTTGGGAAGAGTTCAAGCGTAGCTTCCGCAACCATTACATCCCAAGAGGTGAACTCAAAAACAAGAGGAAGGAGTTTTTGGGACTGCAGCAGGGAAACATGACGGTGAGGGAATACCTCACTAAATTTACTCAACTATCCCGTTATGCCCCACGGGACATAGAGACTGATGAGCAGAAACAAGATTGTTTCGTGGAAGGACTTACCGCAGAAATGCAGTGTGCAATGTCCTCAAATGAGTATGAAAGCTTCCAAAAGATGGTGGACAGAGCGTTTGTGGTAGAAAGGAAGCTAAAGGCCTTAGAAAATGAGAATAAGAGGAAGGCCGGGTGGTCACATCAAGCCTCAGGGAGCAACACCCGCCCACGTCTGATGCAGCAACCAGCAGGGCAGACGAATCGTGCTGCGGTACCCTACTCAACACCAAGAGGGTACAACCCGAACTACAGGCCTCCGGCAGCACCAGCACAGCCACAACGTCAGTTTGTACAGCAGCCTCGCCCCGCATATCCACCTCGACCAGCAGTACAAGGACCCCCAAACCAACCCCAAGACAACAAAGGCCAGGCACCTAAGGTTGGGGTGCAATGTTTTAACTGTGGTGATGTGGGGCACTATGCCCATAAGTGCCCAAAGAAGAAGCCCGCGCAGCCACAACAACAGAATGTGATGCAAGGACGGGTGAACCACGTCACTATGGAGGAAGCGCAAGAGGCACCCGACATGGTAGTTGGTAAGTTTCCTGCCAATTTACACCTTGCAACCCTGCTGTTTGATTCTGGTGCTACCCACTCGTTCATTGCTCAAGGGTTTGTTAAGAAGCATGACCTAGCAACAACACAAATGAACCATATGCTAGCTGTAAACTCTCCTGGGGGAGAAATAAGGACAAGACAAGTGTGTCCCAAAGTGAACCTAGACATTAATGGGGTAGTGTTTGCTGCTAACCTCATAGTGATAGATTCCTAAGGGATCGATATTATTTTGGGCATGGATTGGTTGACCAAACATAAGGGAATCATTCATTGTTCGACCAGAACGGTGGAACTAACTCACCCTAGTGGCACAAGAGTAAAGTTCATAACAATACACGAGCCTAGGAGGGACATTAAATTAAATCAAGTTGAGGTGAAAGTGGAGGAGATCAGGATTATCCGGGAATATCCAGATGTTTTTTCCGGAAGAATTACCAGGTATGCCTCCCGATCGTGAAGTGGAATTTGCAATTGAGCTAGTGCCTGGAACAACCCCGATATACAAGAGACCTTATCGGATGGACTCCAAGCAGCTAGAAGAACTCAAGGATCATTTGAGAGAATTGACGGAGAAGGGGTGTATTCGCCCTAGTTCCTCACCATGGGGAGCTCCGGTGATATTTGTGCCCAAGAAGGACGGAACCCAAAGGTTATGCGTGGATTACCGTGCTTTGAATGAGGTAACCATCAAGAACAAGTACCCATTACCTCGCATTGAAGACTTGTTTGATCAGTTGAGGGGAGCTTGTGTGTTCTCGAAAATTGATCTCAGGTCGGGATACCACCAACTCAAGATAAGGCAATCTGATATTTATAAGACAGCTTTCATATCTCGGTACGGACTGTATGAATACACTGTCATGCCTTTCGGGCTAACTAATGCCCCGGCATACTTCATGTATATCATGAACAAGGTATTCATGGAATATCTAGACAAATTTGTGGTGGTTTTCATAGATGACATTCTCGTCTTCTCCAAAGATGAAGAAGAACATGAGAAACATCTAAGGTTGGTGTTGCAGAGGCTAAGAGAACACCAACTATATGCCAAGTTGAGCAAGTGTGAGTTTTGGCTGAAGAGAGTTCCCTTCTTAGGACATATAATCTCGGAGGGAGAAATCTCCGTGGATCCTGCCAAAATCGAGGATATACAGAAGTGGAAGACCCCTGAAAATGTCGGGGAAGTTCGAAGCTTCTTGGGATTGACTAGATACTATTGACGGTTTATTGAGGGATTCTCTAAGATCTCGAGAACCCTCACCAAACTGTTGGAGAAGGGAATCACATTCACATGGGCGCCGCAGTGCGAGACGAGTTTTCAGGATGTAAAGAAAAGATTGACTACAACCCCAGTGTTGGTTATGCCAGATATGCAGAAGAATTTCACAGTGTACTGCGATGCCTCTGGAAACGGGTTGAGATGTGTTCTCATGCAAGAAGGGCATGTCGTGGCATATGCATCCCGGCAGCTTCGGAAGCACGAGAAAAACTATCCTACACATGACCTAGAACTAGCCGCAGTGGTACACGCGTTGAAAATTTGGCGGCACTATTTGATGGGGAAGAGGACTGAGATATATACGGATCATAAGAGTTTGAAGTATATTTTTACACAGCAAGATCTCAACCTCAGACAAAGGAGATGATTAGAGCTAATCAATGACTTTGATGTGGGAATCAACTATCATCCTGGGAAAACAAACGTCGTGGCCGATGCTTTAAGTCGGAAAGTGCAAGTCAATAAGTTGAGCTTAAAAGACCTGCCTGCAGAATTGAAGGAAGAGGTTATAAGGCTCAATCTATGTCTAGTAAATAGTGGTGAAGCCATCACCATGGAAGTGGACTCCACACTAGAGCGAGACATACGCGAGGGTCAAAAGAATGATGAGAAGATACAAGAAATCAGGCAACTCATCAAGGAAAATAAAGCTCTAGGTTTCATAGAGGATGAACAAGGTACGGTGTGGCACGGGAAAAGGATCTGTGTGCCTGAAGTAAAGGAGATCCGTGAATTGATTTTGATGGAGGCTCATGATTCTGACTATTCCATTCATCCTGGGAGTACGAAGATGTACCAGGACCTCAAGGGCAGGTATTGGTGGTATGGCATGAAGCGAGATGTCGCGGAACATGTTTCCCTATGTGACACATGTCAGTTGGTGAAAGCAGAACATCAACGACCCGCGGGATTATTGCAACCACTCAAAGTGCCTGAATGGAAATGGGAGGAAATCAGCAAGGATTTCATCGTGGGATTGCCTAGGACCCAATCAGGATATGATTTGATATGGGTCATCATTGATAGGCTAACAATGGTAGCTCACTTCATCCCCGTGAAGGAAAGCTACAGCGAATCCAAATTGGCAGAGTTGTACATGTCAAGGATCGTGTGTTACCATGGAGTGCCAAAGAAGATTGTGTCGGATCGAGGGGCACAGTTCACCTCGAGGTTCTGGCAGAAGTTGCACGAAACCATGGGAACCCATCTGAACTTTAGTTCTGCCTATCATCCCCAAACTGATGGGCAGACGGAAAGAACCAATCAGATTCTTGAAGATATGCTAAGGGCATGTGCACTCAAAAACAATAGGAGTTGAGACAAGAACCTACCGTATGCGGAGTTTTCCTATAACAACAGCTATCAAGCTAGTATGAAGATGTCACCGTTTGAAGCCTTGTACAGGAGGAAGTGCCGAACTCCCCTATTTTGGAACCAAACGGGGGAAAGTAAAGTGTTTGGTCCAGAAGTACTACAAGAAGCCGAGGCGAAGGTGAGGAAAATTCGCAACAACTTGAGGATAGCACAAACACGCCAAAAGAGCTATGCCGATGTACGAAGAAGAGAGCTCGTTTTCAACGTGGGAGACTATGTCTATCTCAAGGTGTCCCCTATCGGAGGACTTCGTCGGTTCAAGGTGAAAGGGAAGTTGTCACCTCGATACATCGGACCCTTTCAAGTTCTGGAAAGGAAAGGCGAAGTGGCGTATCAACTAGAATTACCGGCTCGTCTATCGGATGTGCACGATGTGTTCCATGTGTCACAACTCAAGAAATGTCTGAGGACGCCTGAAGAGGTGTTACCCATGAATGAAGTGGACGTAGCTGAGGATTTGTCATATGCCGAGCAACCATACAAGATTTTGGAGACGATGGAACGACTCACCAGAAATAAAAGAATCCGGATGTGCAAGGTGCAGTGGAAGCATCACTCAGAAGAGGAAGCCACCTGGGAGCGGGAAGATGAGCTCAAGGCACAATTTCCGGAATTGTTTTCTTAGAAACACCAATCTCGAGGACGAGATTTCTTTTAAGGGGGTAGAGCTGTAACACCCCAAAATTTTGATTCAAAACCCTAAATTATGTTAAGAGGGGGATTTAAAAATTTTTGGACGTGTTGCATGTTTTGCAAAAATTCAAATTCAAACTAGAATTCAAATTAAACTCAAATCAGAAAAGAAATAGAAAAAGAAAAAGAGAAAACAGAAAAAAATGGCCAGTGGGCCGAAACCCACCAGCCGGCCCAGCCAGCGCCCGCGCCAGCCCACAGCCGCGCGCGCTGCTTCCTCACACTGACAGGCGGGGCCCACCCGATCGTCGTCTACCTCGCGCCAGTGCCGAACTCCCTCGCACCCGAATCAAAACCGATCGGGATTTCGTCGTATCCCCGCTGAATTCTGTTCGTAGGCGACGCGGACATGATCTAAACCACCCCGCCGCCCTCCCCCGTCTATAAAAACCCCGGCATCGTTCTGTTTTTCCCACGCGATCGGCCGATTTTTCCTCCGGTGAGAACCGAGACTTCTCCGGCTAATTCTGGCCGATCTAAGCTCGGAAATTCCGATCTAACTCGCTGGTCTTGATCCACCGCCTCCGGGGAACCTTGCAGGTGCAGAAAACTCGGTGACTTGCGGTGTAAACACAGCGCCGACGAGCTTCGCCGTGGTTTCGCCTCGGACCTCGTCGCCGATCACCTTCCAGGACCTCCGAGCTCAAGAAAACCCCCGACGTGAGATCCCCGACCTCCCCTCTACCGATCTATACCATAAGATCATAGTTCTAGGAAGAATTCTCGAAGATCCGAAAGTCTCCGGCGAGATCACCGCTTCCCGCCGCCGTGCGCCGCCGGCAGCGCCGCCCGCGCTCGATCAGAGCGACGTGGCTGCTTGTGCGCCGTTTATTTTAAATCGCACGGTAGGGTTTAAACCCCCGCGTACCGGTTCGATGTTATAATCTCGGCCATCGGTTTTAAATCGGACGGTCCACGTCAGCCCCGCGTTATAAAGACTGGAAATCTTACGTGCTACCCCCTGGGGTTCTCGGGAAATAAGAGCTAGCCCCGGAAACTTCTGATCTAGCCCCTGGAACTCCAGAAAATCATGTAAATTCATTTAAAAATCAGTTTTAGCACATGGACTTAATAAAAATTAGGAAAAACACCTCTGATAAGTGTAGCTAGACCCCTAGAAATTCTAAAATAATATTATAGACCCTGTAGTAGGGTGAGTTTACCTTTTTAGCCCTATTTAGTATTTAATTTAGGAAATTGAATATGTGGCTAGTGTTTAAAAATTAAAAAGTGGGACAAACATATTGTCAAAATTAAATTAAAGACTTTCTTAGTATTTAGGAAACTTTGGAGTGAGATAAAAACATATTTTGGGCTGAATTGAATCTGTTTAATTTATTATTCACATTTAGGGACACATTTTTAAGTAAAGAATAGTTCTAGAAAATAGGGAAAATAATTGTGAAATAGTTTACATCTGAGGCAAAGGTCAAAATATGTTATTAAATTATTTAGGACCAGAACCTATTCTGTTTAGATGATGTGTATTACTATTTTCATAATAAAGTACACATTTATGCATAGGAAAATAAATCTGAAAATATAGCAACTAGTAAATGATAAATGGAGTGTCTAAAATCCAAAGAATTCAGTTTAGGGTTGGTAGAAATTCTGAAGGCACATATGGAGAAGAAAAATACCTTTACTACATACTTGGTAGGAAAAAAAGGTGTAGTAGTTGAATATAAGGAATTTATTTAAATTGGAAACTCATATATATATAGTAGGTAAGTATAAATGTGAAAACAAAAATAGGAATCATATACACATGATTAAAAGTGCATGCAAGCCACAAATCAACACACATAGAGTAACCACAACACATATAATGGTGAATGAATTCCATAACTATGAATGTGTGGTTTGTATGAAGTGGAAGTGTGAACTATGTCTTATGGATTGTTGTTTTTCTTGTGCTATGTGTGATGGTATGATGTAGAACCTGCTCAAGAGCAAGTTATCCCTTTCCAAGATCAGGACTGCCCATTCCAAGAGCAGCAGGAAGGAGGCAAGTGTCCTTGACCACTTTGATCCTATGCTAGGATGTGTAGATAGAATTATTTGCATTGTCAAATGAAATATGAAACCCATGCTAGGAAGTTTCCCTAGAATTGCATTACCTTGTTTCCTTGTAGCTTGGGTTGGGATTTATTTTATCATGTCATTTATTATTATGCATATGCTTAGCCATGCTTAGAATGGGATATTTGGGATATGAGATCATCAGTTTATTTTACCATACTCTTGAATGAGATATTGTGAGTTATGTAGAGGTAGGGATCAAGGCAAGTTGGATGTTCTGGTTGTGTGCTGGGTGCACGAGACTCGGGTTTGTGTTTAGTACTTGCCTGGATCCTAAGGACCGGTTCATGGAGCATGTAACCTGGCTTTACCGTGCCAACCACATGCTGAGATGGGGCAGCTTGGCCAATTAATTAGGTGTATCCCCAGCGTAGTATGGGTGTGTTGGATGGTGCGGGGAGTAGGTGTCAGCTGGACTACTATATGAACCGCAAGGCTCAAGAGGGGGCCACTGCAGCGGGGTTGGAGCCTCTTGTATGCTGTTAGGGGTGAAACCTCAGTGGGCCCACGCTCGTCAGGAATCCCTTTGTAAAGGCTTCGTAGTGATCTCCTGGCTACACACCTGGGAAGTGTGAATGTGGTTCGTAGCCACTAGCATAATGGAGGTTCTTTTAGTCCACCCGGTAACGGGGGATGAAATCACTACATGTGGGTACAGTGGTACAAACTCTGCAGAGTCAAAACTGTCATGACATCTGTGCTCACGGTCAAGAGCGGCTTGGACTTATTCATGATTAGAGGATTGATGGTTTTGGAAGTTGTGATGTTAAGCGGGGAGCTTAACATTGGAAATGATGTTATGGTCATGATGATGGGATGGGAAATTGGGACCATTCCACCTGTGTAGTAATGTAGGTGCTTAATAAGCTAAGGTAATATATATTAACGGCATAGTGCTTTAACCATGAGTTCAACCTCTCCTTGTTCTAGCCATGCATGACATAACTTTCCCACACTTGCTGAGTACCATCGGTACTCAACCTTGCATATTTGTTGGTTTATATTGCTGCTCAGGTCAAGATAATGAGGTGGTGTATAATGACCAAGACTTTGGACCCGAAGAAGGTTTCTAGGTTCATGGAGACCCCGGGCAACGCCTGTGATGGAGCCCTCAAGAATAATTATTCCGCTGCTAGTTTATTTACTTGTGAAGAACTTATTATTGTCCATCGAGACATTTGTGATGTAAGACTTATTTATATTCGACACCTGGCTTGTAATAAATGATGCTTCACTATTTGTCATCACATGTATGAGAAAATGATCCTGGCATACATGTGATATTCACTTGGTTGTTCTTCAGAAAAACCGGGTGTGACACCTAATGCACAAACAAACTCTAAACCATGGTAGTGAACAAAGTAAAAACTTTATAAACAACTTAAATGCAAACCGGAGCTTGCCTTTGTTTTGCAGGGAACTAAAGTAAGATAATTATGCAGTTAGTTGCTGATGACTTGAAGCTTAATCATGGCTTCTTCGTGCTCCTTGATCCAAGCTTCCCTTCTTTTCCACTTCTTCACGTTGAATCACTACACGTTATGAACATGCACATGTATTCAATTATGAATGCTTTGTGATCAAGATCTATCTACAAGTGGAGAACAGAACTCTGTTTAGAAGTTGGAATGGAATGGATCCTAGTTGATGAAGAATGGATTTAGCAAAGTGGGATCAAGTGCTAATTGGTTTTCCTAATTGTTGCATTTTCAACTAAGAAAGTTATATAGAAACATACTGATCCATAGCTCAAATTAATCTTATAATTTTCCTATGAGTTCCCTGTCACAAGAAAATATTTTGGACCAAAATTCAGAACTTTTCGTTGAGCAGTTCATCCTGAACAATTCCCTAAGAATTTAGGCAAACAGGAATTAATTCTGAATAAATTTGCACTTTCATGCAAATTCAAGTGAACCAAAATTTCAAACACAGCTCAGGGAGCATGCATGAATTATCCTAGGAATTTTGGAGCTAGGAATTGCCCAGCACTGATTTTTCAAAGTGGGAATTTTCTATGAAAAAGTTTCTGGACTTTTTGAACACAGCAACTTGTAATCTAAATTTTCATACTAAAATCGATTCCAAATGATATGAAAATTTCGCAGGAGTTCAATAATATCCTAAGGAATGTTCTGGCAAAATTTGGGGATTTTTTGATGAACCAAACTCCCTCCAAAATTCTTTTACTGAAAAGATTCAAAGAATTTTCCAGAATTTATTATTGACTTTAATACAAATTGGGTTACAAATTTGGATAGATATTTCCAAGCTGAATATAACCCAATTTAAATCACCCAATTTGGAGTTTCCTGGCAAATGTTATGAGGTTCTAAAGTTTGAACTGAATTTGTGAATTCAAATAAACCAGGAAAACTTTAAAAATCTGACAACCGGGTCCAGGGTGACGTGGTGATCTCTCAGCGCAGCCACACTGATGTTCACAGGAATTTTGGCTGTAGCCAAAAAATCAAATAGCCACAGCAGATCCCTGTTAAAGCTAACTGTCGCTGACATGTGGGGCCGATGGGTTCTTCCTCCCGAGCCCATTTCCCGCGCGCCTCCCTTTTCGCCAGCAGCAGCGGCGCTCCTCGGAGCTCCGTTCTCCGGTGGACTCAGGGGCTGAAACTCGCCGCTAGCCCCACTCTCAACGTGAGGAACTCGTCCCCACACTCACCGGAGGCCGACAACGGCTCCAAACCCTTGTGCAACGTGCGGCGGCTCGGTTCCCACTCCGGCAACGTCGAGCTCCATCGAGAGACCTCCAAACCAGCGGGTTTTTGGTTCTACAGCATCAGGTGGTCATGGGGGTGCTCGACTTGGATGCAAACTTGATCGGCAACGGCTCTAAGTAAGGTCTCACCGTGCGCCCGGCGGTTCCCGCCATGACCGCCGCTCGAAAAGCTTGAAATTAGCTATGGCTCTCCGGTTATAAGCTAGGTTCCAAAAGGAAAAAGGTTCCCCACTCAGTCTAGCTCATATGTGCGCAAAATGATGAACCCTAACCGAAATTTGAGCTTCAACTTCAGAATTTCTTACCCGCAGTTAGGTTTTCCCCGGCCGAGAGAAAAACTCAAAATTCTCGAGCTATGGTGCATGGCTTTAGCTGAAATTTGGGGAGGAGCAGCGTGACGTTCTGGCGCTCCTCTGGGTGCCCTTGCTCGGCCGTGAAAAGCTTCGGTGCGAGCTGTCCACGGGAGCCTCGGTTCCGGTTGTGTTAGGTCGCCACACGAAGAGGCCGTTCTAGGGTTGGGAGGGCTCGAACTTGAGCAGCTATGCGTCGAGGAGGTCACGGATGGACTACCGGGACCGGTTTGCTACTCAAGGGGGGCTCAGCTCGCTTGGAATCAGCCAACTTGCGATCGACCGAAGATGGCGGCAAGTTTTCTGTTCTGTTTTTGCTCGAGGGTGAAGCAGTGTACCGAGGCTTTGGGTTAGTAGGCAAAAGGGTTACGTTGAGATGTGATGAGGACGCCGAGCTGCTCTCCAGCACTGCTCAAGCAGCTGGGAGGTGGAGGCAGCTCCCCCTCGGTGTCGTGCTCTGTTTGTTTAGCGGCTTCGAGTAAAAAACATAAGAAGACTTCGACAGCAAGTTTAAACCTCTCACTGACAGATGGGCCCTACTTCTGTCCCCTCTCCAAATATCTCACATTTGGCAGGTTCCATAATTCAGTCATGAATAGTTCAAATTTGACCTTCATTTGGGGAATTGATAAGGTTTACATGGTTTCGAATTTGAATTCAAATTCTAATGAAATTCAAATCCTCTTTGACATACAAATCAATGTATCTACAAATTTGCTCAAACTTTTCCATCCCACTAATTTGATACTGAAGAATTCAAATATGGATTCAAACTTTTAATTTGGCGGCTGCAAAGGGAAGGGTTACAACCACAGTTTGCATCCTTCGTTTGAGATGTCCACATTTGAATTTAAGTGAACATTTGGATTCAAAAGTGGACTTTGAAATATGTCCTTGCACATGTAAACTTTACACATGGGGTTTAATCCAACCTTAGTTTAACACATCTCAAATGAGTATTAGAGCTCGGTTGGGTAGACATTCATGTGTATCATCATGTGTTAGAAAGTTTTAGTAAGTCCCATTTTCTTGAATTTGAACCCAACTTTATTCATAACTCAAGTTTTGCATTTACAAGTTTTTGGACTTTTACACGTGCCACCCGGCACTCAAGATCCAAATGGTCAAGTAGGTCCGGACGCATGGGTCACGGAGATTGAGACTACTTGAAAGACAATATCCTTCCCGATGAACATGTATTCACTGAACGGATCATTCGGTTGGCTAAGAGATACGCGCTGGTAGAAGGGGATCTCTACCGGCGTGGCACCAATGGCATCTTATTGCGGTGCATAACCCGGGAGGAGGGCTGCGACTTCCTCGCAGAGATTCATGGAGGCGAGTGTGGGAACCTGAATGTAGCCTAGAGCGGGGTGAATAGGCTTTTCGATTCTTTATTAATCCCTGAAACACTTAATAGATTTATCAAATACAGGGAAATCGGACTAGTCCGATACTGTGCGGACTAGTCCGGTATGCGTGGACTAGAAAGATCAAGGTTGATCAATATTTTCACTTCTAGTACCCTATGCAGCGGAAATTAATTGGGAACTTAGATGTATTACAACAATGAAACAATGAATGACAGAGATCAACTTTAGTTTCAATGTTTCAACGTGAATTACAGAAAATTAAGTAAACCCTAGAATATGATGAACAATAAAACACAAGAGAAAGAGACAAGATTTTATCCTGAGGTTCGATTCCACAAGGAAATCTACGTCCCCGTTGAGAAGTCCACGAAGGACCAGATCTTCACAAACCCTACCCTCATCGAATCGCCACGGAGGCCGATTCTCTTCCACTAATCACAAAGGGCAAATAAATCATTCAAGGGGCCTTCTCACAAGTTGAGGGCTCCCCAAGAATTACAATGAATGAATACCACCAAGCACACTCAAAAGATGTACAATAAATGAACAAGAGTGTGCGAGAGATCAAACCCAAGAGCTCAAGATGTGTAGAACAAGTCTCTCCTTTGATCAATTGCTAATCCTCAAAGATTTGATCCTTTTAGGGTTAGAATGTGTGGAGAGATGTGAATTTTGGGCTTTTGGAAGGTGTGATGGCGCAGGGGGTCGAGAGAAGTTGTAGTATGGCCGTACACCTCTATTTATACTAGGGTTTCCAAAGGTTACCGTAAGGGTTTGCGATGTCCGGACTAGTCCGTGGTGGACTCCGGACTAGTCCGGTGTGCGGCGTGTGGAAAACCCTAAGTGTTGTGAGATACCGGACTAGTCCATAAGAGTGCGGACTAGTCCGTTGTCTACTAAGAGACAAACCGGACTAGTCCAGTCCATATCGGACAAGTCCGTTTTCTAGTCAGAGAGAAATCGGACTAGTCCGATTGATATCGGACTAGTCTGCACATGCTGATTTTTGTGCAGTTAGTGTGATTTCTTTCACTTGAGCTCTTGGGGTGTGTTTCTCCAACACACTCCATACTAAGTAATCTAATCTTTTCACCTCCTGAGCTCTTATCATTTTAGATCCTCATTCTCCTTTCTTTTTGCGCTTTCTTCCCAATTTCTTTAAAAACCTGCGCTCATCTCAACGATTTTGTTAGGGTCTCATTTGTTTGTCATAAATCAACCAAAACCCACAAGGGATGCCTAGATGCACTTTCAATCTCCCCATTTTTGGTGATTGATGGCAACCAATTGAGATCACAAAAATATGATAAAAAATTCAGATTTTTATAAGGTGTGCACATATGAGCTTTGAGCAAAATAGGCAATGTAGACATAAGACATATGTGCACTCTTTATGGTGGGGTGCAAAACTATGTGTGTGAGCAATAATTTGGATGTGGATATCATAATAAGCATAATCATAATATCATCAAGATTCTCAAGCCTACATAGCAGTTTTAAACATACACCATTAATCATAAGCATAACATAGTCATCATTTCACAGCACATGTCCAAAAGCATAATGATAACATAAGTCTTACAAAAGCCCACTTCTTAAACTAGGATACAAAAAGAAGAACCTATGACCTAAGACTCCCCCTCAATCTCTCCCCCTTTGGCATCAAGGCACCAAAAAGAAGGAGAGGATGGATCTACTTGTCGTCGCCGGCTCACTCCTTGTTGTCGGTCCTTTCTTCGTCTTCATCATCAGGCTGAGGAGGAGGAGGAGAAGAACCACTCGTCGTGCTCCGGGAGCCAAAGTAGGCACACTCTAATGGAGAGAGAGGAGGAAGCTCTATGAAGTCAGATGCATAGTCCTCTGAGATGACTGGAGATCCAATGGGCTCAATCTCTAGTTTTTGCCATATTGCTTTAACATTGGCCTTCATGTATCTCATTTCTTCTTTTCTTGCCTTGTTCATCTTATGAAGCTTCACCTCAGTTTTGCGGCAAGAACCAAAGATAGCAGCCAAATACTTCATAATCCCACTAGGGGACCCTTTGTGAGGAGGGGCCCTAGTTGTGACACCCTCATCTCTGGTTTCTGCATGTATTCATATTTCATGAAGAGAAAAACATTTTAAAAGAAGTGGGAACAGAGAAATTATCAAGTAGATAGCTAGTAAGAGCCGAATTCAGTTCACAGAGAGCGCCGAAGACAACTTCCGCAGCCCGCTGGCCACGTAGCATGTTCAGAGCTCATCCCTGCGAAGTGGGGAGAGGTCCGCCGCTAAGCTGGCTACGTGGTAGGCTCGGGGCTCATCTCCGCAAAAGAGGAGAGGTCCGACCCTATGGGACACGTGTTGCCCCCGGAGCTAGTCATCATGGAAATCAGAGGACTGGTCGCGCGGGATACGTGTCGATCTCGGAGCTCACCTCCGAGAAATCCGGTTCCATTAAACACATATCGTCACTGGAGCTTATCTCCGGGAGGCCTAACACTGTTGGACACATGTCAACCTTGGAGCACGTCTCTGAGGAAAGAAGGAAAGACCGGCACTAACACGTGGCGTGCGAGGAGTCACCTCCGAGTAAGAGAGGAGGTCCCGACCGCCATGATACGTGGCGCACGCGGAGCTCACCTCCGAAGGAAAAGGGAGGTCTCGTTCGTTTGACACGCGGCGCAACCGGAGCCCGTCTCTACAGAAAGGGAGAGACCAGGCCCGGTGGACACGTGGAGCTTCCGGAGCTCATCACCGCGAAGGTGACGGGTTCTAAAGTGATTTTGGAATCTGTATGCGTAAGAATACCGGTACGTAAAGGAAACCGACCTGAATTTCACAACATTACCGTACCAAATCAACTAAAGATAAGATGTCAAGATCGATCTGAATAGGACTCTTATTCGGGATACAATCAGATTAGGACTCTTCTCTTCCCGATCATAAATAGAACCCAGAACCTCTGGCCGAAACCACAAACTTCTTTTCCAACTCCTGAGCCGATGACTTGGAGCCCTAGTCCCAACCCGCCGAGTAAACCACCGCCGGAGTGCAGCAAGGAAGATCGCCGGAGGAAAGCCCAACGATCTGAGGAGGACCTCGAGATCGAGAAGAACATAAGGTAGGTCTCCAATACCACCTTACGACATCGTTGTGTTTTCTTTGCATCTGTTCTTTGATTCCATTCGAACAGAAGCCTTCTCGTGGACAGATCACTTGATAATCAGGTTGATCTAAAGACAAGATCATCGCCACGTCCACCTTTGATCTGAACACCTCTGTTCATCATAAAATCCATGCAAGTCATACAAGAACACGTGCAAACCAATCTAATAAAACTAATCATAGGATAGCATGCATATGCATCATCGCATCTAGTTTAAGGTTTGTGCATGATATTGATTGCTGTGAATCTTGTATGCACGTGATCCTAAATAGCAGGACAAGCTCAGGGATCTGTCTACGACGAGCTGCAGAAACAAGGTTTTGAGATCCAAGAACAACCGCAACTGCAAGAACAAGGCAAGTGCTCCTTGACCATATTGATCCTATGTTTTGGGTAAAACTGTTTTGTTTTGTGAACAGGTGTGTGTGCTGAGTCAAACATGATGGGAAACCCTTTTATAGGAGTTTACTAGCTTTGGTTAAAACACCCTTGTCGCCAGGGAAGTTTATAAGTCGGGTATGGTTTTTTGCTTTATGCTTCGCTGAGTCCATGGGATTGGGAAGCGAGATAGATGTGTCTAGCTAACTGCACTCATAATGATAATGAGAAACTGATGATGTTAATAAACATCGATCGGAGGGAGATCTAGGCAAGCCTGGGTTCGTGAATGAGGTAGCATGAGATGGTGGTTTACTTGCCGTAGATCTAAGAACCGGTTCATGCATGCACATGCCAGGATAACAGTGCCACCACAAGGCCAAGTATGGGTGCGGCTTAGCTGAGTAATTAGGTAAGTTGCTAGAGTGTTATGGACTGTGGAAGGCGTGGGGAATGGGAGTCGAGTGAGGACTGCCCTGGGAACTGCATGACACAAGAGGGGGCCCATGGGTGAGAGAATTGGAGATTCTAGCCTGCCGGTGAAACCTTAGTGAGTCCATACATCTAGTAGCCCCTTTGTAAAGGCTATTTTATGATCTCTTGGCCATACACCGACGGTTGTGTACTGGTATAATGGAGGTTCTGCAGTCGCCGACGGGTGACGAAATCACCAACTTGTGGGTAAAGAGGTGCTGTAACACCCCAAAATCCTATCAAGAGGGGAATTCAAAAATTTTTGGACGTATTGCATGTGTTCCAAAAATTCAAATTCAAACTGGAATTCAAATTAAACTCAAAACAGAAATGAAAAAGAAAAAGAAAAAGAAAAAACAAACCTTCCCGGCCAGTGGGCCGAAACCCACCAGCCGGTCCACCCAAACCCTGCGCCAGCCCGCAGCCGCGCGCCCGCGCACCTCTCACAGACAGGCGGGACCCACCTGTCATCCCCGACCTCCCGCTCGTTCGAACCCGGGACTGTTTCCCCGCGCGCGCGCGATCTTAACCGACGGGATTTCCGCTGAATTCTGGTTCCGGAGGACTCCAACTCGATCTAAACTAACACGCCGCCCTCCCCCATCTATATAAGCCCCGGCATCGTCCCGTTTTTCCCCACGATCCGCTGTTTTTCTCTCCGGTGAGAACCCGAGCTTCTCCGGCGAATTCTGCTCGATCTTCGCTCGGGAATTCTGATCTAACTCGCTGGTCTTGATCCACCGCCTCCGGGGAACCTCGCAGGTGCAGAAAACTCGGTGGTTTGCGGTTCAAACACAGCGCCGACGAGCCTCGCCGTGAATTCACCTCGGACCTCGTCGCCGATCGCTTTCCAGGACCTCCGAGCTCAAGAAAACCCCCGAGGTGAGATCCCCTACCTCCCCTCCACCGATCTATGCCATAAAATCACAGTTTTAGGAAGAATTGACGAAGATCCGAAACTCTCCGGCGAGATCGCCGCCTCCCGCCGCCGGGCAGCGCCGCCCGCGCTCGATCAGAGCGACGTGGCCGCTTGTGCGCCGTCTATTTTAAATCGCACGGTAGAATTTAAATCCCCGCGTACCGGTTCGACGTTATAATCTCAGCCGTCTGTTTTAAATCGGACGGTCCACGTCAGCCCCGCGTTATAAAGGCCGGGATTCTTACGTGCTACCCCCTGGGGTTCTCAAAAAATACGAGCTAGCCCAAAAACTTCTGATCTAGCCCCTGGAACTTCAGAAAATCATGTAAATTCATTTAAAAATCAGTTTTAGCCCCTGGACTTAATAAAAATTAGGAAAACCCCTCTGTTATGTGTAGTTAGACCACTGGAAATTCTTAAAATAATATAATAGACCCTGTAGTGGGGTGAGTTTACCTTTTTAACCCTATGTGATATTAAATTTAGGAATTTGAATATGTGTTTAGTGTTTAAAATTTAAAAGATGGGACAAACACATTGTAAATTCAAATTAAAAACTTTCCTAGTACTTGGAAAACTTTGGAGTGAGATAAAAATAGATTTTTGGCTGAAATGAATCTGTTTAATTGATTATTCACATTTATTAGTAATAGGGACACATTTTTAAGTAGAGAATAATTCTGAAAATTAGTAAAATAAATGTAAAATAGTTCACATCAGAAGAGAAGTTCAAAAATATATTATTTAATATTTTAGACCCAAAACCTATTCTGTTTAGATGAGGTGTCTTACTATTTTCATAATAAAGTGCACATTTAGGCATAGGAAATGAATCTGAAAATATAGCAAGCTAGGTATAAATAACTACAAAATGATAAATGAAGTTTCCAAAATCCAAAGAATTCAGTTTAGGGTTGGTAGAAGGTCTGAAGACACATATGAAGTAGGAAAATACCTTTCATGCATACTTGGTAGCTAAAATGTGTATCAATTAAATATAAGAGATTTATTTAAATTAGAAATTCATATATAGTATGCCAACATGAATATGAATACAAAAATAGAAATCATATGTACATGTTTAAAAGTGCATGTAAGCCAAAATCAACACACATAGAGTAACCACAACACATAGAAATGAGAATGGCTTTCATAAATGTGAATGTGTGGCTTGTATGAAGTGGAAGTGTGAACTATGTCTTATGACTTGTTGTTTTCTTTTGCTATGTGTGATGGTATGAGTAGAACATGCTCCAGAGCAAGTTCTTCCTTTCCAAGATCAGGACTACCCATTCCAAGAGCAGCAGGAAGGAGGCAAGTGTCCTTGACCACTTTGTTCCTATACTAGGATGTGTAGATAGAATTATTTGCATTGTCAATTGAAAATATGAAACCCATGCTAGGATGTTTCCCTAGAATTGCATTACCTTGTTTCCTTGTAGCTTGGGTTGGGATTCATTTTATCATGTCATTTATTATTATGCATATGCTTAGCTTTGCTTAGAATGGGATATTTGGGATATGAGATCATCAGTTTATTTTACCATACTCTTGAATGAGATATTGTGAGTTATGTAGAGGTAGGGATCAAGGCATGTTGGATGTTTTGGTTGGTGCTGGGTGCACGAGACTCGGGTTTGTGTTTAGTACTTACCTAGATCCTAAGGACCGGTTCATGGAGCATATAACCTGGCTTTACCGTGCCAACCACATGCTGAGATGGGGCAGCTTCACCAATTAATTAGGTGTATTCCCGGCGTAGTATGGGTGTGTTGGATGGTGCGGGGAATAGGTGTCAGCTGGACTACCATATGAACCGCAAGGCTCAAGAGGGGGCCAGTGCAGCGGGGTTGGAGCCTCTTGTATGCTGTTAGAGGTGAAACCTCAGTGGGCCCACGCTCGTCGGGAATCCCTTTGTAAAGGCTTCGTAGTGATCTCCTGGCTACACACCAGGGAAGTGTGGATGTGGTTCGTAGCCACTGGCATAATGGAGGTTCTTTTAGTTCACCCGGTAACGGGGGATGAAATCACTACATGTGGGTACAGTGGTACAAACTCTGCAGAGTCAAAACTGTCATGAAAGCCGTGCTCACGGTCAAGAGAAGCTTGGACTTATTCATGATTAGAGGAGTGATGGTTTTGGAAGTTAAGGATGTTAAGCGGGGAGCTTAACATTGGAAATGATGTTATAGTTATTTGATTATGATGATGGGATGGGAGATTGGGACCATTTCACCTGTGTAGAATGTAGGTACTTAATAAGCTAAGGTGATAGGTATTAATTGCGTAGTGCTTTAACCATGAGTTCAACCTCCCCTTGCTCTAGCCATGCATGACATAACTTTCCCACACTTGCTGAGTACCATCGGTACTCAACCTTGCATATTTGTTGGTTTATATTGCTGCTCAGGTCAAGATAATGAGGTGGTGTATAATGATCAAGACTTTGGACCCGAAGAAGGTTTCTAGGTTCATGGAGTCCCCCGGGCAACGCCTGTAATGGAGCCCACAAGAATAATATTCCGCTGCTAGTTTATTTACTTGTGATGAACTTATTATTGTCCATTGAGGCGTTTGCTATGTAAGACTTATTTATATTCGACACCTGGCTTGTAATAAATGATGCTTCACTATTTGTCGTCACATGTATGAGAAAATGATCCTGGCATACATGTGATATTCATTCGGTTGTTCTTCGGAAAAACCGGGTGTGACAGAAGTGGTATTAGAGCCAAGGTTGCCCGTAGGAACGTGGACCTAGGTAGAAATGGACGTATTTAAGGGCCCTATTTTCTTAAAAACTATTTTACAAGGTGTGTGTTGAAAAGTGTTATTTAATGGAGTTACTTTCTTCTTCTTACCCCAACTTTCATTCAAAATAGGACTTTTGTTTAAAAGTTTATCTAACCTAAGTTTAAATGCTTTCTGTTTTAGATGGTTCGCATGATTTGCACCGCACGCAAGTCCACAAGAGGGAGAGTTCCCGTAGTTGCCCTTGCCCAAAGAGAGGAGAGCCGTCCGGTGACGTACCTTTCCTACGGATTGGCAGTAGGAGGCTTGTTGCGCCGTCTTCGACGTATGCTCTAAGCCGCCGGCAATACAGGCAAGCTAATCATACACTATAGCTCCACCAGGACCATCCGGGAGAAGAGGGAAGAATGGAGTTCAGAGATGAGGATTATCCACGAAAATCAGCTGCTCAAGATCCACCGCTCTCCAGCTTGTCGAGCGACACAGGTCGATGCGGAGA
The DNA here is from genome assembly GCA_030760725.1 of Neostapfia colusana. Classification (NCBI taxonomy): domain Eukaryota; kingdom Viridiplantae; phylum Streptophyta; class Magnoliopsida; order Poales; family Poaceae; genus Neostapfia; species Neostapfia colusana. The sequence goes on along the minus strand of JASWHV010000010.1, from coordinate 51,331,321 downwards.
AGGATGTTACCTGGGAGGCCATCACCTGCCAGAGTCACATCTATCGTCGCCACCTGGACAGGACTGAGTACATGTATGTCCTCCAGCGTGAGACTGGTACCACGGAGTACAAGTACCCGCCAGTGCAGCAGGGGACTTCCCATGAGCACATGGACATGTGCTTGGAGGATGCTGCTATGCTCAGCACTCGACTGCAGGAGTGTCAGCAGGAGCTTCAGGATGTTCGGGACACCCTGAAGGAAACCGAGGCGTTGCTTCGAGCCTACTTGAGGGCGAGAGAAAGAGGAGATGGGAATGAACTGTGTGTCACCGTGAATGATACATGGACTCCTGACTCCCCAGATCGCCGGGCGATCAGGCGTCGTCGCACTTCTCCACCAGCAGCCTCCCCACCCAAAGCAGAGTCAGAGGGCAGCTGCAATAATGAGGAAGATCCCGAGGAGCCAGCTCAGTGATACGAGTAGTGTAGAGTCCTTCCCTTAGTTTAGCAAGATGTCGAGTAGTCGAGTCGTTATCTTAGTTAATGGTGTGTTAATGCTTGGTGTGTGACGTGAGTCGTGGAAGCCATGAGCAATTGTCCACAACCTCGTCTTTAGATTGTTTTGCTTTGGTGTGTGAACCCACATGAAATAATAGTGCATTTATTTTTGTATGAGACATAAACCCTCAGAAAGTATAACAAAGCCTCAACACTTCAAAGTAAAAACAAGTGAAAGTAGTAAGATAATACGTAATGCCTTAAATTAACATTTGGTTGATCATGCTAGATGGCCGGAAGAGGAAAGGGTCGTGCTGCCAACCCCGCCAACAACAACGATGAGGCCTGCAACCCTCATCTTTCTGGGAGCCAAGACAGGAGTGGACGCCGTGAGGGTGTTGATCCCATCCACCAAATGCTTGAGAATCAAAATCAGCTCATCCAGAACTTGACTCAAGTGGTTGCCAACTTGCATCAAGTTCCACCTCCACAAGCTGCACCACGCCAACCAAGGTTGAGTGAGTTTCTAGGAACTCAACCTCCAAAGTTTGCAAGTGCTGCTGAACCTCTGGAGGCAGATGATTGGCTAAAGACCATTGAGAGAAAGATGAGGATCATACAGTGCCAAGGGTATGAGAGGGTGCTGTTTGCCTCTCATTAATTGCATGGACCTGCTGCTGATTGGTGGACCGCCTATGTGGCCGCCCATCAAGACCCTGAGAACATCACTTGGGAAGAGTTCAAGCGTAGCTTCCGCAACCATTACATACCAAGGGGTGAACTCAAAAACAAGAGGAAGGAGTTCTTGGGGTTGCAGCAAGGTAACATGACTGTGAGGGAATACCTCACTAAATTTACTCAACTCTCCCGTTATGCCGCACGGGACATAGAGACTGATGAGCAGAAACAGGATTGTTTCGTGGAAGGACTTACCGCAGAAATGCAGTGTGCAATGTCCTCCAACAAGTATGAAAGCTTCCAAAAGATGGTGGACAGAGCGTTTGTGGTAGAAAGGAAGCTGAAGGCCTTGGAATATGAGAACAAGAGGAAGGTCGGGTGGTCACATCAAGCCTCAGGGGGCAACACCTGCCCACCTCTGATGCAGCAACCCGCAGGGCAGACGAACCATGCTGCGGTACCCTACTCAGCACCAAGAGGATACAACCCGAACTATAGGCCTCCGGCAGCACCAATACAGCCACAACGTCAGTTCGTACAGCAGCCTCGCCCTACATATCAACCTCGACCAGCCGTACAAGGACCCCCAAACCAACCCCAAGACAACAAAGGCCAGACACCTAAGGATGGGGTGCAATGTTTCAACTGTGTTGAAGTGGGGCATTACGCCCATAAGTGCCCAAAGAAGAAGCCCGCGCAGCCGCAACAGCAGAATGTAATGAGAGGACGGGTGAACCACGTCACCATGGAGGAGGCGCAAGAGGCACCCGACGTGGTAGTTGGTAAGTTTCCTGCCAATTTACACATTGCAACCCTGTTGTTTAACTCTGGTGCTACCCACTCGTTCATTGCCCAAGGGTTTGTTAAGAAGCGTGACCTAGCAACAACACAAATGAACCATATGATAGCAATAAATTCTCCAGGTGGAGAAATATGCACAAGACAAGTGTGTCCCAAAGTGAAGCTAGACATTAATGGGGTAGTATTTACTGCTAACCTCATAGTGATAGATTCACAAGGGATAGATATTATCTTGGGTATGGATTGGTTGACCAAACATAAAGGAATCATCCATTGTTCGACCAGAACGGTGGAACTAACTCACCCTAGTGGCACAAGAGTAAAGTTTATAACAATACAAGAGCCTAGGAGGGACATTAAATTAAATCAAGTTGAGGTGAAAGTGGAGGAGATTAGGACCATCAGGGAATATCCAGATGTTTTTCCGGAGGAGTTGCCAGGTATGCCTCCTGATCGTGAAGTGGAATTCGCAATTGAGCTAGTGCCTGGAACAGCCCCAATATACAAGAGACCTTATCGGATGGACTCCAAACAGCTGGGAGAACTCAAGGATCATTTGAGAGAACTGATAGAGAAGGGGTACATTCGTCCTAGTTCCTCACCATGGGGAGCTCTAGTGATATTTGTTCCCAAGAAGGATGGAACCCAAAGGTTGTGCGTAGACTACCGTGCCTTGAGTGAGGTAACCATCAAGAACAATATCCATTACCCCGCATTGAAGACTTGTTTGATCAGTTGAGGGGAGCTTGTGTGTTCTCGAAAATTGATCTCAGGTCGGGGTACCACCAACTTAAGATAAGGCAAGCTGATATTCCAAAGACAGCTTTCGTATCTCGCTACGGACTGTATGAATACACCGTCATGCCTTTCGGGCTAACTAATGCCCCGGCATACTTCATGTATCTCATGAACAAGGTGTTCATGGAATATCTGGACAAATTTGTGGTGGTTTTCATAGATGACATTCTCGTCTTCTCCAAGGATGAAGAGGAACATGAGAAACATCTAAGGTTGGTGTTGCAGAAGCTGAGAGAACACCAACTATATGCCAAGTTGAGCAAGTGTGAGTTTTGGCTGAAGAGAGTTCCCTTCTTAGGACATATAATCTCGGAGGAAGGAATCTCCGTGGATCCCGCCAAAATCTAGGATATACAGAAGTGGAAGACCCCTGAAAATGTCGGGGAAGTTCGAAGCTTCTTGGGATTGGCAGGATACTATCGACGGATTATTGAGAGATTCTCTAAGATCTCGAGACCCCTCACCAAACTGTTGGAGAAGGGAATCACATTCACATGGACGTCGCAGTGCGAGACGAGTTTTCAGGAGTTAAAGAAAAGATTGACAACAGCCTCAGTGCTAGTTATGCCAGATATGCAGAAGAACTTTACGGTGTACTGCGATGCCTCTGGAAACGGGTTGGGATGTGTTCTCATGCAAGAAGGGCATGTCGTGGCTTATGCATCCCGGCAGCTCCGGAAGCACGAGAAGAACTATCCTACACATGACCTAGAGCTAGCCGCAGTGGTACACGCGTTGAAAATTTGGCGGCACTACTTGATGGGGAAGAGGACAGAGATATATACGGATCATAAGAGTTTAAAGTACATTTTCACACAGCCAGATCTCAACCTCAGACAAAGGAGATGGTTAGAGCTAATCAATGACTTTGACGTGGGCATAAACTATCATCCTGGGAAAGCAAACGTCGCGGCAGATGCTTTAAGTCAGAAAGTGCAGGTCAATAAGTTAAGCTTGAAGGACATGCCTGCAGAATTGAAGGATGAGGTTATAAGGCTCAATCTATGCCTTGTGAATAGTGGTGAAGCCATCGCCATGGAAGTGGACTCCACCTTAGAGCGAGAAATACGCGAGGGTCAAAAGGATGACGAGAAGATACAAGAAATCAGGCAACTCATCAAGGAAAATAAAGCCCCTGGTTTCAGAGAGGATGAACAAGGAACGGTGTGGCATGGGAAAAGAATCTGTGTGCCAGAAGTAAAGAAGATCCGCGAATTGATTTTGAAGGAGGCTCACGATTCTGACTATTCCATCCATCCTGGGAGTACGAAGATGTACCAGGACCTCAAGAGCAGGTATTGGTGGTATGGCATGAAGCGAGATGTCGCGGAACATGTTGCCCTATGTGACACATGTCAGTTGGTGAAAGCAGAACATCAACGACGCGCGGGATTATTGCAACCACTCAAAGTGCCTGAATGGAAATGGGAAGAAATCGGTATGGATTTCATAGTGGGACTGCCTAGGACCCAATCAGGATATGATTCGATATGGGTCATCATTGACAGGCTAACCAAGGTAGCTCACTTCATCCCCATGAAGGAATGCTACAGCGGATCCAAATTGGCAGAATTGTACATGTCAAGGATCGTGTGTTACCATGGAGTGCCTAAGAAGATTGTGTCAGATCGAGGGACACAGTTCACCTCGAGGTTCTGGTAGAAGTTGCACGAAACCATGGGAACCCATCTGAACATTAGTTCTACCTATCATCCCCAAACTGACGGGCAGACGGAAAGAACCAATCAGATTCTTGAGGATATGCTGAGGGCGTGTGCACTCAAAAACAATCGGAGTTGGGACAAGAACTTACCGTATGCGAAATTCCCCTATAACAACAGCTATCAAGCTAGTATGAAGATGTCACCGTTCGAAGCTTTGTATGGGAGGAACTGCAGAACTCCCCTTTTTTGGAACCAAACAGGGGAAAGCAAAGTGTTTGGTCCCGAAGTACTACAAGAAGCCGAGGCAAAAGTGAGGGAAATTCGCAATAACTTGAGGATAGCACAGACATGACAAAAGAGCTATGCCGATGTACAGAGAAGAGAGCTCGTTTTCAACGTGGGAGACTATGTCTATCTCAAGGTGTCTCCTATCCGAGGACTTCGTCGATTTAAGGTGAAAGGGAAGTTGTCACCTCGATACATCGGACCCTTTCAAGTTCTAGAGAGGAAAGGCGAAGTGGCGTATCAACTAGAATTACCGGCTCGCCTATCGGATGTGCACGATGTATTCCATGTGTCACAGCTCAAGAAATGTCTGAGAACGCCTGAAGAGGTGTTACCCATGAATGAGGTTGACGTAGCTGAAGATCTGTCTTATGCCGAGCAACCATACAAGATTTTGGAGACAATGGAACGTCTCACAAAAAATAAAAGAATCCGTATGTGCAAGGTGCAATGGAAGCATCACTCAGAAGAGGAAGCCACCTGGGAGCGAGAGGATGAGCTTAAGGCACAATTTCAGGAATTGTTTTCTTAGAAACACCAATCTCGAGGACGAGATTTCTTTTAAGGGGGGTAGAGCTGTAACACCCCAAAATCCTGTCAAGAGGGGAATTTAAAATTTTTTGGACGTATTGCATGTGTTGCAAAAATTCAAATTCAAACTGGAATTCAAATTAAACTCAAAACAGAAATGAAAAGAAAAAGAAAAAACAAACCTTCCCGGCCAGTGGGCCGAAACCCACCAGCCGGCCCACCCAAACCCCACGCCAGCCCGCAGCTGCGCGCCCGCGCACCTCTCACAGACAGGCGGGACCCACCTGTCATCCCCGACCTCCCACTCGTTCGAACCCGGGACTGTTTCCCCACGCGCGCGATCTTAACCGACTGGATTTCCGCCGAATTCTGGTTCCAGAGGACTCCAACTCGATCTAAACTAACACGCCGCCCTCCCCCGTCTATATAAGCCCCGGCATCGTCCCGTTTTTTCCCACGATCCGCCATTTTTCTCTCTGGTGAGAACCCGAGCTTCTCCGGTGAATTCTGCTCGATCTTCGCTCGGGAATTCTGATCTAACTTGCTGGTCTTGATCCACCGCCTCCGGGGAACCTCGCAGGTGCAGAAAACTCGGTGGTTTGCGGTTCAAACACAGAGCCGACGAGCCTCGCCGTGAATTCACCTCGGACCTCGTCGCCGATCGCTTTCCAGGACCTTCGAGCTCAAGAAAACCCCCGAGGTGAGATCCCCTACCTCCCCTCCACCGATCTATGCCATAAAATCACAGTTTTAGGAAGAATTGACGAAGATCCGAAATTCTCCGGCGAGATCGCCACCTCCTGCCGCCGGGCAGCGCCGCCCTCGCTCGATCAGAGCGACGTGGCCGCTTGTGCGCCGTCTATTTTAAATCGCACGGTAGAATTTAAATCCCCGCGTACCGGTTCGACGTTATAATCTCAGCCGTGTGTTTTAAATCGGACGGTCCACGTCAGCCCCGCGTTATAAAGGCCGGGATTCTTACGTGCTACCCCCTGGGGTTCTCGGAAAATACGAGATAGCCCCGGAAACTTCTGATCTAGCCCCTGAAACTTCAGAAAATCATGTAACTTCATTTAAAAATCAGTTTTAGCCCCTGGACTTAATAAAAATTAGGAAAACCCCTCTGTTATGTGTAGTTAGACCCCTGGAAATTCTTAAAATAATATATTAGACCCTGTAGTGGGGTGAGTTTACCTTTTTAACCCTATGTGATATTAAATTTAGGAATTTGAATATGTGTTTAGTGTTTAAAATTTAAAAGATGGGACAAACACATTGTAAATTCAAATTAAAAACTTTCCTAGTACTTGGAAAACTTTGGAGTGAGATAAAAATAGATTTTTGGCTGAAATGAATCTGTTTAATTGATTATTCACATTTATTAGTAATAGGGACACATTTTTAAGTAGAGAATAATTCTGAAAATTAGTAAAATAAATGTAAAATAGTTCACATCAAAAGAGAAGTTCAAAAATATATTATTTAATATTTTAGACCCAAAACCTATTCTGTTTAGATGAGGTGTCTTACTATTTTCATAATAAAGTGCACATTTAGGCATAGGAAATGAATCTGAAAATATAGCAAGCTAGGTATAAATAACTAGAAAATGATAAATGAAGTTTCCAAAATCCAAAGAATTCAGTTAGGGTTGGTAGAAGGTCTGAAGACACATATGAAGTAGGAAAATACCTTTCATGCATACTTGGTAGCTAAAATGTGTATCAATTAAATATAAAAGATTTATTTAAATTAGAAATTCATATATAGTATGCCAACATGAATATGAATACAAAAATAGAAATCATATGTACATGTTTAAAAGTGCATGTGTAACACCCCAAAAATCTTGTTAAGAACCTAAATAATGTTAAGAGGGGAATTTAAAATTGTTTGGACGTGTTGCATGTTTTGCAAAAATCAAATTCAAACTAGAATTCAAATTAAACTCAAAATAGAAAAAGAAAAAAGAAAACAGAAAAAAACCGGCCAGTGGGCCGAAACCCACCAGCCGGCCCACCCAGCACCCGCGCCAGCCCGCAGCCGCGCGTGCCCTTTCCACCCACTGACAGGCGGGGCCCGCCAGCTCTTCTTCTACCTCACGCCAGCGCTGGACTCTCTCACCCCGAATCCAAACCGATCCGGATTTCTGCGAATCTCAGCCGAATTTCGCTCGGGGGCGACGCAAACTCGACCTAAACCACCCCGCCGCCATCCCCCGTCTATAAAAACCCCGGCCTCATTCTGTTTTTCCACGCGATCTGCTGTTTTTCCTCCGGTGAGAACCCGAGCCTTCTCCGGCGAATTCTGGCCGATCTACGCTCGGAAATTCCAATCTAACTCGCTGGTCTTGATCCACCGCCTCCGGGGAACCTTGCTGGTGCAGAAAACTCGGTGACTTGCGGTGTAAACACAGCGCCGACGAGCCTCGCCGTGAATTCACCTCGGACCTTGTCGCCGATCACCTTCCAGGACCTCCGGGCTCAAGAAAACCCCCGAGGTGAGATCCCCGAACTCCCCTCTACCGATCTATGCCATAAGATCACAGTTCTAGGAAGAATTCTCGAAGATCCGAAAGTCTCCGGCGAGATCGCCGCTTTCCGCCGCCGTGCGCTGCCGGCAGCGCCGCCCGCGCTCGATCAGAGCGATGTGGCCGCTTGTGCGCCGTTTATTTTAAATCGCACGGTAGAGTTTAAATCCCCGCGTACCGGTTCGACGTTATAATCTCAGCCGTCGGTTTAAAATCGGACGGTCCACGCCAGCCCCGCGTTATGAAGACTGGAAATCTTACGTGCTACCACCTGGGGTTCTCGAGAAATAAGAGCTAGCCCCGGAAACTTCTGATCTAGCCCCTGGAACTTCAGAAAATCATGTAAATCCATTTAAAAATCAGTTTTAGCCCCTGGACTTAATAAAAATATGAAAAAACTCCTCTGTTATGAGTAGCTAGACCCCTGAAAATTCTTAAAATAATATTATAGACCCTGTAGTGGGGTGAGTTTACCTTTTTAACCCTGTTTGATATTTAAATTAGGAAAATTGAATATGTGGCTAGTGTTTAAAATTTAAAAGTGGGACAAACATATTGTCATAATTAAATTAAAAACTTTCTCAACATTTAGAAAACTTTGGAGTGAGATAAAAATATATTTTGGGCTGAAATGAATTTGTTTAATTTATTATTCACATTTAGGGACACATTTTTAAGTAAAGAATTGTTCTGGAAAATAGGGAAAATAATTGTAAAATAGTTTACATCAGAGGCAAAGGTCAAAAATATATTAGTAAATATTTTAGATCAGAACCTATTCTGTTTAGATGATGTATTTTGTTATTTTCATAATAAAGCTCACATTTAAGCATAAGAAATAAATCTGAAAATATAGCAACTAGTAAATGATAAATGAAGTTTCTAAAATCCAAAGAATTCAGTTTAGGGTTGGTAGAAATTCTGAAGACACATATGGAGTAGGAGAATACCTTTCATGCATACTTGGTAGTTAAAAGGGGTAGTAATTGAATATAAGGAATTTATTTAAATTGGAAACTCATATATATATAGTATGTAAGTATAAATGTGAACACAAAAGTAGGAATCATATACACATGATTAAAAGTGCATGCAAGCCACAGATCAACACACATAGAGTAGCCACAACACATATAATGGTGAATGACTTTCATAAATATGAATGTGTGGTTTGTATGAAGTGGAAGTGTGAACTATGTCTTATGGATTGTTGTTTTTCTTTTGCTATGTGTAATGGTATGATGTAGAACCTGCTCAAGAGCAAGTTATCCCTTTCCAAGATCAGGACTACCCATTTCAAGAGCAGCAGGAAGGAGGCAACTGTCCTTGACCACTTTGATCCTATACTAGGATCTGTAGGTAGAATTATTTGCATTGTCAATTGAAATATGAAACCCATGCTAGGATGTTTCCCTAGAATTGCATTACCTTGTTTCCTTGTAGCTTGGGTTGGGATCTATTTTATCATGTCATTTATTATTATGCATATGCTTAGCCATGCTTAGAATGGGATATTTGGGATATGAGATCATCAGTTTATTTTACCATACTCTTGAATGAGATATTGTGAGTTATGTAGAGGTAGGGATCAAGGCAAGTTGGATGTTTTGGTTGTGTGCTGGGTGCACGAGACTCGGGTTTGTGTTTGGTACTTGCCTGGATCCTAAGGACCGGTTCATGGAGCATGTAACCTGGCTTTACCGTGCCAACCACATGCTGAGATGGGGCAGCTTGGCCAATTAATTAGGTGTATTCCCGGTGTAGTATGGGTGTGTTGGATGGTGCGGGGAATAGGTGTCAGCTGGACTACCATATGAACCGCAAGGCTCAAGAGGGGGCCACTGCAGCGGGGTTGGAGCCTCTTGTATGCTGTTAGGGGTGAAACCTCAGTGGGCCCATGCTCGTCGGGAATCCCTTTGTAAAGGCTTCGTAGTGATCTCCTGGTTACACACCTGGGAAGTGTGAATGTGGTTCGTAGCCACTGGCATAATGGAGGTTCTTTTAGTCCACCCGGCAACGGGGGATGAAATCACTACATGTGGGTACAGTGGTGCAAACTCTGCAGAGTCAAAACTGTCATGACAACCGTGCTCACGATCAAGAGCGCCTTGGACTTATTCATGATTAGAGGTTTGATGGTTTTGGAAGTCGTGGATGTTAAGCGAGGAGCTTAACATTGGAAATGATGTTATGGTTATTTGATTATGATGATGGGATGGGAGATTGGGACCATTTCACCTGTGTAGTAATGTAGGTGCTTAATAAGCTAAGGTGGTAGGTATTAATTGCGTAGTGCTTTAACCATGAGTTCAACCTCCCCTTGTTCTAGCCATGCATGACATAACTTTCCCACACTTGCTGAGTACCATCAGTACTCAACCTTGCATATTTTGTTGGTTTATATTGCTGCTCAGGTCAAGATCATGAGGTGGTGTATAATGACCAAGACTTTGGACCCGAAGGAGGTTTCTAGGTTCATGGAGACCCTGGGCAACGCCTGTGATGGAGCCCTCAAGAATAATATTCCGCTGCTAGTTTATTTACTTGTGATGAACTTCTTATTGTCCAACGAGACATTAGCTTTGTAAGACTTATTCATATTCGACATCTGACTTGTAATAAATGATGCTTCACTATTTGTCATCACATGTATGAGAAAATGATCCTGGCATACATGTGATATTCACTTGGTTGTTCTTCGGAAAAAACGGGTGTGACAGAAGTGGTATCAGAGCCAAGGTTGCCCGTAAGAACGTGGACCTAGGTAGAAATGGACGTATTTAAGGGCCCTATTTTCTTAAAAACTATTTTACAAGGTGTGTGTTGAAAAGTGTTATTTAATGAGTCACTTTCTTCATCTTACCCCAACTTTCATTCAAAAAAGGACTTTTGTTTGAAAGTTTATCTAACCTAAGTTTAAATGCTTTCTGTTTTAGATGGTTCGCATGATTCGCACCGCTCGCAATTCCACGGGAGGGAGAGTTCCCGTAGTTGCCCTTGCCGAAAGAGAGGAGAGCCGTCCGGTGACGTACCTTTCCTACGGATTGGCAGTAGGAGGCTTGTTGCGTCGTCTTCGACGTATGCTCGAAGCCGCTGGCAATACGGGCAAGCTAATCATCCACTATAACTCAACCAGGACCATCCGGGAGAAGAGGGAAGAATGGAGTTCAGAAATGAGGATTATACACGAAAATCGGCTGCTTAAGATCCACCGCTCTCCAGCTTGTAGAGCAACACAGGTCGATGCGGAGAAAGATGTCACCTGGGAGGCCATCACTTGCCAGAGTCACATCTATCGTCGCCACCTGGACAGGACTGAGTACATGTATGTCCTCCAGCGTGAGAGTGGTACCACGGAGTACAAGTACCCGCCGGTGCGGCAAGGGACTTCCCATGAGCACATGGACTTGTGCTTGGAGGATGCTACTATGCTCAGCACTCGACTGCAGGAGTGTCAACAAGAGCTTCAGGATGTCCGGGACACCCTGAAGGAAACGGAGGCGTTGCCGCGAGCCTGCTTAAGGGCGAGAGAAAGAGGAGATGGGAATGAACTGTGTGTCACCGTGAATGATACATGGACTCCTGACTCCCCGGATCGCCGAGCGATCAGGCGTCGTCGCACCTCTCCACCAGCAGCCTCCCCACCCAAAGCAGAGTCAGAAGGCAGCCGAAATGATGAGGAAGATCCCGAGGAGCCAGCTCAAGAAAATGAATAGTGTAGAGTCCTTCCCTTAGTTAGCAAGATGTCGAATAGTCGAGTCGTTACGTTAAGTTAATGGTGTGTTAATGATTGGTGTGTGACATGAGTTGTGGAAGCCATGAGCAATTGTCCACAGCCTCATCTTTAGATTGTTTTGCTTTGGTGTGTGAACCCACATGAAATAATATTGCATTTATTTTTGTGTGAGATATGAAACCTCAGAAAAGTATAACAAAGCCTCAACACTTCAAAGTACAAACAAATGAAAGTAGTAAGATGATACTAAATGCTTTTAAATTAACATTGGTTGATCATGCCAGATGGCCGGAAGAGGAAAAGGACGTGCTGCCAACCCCGCCAACAACAACGATGAGGCATGCAACCCTCATGTTTCTAGAGGCCAGGACCGGGGTGGTCACCGTGAAGGAGTTGATCCCCTCCACCAAATGCTGGAGAATCAAAATCAGCTCATCCAGAACTTGACTCAAGTGGTGGCCAACTTGCATAAAGTTCCACCTCCACAAGCTGCACCACGCCAACCAAGGTTGAGTGAGTTCCTAGGAACTCAACCTCCAAAGTTTGCAAGTGCTGTTGAACCTCTGGAGGCAGATGATTGGCTAAAGACCATTGAAAGCAAGATGAGGATCATCCAGTGCCAAGGGTATGAGAGGGTGCTGTTTGCCTCTCATCAATTGCATGGACCTACTGCTGATTGGTGGACCGCCTACGTGGCTGCCCATCATGACCCTGAGAACATCACTTGGGAAGAGTTCAAGCGTAGCTTCCGAAACCATTACATTCCAAGGGGTGAACTCAAAAACAAGAGGAAGGAGTTCTTGGGACTGCAGCAGGGAAACATGACGGTGAGGGAATACCTCACTAAATTTACTCAACTATCCCGTTATGCCCCACGGGACATAGAGACTGATGAGCAGAAACAAGATTGTTTCGTGGAGGGACTTACCGCAGAAATGCAGTGTGCAATGTCCTCAAATGAGTATGAGAGTTTCCAAAAGATGGTGGACAGAGCGTTTGTGGTAGAAAGGAAGCTGAAGACCTTGGAAAATGAGAATAAGAGGAAGGTCGGGTGGTCACATCAGGCCTCAGGGAGCAACACCCGCCCACGTCTGATGCAGCAACCTGCAGGGCAGACGAACCGTGCTGCGGTACCCTACTCGGCACCGAAAGGGTACAACCCGAACTTCAGGCCTCCGGCAGCACCAATACAGCCACAACGTCAGTTCGTACAGCAGCCTCGCCCCGCATATGCACCTCGACCAGCAGTACAAGGACCCCCAAACCAATCCCAAGACAGCAAAGGCCAGGCACCTAAGGTTGGGGTGCAATGTTTTAGCTGCGGAGAAGTGGAGCACTACGCCCATAAATGCCCAAAGAAGAAGCCCACGCAGCCACAACAGCAGAATGTAATGAGAGGACGGGTGAACCACGTCACTATGGAGGAAGCACAAGAGGCACCCGACGTGGTAGTTGGTAAGTTTCCTGCCAATTTACACATTGCAATCCTGCTGTTTGATTTTGGTGCTACCCGCTCATTCATTGCTCAAGGGTTTGTTAAGAAGCATGACCTAGCAACAACACAAATGAACCATATGCTAGCCGTAAACTCTCCAGGTGGAGAAATAAGGACAAGACAAGTGTGTCCCAAAGTGAACCTAGACATTAATGGGGTAGTATTTACTGCTAACCTCATAGTGATAGATTCACAAGGGATAGATATTATTTTGGGTATGGATTGGTTGACCAAACATAAGGGAATCATCCATTGTTCGACCAGAACGGTGGAACTAACTCACCCTAGTGGCACAAGAGTAAAGTTTATAACAATACAAGAGCCTAGGAGGGACATTAAATTAAATCAAGTTGAGGTGAAAGTGGAGGAGATCAGGATTATCCGGGAATACCCAGATGTTTTTCCGGAGGAGTTGCCAGGTATGCCTCCCGATCGTGAAGTGGAATTTGCAATTGAGCTAGTGCCTGGAACAGCCCCGATTTACAAAAGACCTTATCGGATGGACTCCAAGCAGCTAGAAGAACTCAAGGATCATTTGAGAGAATTGACGGAGAAGGGGTATATTCGCCCTAGTTCCTCACCTTGGGGAGCCCCGGTCATATTTGTGCCCAAGAAGGACGGAACCCAAAGGTTATGTGTGGATTACCGTGCTTTGAATAAGGTAACCATCAAGAACAAGTACCCATTACCTCGCATTGAAGACTTGTTTGATCAGTTGAGGGGCGCTTGTGTGTTCTCGAAAATTGATCTTAGGTCGGGATACCACCAACTCAAGATAAGGCAATCTGATATTCCCAAGACAGCTTTCGTATCTCGGTACGGATTGTATGAATACACTGTCATGCCTTTCGGGCTAACTAATGCCCCAACATACTTTATGTATCTCATGAACAAGGTATTCATGGAATATCTGGAACAAATTTTTGGTGGTTTTCATAGATGACATTCTCGTTTTCTCCAAAGATGAAGAAGAACATGAGAAACATCTAAGGTTGGTGTTGCAAAGGCTGAGAGAACACCAACTATATGCGCAAGTTGAGTAAGTGTGAGTTTTGGCTGAAGAAAGTTCCCTTCTTAGGACATATAATCTCGGAGGGAGGAATCTCCGTGGATCCTGCCAAAATCGAGGATATACAGAAGTGGAAGACCCCTGAAAATGTCGGGGAAGTTTGAAGCTTTTTGGGATTGGCTGGATACTATCGACGGTTTATTGAGGGATTCTCCAAGATCTCGAGACCTCTCACCAAACTATTGGAGAAGGGAATCACATTCACATGGACGCCGCAGTGCGAGAAGAGTTTTCAGGAGTTAAAGGAAAGATTGACAACAGCCCCAGTGCTGGTTATGCCAGATATGCAAAAGAGCTTCACGGTGTACTGCGATGCCTCTGGAAACGGGTTGGGATGTGTTCTCATGCAGGAAGGGCATGTCGTGGCATATGCATCCCGACAGCTTCGGAAGCACGAGAAGAACTATCCTACACATGACCTAGAACTAGCCGCAGTGGTACACGCGTTGAAAATTTGGCGGCACTATTTGATGGGGAAGAGGACCGAGATATATACGGATCATAAGAGTTTGAAGTACATTTTCACACAGCCAGACCTCAACCTCAGACAAAGGAGATGGTTAGAGCTAATCAATGACTTTGATGTGGGCATCAACTATCATCGTGGGAAAGCAAACGTCGTGGCCGATGCTTTAAGTCGGAAAGTGCAAGTCAATAAGTTGAGCTTAAAAGACATGACTGTAGAATTGAAGGACGAGGTTATAAGGCTCAATCTATGTCTAGTAAATAGTGGTGAAGCCATCGCCATGGAAGTGGACTCCACACTAGAGCGAGACATACGCGAGGGTCAAAAGAATGATGAGAAGATACAGGAAATCAGGCAACTCATCAAGGAAAATAAAGCTCCAGGTTTCAGAGAGGATGAATAAGGTACGGTGTGGCACGGGAAAATGATCTGTGTGCCTGAAGTAAAGGAGATCCGTGAATTTATTTTGAAGGAGGCTCACGATTCCGACTATTCCATTCATCCTGGGAGTACGAAGATGTACCAGGACCTCAAGGGCAGGTATTGGTGGTATGGCATGAAGCGAGATATCGCGGAACATGGTGCCCTATGTGACACATGTCAGTTGGTGAAAGCAGAACATCAATGACCCGCGGGATTATTGCAACCACTCAAAGTGCCTGAATGGAAATGGGAGGAAATCAGCATGGATTTCATCGTGGGATTGCCTAGGACCCAATCAGGATATGATTCGATATGGGTCATCATTGACAGGCTAACCAAGGTAGCTCATTTCATCCCCGTGAAAGAAAGCTACAGCGGATCCAAATTGGCAGAGTTGTACATGTCAAGGATCGTGTGTTACCATGGAGTGCCAAAGAAGATTGTGTCGGATCGAGGGACACAGTTCACCTCAAGGTTCTGGCAGAAGTTGCACGAAACCATGGGAACCCATCTGAACTTTAGTTCTGCCTATCATCCCCAAACCGACGGGCAGACGGAAAGAACCAATCAAATCCTTGAAGATATGCTAAGGGCATGTGCACTCAAAAACAATCGGAGTTGGGACAAGAACTTACCGTATGCGGAGTTTTCCTATAACAACAGCTATCAAGCTAGTATGAAGATGTCACCGTTTGAAGCCTTGTATGGGAGGAAGTGCAGAACTCCCCTATTTTAGAACCAAACGGGGGAAAGTAAAGTGTTTGGTCTAGAAGTACTACAAGAAGCCGAGGCGAAGGTAAGGGAAATTCGCAATAACTTGAGGATAGCACAGACACGCCAAAAGAGTTATGCCGATGTACGAAGAAGAGAGCTCGTTTTCAACGTGGGGGACTATGTCTATCTCAAGGTGTCCCCTATCAGAGGACTTCGTCGGTTCAAGGTGAAAGGGAAGTTGTCACCTCGATACATTGGACCCTTTCAAGTTTTGGAGAGGAAAGGCGAAGTGGCGTATCAACTAGAATTACCGGCTCGTCTATCGGATGTGCACGATGTATTCCATGTGTCACAACTCAAGAAATGACTGAGGACGTCTGAAGAGGTGTTACCCATGAATGAAGTGAACGTAGCTGAGGATTTGTCTTATGCCGAGCAACCATACAAGATTTTGGAGACAATGGAACGCCTCACCAGAAATAAAAGAATCCGGATGTGCAAGGTGCAGTGGAAGCATCACTCAGAAGAGGAAGCCACCTGGGAGCGGGAAGATGAGCTCAAGGCACAATTTCCGGAATTGTTTTCTTAGAAACACCAATCTCGAGGACGAGATTTCTTTTAAGGGGGGTAGAGCTGTAACACCCCAAAATTTTGATTCAAAACCCTAAATCATGTTAAGAGGGGAATTTAAAAATTTTTGAACGTGTTGCATGTTTTGCAAAACTTCAAATTCAAACTGGAATTCAAATTAAACTCAAATCAGAAAAGAAATAGAAAAAGAAAAAGAGAAAACAGAAAAAAACCGGCCAGTGGGCCGAAACCCACCAGCCGGCCCAGCCAGCGCCCGCGCCAGCCCGCAGCCGAGCGCGCTGCTTCCTCACACTGACAGGCGGGACCCACCCGATCTTCGTCTACCTCGCGACAGCGCCGGACTCCCTCGCACCCGAATCAAAACCGATCGGGATTTCGGCGTATCCCCGCTGAATTCTGTTCGTAGGCGACGCGGACATGATCTAAACCACCCCGCCGCCATCCCCCGTCTATAAAAACCCCGGCCTCGTTCTATTTTTCCCCCGCGATCGCCGATTTTTACTCCGGTGAGAACCGAGACTTCTCCGGCGAATTTTGGCCGATCTAAGCTCGGAATTTCCGATCTAACTCGCTGGTCTTGATTCACCGCCTCCGGGGAACCTTGCAGGTGCAGAAAACTCGGTGACTTGCGGTGTAAACACAGTGTCGATGAGCTTCGCCGTGGTTTCGCCTCGGACCTCGTCGCCGATCACCTTCCAGGACCTCCGAGCTCAAGAAAACCCCCGAGGTGAGATCCCCGACCTCCCCTCCATCGATCTATACCATAAAATCACAGTTCTAGGAAGAATTCTCAAAAACCCAAAAGTCTCCGGCGAGATCGCCGCTTCCCGCCGCCGGCAGCGCCGCCCGCGCTCGATCTGGGCGACGTGGCCGCTTGTGCGCCGTTTATTTTAAATCGCACGGTAGGGTTTAAACCCCCGCGTACCGGTTCGACGTTATAATCTCAGCCGTCGGTTTAAAATCGGACGGTCCACGTCAGCCCCGCGTTATAAAGACTGGAAATCTTACGTGCTACCCCCTGGGGTTCTCGGGAAATAAGAGCTAGCCCCGGAAACTTCTGATCTAGCCCCTGGAACTCCAGAAAATCGTGTAAATTCATTTAAAAAGCAGTTTTAGCCCCTGGACTTAATAAAAATTTAGAAAAACACCTCTGATACGTGTAGCTAGACCCCTAGAAATTCTGAAAATAATATTATAGACCCTGTTGTGGGGTGAGTTTACCTTTTTAGCCCTGTTTAGTATTTAATTTAGGAAATTGAATATGTGGCTAGTGTTTAAAAATTAAAAAGTGGGACAAACATATTGTCAAAATTAAATTAAAAACTTTTTCAGTATTTAGAAAACTTTGGAGTGAGATAAAAATATATTTGGGCTGAAATGAATCTGTTTAATTTATTATTCACATTTAGGGACATATTTTTAAGTAAAGAATAGTTCTGGAAAATAGGGAAAATAATTGTAAAATAGTCTACATCAGAGGAAAAGGTCAAAAATATATTAGTAAATATTTTAGATCAGAACCTATTCTGTTTAGATGATGTCTCTTGTTATTTTCATAATAAAGTTCACATTTAGGCATAGGAAATAAATCTGAAAATATAGCAACTAGTAAATGATAATGGAGTTCTAAAATCCAAAGGATTCAGTTTAGGGTTGGTAGAAATTATGAAGACACATATGGAGAAGGAAAATACCTTTCATGCATACTTGGTAGCTAAAAGGTGTAGTAATTGAATATAAGGAATTTATTTAAATTGGAAACTCATATATATAGTATGCAAGCATAAATGTGAATACAAAAGTAGGAATTATATACATATGATTAAAAGTGTATGCAAGACACAAATCAACACACATAGAGTAACCACAACACATATAATGGTGAATGACTTTCATAAATGTGAATGTGTGGTTTGTATGAAGTGAAAGTGTGAACTATGTCTTATGGATTGTTGTTTTTCTTTTGCTATGTGTGATGGTATGATGTAGAACCTGCTCAAGAGCAAGTTATTCCTTTTCAAGACCAGGACTACCCATTTCAAGAGCAGCAAGAAGGAGGCAAGTGTCCTTGACCACTTTGATCCTATGCTAAGATGTGTAGCTAGAATTATTTGCATTGTCAATTGAAATATGAAACCCATGTTAGAAAGTTTCCCTAGAATTGCATTACCTTGTTTCCTTGTAGCTTGGATTGGGATTTATTTTATCATGTCATTTATTATTATGCATACGCTTAGCCATGCTTAGAATGGGATATTTGGGATATGAGATCATCAGTTTATTTTACCATACTCTTGAATGAGATATTGTGAGTTATGTAGAGGTAGGGATCAAGGCAAGTTGGATGTTCTGGTTGTGTGCTGGGTGCACGAGACTCGGGTTTGTGTTTAGTACTTGCCTGGATCCTAAGGACCGGTTCATGGAGCCTGTAACCTGGCTTTACAGTGCCAACCACATGCTGAGATGGGGCAGCTTGGCCAATTAATTAGGTGTATCCCCGGCGTAGTATGGGTGTGTTGGATGGTGCGGGGAGTAGGTGTCAGCTGGACTACCATATGAACCGCAAGGCTCAAGAAGGGGCCACTGCAGCGGGGTTGGAGCCTCTTGTATGCTGTTAGGGGTGAAACCTCAGTGGGTCCACGCTCGTCGGGAATCCCTTTGTAAAGGCTTCGTAGTGATCTCCTGGCTACACACCTGGGAAGTATGAATGTGGTTCGTAGCCACTGGCATAATGGAGGTTCTTTTAGTCCACCCGGCAACGGGGGATGAAATCACTACATGTGGGTACAGTGGTACAAACTCTACAGAGTCAAAACTGTCATGACAGCCGTGCTCACGGTCAAGAGCGGCTTGGACTTATTCATGATTAGAGGATTGATGGTTTTGGAAGTTGTGGATGTTAAGCGGGGAGCTTAACATTGGAAATGATGTTATGGTTATTTGGTTATGATGATGGGATGGGAGACTGGGACCATTTCACCTATGTAGTAATGTAGGTGCTTAATAAGCTAAGGTAATAGGTATTAATGGCATAGTGCTTTAACCATGAGTTCAACCTCCCCTTGTTCTAGCCATGCATGATATAATTTTCCCACACTTGCTGAGTACCATTGGTACTCAACCTTGCATATTTTGTGTGTTTATATTGCTGCTCAGGTCAAGATAATGAGGTGGTGTATAATGACCAAGACTTCGGACCCGAAGAAGGTTTCTAGGTTCATGGAGACCCCGGGCAACGCCTGTAATGGAGCCCTCAAGAATAATTTTCCGCTGCTAGTTTATTTACTTGTGATGAACTTATTATTGTCCATCGAGACATTTGCGATGTAAGACTTATTTATATTCGACACCTGGCTTGTAATAAATGATGCTTCACTATTTGTCATCACATGTATGAGAAAATGATCCTGGCATACATGGGATATTCACTCGGTTGTTGTTCGGAAAAACTGGGTGTGACACCTCCGTGTTTGCCTAAACTGCCATGTGGCCCTGAATATTGGCTAAATGACAGTTGACTGCCCGTATAGCGTTTCCCTTCTAAGACAACACTGTTAAGATCATAGTATGATCCTTCAACTGTCGGCAAACGTCAAATTTGCATGGACCCAAATGTATGTTCTCTGAAAATAAAATTATAGCAACATGGAGATACCCTCTGAAAATAATATTATAACACTAGGGAGCTCCGGTTCAAGCATTACTCAAGTGTTACATACATGGTTTGATCTTTGACTAGCGAGTCTTTGTAGAAAGCCTACTTACGACATTTCAATTGACGACAACAACAATAACAACAACAACAAAGCCTTTGTCCTAATCACGTTGGAGGTAGGCTAGATATGGAACCCAACAGAAACTTATGGAGAGAGTAAATAAAGTATGACTGTTTGAGTAAACTATGATTATGGCACATGAATTGCTTATTTCTACAACAAAAACAACAACAGGGCCTTTGTCTCAAGCACGTTGAGGTAGGCTAGATTTGAACCAAATTGGGTTTCATATCCATAGGAATGACTGGTTGATGCTGACTCCCCAAGCCTATCATAACTCTCCCCCTTCACATGAATTGCTTATTTCTACCACATTTAAATAGAACTGACTAAAAACTATTTGTGGGAAATCTTTATTCCACATTTAAATAAATTGCTTGTCCTTCAGGAGGCATAGTAGCTTGTTTATGAAAGACTGCTATACACAGAACTGGTCGCACTACTCCACTGGAAAAAGCCTGCGAATAAGAGCTCACCTCACGTATGATTTGCTTTACTGAGTTGTGGAAGGGAGTAATCAAATCCTCATGCTTCTCTTCTGGATCCTCTTGAGGCAGATCGTCCTCATCCTCATCATCACGGCTACCGGGTTGAGGTTGGATGAGAGGCAAATAATATAATAGAAATGACTTCAGGGTTAACACACTAAAATTCTTCAACCCAAAGGCTGAGAACAATGGCTTCAACTCCGAAGGGTATTCCTTTGACTGGAATTCGATGTCCTCTTTTCTTCTGTATTGGATGGAATCATGGAGGTCATTAATAAGATCAGGCAAACCATTCTATCTAGGGATGGACGGATATGTATGGATAAAATGCTTTTTCATATCCATATCCATATTAAAAATTTCGGAAACGGATTTGGATCGGATGTTGTCGGAAACAGATATAGTATCGGATATATCAGATGTATCGGAAACGGATTCATCGGATTAGAAAATTATGGATATCAGACGGAATTCGGATATTATTTCGGAAAAACAATTCATAAGTAACATATAATTCATAGTTCATACATATAATTTAAAACACATCCAAACTAAATTTATACATGGTTCATACATGAAACTTGAAACACATAAATAGTTCGTACATAATGTATATATGGTTCATACATTTCATTAACACACATCAACGATAACATTACAATAATATTTTCTAACCTTCACCCGCGGAGGCTAGGTTGGGTTAGCATGTTAGGTTTTGTTGGGTCGGATATATTTCGGCTATTGTTCAAATATATCCGACCCAATATGGATATCCGACAAAACGGACGGATTTTGATTAAAATCATATCCGATCCGATCTCCGATTTCAAATATCCAAATCTTGTATCCGAATCCAAAAAAATCCGACAAAAACAGATATGGATCGGATATTTTCAAAAACGCTTGCGGACGGATCAGAAAATATCCGATCCGTTCTCATCCCTAATTCCATCCAGCCGTTGCACCAGCATCACAATGGGCAACAGTAATCCCTGGAAAACTAAAGCAAGAGTATGAATTAACTATACAATAGAGTTAAACTAAGTAAGAAGAACACTAAATGTAATTTAACAAGGAGATAACAGCAAACAAAGAATTGTATAAATTTGCAGTTTCATATAACAACAATGAAATGATGCCATAGTCATTTTGTTTCATTGTTTGCGTAAGGTTACAACTGCTCTTTTAAAAATTATTGAACCAACTTTCACCATGATTAAAAATACCATCAGAACTTTTTCCACAATTATGATGGTAGGGGATTTGTGTTCCATTTACTGCTGTAAGGTTCTTGTTTAAGATACAAATATCATGAACGACAAATCCTAAATCTATGATGATACAGAATTAACAACCATGATGATAACCAGATGAGATACACATAAAACCAATAGAACAGAGAAGGATTATTGTGACATGGATCACACCAATATAGAACATAAATGGAATAACTATTTCGGCAAGGTGAGCTCAAATCATGAGGGAAATTTTGAGGTTTGACGCATTGTTTATAAGCTTTTTCACGGGTTCCCAAAAGCACATTGCGCATTTAACCAATGATTGCCTAAAGTTTATCCACAGAATTCTGTAACATGGAATCACCTCCAGCAGAAACTTGAAGTACTGACAAGCATGAAGACCAAGCAAAAAAACACAGATTTCCGCTTGCTTCTCCTAGGGAACAATCCGTCAAAGATGACTTGATCAGCACGCACCACCTTCCAGCTTTCCCCCACCATCAGACGAGCCACTAATTACCGGGCGCAGCAACTAAATGTCTAGATCCTGTACTGCCACAATCCCCAGAGCGCCATATGGGGACGTCACAATCACAAAACCCTAGCATAAACCCTGACCTCCTACGCAATGCGTCGAGCACCTCGATGGCGACTTTCTATATTCCTCAACAGAATTAATTTGTTTCAGACTCAATAACTCCATTGTTTTAAGTCTTTGAACATCCATATCAAATTCTTTAGTCACTGCTGTAGCAAAATGCTCCCAGTTCTGAAATCCTATACTCTGTTTATAAGTCTGAAACCAGTGTGCAGCTCGATCTATCATGTGTAACGAGGCAGCAATAACACGCGAAATGTAACAGGTACTTGATATATGGCAAAAATATGTGTCACATTTACCCAACCAAATTTTTAGCATGTGTGCCATCGAATACCGAAAAGTCCATTTTGGGCATCCAGTGCCTTTTTCTCTCATCAGAATTTTCTACTTCAGCAATGATATTACCCGAGGGAAAATGTAAATTGTTAGACAGATTGGTAGCGAATACCTTGGTGTCTGGAAGAATAGTATATCCTTTCTGCCCGGTTGAAAATGGTGTGGAGAGAGCCTGATGAGCCAGGCTCATCGGTGTAGGGGGAAGAAATACTGGAGGTGCTCCTATTACTCCATCTTCAGAAACTGCTAAAGAACTTCCCATATTACCTCGTAACTTTTTATAAACTTGCACTTGTTCCTGTTTAACCAAGCTAATAGATGTCATAGCGAGATCAACTTTGTAACGGATTGCACCCAATTCAGCAGAAAATGTAGAGACCTTGGTCTCTAATGAATCCAGCTTTTCAGTCAACTTTGAGATAGAATCCAACAGGGTTTTCTCCGAATCTGATACCTTAGAAATTAAGAATCGAGCCTGCGGCCCTGGCTTATAAGACGCCGTGATGTTTTGTCCTCCAAATCTAACGAACCGGGATATTGAGCCGATCAAAACCGTGAGAAACGTAAGAGAATCGAAACCCGTCCCTGATACCAGTGTAATATACGTTCCACTTGCCACGAGTAAACGGCTCATAAATCAGACAATATGAACAGCATGAACACGATGCCAGGCACAAAACAGCAGACAAACGATCGAACAACAGATGAATCGCCAACAGAATATGCTCCCAACTCAGTTAGGCGCTGAGATTGCCATAATCTTTCACTCCATGATGTTCAACTCAATCTCTCGATACAAAATGGGATTCAGAGAGGGGGAAGCAGAAAAGAACAAGCAGGGGACAGAGTAAACAGAATGGGGAACAGGCAAAATAGAAAATGATTCTCTCCTTTACTGACTCCTCCTTCTTTAGGCCTCTTATACCACCAGGCCAGAGTCTTGACGGGTTACTGGGCCGCCAACCGGGTTTCTCACTTCTTCATCTGGGCTCCCTGCTGTGTTTCCGCCATCAGTATTGTCACTCGGGCACGTTGACTGAAATGACTTTATCATATCCGGCACCGGTACATGGCCGGCTATGACAGAGCCGAGCACTATATCTCCACGTGGAGAGGAATAGGCAGCAGAGACGAGGAAGGCGAAGGGGGAGGAAACACCATTTTTGTTGTTGGGCTACTCGGAGTTCGGGCCGGGCACCAATCAGAACGCGGACCAAAATGTACTTGGACCGTGTTGGCAGTAAACTCTTCATTTTTTCGTTTTTCTGTTTTTTCTTTCCAAATGGAAAAAAGTTAGGAGTATGTAATAAAACTAGGTAAATTCTCCGCGCTTTGCTGCAGCATTTTGATTAATTTCTAGTTATGTAAATTCATGAATATATAGAGCGTGGATTGTAGGTTTTTAAGTTCAAATTATGTAAATTCATGTCTATATGGAGCATGGATTGTGGTAATGTTTAGAGATCAAGGAAAATATTTAAAGTGATAGAGTTTATGAATTGCACTAGCTAGTAAGATGTCGGACTGATATTTTACCCCATCTTCTCTATTGCCGCCTTGCTGCTTGCAATGTGGTTGGGGACATTATCAATGGGAGGCAACGATACTGAGGGTACAAGGGTCATGGCAGTGGCAGACGGCAAGGCGATGAATGTCACACCCGGTTTTTTCGCAGAACAGCCGAGTGACTCACACATGTATGCCAGGATCATTTTCTCATACATGTGATGACAAATAATGAAGTATCATTATATTACAAGCCAAGTGTTCGAATATAAATAAGTCTCACATAGCGTCTCGAAGGACGATAATATGTTCACAATAATGTAAATAAACAAACAACAGAAGATAAGTCTTTTGGGATCCATCACAGGCGTTGCCCGGAGAACTCCGTGAACCTAAAACCCTTCTTCGGGTCCGAAGTCTTGGCCGTTGTACATCACGTCATTCCCTTGGCCTGAGCAGCAATTTAAAACCAACAGAAAAGCAAGCTTGAGTACCGTTGGTACTCAACAAGTGTGGGAAAAGAATGTCATGCAGGCTAGAACAAGGAAAGGTTGAACTCATGGTTAAAGCACTACGCAATTAATCCCTATCACCTTAGCTTATTAAGCACCTACACTACTATATGAATGAAATGGTCCCAACCCCCTAACCCATCATCAATATCAAGTAACCCTAACTTCATTTCCATTGTTAAGTTTCCCGCTTAACATCCTCCACTTCCCAGTTCATCATCCTCTAATCATGAATAAGTCCAAGCCGTTCTTGACCGTGAGCACGACTGTCATGACAGTTTTGACTCTGCAGAGTTTGCACCACTGTACCCACATGTAGTGATTTCATCCCCCGTTGCCGGGTGGACTAGAAAACCTCCATTATGCCAGTGGTCGCGAACCACGTTCACACTTCCAAGGTGTGTAGCCAGGAGATCACTACGAGGCCTTTACAAAGGGATTCCCGATGAGTGTGGGCCCACTGAGGTTTCACCCCTAACAACATCCAGGAGGCTCCAACCCACGCTGCAGTGGCCCCTTCTTGAGCTTTGCGGTTCATATGGTAGTCCAGCTAACACCTATTCCCCGCACCATCCAAACACCCATACTACGCCGGAGATACACCTAATTAATTGGCCAATCTGCCACATCTCAGCATGTGGTTGGCACGGTAAAGCTAGGTTACATGCTCCATGAACCGGTCCTTAGGATCCAGGCAAGCACTAAACACAAACCCGTGTCTTGTGCACACATCACCAACCAAAGCATCCAACTTGCCTAGATCCCTACCTCTACATCATTCATAATATTCCATTCAAAGGTAAAGTAGCCAAGGTGATGATCTCATATCCCATTTATCCCATTCTAAGCATAGCTAAGCATGAGTAATATAAATGAATGACATAATAAAACAACTCCCAATTCAGGCTACAAGGAAGCAAGATAATGGAAATCTAGGGAAACTTCCTAGCATGGGTATCATATTCCAAATTGATAATGCAATTAAATTCTAACTACACATTCTAGTATAGGATCAAAGTGGTCAAGGACACTTGCCTTCTTCCTGTTGCTCCGAGAATTGAAAGTCTTGGTCTTGGAAGGTGAGAACCGGCTCTGGGGATGGTTCTACTCATGCCAACACACACATAGCTAGAGAAAACAACATTCCATAAAAAATCATCAACACATACACTCATGCAAGTCATACATACATACACATTAAAGTCATACACATAATTAGGTTTTGTGTTTATTCTAGATATGTTGCTCCTATGCATGCATGCACTTTTAAATATGTAGGTTATTTCTAACTTTAATATTCAGATTTCTAAGTGTGCACTAAATCTAGATTTTCAATTTGCACTATTTCCTACATTGAATATTACCCTTCTTACTTTCCAGCTTGCATAAAATGTATATTCCAACTCAAAAATGGTTTTCAAGTCTTCTACATTATCTTAAACCTGAAGTTTTGATTTTTGGGGCCTCATATGCCATTTGCTAATTATGTATAACTATTTTTCTATATTTTCAGATTTATTTTCCTATGCCTAAAAGTGAATTTCAGCATTAAAGCAGCAAAATACATCACCTACACAGAATATATTTTGCTTAAAATGTCCAACATAATATCTATTGACTTCCTATTTGTTGGAATTAATTTAGATATATCTTTACCTATATTTCAGAATTATTTCTATTCCCAAAAATGAATTTCAGAATTTAAAACAGTAAAATAAACCCCTCTACCTATTATATATTGCTCAACCACCAAAACAGAGTGTTCAGAAATTTTCTAAGGTTAGCAAATATTTTGTGATTCATTTTTGTGCAAATTTGGCTGCTGTAACTAATTTAATATAAATTTCTAAGTCTAGATTCCATTCTTTTTATTTTGTTTCAAGTCTACAATTCCTTTTGTTATTAAACAGGGCCCTAAACTATTTTCCTAATCCCTATTATGAGTGGCTAACCCTTAATCACAGAGCTAATCCCCCTCTAAAATGAATACAGGGTTAATTTCAATTTTATATACTCAAATTTCCTAAATACAGAAAGTTCTAGGGCCTAAAACAGAAAGTTTACACGCCTCTGCACAATTTCTGGGAAGTCTAGGGGGTAGAACCGAAGAATTCGGGGGCTAGACTCAATTTTCCCGCAACTCCAAGGGGTAGCTCGTAAGAGTGCCGACGTTTATAACGCGGGTCTGATGTGGGCCGTCCGATTCTAAATGAAGAGTTGAGATTATATCGCGAAGGGGCACGCAGGGTTTCTGTCATGCGCAACACGATTTAAAATAAACGGCCCACAAGGGGCCACGTCGCTCCTGGCCGGAGCCCGCTCATGCGCGCGGCGGCGCATGGCGGCAGAGGCGCGATCTCGCTGGTGTGGTCGCCGACACGCGTTAACACTCAGCTTTTTCGGTAGAATTCAACAGAGGGGGAATGGGGGAGCTCACCAGTTAGGTTTTCTTGACTCCAGAGTGGCCGGAATCTGCTCGGCGACGATATCCGAGGGTGGAGCTCGGCGGTGCTCGTCGGTAGCGCGTCCTGGTCCCGTTCTCCCTCGGTTTGCTGGTCCTCGAGGTTAGCTGTGGCCCGGAGTTGATGCTCCAATAGTCATAACAGATTCAAACCGAGGAATTCAAGGTCTTCACCGGCGAATGGCGGTGGCCTCTTACCGGAACTCATCGGCGTCGGTTCTCTCATCGAGGACTCGTCCCGAGGTGGAGGTCTACGGACTGTGCAAGCTGCAACGGAGACAGGAGGTCGGTTAGGAGGAAAGAAACGGTGCAGTACGGGGAGAATTTCTTCGGGGCGGCGGAATCTCACCGAGGCGGTTTGGTTGCGAGCGGTGAAGATCAAAGGAGGTCGCGGGGTTTTAAAAACCAGTGGAGAGGAGACTAGCGGAGGTTGCGATCGTGCGGGGAGGCGTGCGAGGAGATCGGACGTGTGGAGCGTGGCCGAGGAATTCGGAAGCGAGGCGCGCGGCGTTCGGCAGCAGGAAAAGAGCAGGCGGTTGGGGAAGACGACTACGCTGATGGGTGGGGTTCGCACAACAGTGAGAGAAGAAGGGGGGGGGGGAAGAAAACTTGGGCCGACCGGGTGCTGCAATGGGTTTAGGCCTAGTGGCCATTCTCATTTTTCTTTTCCTTTTTCTTTTTCTGATTTAGATTCAAATCCAAATTCCAGTTTGTATTTGAATTTTTCCTTCATATGCATTTCGTCCATTTGATTTGAATTTGTATTTACCATATTTTGGGGTGTTACAACTCTAACCCCTTAAAAGAAATCTCGTCCTCGAGATTGGTGACCCTAGGGGAATAAATCCGAAAACTGT
The DNA here is from genome assembly GCA_030760725.1 of Neostapfia colusana. Classification (NCBI taxonomy): domain Eukaryota; kingdom Viridiplantae; phylum Streptophyta; class Magnoliopsida; order Poales; family Poaceae; genus Neostapfia; species Neostapfia colusana. Next base: position 51,303,287 of record JASWHV010000010.1, on the reverse strand, counting down.
GCCTTGAGCTCGTCTTACTCGCTTCCATGTGGCTTCTGCTTCCGAGTGGTGCTTCCACTGCACTTTGCACATTCGGATTCTTTTGTTCCTTGTGATGCGTTCCATCGTCTCCAGAATCTTGACCGGTTGTTCGGCGTATGAAAGGTCTTCTTGGACGTTGACCTCACTCATGGGTAACCTCTCTTTGGATGTTCTTAAGAACTTCTTGAGTTGTGACACATGGAACACGTCATGCACATCTGATAGGCGGGCCGGTAATTCCAACTGATATGTGACTTCGCCTTTCCTCTCTAGAATCTGGAAGGGTTCGATGTATCAAGGTGATAGTTACCCTTTCACTTTGAATCGATGAAGTCCTCTGATAGGAGACACCTTGAGAGAGACATAGTCCCCTACGTTGAAAATGAGCTCTCTTCTTCGTATATCGGCATAGCTCTTTTGTCGGGTCTGGGCTATTCTCAAGTTGTTGCAGATTTCCCTCACTTTCGCCTCGGCTTCTTGTTGTATCTCTGGCCCAAACACTTTGCTCTCCCCAGTTTGATTCCAAAACAATGGAGTCCTGCACTTCCTCTCATACAACGCCTCAAAGGGTGACATCTTCATACTAGCCTGATAGCTGTAAACTCCGCATACGATAAGTTCTTATCCCAAATTCTATTGTTCTTGAGTGCACAAGCTCTCAACATATCCTCAAGGATTTGATTGGTTCTTTCGGTCTGCCCGTCGGTCTGCGGATGGTAAGCAGAACTGAAATTCAAATGAGTCCCCATGGTTTCATGTAACTTCTGCCAGAATCTTGAGGTGAATTGTGTTCCTCGATCTGACACTATCTTCTTCGGCACTCCATGAAAACACACAATTCTTCACATGTACAATTCTGCCAATTTGGATCCGCTGTAGCTTTCTTTCATGGGGATAAAATGAGCTACCTTAGTCAGTCTGTCGATTATGACCCATATCGAATCATATCCCAATTGGGTCCTAGGAAGTCCCACTATGAAGTCCATACCTATTTCTTCCCATTTCCATTTGGGCACTTTGAGTGGTTGCAACAGTCCCGCGGGTCGTTGGTGTTTTGCTTTCACCAACTGACATGTGTCACATAGGGCAACATGTTCCGCGACATCTCGCTTCATGCCATACCACCAATATCTGCTCTTGAGGTCATGATACATCTTCGTGCTCCCAGGATGGATGGAATAGTCGGAATCATGAGCCTCCCTCAGAATTAGTTCACGGATCTCCTTTACCTCAGGCACACAGATTCTTTTCCCATGCCACAACATACCTTGTTCATCTTCTCTAAACCCAGGAGCTTTATTTTCTTTGATGAGTTTTCTGATTTCTTGTATTTTCTCGTCATTCTTCTGACCGTTGCGTATGTCTTGCTCCAATGTGGAGTCCACTTCCATGACGATGGCCTCACCACTATTCACCAGACATAGATTGAGTTTTCCAATTTCCTCCTTCAATTCCGTAGGCGTGTCATTTAAGCTCAACATGTTGATATGCACCTTACGGCTTAGAGCATCTGCCACGACGTTCTCTTTCCCAGGATGATAGTTAATACCCACATCAAAGTCGTTGATTAGTTCTAACCATCTCCTTTGTCTGAGGTTGAGATCTGGCTGTGTGAAAATGTACTTCAAACTTTTATGATCTGTATATATCTCTGTCCTCTTTCCCATCAAGTAATGCCTCCAAAGCTTCAATGCGTGGACCACTGCGGCTAGCTCTAAGTCATGCGTAGGATAGTTCTTCTCGTGTTTTCGGAGCTGCCTGGACGCGTATGCAACGACATGTTCCTCTTGCATGAGAACACATCCCAATCCATGTCCAGAAGCATCACAATATACCAAAATTTTTTTCTGCATGTCTGGCATAAATAGCACTGGGCTGTTGTTAATCTTTTCTCCAGCTCTTAGAAGCTTGTCTCACACTCTGGAGTCCACGTGAATGTGATTCCCTTCTCTAGAATTTTGGTGAGGGGTCTTGAGATCTTGGAGAAGCCCTCAATGAACCGTCAATAGTACCCAGCCAATCCTAAGAAGCTTTGAATTTCCCCGACGTTTTCCGGGGTATTCCACTTCTGCACATCTACGATCTTAGTGGGGTCCACTGAGATTCCTCCTTCAGAGATTATATGTCCCAAAAGGCGACTCTCTTCAGCCAGAACTCACACTTGATTAGCTTGGCATATAGTTGGTGCTCTCTCAATTTTTGCAACACCAGCCTTAGATGTTTTTCATGTTCTTCCTCATCTTTGGAGAAGACGAGAATGTCATCAATGAAAACCACCACAAACTTGTCCAAATACTCCATGAATACCTTGTTCATGAGGTACATCAAGTACACCGGGGAATTAGTTAGCCCGAACGACATGACGGTGTATTCATACAGTCCGTATCTAGATACGAAAGCTGTCTTGGGAATGTCGGTTGGCCTTATCTTCAATTGGTGATATCCCAATCTGAGATCAATTTTTGAGAACGCACAAGCTCCTCTCAACTAATCAAACAGGTCTTCAATGCGAGGTAACGGATACCTGTTCTTGATGGTTACCTCATTCAACGCACGATAGTCTACGCATAGCCTTTGAGTTCCATCCTTCTTGGGCACAAATATCACCGGAGCTCCCCATGGCGAGGAACTAGGACGAATATACCCTTTCCCCGTCAATTCCCGGATATGTTCTTTGAGCTCTTCTAGTTGTTTGGAATCCATCCGGTAAGTCCTCTTGTATATCGGGGCGGTTCCAGGCATTAGTTCAATCGCGAACTCCACTTCACGATCTGGGGGCATACCTGGCAACTCTTCAGGAAAAACATCCGGATATTCCTTGATGACCCTTATCTCTTCCAATTCCACTTCCACTTGATTGAGTTTAATGTCCCTCCTAGGTTCTTGGACAGCTATGAATTTCACTTTGGTGCCACTAGTGTGAGTTAGTTCCACCGTTCTAGTTGAACAATGGATAATACCTTTATGTTTGGTCAACTAATCCATACCGAAAATAATATCTATCCCTTGTGAGTTTATTACTATGAGGTTTGCGGTAAATACTACCCCAGTTATGTCTAGATTCACTTTGGGGCACACTTGTCTTGTTCTTATTTCTCCCCCTGGAGAGTTCACTGCTAATACATGATTCATTTGTGTTATTGCTAGATCATGCTTCTTAACAAATCCTTGAGCAATGAATGAGTGGGTAACACCAGAATCGAACAAAATGGTTGCAATGTGTAAATTTGCAGGGAACTTACCAATTACCACATCAGGTGCCTCCTGTGCTTCTTCCATGATCATCTGGTTCACCCATCCTAGCATCATGTTCTGCTGCTGTGGCTGCATGGGCTCCTTCTTTGGGTACTTATGAGCGTAGTGCCCCACTTCACCACAATTGAAGCATTGCACCCCAACTTTAGGTGCCTGACCTTTGTTGTCTTGGGGTGGGTTCCTCGGCCCTTGTCCTGCTGGTCGAGGTTTGTAAGTAGGGCGTGGTTGCTGCATAAACCGACGCTGCGGCTGTACTGGTGCTGATGGAGGCCTGAAGTTCGGGTTGGAACCTCTCATTGCTGAGTAGGGTACCACAGCACAGCTCATCTGCCCTGCAGGTTGCTGCATAAGACGTGGGCGTGTGTTGCTGCTTGACGCTTGATGTGACCATCCCACCTTCCTCTTGTGTTCATTCTCCAAGGCCTTCATCTTCCATTCCACAATAAACGCCCTATCCACCATCTTTTGGAAACTTTCATATTCGTTGGAGGACATTGCACATTGCATTTCCATGGTGAGCCCTTCGACAAAACAATCATGTTTCTGCTCATCAGTTTCAATATCCCGTGATGCATAACGGGACAGTTGGGTAAACTTGGTGAGGTACTCCCTCACTGTCATGTTGCCTTGTTGCAGCCCAAGAAACTCCTTCCTCTTGTTCTTGAGTTCTCCCCTTGGAATGTAATGGTTGCGGAAACTGCGCTTGAACTCCTCCCAAGTTATGTTCTCGGGGTCGTGGTGGGCTGCCACGTAAGCGGTCCACCAATCAGCAGCGGGTCCATTCAATTGATGAGAGGCAAAAAGTACCCTCTCATATCCTTGGCATTGTATGATCCTCATCTTGTTCTCAATGGTCTTGAGCCAATCATCTGCCTCTAGGGGTTCAGCAGCACTTGTAAACTTTGGGGGTTGAGTTCCTAGAAACTCACTCAACATTGGTTGACGTGGTGCAGCCTGTGGGGGTGGAGCTTGGTGTAGGTTGGCCACCACTTGAGTCAAATTCTGGATGAGCTGATTTTGATTGTCGATTATTCGGTAGATAGGATCAGCTCCTCCTCAGCGACCACCCCTGCCTTGCCATCCAGGAAGGTGAGGATTGGCAGCCTCATTGTTGTTGTTGGGGTTTGGCACCACGACGTCTTCCTCTTCTGGCCATCTATTATGATTAACCAACTGTCAACTTAATCATTACGCATTAAGTTTCCACATTGCTTGTATGAACTTAAACTTTTGAGACATTAAAATTTAGACAATTTCAGAAAATCTCGCATAAATTTTAGGCACCATGTCTCATATGAAAGCAAATGCAACTATTGATTCTTAAGGTTTCACACACAAAAGCAAATGCAATCATAAAGACGAGGTTGTGGACAAGTGCCCATGGCTCCCACAACTCACGTCACACACCAAACATTAACAAGCAAATAGGTTCATGACTCGACTGCTTGATAACATGCTAAAATAAGGGAAATGACTCTAAACGACTCGTGTCACTAAGCTGGCTCGTCGGGGTCTTCCTCATCATTGCAGCTGTCCTCTGACTCCGCTCTAGGTGGGGAAGCTGCTGGTGGAGAAGTGTGGCGACGCTTGTTCGCCCGGCGGTCTGGGGAGTCAGGAGTCCATGTGTCATTCTCCGTGACACACAGTTCGTTCCTATCTCCTCTCTCCCTCGCCCTCAAGCAGGCACGAAGCAACGCCTCAGTCTCCTTCAGGGTGTCACGGACATCCTGAAGCTCCTGCTGGCACTCCTGCAGTCGTGTGCTGAGCATAGCTGCATCCTCCAAGCACATGTCCATGTGATCATGGGAAGTCCCCTGCTGCACCGGCGGGTACTTGTACTCTGCGGTGCCACTCTCACGCTGGAGGACATACATGTACTCAGTCCTGTCCAGGTGGCCACGGTTGATGTAACTCTGGCAGGTGATGGCCTCCCAGGTGACATCCTTCTCAGCATCGGCCTGAGTCACCCGACAAGCTGGAGAGCGGTGAATCTTGAGCAGCTTGTTGTCGTGGATGATCCTCATCTCTAAGCTCCATTCTTCATGCTTTTCATGGACGGTCTTGGTGGAGTTGTAGTGTATGATCAGTTTGCCAACATTGCCGGCGGTGTGGAGCATACGCCGAAGATGGCGCAACAAGCCTCCTACTGCCAACCCGTAGGAGTGGTACGTCACCGGGTGGTTCTCCTCCCTCAAGGCAAGTGCAGCTATAGGAACTCTCCCCCCGGTGGACTTGCGAGCGGTGCGGACCATGCGAACCATCTAAAACATACAACATTTAAAATCAAGTTAGACAATAATCAAATAAATATTGTATTTTGAATAAAAGTTGAGGCGAGATGAACAAATAAAATAAAGGAAGAACATTAATTAACACTTTCACCCGACACCTTTTGTAAAATAGTTTTTAAGAACATAAGGTCCTTAAATACGTCCATTTCTACCTAGGTCCACGTTCCTATGGGCAACCTAGCTCTGATACCACTTCCGTCACACCCGGTTTTTCCGCAGAACACCCGAGTGACTCCCACATGTATGCCAGGATCATTTTCTCATACATGTGATGACAAATAGTGAAGTATCATTATCTTACAAGCCAAGTGTTCGAATATAAATAAGTCTTACATAGCGTCTCGAAGGACGATAATATGCTCACAATAATGTAAATAAACAAATAGCGGAAGATAAGTCTTTTGGGCTCCATCACAGGCATTGCCCGAGGAACTCCGTGAACCTAAAATCCTTCTTCGGGTCCGAAGTCTTGGTTTTTGTACACCACATCATTCCCCTGGCGTGAGCAGCAATTTAAAACCAACAGAAAAGCAAACTTGAGTACCGTTGGTACTCAGCAAGTGTAGGAAAAGAATGTCATGCAGGCTAGAACAAGAAAAGGTTAAACTCATGGTTAAAGCACTACACAATTAATCCCTATCACCTTAGCTTATTAAGGACCTACACTACTATATGAATGAAATGGTCCCAACCCCCTAACCCATCATCAATATCAAGTAACCCTAACTTCATTTCCATTGTTAAGTTTCCCGCTTAACATCCTCCACTTCCCAGTTCTCATCCTCTAATCATGAATAAGTCCAAGCCACTCTTGACCGTGAGCACGGCTGTCATGACAGTTTTGACTCTGCAGAGTTTGCACCACTGTACCCACATGTAGTGATTTCATCCCCCGTTGCGCCAGGTGGACTAGAAAACCTCCATTATGCCAGTGGCTGCGAACCACGTTCACACTTCCGAGGTGTGTAGCCAGGAGATCACTACAAGGCCTTTACAAAGGGATTCCCGACGAGTGTGGGCCCACTGAGGTTTCACCCCTGACAGCATCCAGGAGGCTCCAATCCCCGCTGCAGTGGCCCCCTCTTGAGCCTTGCGGTTTATATGGTAGTCCAGTTGACACCTATTCCCCGCACCATCCAAACACCCATACTACGCCGGAGATGCACCTAATTAATTGGCCAAGCTGCCCCATCTCAGCATGTGGTTGGCACGGTAAAGCTAGGTTACATGCTCCATGAACCGGTCCTTAGGATCCAGGCAAGCAATAAACACAAACCCGTGTCTCGTGCACACAGCACCAACCAAAGCATCCGACTTGCCTAGATCCCTACCTCTACATCATTCATAATATTCCATTCAAAGGTAAAGTAGCCTAGGTGATGATCTCATATCCCATTTATCCCATTCTAATCATGGCTAAGCATGAGTAATATAAATGAATGACATAATAAAACAACTCCCAATCCAGGCTACAAGGAAGCAAGATAATGGAAATCTAGGGAAACTTCCTAGCATGGGTATCATATTCCAAATTGACAATGCAATTAAATTCTAACTACACATCCTAGTATAGGATCAAAGTGGTCAATGACACTTGCCTTCTTCCTGTTGCTCCGGGAATTGAAAGTCTTGGTCTTGGAAGGTGAGAACCGGCTCTAGGGCTGGTTCTACTCATGCCAACACACACATAGCAAGAGAAAACAACATTCCATAAGAAATCATCAACAGATACACTCATGCAAGTCATACATACATACACATTAAAGTCATACACATAATTAGGTTTTGTGTTTATCCTAGATAGGTTGCTCCTATGCATGCATGCACTTTTAAATATGTAGGTTATTTCTAACTTTAATATTAAGATTTCCAAGTGTGCACTAAATCTAGATTTTCAATTTGCACTATTCCTACATTGAATATTACCCTTCTTACTTTCCAACTTGCATAAAATGTATATTCCAACTAAAAAATGGTTTTCAAGTCTTCTACATTATCTTAAACCTGAAGTTTTGATTTTTGGGGCATCATATGCCTTTTTCTAATTATGTATAACTATTTTCCTATATTTTCAGATTTATTTTTCTATGCCCAAAAGTGAATTTCAGCATTAAAGCAGCAAAATACATCACCTACACAGAATATATTTTGCTTAAAATGTCCAACATAATATCTACTAATTTCCTATTTGTTGGGATTAATTTAGATATATCTTTACCTATATTTCAGAATTATTTCTATTTCCAAAAATGAATTTCAGAATTTAAAACAGCAAAATAAACCCCTCTACCTTTTATATATTGCTCAACCACCAAAACAGAGTGTTCAGAAATTTTCCTAAGGTTAGCAAATATTTTGTGATTCATTTTTTTGCAAATTTGGCTGATGTAACTAATTTAATATAAATTTCTAAGTCTAGATTCCATTCTTTTTATTTTGTTTCAGGTCTACAATTCCTTTTGTTATTAAACAGGGCCCTAAACTATTTTCCTAATCCCTATTATGAGTGGCTAACCCTTAATCACAGAGCTAATCCCCCTCTAAAATGAATACAGGGTTAATTTCAATTTTATATACTCAAATTTCCTAAATACAGAAAGTTCTAGGGCCTAAAACAAAAAGTTTACACGCCCCTGCACAATTTCTGGGAAGCTTAGGGGGTAGAACCGAAGAATCCGGGGGCTAAACTTAATTTTCCCGCAACTCCAGGGGGTAGCGCGTAAGAGTGCCGGCGTTTATAACGCGGGACCGATGTGGGCTGTTCGATTCTAAATGAAGGGTTGAGATTATATCGCGAAGGGGTACGCAGGGTTTCTCTCATGCGCCACACGATTTAAAATAGACGGCCCACAAGGGGCCACATCGCTCCTGGCCGGAGCCCGCTCATGCGCGCGGCGGCGCACGGCGGCAGAGGCACGATCTCGCCGGCGTGGTCGCCAATCTTCACCGATACGCATTAACACTCAACTTTTTAGGTAGAATTCGATAGAGGGGGAATGGGGGAGCTCACCAGTGAGGTTTTCTTGACCCCGGAGTGGCCAAAATCTGCTTGGCGACGATGTCCGAGGGTGGAGCTCGGCGGTGCTCGTTGGTAGCACGTTCTGGTCCCGTTCTCCCTCGATTTGCTGGTCCTCGAGGTTAGCTGTGGCCCGGAGTTGATGCTCCAATAGTCAGAACAGATTCAAACCGAGGAATTCAAGGTCTTCACCGGCGAATGGCGGCGGCCTCTTACCGGAACTCGTCGGTGTCGGTTCTCTCATCGAGGACTCGTCCTGAGGTGAAGGTCTACGGACTGTGCAAGCTGCAACAGAGACACGAGGTCGGTTAGGAGGAATGAAATGGTGCATTACAGGGAGAATTTCTTCGGGGCGGCGGAATCTCATCGAGGCGATTCGGTTGCGAGCGGTGAAGATCAAAGGAGGTCGCGGGATTTTAAAAACCAGTGGAGAGGAGACTAGCGGAGGTTGCGATCATGTGGGGAGGCGTGCGAGGAGATCGGACGTGTGGAGCGTGGCCGAGGAATTCGGAAGCGAGGCGCGCGGCGTTCGGCGGCGGGTAAAGAGCGGGCGGTTGGGGAAGACGACTGCGCTGACAGGTGGGGTCCGCACGACAGTGAGAGAAGAAGGGGAGGGGGAGAAAACGTGGGCCGGCCGGCTGCTGCCGTGAGTTTCGGCCCAGTGGCCATTCTCATTTTTTCTTTTCCTTTTTCTTCTTCTGATTTAGATTCAAATCCAAATTCCAGTTTGTATTTGAATTTTTCCTTCACATACATTTCGTCCATTTTATTTGAATTTGTATTTACCATATTTTGGGGTGTTACAATGAACGGTGGGTTGCTGTCTACATATACGTTAGGGTGTGTTTAGCAGCTCGAAATGTTTCTGATTCTGCTCAGAAACGGTCAGAACGCTGCCAAACGCCTGTCATTCTGAGCAAGAAACGAACCAGAACAATACACTATTTTGCACTAGCATCTGAAACGGCGTCAACCCAGTTTCACAGCTGAATCACCTCTACACTACCTAGTCTCCCCTTTTCTTCATAAGTAATTACATGCTATTGCCACTTAGAAAAAGTGTCCTTTCAAGCAGCTATTGTTCTCATTTTATTGGTTGCCATCGCCTAGCAAGTTTTTGATTGACGACCCTTGATTAGTGCCTGAGTGGATCTTGTACCAGATTTGGAAGCAAAACACAATCCTCAATTTATTTGTTAATTCCCATGAGCGTATTTTGCTCCCATAAACATAGACTATACAGGGGTAAATGGGTCATTTAAATCCTCCTCCTCTCTACAATAAAACTGAAACAGAAAATTAGCCAAACGGTTTATAAAGTGATTTTTTTTACGTTTAGAAACGTTTCTTTGTTGAAACTGAGGCCCCATTTGGTACAGCTCTAAATTCTATGAGAATAAAAAACATTTCTGTTTCAACGCAGAAATATTTCTCAACAGAAACAGAATCACTTTAGAAACCGTTTGACTACTTTTATGATTTCAGTTTTAGTATAGAGAGGAGAGGATTAAAATGACATATTTACCATTGGATAGACTATATTATTTTTGTTATTATATAACATATAATATTATTTTTATAATATACATTATTTATAAGTGTCATTATAAAATATATGTCATCAGCAACATGCACGGATAAATCCTTGTTACATCGCAGCAGCGACGAAGAGTTGAGAATAAGGGTAGACAATGTTAAATTACTGTAAATAATGACAAAACTAGAGGGGGTACAATAATATAAAGTGATGGCTGTGGAACACCTTTCCAGGTGTTTCAGATTCGTAGGCAAAAAATGTGAAACATTTCTCATGGATTCACCACTGAAACGTTTCACTTTTTTGATGTTTGGTACCGTTTCAACTGATTCAACCTAAAATCTGAAACGTTTCTTCTTGCCAAACGCACCCTGAAATGTTTCTGATTCTTGAAGAATCTGGAACCATATCATACGGCCCTATATAATCATTTAATCACACATGTGACGATTAATAAAATATTATTTATTACAAGGCAGATTTAACGATAAATATTTGTTATAAAAATGACCATAGATCTAAAAAAAGATCCATGGCAACTAAGAACTACTGATTTTTTATTTTAGCATTATTTTTTAATCATTTTATATTAATAACCTGTGATTTTTTTTTACAAAAATAGCCACCTAGTCGTCCACGCCGTGGACGATCTGTCAGCGTGGACGATTTGTCCACGGTGTGGGCCATGTCAGCCCAACGATCACGGGCCGTTGGACCGACGCGGGCTGTCGTCCACACCATGGATGACTCGTCCATAGCATGGACGACAGGCGCCCTTTTAAGGGCCGCGTGCGCGTTTGCCCCAGCTAGAGAAGAGAGAGGGAAGGGAAGGGAAGGGAAGAAAGAAAGAAAGAAAGAAAGAAAAAAAGAGGAGGAGGAAGAGGAGGAGGAGAGGAGGGAAGGGAAGAAAGAAAAAGAAAAAATAGGAGGAAGAGGAGGAATTATTATATTTGTTCATACATAGTTGTCAATAAAAGTTACTATAGTTTTATTGTTTATACATAGTTGTCAATATAATTATTATATTTGTTTCTTACGAATGTCAGATAACAATGATACTTGTCCTGTGTGCAGAAACATGTCTTGCGAATGTCCTCACCGCAACGCAAAACCTACTAGTTACAAACTACCACTGATTATTGTTTCTAACGTATGCTTCCAATGTATGCCGTTGTACCTTTAATTTAAATATAGAATTTAGTTTTCAATGTATGTATTATTGTCTATGCAATTGTATTATGTTGTCGTAACGTATCTGTCAAATTGAAGAGAAAGATAACAAAAAATAAATAAATATATGGTACAAAAATCCTATATTTTCATCCATATTGAGAACGATTCGTCCACCTGATGGACGGCTCATCCACTTGTTGGACGACTTCATGTCTTGATCATCTACATAAGAGCGATCCCACACTGTCACCACAATCGCACATCACAAACTCACCTCACACCGCCACCACACCCGTTTCATACATCATGTTACCGTGGACTCACGTTTCTCACCACCATACAACAAAGAAAGAGTCGACATCCTAGAGGGATTACAACCGTTAATGTGTCTATGTAGAACTGATTGTCGGTTTGTTAGAGATCTTAGGTTGGGGGACTCCTACGGTTTGAGACTCTGGATGTGTAACAACTATGAATATGATTCCCCTCATAGGACCACACTATTTTTTCCCAATGGTAGACATTAGGTAACAAACGTACTTCGAGATTCTATCAATTTCACATTCATATTTCAATTCTAATATTGATAACGACACATCTTGAATCATGCAGTCTCCACTGCCTCTTTGCGAGTTTAGACAGTACATCAACCACAAACAATCAGCAAAAGACGTCGAGTACGTAAACACGATGCATAGATCTGCTATAAGGAACTTCCTCTATGAGTTGGAGTGTGATAAAAGGGTTGAGCGAGACACGAGGGAGAGCTAAACAGGAGGAGCATCGATGCAAGCGTCAAGAAGAGTGTCAACGAGAGGAGGAAGATTATCGTCGCAAGGCTCAGGAGGAGGAACATATTGATCGCAGGCAAGAGAGGTTGAGTGGGAGTGCATACGCGAGAGAGCATGTCGCACAAAGAAAGCTGGGCCGAATGCATTCCGCAAGAGAAAATACCTCCGTTGCACTCAATACCATGCTCGGCTTTAAATTCTACTAATGTGTGTTAGTTGTACGTTGGTGCACATAGGTCAGACATTTGGTGCATCATACACACATCATTTGTTGTCAATTTTATGTTTCTATTCATAAATAAGTGTTGCCTGCATTATATATCATAGGAGTAGAGAGGCGGACAAGATACACTTATTTTATGGACTTCGTAATGTATTCAATCGGCGAGTTTTTTAATTAAGTGCATGTATTTCTGTAATTGTGGTACTGTGATAGTAATGCATATTCCAAAAGTACATAACAATTCATTCTATATTAAAAAAGTTTATGTAACTCATTGCATGAAATCATAACAATATGTCATACATTTACCTTTATAACAACATATCTCAAATATGTCAAAAAGCATTTTTAAATCACTATTGAAAAATTAATACAATGGAGGCAAAAATTTGAAATTTCAACCATGTGATCGTAATGCATATTCAAAATTACATAACGTTTCACCACTTACACCAAACCTTTATGTAACTCACTGCATGAAGTCATAACAATGTATACTACGTTTACATCCATAACAATACTTCCCAAATATGTCTTTTAGTATTTTAAATCACTGTCAAAAATTGAATACAATGGAGTCAAAAATTTAGAATTCCTGGCTGACGTGGCCGCCACTATGGACAAATCGTCCATGGTGTGGACGATTACTCGTCCGGATGGATAAATCGTCCACACCGTGGATGGCTTTGCCGCCACGTCAGCAAGTCGTGGACGACTGGGTGACTATTTTGACAAAAAAAATCGCAGACTATTAATATAAAATGATTAAAAAATAATGCTACAATAAAAAAATCAAAACTACTCGTGGAGCTCCAAGCTCAAAGGGAAGAAAGGATGCCTGGGCTACGGGTTGGGCCAGGTTTTTGCCCGAGCTAAGATTTTTGTTTTTTCTGCTTTTGTTTCCTACTTATGGTTTGTATTCAAGTTCAAACGAATTTCTACCATATTTCAAAATTATTTTTTCACTCAAATGCATATAAAATTTATTTATTTCTCTTTTAAAATAATTTGAAGGGGGTCCTTGGCGCAGCGGTAAAACTGTTGCCTTGTGTCCATGAGCTCACGGGTTCAAACCTGAAAACAACCTCTTACATAAATGTAGGGAAAAACTACATACAAAAGACCCAAGTGGGTCAGACCCTTCCCCTGACTCTGCGCAAGTGGGAGCTACATGCACCGGGCTGTCCTTTCTTTTTTTTTCTTTTTAAATAATTTACGCATTATAGTTGCCGGTTGGAGCCATTTGCTAATAGGGGAGCTTGAAAGTGCCACTTTCGATAAGAGATGGATGACGAACATGAGTAGGGATGGCAATCCCACCCGCTGCTCCGGGTACCAGTAGGGTTTTCCACTCGACGGGTGTGGGCACGGGTGTTAGCGTAACCGATTGTTGGAGTTTCCTGTGATAGATGGTTTCGGCGTTAGTCACCAAAACTTAGACGAAAACTTTGTTCCTGAGGCAGGAACATGGTAAGTCTCACTTTCTTGGAGAGATCCCGGATGTTTACATGGCAAAGCAACAAAGAGATACTACAATCTACAAACTACTCCTAAGAAACCTTTGGAAAACCCGATCATTTTAAGTTTAAACTCAGGACTTTCTAACCTCAACTTTATCTCTAAGGGTACGCCCACAAACGTACGTATCGACTCCTTGTAGAACGTTATTACAAATGACACGACAAAAATATGAAGATACAATGCTTGAGTTAGCCCGAGCATTGTTAAGTCCCGCCTCGGCCCTTGTATCTTGCTGTTTAGCTCTTTTATCTTGTGGCCACGAGGTAAATATGGCTTCCTCGGCTATCTTGATTTCCCGAGGTAGATTCGCCTCCCGCAAGCTGAACTTGGGTGCCCGATAGGTTCTCCCGCTGAGACGTCTGCACCTCAAGTCTTCAAGATAAATGAACCTCCACAGCTTGTTTTTCGACGTCTTCCACATGCAAAACATGTAACTATTTTTTGTATCCAACACATGCCCCCGTGTTTTTGGGCAAACAGAGTATGCCGAAAAACATCATTCTAGCCACAGTTTATGAAGGAAATCAGTTGTTTTACCTTGCAAGTCTTAGATACTTCAACTTTCTTGTCACACGCTCAGGTAAAACATTTTTAAATACCTCCCGTTGATGGCTTTTCCTGAGTTCCCCCCTGCAAGGTCTCTACAAAATAAGTATTCCCAGGGACGATTCCTACAATCTTGAAAGATCCCTCCCAGCTCGGTGACCATTTGCTTAACTTCTTATCTCGGGTTCCCAAAGGCAAAATCGTCTTCCATACTAGATGCCAGTCAAAGTGTTGCAACGACACTCCCCGGTCTGCTCAGGAGCAGCCCGTGGAGGTTCTTTTTTAGGATGGGCTTAATGGATTTGCGTGTCGGGTCACGATGGTATGATAAACACAAGGATTTACGTGGTTCGGGCCGCCTGAGTGTAATACCATACGTCCATGGTGAGTTAGTTCTTCTTTACTGGAGTCCGAGAGTGGCTCGAGCTTGAGAGCTTACAAGTGTTAGAGTTGTATGAGTTCGGGGATCGGGGATCCTTTTGCCCGTTGACTGTCTGGTCCTTTTATAGCTCAAGGCCAGATGTCCTTACATGTGGGCCCGGGGCCCCACAGGCGGCCCCAGTATGGGCAGCATCCTCTACTACGGCTAGAATGCCCATTGCTAGTAGTAGCGTACTTGATGAAGCCGTAGTGCGCGTCGCCTTATCACATCGCCCTCCTTAAGTGCTGCCTGACGAAGGCAGTAGCAATACGTCTTGTCCCGCGGTGCATCACTGTTGCTTCCGTCAGAGTGCCGCGCGACTGGTCTCTTCTGCAATGCACACCTGTACCGGGATACACTAGATTGCCTGCCTAGAGAACACGTAAGCATTAAATGTGTAGTAAGGCCGCCCACACTCTTCTTTACTCCGGAAGCCAATAACCATCACTTGGTGGTGTTGGCACATGTTGCACTCGGAGCTGGCTTTAGCAGAGCGATGGAGTCTTGGGCATCAGACACGTGGCAGCTCCGGAGCCCACCCTGAAGGGGAGGGGTGGTTCGGAGCCCGTGGACACGTGTCTGCGCCAGAGCCCTCCATGGCTTGAAGTGGGGTCCGGGAGCTCTGGGCATGTGGCGGCATCGAGACCCCGCCTGGTGGAAGGTCGGGTCCGACACCGCAGGACACGTGGCAGTCCCGGAGCAACCTATGACAGGTAGCCGGTCTCTTGGTCATGGGGCACGTGGCATCTCTGGAGCTCTCCCTAGAAGGAGGTCGAGCTCACAGCCATAGGACATGTGCCAGACCTTGAGCCCTTCTTAGCTGGCAGTTGGGTCCACCATGCAGGCTGGGCTCTCTCCTTATCGACACATGCTGACGTGTGTCTTCTTTATCCTAGTACACGGGGGTACCCGTTCTTCAGGGTACCGACAGTGGCCCCCGGGCTCACCTGGACAGAGATGAAGGCTCTGCAGGTGGGGCCCCGTCAGGTTCCCCGCGTGACAATCTTCTGAATCTTCAGCCGCCCAAGGCTCGTACACTTGTTTTCTTGTCGTAGTCGTTCCCTTAGGCCCACAGAGGCGCGAGGTTTTCCTGTCCATCGTAAGGATCCTCTCGCCGTAGAGACAGTAGGATCTCCTCGTTGCCTGTTGTAGACGTATGCACGCATCGTTCTTGTCCAATGTAGGAGTCCGGTTGTATTGCTTACCTTGACCACTCGTGATGGCCCCCTGGGGGCACATCTACCAAATTGGCGCACGACCCTAGCTCCGGGCGCCCTGGGAGGCACCATCTTTGAAAGTCCGAGGGTGGCCCCCTGGGTGAGCTGGTGCTCCGAACTTGTCTCCACGAACCATAGCCCTGTGGCTTGCACAATCAGTACAAGAAGGAGGTAACCGTGTCGAGTAGTTGTATTTTCTCTGCCTGCTGGCTACATTACGGCTTAAGGTCCTTGACTAAGCTACGGGACATGGACAATTTGGTGTAGTAGTATCCGGACCATGGTTACCAGCCTGCCTAGGGTTGTGTGCCGTCCGGGCCCCCAACACTTGGTTGCTGCGCTGAAGAGGCAGAGTGTGCACGCTTAGGGTATAGGACCAGGCTAAGCAGGCAACACACCCTGGACCTCCCGCTGGCATGGCATTTCGAAGGGAGGGCCAACCTTCTGGTGCCACGGGAACCGAGCATGAAGGTAACCAAGGGAGCCCGGAGACAACACAGGTGTCTCAGGTGCTCTCGGCTTGTAGCGGGAGAGAATAATTTCAGACAAGAGCGAAACAAAATAAAACAACTATGTACACGTCGAAAGGCGTGTAGGAACATATGCAAGTTTCAGAGGAAAATTGCATGAATATAGATGTACACAGGGTAGGACAAGAGTTTTGTTTATCATGGTACTACATAGGAGGAGTTAGGCTGTCTAGAAGGTCAACAACCCGCTCCGAGTGACAGGGGTAGCCGGACCCCCCCCGGAGTCTAGTTGATCCAAGCGCTGGTCCTGGACACTATGGTACCCTTTACAGAAAAAGACGGCCCTACCCTATGCTGTGGATAAAAACTTACGGAGGTGTTCTATGTTCCAATGATTTGGAATTGGTTCGCCATCCTCCGTCGCCAGGCGGACGCACCCTGTGCGGAATACTTGTGTCACCCAGTGTGGGGGAACACGGCCCCGGCAGGACCTCGTCGGGTGGTGCCGTGATATGCGGCACCCAACAGCACACGAATAAAGGAAACACATCACATTACATAAATCATTTGCGGAAGTGTACAAGAGTATTTTACAAATACTTATCTCAAAATAAGCTACAGCAGAAGACTATAACTCTCACAACTCATTTCTAGCTTAGCATCAAAGAAACAGTCCAGCCCGCAGACGTTTCTTTCTAGCAACACGAAGAACAAACCGCAGCGGCAAGGATGCTCTTGAGTAACCACTCGGAGGTTTCCGAGTCTCATCGGCATCCATTCCCATAAGCATGAAGTCAATACCTGCAAAAAAACTCGGATAGCATCCGTGAGCATAACGCTCAGCAAGACTTAACCGTCACCCTAGTCATGAAACTCTACATGAGGGTATGGACATAAAGTAGGATAGCATAATGCATAATAACTCGCCTAAAAGTGAATCCTTACTTTCAAGTATTATTTGCAGCAAATTAAAAGTAACCTTGGGCACGCCACATCGGGAGTCCACAATCAAACAAGAAACGTTTCCCCCGATGTAATTTGCTCACGGTGGAAATGAATCGAATTCGCACTAGCCTACTCATACAAAGTATCATCACAATGCTAGTATTAACTTCAAACCAATGTGATTAGTTCCTTTCTCATGCAAGTTCTTACTACGTCATGACTGTGAGAACAAGTATGCTCGGTCCTTTTCCACGAGCGACGGTGATTCGAATCGATAACACCTAGACTACACGACACATACGCCCGTACTCGATGTTGCCTACAGCGACCATCACTGATGTCGTACGTGGCAGCCTTTCCCCCCGTTTCACCCACGTTGAATCAATCAAATCGCCCTGTACAGTAGCCACTCTCATGGTGCACCTACCGATATGAGATGTCATGAGAATGTTACCCACATACTGCACACCGGCCGTCTCGCCTGAGGTGACCGAAAAAGGCTCAACGCAAGCTTCCCAAGGTACATCTGTTTACTGGATCCCATATAGCCAGCATGAGTCCGGTACACAACTCAAACTTGTTCAACAGGGCCGCATACGAATCGTTCCTTGACCGACACAGACAGGTCTATAGCACCCAGGCCCCTATGTCCCACTGCCCCTACAACCTGCCGGTCTCAACTTTAACTTGTTACACATTTTCTGAACCAATCCCATATGCCCCTGTTGTCCTGATCATGCGAGTAGTACCTCACAACTTGACTTCTACCAAACCTTACTTAAGCATGGCAGTTCTACATGGTGAAAATACACCTACCCAATACTCCATGGGTTCATTTGGTCATGCAAGAGGAGTATCAAAGCACTAGACCTAATGCACATATCATATCCTAACCAAAGAGTGAATACAAAGTAAAAACTTAAAAGATGTTAAATGCAAACCGGATCTTGCTTGTTTTGCAGAGTAGTTGTATATAATCAGTTAGTGATCCTTACTGACCAACCCTTGATTCTACGGAGTTTGATCCACTTCAATGAATCGCTCCTTCGAATCCCCTTCGTTGTGATTCCTATTGACATGTAGATGCACAATTTTTATAGAATACAATGGAAAGAATTTAAGATTTGACTTTTTAAGAACAGAGGCGGTGTGGAAATGCCAGGAATGGCTTATTTTTCCTCTGTTGTGCAAAGAATTATGAATAAACTAAATTGGTATTAGTGTTTTAACTATACACTAACTAACTTTCCTAATGACCAGAAGAGATGAGCTGAAAAGATTTGAATGCAACTGAAGAACAATAACTCCAATGGCTTCAAAACTTTTACAGCATGTTCTATACTAACCAGGTATTTAGCTTGCCAAATTGCAGATAATGTGGATGCAAATTATGTCTATCATAATTCCCACAAGAGTCTTATGTATTTTCCCACATACATAAGTATGGTAGAAAAAGGACAGGGATTTCTAAGACTAAACTTGAGCTGATAATTTACATGTGAGTTCCTGGTCACATGAAAGTAATTGCATCCAAAATTTAGACCTTTTACTTGAGTAGTTCCTCCATAATAATTCCTTAAGCATTTATACTCAAAAGAATTAATTCTGGAGTAATGTGCATCTTCATTCACAATTAAGTGAACTAAAATTCCAAGTATGTCTCAGAGAGCTTGCCTAAATTTTCCTATGATTTTTGGAGCTATGAATTGCCTACAATAGATTTTACAAGTGGGCAACATTTTCTGAAAATGTTTCTGGACTCTTATGAACACAGCAGTTTGTATTTGGCAAATTCCTACTCAAATGAGCTTCAAATAAGCTGCAAATTTATTGAAGGTCAAAAATATGCTAAAGAATATTCTGGAAAATTTGAGGATTTTTGGATGAACCAAACTCCCTCAATAATTCTTTTTCAGAAAACCTTCAAAGAATTTTTCCAGAAATTAATATTGATTGTCATACAAATTGGGGTTCATATTTGGATAGATCTTTGCAAAATGAATCCAACACAATTTGAATCACTCAAATTGGAGGTTTCTACACAGAGATATAATTTTCCAAAGTTGGAACAATCTCTGGAATTGTTTTTCCTATTGAAATTCGACTGGTCCACGTGTTTAAACTCCAGCCACTGGAATTGAAGCCACACCGGTTCACACAGCATTTTGGCGCGCAGCCACAGAGGATAACCAAGCCACAGCTGATCACAGATTTAAAATCGAGTCGCTGACAGCGGGGGCCCGCGTTGTCTTCTTCCTCCCGCCGCCTCTCGCGCGCCCGCGCTCTCTCCCTCGCCGGCCCGACGCTGCCCCTCGCCGGCGACCACTTTCCGGCCATCTCCCGACCGGAGGCTTGCCGCTAGAGGGTTTGTGAGGCCGGGGAACACGATGGTAGCACTTGCTCGGGCTGCCGGTGGCCGGAAGTACCCCGGCGACGTGCGGCGGCTACGAGATGAGTTCGGCGCCATCGGCCGACCTTCCTAGACCGCCAAAACATCGACCAACCCGCACTACAGCACCCTTGGAGCTTGAGGAAGACCAACATGGCCTCAAAAGTGCTCGAAGACGGCTGCAACTGGGTCGGCACCGTGTGCCTGATCAGCTCCGCCATGAACACGCTTGGAAGACCTCAAAATCCATCGCTCCGAGGTGGTTTCATGCTAGGGTTGCTAAAAGGAAAATGACCGCCGGCTATTCCAGCATCTATGTGCAAAGTTTGACAATCTATGGAGGATTAGGGAGTGAGAATTTTGGGGTTAAGTACCGGACGCTCGGTGTGAAGCCGCCGGAGCAAAATCTTCAAATTAGCCGGCGATACTTCACGGCTTGGCTTGAGCTTCGGGTGGAAGCAGCGCGGTGGCCGTGCGCTTTCTGTTTCCGCCCTTGCTCGGTCATGAAAACCACCGTGGTGGGCTGTCCACGTGAAGCCGATCGCCGGGTTTCTTTAGGTCACAGCGGACAAGTGCTCTAGGACACGGGAAACGCTCAAACTCGGCGGGTTTTGTGTCGGGGAGGTGAGCAACGGGTGCGGTGTGCTGTTTAGCAGTTCGGAGTAGAGTGGGTGCGAGTTTTCTGCCGGTTCCCGATCAAGCCGAGGCAGCGGTGGTGTGAGGGACTTGGTCCGGGGGTTTGCTCTGGAGGAAGAGAAAGCAAAGGGTGTTTGCTCGGTCTGAGAGGAGGATCACGCCTGAGGAAACCAACTCACGGTGCCAGCGCGAGAGAGGGGAGCAGGAGGTGGCAGTGCGTAGCCACGGTGAAGCTCGGGTGCAGCCCCCCCGTTGAAGTGGATAAAAGAGACTCATCACCTCAATTGCTTTGTGTGCAAGTCACTAATTTAGCTCTATGACATGTGGGGTCCACCCCAAATTTCCTCCCAAAATATCTTCTCATGTTCATCTCTTCCATTCAATAGTTTTGAATTTGAAAAGTGGGCTAGCATTTGAATTCCTCCAAATTCAGTTTGAATTTGCATAGCAAATTTGAATTTGGTTTGAATTTGAAAATGCGTCTATTTAATTCCTTTTGAGCCCACCCTAAAAATGAAAAGTTTGCCACACTAAATTGCCTCAAATTCCAAAGTATAGGCTGCATGAGTATTCAAAGTTTTTGGCCACAATTTGTGCGAACTTTGAATTTGAATTCTGATTTTTGATCCTTCATGAAAAGGGGTATTCAACACCTTCAAATAAAAATGTGAGCCTCATTTTGGATGAACATCCACGTAGCACTTTGCATGAAAAAAATAGCAAGTCCCATTTTTCAAGAATTTGCCACACATAAGAATTCAATCCTCGGTTTATTCATATACGTTTTTGGGACTTTTACACCCGGAAGGGTCCTTCCCAACTGGGGGAAATCTTATTGGAACTCTCCCGAGAATGTATTCGCCGAAGCACTAGGTTGCCCACCCGCAGCTCTCGGCTCCGCAAGAACCTCTGATGGTAGCGACGGAGCGCCTGGCGGTATCGTGCGTTTCAGATTGCTGCTTGCCATGATTAAGGGTTGCCGGGAGGTGACCGGCACTGTTGCTGTCAGGGCCGCTGCTGGAGCGGTCTGGCCGGCTTTGGAGCGGGATGAGGCTTCCTGCTCCCTCCGCTGCTGGCGATGCGAAGGGTGGGAAGAACCTCAAAGAGACTGGAAGTTCACCATCGTGAGGTGCACGAACAACTTCAAAAACAAAAGCCTCCTACCTGGCACGCCAAATGTTGAAGTGTTGCAACGACACTTTCCCCGGTCTGCTCAGGAGCAGCCCGCGGAGGTTCTTTTTTAGGATGGGCTTAGTGAATTTGAGTGTAGGGCCACGATGGTACGATGAACACCCGAATTTACATGGTTCAGGCCGCCTGAGCTTAATACCCTTTGTCCATGGTGAGTTGGTTCTTCTTTAATGGAGTCCGAGCGTGGCTCGTGCTTGAGAGCTTACAAGTGTTAGAGTTGTATGAGTTCCGGGATCGGAATTGGGATCGGAATCGGGGATCGGAATCGGGGATCAGAATCGGGGATTGGGGATCGGGGATCCTTTGCCCGTTGGCTGTCTGGTCCTTTTATAGCTTAAGGCCAGACAACCTTACAAGTGGGCTCGGGGCCTGACAGGCGGCCCCAGTATGGGCAGCACCCCCTACTACAGCTAGAAAGCCCATTGCTAGTAGTAGCGTACTTGATGAAGCCGTAGGGCACGTCGCCTTATTACATCGCCTAACAAAGGCGGTAGGAATACGTCTTGTCCCGCAGCGCTGCACTGTTGCTGCCGTCAGAGCGCCGCGCGACTGGTCTCTGCTGCAATGCACGCCTGTACCGTGATACACTGGATTGTTTGCTTGGGGAACACGCGAGCATTAAATGCGTACTAAGGCCGCCCACGCTCTTCTTTACTCCTGAAGCCAATGGTCATCACTTGGTGGTTGGCACATGTCGCACTCGGAGCTGGCTTCAGCGGAGTGGTGGAGTTTTGGGCACCGGACACGTGGCAGCTCCGGAGCCCACCCTGGTGGGGAGGGGTGGTCTGGAGCCCGGGGACATGTGTTGCGCCAGAGCCCTACTTGGCTTGGAGTGAGGTCCGGGAGCTCTAGACACGTGGCGGCACCCAGACCCCGCCTGGTGGAAGGTCGGGTCCAGCACCGCAGACACGTGGCAGTCTCGGAGCCACCTCTGACCGGTAGCCGGTCTCTTGGTCATGGGGCACGTGGCAGCTCTGGAGCTCTCCCTAGTAAGAGGTCGAGCTTGAAGCCATAGGACACGTGCCAGACCTTGAGCCCTTCCTAGCTGGCAGTTGGGCCCACCATGCAAGCTTGGCCCTCTCCTTCTCGACAAATGATGATGTGTGTCTTATTTATCCTGGTACGCGGGGATACCCGGTCTTCAGGGTACTGACAATGTCCAACTTGAAATGATTTTTCTCCGAACCCATTTATTGTAAGCCTTGGCCACCCTGAGCTTCTCTTTCTCAATCTCTTCCAATGCTTCCATTCAGACTCTCATATGGCTCATCTAACTTGTCCATCATCCGCTCTTGATAGTCCACACCCAAAAGGTCATCTTGATGAGATACTCGACACACCTTCATCTTAATTTCCACAGGTAACACTTCTTGTCAGTATACAAGCTCAAAAGTGGTTACCTGTGTGGTGCCATGTCTTGATACTCTATGAACCCATAGAGCTTCGTTCAATGTCTCATGCCAGCATTTTGGGTTCTCTTTGATCTTCTTTTTGATGAGCTATATTAATATCTTGTTACTAGTGTCAGCTTGTCCGTTGGTTTGAGCATAGTACACGAAGAATTAAAAAATTTGATCTTAATGGATTCGGCAAACTCTCTAAACTGAGAGGACATGAATGCTCCTCCTTGATCCGCGCTAGAGTTTGAGAAACACCGTAGTGGTAGATAATATGCTCAAGGACAAAGCTTGTTACCTCTTTGTATATGTTGTATATGTTTCTTTTGAGTGGTACGGCCTCTGTCCACTTGATTAAGTAGTCTATAGCAACAAACATGAAGCGATGTTTCTCCGACGACGCAGGATGTATCTCCCCAATGAAATCCAGACCCACCCTCGAAACATCCACAACTTCACAATAGGATGAAGCATACTAGTCGGGGCTTGTTGGATGTCTCCGAACCTCTAGCAAGCTTCACAACCTTGTAGTACCTGAAACAATCCTCTTGTATGGTTGGCCAATAGAAACCAGCTCGCTTGAGCATCCAGTTCATCTTGTGGGCAGACTGATGCGTGCCACAAAGCCCTTCGTGCACTTCACCCATGGTCTCCTTTGCTTGATCTTTGTCTAGGCACCTTAGCAAGAGTCCATCAATAGTTCGGCGGTATAACTCGTTGTTAATCAATGTATACCTCAAAGCTTGGCGACGAACCTTCCTGTCATTGCACGCGTTTGGGTCTTTGATGCATCCTATACTCGCTGGCCTCCAGCCTTCAATAGATAACACGTCAAAACTGGCCGAATTTCTCCGTTTTTCCTTGGTTTCATTATCCTTGGACAATGTCGGCCTTGTTTTTACATGGAACTTCCCTCTTTTCACCTCATAGTCTGATGCCTGTTGTGCCAAGTTGTTGCCTTCCAGTTATCGTCTCTAGGGATGTGTTTGGCACATAATGTATCTAAAGTCTTGATGATATCCAGGCATCGTTCTAGGTAATCATTCAATGTTCCATCGTAGCATTGGCTTTCACCACTGACTTGCTGGATGATGAGCTTGGAATCACCGAAAGCTTCGATGTCTTTGATCCCCATATCAACCAAATGCCCTAAGACATTGAGTAGTGCCTCGTATTCAGATTGCTTGTTGGTGCACACGAAGTTTAGCAGAACAGTGAACTCATACGCCGCATTCTTGGGTGAAACCACCATGTACCCGATCCCTTGACCTTTGTTGCAAACCAATACATCAAATAGTTGTTTTAAGGGACATACCTCAGCCATGCATTCTTCCTCGAGTTGCACATCATGCTCCACGATGAAGTCAGCTACGACTTGGCCTTTCGTACTTCGAAGAGCCCCTACAACAGGTTGTATTCCACCAGAGAGTACGTCCATTTACCTATCCTGCCAGTTAGAATCGGTTGTTGCAACATATGTTTGACGATGTTATGTTGACATGTCAGAAAGCACGTACTAGGGAGAACGTAGTGCTGAAACTTAGAATATGCGTAATAAAGTGATAAACACAATTTTTCAATGAAAGCATACATGGTCTCGACATGTAGAAGTCATCTACTCAAGTAAGCTACGAAGTACTCCTTACCTTGGCTTTCTTGAGTTAAAATGTCCCCGAAAACTTTGCTTTGGGCAGCTATGTAGAACCTGAAGGGCTGCCTCCTCTTTGGTGCATGCGAGACCGATGGCTTTCTCAAATATTCCTTTATCCTTTTAAAAGCCTCCCTTTCCTCTGCCCCCAAGTAAACTCCTGCTCATGCTTGAGCTTCAAAAAGGGGATGAAGGTTCCAATCTTGTCAGCCAAGTTCGCAATAAACCTTCTTAGGTAGTTTGTTTTCCCTAGTAGGCTCTGAACGTCCTTCTTGCATGTCGGCTCTCCTATCCTATTGATAGCCTCTACCTTTTTGGGGTCAATCTCTATGCCGTGCTCATGCATGATGAAACCTAAGAAACATCCAGCCGACATGCCAAACACACACGTGAGAGGATTCATCTTGAGTCCATACTTTCTCATTCTGTCAATGGACGTCCTCAAATCAGCCATATGCTCTTGGAAACCGGCTGATTTTACCACAAGGTCGTCGATATACACCTCAAGGATATCTCCCAACGGGTGGTGGAAGATCAGATTCATGGCCCTTTGAATATGCTGCACCGGCATTCTTCAACCCAAAAGTCATCACAATCCATTCAAACAACCCTACAAACCCCGGGCAGAAGAAGGTCGTCTTCAATGTGTCTTCCTCAGCCATGAATATCTGGTTGTACCCTGCATTGCCATCCAAGAAGCTGACCATCTTGTGCCCTGAGGCATTATTGATCAACACGTCGGCAATGGGCATGGGGTACTTATCCTTGGGTGTAGCCCGGTTGAGATCTCGGAAGTCTATGCAAATCCTTAGTTTTCCCGTGTTTTTCTTCTCTACCGGGACTATGTTGATACCCACTCGGCATACCTGCATGGCCGAATGAACTTAGCTTGGAGTAGGCGATTCACTTCTTCCTTGATCTTGTCATGTATGGTCGGGTTGAATCGCCTAAGGAGCTTTTTGTGAGGCCTAAAGCCCAGCTTGATCGACAAATTACGCTCCATGAGGTCTCGTCTTAGCCCTGGCATTTCAGTATACTCCAATGCAAAGCAATCTACGTATTCTTTGAGGAGTTTACTTACCTCTACCTTCTGAGCCTCCCCAAGTTTCGTGTTGATGAAAGTTGGCCATCGTGCCAATACCTCAACAAGATCTACCTCCTCTAACATGTCCACAGAAGAAAATACCTGCCCAAGTATCCCCAAGTCATTGAGATCCACGAGCAGTTCACCCATATAGTTTTTACCTAAATGATATCGATTGGTTTCCTCCTGCAGCCAAGTTAAATGGCCCTGTTTATCTAGCATTCTCAAGTTACATTACTAAGCCGAGTGGTATGAGTCGACTTTACGTACACGGGTACAAACCCATCCCTCCCAACACTTACAAAGTCGTAGTCAGTGAGGTCCCGACCCAAGAGACACCTAATGTCATCTTGTTGGGAGTTGGGTGTAACACCCTGAAAAAAAACCTAACCCACCCCCGATCCCCCCACCTCCCCACTCCCGCTCGCCCACACCCGCGCCTGCAACCGCCGCGCCCCGTTTCCCTCTCCTCCTGCGGCCACCGCCTGGCTCTCCTCTCCGCTGCTCCTTCTCCCCGCGGCCACTGCGCCCCTCCGGCCGGCGAGCCTAGCTCCCGCTCGCTTCGTAGCGCCGCCCTGGCCGGCACGCCCCCCTGCTGTCCGCCTCCTCCCAAGCGCCGCCGCCCGCCCCCTATGCCCACGGCGCCGCCTCCCCCTCACGCACCTCCTCTCCCGCCAGACCCTGACCCCAGCACCCTGAGCGGTCGTAGTCCCTGCAGCTATGTCCACCACACGCGATGCCGACGATGAGGCACTGGTCCAACCCCCCGGCCCCAACCCTAGCCTGGGGGCGCCCCCGCGCCCTTCGTGCTGCTGCCAGCCATCGACTCTGCGTCGCACGTCGCCTCGTACGGCCTCATGCTGCAATGCATCCTCGCGGACCGCCCTGCCTCCGTCAATGAGGTCTGCGCCGCTACCTTGCCCTCCGTGGCCGCCTCTTGGCGGGTGGTCTGGAAGGACTGGAAACGAGGACACTGTCAACAGCATCAAGCAGTCCTGGACTGTTGGGGCTGAATTCTATGGTATTCCTGAATCATTTGTTCGCGTCTGTGTTGCTGCGTGCCCCGTCTGTAAGGCTGCGCCTGCTGGTCAGCCTGATTTTGCCATTTCATCACCTGGGTGAGGGAAGCGGCGACACAGATTTGAATATACAGATACGTTGGATGTGCCTGCTCGAGATGTGCCATGCAGGTTACAACAACAGGCTGCCAAGCATAAGGTTGTTCTTTGTATCAGGCAGAAGTATATAAGGTATAAGCCATTCATGGCTAAGGTCAAGGAATTATGCTTGCCACCATGCTAGAGTGCCAACATCATGTTCTGGGAGTGTTGCATCCTCCGCGAGTAATTCTGAGGGCTGAGGTTGTTTAGGCAAATCGCGCAGGATGGGTTGGAGGTTCCAGATGTCACGGTCACAGGTGCCTTGAATGCATGTGCTATTGCCGCTGATAGGAAGGTGAGTGAGTAGGTCCATGCTTTTGTGGTTAAGTGTGTTTGTGGATCTAGTCACTTGATTGATGCTGCGTTGATAGACATGTGCGCCAAGTGTGGCCGGTCTTGAGACACACATCTTCTATTTGAGCAATGGCGACATGTGGAAAGCTTTCACATCGCTTGGAGTTCTTTGCTGCTGGCTATTGTCAGAGATGCGGAAGGAGAGTGCTGAGAAGAAGCTAGGCGGAGTTGGATGGTTGTTTGGATTCAGCAAGAGATTCCTTGATATTGGGGCAAAGACAGAGACAATGCAAGCGAACCGGAAGATGGTATTTGGGTTGAGGGATGCATTTGTTAGTGTTGAGAAGGGGTTGCAGCTGTGTAGTATTGAGGTTCCTGTGCCTGAATTGAGGCTGCTGAGGTCCCCTTGGCGACAACAGTGCATTGTGGCAAGGATTTGGGCGAGGCAAAGGTGGAAAAGAAGAAGAAAAAGGCCTGGAAAGCTGCATTGGTTGAAGGTGAGAAGGAAGAAGTCAAGGCTTCCAAGCATGAGAAGAAGGACAAGAAGGAAAATGAGAAGACCCACATCTACCTCATCAAGCCCCAGTCCTTGGTGCCGTCACTTGACACCTCCACCTGGCCGCTCCTCCTCAAGAGATCAGCGTCCGCACCGGCCACTACACCCCGTTCCCCTTCGGCCACTCGCCGCTCAAGCGCCCCCCGCCGGAGCATCTTCGCTACGGCGTCATCAACCTCGACAAACCTTTCAACCCCCATTCCGACGAGCTCCGGTAAGAGATCCTCCGCCCTTTGTGGTGTTCCACCCTCGCGTTTGTTTCCACTGAGTTCTAACCCACACAATGTCTACCCTTCGCACCAGTGAGCATCTCCGACCTGTTGGACTCGAAGAAACGGCACCTCATCGACCATCCCGACAGGCACCGAAGGATTTTGCTGCTCCTCCACGCCGCGAGCCATTTTCTTCTCCTTCCTAGGCCACACGAACCCTCTAGGGTATACGTGTACAAGTGATGATCAAGAAACAACACGAAGACTTTGAAGATCAAGAGTTTGAGCACTGGACTGAGCAACACTATAAGAAAAAGGCAAGTGTCCTTGACCACTTTGAACCTAAGCTAGGATGTGTAGCTAGAATTATTTGCATTGTCAATTGAACTATGAAACCCATGCTAGGAAGTTTCCCTAGATTCTCATTATTTGTTTCCTTGTAACCTGGGTTGGTTGTTATTCATTATGCTATTTATTTATTTACTCACGCTTAGCCATGCTTAGAGTGGGATAAATGGGATATGAGATCATCACCTTGATTATTTACCCTTGAATGGAACATTATGAATTATGCTAGAGATAGGAATCTAGGCAAGATGGATGCTTTGGTTGGTGCTGCGTGCACGAGACTGGGGTTTGTGTTTAGTGCTTTCCTGGGTTCTAAGGACTGGTTCATGGAGCATGTAACCTAGCTTTACAGTGCCAACCACATGTTGATATGGGGCATCTTGGCCAATTAATTAGGTGTTTGGATGGTGCGGGGAATAGGTGTTAGCTGGACTACCATAGGAACCGCAAGGCTCAAGAGGGGGCCACTACAGCGGGGGTTGGAGCCTCCTGGATGCTGTTAGGGGTGAAACCTCAGTGGGCCCACACTCGTCGGGAATCCCTTTGTAAAGGCCTCGTAGTGATCTCCTGGCTACACACCTCGGAAGTGTGAACGTGGTTCACGACCACTGGAATAATGTAGGTTTTCCGGTCCACTCGACAACGGGGGATGAAATCATTACATGTGGGTACAGTGGTGTAAACTCTGCAGAGTCAAAACTGTCATGACAACCTTGCTCACGGTCAAGAGCGGCTTGGACTTATTCATGATTAGAGGATGATGAATTGGGAAGTTGAGGATGTTAAGCGGGGAGCTTAACAATGGAAATGAAGTTATGGTTATTTGATATTGATGATGGGTTAGTGGATTGGGACCATTTCACTTATGTAGTAATGTAGGTGCTTAATAAGATAAGGTGATAGGTATTAATTGCGTAGTGCTTTAACCATGAGTTCAACCTTTCCTTGTTCTAGCCTGCTTGACATTCATTTCCCACACTTGTTGAGTACTTTATGTACTCATGTGTTTTTTGTTTTCTTTTATTATAAATGTTGCTCAGTGAAAAGAGGATCAGATGAAGACGTTGTGAAGGTCACGTTGCTGCCAGTCGCTTTGCCCTTTGAACGGCCCTACAAGTTTTTTCTCTTCCGCTGATAGTTGAAATTCATTTAAGGTATAAATTATATTTATATTCGATATAGAAATGTTTATCACTAGTCCTACATGTATGATTAATCCGATCCTGGCATACATGTAGATTACGACCGGTTTTACTTATACATAAAACCGGGCGTGACAAAGTGGTATCAGAGCTATGTTATCGACTCTAGGCACGTGACCTTAGTTAGAAAGGGCTCGTAAGACTTCCTTTTGGCCTCGCTTATGAAGATGAAGACTCAACTCAACCAACAGGAGCTTCAAGATCAACGTGTGAAGATAACTCGAAGCGAGAAATAGATTGCTTGAATATTAGTATATGACACTCGCTTAGGTTCCAAAGTTGTTCAGCGAGTGAAGCTCATGTCTTGCTCATAACGAATTAGAAACACGTTTGAAAACAGGAAAACTAAAAATAATATTATTTTTCTATTTAAGGGGGGTAGACATCACGTTCCCACACCTCCGTTAGGATTGGATTCGATAAACATTAGGCCGACAAAGTCAGTGAAGAAGAAACAATTACCAAGAAGATGCTCGACCAACAAAATAACAAAGCTTTGAGGATATTCATGGAGCCAA
This sequence comes from Neostapfia colusana, assembly GCA_030760725.1. Classification (NCBI taxonomy): domain Eukaryota; kingdom Viridiplantae; phylum Streptophyta; class Magnoliopsida; order Poales; family Poaceae; genus Neostapfia; species Neostapfia colusana. Next base: position 51,273,225 of record JASWHV010000010.1, on the reverse strand, counting down.
CGAATTTGTGTAAGGTGCACTCAAGTTTACTAGAATCAAAACTCCCTTGATCGTATCCAAATCATCGTTTGACTTGCCTATTACCATAGATGCGTATAACCCCGTATAGGACTTCGTCCTGACAAAACAAGTGTCTCTATATTGATATTGTTAATCGCAAGGAAAAACTTCTCCCGTCAACAAAACTCACGAAGCCTAGCTCACTAGAATCTCGGGGCGAGATTTATTTTAAGCGGGGTAATATTGTAACACCCTGAAAAAAATCTGACCCACCCCGATCCCCCACCTCCCCACTCCCGCTCGCCCACACCCGCGCCCGCAACCGCCACGCCCCGCCTCCCTCTCCTCCTGCGGCCACCGCCCGGCTCTCCTCTCCGCCGCTCCTTCTCCCCACGGCCACTGCGCCCCTCCGGCCGGCGAGCCTAGCTCCCGCTCGATTCCCAGCGCCGCCCCGGCCGGCACGGCCCCCTGCCGTCCGCCTCCTCCCAAGCGCCGCCACCCGCCCCCTTTGCCCATGGCGCCGCCTCCCCCTCACGCACCTCCTCTCTCGCCGGTCCCCGACCCTAGCACCCTGAGCGGTCGTAGTCCCTGCAGCTATGTCCTCCACGCGCGATGTCGACGATGAGGCGCTGATCCAACCCTTCGGCCCCAACCCTAGCCTGGGGGCGCCCTTCGTGCTACTGCTGGCCATCAACCCCGTGTTGCACGTCGCCTCGTACGGCCTCATGCTGCAATGCATCCTCACGGGCCGCGCCACCTCCGTCGACGAGGTCTGCGCCGCTACCTTGCCCTCCGTGGTCGCCTCTTGGCGGGTGGTCTGGAAGGACTGGAAACGAGGACACCGTCGACCGAATCAAGCAGTCGTGGACTGTTGGGGCTAAATTCTATGGTATTCCTGAATCATTTGTTCGCGTCTGTGTTGCTGCGTGCCCCGTCTGTAAGGATGCGCCTGCTGGTCAGCCTGATTTTGCCATTTCATCACCTGGGCGAGGGAAGCGGCGACACAGATTTGAATATACAGATACGTTGGATGTGCCTGCTCGAGATGTGCCATGCAGATTACAACAACTGGCTGCCAAGCATAAGGTTGTTCTTTGTATCAGGCAGAAGTATATAAGGTATAAGCCATTCATGGCTGAAGTCAAGGAATTATGCTTGCTGCCGTGGTGGAGTGCCAACTTCAAGTTCTGGGAGTGTTGCATCCTCCGCGAGTAATTCCGAGGGCTGAGGTTGTTTAGGCAAATCGCGCAGGATGGGTTGGAGGTTTCATATGTCACGGTCACAGGTGCCTTGAATGCATGTGCTATTGCCACTGACAGGATGGTGAGTGAGTAGGTCCATGCTTTTGTGGTTAAGTGTGTTTGTGGATCTAGTCACTTGATTGATGCTGCGTTGAGAGACATGTGCACCAAGTGTTGCTGGTCTTGAGACGCACATCTTCTATTTGAGCAATGGCGACATGTGGAAAGCTTTCACATCGCTTGGAGTTCTTTGCTGCTGGCTATTGTCAGAGATGGGGAAGGAGAGTGCTGAGAAGAAGCTAGGTGGAGTTGGATGGTTGTTTGGATTCAGCAAGAGATTCCTTGATATTGGAGCGAAGACAGAGACAATGCAAGCGAACTGGAAGGTGGTATTTGGGTTGAGGGATGCATTTGTTAGCGTTGAGAAGGGGTTGCAGCTGTGTAGTATTGAGGTTCCTGTGCCTGAATTTGAGGCTGCTGAGGTCCCCTTGGCGGCAACAGTGCATTGTGGCATGGATTTGGGCGAGGCAAAGGTGGAAAAGAAGAAGAAAAAGGCCAGGAAAGCTCCATTGGTTGAAGGTGAGAAGGAAGAAGTCAAGGCTTCCAAGCATGAGAAGAAGGACAAGAAGGAAAAGGAGAAGACCCACATCTACCTCATCAAGCCCCAGTCCTTGGTGCCGTCGCTCGACACCTCTACCTGGCCGCTCCTCCTCAAGAGATCAGCGTCCGCACCGGCCACTACACCCCATTCCCCTTCGGCCACTCGCCGCTCAAGCGCCCCCTGCTGAGCACCTTCCCTACGGCGTCATCAACATTATGCTAGAGATAGGAATCTAGGCAAGCTGGATGCTTTTGTTGGTGCTGCGTGCACGAGACTGGGGTTTGTGTTTAGTGCTTGCCTGGGTTCTAAGGACCGGTTCATGGAGCTTGTAACCTAGCTTTACAGTGCCAACCACATGTTGAGATGGGGCAGCGTGGCCAATTAATTAGGTGTAATTCCGGCGTAGTATGGGTGTATGGATGGTGCGGGGAATAGGTGTCAGCTGGACTACCATAGGAACCGCAAGGCTCAAAAGGGGGCCACTGCAGCGGGGGTTGGAGCCTCCTGGATGTTGTTAGGGGTGAAACCTCAGTGGGCCCACACTCGTCGGGAATCCCTTTGTAAAGGCCTCATAGTGATCTCCTAGCTACACACCTCGGAAGTGTGAACGTGGTTCGCGGCCATTGGCATAATGGAGGTTTTCTAGTCCACCAGGCAACGGGGGATGAAATCACTACATGTGGGTCCAGTGGTGCAAACTCTGCAGAGTCAAAACTGTCATGACAACCGTGCTCACGGTCAAGAGCGGCTTGGACTTATTCATGATTAGAGGATGATGAATTGGGAAGTTGAGGATGTTAAGCGGGGAGCTTAACAATGGAAATGAAGTTATGGTTACTTTATATTGATGATGGATTAGTGGATTGGAACCATTTCACTTATGTAGTAATGTAGGTGCTTAATAAGCTAAGGTGATAGGTATTAATTGCGTAGTGCTTTAATCATGAGTTCAACCTTTCCTTGTTCTAGCCTGCATGACATTCATTTCCCACACTTACTACGTACTTTATGTACTCATGCATTTTTTGTTTTCTTTATTATAAATGTTGCTCAGTGAAAAGAGGACCAGATGAAGACGGTGTGAAGGTCACGTTGCTGCCAGTCGCTTTGCCCTGTGAATGGCCTACAAGTTTTTCCTCTTCCGCTGATAGTTGCAACTCATTTAAGGTATAAATGACATTTATATTCGATATAGAACTGTTTATCACTAATTGTCCTACATGTATAATTAAACCGATCCTGGCAT